>OY848917.1:18209744-20744744 GCA_963693285.1 Xestospongia muta
TGTTAAGCAAAGTTGTTTATTAGTCTCATAATGTATTCACAGATCAAAAGAAAAAAATCATTTTAGTCAGTTACATCACTAAGACTTTGTAATTGAATAGAGGAAGAGTTCAACTATCTAATGATATTAAAAGAAAATACTAAAAGGCAACAACACAAATTACTATTCAAGACGAAAGTTTGTTCAGATACCCCCGCATTTACTTCATATTGCGCAACTGATTGGTAATGCTTTGAAAGAATTGCAACACAATACCTATTCTTCTTCTAGCCATTCTCCTGTAATACTTTCTTCCTGTTGAACTCATATGTTGAAGACTCTAACTTTTCTCTCTTTATAATTCTGCCAGATATCTGAATTAAAAAAATACATTGTTATTTTAGTTAGGGTCTGCACATGCATATGATCCCAAATAATGTAAAAATGACATATCATTGTGATTATTTATTCCACTAGCTGCTGTAATAGGTATCCCAGGAATTAAAATTATTAGTAGTTATTAAAGATCTGAACTTTTCTGAAGCAATACAGATATAATGAGAGTAATCACACATTATGATGGCATCAATGCATTATTAGTGGCATAATTATGCCACTAATAATGCATTGATGCCATCATCATTTATTACTTTCAATATTGTAGATATTGTTGTCACCCCTCGAAATATTTACATTGGAATTTCTACAAACTATAAGTAGAGGAGATATAACAGGAACAAACATCAACAAGTGCCTGTCTAAAGTTACTTCTAAATAATAATAAATTAATAGTTCTTTTAATAAATAAAAAGTAATGGGAAAAAGCTTCCTGTTTTCACTGTTTGAATAATATCTGTGTTCTTGTAACTAACAGTAAATTTATATTCAATATAGTCATTTTACCCACTAATTCTTTTCCCAGCATTATTTATCTCAAAGATGTTTCTGTTCATTACTATTGAGCTGTGGAGCTCCTTGCTACATGCCCTCACAATGTTTCAAGTCTGACAGTTTATTGTACCTACTCTTGACCTCATTGTGCTATCTATAATTGAGTCTCAATATACTTTATGTTAATAGAATATTCTCGTGTCAACAACTTCATCTAGCGCAATAGTGGGAGGGGGCGTTACTGTAAGGGAGTTCCCCAGGGACTGCTTATTAATGCTGATTGTGCACACTACAATTACGCACAAACATGGCAGATAGTGGCAATAGAGGAGGCAGAAAGAAAGGACAAGGAGGGGGACGTGGACGTGGACAAAGTCCTAGTCAAGTAGCTGGAAGAACTAGAGGTAGAGGACGAGGAGGACCTAACCATTACCATACAAGACAACCTGGTTTACATCAAAATGACCAATCAAGACCTTCCTCCCAACAACACAGTAGAGGAACAAGAGGTAGTGATAGTGCCAGTCAAAGCTCAAGCATTGATAGAACAGTTAGTGAACAACCATCAAGAAATCAGTCATACCCAAATACACGTTCACAACAAAGAACACTGGAGCCAGCTATACCAATCCCTCCTACTGACACCAGACCAAGTGAGACAAGAAGACAACATATCAGTCAGGGAGTCAGTACCTCTAGTCAGACTTCTTCCTTAAAGACTGACACTACAGGTGCTACTCCTACTGTAACTCAACCTCAGTCATCTCCAGTCTCTACTACACTTACTGTACATGATCCTCCTCCTCGTCCAGGGTTTGGAACAAAGGGACGTCCTATCCAATTAAGAACTAACCACTTTAAAATTGATCTTCCTCGTGGCAATATATACCACTATGACATTAGTATTCAGCCTGGAAAATGTCCTCGTCAAATAAATCGTCAAGTTATAAAACAGATAGAAACCAAGTACAAAGATAAATTAGCAGGATGTAAATTAGCCTATGATGGTGTAGCAAATTTATATACCTCAAAGCCACTCCCATCAGTCAATGGACAAAGTAGAGTGAGTTATTCTATTTGTGTGTTAAATAATTACTTTTTATTAACTAAAAGACAAAAATATATTGAGCTAATCTAACAGTCTGTAAATAGAGAAAGATCATGTTACATATGAAAAATTAAATATAAGTTTGTTTACTGGAATATGTTTCCATACTAAAATGAAAAAGATTTCTTAACTTTGGTCTGGGACAAAACAAGATTTTATAAGTGACTATGACATATATAACTTACATTTGAGATTTAGTTATTTGCATTTTATTTTAGCTACCAAGTTTGTTATCTTATAAATTTTCTATAAACATTAAAGACCCATAGTAAAATTGTCTAATATTTTTGTTTATCTCTTAGAGTGAACTGAAAATAACACTTCGAATTGAGAGAGAGAAGGAAAGAGAGTTTACAGTGAGTGGATATAAAGTACTTAGATTATATTATTATAATATATTAATGTTATCTCAGCAGTACAAACAAGTTATAACATAACATCTACATATATATCTGTATTAAGGTGATATGTTTGTACTACATGTAATATGAAGTATTAGTATATCATATAAGATATTTTGTTCACAGTACACTTTCAATATTATAGGTATCACTCAAACTTGTTGCTACGATATCACTAGATGTTCTACATCAGTTATCAGTTATGAAGACAACTACATTAGATCAAACACAATCTGCTATTAATGCAATAGATGTTATATTAAGATGGATACCATCATTGAGGTAAAGGAAAATTAATAATAGAGAAATACTTTTAAATGTCATATGATAAAGTGATGTTTAAAGATTAACAAGTTAACAATATATCTTGTGTTGTTAATATTACTTATATAGGGAAGTTTACTCTATCTGCTTGTTAGGTTGTAATGTGTCAATGATATTAGTATACTTTTAAATACTGTTAATATCATAAGTATTTCTTGCTGAAATTTATTTTTCACAAAACAACAAAATATATGAATATTAAATTAACTTAATAATATGACAGAGAGAATCAACCTGAAAACAAAGTCACACATAATAAGTTACTAATGTGATTAAAAAACAACAATTAGAATAATGAGATGCTATGTACTTGTACACTATACAAGTACACTTGAATTTAAGGTACAATTTATTGTGAAAAACTACTTCACTACAAATAGATTAATGACAATACATTTTGTTTGATTGTCATGAGCAGTCATACAATACTATCATCTAATATGTAAGGATGAGTATTATATGATTATCATTTTATTTTACTACAGGCTTACAAGTGTTGGTAGAAGTTTCTTTACTCAACCTAGAGCTACTGAGTGTACTCCACTTGGTGGTGGGAGAGAAGTATGGTATGGTTATTATCAAAGTGTACGTCCTACCATGTGGTCAATGACACTGAATTTAGATTGTAAGTTTATGTTGATTAAACCCTATAAATTATCATCTATAAAATACTAATCATTTTACTTAAGTAGACAAAACACAACAGTGTTAGAAAAATGCTCTTTGTTTCAAAATTAATATTGTTCAGTAGAAGAATGTATACAATTGATGGATGTCAATAGTCACATGTAACAAAATATATAACTCAAAACAATAACAGGACTTCATAACATGTTATGTTAACTAGACATTATTATGTACATATAAATGATGTATTGTCTACTTTTATAGTGTCAGCTACTGCCTTTTATAGAGAGCAAAGTGTTTTAAACTTTCTTTCTGAAATTATCAGTGGTGGGTGTGGTGGTGGGGGTGGGCGTGGTCGAGAAGGAAGTAGAGGTAGAGGTGGGTATAGAGATGGACGAGGTGGAGCTAGAGGAGGATTTGAACCAAGTATTCCATCATCTTTATCAGATTCTGAAAGACGTCAGTTTGCAAAGGAAATTAAAGGTTAACAACAACATTAATATAGTATTATTATAACACCCAGTATTGGTCCTATTTATATATCATAGGAAGTTAACTAACACTATTAATATCATTGAGATCATTAGCACTATAACATTTAAGAGGATAAACTTGTACATATCCTTTTATGATCAAATATTTACCAAATAAAACAACCAAGCAAAACTTTATAATTTACCGTATTTTTGAATCTGTTCACTCATCGTGTTCTAGGACTAAAGGTGGAAGTAACACATCTTTGTTATCCTCGGAAATATAAAGTTAAAGATGTGACTCATGAACCAGCTTCAAGACTAAGGTATATATTTTATATTATAGCTAAAGTACTATATGTCATAGCAATCATTGAAGAAGGCAACTAGTAAATGTGATTTGTAAGGATCGTAATTATAGTAGTTATCCTAAGATTATTTTAGTGGTAGATTGCTAAGCATGAGTTAGAAAAGCTATATTGCTACTAAAAGATGTTTATGGAAGTCTGAGCTTTGGTGGTCAGTCACACCCAATTTGAAGCACACCTATTATCAATAATTAAATTCATAGGTTGCAATATTGCATTGGGAGTTGGTTTATAAGTGTTAATTTAATTTGCTAAGCTCAAAAGTTGCAAACAACTTTATTACAAAACATGATCTAATTAAAAACAATTTGGACCACCTGTCTCACATAGTGTGTCAGTTGAAATTCCTAAGTTTATATAGTTCATACTAAAGGGTTAAATTAAAATGTATAGAATTACACAGAGTTATTGCAGAGTTATGCAATTCTACTTTGCAGCGTTCCAAAAATATTCCAATTCCAACTATAATTTCTATCCTTCGAATGGAATATTTAACAGCTAAAATCATATAGCCCCACCCTAACCGGAAACATGTCGCTTCGCTCCATTCTAAGAGACAGCTCACAGTGCTCGTGCTCCGCGTTTTACTTCAATGAGCGATGGAAAGTAGAATTGGAATTGGAAGTCCACCTTTGGCTTCCGTATGTTATATTGCCATGATTGCAGTAGTTTGACTTTACAATTCTAGCATATAAAAAATATTGATCATCCTAATCAAACCATTAATATTAGCAGAGTATGGACATTAAGTTAACACATTACAATTATAGTTACTGAGCAATGTAATGATGGTAAATGTAACTTGTTTTATTTTGATGTTCACTAACTTCAAATCCATTCTAGTATACTCACATTTCACTAATCAATATGACTAGTACCAATAGCATTTTGTTTGGAGTGTCTCTGATAATTTGATTATTAATTTTAAAATATAATTGTACTTTCAATACATTTATTATTAGTCATTCTCTTCATTCAGTGGCAGTAGTGATAGTGCCAGTTCTGTCAGCTACTCAAGTGAAGATCTTGTTAGAGTAATTCCTGATTTACAAAGAGCAATAGAAGTCAATGAATACTTGAAAGACACAATGTACTTTATATGATGTTCAGAGTTATAATTGAATTGTTTCATATTTTATCACAGCTATAATTCTATCAATTCATTAATAATCTACTATTGTTATATATTATTGTTATCATATTAAACATGTCCTTACAAATATTGTATCATATTCACATTTTAAGAAATGTTTTAATTATCTATTAAAGTATAAGAATTTCAATCATGACAAGTTCCAACAGACCAATCGAGTCAAAATCTAAAATATTGTCATTATTATAAGAAATATTTTCTTGTAATAATATTTAAATTGATGTTTTGTAGTTGTCCTTTTACAGTCTCCACAAGTTGGTATGTGTGTGTATCTGACGGTTTACTCTTTCTTTCAGTATTGTCTTATTTAGATTGTTACAAGTATATTTAGATACAATCTCATAAGACAGAGATTTAATTGTTAAGGTATCCTGACTTTTATTTCAGTTCATGTTTTCTTATTTTTGTGATTTTGATGGTTTATTATTTTCTTGTTATTATGCAGTTTTCCTGTATATATATGCAATAACAATTATCTTTTATAATATTTACATTGAACTATTTAAAGATTATTATGAATCTCAAAATAAACTAAAAAAACATGTCTGCAGCACCAGCAGTTCAGAGGCAAACTCCCGTCCCAGTACTAGTACTACTGACTTAACTACATTGTTCAGGTAGGGAACTGGCTTAATAAAAAGTGACGTTTATAGCGTTATCCTAAAAACAGTTAACATGGCTCATTTTTATATGATAAACTTGCCTTTATAATCTCAACAGTGCTGATGGTAAGATCACTGACTAAAATAAACTTCATGAGTCTGCAGTAATTCTTGCTTGCATTATCTTTTATTGTACAAGTAAATAAAGATATTTTCTAAAAAATGAAGTAAACATAGGGTCCGATGATGTATGTACATTATTGCATACTATCATCATAAATACGTGGATATGAAACATGAATGGCTGTTAATATAAACTGTATGCTGTGACATCATTACCTGCTGTGCATATGCACTAGAGAATGAGTAGATGTGGTGAGTAAAAGGTTGATTTACATTTCTTTCATGTTTATAGTGTCCACTTGCACATTTTGGTTTCTTGAAGAGCTATTATACTGTTTGGGGTTGAAAGAATATTGGTTAGACATTTGCTTATAAGCTATTTATTGTACAGAGCATTATTTTATAAAATCAATTGTTATATCACTAAGATGTTACTGTTTCTAACATAATTAGCATATTTTCATAGGTATTAGGATATTGCATCAGTTTGAAACAACTCTCACCTCTGTTGCCTATTTTATTCAGCAGGTCAGTTTTCATGCACTACAAATGAATAATTACCAAATAAAATATGGACGTTGACTAGCATTGTGGTATCATACTATAGCCACACTTTAGTGCTTTTCATTGTGTCTGCAATGTAATGTCAGTGTCCAAATAACTTCACAATTTTACTAGAACAGAATCAACAGATATATGTAGGTGTGGGTAGAAATGTACTACCGTATACTGGGATTTATTAGTGACATAAAATTTGGTGGAATTGTAAAATTCTATAATTGGCAAGATTATATTTGACGAAAATGTTTTTAATGAAGAATTAGTAAACCGTATACAATAATCATATTATTATTTATATTAAATCATCGGTTGATGGTGTGCAAAGCATACCTACACATAATTATAGCTAACGAGTTACTTATTATGGCATAATCAATGGAAGTGTTATTTTAATTATAGTTATAATACAATATACTATAAATGTGATATGATTAGTGTTTGCACTAGACATTCTGCATAGGAAACGATACATCTCTGAGCAAACTTACACTCAAAATTGTAGTTCAATAATTTAGGGTAGACCAATTAAAAAATCTTAATGCAGCAGAAATTTCTGTATGTAACCATTCATCACATGATTTCTATTCCCTAGATCACAGAGCTTAAACCTCGAATATAGTAAAAAACTTTCTCAATGCCATGCTACACAAACTGCAGGCGGCGCCAAGTAAGTTCCTAGGTTCTGAAGTCTGTAATTACATGTTTATCTTTATTATAAAACCAATGCTCACATCATTGTCAAGAGCAATAGGATCTGAATCTGTAAATAAGTCAAGCAACACCCTTTTCAAGAGGATACTGGGCAAGAATAAGAGGGTGGAATAAAAAGGTAAAATCTAGACAAAGCCCAAGCTCATCAAATTCTTTAGATTTAATTGACTTTGATCACTTCTTGTATTATCAAAATATATATAGCTTGTGATATTAAGAGAGTACTTACTGTGTTAGTCTATACATCAAATTAAAGTGACAGTGTTAGTGTATACTACCTGGGAGTATACAAGCTTATTGGCAAATGCACTAAATTTAAACCTAGAATCATGCCATGTGCAGACAAGGGAAAGTACATGATAAAGTGCTTCAAGCACAAACACAAGCACTTTCAAAAATGCTTAACCACAACTGCTTCAAGACACAAAGAGCTTAAGCATTTTTTCAAGCATGTTTGAAGTGCTTGAAGTACTAACTTAAGTACTATATTGTCATATACAATAAGTTCACATGCAAACAATAGTTAACTCAATTAGTTATTTTCGAATTGAAAATAAAAGTTAATACTTGAATTCCTTAATACATCTAAAAACATTAGTTTTTGCAAAAAAGAAGTATCATGAAGTCTACATCTTTCTGTCCGAAAGACCTTTCTAGCAATACTACTTCAGTTTCAGTCAGTGGTACCTTGATGTGTTATACGTCAAAGCAAAGTACTTAAAAATGCTTGCAAACTCTAATGCAAAAAATACTTTAGCACAAGCACAAGCAAAAGTGCTTGCTCTTTAGATAACGAGTGAAAGTAGGTCAAGCACTTTAAAATTGTCCTTAAATGCTTTAAACACAAGAACTCCATGCTTGACCCATGACTATGGTCACATGTCTTTGACTTTTATGTGATTAATAAATGTTCACAATGTTTGTAATGTAGGAAGATGGCTAGGAAAAACAACAATTAATTCTTACTTTTAACAAAACCACTAGCTTTATAAACATTATGATTGTGTACAAGTGTTTGTTAACCTGTTAATAAATGTAGTCTAGTCAAAAAGCATTGAAAAAGGAAAACACAAAAGTATCATTTGGTACATGTATATATATATATAGACCAGGTTTGTCAGGGATATATCTACTGTAAATTAGTTTTAAGAGATGCACTAAACTAATCAAAGACCTAAACTAGATAGATCACTAATATGGGTACTTATTATAAAACTCTATGTAACTCTTGTGGTTGATAGTCTATCTGGCAAATCCTACTTTAAAAGTATCATATACAAAAAAAACTTACCTTAAAAACCAAAAATTTAAACTTGTAACAAGTAATTTAGTACTTCTTAGTTTTTTCTCATTTTCACATTATTTCTTTATTTTTGGCCCTCTGATCTGTTTACTCATAACATCTTCACACTGACCAGTAGAGGTGAGTGTCATTGACTCACCTACTACTGAGCAGTGTGAAGCCATCATAAGTTTAGATGTGAGGAATTCACCTAGTGTCACCTATTGAGAACACAACTAAAACAATAATTTGACTGAGATGACTGTCCTTGAATTACAATCTTTACAATATTCACACACTCCTTATAAAACTTAGTAAAGTCTAACAGAAGCGGCTAAAGACAGGAATGTTTCCATAGGAATGTTTCCACAGGAATGAGTACATTATATATTCATAGCAACTTAAAATAAATAATGGGCGGAGTAACAATTAATCATTCTTCTATTTTAATTGACTTTATTTTAATGCAATTCGAGCAGATCCAGGCAGCAGTTGGTGGGTTTTCAATATTTACACATGTCCTACAAAATAGAAGGTAAACTATTCACATATTATATGTTAATCTTGGTCTGTATATTATTGTTGTCATTTCTATATATAGTATATATAATATACCATTTAATATGCTTACCAGTGAAACCATCTACAGCAGTCATCGCATTCTATCATGTCTCTGTGTGTTGTAGATAGTTGGCAATGAGAGCACATCCATTCAAGACGTTTAGTAGTCACTGTAGTTTGGTGTTGATGATAGTATGATTGAAGTGTAATGTCACCTTACCTAGTTGTTGTAATGCTTCCCATGCTTCATTTGTCATGTAATCCTGAATGTTAGTGATATCAAAGTTGATTATCTCATCAGGTAGGTTGTCCATTTTCTTTTTCATTTGTACCAGTGTTAATTTGTGTGCTGTTCCATCAATGACTTTATCTGCTCTATCTTTCGTACATAGCAGTGTTAGAATATCTATAAGGGGAAGGTAAATGTTATTTTATTTCTTGATGTTAGATTTAGACATACCATATGTGGATTTCTTAGCCATATATAACCTCGTGTCATTGTTTAATTTTTTTTCAATTTCTTCTTTTTCGGTGTTCTTTGGCTTCGCTAGTCTAATTGATGGTGTTTTTTGTCTCTTACGAGTGCTGAAAAATGGTCGTTGTGGAGCTATAGTTTTATTTACTGGTTCATGTTGTCTTTTTGGTGGAAGTACTGGTTTTATCTGCTCCGAATAACATTTTATCAGTCCTATTGTGGTACCAAGCTGTGTGTTTATCGTTTGTAATGTCTGTTTATCAGTACATTGTTCTACCAATGTTGTAATAGTCTGAATTTTGTTAAAAATATGTTGTCTGGTTTCAATAATGTCCAAATCACCATCATCTGACGTTATTGCTTCAAGTAAGTCATTTAGCTCTTTTTCTGAATTTTTTCCATCAATAGTTGAGTTGTTTTTATTTAGTTGTTCTTGCCTGTTGCATTGTTGAAACTGTACCGTTAAATGAATGTGTTTACAAATGTTTCCTATTGTAGTATAGTCTTGACATGTACAGGAGTAGGAGTGTACACATATGTTGCAGTCATTGCATCTTAGTCTACAATTCACTGGGCATACCTCATTCTCCATAGTCACCCTGTATTTGTCATTACCATGTGATGATGTCACATCCCATACTCCATGTTCAACTTGTTCAACTGAATCTACTGTCATGTCCTTGCTGGTTAAATGTCTTTTGTGTATGTCAATTAATCTCTTTGTCTTTTTCCCCTTGGTTAGTTTTATAAGTCGTTTAAATGCTTTGTCTCTTGTAATTTTCATCAGTGTATTGATACAATTGTCAACTCTTTTATTGATCCTACCGTTCATGTATATGTACTTTAATACACGATGGAAAGCCTCAACATACATGTTAGTATTAATAAATGATCCCTGTCTGTAGCATCGTGCCCACTGTTGTTTTCTACCTACGTATGTTCTGATGAAGTACTCTGCAAATGAGGATGTTTCGTCATTCAGTTGAAGTTGTTGAATTGTTTTTGTCAGAAGTATTTGAAATTTCTGTTTGTCTTTCTCCTCCAGTAAAACACGCAAGTTGTGATACACTGCTACCTGTGTCTGTTTGTCTTTTATCAGAGAGAGTTTCTCACGCCATGCCCTATCCACATGCCAGGTACATAACAGCTTGTTGTTGACTTCACCAAATACTGACCTCCAGGCATTATAAAATTGCTCGGCGTCATCGGACATAAACCATTGTGGTGTTATCAAACCGACCCTCTTTTTAACTGCTGTGAAAAAATTGTGAAGTACATATTTATCTTCACGATTTGATAAACACCAACCCACCGGGTACCCCTCACCAAATTCGTCTACTACTACCAATGTGACCAAAGAGAAATTATAGCTATTAGTGCCATGGGTGGAGTCAATGCATATTATTCTCTGATGGCCAAACTTCTTCATCATGGATGCTTGCATTGGTGTTTGTAGACATATCAGGAAGTCATCATCGCACATGTTGTTGGATTCAACTGACTGAGGACAGCCTTGAGGTTTATAAACAATAACTGGATTCCTTTCTTCTTTTTCCATCATTTCTTTTACCCAACAGTCCACACTTGTTGCATCATTCTTATCTCTTTGTTTAGTATTTAGGTGATATGATTTTTCAATATTTCCAATGTCTTTTCTACTTAGTAGGTGAACTCGTTTCAAATCTGTGCCAACACTGTCGCGTACCTTGTTCAAGATGTGTTGAAATGAGACTCCTTGAAGCAACTGTCCAGCAACAGAGAGTCTGACGTTATCAGGTAAGCGTAAATGTCCTAGGTCTGTTGTGTGTCCATAGTGTGTATTACATACTTCTACCTGTACTTTACTTGTAGTTTGCTCAGTCATTGTCTTAATTAAGGCTGTACAATAGGTATTTAGCTTGCACGTCCCTTGAACTTTCATCTGTCGTTTTCCAGTCCCCTTAGTATTGTAAAATCCACTTCTGTTACAATAATAGTAACATATTAAGTTGTCATCGCTGTCCCTTTTGTTTCCTGTTGCTTTGACGAATGAAGATGAAGTCTCTTCTTCAAAGCATGTTTTCCATGTTTTAAATTCTACAGGGAGATTAATATAACACTAGCCTCTTAGCTGATACATGGTTAGCATTATACCTTCATTGTCTGCAAATGTCATTGTCTTCAGTTTCATCTCTATGTTGTGTGTGTTTGTTAAATGTTCACGTAGCTCTATTAGTCTTTGTGTTGTGAAGTGGCAGTTAGGCTCCTGACAATGAAGAGTTCCAAAATGTTCATAATGAAGAGCTTTCTTATGTTTGAAAAGGCCACTTCTGGTTTGATATACCTTTTCACAATGCAAGCATTGGTATTTGTTATCTACCTACATATATAATGGTGCTAATTTTGCACTATTGTTGTCCCAATTTTAACCTTTTGTAATTGTGTCCTTTGTGTGGTTCCTGTGACTTTGGTAGTTGAGGGTTGTTTTGCATTGGTTGCTATCGTATGCAAAGTAAATTGCTTGTGAATTAAAACTTACTCTTTAAGAGCTGTAGACCTGTTTTGGTACCACTTCCTGTAGTTAGATTACTGGCTTGTGATGTGACTTTGGTAGTTGTTGGTTGTGTTGTACTGGTTGCTATCACATGGCAAAGTAAGATGTCCATTAATTAAGACTTACACATTGAGGGCTGTAGGCCAACATTGCTAGCACTTCCCCTGGTTGGATTACCTTTAATAGCACAGGCAAGAGCTGCATTTTTTTGCAGATTTAATCGATCTTCATTTTGTTCCCTAATATAATGCATAACACATGCATCATGATTAATAATATATTATTTTTAGCAACGTACAAAAGGTGTTGATTAAGAATTTCATACATGACCTCATATCTAAATCTTGGTACATCATTCTGTACTAGTAAATGAACATCGCTTTCATGATTTATAAAGCTTATACCTGGGTAAAGTCTGCATCAGTTGTGCTAGTAATACATAGTGCCATCTATATTTTTAGTATTGAAAGGAATCCATGACAAATATCACTACATACTTTTATTGCAAACATCCCGCAATCAAATGAGTTTTGTTGGAGTGGTGCATCCTATTGTAATAAAATTTTCCTTTCAAACATTAATTTTCATTTATGGTATTTCTACTTACAGGATGAAAGTTTCTGTCCCATTTTGTCCAGTCAAAGTTATTTCCTGTTTCTTTCAAGTATCTTTTGTCTATGAATTTCCTATTCATTACATAAGAGGAAGGTGTAATGTACATGATATTATTTTTTCTCACGTTATTGCTTTTTCAGCCCATGTTACATTGGTAGGACAGACATAAGAGTCTGTGTAATGTGTGATTCTTCTCTTGAAGTCAATCACCTGTTCAGAGTACATATACACTAAAAGTAAGGACTGTGA
Source organism: Xestospongia muta (assembly GCA_963693285.1). Classification (NCBI taxonomy): domain Eukaryota; kingdom Metazoa; phylum Porifera; class Demospongiae; order Haplosclerida; family Petrosiidae; genus Xestospongia; species Xestospongia muta. The sequence continues at coordinate 18,222,781 of OY848917.1, forward strand.
AATTATATACCATCATTGTCCAATGAGCATGTCTGTTGATAGGTATAATCCACATGTCAAATTCTGAAAACATTTTTATCTGTTTAAGTGAGGCAATTGGTAATAATGGGTAGTGAAGTTCTAACTTTTTTATACCACTTTTCAAGTATATTGTCAATTCCTTTTGTATTTAATGCCTCCAGAAAAAAAGAACTAATGGGTAGTATGTTCACTCCCTATAAGGAGTTAATGTGAGCTCTTCTTATGTCTTTACTTACAGTTTTCTTCTTGATACTATTGCATATTATGAGGATATAGCCATTGACTATCTGGAATGTTATTTAAATTTTTTTATTGGTAATCTATTATATTTCATACATTGTCATTGAGCCAACATTCACCACTTGAACTTGATTCCCACACTTGACGTAGACGCTGGAGATCAGTCCCTTTGACATTAATTTGCTGTTTGTATGTTCGCTTTTCATTCTCCCAAGAAATTGACACAACTGTTGAAGTAAGTGACTGCATTTGAAAACACTTCTCCATATCTAAATACACGTAGTATACTGTGATAAATGTAATTAATAGCAACAACAACCCTTCTTTGTAGGCAGAGTGGATGCTGTTAGTTTTCTCTTATTTGATAAGCTTAGCTTCTTTTTGATTTCATGTTTCACCTATATTGGTAACAAATGTGAAAAAGACAGAATAGTGGTGATAGGAACGTTATAATTTACACCTCATGTCATACACCCAAGATCAATGTCAAGGTGCAAACCTCAGCCACAAACCTCAGTATAGAATAGAATATATGCTTGTTTTGTTAAAACATTTGCTAGGTCTGTTGGTGTCACCTAGCATGAAATTTCATAATATTGACACTGAATTAAAAAAAACTTACCAATGCATCATCAAACTCATACCATCCCTCAGCTGTACGAGCATATGTCACATAATGACCTGATTGTGGGGTAGAGCCAATGTGCACAATAATGGAGGACAGAGTATATCGTTTTGTGTTTGCCTAATATGAACAAGGTGACTATGTCATTACATAACTTCAATTGATATCAACACCTTTTTATCATGGACTTCTATTGACTCAGTAATATGTACATGCCGACTATCTTTCTTAGCATGTGTAGTCTCCCAGGTAAACCTTACATTTAATTTACTGGTAACATAAGTCATCTAATTTTATAAATTTATCTACCTTCTGATGTGAATTATTAGTGTTGATGGTAGGTGTGAGATGTTATGCTTCAAAGCAGCTTGAGTATTTTTCTTACATCTAATAGAGAATATATTTATATCAGTCCAAAAATACCACCAAATGTACTGTTCGCAATATACAAGATCATCAAGAGACAACATTTCTTCTTTGTGAGTTTCACTAATACCTTTGTGTATATTCTCACTCTGAAAACAATTACTTAAACACAGCAAATTGTTGTAATTTAACCAACCTGTGTATCAATTTGAATGTGAGACTGATAAGTTTCTGTTAATTTTATTGCATTACATTCTACACATTGAACTGTATTTTTAAAGATTTTTATGTGATCACAATATCAATCATTTATTTACCTGCAGTCTCAATGCCAATGTTTATTTGAGAACTAAATAAAACATTATGTTAATATTGTTTGTTACATTATTATTTGAAAATAATAATTACCTAATGTCTGCATCTTCTAGGCTCTTAAGAATTCCAAGTAGAAGTTCATGTGCATCCTCTTGATTGTTAAACTGCCAATGTGGCAATATTTCTTAGGAAAGATGATTCATAGTAATATTGTACATTCATATATAGTAATATTGTATATTATGACTTACTATTCATATTTTTGTACAACTCCTTTGGAGCAATTGAAGTTGAACTATTTTGCAATTCTTCCTTTGTTTTTTTTAGTACACATACCATGCAAAATATACCTGTGCATTCTTGAAAAAAAGACAGAGAATTCAATGTACAATTGGCAAAGTGTTAAAGTTACATACCATTTTCTTTATGTGATATCAAGTGTCTGTGAAAGTCTGGGCAATGAATCAGTGATTGTACTGTTGCATTTGCAAAACATGTATTTCCTAGATTCTGTAGTCCAACTCCAACTTCAGGAAACATTTTGCTATTTTGGCAAGCAACAGGAACTTCAGAAAAATCGTCATCGTAATCCATTCTTTTAATCTTGCACTCACGTCTTAACGTTTTATTACTACAATCTCGTAATATATATTATTCGAATCCCGTTATATTATGCAGCGAGATGACAATGAACTTTGACCTCACGTGACGACACGTTTTTGGTGGGAGATAACTGTTCAGCTGGAAAGAGACATGAGCCAAGCTGTTAGCTCTGCTGAGTCTGCTGAAAACTCTAAATCTGACACTCAGTCTGGTAATGATGAGATATCAACTGAAAACAAAGTTAAAAGTACGTGAACCAAGTTAATTGTAAATATAATTCATGCTTATGTTTAGCTTATTCTTGTCATATTTGTGGCAAGTCATTTTCACGAAAGGATAGACAGATTTCTCATTTGAGCTCAACTCATAATGAATATACTGATCTTCAGAAATCAAGTTACAGCAACCGATTTTTTTGCCCATTCAAATGTGAATCATTACCACCATTTCAAACAATGAAATTGTTACTGGACCACTGTCAGTCAATTCACAAAGAATCTCTTGGTATGTGTCAATAATTTTTCACTAGATGATCTGAATTGATTGCCATTCTGATCACTCATATATTGCATTGATTAAATGTAACAACCTACAATTTAGGCACAAAACTCCTCAAGTTAGACTTACTTCAGCAATATTACAAGTAGAAAGAGTTAGAGGAGGAGGATGCATATACTAACTATGTTCAACGACAATCATTTTACAAACAAAAATTGAACGATGGTACATACAAGATATAGATAGACTCAATCATTTTCATGGTGAAACTCAAGACATTCAAAATATCAAGTGTTCTGTGCAAGACAATCAAGTGAAGAGACATGAGAACGATGCAACATCAGTTGATATGATTGTATGAGAGCTAGAAATGGAGCCTTTTAATCCTGTTCTAGTTTACAAGCGACAAGGCATGGTTATGCCTGAATATCCTACTCTTGCTAGTGATTCATTTGTCCTAGCTATTCAAACAGAATTCCAAATGAGACTGTACAGAAGGTACAGTAGTAAGATCTTGTGTATAGATGCCACCCATGGCACTAATGCCTACTGGTTCAAGTTGATCACATGTATTGTTGTGGATGAGTTCAGTCAAGGTTAAAGCTTAAATACACTGAAATCACATTTGATTCATATGTTGCTTGTATGTATATAGGACAACCTATTGCTTGGTGCATATCAGATCAAGAAACTACTGAGGTTGTGGAATTGTTCCTACAAAGTATTAAGAAGTAGTCTCCAGATTCATTAGTATCAGTACTGATGACAGACGATGGTTGATTACATGCTATTAGTAAAAATTATTTTTAGTTTTTAGTTGAACAGATAACACTGGTTGGAATGCAGCAAGCCTTGTGTTTGGAACAACCCTTAAACATTTACTCTGTCACTGGCATGTGCACAGGTGAACTTGTTTTACGTTGTTTTACATTAACATGTTTTTCATTTTTAGGTCATGGAGGAATCATATAAGGAGTTTTGCTCCTGAAAATCAAGTCAAAATTTACCAAACACTGTGCATTCTACTTGAAGAGCTCAGTTTGGACAAATTTACTGAACTGATAGATCAATTTGGTCGGTACTGAATATAAGAGGAACCAATGTTCATTGAATACTTTAAACAATATTACTTAAGTAGACTAGGTTAGTAAGATTATGAAGATTTGAACAAATTTTATCTCTATTTCACTAAATATGCAGAGAAGTGGGCTAAATGTTATTGTTGCTTCCAGCATGCTGACACAGATACAAATATGTACTTGGAAAGGTATACATAGAATATACATGAATCGTGTGTTGGATTTAAAATGATTGTATAGCTTTCACAACAAGCTGAAAACCCCTTACTTACATGGAAAAGTTAATAGGAGAGTAGACTTTCTGTTGAATGTATTGCTTTGGATAGAAGAAGATAATTTTTTTAATTATATGAAAAAAGTACATCTTCCAACTACTCAGAGAGATGAATGCAATCGTCACCAGAATGGGATGCTTATCCCTGCAGAAAAAGTACAGGTATCATCACCATTATGGTTTTTTGCTTTAATAGTATAATTTTGTATTGAAGAGAGTAGATTCAAACACATGGCATGTCCCTAGTGTATCAGGAAAAAATTCAGATGGTTATATTATAAGGGCGAAAATGGATCTATGAACTGAATGCACCGAGTCAAATTTAATATGTACCATGAGTGAGTGCAAGAAACTATGCTACCATATGTACGAGTGTGATCAGTTGTATTATGACTATACAAATGGTCATCTTTGTAAACACATTCACCGAGTAGATAGCATTCGATTACTAGAGACTAATGACCTAGACAAAGATTTTCAATATGAGTCATTGTGTACATCCAACAATCATGAGCACCTGTCAAGTGGCTCTGATTTTGATGACAATCTTGAGTTCGCTGAAAGTTTACGAAATCCAACCACAGGTAAAAAGTGACCCTTTTATTGATTTATTAATTTTGTCAATTCAATTAATGTATGTATGTACATGTTTACATATTGTATAGTGCATGTTTATTTACTTATAATTATCATTACATCTGCACTTGTATAGACCCATCAATCCAACTTCAGACATTTCAGTTGTACATGAAACAGTTAGAAGAAACTGTGACTATGGAGAACACATTTGTTCATAGCTTCCTACCTCACATCAATTCACTTTTACACAGTGCAGTACTCACATGCAAAGCAGCCTCATCATCAAACTCAATGGTGCCTTCAACAGAGTTTCAAGGAGAGAATATTGCACCATACAAAGATATGGAACATCAGTGGCGATTTAAACAAACTGGGAAAGCACCTGGAAGAAACATAGGGAATGTACTACCGTTATTTACAACATGTACAACCATTGAGTCTTTATTAGTTCATAACTAATTAATACCCATCTGTATAGCCATGCCAATAAAGAAGAGAGGATGAGAATTTTAGATGAACTAACTAATGACAAAAATATAACAGAAGTAATATTCGATTATAAAGAATGTATATATACTAAACCAGGTATATGGATGCAATGGAATAAATTATATACTTGTCAAATCCATGTATTTGAAAATTTAGGGATGAAGAGAAAAAGGTGTGGAACTTGTACAGGTTGTAAGCAGACACATGATTGTGGCATTTGTGTATTTTGTAAAGACAAATCAAAATATGGAGGGCCAGGGAAACTGAAGCAATGCTGTAAACTAAAAAAATGCACTCAGATTTCTGGTAAATGCCAAGTAAATCCAACGAAATGAATGAAGAGAACACTTATATGTCACTGACTTGAGCTAACTAAATTTTCACCAGCACAACAATCATTATAATAATAAAAGTGATAATAGATATCAGTCAGTCAGTCCTGCCTACTTTTGTCGTCACGTGAGGTCAAAGTTCATTGTCATCTTGCTGTATAACGTTCATATTATTCATAGCATATGAGTCACCACGCCTATGTTCCGCCTATTTTCATGAATTTTTGATGGAAACATTCCTGTCTTTAGCCATTCGTAGTCTAACTTCTTTAAGGGTCAAGGTTTTTGCAAGTGGTTTCATTAAGTTTACAACAATCTAAGTAAAAACACAACAATCGAAATAATCTTTGAACTCTTATCAATTTTATAACTTTCATGTAACGCATACCATAGCACTGATATAAATTCAAACATTTTACTACGGTACTCAAGATAAAATGACTTTAACTAACCTTAAAACAATGAGCATCATTGGTACTGTCAATGATGTTATAACGTCCAGGCCTCTAAGTGTGTTGAAAGCGTAACAAAGCGTTCTGTGCCTTCACCCATTTTGCAATAGTCTTCCCTTAGAGAATTTTTATGCCTCGCCTACTTTTAGTCTCCTGATGTGCACGTGCTCAATTTAACAATGACAATCATGATACTCTATCATCATAGACCGCCTAAGACCGGTGAGAATAGATGAACATGACAATAATGTCGACGATTGATGATATCTTAAGTGAGAAACCTACTCTTCATGAGCTCCTTGAATACGTTGATATTGGTGATGAATGGTACACAATGGGAATCCTGCTGAAACTAGACAAAAGGAAACTAGATGAAATACATGACTTGCCCGATAAAACTGTCACATTTAAAACTGTACAGATGTTTGGACTTTATTTGGATACTTACCCTACAGCTACAAGGAGACAGATAATTGAGACATTGAATAAGAGTGTCATTGGAAGGTACAGCCTTGCCAAAGAATACAAAAAAGAATTAAGAGACCTTTATGTCATGTCTGGTGAGTGAACTCTAGAATACTCTTTATATGTGTAGTATGAGTCAATGTTGGTGATCCAGAAGGACAATCTGTTAATGCATCCATCAAAAAGTCCACCTGGATACTTATCTTTATAACAGTTAGATAGTTTGTAAATAGTAAACATTCAATAATCATTATTAGTCACATTTAAGGCTTTCAAGCTTTCTTGTTAGTAGAAAAGTTACATGTTGAAATTGTTGTGACCAATCAATGGACAAAATTAAGGAAATAATAAAATTCTGTTCAATGTTTTGTTTTTATTTTCTGCCTTGTTTTGTACACAGGTCAGCCAGCTTGCATGGACGTATACAGACAAAGTTGTCCTACTACTGAACAATGTGATGATGTCATAATGAAACAGAAAAGTGTATCTCAACCAGGTGAGAATAATAACTTTATAAGATATTAATTTAATTTTTATGATACATTGACATAAGTATAGTCTTGCCAAGGATGAAGGAGCACACAACATCAACCAAACCACATAAATAATGAGAAAACTTTGCTTTATCAGTTTCACCACTTGACCAGCTCAGTTTATCATAAGAACTAAAATATCCAATTAATTTTCACAACATCTAGAGTACTTCAAGGCTACCATTTTATTTCATCTTAGTACAGGTTGTAATGGATATTTGCATCATTCTCAAAATTTCTTCCTTTGGAAATAAAAATACTGCTTATTGACTATTTATTCTATTAGCATAATTGAAACTAAGCCTTATCCAGCACTGTATACCAAATTTCTATACTCTGAAGAGTTAGAATTGCTTCCATGATGCCAATCAAGAGGTCAGCTTTGATTTTCATTGTTATTGAGATCATAATTACTTAGGATATGGAAGTCACTGAGCAGTGAGTAATTATTATTTTCTTGACTAAAATAGCATCAATGTCAGTCTAACAACAATAAATCATACATATTACTAATAGATGATGAGCTTGGAGACAACAGTATGGTAACAATGCCTTTGTTACATATCTAAACAGAAGAGAAATGTCTATTGAGGTAGTTACATTTTTTTCTGTTCTTCTAATTTATGAGAAAACAACTTTCAGATAAACAACAAACACATCAAATACAACAAAATTAATAGCAACCTGACAAAGTACAGCTACCTCATCACAAGACTGAATATAATCTTTACTTTTTATTGTGTTTAATGTGCCACTCTTTCTGATATTTATTCATATTTTTATTAAGAAAATAAGTAATACTATATTATCCTAAGGATCAAATTTCAAAAAATCAATGTTTCTCCATTCATACTAAGGAGCAAAGAAATGGCTTCTTCGATGTACTCTGGATGGCACATTTACTACAGTTTCCTGTATAATATCCACATGCTTTAGCTTGTGATAAACAAGATTGTCATCATAACTTTTATAGTAGAGTTAATTGAATTCATTATTTTGCATATTTGCTGTAGTCCTGGTATGAAACAGTAGCAATATAAGTAGACATACTATAGTTGACATGTAGACCAGAAGTATACTGTAGATCGGGAAAGTTTCATTGTGAACAAGAAATTCAGCATTGGATTATGAATAAAAATAAACACGCTAAGATTATTATACATTGTTGAAATATTTACAGTAGGAATATTTACAGTATATAATTGTGTTCAAACTTTTTTCAGCATATTAATTTTCTACACGAAACTTTTGTAACATGAACATTTCCTGATCTACAATAATAAGGTTTACTTGCTACATGAAATGTGCTTGACTCTGTTCGTATTGAGATTGACTGCAATTTAGTAGGATTTCAATTATGATAATTACCAACCTGACTTCACAGTCATTGTTGTTGTTGCAAGTTTTTTGGTAAATCATACTGAAGCTTTTTGTTCTTTGTAGCTGTCTCTTCTTAATCTATCATACTTTTACTATTAAAAGGTATTTTCGACAGTTTTTGAACTTTCCTACTAAAGCTGGAGAATGCTTGCACAGTTAATAATATACAAATATGCATGATGTCAGTTATGGTGGAATTTGAAAAAGAATCAATACAAATCTCTTCAAACATTTTCTCTTTTCATTTCTAGGAGACAATGAAAGTTATGGAGATAGTATTTGTCTTATTTTACCTATTACTGAGCAGTATAAAAATGTTGTTGTTAAGTTGAAAAGACAACTCCCACCAGGTCAGAATGCAATTAAACATATCAAAAATAATTGACTATTGTTTATGTTACATATTCTAGATAATATTATTTTAGTTTTTAAAAGTTTTAGTTTTAATTTGACTAGTTTTAGTATATGTAATGTTAAAATGAAATCTGAGATAAATTGTAGTCTGTCCGAGTTAAGAAGGTCCTCCTATTAAAAGTGTAGTGTTGCATCCATGGAATGTAGAGTGAGTAATTTACCCTATTAATGGAATTTGCACAGTAGACTTTAACAATTGTTTTTCTTCATCTGGATGTGATTGTAGCAATGTGTTTGTCCACATAATTAGAGTATAATTTTGAATTGTTCACATGGAAAATACCTGCCAGGCCAGGGTAAAATTGTACTTTGTTAAATCCTTGAAAGTAAAGTATGTAGTATTCTACTTGTTGCCTTTTCATAGTGCTAGAGCACCAAGTTTTATGTATATATAGCACATTTCTGACCTGAATCGATTGGTACATAACTTATAAAATGACAAAATTATTCACAGGTCTGGGTGGCCCTTCTCAGTTCAGACAACTATATCAAATCTTTTCTTACAATGGTTAAAATTTTACAAGTCAAAACCAAGTGAGATTTACCACTTCATGAAACAACAGGAGTGTAATTTATCACAGGCTTACTATAATTCTGCATTTGTAGACTATACCTGTAGAACACTTATATTGAACTTGTTCCTATTAGCAACCATTGAGTGGCATCTACATCCTTAAAAAATACTGGAGAAGTGGCTTTAAACCACAGTTTGTTCTACCCTTTAATCACACTAAGCTTTAATGAACTCTCTTCCATCCAAAGTAGTTTGTAATAGTGAATCAGTGCATCTTTGTATCAAAAAAAGTTAATAGTGGCATCCATGCATTTGTTTGACAACAGCCAATTTGTAATTACATACTTTTTATATATGGCCCAGAACAGTAATGCTTGGTACACTAATCATACTAACCAGTAAGAAGTAGACAACATTCTATTTCTAGACGTCTGTCTGAAAATGCTTAAAGTAGTTGATATATAGGAAATTTGCAGTATCCTGGCACTTGTATATACTTGTTGTGTTAACAATTGATGTGCATATGTACATACAAACCAATTAAGCTATATAGCATTCTATGAAGAATTAGTGAAGTTATATTGAAAGACAAGCCAAGTAAATGTAATGATAAGTAATCAAAGAGTTCCTTTTTATGACTACAGGAGGCAATCAAATTGATGGAGAAAGCATTCGTCACAGGTTATCTACTAATGAGCAGTGTGAAAACATTATTGTTGAGCTGAAAAGACAAGTCCTACCAGGTCAGGATACAATAAACCAATTGACTATACAATGATGAGTGACTGATAATGCACGAAGCTTCTTGCTAGTTTGCTGATCTAGAATACTAAGATGATAAATCTTGACTTGTAATGTCATTTTTCTCTATCTACTACTGTTTCTTCTGTGTATAAACAGTATAATAGTTCAGAGATTACATCATTATTAACCCTCACCACTCATTACACTGACAAGCATTACATTACTTGCTTTGTGTGTCTATCTGAAATTTTTTAAAAATACTTCATTCTCAAGTTATGGGAATTTTATTTACCTTGTTCTGATACGATCATTGTGTCCACATCTTTTTGATAAATAATTCTTGAATTATGCCAATTTTACTTACCTCATTCTGTTAAGGTCTTAATATTCATGCCTACTTGACAAATATCTGTTAGTTTAACATTTATTATCATGTGTTAGGGAGGAGTTTTCTTTCTTATCATCTTGCACATTTTTATTTCTTGAAGAACTGTTATCTTGTAAATATGAGGCTAACTAGCAATATTGTTATCTTACAATAGCTGTGGCAAGGGTTTCACATTTTAGTACTTTTCACTACATTGCTGACTCCTAACATATTTTGATAATACTTCTGCAAAGGACTATATTTTTGAAGACCTGAAAGTTAACATACTATACATAAAATATAGAAATGAACATACGTATGCGTATGTGCACATGGGTCAAAGCAGTCTTAAGACTACCAAAATTCTCATAGGTTTTTGCTGAAATTCTAAGTCAGATGAGTCCTTTTAGCTTTGACCCTTGATCTCCTATCTTGTAGGCTAGCAAAAAGAAAGAAACATTAAAAAGAAAAGTGTTAGGAATCAGAAAGCTTGCCAGCCATACAGCATGAGCTTAGGTAGTTCTTGCGTATGCTCAAAATACTTGTGCTCTGCTCTGGCAAACACCCTCTGACCCTATTCATTGTTAACAAACTTTGTAGAGTTTTATTTTTAGCTACAATGTATTTTTTAAATGCTACTAAGCATTCTTATAAAGACATTGTGCATAGATCTAGCAAGATACTTGCTAAATTGAACTAAACACTCACAAACTTCTGAATATTAAGGCACATAGGAAGCTTGCTGCAGACAAACAGGCACTATGTACTATAATAGAATCTTGTTATTACTGGCCTGTCAATATTCTGAATTTACCTGGTTTTATCATTACCCTAGGACATGGTAGAAGTGCTACATGTAGCGGAGGTAGTGTCACCTCACCCACTACTAAATTATGTGAACAAATTAAGATTGAATTTGTGATTGGACAAAAAAGACAATTACAATCTGGTAACCATACAGTGACACATACTGTTAGTTCATTGTCTTTCTGTAGGTGACAGTACCCTGCCTTTACAAGCTCCATGTACAAAAGGTTAGATACAACTATACTACTATAGACTTGTTTAAATAAAGAGATTGGAAAAGAGAAATGAACATTGGATCACCAAAATTTGGAAAAAAATTTTCTGGACTTTTTTTGCTTATTCAATCACTAGTCTTAATTGTTTTTTTTTACTGGAATCTAGAATTGCTTAATCATCTTGAAACAAGTACTGTACTTTTTTAGATGACGTTGGATGAGTAGGCAATATTGTTTACCCAATTGTAATTTGTAGAAGCTTGCAAAGCCATATTGTCAAAAGTTTAACAGAACAAAGTCAAAGCACTATTTATTAACAGGATTAACAAATAAATAGATAAGATGTGTTAGAGAGACTATATCAATTTGAATGTGTCACTAATCGAACTTTTGTATCACACCTCTTGTGCACATGTACTCTGACATGAATGATCATGAATGTTATGTTTTATGTCTATGACCCTTAGAGTCAGACAATCAATAAAAGAGAGATGTCATGTTGTCAGTAGCATTAATTATTACAATCAAGCTCATGTAGTCTTTTGCAAACAAATCTACCTGATGTTTGTTTCTCCTGAAATAGCTGTAATGCAAGATTTCAGAGAGTGCAGTGACAAATAACTACAAATATACAGTATACCCATGGTCATTACTTACTTGGGCTCACACACAACAATAAATTATATTACATAAAACATCGAAATAAACATTGTGAGATTAGTTTTAAATATATGTTATTAGACTGAGAGTTAATAATATTATAGTTACTCATATCTCATTCTTTGCTTTAACGAATTTACTATCTAATGCTTATTTATCTCCTATACTCTAGGTGGACCAGCTTCAAAAATACGTAAAATGGAGTGATGTATTTGTTCATGTACTATCATATATTGATATACTTTGTCTACTTTTACATTCAGTTATTTGTATAATTTATATATAATATTATAATTATTATTTCAATGGTATTTGATTTTGGTGTATAGACCTTATCAAATGACGTAACGCATCTATTTTGAGTGGGCAGATAGAATATTCATAACTGTAGAGTGCTAATAACTCGCTTCGTAAACCGCAGCAATCCGTTGCGTGTTCAGACTATGCATGTGCTAAACATCTTCAAGCATGTAAGGAGTCCTTGAAACCGTAAAGTAGAGCAGGACTTGCTTTCTTAGGCAATAAGAAAGAGGTCGAAAGCCTTCGATGAATAGCAAGTGAAGTGCTGCTTTAACTAACCTAAGAGGTAGCATCACTGACTGTAACGGTCGAAACAGGAACCATATGCATGATTAAGATGTTAGGAAAGATGCAGAGACGATGACAGTTATATCAATATGTGATGTGCAGTACTTAGAAGCACTTGAGAGTGTTACCATCTCAGAAGTGAGATTCAGAATTGAAAAATAACGTCATTCGAAATGTCTAAGTGAGGAATCTCTAGAAGGGGACATTGAATTTATACTGATGTACCATCACTTGCTGCCCTGTGGCTATCTTCATATCTTCTTATATATGTGCCAGTAGTACTTCCAATAGTTTCAATTGTTTCAGTACTTTTTGTTGGTGCTCATGAAACTTCACCTTAGTGTCTTTGATAAAGATTTGGTATATAGATTTGGATATAGTCAGGTTTATGTGTCAAGATACTTCAACAAGTGAATAGAAGCCATGTTTATTTAAGTTTAGCCACTAGTGAGATGAAATGGATCCTGAAGATAGGAACTACAGTTAGCAAAGTCTGTTCAATTTAAAAACATTTCAAGAAGTTTGTGGCTATTATTGATTGTTTTGAGGTATTTTCTAAACGTTACCTGGTCTAACTATAAACACCATAAAAGTTTTGATTATAAATCCACAACAAGGAACTATATTTGCTGTCTTCTCACTTTGCCTACATCTCATTTTACCTACTAAGGTGGTAAAGTATCAGTTTGCCTACAACACAGCTCCTAGTATTTCACCTCCTATTTCCCTTATTTTCAATTCTTCCCTCTCTACAGGATTTTTCCTTCAGATTGGAAAACTCCAATATTGTACCTATTCCTAAATCGAAAACCTCTTCTTCATCCACTTCAGACTATCGTCCAATCTCTTTACTTTCCCTTCCAAGTAAGATTCTGGAACGTCACATCTGTAATTATGTATACAACTTTTTTTCCGCTCATAACATGCTTTCTAATTGTCAGTTTGGTTTCTGACCAGGATATTCAACTGAAACAGCTATATTATCTATTGTCAATTCTTGATTTTTCTTCATTGGATCTCAAAAAAGCAGTCTGTGCAGTCTTCTTTAATCTCACAAAAGCATTTGACTCTGTCCTTGACAAGCCCCTATACTCAACTCCTCATCTTCGCTTCACCTTCCTCCTCTTCTTTTATATTGGCTCCATAGTTATCTACAATGCTGTACTCAACAAATAATCATAGGTGGTTCTCTATCTTCTAAATCTCAAGTCACCTCTGGTGTCCTCCAAGGTTCTATTCTTGGGCCTCTCTTATTCATCATCTATATAAATGATATAACTAAAGTTGCTTCTCCTCTCTATAGCCACCCTCACCTTTATGCCGATGACATTCTTCTATCTCAAGAAATTCCATCTCCAACTTCAATGTCTACTGTTCAATTCAACATCAATCTCATTATATCATTGATTAGCTCTTGTCATCTCACCATCAACTCCGAAAAAGAACAAATACATGATCATCTCGCACAAGTCTTCTTTTTCAACCACCCTCTCTCCTCTTTCCTTAAATGGTTCTAGTAACTTGAATGTGTCATTTTATTTAAATATATTGGTGTTATTATAACCTCCAATTTATCATGGTCTTCTCACATCCACCTGTCTGGTCTAAGGTTCGTCAAACCATTGGGATAATCTACTGTAACTTCTTTAAGCATGCTTCTCCTTAAACTCTCATCACAGCTTAAGTACCTGTTGTTAATATGTATTGCTGTGTTGTCTAGAGCATATGGGAAGAGGTTAGTAATAATTTTTGTGGTAAAAATGCACATATTATGAGATCGCAACATTCCATTTACATTAGTTACTCTTCTGTTTAGTGTGAGGGTCTGGCTGTGTCAGACTACATAGCACCGGCAAACTCCACACAATTATATCAATTTACAAGTACCTTTTACTTTAATAATAAAATATTAGCATTAACTTAATTAAATCATAACAATCTCTTCTCTTGTAGCTTTCCCATTGGTGATAGCAAAGATCTTGTCACAGTTGAAAATACTTTAAAGACAACTATAAAATCATTTTACACTACCCTGGGTTGCCATGTTTACGATTTGGAGAGAAGGAGAAGCACCATTACATACCTATTGAGGTAGTCATACATTTAACTGTAGCTATATATAGTCAATGATGATCTCACTTCTCTTTATCTTTCAATTTATCTACACTCTGATATAGCTCTGTGATATTGTAGCTGGTCAACATTTCATGAAACGATTGAAGGAGTTTGAATAGTCTAAAATGGTTAGAAACACTGCACTTTCAGCACCTGAGACTGAGCAGAGAATTCTTAAAGAGGTAGTTTAAATATTTAGGTCATAATGAATCAACATAACTAAGTGGTGTTATTATTATGTCTTTTATTACAACTAACAGTTACATTGTACATTATAGGTTGAACAAGCAGAATATAACAAAGATCCTTTCCTGAAAGAGTTTGGTATTAATGTCTCAACAAAAATGATGGAATTTGAAGGGCGTGTGTTGCCTCCTCAAATATTACAATTTAAAGATGTAAGATCTAATACTTTGTATTTATAATTAAATGGGTGAAGTCATATCTGAGAGTGAAACAATTGTCAAATAATTTAGCAGTCACTATTTTACTTTACTTAAGAGTTTTCATTTTAGGGAAAACTAGAGCCTCACAAAGGTACCTGGAAGATGGATTATCAAAAGTTTTATCTTGGTGCTACAATTAATAGGTGGGGTGTCATTGTTATAAATCCTTCCCAAATGATTATTGAAAAAGCTAGGTAAGTTTCTATGATATAATAATATGCAAAGTTTAGAAATTGTTTTTTTTCTCTACTGCCAAACATTTCGTTAATAACTATGGTAGTCATACTTGTTTATAAATAGAAGTCAAAGTTTAAATGATATGACTCTGATATAAATTTAATGTAACTATATTATCATTATAAGTGTTTTATTGTTATAGGAACTTTGCTACTGGTTTTAAAAGGGTTGCTGAGGAGCTAGGAATGTCTATTACAAACAGTCCTATTATTACCTCATGTAGAGGCACTATGGAAGATGTTAAAACTACTTACAGGAATAAATTGAATGATTCAGACTTTGTGTTTGCTATTGTTGACTATAAAGGCTGTCCAGAATATGGTAATTATAATAAATGACATAAAGTTTTAGTAATAGTTGAAGTGTTATTCAAATGAAATTAATGCACAAGAGGGACAATTGAAGTAGTATTAACTCTCCAACGGTATTCTAATAAACCATTTCTTTGATTTCAATAGAGGCCATTTTATGTTAAACTTTTCATTTAAGAATTATACAGTATTGAACATTTGAACCTCAATATAATTATCATACTGATGTATTGCTCTGCTCTATAACTAAGGTGAACTCAACTGTTTTATCATCCATTAGAAACCTCATATGTTTTAATTTACATGATACACAAATTGAAACAGGACTTCAACTGATTTCTTGTTTTATTTGTGCTCCAGCTTTATTGTATTATTGCTTTTAGAACTAAAACTTAAAACTGGTGCTGTCTTTAGTAAGTAATTTAGCTTGAAACAAAATTTACCACTTTCAGTGACAAAGCACATTCTATATTCATATTGAATGTTATCTGTATTATACCCAAACTATAGAAGAAAGGAATAATTACATTTGCTATTAAAAAGATGAAATCAAAACAAAGATACAATCATAAAGATATTATAAAGGATATTACTAATCCTGTGAACTGTGACTTCTTACTAGTCTCTCATACTGGTATTCAGGTATATTATTATTGCTACCAATGATATTAGATTATTGTGATAATTCCATACAGTGTACATATTAAGATCATTATTATAATCAACATAGAATATTGACGTACTCCTGGTTATATACACTGTAATATTGATTAGATACTCCATTATTGTTAAAGATATCAACTAAATAATTAATGCATACATTCAGTAGACATATAATCAAAATTACATTTTTTAATGTGTGATATACACTTTCAAAGTTAACTGTTAGGAAATTGAAAGACATATTGGCACTTCATATAGTACTCACCTACAGGAATTCACTACTATAAAAACTCACATGGCCCTAAGCTTATGCACATTCCATGAAGCAATGAAACAAAATAAGCATGATGTTCTTTATATCACATTATTAAAACTACTAGTTTAGTACATGCTATAGCTCTTAAGTCCTCCATTAAAAAAATTATCTATTCTCATATGTTTTAGGGTACTAGTCGTCCTTGTAAATATAAGAAACTTTGGGATGATAATAACATGTCTATGGATAATATTGAGATTTTGTCATATCAACTTTGCCATGTTTATTCTAGAAGCCTAAACAGTGTTTCCATTCCTGCTCCAACTTACTATGCACACCATAGTGCTTTGAAAGCTCGTCAACGCCTTGATCAACTATTACAGAGGTATAGTCTGTACATAATGTTTAGTTGTTATTGTTATTGTTCTAGTGAGTCAGAAAGCACTGCAAGTGAGTCTTCTGTTACTTGTCAACTTTCTTCAGAAGAAATGGAAGCAGCTATTGAAGTAGCCGACCCAATGAAAACCAAAATGCACTTTTTGTGACAATATTATAATGATCAATGTGAACTATATTCACGTTAATATGAAATGAACATATAAACTGACATATACTTTTATGCATCTTGTTATTTATATGTTCTCTTAAGTTCCTCTTAATAAAATGTCAATATTTTGTATCATTTAATTGGCTATTATAATATTATGGCATAAACTTGCACAAAGCTACTTCTAATTTTAGTTGTGTGAGATATATGGTGTTATATTAAATATTTTGATTTGATGCATATGATTATATGAAAATTGCAAAGATTTGACAAAATACATTATGTCATTGTTAAGATCAATGTTTATTGTGAATGCATGTTATTTTATTTGTTGATTATTTAATGAGGAAGCACTGGTAGAAATAAATGAATATACATACATACATGTTGATGTACAAAACAATGGGAAATATATTAACTAAAAGTTTCCATGAACAACTAGCAACAAAACCAACTTAAATATAAGTGTAAGGAGTGAGGAACATAGATACTGAAAGAACAGACCTAGTAACAAGTAATTAATACAATCATGGAATATATTACTGAAATAAACACTAATTAACAAGTTTATACATTGTCACTTAATTATATATAATATAATTATTATTATTATTATTATGTAGATTATAGGTATGACATTAATGATGTTACTGAAAGTATAGTTTCATATTTATAATGTCCGTAATCTATGTTTAATCTACATTTAAACACTGTGTCTTGTCCAAGTGAAAGGCTCCATAAAGTAATAGAACAAGTACCATGTTCCTCACTCATATACTGTGGATCAATATTCTAATACACTATTATCCATTCATAAATACATATATTGTATACATAATATGTAATATATTTACAAGGTGAGGTTATAACTATATGTATAGTCACAACTAAACCTACAAATGACTTGCACATCAATAAAAGATGAGAGTCTAATGTGATAGCTAGTTTATTTGGTAAATTTATAGTTTTGCTTAAGAGATACTGGTTCTAAACCTAATTGTCAAGCTTATAACTGCCTGGATAAAAAGTCAAAAAACATTCCAATGATATCGGATATACAAGACTACCTCTGTTTATGTTAGCTATAAATGTCTACTGTCTATCATAGCTGTTACTTTAATTTGTTTTATTAACCATGCATGCTATCACCATGTCTTTGAATGCTTTCAGATTTTGCACTTAGTTTTTCCACCAATGCACAACAAATGTGTAATGGTTTGTATTACTTATTTCATAGAATGTAGTCACTTGGATGAACAAGGCCTAATCTTGCCTACTGGTGGGGGGGGGGGGGGGGGGGGCTTACTTATTGTAATATTATCCTGAACAATAAACGTTGTGAGTTCATTGACTGGTAGATATCAAATTATTAAATTGTAAGCCTCTCATGTCTGCTCTATTTGCTTAAAAACATACAAAGAATGTTACTACATTTGTTATCTAATTATCAAGTCAGGTGAATTTCAATTTTGAAATAAACACAATGCATTTAAGAAAATCTATATTTAATTGCTGTTACTACATAATATAATTAAATATCATCAGTGACAAATGTCAATGGATTAAAAACAAGCACTTTAATTTATGAATAAAAACAATTACACAAAATTTAGAGGATTATACCTGCAATAAACAGAAAAAAACATTGTAAAATCTGTTAATACATCAATTGAAAATGTTTACAATTATTTGTTATAACATATGATAAATATATAGAAATAACTATGTATCTTTTTGATAAGCATAATATTATTTGTCTATATACAATAATATGGTGTAACATCAGTGTGAAACATTAATACCATACTTATTGAAGAACCTACTAGTCAAGTCAGATGACTATAACAAATAATAATAACCTCAGTGACAAAGTCACCTCAGTGACTTTTATATCAATCATTTCTATAATTACATACTAGTACATCATATCTAAAAACAGAATAATTAATTATACCTCCTACATTTGGCAGTCCTTACTGAATTGCATGAGATCCAATAGATATGTAGCCCCCATCTAGAAAACCTTGACATGTATAAACAATATAAGCTAAGTCATTCACTAACCCTACAAGTCTATACAATGACTTTGTATAAATACTAATTCCAAACATCATTATAACTATTAATTCTAATAAATTTATTAAGTCAGTTTTGTCTTTAACAGTTGTAGAGATAGCACAGTGAAGCATACATGACTCTATACTTTATGGTTCTGATAATACAAGGTCTGTCTACCACATAGACAGGAATATAAACTGGCTTTATGATGTGTCTATTATTATATAGTAACACTTAACACCTTAGATTATAATGTGATATGGGGATTGTGCAGTAAAGTAGTGTCAGAGAATAAAAATATACCTGGTTGTAAGAGATGCTGTCAAATATCAGTAGCCAGTGACTTGGTTTGAAGAGGCTCTCCTATAATCTTGATGATGTTTTCCAAATATCTAGGATAGTTTGGTTATGAGCTAACTCTGAAGTATTATTGACAACTTTATTTCATTTGATAAACTTGTAGTAAGCAAGCCATCAAGAGCAAGTATATTAATTATAAAAGAGAAATCTGCTGCTGTTAACCTAATAAAGCAAAATGTGTAATTAGTAATCTTTCTTTGATACAAGACACTGGTACTAGACTAGTGTGCTATATTAAAAGCAAAACAGGCTGTAGAAAGTGATGAAATGGGATGTCTCAATGAATTTACATATTAGTTAGCTTCTACACCACTTTCATACACTACAAGTTAAACATCTGCACTAAACTTGCACTAAAGTTTATTGCTAACTTATAAAATCCATCAATTTCATAACAGCATATACTTTGTGTGTAAGGCCTTTACCAATATCCTATAACAGAATGTAGTATAAGTACAAAATATAGTACAAATATGATGGTGCATTGAATGTGGCAGAAGTACGGTGCTCCACAGCTAGAATGTGGTATGATACATGACAATCAACTTACTGTATACTAAAGCTAACATATACTTATCAATGGATTACCTCCAGCAAAAACACTAAGTTGACTACTATGGAATACAAACTACAACAAAAATAGACATCAAATTCTCGATTATTACAATGCCTAAATTTATGATTTTACCAGAAATGAATTTGATGTATATTTTTGTTATAGTTTGTATTCCATAGAAGGACATCTTTCCACTGTGTTGATAATAGTGATCTTGAAGTGGTAGCTTAGCATTGAAAAGTGCTCTTGTCACTGAAGAAGAAATACAATAAAAAGGGTCATGAGCTCACACAGTCTGTTCAATGGCCACCTTCTTGGTGTTGTTGTCATCAATAACGTTACATTTTGCAAGCACTGATCAAGCAATATCCTTTATATTATAAAGTATGAAAATCATAAGGACAAGACAAAACAATATCATGACAAAAACTGTGTCTAAAAAAGCTGATACAATTCTCTGCCAATTAGATGTAAGAATTTTCATTTAAGAGTTTCTTTCTATTCTGTATTCAAAGTTATGCAGATAGCTTTGCTATCATGAGACTACTACTAACAATATATAGCTGTTATAATCACAATATTTAAGTCTATATAATGAATATAACTTAGCAAAGGAATCTAAGAATTGCCACTTCACAGTGTTTGTTAATGCCACATCCATTTTGGTTTTTGATTAAACCTTGCACACCTATCGTTTAGTATAAACTGTTAGAAGACTTAGTCATCTTATTTTAAGTTACTCAACAAGTTCTACAATTTATAAAGATCATACAAATTTCTCTTAAACATACTCTACATAAATTAAATGTTATTTATACTAAAATTAGTTAGTTCAGTCTTTTAAAGATTGTATACAGAATAGGTCTAGACATCATTTACTTTTAAGTAAAAGTACCTATAGAAATGACAACAGATTAATTGACTCATTTATTTGATGACTACAGTTTTAAACTACAGTTTACAATACACAAACAATTTAATATACCAAGAACATACATCAATAAGAGTTCATGTATATTAGCAAACACATATAAAGCACTAATTATTTAATTCACTGAAACAGTCAAGTAATTATAATTAATTAATCATTACTCACATTATTACAGCAATAATTACCACTATAATTGAAAGAGCACACCAACCACCAACATTCATGTTGACAAGACAATTATAAACTATATATTAAAAAAATTAATCTTGTCAAAGATTATAAAGCATATTTTAAGGATAGTTATTGTCTTCTATAGTGATGAAACATAAATATTTTATTTTTTGCCAGAGATAGCTAATACTAAATAGGATATAATCATTGGCCAAGGACATGCATCTATTGTAAGAACAATTTCATATAATACTAAATGGCACTCAGAGTTGTTGCTTCTATTATATACAAAAGTAATTAAAAATGTACTTTGGTTGTTAAAATATTGTGAAAACTAAACATATTTATATGCTAGTGCAGTTAAAGAAGAAGCAAGAACAATTTGGCTGTTCAATTGATTACCACTTATCACTTTAACAATATTTTAAAACATTATTGCAAGTCTTATGAAGAGACTCTATAAAGGCAAGTAGGTCCTTAAGTAGGTCTAAATTCAACTGTTAAGAGTTATTTGAAAATATCATAGCATGGGGTAGCCATATCATAATGTTACATGTCAGGTAGAAGGAAGTAACAAAGTTCCTAAACTAAGTTATCTTTGTTTGTTAACAGTGACATTGATCTAGGTATATAGCACTGACATTAGCAGATACTAAGTGTGACATCACTTTAAATTTCTGTGGTATACTTTGACATAAAGAACCATTGAACCTGTAGCTCTCAGGCTTATTGTACGTCACAGCACCTTATATCTATAATACAGTCCCCACAGGTGGGCTATAACCAATACTTAAGAGGCACAAACACTATATACCAACCTCTAGTAGATATGTTGGCAGTAGTAGAAGTAGTAGTAGTGGAAGTAGACATACTGGCAGTAGTAATAGTATTGGAAGGATTGCTGGCAGAGTGAGCCATATTAGCAAAAGGATCACACATTTCTATATTATTATTTCAGTATATTAGAAAAGCTCAGGTAAAATTTTATATAATATTATATTAATGTAAGATAACTAATTTTCTTATTTAACATGTATAGCTATGTAGTTATACCTTTCATCTCAGTAGGTTTTGGTATAATCAGTTGCACCATTCAAAATAACACTTAAAAGACAAGCCTTAATGGCCTTGAGTATAAACATTGATTTATATCTATTGTGTAAGGCATGGAGACTGACATCTAAGGATTTCCAATGATTCCATTTCCATAGTGAGTGCTATCCAAACTGCTGCTGAAGCTATTAGTTATAAGAGTTTAAGAGAGAAACAGTTAGAGGTCTTAGTCAATTTCTTGTCTGGCAATGGTGTGCTTGCTGTCTTGCATACTGGATACAGAAAACGTTTGTGCTACACCTGTCTACCAAAGACATGCGACGTTATTTGCCTGACTGAGGGATCAATAGTTGCTGTTGCTTCTCCATTAACTGCTATATATAATTTAATATTACATTATATTGTAGCATTTAGTTTTATACATACTTGATACCCACTCAGCAAAGCACCTCCCTAAACCAAACCTACATTCCATTCTGATAAGTAATATATGCTAGTGTCACCAGACCCTTCCTCTCTCTTAGTAAAGGGGTGACAACATCAGACTAATTAGAAAACTATACCTGCAAAGACATACACTGATTAGGAGGAACCTACAAATGTTTTTATCATCTAAATAGTGTTAATCAAAAATGATACAATTATACTTTTAATAGCTATTCTTACTTATATTTCATGTAATAAATCAGGGGAATATGAAAACAATCCCTCTCTTGGTATATAGCAATTCTTATTGTGGATATGACGACATAAAATAGACCCACCCTTACTATATCAGCTCATTAGAATATGAGTTGCTGCTCCAAATACAAGGAATCATAGCTGTCTGGACAAGACTTAGCAGGGTAGGGTCAAAAATGTAGTAAGTATACGACTAACATAAACAATGAAATAGCTATGTAATGATCAGTAATTATGTACATATACTGTACACACATTTCTTAATTATGAAGCTGGATATTACATGTCAGAGGCAGAGACAGCACATCAAAACTGATGGGGGGGGGGGGAGGGGGAGGGTCACCATTCATGAGGGGAAGTTATGTATACATGCTTTAGAATGAACAAAAAATATCAGTTTTAAAGAACATAACAACATTCATTTTGACTATATGCTCAGTAGTTACTGAAGTATTTCATATGTTCTTCATTTCTGACTACAAATTCTTTAGCTACAAATACTAAATTTAACTCCTTAGTTAACTTTTGTGAACATGAAGTAATACACAATTGTTTTGCCTTTGTTGACCACAGATAAGTGAAAACATGATTTTCTTTTTTGAATTTATTTTCTCTCCTCTTTTTGGTTTTAGAGTTGACCAAACATTGAACAAGGTTGCCTGTCTTTTTGCCATTGTGAAGTCTAGCCCTGGATGTGCAACAACATGTAGCTAGGAACAGTGTGATAGGGTGCTAGTGTAGTCTGAGTGTTAAATGCATCATAACAAAATCACAAAAGAGAATGTGTAGTCTCAGTGTTACGCCTTACAAAGAATACAAAGAATGTGATCAATTAACTTAATGAAATTGTGAATTACTCATTGAGATCCTTCGATAAAGGGGAGACTGAGCACATCATTTAAAAAGTAGAGAGACTCAAGCCCCCTGGCTCCCCAGGTTCTCAGCCAGTGCATGTATCATATCTGACATAAAGATGGGCCCTGGTTAAACTATTTTAGTCTAATCTATGCTGTTTCCCTACTGTTTGTAGGTCTGGGTACAAGACTACATTCTGTCTGAACTTCTTGTTGGTTACTATTATAAAATTCAGTAATGGGTAATCTGAGCACTGATAATTGGAGACAATTAGTATGAAAGTGTATATTAAAGACATTCAAATTTATGGTACATTAATTTTATGTGACTTGTTCTTTATTTAATTTAGACTACCTCAGTGATATATTTGAGTACAACATTACAAACACCTTGGAACAGCTGGACAATTAAGTTTTAAAGTATTAATGGTCTAAAGCAACTACTATGATTGTAATGAGGCAATTATCTCATTAAAGGATATTTATTTGGTATTATTAACGAGTAATTACACGCAGTATGTGGCCTTTCTCTTAAGCTACCAGCTTCATCTAGCTTTTGTGGATTACAAAAATTTATAGTAATTAGAATCCATTCTTAATTTGTGTGAATGATATATTAATAACAATACCAGACAAACAAATGTATGTGTATCAGACAATTTATTGCAAAACACTAAACTGAAGTTAATAAATAGATGGCATATGGTCATTAGATTTTGATTACCAACAAAATAATGACATTCATTGTGATTTGTAATTAGTGTATATAGCACTTATCATTTATATTATAGGCTCCTATTCAAATGTATAGATTAGAAGAAAGTATGTTAATACTTTGTTTTCAGCTGTTAATAAAAGACATTAGAGAAAGTGGAAGAGGAAGTAAAATACTTT
This sequence comes from Xestospongia muta, assembly GCA_963693285.1. Taxonomy (NCBI): domain Eukaryota; kingdom Metazoa; phylum Porifera; class Demospongiae; order Haplosclerida; family Petrosiidae; genus Xestospongia; species Xestospongia muta. Next base: position 18,247,474 of record OY848917.1, read on the forward strand.
CAGATAGTTGTTGATTATTAATACAGCTCCTATTGTAACCACATTTAGAGTGTATATGTACAAGTACTTCTTTATCCAATTGTTATTTAAAATAATAGTTTTCTTTTTATAGAAACCAATACAAGTTCACCATCTCTCTCTGGTTTTATTAATAACCTTACCATTAGAAAACAAGAGAAAAAAGTAAGTAATAAATATAAGTATTGTTTTAATAGTTATTCATCTATAGCTGCTCTTAATGATGTTTTAAAATTGAAGCAATATTCTGATCTTATTATATCAACCTCTTTAGTAAGTAAGTCATTAAACCAAAGTGAAATATTATCAGTAAATGTTATCATAATATACAAGTGCATTAGGTCAAAATAATCATTTAATCAGTTATTACATACAAGACAATTGCAACTATATTTGTCTAGTGGTCATTTTGCAATTGAAGTTTACACGTCCCTCTGGTACCTTCCCACTTTTAACAAAGATAGTTTAGTTAGTTAATTATTGATGTCTGGGGAGACCTAGATGGTCACGTATTTTATTAGCTTTTGCTAAGTTATTAATGATCCTTCCCTCAATAGTAGAGATCACTGTCTTCCAGGTGACAGGCAATGGCCAAAAAGTGAAGCAGTTGTGGATTACTTGACTGAGTTTAACTTTATTATCTTGTGGACTGCTTTGTAAACCATTCAAAACATTGTTGGAAACTTTTAAAGCTGTGCCAATAACACACCACTGGTGATCAATATTAGGTAATGACTCAAGTAGATTGTGTTGATCAGGGGCAGTATTTAAAATATCTGGAGTACCTGCATAAAAATAAGATTTAAACACAGTAGTCATCAGTAATGTTTCTTCTTACATGTACAATACGCATTGCCTTATGTGCCTGACAATCTTAACTAAGCTGACATCTGAAAGTACATGTAACAACAAAGAAAACCTTGTGTAAGTTTTCAATAATTGTTTAGGATACTTTAATGTATGTATATATATAAATTTAATAATGCATTACACATGTTTAGATAGCTTAACAAGTCAGACTGTTAAAAACAACTAATAATTCAAATTACCAAATACAAACACAATATTCATAGTTGGTGGTGTCTACTAATAGGAAGTACATATGTCAATGAGAAATTAATAGCATACCTTAGATCCTAAATTCTAAATATAAGAACCTAACAGTATTAATTTTTGCATTGGAATAGATCTATGGACTTTCTTTGCCCTTACAAATAATAACTACATTCCTAATTTACATTTGAAAATTTTTGCAGATGTAAAAAGGAATCTATTAAAATATTTATTATAACACCAGACTAAGTTTTTACAGACAGGTTTGGAATTATTTTTAGTAGGCTCTAAAGATATGGCTGGTTCCAATACAAGAAAAGTTGAGCTTATGTGTTTTATAGAGAGCTAGATATCAGGCGAGGGTGTGTTCTTTCATTTAAGAACTATAAAATAGATTATTACATGATACATGAGTGGCAGGTAGTTATAAGATTTGAATCACTTGTTATGTAGCTGTAACACTCTATAAAAAAAGAAGTGACTGGTAATAACACAAGTTTATTTTTAAAAACCAGTTTGTAGAAAGTCGTTCGCTTGACTTGACTTCTTAATGTATTATAATGTTAATATGATATCATAAGGTTACATGCCAGGTAGAAGAAAGTAACAGAGTCCTCAAACTGTTATCTTTGTTAACAGTGATATTGATCTAGGTAGGTACAACCTGACTAGATGAACCTTAGCAAACGAAACAAATTATAATTGCAAACTTATTCTATAATTAATTAAATTTCCACTTTACACAGGAGTTGTAAAGACAGAAAGGTTGGTAGCATTGTATACATTATACATTATTGATATAGCTATATAAATGCTGAAAGAAAACTAGCTTAAAGCTCCAAGCATTCACTGATTAAGTAGTCACACAAATCATCACACCTACATCAAAGCATTTTCAAAAAATTGTCATTCTTTTGATAATCCACAAAGCCAACTGTTAACTGTTATATGTATATATAATTAGTCAATCGGATTGCATCATTTGTGCTAAATAATGTTGGCTAGAATCTGTTGTTTGTGACAGCCATCATCTACTAGGAGAATTGTCCATACTTAATGATGCTATTAGAATACTGTAACTTTTCAAATGTGTAAGAATTGATCTGAGTCTTATAAAATGAAAGCTAAGTAAGAATTAATGTGTACATATTTGTATTAGTTACTATATCACACTTCTTCAATGAATATGGTAGAATGCTATATAGACTATATTAACTGTTAATATATATCTTGTTAGAATTATAACATGCTTGTTGTTAATTTAACTTGTTATATATATATATATATATATATATATATGCATACACAGTTAAGTCTTATGCCACATGCTAGTAACATAAGTAGTTATGGATTAAAAAGAAGTGTTCTATTGAGCAATATATTTGCTGTGAAAAAATGGTTAATGATTTACCTAGGGTAAGTATGCCATCTAATATTTCAGACACATGCACATAACAAAGACACAATACAATAGACGTTCAGAGTGCTAACAAAGACCTCAGACTTGATAAAGTGACATCACAACACAGTATACAAATATAGCACTGACATCAGCTGATATTAGGTGCACTTTGAATTTCTGTGGTGTCACCCACTAATACGTTATAGCCCAACCTATATCATACTCTATTGCTCATATGGTATGCTATGACATAAAGAATCATCAAGCCTGTAACTCTCAGGTTTGTTTTATGTCACAGCACACTGTATCAGTATTATAGGTCTAACAGGTGGGATATAACCACTATTTAAAAGCCACTAACACTATACAGTAACTTAATTCTAGTACATATGTTGGCAGTAGTAGGAGTAGTAGTTAAAGCAGGCATGATGGTAGTAGGAGTCGTGGTGGAAGTAGGCATGATTGTAGTAGGAATAGTAGGAATAATGTTGGATTGAGTGCTACCAGAGTGAGCTATATTAACAAAAAAGGCACACATTTCTATACATTACTTCAGTATTTTAGAAAAACTTATGTAATATTTATATGACATTATACTATAAAACACGAGTATGTTCTATCTTTAATGTCACTTACTTGTTGTCTCCTGTATTTGTTGCAACTCATAACTAGAAATTACAAAACCCATTGGCTCACTTATTCCAATAAAAATTAAGCTTTAGGTCAGTGAGGCCTTTATTATCTTTGAGGGAAACTTTAAAGTTTTAAGAAGGTAGGGCAATGTTTAGTTGATAATGATCATTGATGATTCTAGAAAGCTTAAACAATACATAATTTAAAACTTCACAACATCAACTAGATTTGCACTTTTAATGGACTGACTATTGGCTTAATGCCATAATTCTCATTAGTGGTTGTAACCACAATTATGTCAGGACCAAAAAAAGGATGTAGGTCTCTCCTTTTCCAGTTTTCAAAATGTTGCTCTGTGTTTACTCTCTAATATAGACAAAGAACATGTATACAGTGGTAATATAGTGTTGTAGTTCTTTTTTCATTATGGCTACATACCTCAATAAGAGTTGGAAGATTTTTTGTGACCATTGCTTGTATTCACTTCCTTGAAAAAAACTGTCATGACATAACTGTACTGAAATAGGAAATCCTTTATTCTTTGGATGGCATTAACAATGAGACAAAATTCAGGGATTCTTACAACACCAAAACTGCCATTAGGTCTGAACACTTGTTCATATTCAGTTAATAACGGCTCAAACTTGTAAGGTGGTGGTCCTTTATTAGCTTTGATAAATGCTAGCTGTTGACTTTCTTTTAGTAACCTGAACTCAATATTATGTTGTTGATGAAGCTTAATAGGTCTGGTGACTTCTTGCCTTTCTTCCACTGATGATGGTGGAATGACAAACTTGACTCCATACTAGTACTCTGGTTTCTCAATTACCTGCAGAGATATTCAATATTCCATTTAGGCACATCTTCCAAAACTAAATAATAACAAATCAAACAAGTAGGAGTACTAATACATTTATTAACCTTTTTTGCAGGAACTTTAGAAATAATCTGGCTAATATCTGTAGTAAAAAACAATTTATAAGGACGAATATATTATATCTTAGTAACCATGCATGGATTGATAGGTGGATTGTAGAGTTATTATTAGTAACTCTTATGACTTTATGTTCCCATTAGGCATGGACCACTTGTGCGTATGTGGTGCATGCGATATGAGGCTAAACATCAATATTTCAAGAGATGGGCTACCATTATGGGAAACTTTAAGAACATTGCTAAAACTCTTGCAATGCATCATCAGAGGTACATGTGCTATCATCAAACTGCGGTTGACATGAAACAATCAGTCACAGTTGGACCAAGTATGCAATTTGTGTGTTGTTATTCTTGTACCTTAATGTTATAAACCTTAGCCACCCCAGTATATGTTGGTGCACTCTCTTATCAAGATGAACTGCTTCACTGCTGTCCTAGCCTTACTCAGGATACTTACATCTACAGGTTGGTATTATTAAACTATACTTGTTATGTCAATAAAAATATGTAGGTTTTAAAAGTTTCCTGTTAGGTAGTACTGTAGTTCCCCAAGTAACCAGCCTTATGGGCACTTACAATTCATTTGGAATTTGAAAGGGGTTGACGCTTACACACAATTTTCAAAAACGGCTTCTAATAAGCGCCCACTTATAAATGGTTAATTAATTATAGGAACGATACCGTGTGCATGCATGTTACTTCTATGAATTTGTTTAATTTACTTATACAGGGTTAAATGGGTGGAAAGAAGAGGTACTGTGTACAAGACTCCTTGCATAGTCTTCGTTGAATTCCAGTGTGATATACCAATATTTGGTCAAGTCCAAGACTAGTCTCGTCCCCAGACCTACACGCAAGCTTAAAGTAGGTCTGGTCACACGGCTTGAGTTTTGTGTCCCCAGTCAGGAATGTGGCGCAGGTGTTGGTATGCAATTAGAGGTAGTGTGAAATATGAATATCATCAAATTGAAGTATGTGTGAAAGTGAATGCATGGCTACTCTTCATGAAATCTGCTACTCTTGCTGCTCTGACCTAAGCAGTAAACACGAAGATCGTGTTATTATAAGAAACAAAAACGATGAATATTCTTGTCTATACTCCATAGTTGTAGATCTGCTAAGGAATGAGAAACTTGAAATGGACCAGAGAAGATTCACCAAAAAAATAGACAAAGTCTTTTGTAAATCTTGCTGGAGAACTCTCAATAGATATTCAAATGCACTGAAGACAATTGAGCCATTGAAGAATCGGATAAAATTTCTGTTCCTGAATGAGGTTAGTATTGATTATGATATTCATTTTTATCAGCCAAAAACAAACAAACATGGTGTTAATCATCTGGGTCAACTCTTGAATAACCATCTTGATCTATCACAACCATTGAAGACATTCCAGGACAGGAGGAAGGTGAATCAATTCATATAGATTGCTTTCACAGAATTTTGTGTTATGGTGATCAACTAACTGTTGAGCGAATACGAGGTGCACAAGCAGTAAGATTAAATTCTGAAAATGGGATTATGCAATTAAGAGGATTTATTCCTGCTGTTACTGACTGGCATGCCAAAGTTAGCTTTTTGGGAGTAAGTTATTACAATAATAGTGTCTTATTCAGTACTACTCTTTTTTAGACTATATACAAACGTTTATATAAGGATGAGTCAATGGCTGAAGGAGCAACACTGTGTCAGGTGAAATGCCTTATTAATCGATCAAATGTTCCAGCAAAACCTAAACAAAATGTGCATGCCTCTGAAGAATTTTTTGAAACTGTTGTAATTGGTCACATCATTGCTGCTGCTCTAGACTACTTCAAAATGGATACAATAGAAGATAATCCTATATCTACACATTTCTCTCACATAGAGCTTGACAAGGATAAGGAGTTTGCACGGGAACTGTTTCATATAGCATTGGCTGATATGGTCAGTTCATAAATCAATTTAACTGCCTTTAATAAAATGGAAGATGATGACAAAGATCAGGTTAGAGCTTATGCTAGAGAAGTATTGTCTCTTGGTGTTCTCCTTCTGGAATTCAATGATAATGTTCATGAAGGAGATGGTGAACGATTGATGAGAGTGTGGAAATTTTTTATGTTGATATTTCGTTCTGTTGGTAAGACTAAGTATACACTTGAAGGCCTTATTCTTCTCATACAAGCAAACTTCTCACTACCTCCCAGATTAAGAGAACAGCTTCTATATTCCCGTTTTGTTAACACCAGAAGATCACCAGGTGCTAACATATCAATAGACCTACATGTAGAACATGTTAACAAAGTAGTTAAATCATCTGTTTATAGTCAGATGTCTAATTTGTCATCTACATCTGTAGTAAGAACTAGCAGATGCACTGGAACTCTTCAATGTGGTGGAACAATTTGATAGAATATCTGGGCTACATCATGTAAGCAGTGTCCATTCCAAGGCTGAACTTGACAAAGACATTAATCGTATTGTTACACAACTACACAACACTTCTAAAGTATTTCGATGCTTTAATGGCAGACAACATGTACACTTTAAGTCAATTCGAGGAAGCATTATCAATTCAATTAAAGCAGACAAAGATAGATTCATTAAATGGATGAATGATCATTTGAAAAACTCTCTTTCATAATGTTAATTTCTCATTTACTTATTAATAATATCTGTTGTTAGATAAAAAAATTAAAAGTTAGATTAATTTACATGTAAAAGGAAGAAGTAATAGCATTTATTGAGCATCCACAGTCATTCATACATATATTACAACAGTAACATTGACAACAGACACTGACATTGCATCCTTCAAAGTCTGAAACAACAATTGTCATTTACAAATGGTAGTATCGGTACAATAATCAATCATTTCTTTGCTGATAACTCTATAGTCTCTGGGTGTATGATATAATAAAGCACAGCATAAATCATCCGTCCGGCCCTTCCAGTCTCTTGAATATACTGGCTTACACATTCCTAGCATTCGATAGACTTTATCATGTGTATTCTTTGAAAAGTTGCAGTCAAAGCCATGACATGTACAGTTGGTGGAACAAGGCTTCTAATTTCTCCAACTCTACGATATGTCTCTCTAAAAGTGTTTCCCCTAAAGAATTAACACCAATAATTATCAAGTTAATTTGACACCATATTACTCACCATTTTGGAACACAATGCGCTTCATCAATAGCAATACAAACAAGATTATCTGTGAAAACTCGACTTAGTAGTACATCTCTCCACCGTCTGTTATTTAGTAATGACTCTGGGCTCATAAAAATTAACTGACTGGTACCTTCCTTGATGCCTCGAACTCTTTCAATATCACAATGAGTTTCAGATATAAACTCAGCAGATATCCCAATCTCAATACATTTTTTTTTCTGATCCATCATTAATGCAACTAGTGGTGATACACATAATACAATTGATAACCCTTTAACATTACGAATACGATCATAAACCTTTGGTAGAATGGAATAACATAGTGACTTCCCATATCCGGTTGGTAGGCAACAGAAAACATCATTCCCAGAAATAAATGCACTAATTACTTCTTTTTGTTTCTCTTTGAGAGTAAATCCAAATTCTTTGGCAACTTCATCGACAAGGTTTGCAGTAGACATATCTTAATATTTTCAAAGTTCACACATACTTCAATTTGATGATATTCATATTTCACACTACCTCTAATTGCATACCAACACCCGCGCCACATTCCTGACTGGGGACACAAAACTCAAGCCGTGTGACCAGACCTACTTTAAGCTTGCGTGTAGGTCTGGGGAAGAGACTAGTCCAAGACACCACTCTTTATTCAAGAGAAGTTTTTCTTGGTCCTTCAACTATTGAAAGCAGAAGTTTTCAACAGTCACTCTCATGCATATGAAGTGCAACGAACTACTCTAATTTATGTGTGTGAAGTCGACTCACTTGTTGATCATCATCCTTTATGGATATACCAGAGTTATAACCCACGTATTTTAGAAAAATGTTTTATCCTGTTAAAATATTATGTTTTAAGCTCTACTGACTGATTTTCTCATTTGTGTTATTTTTTTGTGTAATAAGTGATAAGATAACATGGAATTGACTTAGAGTTATCATAGATCATATACAGTTGTGACCCTTTGGATACTGCAGTGACACTATCATACCGTAGTTCTGAGAAAAACAATCCATTTGCTTCATAATTCGTTGTTATCACAGGTGGCAATTTGAGAGTGCTGTCTGGAACACTTGAATAGCTACATCCTGTTAAAACATTAGCCATGAGCAACTGTCTGTCTCCTGACGGTGTTATATGGGCATATTTATCGGCATAAGATGCATTTTCCGAGAAATAGATTGCATGTCCTCATCTCCCTTTGCTACTATATCTTACATCAAAACCAACTTCACTGCAATAGATAAGTTTAGGGTTTGTATTTCTAGTTCCATGAAAAAGTAGCTTTTCATTGATAGTACCTGAGTTTTTTAAAAAAAATTTCTTCTTGTGTAGTAAATATGATTCCAATAGCCATTTATTCTCAATTCGGTAAAGTCCCTTTACTTGTACATCCATAGTTTTTCTGAAAATCTTTTCTACCTCCTTCCATTCCCAGTCTTCATTGTTCAATTCTTTAGTCTTCACACTTGATACTTTTTCTTTCTCAAAAACAGGTACCACTTGCTCATCAAAACTCATAACTAGATATTCATAACAGTCCTACATTGATGCAAAAAGTGGCTAACAGATCACATGGTACAAAGAATACAATCAAAGGGATGTGTTAATTATAGGTAGACCCTCCCCCTTATATAAGGGCAGTGGTGTACATGCAGGTAATCGCAAAGTGCCCAAAATACCTAGCTAGCTGCAATTATTATCGAATGTAAGTACTGTTTGTTACACAAATTTATGTAAGTTCCTTCCATCATTCTCTTTCGTCTCCGTTATCTAAGCTGTATACAGTTATCATAATATACAATCGCTTATCTTCAGAATGATTCGAATGTTGTAGTCCATAATATACACCAAACTTCTTCGTTCAAGCTAGATAGAAGACAGCATACACTACTGTAACATTAAGATCTGGACAGGGTTAATAATGATGGTTAAATTTAATACCATTAATAATAATAATTATAGTTATTAGTTGCTTGTGATATCTTTGTGGCTGAGACACAAATATATTGTGTGAATGTGACACATTTTCCAATGATGTCCTAGTTACAACCTATGTGTGAGTACTAACAGATGCGAAATTAACACTACCCTTGTGTGAACATCACATCCCAGTTTTTATAGTGTAGCTTAAATACAGAAGTACATCTGAAAAGACATTAACGTTTTCTTTGAAAGTGATATCATGTAGGAAAATTTATATACTAACAATCCGAGCGCAAACAAAGTGGCAATGATAGTAATATACATAACTAGGAATACATGGATACAAAAATACTAGATTGATGAGCATGACTTTGATCTCATTTAGTTTCTAACTGTCGTGGTCCAAAAGAAAATAAACTTTAACATTGGTACTGTACATATACAAAGCTTCTAACTTATTCATTTGTCTCATTTACTTTGATGCTGTGTCAAATGTCTTATAAACAATTTTGTACTCTTTATATATAACAGTTTTAAATCTTTGTGCTGTGCTATTATGTAGGTGTGATGGTATTTCCATTCCCATTACTTTCATTTTTCTCTTAAAGCAACATATCAACAAAAAATGAAGACTAACCTCGGTATGTCTTCTTCATTAGTATAATTTAGAGGCTTGTTCTTAAATTCGTAAATGTTATATATTTATAACACTTGTTTTATTTACTTTTGGAAAACATCCATGCAGTAAGAACAGATACAGAGAAGGTAATGGATCAATCATCAATAGACATAACCAAGGTTTCTATTTGAAATAACATTCTTATGAAATTTTATAAATATATATATAATGTTTTGGAAATGAAACAGTAATATTAATATTGATAGAATAACAGTTGTGTTTTGACTACATGTATTGTATTTGTAGAGTGACATTAGATTTTTATATTGAATATAATCAATCAATGGCTACAATATAATAGTAACCATCTTTGGTCTTAATCTTGAATTCTTGGTAACAATATGAAGACTACACTGAAAAAATGGCATAAAAGAGAACTGAGAATTGTATATAGTATTGTTGTTCAGGTGGACACCAGCTGTTTGTAAAATTAAGAAAATAACAGACATGATTCTTATGCAATAGTGGTAGTTAAAACTGGAAAAATAAATTTAAAAGCAAGAGCTACATATTTCAGCATGTCACTTAATACCGTAAGTCCTACATGCCATTTCTCTCAAAGAATTTCACTACAAGTTGTAAAGTTGTACAAGCTATGTATTCTCTCTTACTTACTCTTCCAAGAATTAAAATGAATGCTATAAACTAAATTTTGATTTCACAAAATAAAATTTTAAAATAATTAACATTGTAAATGCAAGTTTGGATTTGGTTTTCATAGAGACTACTATTGATGTGACTTCAGCTAAATCTAAATATAAAGATAGTAAATTTGAAAGAGACATAATTATTATTATACCTTAGTTCAATTTTGACATGATTTCATCAGCTAAGTCGTTTCGATAAAATTCCCTTCTTAAAATGTCCACAAATTTAGTCAAAATACCAGTATCATGCTTGACACGATCCTTTATTTCATCTAGAATAGTGTCAAGACGCTCCATGTTTGTATCTCTGCAAGCTTTGTCTTTGATTATCTTGTAAACATTCTCAGTAATCATTAATTGTGAATGTAATTTTCGTGCTAGATCAATGGGGTCAATAGTTGAATTGACAATAACATCAGTACATTGAACTAGAGCTCTCCAGGCAGCATCACAGTCAGTTGAAGAAGTACTGCATGAACCTGCATATGAAAAATGTTACTACTGTAATACAATTGTATCACTATTGACAATCAAGAATGTAAGAGCAAATTAATCAATACTAATTAATATTAAGGGTACACTACCAACTGTGACTTGTATTACTATGGAACAAAAGAAAGTAGAGCTAATAGTGTATACAAATAAGGCACTTATGAAGAAAGTGGCTTGCAATATATATTGTGTTGCTTGGAATTAATACAATTCATTGACAAATTGGTCTAATTGTGTATGTACACTTTTTTCAAATCAAATTACTTTGAAAATGTTTACAGATATAAAAAGGAATCCATTAAAATATTTATCATAACATCAGACTAAGTTTTTACAAAGAGTTAACATCATCAGATAAAACAGGATAATGATGTGATGAATGACACTGAAAGTTTACAGGTTTGGACTTATTTAGTAGGGTCTAAAGGTATAGCTAGAAAGGTGGAGCTTAATGTGCTTTACAAGAGCTAGTTATCAGGTAAGGGTCCATTCTTTCATTTAAGAACTATAAAACAGAGTAATACATGAGATATGAAGAGTGCATAGTTATAAGATTCGGATCACATCTCATGTTGCTGACAACACTATATAATAAAAGAATTAACTGATAACACTAAGTTATTTTTTAAAACCAGCTTGTAGAGAGTCCTTCACATGACTTCTTGATGTACTATAATGTTACATGCCAGGTAGAAGAAAGTAACAAAGTCCCCAAACTAAGTTATCTTTGTTTCTTAACAGTGACATTGATCTAGGTAGATACAACCTGACTAAATGAACTTTAGCAAATGAAATGTACCATAAATGCAAGCTTGTTTCTAAATTATTTCAATTTTACACTTTACACAGGAGTTGTAAAGACAAGAGAGTTGTAACATTGTACACATTATGATATAGCTATATAAATACTGAAAGAAAACTAGCTTGAAGCTTCAAGCATTCAAAGATTAAGTAGTCACACAAATCATCATACCTACATCAAAGCATTTTCAAAAGTCATTATTGTTTTGATAATTCACAAAACAAACTGTCAACTGTTATATATAAATTAGTCAATCAGATTGCACTATATTTGTAGTCAATAATGTTGGCTAGAATCTGTGGTTTGTGACAGGCATAATCTACTGGGAGAATTGTCCATACTTACTGATGCTATTAGAATACTGTAATTTCTTAAATGTACAAGAATTGAACTGAGTCTTATAAAATGAAAGCCAAGTAAAAATCATGTATGCATATTTGTGGTAGTTAATATATCAGACCCCTTCAATGAATGTGGTGGAATGTTATATAGACCTTATTAAGCGTTAATATCTTGTTAGTATTATAAAGTATGTCTGTTAATAATTTAAATTGTTAGGTATATATTCATACACATGTACAGTTAAATATTATGCCACATACTAGTAGCATAAGTAGTTATGGCTTAGACAGAAGTGTTCTGGTGAGCATAATAATTGCTGTGTGAAACTGGTTAATGATTTACCTATGGTAAGTGTGTAATCTAACATTTCATTTCAGACAGACACACTGCTATAGACGTTCAAAGTGCTAACAAAGCAATCAGACTTGACAAAAAGACATCACAGCATTGTATCCAAATATAGCACTGTCATCAGCAAATACTAGGCAGTGACATCACTTTTAATTTCTATGGTATTAACCCACTGATATGTTATAGCCCAACTTGTATTATACTCTATTGCTAATGTGGTATGCTGTGATATAAAGAACTGTCGAGCCTGTATGCTACAACATAAAGAACTGTTAAGCCTGTAGCTCTCAGACTTGTTTTACATCACAGCACATTGTATCTGTAATATAGCTCTTACAGTTGGGCTATAACCAATATGTAAGAGCAATTAACACTATATACTTACCTCTAGTAGATACATTGGCAGTAGTAGGAGTAGTGGTGGAAGTAGGCATGTTGGTAGTAGTAGTGGTGGAAGTAGGCATGCTGGTAGTAGTAGTGGTGGAAGTAGGCATGCTGGTAGTAGTAGTGGTGGAAGTAGGCATGCTGGTAGTGGTAGTGGTGGAAGTAGGCAAGCTGGTAGTAGGAGTAGTGGTGGAAGTAGGCATGCTGGTAGTAGTAGTGGTGGAAGTAGGCATGATGGTAGTAGGAGTAGTGGTGGAAGTAGGCATGCTGGTAGTAGTAGTGGTGGAAGTAGGCAAGCTGGTAGTAGGAGTAGTGGTGGAAGTAGGCATGCTGGTAGTAGTAGTGGTGGAAGTAGGCATGCTGGTAATAGTAGCGGTGGAAGTAGGCAAGCTGGTAGTAGGAGTAGTGGTGGAAGTAGGCATCCAGGTAATAGGAATAGTGTTGGAAGGAGTGCTGGCAGAGTGAACTATATTAACAAAAGGAGCACACATTTCTATTTATTACTTCACTATTTTAGAAAAGCTCAGGTAATATTTTATATGACATTATATTAAAACATGAGTATATTCTATCTTTAATGTTACTCATTTATAGAAACTATTGAAACAAATTAGTGAAATATAGTGTTTGTATACTATTATGTAAATTAACTCCATTACTACATTTATACCTATTGTAGGTGTTGGTGTCCTGTAAAAAAATTTAAAGGAAGTGTTTTCCACTCTCATTCCTTGAAATGTCACTTCTAGAGGCTGTTGATCTGTACTGCCAGACATCTCTAATTTCACATTTAATTCAAGATGACATAAAGAAGAATTTAGTCTACTTCCATCTACAGCAGATTTGTTCACCTTTTTATATAATGGAATGTAAAATATAGTCAAAAATTTTACTCATTACCTCACAAGGATTAACTTGACTTGTTAGTCTCCAATTGTTGACTACTTGACCATCTTCTGGGAACCTGACTTGAATGGATTTAGTATCATCAAATTGAAATTGGTTTGGTTTAGTGTGCTCAATCCAGTTAGCATACTCCTCTCTGGCTTTCTGTCCACATACACCACAAATAAATTAAATGGTAATTTAAATTTCACATTAATCTTATAGCTAATATACCTGTAGAAAAAGCTCCAAGTTTTTTGTCACAACTACATGCAAATCCCAATTATTCTCATGACTCTGTCTGTAGTATACCATCCAGACATATCTAAAACGATTACTAAAATTAGCCCTTATCTTCTGGATCCATCCAATGAAGAAAAATGAGAACTTAGCTACTTTGATAATGCCATAGCTAGAACCAACTGGGAAGATGGAATTGATTCTATCAGAGATCTGAAATCGATATGGAGGTGAGGAGGATTCAGTGGAGACAATGAATCTACACTCTTGACTATCTTCCTCAGAGAGAATTTCAGCATGATGTTCGAGATGGACTTCTACTGGTTTGAGGAATTTGCATGTGGACTGGATCCAGTAGAAACAACTGATTGGCTGGCAATGAGAAGGAAAGACAAATGGACCAGAACCAATGACTTGAACAGAAATAGTGATCTGTTGAATATCATGTGGTACAGCTGATGGTGGTATGATAACTTTTATTCCATAATCTGACAATGGAAACATCTGCTGTTGATCATCACATTTGACAATGAATGACAGCCCTTTACAAACAGTGACTTGTTTGGGGCACTTGAGTAATAGATCTATTGTAGAGTGATAGAGGTGGAGTGGTATCAAAAAGGTGATCTTCAGTATAACAAACATGCAAATGAATCAATTGACATTATAGATATATAGTTATATTTTCTCAGTAGGTTTTAGTGTAACTGGATGTGAAGTGATAGCAAAAACAGGGTAATCGTCAATAACAAACATGCAAGCAAATGATTTTCTTATTAACATTAGAGCTATATAGTTATACCTTTCATCTCAGTAGGTTTTGCTGCAAATGGAGGTGAAGTGGTAGCAACAACAGGGTGATCTTCAATTACAAAAATACAAATACAAACAAGTCATTTTTATTTAATATTATAACTATATATATATATATATGTTGCTGACAACATTATATAACAAAAGAATTAACTTATAACACTTAAGTTTTTTTAAAAACTAGCCTTCATTTGACTTCTTAAAGTGCTACAATGTTAATATGATATCATAATGTTACATGCTAAGTAGAAGAAAGTAACAAAGTCCCTAAACTAAGTTATCTTTGTTTGTTAACAGTGACATTGATCTAGGTAAGTACATTCTGTCTAGATGAACGTTAGCAAATGAAACAAATTATAAGTGCAAACTTGTTCCCTATTTATTTCAATTTCACACTTTACACATAGTTGTAAAGACAGAACAGTTCATAGCATTGTAAACATTATAATATAGTTATATAAATGTTGAAAGAAAACAAGCCTGAAGCTTCAAGCATTAAAAGATTAAGTAGTTGCACAAATCATCAAAACATTGTCAACAAATCATTGTTGTTTTGATAATTTGCAAAGTAATCTGTCAACTGTTATATGTATATATAATTAGTCAATCAGAATGCATCATTTGTGGTCAATAATATTGGTTAAAATCTGTGCTTTGTGACAGGCATCATCTACTTTACTATCTTTGTTAATGGAGACAACTGATTTTATTGTTAAGTTACTCAATAAGGTCTCAGTACCACATGACAAATAAATACTATTATAATTTAGTTTCTATACAGTGGCAGGGGTTACACACATCAATAATTTGGTTGTAAGTGAATCTATAGTTAAATTGACCAGGTTCTTTATCATTTAATAAAGTCATTATATAGAATCCTACCTCTTTCACTATGTGAGTAAGGATCACTCCCTTCAGGGCATTGCTTGGATACATCCTTCAATTCCCTGTTAATGGAACAGATTGAACTAATTCATTTAGTTAATCCCAATGATTTGTAAGAACTTACACATATCTATTAAACACGTCATGTTTCTTTAAAAATTCACGAATATTTTGCCCTGTTTGTTGGCTCTGAACAATGTTGCCCTCCACTGCCTTTAACAGTACCTCCCAGGTAGCTTTTTTAGCATGTTTGTCTAACCAGATGCTAATCATAATAGCCAGATTTTCTTCTACTCGGTTATTGTTATATTTTAAGCCGTCTAGATCTGTTGAGCTGATGTCAAGTGCAGTACCAACCATGTACCATCTGTCTTTAATAGGCATCAATACTTCCACAACGTCTTTCTTTGCAGGAACTTTGGAAATAATTTGGCTAATATCTGTGGTAAAAAACAATTTATAAAGATGAATATATATATATGTATGTAGGTATGTATATGTGTGTGTGTGTGTGTGTGTGTGTGTGTGTGTGTGTGTGTGTGTGTGTGTGTGTGTGTGTGAGTGTGTGTGTGTGTGTATCTATACGTCTTCAGTAACCATTCATACCTTTAAATATCAAAAATATCTGAAAGTACATTAATGTTTTCTTTAAAAATGATATGAGGTTTATATACTATTAATCAAAACACAAACAAAATATATAGCAACATTAGCAATATATGTAACTAGGAATACATGGATATGCAAAGACTAGATATAATATTGATAGTGTAGCATTGATCTCACTTCCTTCCTAACTGTCATAGCCCAAAAGAAAATATACTTTAGGATTGGTACTGTACATATACAAAGCTTTTAACTTATCCTTTGTCTAATTTACTTTAATACTGCTTCAGATGTCTTAAAAACAAACTTGTACTTCTTATAACAGTTTCAAATTCTTGTGCTAAGTTATTGTGATGAGTGCAGCTTTGGTCTCACTTAGTTTCTAACTGCCATTGCCAAAAAAAATAAACTTTGGCATTGGTATTGAACATATACAAAGCTTCTAACTTATCCTTTTGTCTTATTTACTTTGATGCGACTTCAGATGTCTTATAAACAAACTGTGCTCTTAATAATACTTTCAAATCCTTGTGCTGTGTTATTACGCAGACATCATGCTATTTCATTGCCACTACTTTCATTGTGCTCTTGTTTTTGATTGGATTGATAATAATTAAAACAATTCCCACATCATGTCAACTTTTAAGAAAAAAAGCTTTTATGTGTAATCAAGCTAAGAATAGGTAATTCAACTGATAATGTACTGTAAGTACACTTGTCTCATATCAATAGAAAACAAAAGAAAATACAATGGTAAACATTTACTATAAAGGTATTTAACTTTTCATGACTGCTTTAGTGTGCTTTAGAAGAAAATGGACAAGAAAACATTAGGCCATGGAACATCAGTAATTTTTGTTCTTACATATACAGTATACAATAGTTTGTATGGGTGACAATCTTAACTAAGCTGACACTTGAAAGTACATGTAACAACAAGAAAACCCTGTGTAAGTTTTCAATAATTGTTTAGGATACTTTAATGTATATATATATAAATTTAATGTATTACACACTTAACAAGTCAGACTGTTAAAAGACAGCCAATAATTCAAATTACCAAATACAAACACAATATTCATAGTTGGTGGTGTCTACTAACAGAAGTCCATACATTAATGAGAAATTAATACTATACCTTAGATCCTAAATTCTAAATATAAGAACCTAACAGTATTAATTTTGCATTGGAATAGATTTATGTATTTCCTCTGCCTTACCAACAATCACTACATTCCTAATGCACATTTAAAAATGTTTACAGATTTAAAAAGGAATTCATTAAAATATTTATCATAACACCAGACTAAGTTTTTACAGACAGTTAACATCATCAGATAAAACAGGATAATGATGTAATGAATGACACTGAGAGTTTATAGATATGGCTTATTTTTAGTAGGGTCAAAGGTATGGCTGGTTTCAAAACAAGAAAGGTGGAGCTCATGTGTTTTACAAGAGCTACATATCAGTCAAGGGCAAGGCTCCATTCTTTCATTTAAGAAATATAAAACAGTAATACATGAGATATGAATGGTATACATAGTTATAAGATTCGAATCACGTGTTATGTAGCTGACAACACTCTAAAACAAACGAAATAACTGGCAATAACACAAAGTTATGTTTTAAAACCAGCTTGTAGAGAGTCCTTCACTTGACTTCTTAATGTACCATAATGTTAATATGATATCATAATGTTAAATGCCAGGTATAGAAGAAAGTAACAAAGTCCCTAAACTATATTATCTTTGTTTGTTAACAGTGACATTGATCTAGGTAGGTACATCCTGAGTAAATAAACATTAGCAAATGAAACAATCTATTAATGCAAATTTGTTCCCTGTTTATTTTAATTTCACACTTTAAAAAGAGTTGTAAAGACAGAACAGTTCGTAGCATTGTAAACATTATAATATAGCTATATAAATGTTGAAAGAAAACTAGCCTGAAGCTTCAAGCATTAAAAGATTAAGTAGTTGCACAAATCATCAAAACATTTTTAAAAAATCTTTATTGTTTTGATAATTTGCAAAAAAAGTAAACTGTCAACTGTTATATCAATATATATAATTAGTCAATCAGAATGCATCATTTGTGGTCAATATTGTTGGCTAGAATCTGTGGTTTGTGACAGGCATCATCTATTGGGAAAATTGTCCATACTCACTGATGCTATTGGAATATGTAGTTTCTAAAATGTACAAGAATTGGGCTGAGTCTTATAAAATGAAAGCTAAGTAAGAATATATATGTATATTTGTAGTAGTTACTATGTGACATCTCTTCAATAAATATGATATAGACTTTATTAAGTGTTAATATCTTGTTAGTTTTATAAACCATGTGTGTTAATAATTTAACTTGTTATGTATATATTCATACACACGTACAATTAAGTATTGTGCTACATGCTAGTACCATAAGTAGTTATAGCTTAAACAGAAGTGTCTGTTTAGCAGTATAATTGCTGTGTGAAACTGGTTAATGATATACTTAAGGTAAGTGTGTTATCTAACATTTCAGACAAATGCACAGAAGGAAGAGACGATAAAATAGAAATTCAAAGTGCTAATAAACAGGTCAGATTTGATAAAGTGGCATCACAGCACTGTATCCAAATATAGTCCAGACATCAGCAGATACTAGGCTGTAACATCACTTTGAGCTTCTGTTATGTCAAATCACGATGTTATAAGCCAACCTGCATGAAATGATTGCTCTATGGTATGCTGTGATATAAACAACCCTTGAGCCTGTGGCTCTCTGGCTTGTTTTACGTAATAATACACTGTATCTACAGTATAGCCATAACAGTTGGACTATGACCAATACTTAAGAGCCACTAATGCTATACACTAACCTATAAAGAGGTCCTCAGATATAGTTTCTATGTCGTCTTCACTTAATGGAGGATATGCAAGATCCTAAAAAAGAATGAAGTATAAATGTGATGTATGATACAATAAAGATAGAATGTGGTATAAGTATAATGCACAACAAATTGACAAAATATTATTCAAACCAAGTTATACTTACCAAAGGATTACGCCCAGCAAACACACTAACTTGACTGCAACGTTCCTTTACTGAAATGTGACTTAAACATAAGAGTGATGGAGAGAAATAAGAACACCTATTCACTATGTGTTGAAGGTGGTACTCTTGAAGTGGCAATTTAGCACTGAAAAGTGCTTTTGTGACTGAAGGAGCAATGCAAAGAAAAGGATCATGAACTCCAACAATCTGTTCAACCCCCACCCTCTTGGTCTTGCTGTCATCTTTAACTTTACCTTTTGTAAGCACTGATCGAGCAACATCTTTTATATTGTAAATTGTGCGTTTATCCATGAGAAGACTACGAGCTTTTCCTACATCACTAGGAGCAATGAGGTACTCCTCACATTCAAATGAGTGCATCTGACTCTTCAATGTTAATATGGTCTGAACAACATCATTGAAGACTTTGCGGCTTTTTTTAACATCATTTACTGATGTAACTACAGTAACACAACGGCAGCGCTCTGTCACTTCAACAATAACTTCTACTTCATCATCTTCATTCTCCCAATAGATGCCATTCATCCATACATCACAGTGACGAGCTAATATTTGGATTTCTGGATCACTTTCAGCAAGTTGACCACCTCTTTTATGGCGTGGAAGACAAAAAATGTAGGAAAGGGTAAAATGGAGAAGATGAAGAAATCGTGTTGAGAGGAATTGGTTAGGATCAGGACACCAGAGGCACCATCCCAACCCATTTTCTATTTTCATATCTGTAGGGGGCTCAGCTTTAATGAGGGATGGAAAAAATAAGAGCTCATCTGATGGCAGAGAAATTAAAGCTGATATATTGCTTTTGAAATTTTGTAGCGTATTAGATTTTAAAACATGACAGAACTGAAGACTCTTAAGAAACCCAATTAACATATGAATATTGTGCTTTGGAAATAATTTTTTAAGAACAGAGGTAGGCACAATGCCAGTATTACTAGCAATATATTGATGGACATGTTCAAATTCCTTTGGAGCAAAAAGGACACCATTGACTTCAGTGAGAAGAGCAGCTCTGTCAATAACTACCCAACTTTGAGCATCATCCTCATTTTTAAGAAATAAGATGAGACCTTTGTCATTTAAAGTGAATAGGAATTTCAATAACACTGACTTTTCTGAAGGAAGTGATGGGTCGTCACGTTTTTTTAATACAACACATAGCTCTTTCAGGTTAATGGCTATCGTATTCTCTTTGTTTCGAAGCAACTGCAAGAATGAGAATTGGACATGGCAGTAGAAACTAATTTCATCAGATCGATCAAGAACAGCTTTGCAGCTATAAGAAAGCTTAACAACAAACTCTTTGACACCTTTTCCTCCAGGACGATGACATTCCATAGGTAGAAACCCACGAAAGTCTTGTAAATAATAAGCTTTTTCAGCAACTCCAGCTACTACTTTTGAAATTTCCTCATAACCATTAGCCAGCTCATCAAGTCGACTTCCAATGACAAGTATTTGAGATCGTCTTGAGCTTGATAAATTAAGACTGGCATTCTTTATAAAATTAAACCAGTAGTATAAATCTCTTTTAATTATCTCAAGATGGTCAGTCATCTTAAAAAGTATGGCAAAAACAGCAGGTGTGCTTAACAAGAGATTTTCTAGAATTGCTGCATGACTGCTGTAATACTCCTTATGACCTGCAAGATCATAAAGGACAATATTTCCCACTTCATGACTTGAAACGGTATGTGCGTTAATTCCAGTACTAAGCAGTTCTACTGGAATAGGATCAAACATATCAAACTTGTAGTTACGCGGTTTCTTAGCTCGTTCCATAATGACTGCTGCAAGTGAACTTTTACCTGCACCGGTGTTACCACAGAAAAATACTTTGCTATAAGATTCTACAGGAAAATCTTTTCGACATTGCTCAAATCGCTCAAACATCTTTAAAATATTGAAGCGGTTTACGTTGTCACGATAAGCAAGCTCCATGGCTGTTTGATTACGTTGGTTCTTAGCCATTGGGTTGATCTTTCCTGATGACAAAAGGGATTTCACAACATCACCATGGCAACCCATGCAAGCAGCATGAAGGGGTGTATTACCGAACTAAAAAAATGAAATATAATTCTTGTAAATTGTATAGTAACTAATGTATCATTTATTTCAAATTAAAACATAATGACTAGAATTCTTCATTTATACATCTATTTGAAAAGTTTATTTCATTTTGTGAAAGTTTTTATGTGTATTTCAGCCAATTATTTATTTATTTATTTGGCAAACAAACAAGAAGTAATTTGTATAAATTAAATTTTGGTAAAATATTGCTGAAGTAATGAGGACTAAATATTTCAAAAACTTCAACTCATCCATATATTCTTGACAGACAATTTCTAAGCCTGCATTGAAAGAGACCTTGTTCTACTTTAACTTTTAATGTAAATGTACAGCAAGTGAAACTGATTAAAATCAGGGTTACTTTTTCAGAAAAAATTTATCAATTTATCTAGCATGCTGACTTTACAGGGACTGCCTACATACAGTTGACACTATTCATATGTTTGACTGAGATTTCTATAATTACAGAAGGGCATGCGGTTATGAACTGTTGTGTATTATATCGTGATCCAACATTACTTCAATGCTTTCCACAACATCTTTATTTGTCAAGCCAATTATTTTGTATGTAAAAGGCCATCAATGACAAGGCAAAATAACTAGGTAATCAATGATAAGATCAGTCATTTAAACTAGACTCTCCTGCTCTTTACTCTGTAAAAAAGAGAGGTCACAGTCGATTATATTTCATTTGACCAATCAGATTACACTATACGCATTGTGGATAGAACGCATGGATAGTAAGAAGTAACACTTTGTTACAGATGTCATTTTTTGGTTCACTGATATCTTGCAAGTACAAAGTAATAGATGTTTGATCCTTTGCATATCTAGAGATCTTTAAATTGAAACATATAGACTATAAAGTCTTCTAAAGTAGATAACATGCATTGAATGGTAATGTTGTGGGGTCCTTTGTTTTTTGTCTATTGGAATTAGTTGAAAATCTGATTAGACCTTTGCTAGATCCTTCTTGTGCAAGCAAAGAGGAGGGACTAGCTCAATACACTTTGAAAACACCAAATAAATCATTAATTATTGTAACTGAAATAACTCAATTTATAAAGCAGTAAGAAAATGAAATAAACATTAATAATAAGAACATTGAATTATAAGATATAACAGCTAAGACCACTTAAATACTATCAGGGACATAAAAGTAAAGTGTAGCATGGTTTTACAATATGTTTTATAATAGCACTATTGATATATGACACTGATCTTCACTATTGTAATATTAGAATGACTCATGCAGACAAGGAATTTTATTATGCATCACGTAACTTAGCTCTTGGGATAATGCAAATTTATTGGAGCTAATATAAGGTATATTTCATTAAAACCATTAGAATTTTAATCTCGTCAGCATAAAATATTTAACCCACTAAACTTGTGGATTAGACCAACTTTATCTTTTTGTAATTCTCATCTACTAATATGGTTTGCAGATTTTTAGTAACATTTCATAAATGTAGCACAATGTTGCTCAGTGGTTATATGTCAAATCATTGTGGAGTTACTTTCTCTGATAACCTTTGAGTAACTTGATTAAAATGTTTTAGGGCATAGTAAACTATAAAATTCTTGTCACAACTTACATGATCAGCAATGTCAGGGTTAGCACTGACTTCAAGAAGAAGCTGAACACATTCATTATTCCCTTTCTCTGATGCAATGTACAAAGCAGTTTGGCCATCCTATGTATATGTAAAAGAACAAATAAAAATGATTATTGATAAAAATGACATAAAATGCTTGAATAAAAGGCAGTATGTCTTCTTCACAATCATGAGCCAAATTTTTCAACATGGTATCAAAACAATATTGGACCACTTATTAATATTTAATTAGGAACAACTTTATGTGATCAACATTCAACTGCATTACATGAACAGTGTATGACAAATATTGGCAAACCTCTGTTATGCAGTTTGCATGAACCATTATGGAGTATACACCACTTATTAATAATTCATTAGGAAAAACTTTAATACAGCAAACTGTCAGACAATGTTGCTACAGACAAGTGAATTGTGGTCTAAATGAGTGATAGTCTTCCTCATTGCTTATGTAATAACCCTAGCTAAGTGAATCTAAAACAAAGCATGTTTTTCCATAACATGTTAAAGTTGACATGATACTAAAGGAGTTGAAAGTGTCAACAAACTGCTTTTGAACAGCACTTTATCAGATACATGGATGTGATATTACTTTCAACTTCTATGGTATCCACTCATGCCACAAACACAACTGTGACATTAGCAACCTTTGGGTTTGTTTTGCATCATGGCACCTGTATTTGTGACATAACTCTCATGGTTGTATACATATACTTAACACTATCAATTACAATTCAGCGTACATTGTTTCCAATGTTAACAAAAGCTCCCTTGGACAGAGCATCCTTAGTACCTTCCAAATCTCCTTTTCTCGAAGATTCTAAAAGTAAATTGTCCTAAATAGAAAAAGTAAAGTTTCTTAATTTCTACATTATAACAGAATATATTCCTGAATTTTAAGGTGTAAATATATTTGTATAGAATGCTTATACTTAGCATATGTATGAACTTCAAAGTATGCAATCACAATGCTAAAAGTATTTATTTGCCAGACAATATTGACTAATAATTGCTGTATACTTTTAAATTTACATGAATATATATGTACATGTTTATATATTGTGAATGCTATAATAATATAAAATATACATACCAACAAGCACAACAAATAGAGTTAAAGAGATATTCAGTACATAATACATACAAGTGTGTACAAATATATAACATATGACTTACAGCCTGTACAGCTTCTAAATTGTTGGCATTAGCATTAACTAACATCTTTATAATGACATCATTTTCAGTCCAATATGCTCCATGAAGTGCTGTACGACCATACTACATGATATAAATATATAAAAAGATATGATATGAGTCAGATCAAAGTAAGACATACATATAAAGATAAGTGACTTTTAAGCTACACTGTTGGTACAAAATATTCTCTCCTATGCAAATATAAGCTTCATCTAGTGCTATAGTAACCATATAAACATTTTTAGTGCACCAGGTGCTCCTGGTCACATCACATGATATGAGGTCAGCAAATATGCTACCAAAGAAATAGTCAAGATTAACTTTGATGGTAGACAGCAAATAACATATAATGGGCATATTTCTAGAGCTATTCTAGAAGATAGCATAACAGGCAAAACATGTCTCTAAGATTTGGTAAAATACTGTGTTTTTCTGAAGTGAGAATATCTATACAAAGTCACAGCTACAAAGATATTTCACACAAGATCTAACCATAGATTGTATGGGCTTATTGTTTCACAAGTTTAAAAAAGGATATGTTAGATAAATAAAAAGTCAGATGACTAGTTATTTGGGAGTTTTTCAGAAAAAGGTCACTTTCTGACTAGAAAGTGCTACATAGTGATTTGCTAAATATAGCATACTCTTATAACCGTAAGCTTAATAATTGATTTAAAAAACTTGGTTATTTTGTATATTATTGTAAATTTAATTATAGAATGTCATATTTGAAATTGTATTTAACTATGTATCTACTATAGAAACCATGTTTGTAGATGTACAACTATTGCAGCACAAGACCAAAAACTATGTCAGGACAGGAAAATTAAAAATTATACAGTAAACAAAAGAGTGTGTAAACAAGTGAATATAATTTTGTTGTTGTTGACTAATATACCATTGTATGGGATATAATTTTGTAGGGCTCTGCTATGAGCAGTGGTCAAATATTTAAATAACTTTGATCAAATTAATAGAAACCATGCATGGATACTGTGATTGCTAGTTCAAATAAGAGATTAAAATATTAAAAATGAATATGTTCTCATTGGGAAAAGCAGTGATTTTGAGTACATTGAGTATATTGGTCACACTAATAAGACGTTCAATGATGGTATATAAAACATTGGAAACTGATGTAAAGTCTGAAATTTTATGTTCTTTCAGAATTTACAAACAGAAACTCATACTTGAAACTCACGACTTGAGTTTTATTTGTGAAGACTCATTTTATCAAAAACAATCCCCTTAACCAAATCTTTAGTTTACACAAAGGATGAATTGGAAGGCTATTTCACTTGACAAAATAGAAAAGTGACTCATACCATTGAGCATATTAGTAACATGTTTGATAAACAGCTCAATCAATGCAAACTGACCATTATAGTACTGAGGGAGTTAAACACAATTAGAGATCAAGTAAGAACTGTTTTTAGGATATTTCCAGAGCTCAGTAACCACCTCCTGCAAAAACCTGTTCACTTACAGATAATTCAGTACATCCATATGTAACACTAATAACATGTTGTTTTTCCAAAATGGTCACAACTCTCTCCTGAATTCAATCCATTAGCCAAATCACTTATGATTTCTTTGTATTTGTGCAATTCGGGGAAAAAAACTCCTCTAATCCAACCAGTGGCAGAAATATTACATTTAAAATCAATTTGAAATAACATTGAGAGAGTTATTGCTTACGTTTTAATTAAGAGAGAGTTTTATCTAAAATGAAATGATGAAATCATCTACCATTCAAATATGTTTTGACCCTTTCCACTGTTGTGAATAATCTATTTACACTTGAATAGTTAGCTACATAAGATCAGAGTTCATTTTTAAGATGCTTACTTCGTAATTACTAAAAATTGTAGGGAAAATTGTTGCTAACAATACTATGAGATACAAAATTGAAATGAAACTTCATTGTAGAAGACACATTCACTGATGTCTGTAATAACAGGTTAGGAATTATGTGTATAACTAGAGATCAGTACTACCATTAAATAGATATAAGCACACAAATCACATCAAGCTAATAAAGGCCTATGGAAAATCCAGATGCTGTAGGAGTTGTATGTGATAGTCTGGAGTTGACAGATATATTTAATAGTTAATAACATCACATAAGTTGTATCTGTCAGCTTTACAATCATCAGACTAACCAAGAAGAATAAAGGCAAATGAAACAGTAGATAAGAGGCACCTACAACAGCTATAAGTAAAAGACATTTGTTGTTGATGCTCTATATGTTAGACTTTATCTTCAGATGAGGACACTCTGTTTCCAAAGTCAAGTAGACACATCAGTACTACTAGGACAGTATACCATGAGAGTGTTAAAGGAGATCTTAGGTGAGTGCAATTCAACTACATATTAAGTTCACAAAGTGTTAGTGAGTTTCTTCAATTAATAGTCATGCTTTGTTGTCACTGAAACTAAGCATTTATTACCAGACTATTAGGGGAGTGGGAATATTCCTAACTTTGTCATATCATGTTTCAGAGGAGACTAATGACATAGTGTTAATAATCATCAAAGTATAGAAACACCATAGTCACCATTATTTTTGCAATTCCAAATTTTTGAGTTTGTGTAGGAAGTAATATCAACAGAAAATCAGTAATCTCATATATGCTTTTTTTAATGCTATTGCACTCTATATGTGTACACATATACATGCAGGTGAGAAACAGTTGGAGAATGATGACTTATTTCACAATAGAAGTAACGATTAGAGGTTGCCACATATACAAGGATGTTTGGGATAGTTCATTTGGAGAGCAGATGTTTGGTGAAATTGAAGAAAACAATAGGTATGGTTCTTATGTTGTAGTGGTGGTTAAAACTGAAACAGTCGTTGGCAATGTAACTCAAAATATGTCTTTAATCTACAACATGTTTTTGTGCTGGAGTGGATCTTTTATATGTTGTAAAGTTACTGGTGAAAGACTCTACTATTGCAATCAACAACAAGGAGGAGTGGAGATTCCTAGCAACTGCTACTTCAAAGAAATTCTGATAACTGTATTAGTCTGCAGCAAAGTTAGAATAGTTGAATATCTTACCAAAGAACACAAAAATAGATGAGGAATTGGCAATAACAGAAAGGGTACAGGAGAGCCTCTAACTAAAAGGTCTAAGATTGATAATGAAAGTCAGGAAAAGTCTTCAATCTAGCTGAGTGAAAATGAACACAGTACCAATGACTCTTTGAATCAAAAGAAATGTAACTGAATAGTGAAAGGTTGTCAGATCTACACATCAACTTTGCAAAACATCTATTGAGGAATTTTAAATTGTATAATTTGCCCAAGTAACAATGTTAACAGACATCACTAAAATAAAAAGAATGTGGATGTCAATACAATAAATCTTGTGGCAGCAATATCAGATGTTCACAATATGGGATAAGTTATTTCTTAATAAAAAGACATTTTTGAAATTATCAACTTTTTTATACCTATTTGGTCTATAACCTTACAGTCAGAGTATTTGGCAACACAGATCATTTTTGTGGTAGCCAGCCTTGAAACAAGATTCCATACTTAACCAGCTAAAGTACTTGTATCTGTTCAGTCAGAGACAAGTGTTAATTGAATAAATTGGTTCTTATTATATTAAGCTTTGAAACATGTCAAAACTTAATTTGACAGTCTTAATCTGCAGGGTTGGGTCAAGCCCTTTGAAGCTTAAGCATCTTTGAGCTTAAGCCCAGGTTTATTAAGAGCTTGAAAGGGCTTGAAGCCCTTTTTGGTTTTCAAGATCAAGAGCTTGAGCTTGTACTTAAGCTCAAATGCTAATTACTGGGCTTGTACTTAAGCCAATTTTGAAATTTCTCACTACAAAGTGCAACCATTTTTGATTAACACATTTGCTTCAGCAAAGCAGCTGTGAATATTTTGACTAGCCTTCTCTTTCGAAGCCTGCAGTATCTGTGTCAGCCATTCCAGTGTCATCAGCAGCGGCTGAAAGATAGTTCAGCATAGCGGGTAAAATTGATCTACCTGACAGATGTCGCCTAAGTGACTCAAGATTTGAACAATTGATGTTTATAAGATCAAATTGTGATGTTGTCTCTTATAAATAACTTTTTTTAACAACAATTGTCTTGTAAATAATTTTTACTGACTATTGTTTAAGTAAAAGGCTTCAGCTTGGACTTAAGCCTTTTAACCATGGGCTTGAGCTTGAACTTAAGTCCATTTCAAATGAGATGGGCTGGGGCTTGAGCTTGAGTTTAACAAAACTTGAGGTGCTTGAGCTTGTGCTTAAGCTCTTTTTTACAGGGGTTGACCCAACCCTACTAACCTGGTATTTTATTATGGAATGCATGGTTTAATGGAATTGGGAAATTCATGTGTTCTGATTGGTTTAGCAAACCTAGGCATGCTTCATTTTAGTGATGTGATTTCTTAATTACCTGTCCTACTAGTTTGAACAATCTTTCTGTTATATTTAGAAGTTTACTAAATCATTTTGGACCAGTTCAATGTCTCACTGTTAGGTAAAAGTGGATTATGAAGGCTCTCAGAACTAACATACAGTGCTAATTAATTCAATCAACTAGACAATTTTAAAAGGCATAAACACCTAATAAATCAGTAGAAATACAACTAGAGATTATAGGTTTGAGCAGGTAACAATTAGATGGGCAAATTTGAGCACCAAAATTGACTTTTAAATTCTAAAACAGATGGCATTTTGCTCACTTTTTCATTTGAAATCCACGTTGCTAATGTTAATCTGTAAAATGTTTGCTCGAGCTTGAGATATAAGCAGAGACAAAAAATATTGGAGAAATAGGTATTTGAGTTACAGAAACTCAGCTGTTCTATGTGTACATCCAAAAACACAGACTATTTGTAGCATCAGAGATGAAGAGATGATGAGAACAGTTATCAGTAATGAAAACAAGTTTAAGATTTACAATTCAATCTATTATGTTGCCAAAATTACCAAAAAAGTTATGAAATTTTAACCAACTTCAAAAGTAGTTAAGGGGACTGATGAAAGATTTAAAAGTAAAATTTAACCAAAGAAAGCAGGTTGATAGCGAGTTCCTTTCAAAACTTTGTTGAAGCCAAAAGGCTTCAATAGTAAGTTATTTCTTTTTGAAATCAGATTATAATTATCTCTTAAGCTTTTTATTATATAAGAAACTAGAGTCAGAAGCTATGAAGTGTTACTAATGTTATGTACATCATGAATATAATTTAAGGATGTTGAACCTTAATTATATATCACAAAACATGCAAACTGCAATGTAAATTGTTTAAAGCTGATTATGCATTAAAACTAAATAATACATAGGAATTCAATATGTGGTCTTGGTATATTCAAGGGTAGTGTGATCAAAAAGAATGACCTCTCTCAGAAGTCTTTCGTTGTATTTTGAATCACGTGACAGATATCATGGGAGTGACTATGTAACACATGCCTCCAACAACTTGGAATGGTTTGTTGCAAAGGTTCAAGAAGATAGCTGATCAAACATATCAAACAAAAAATATATGTTTTTATTTCGTATGTCTGTTGGTTTTCTTTTGTTGTTAAATTCTGAGCTCTTGTACTCCTAACAGTTTTATAATAGAGAGTTTGAATCAATGGACTCTAGGATAACTTTTCAATGACTTGAGTCAAGTATCATTACATAAACATTGTCAATACACTTCCTTCACTAACTAATTGACACTTCAATCTATGGTTGTAACCTATTTGCACAATTTGGTAGAATTCTAACTACAAAGCCATGATTATTTCAAGCATTTCACAAATTGAATCAGTAGTTCATTCTTAGAAAGCATCAATTATCACAAGTGCAGGATTATTATCTATATCATATAATACATATAAATGTCCATTGTAATGTAAATCAGGTGTCCATGTATCATGAATGTTAGAGAATGAGAAATAGTTAACAAATACCAGACCAGAGCTACATTGTCTACCAGCCTACATATAAACACTTCTCTTGAAGCTATCATGATGATAAATAACCTCATAATTCTCTCAGTAATAATATTGATGACAGCTGGTATTTTCAGAAATGATCTTAATCTGTTTAACATGTTATGCAAGCACAGCTGTCCTGTAATCATTAAGCTTGTTTAGATAGTCCATCATTGGCTGAGTCCAAAAGAACTGAATGTTATCAATGGATGAAACTGCTTTAATAAGAGTTTTTTTTTCAAAACCTTTCTGAAAAACAAAACAGTCAATGAATGGTGTTGTACGTTCATTTTGATTTCCTTAAAAAGTTCATAACTTAAATTGTTAATTTCAAACTAGGCTCCTGTTTATTTGTAGTATCTAATTTCTAGTGTATTCTAATAAGTTACTTTCATCACCATTATGGCTATTGTTGATAAACATTCGACAGCAGATACAGCAAAAGCTGGAAACCCTTTTTGTACTTTTAAGCAACTTGAAAGAATGTAACCAGTAGCATACCTTATTATATTCTGTTCATCCTCATTCAGAGTGTTGATATGTGGGTCATGACTTGGTATGTT
Organism: Xestospongia muta; assembly: GCA_963693285.1. Taxonomy (NCBI): domain Eukaryota; kingdom Metazoa; phylum Porifera; class Demospongiae; order Haplosclerida; family Petrosiidae; genus Xestospongia; species Xestospongia muta. The sequence goes on from OY848917.1 coordinate 18,278,178, forward strand.
AGATCTAATTACACCATCATACAATCGTTGGTTAACATATTGGTATATAAGTGGGCTTAAATTCTTTGATTTTAGAGAAGTCACTACAAATCTTAGGCAAATCATTAATTCTAATAGAGTGAAATGTGCTCCATAACTTCTCTCTTAAAACACTTATTGAACGACTGGAATGTTCAGTTGACAAACAAGTATAGAAATGTTGTTCTAAGGTTTCATTAAAGTATCTGCAAAAGTATGAAATGAACAGACCTGATGATTGTTGTTCGTTGCCTGAAAACTTCAGTGATCTGTTGCTTGTCTTCCCTACAACGTTCTGAATCACTGATGTCTGAATCAGTCAGTATTGACCACATAGCAGCTCTTACCATTCCACTGGCCATTTTAGATTGATCACATGACCGTGTCTAGCATCAACCGCAAATTTGCATTGCATTTCCAATCCCTTCTCCCTCTCTATTACCTATGCTTAAAAGTACAGTACATGCACCCTGCAGTATAGATCTACACTGGGCACTACAGCAAGGTTAAGCACTTTAGTGCATTTTTATTACTTAAGTATTGTTATATTCAAGGTGAACATGATTGAAAAGAAGGACCTCTCCCAGAAGTTTATCTCTCATTGAACTCTGAACTATGCACAGACATCATAAGAGTAGCCACACGGCATGTGCCTCCGACATTTGGGAATTGTGCTGCCAAAGTTCAAGAAGATAGCTGATCAAACGTACCAACTAAAGAATAGCTTTAAGTTTGTATGTTTGTTGGTCTTCTTTTGTCATTAAATGCTATGAGCCCTTTCACTGAAAACAGTTTTGTAATAGATATTTTAATTCAATGGACTCTAGGATAGCTTTTAAATGTCCTGAGTCAAGTGCCATTATATAAACTTCTGTCATAAGATCTCCTTTACTGACTAATTGACACTTCAATCTATGGGTTGTAACCTATCTATACAATATGTTAGAATTTTAACTACAAAGCAATGATTATTTCAAGTATTTCACAAATTGAATCAGTGGTTTGTTCCTTGAAGGCATCAATTATCACAAGTGCAGGATTATTATCTATATCATATAGTACATGCAAATGTCCATTGTAATGTAAATCAGGTGTCCGTGTATTGTGAATGTTAGAGAATGACAAATAGTCAATAAATATCAGATCAAAACTACATTGTCTACCAGCCTATATCTAAACACTTCTCTTAAAGCTATCATAATGATAAATTAGCTCATAAATTCTCGTGGTAATAATACTGATGACAACCGTTATTTTCAAAAATGAACTTTTCTGCCTAGCATATTATGCAAGCATGCTGTGAGACTTGTAAGAGCGCAAATGAATATGAATTGCATCCCTTGACTACTGGCGCATATAGCAAGCAAAGACTTTTATTAACCCTGTGGTATGACAATAGATGTGACTGATAATGCTTGAAGCTTCTAGCTAGCCTGTTCTTTTGTATTCAAGCATTCTATAGCTTTTAGTCTTCTACTGACACTGCTATTAATTATGCAATCTTTGTAGCTTAAGTCAATGTTTCATTGTGAAGTCAGTATTTTCAGTACCTAGAAATAACAATCACTTGGATTGTAGCACTAAAACTCTCATGTTTACTGAAGACATAGAATGAATGTGTGACTTTATATCATTAATTTGTATTCATTGACATATGGTGTAAAGAACACATTATATATAGTAAGTATTATAAACAGCAATTATTACATTTATGTACTAATATGCCACTGACCTTGTCTGGAACATTCACTCTCACATCAGCATCTAGAAGGACTTGAACAACCTTATCATGACCTTCATAACATGATATATAGAGAACAGTTTTGCCATCCTACATTGTAAACAATCAAAAGCCAATAATCATTACGTTTAGACAGTCGATAAACAGTATATAAAAAGATGTCAGAGGCAAAGACATAATCATACTTGAGTATATGACAGAAGTATATAGATGATTCATTAATATTTCATAGCAAAATTAAAAATAACTTCTACAATAAATTTGTTACATTTAGAGTTATTGCAGTATTCAGTAACACATGAAATTGATATAACATGAAATGATGTGATGATAAAGACAACTCATAATAAATTTGATATAACTTGAAATGATTGTAAAGATGTATCTAGTGAAGGTCATTATCTATCAATAATGATTATAAAAATTTCTAAATAATTTATGGTGTGAGGATAGTGGTATAAACATCTGAAAATTAACAAAGTAGGAAGACGGTATAATGTATAATAATCCCTACATATTAACTACAGTAAAGTCTCATTAAACATGTATATATAGGGCCTTATGTAGTAGATAATATTTTAGTACTACCATTCCTATTGTGGTCAGATATTTTACATCACCATCACACCATTTTATGAACTTATTATTAATTTTAATGTACTTGTTTACATTGCTTTATTAGAAAACAACTTTTTTTATAATAATATTACTATCAATTGAGTGTGTGTGTGTAAGCGCTAAAACAGTGAACTAACTGGTAGCCAAATACTCCAAACCCATCAGTCACATGGATGTCTTGTCTTTTATTACTAGTAGGTTTGAGATAATTAGAAATGTATCCTCTTCTTATAATGCACCAACAAACACTTGATTAAGATCACTGACCACTCTCTATCTTCCCTCTCATAAATAATAAAGATTAATTCATTTTTAACAAAATGGTGCCTATTGGGAGGTTAATTTCAAATTCTGCAAAATCACCATTTTTATTCACTTAAAATAATAAGATGTCCAAAATCAGACACCTCTTTTGATTTAAACATAATTTCAATGAAATAAATCTTTAAAAGCCTTCTAGTTTTATACCATTTACTTCATATTTAATATATTTTTTATTTACTTGTATATCATTTAAATATATAAATTATTCACTAGCCAATACTTATCAGAATAATTATATAAACATTCCCAGAAATTCCATAAATGCAGACAAGATGATAGAAACATCTCAAACACTACTAAATTAGGAATGGCAGTATAGAAATCCCTACATGGTTGCCTTTGTGGGGGGGGGGGGGGGGGGGTTGGCAAAGTAGATGCAGCCATACATCAAAGAAAATTAATTACTTTGAATCACCAGACTGATAAAATATGCTAAATATTAGTACAAATACTTACATTGAGACTCAGAAAAACTATTGAGGTTTATGATTATTCTATTAAGCAAACATCATATCAAAAGAGACCATGTAGCTATTCATGTCATTTCACTTATAAAAAATATCATGTCTGTACTTCCATAAAAGTCTCATTGTATTATTCATAAGTATACAACAATAACTAACATAATCTCTATATGACAATTATTACATCAGACAAACTGTAGCTCTTCAACAGTCTGCATATCATATATGGCATTTTCTTAAAAGGACAATTTCAATTTTTCTTGTAATAGTAAATAAAACTAATGCTTATTTTAGGAAAAGAAGTTACATATTATTATATTTAGTTATACAGCTTTTCTAATATAACATACGTACATAAACACTTACTCTGTTGACAAGGTCTAGATTGGCTCCTTTCTCTGCTAAAATAAAAACAACATCTTTGTGTCCATTCTTTGCTGCTAACATGACTGGAGTAGATCCCTCCTAAATATATTATAATAAGCACATTAACATGAACCAAGAGAACATATCATAACATCAGTATATTATCTATATCAACACTGCTATATATGAGTACACCAGTAACATTATAAACCTATACAACAGTATATCTACTAATACAAAATATGAATCCAATCACTCTCAACAATTAGCAAAACATTACAAACATTATTTTATTAGCATACTGGAACTCTAACAATAATATCAACAATACAAATAATACTGATATGTACATAAATAAATGTAGTCATTACATATAAAATATATATTTTGTATAAATATCAGCATATTTTAAATGACTCATTCAAATAAGAAGTAATAACGTGTTGAAATAAATTGAACAATTGAAAAAATTGCATTCAATACACACTTTGAATTTACATTACAATATATCACACTTACCAACTATTATAGTGCAAAGGACACATTCAAATGATAAGTAATAACAGCATCATAAATGTGAAAACAAAAACAATAGATGAACAAAATGACAAAATTGCATTCAGTATACTTAGCATTTACATTACAATATATCACACTTACTTTCTATTATATTGCAAAGGACACAATCAGATAAGTAATAACAGCACCATAAACGTGAAACAATATAGTTAACAAAATAACAAAATTGCATTCAATATACTTAGAATTACATCAAAATACATCACATTTACCTCCTATTATATTGTAAAGGACATATTCAGATAAGAATTTATGACAGCACGATAAATGTGGAAACAGAAAGTGATAGAATGAAGAAAATGGCAAAATTGCATTTAATACACTTAGAATTTACATTACAATATATCACACTTACCACCTATTATATTGTAAAGGACACATTCAGACAAGAATTTATGATGTACCATAAATGTGTAAAGAGAAAGTGATAGAATGAAGAAAATGGCAAAATTGCATTTGATACACTTAGAATTTACATTACAATATATCACACTTACCACCTATTATATTGTAAAGGACACATTCAGACAAGAATTTATGATGTACCATAAATGTGTAAAGAGAAATTGATAGAGTGAAGAAAATGACAAAATTGCATTCAGTATACTTAGTATTTACATTACAATATATCATAAATGTGGAAACAAAAAAAATAGAGTGAACAAAATAACAAAATTGCATTCAATACACTTAGAATTTACATTAAAATATGTCACACTTACTCGCTATTATATTGTAAAGGACACATTCAGATGAAAAGTAATGACAGCATCATAAATGTGGAATTAAAAGGTAATACAATAAAGAAAATGACAAAACTGATTCAATATACTTAGAATTTACATTACAATATATCACACTTACCCGCTATTATATTATAAAGGACGCATTCAGATGAGAAATAATAACAGCATCATAAATGTGGAAATGATAGAGTGAAGAAAATGACAAAATTGCATTCAATATACTTAGAATTTACATTACAATATATCACACTTACCAACTATTACATTGTAGAAGACATATTCAAATGATGAGTAATGAACGTACAATAAATATGGAAACAAAAAATAGAGTGAACAAAATGACAAAATTAAATTAGTTAAATTACATTCAATACACTTAAAATTTTTATTACAATATGCTATACTTACCACCTATTATATTGTCAAGGACACGTTCAGATAAGAATTTTTAACAGCATTATAAATGTGGAAACAAAAAGTGATAGAGTGAACAAAAAAACAAAATTATATTCAATATACAATTTACATTACTATATATCGGACTTACTGACTATTATATTGTAAAAGACACATTCAGATGACAAATAATGACAGCATCATAAACGTGGAAACAAAAAAAACAATAGATTGAACAAAATGACAAAATTGCATTCAATACACTTAGAATTGACATTACAATATATCACATTTACCCGCTATTTAAAGATTTGAATTCATTCTCACAATATCAATTACCTTAATAACAACATTGATATCAGCATTATGGTTGATTAATACTTCAACAATATCTCTATCTCCTCGAGTACTTGCATAATGAAGAGCTGCCCATCCTCCCTATTAGAAACACAATAATATCATCGTGTCAGTCAGTACTATTATATCACTCTCTTATTATAATATTTATAACTCTACTACAAAAACCAACATTATCTCTGAATGACAAATATTGCATCTGACAAACTAAAGCAGTTTGCACAATAAAAACAAACAAGGATGGCTTTTAAAGAGTGGACTTGTTACTTTACTAAAAAAACAATAACTTCAAATAAATAATTAAATAATTAATGTTTAAGCATTTCTAGACCACATGACTAAAATATGAAAAGTCTAATCAGAACTTCAAACAATGTAATAGATATAACAATCCCAAAATTTTTTCAGCCAAAAAAATTGTAACTAATTAGTACATTTAACTTTAATTTCAAGTTGAAATTTTTGTTAAAATGCTTATTTGAATTTATGGCTTATTTTAATTATGTGTTAGCACTTGAACTGATAACCGAAATATTTATAGAAAAGTAAAGTTTAACTATCAGCTGGTTTCAATAAAAATCAGGAAAAAATTCATTAGTGTATATGTAATAAACATATTACATTATTATTTTCCTAATATTATCATTAGGGTTTTGTATCCTCTTCTCCTTTTGATCTTCATAATATTGGGTATATTTTTTTTAAAATTCAAACTTCATTACATTAGTAAAACAACTAATGGCTGACTTTATAGAAAAAAACATACATTATATCTTCAGTCATACAGCTTTTCTAATATAACATACGTACATGAACACTTACTTTGTTTACAAAGTTTAGATTGGCTCCTTTCTCTGCTAAAATAAAAACAACATCTTTGTGTCCATTCTTTGCTGCTAAAATGACTGGAGTAAATCCCTCCTAAATATATTATAATAACCACATTAACATAAACTAGGAGAACAAATAACAAAAAATAGAGTGAACAAAATGATAAAATTGCATTCAATACACTTAGAGTTTACATTACAATATCGCAATATTGCAACATACATTGGACTTGTTTCAGATGTTTTACTTCTTTGTCTTATTTTACATTGAAATTATATAATAGCTAAACATGTTCACAATGTCTCTTTTCATTATTATTATTATTATACATGTAGGTTGGATGAATGTACTTAGGATATACTATACAATAGAGCATTGCTATAAATTAGAACAATTAATAGAAACTCGAAATTATGTGTGGATGTGTATTCAATGCAGAAATAGCACTAGCAATGTACTCTAAGAATGCATATTTCTTTACTGATATAAGACAAAATATCTCCTTAATATAAGCATCAGGAACAATGGTTACTGAAGAAGGAACTCAAGTATACTCAACAGAGAACAGGCCTCGTGGTAGAATAAAATACTGACTTATTGACCTATCTTTACATTTATGACCTCTGTTACATCCTTATAAATATCATTGTAACTAATTAATAAATACAAATAAATTGGCTTCTCACACAGAGACTACTTCCTAGCTATTTATAAAAAACACTTTCATTGTTAAAGTGCTTGAAATAACACTTTCAAAACCATATACATCATGTAAAATCACAATGTTTTACATAAAAATAATTGTTAATAATCTTTTCTAATTACAAATAGAAGTCTGATAGACTTGTTTAAGTCAGACACACTAGTTGTTTATCGTTATAATTTTTATGTTATGTCTTCATTAAAAGTTACTATCTATTCACACAGCTTAAAGACTTGACTTCATTCTCAAGATATCAATTACCTCAATAAAAACATTGATATCAGCATTATGGTTGATTAATACTTCAACAATATCTCTATCTCCTCGAGAACTTGCATAATGAAGAGCTGCCCATCCTCCCTATTAGAAACACAATAATATCATCATATCAGTTAGTACTATTATATCACTCTCTTATTATAATATTTATAACTCTACTACAAAAACCAACATTATCTCTGAATGACAAATGTTGCATCTGACAAACTAAAGCAGTTTGCACAATAAAAACAAACAAGGATGGCTTTTAAAGAGTGGACTTGTTACTTTACTAAAAAAACAATAACTTCAAATAAATAATTAAATAATTAATGTTTAAGCATTTCTAGACCACATGACTAAAATATGAAAAGTCTAATCAGAACTTCAAACAATGTAATAGATATAACAATCCCAAAATTTTTTCAGCCAAAAAAATTGTAACTAATTAGTACATTTAACTTTAATTTCAAGTTGAAATTTTTGTTAAAATGCTTATTTGAATTTATGGCTTATTTTATTTATGTGTTAGCACTTGAACTGATAACCGAAATATTTATAGAAAAGTAAAGTTTAACTATCTGCTGGTTTCAATAAAAATAAGGAAAAAATTCATTAGTGTATATGTAATAAACATATTACATTATTATTTTCCTAATATTATCATTAGGGTTTTGTATCCTCTTCTCCTTTTGATCTTCATAATATTGGGTATATTTTTTTAAAAATTCAAACTTCATTACATTAGTAAAACAACTAATGGCTGACTTTATAGAAAAAAACGTACATTATATCTTCAGTCATACAGCTTTTCTAATATAACATACGTACATGAACACTTACTTTGTTTACAAAGTTTAGATTGGCTCCTTTCTCTGCTAAAATAAAAACAACATCTTTGTGTCCATTCTTTGCTGCTAAAATGACTGGAGTAAATCCCTCCTAAATATATTATAACAACCACATTAACATAAACTAGGAAAACATATAACAAAAAAATCAAGTGAACAAAATGACAAAATTGCATTCAATACATTTAGAATTTACATTACAATATGTCACACTTACCTCCTATTATATTGTAAAGGACACATTCAGATAACAAGTAATGGTAGCAACATGAATGTGGAAACAAAAACAGAATAGAGTGAACAAAATGACAAAATTGCATTCAATACACTTAGAATTTACATTACACTATATCACACTTACCTCCTATTATATTGTAAAGGACACATTCAGATGAGAAATAATAACAGGATCATAAAGGTGGAAACAAAAAAACAATAAATTGAACAAAATGACAAAATTGCATTTAATACACTAAGAATTTATATTACAATATATCACACTTACCTCCTATTACATTGTAAAGGACACATTCAGATAACAAGTAATGGTAGCAATGTAAATGTGGAAACAAAAAAATAATAGAATGAACAATTTAAAAAATTGCATTCAATACACTTAGAATTTACCATACAATATGTCACACTTACCTGCTATTATATTGTAAAGGACACATTCAGACGAGAAGTAATGACAGTACAATAAATGTGGAAACAAAAAGTGATAGATTAAACAAAATGACAAAATTGCATTTAATACACTTAGAATTTACATTACGATATATCACACTTACCTCCTATTACATTGTAAAGGACACATTCAGATGAGAAGTAATAACAGTGCAATAAATGTGGAAACAAAAAGTGATAGATTAAACAAAATGACAAAAATGCATTTAATACACTTAGAATTTACATTACAATATATCACACTTACCTCCTATTATATTGTAAAGGACACATTCAGATGAGAAGTAATGGCAGCAACATAAATGTGGAAACAATAAAAGAATAGAGTGAACAAAATGACAAAATTGCATTCAATATATTTAGAATTTACATTACAATATGTCACACTTACCCACTATTATATTGTAAAGGACACATTCGGACAAGAAGTAATGACGGTACAATAAATGTCGAAACAAAAAATGATAGAGTGAACAAAATGACAAAATGACAAAATTACATTCAATATACTTAGAATTTACATTACAATATATCACACTTACCAACTATTACATTGTAGAAGACATATTCAAATGATGAGTAATGACAGTACGATAAATATGGAAACAAAAAATAGAGTGAACAAAATGACAAAATTAAATTAGTTAAATTACATTCAATACACTTAAAATTTTTATTACAATATGCTATACTTACCACCTATTATATTGTCAAGGACACATTCAGATAAGAATTTTTAACAGCATTATAAATGTGGAAACAAAAAGTGATAGAGTGAACAAAAAAACAAAATTATATTCAATATACAATTTACATTACTATATATCGGACTTACTGACTATTATATTGTAAAAGACACATTCAGATGACAAATAATGACAGCATCATAAACGTGGAAACAAAAAAAACAATAGATTGAACAAAATGACAAAATTGCATTCAATACACTTAGAATTGACATTACAATATATCACATTTACCCGCTATTTAAAGATTTGAATTCATTCTCACAATATCAATTACCTTAATAACAACATTGATATCAGCATTATGGTTGATTAATACTTCAACAATATCTCTATCTCCTCGAGTACTTGCATAATGAAGAGCTGCCCATCCTCCCTATTAGAAACACAATAATATCATCATATCAGTTAGTACTATTATATCACTCTCTTATTATAATATTTATAACTCTACTACAAAAACCAACATTATCTCTGAATGACAAATGTTGCATCTGACAAACTAAAGCAGTTTGCACAATAAAAACAAACAAGGATGGCTTTTAAAGAGTGGACTTGTTACTTTACTAAAAAAACAATAACTTCAAATAAATAATTAAATAATTAATGTTTAAGCATTTCTAGACCACATGACTAAAATATGAAAAGTCTAATCAGAACTTCAAACAATGTAATAGATATAACAATCCCAAAATTTTTTCAGCCAAAAAAATTGTAACTAATTAGTACATTTAACTTTAATTTCAAGTTGAAATTTTTGTTAAAATGCTTATTTGAATTTATGGCTTATTTTATTTATGTGTTAGCACTTGAACTGATAACCGAAATATTTATAGAAAAGTAAAGTTTAACTATCTGCTGGTTTCAATAAAAATAAGGAAAAAATTCATTAGTGTATATGTAATAAACATATTACATTATTATTTTCTTAATATTATCATTAGGGTTTTGTATCCTCTTCTCCTTTTGATCTTCATAATATTGGGTATATTTTTTTAAAAATTCAAACTTCATTACATTAGTAAAACAACTAATGGCTGACTTTATAGAAAAAAACGTACATTATATCTTCAGTCATACAGCTTTTCTAATATAACATACGTACATGAACACTTACTTTGTTTACAAAGTTTAGATTGGCTCCTTTCTCTGCTAAAATAAAAACAACATCTTTGTGTCCATTCTTTGCTGCTAAAATGACTGGAGTAAATCCCTCCTAAATATATTATAACAACCACATTAACATAAACTAGGAAAACATATAACAAAAAAATCGAGTGAACAAAATGACAAAATTGTATTCAATACATTTAGAATTTACATTACAATATGTCACACTTACCTCCTATTATATTGTAAAGGACACATTCAGATAACAAGTAATGGTAGCAACATAAATGTGGAAACAAAAACAGAATAGAGTGAACAAAATGACAAAATTGCATTCAATACACTTAGAATTTACATTACACTATATCACACTTACCTCCTATTATATTGTAAAGGACACATTCAGATGAGAAATAATAACAGGATCATAAAGGTGGAAACAAAAAAACAATAAATTGAACAAAATGACAAAATTGCATTTAATACACTAACAATTTATATTACAATATATCACACTTACCTCCTATTACATTGTAAAGGACACATTCAGATAACAAGTAATGGTAGCAATGTAAATGTGGAAACAAAAAAATAATAGAATGAACAATTTTAAAAATTGCATTCAATACACTTAGAATTTACCATACAATATGTCACACTTACCTGCTATTATATTGTAAAGGACACATTCAGACGAGAAGTAATGACAGTACAATAAATGTGGAAACAAAAAGTGATAGATTAAACAAAATGACAAAATTGCATTTAATACACTTAGAATTTACATTACGATATATCACACTTACCTCCTATTACATTGTAAAGGACACATTCAGATGAGAAGTAATGACAGTACAATAAATGTGGAAACAAAAAGTGATAGATTAAACAAAATGACAAAAATGCATTTAATACACTTAGAATTTACATTACAATATATCACACTTACCTCCTATTATATTGTAAAGGACACATTCAGACGAGAAGTAATTGCAGCAACATAAATGTGGAAACAATAAAAGAATAGAGTGAACAAAATGACAAAATGACAAAATTGCATTCAATACACTTAGAATTTACATTACAATACATCACACTTACCCGCTATTATATTGTAAAGGACACATTCAGACGAGAAGTAATAGTAGCAACATAAATGTGGAAACAAAAAAATAATAGAATAAACAATTGAAAAAATTGCATTCAATATATTTAGAATTTACAATACAATATGTCACACTTACCCACTATTATATTGTAAAGGACACATTCGGACGAGAAGTAATGACAGTACAATAAATGTCGAAACAAAAAATGATAGAGTGAACAAAATGACAAAATGACAAAATTGCATTCAATACACTTAGAATTTACATTACAATACATCACACTTACCCGCTATTATATTGTAAAGGACACATTCAGATGAGAAGTAATGGTAGCAACATAAGTGTGGAAACAAAAAAATAATAGAATAAACAATTGAAAAAATTGCATTCAATACATTAGAATTTATATTACAATATATCACACTTACACGCTATTATATCATAAAGGACACATTCAGATGAGAAGTAATGACAGGAACATAAATGTGGAAATAAAAAGTGATTGAGTGAAGAAAAATTAATGACAAAATTGCATTCAATATACTTAGAATTTACATTACAATATATCACACTTACCCGCTATTATATTGTAAAGGACCCAATCAGATGAGAAATAATAACAGAACCATAAATGTGGAAACAAAAAACAATAGAGTGAACAAAATGACAAAATTGCATTCAATACACTTAGAATATACATTACAATATGTCACACTTACCTGCTATTATATTGTAAAGGACAAATTCAGACGAGAAGTAATGACAGTACAATAAATGTGGAAACAAAAAGTGATAGATTAAACAAAATGACAAAATTGCATTAATACATTTAGAATTTACATTACAATATGTCACACTTACCCACTATTATATTGTAAAGGACACATTCGGACGAGAAGTAATGACAGTACAATAAATGTGGAACCAAATGTGATAGAGTGAACAAAATGACAAAATGACAAAATTGCATTCAATACACTTAGAATATACATTACAATATATCACACTTACCTGCTATTATATTGTATAGGACACAATCAGATGAGAAATAATAACAGAACCATAAATGTGGAAACAAAAAAACAATAGAGTGAACAAAATGACAAAATGTAATTCAATATATTTAGAATTTACAATACAATATGTCACACTTACCCGCTATTATATCACAAAGGACACATTCAGATGAGAAGTAATGACAGCAACATAAATGTGGAAATAAAAAGTGATAGAGTGAAAAAAAATTAATGACAAAATTGCATTCAATACACTTAGAATTTACATTACAATATATCACACTTACTTGTTATTATATTGTAAAGGACACAATCAGATGAGAAATAATAATAGAACCCAAAATGTTGAAACAAAAAAACATTAGAGTGAACAAAACCACAAAATTGCATTCAATACACTTAGAATTTACATTACAATATGTCACACTTACCTGCTATTATATTGTAAAGGACAAATTCAGACAAGAAATAATGACAGCAAAATATATGTGGAAATAAAAAGTGATAGAGTGAAGAAAAATTAATGTAGGTTGGATGAATGTACTTAGGATATACTATACAACAGAGCATTGCTATAAATTAGAACAATTAATAGAAACTCGAAATTATGTGTGGATGTGCATTCAATGCAGAAATAGCACTAGCAATGTACTCTAAGAATGCATATTTCTCTACTGATATAAGACAAAATATCTCCTTAATATAAGCATCAGGAACAATGGTTACTGAAGAAGGAACTCAAGTATACTCAACAGAGAACAGGCCTCGTGGTAGAATAAAATACTGACTTATTGACCTATCTTTACATTTATGACCTCTGTTACATCCTTATAAATATCATTGTAACTAATTAATAAATACAAATAAATTGGCTTCTCACACAGAGACTACTTCCTAGCTATTTATAAAAAATACTTTCATTGTTAAAGTGTTTGAAATAACACTTCAAAAACCATATACATCATGTAAAATCACAATGTTTTACATAAAAATAATTGTTAATAATCTTTTCTAATTACAAATAGAAGTCTGATAGACTTGTTTAAGTCAGACATACTGGTTGTTTATCATTATAATTTTTATGTTATGTCTTCATTAAAAGTTACTATCTATTCACATGGCTTAAAGACTTGACTTCATTCTCAAGATATCAATTACCTTAGTAACAACATTGATATCAGCATTATGGTTGACTAATACTTCAACAATATCTCTATCTCCTCGAGAACATGCATAATGAAGAGCTGCCCATCCTCCCTATTAGAAAAACACACAAACTATCAATTGTAAAATTAGACCACATAACACTCTATAATAACAGTACAAATACACACAACTTGTCCTTACATTGTTAGTCTATTAAATATCATTGCATCAGTCAGTACTATTATACCACTCTCTTATTATAATATTTATAACTCTACTACAAAAACCAACATTATCTCTGAATGACAAATATTGAATCTGAAAAACTAAAGCAGTTTGCACAATAAAAACAAACAAGGATAGCTTTTAAAGAGTGGACTTGTTACTTTTCTAAAATAAAAAAAATTAATAACTTCAAATAAATAATTAAATAATTAATGTTTAAGTATTTCTAGACCACACGAATAAAATATGAAAAGTCTAATCAGAACCTCAAACAGTGTAATAGATATAATAATTCCAAAATTTTTTCAGCCAAAAAAATTGTAACTAATTAGTACATTTAATTTTAATTCTAAGATAGCATTTTTGTTAAAATGCTTTATTTGAATTTATGGCTTATTTTATTTATGTACTAGCACTTGAACTGATAACCGAAATATTTATAGAAAAGTGAAGTTTATCTATCTGCTGGTTTCAATAAAAATAAGTAAAAAATTGATTAGTGTATATGTTATAAACATATTACATTATTATTTTCCTAATATTATCATTAGGGTTTAGTCTTCATAAAATTTGGTTTCTTTTTTTAAAAATTCAAACTTAATTACATCAGTAAAACAATTAATGGCTGACTTTGTGGAAAAAGACTTACATTATATCTTCAGTTATACAGCTTTTCTAATATAACATACGTACATGAACACTTACTTTGTTTACTAAGTTTAGATTGGCTTCTTTCTCTGCTAAAATAAAAACAACATCTTTGTGTCCATTCTTTGCTGCTAACATGACTGGAGTAGATCCCTCCTAAACATATTATAACAACCACATTAACATAAACTAGGAGAACATATAACAAAAAAATCGAATAAACAAAATGACAAAATTGCATTCAATACATTTAGAATTTACATTACAATATGTCACACTTACCTGCTATTATATTGTAAAGGACACATTCAGATGAAAAGTAATTATAATACAATAAACGTGGAAAAAAAGTGATAGAGTGACAAAATGGCAAAATTGCATTCAATACACTTATAATTTGCAGTACAATATATCACACTTACCTCCTATTACATTGTAAAGGACACAATCAAATGATAAGTAATGACAGCACCATAAATGTGGAAACAATAGTGTTAACAAAATGACAAAATTGCATTCAATATATTTAGTTTTACATTGTAATATGTCACACTTACCCACTATTATATTGTAAAGGACACATTCAGATGAAAAGTAATTATAATACAATAAATGTGGAAACAAAAAACAATAGAGTGAACAAAATGACAAATTTGCATTCAATACACTTAGAATTTACATTACAATATTGCCATTGCTACATACTTTGCACTTGTTTCAGATGTTTTACTTCTTTGTCTTATTTTATATTGAAATTATATAATAGCTAAACATGTTCACAATGTCTCTTTTCATTATTATTATTATTATACATGTAGGTTGGATGAATATACTTAGGATATACTATACAATAGAGCATTGCTATAAATTAGAACAATTAATAGAAAATCTAATATATGTGTGGATGTGTATTCAATGCAGAAATAGCACTAGCAATGTAGTCAAAGAATGCATATTTCTCTACTGATATAAGACAAAATATCTCCTTAATATAAGCATCAGGAACAATGGTTACTGAAGAAGGAACTCAAGTATACTCAACATAGAACAGGCCTCGTGGTAGAATAAAACACTGACTTATTGACCTATCTTTACATTTATGACCTCTGTTACATCCTTATAAATATCATTGTAACTAATTAATAAATACAAATAATTGGCTTCTCACACAGAGACTACTTCCTAGCTATTTATAAAAAAAACACTTTCATTGTTAAAGTGTTTGAAATAACACTTCAAAAACCATATACATCATGTAAAATCACAATGTTTTACATAAAAATAATTGTTAATAATCTTTTCTAATTACAAATAGAAGTCTGATAGACTTGTTTAAGTCAGACACACTAGTTGTTTATCGTTATAATTTTTATGTTATGTCTTCATTAAAAGTTACTATCTATTCACACGGCTTAAAGACTTGACTTCATTCTCAAGATATCAATTACCTTAGTAACAACATTGATATCAGCATTATGGTTGACTAATACTTCAACAATATCTCTATCTCCTCGAGAACATGCATAATGAAGAGCTCCCCATCCTCCCTATTAGAAAAACACACAAACTATCAATTGTAAAATTAGACCACATAACACTCTATAATAACAGTACAAATACACACAACTTGTCCTTACATTGTTAGTCTATTAAATATCATTACGTCAGTCAGTACTATTATATCACTCTCTTATTATAATATTTATAACTCTACTACAAAAACCAACATTATCTCTGAATGACAAATATTGAATCTGAAAAACTAAAGCAGTTTGCATAATAAAAACAAACAAGGATGGCTTTTAAAGAGTGGACTTGTTACTTTACTAAAATAAAAAAAAAATTAATAACTTCAAATAAATAATTAAATAACTAATATTTGAGCATTTCTAGACCACATGACTAAAATATGAAAAGTCTAATCAGAACCTCAAACAGTGTAATAGATATAATAATTCCAAAATTTTTTCAGCCAAAAAAATTGCAACTAATTAGTACATTTAACTTTAATTTCAAGTTGGCATTTTTGTTAAAATGCTTTATTTGAATTTATGGCTTATTTTATTTATGTACTAGCACTTGAACTGATAACTGAAATATTTATAGAAAAGTGAAGTTTATCTATCTGCTGGTTTCAATAAAAATAAGTAAAAAATTGATTAGTGTATATGTTATAAACATATTACATTATTATTTTCCTAATATTATCATTAGGGTTTAGTCTTCATAAAATTTGGTTTCTTTTTTTAAAAATTCAAACATCATTACATCAGTAAAACAATTAATGGCTGACTTTGTGGAAAAAGACTGACATTATATCTTCAGTTATACAGCTTTTCTAATATAACATACGTACATGAACACTTACTTTGTTTACTAAGTTTAGATTGGCTTCTTTCTCTGCTAAAATAAAAACAACATCTTTGTGTCCATTCTTTGTTGCTAGCATGACTGGAGTAGATCCCTCCTAAATATATTATAACAACCATATTAACATAAACTAGGAGAACATATAACAAAAAAATTGAGTGAACAAAATGACAAAATTGCATTCAATATATTTAGAATTTACATTACAATATGTCACACTTACCTCCTATTATATTATAAAGGGCAAATTCATATGATGAGTAATGGCAGGATCATAAATGTGGAAACAAAAAAAACAATAGAGTGAACAAAATGACTTGTTTCAGACGTTTTACTTCTTTGTCTTATTTTACATTGAAATTATATAATAGCTAAACATGTTCACAATGTCTCTTTTCATTATTATTATTATTATACATGTAGGTTGGATGAATGTACTTAGGATATACTATACAATAGAGCATTGCTATAAATTAGAACAATTAATAGAAACTCGAAATTATGTGTGGATGTGTATTCAATGCAGAAATAGCACTAGCAATGTACTCTAAGAATGCATATTTCTCTACTGATATAAGACAAAATATCTCCTTAATATAAGCATCAGGAACAATGGTTACTGAAGAAGGAACTCAAGTATACTCAACAGAGAACAGGCCTCGTGGTAGAATAAAATACTGACTTATTGACCTATCTTTACATTTATGACCTCTGTTACATCCTTATAAATATCATTGTAACTAATTAATAAATACAAATAAATTGGCTTCTCACACAGAGACTACTTCCTAGCTCTTTAGAAAAAACACTTTCATTGTTAAAGTGTTTGAAATAACACTTCAAAAACCATATACATCATGTAAAATCACAATGTTTTACATAAAAATAATTGTTAATAATCTTTTCTAATCACAAATAGAAGTCTGATAGGCTTGTTTAAGTCAGACACACTAGTTGTTTATCGTTATAATTTTTATGTTATGTCTTCATTAAAAGTTACTATCTATTCACATGGCTTAAAGACTTGACTTCATTCTCAAGATATCAATTACCTTAATAACATTGATATCAGCATTATGGTTGATTAATACTTCAACAATATCTCTATCTCCTCGAGAACTTGCATAATGAAGAGCTGCCCATCCTCCCTATTAGAAAAACACACAAACCATCAATTGTAAACTTAGACCACTAACACTCTATAATAACAGTAAAAATACACACAACTTGTCCTTACATTGTTAGTCTATTAAATATCATTGCATCAGTCAGTACTATTATATCGCTCTCTTATTATAATATTTATAACTCTACTACAAAAACCAACATTATCTCTGAATGACAAATATTGAATCTGAAAAACTAAAGCAGTTTGCACAATAAAAACAAACAAGGATGGCTTTTAAAGAGTGGACTTGTTACTTTACTAAAATAAAAAAAAAATTAATAACTTCAAATAAATAATTAAATAATTAATGTTTAAGCATTTCTAGACCATATGACTAAAATATGAAAAGTCTAATCAGAACCTCAAACAGTGTAATAGATATAATAATTCCAAAATTTTTTCAGCCAAAAAAATTATAACTAATTAGTACATTTAACTTTAATTTCAAGTTGGCATTTTTGTTAAAATGCTTTATTTGAATTTATGGCTTATTTTATTTATGTACTAGCACTTGAACTGATAACTGAAATATTTATAGAAACATGAAGTTTATCTATCTGCTGGTTTCAATAAAATAAGTAAAAAATTGATTAGTATATATGTTATAAAAACAAATTACATTATTATTTTCTTAATTTGGTATATTTTTTTTAAAAATTCAAACTTAATTACATCAGTAAAACAACTAATGGCTGACTTTGTGGGAAAAGACTTACATTATATCTTCAGTTATACAGCTTTTCTAATATAACATACGTACATGAACACTTACTTTGTTTACTAAGTTTAGATTGGCTTCTTTCTCTGCTAAAATAAAAACAACATCTTTGTGTCCATTCTTTGCTGCTAACATGACTGGAGTAGATCCCTCCTAAATATATTATAACAACCATATTAACATAAACTAGGAGAACATATAACAAAAAAATCGAGTAAACAAAATGACAAAATTGCATTCAATACATTTAGAATTTACATTACAATATGTCACACTAACCTGCTATTATATTGTAAAGGACACATTCAGATGAAAAGTAATTATAATACAATAAATGTGAAAGAAAGTGATAGAGTGACAAAATGGCAAAATTGCATTCAATACACTTAGAATACATTACAATATATCACACTTACCTCCTATTACATTGTAAATGACACAATCATATGATAAGTAATAACAGCACCATAAATGTGGAAACAATAGAGTTAACAAAATGACAAAATTGCATTCAATATACTTAGAAATACATTAAAATACATCACATTTACCTTCTATTATATTGTAAAGGGCATATTCAGATGAGAAGTAATGACAGCAACATAAATGTAAAAACAAAAAAACAATACAGTGAACAAAACAATGAAATAGCATTCAGTATATTTCAAATTTACATCACAATATATCACACTTACCTCCTATTATATCATAAAGGACATATTCAGATGAGAAGTAATGACAGCAACATAAATGTAAAAAACAACAAAAAAAAAATACAGTGAACAAAACAATGAAATGGCATTCAGTATATTTCGAATTTACAACACAATATATCACAATTACCTCCTATGATATTGTAAAGGACATATTCAGATGACATGTAATGACAGTACAATAAATGTGGAAACAAAAAGTGATAGAGTGAACAATATGACAAAATTGCATTTAATACACTTAGAATTTACATTACAACATATCACACTTACCAACTATTATATTATAAGAGGCACATTCAGATGAGAAATAATAACAGGACCATAAATGTGGAAACAAAAAAAAAAAACAACAATAAATTGAACAAAATGACAAAATTACATTTAATACACTAAGAATATATATTACAATATATCACACATACACCCTATTACATTGTAAAGGACACATTCAGATAACAAGTAATAGTAGCAACATAAATGTGGAAACAAAAAATAATAGAATGAACAATTAAAATAATTGGATTCAATATACTTAGAATTTACATTACAATATATCACACTTACCCGCTATTATATTGTAAAGGACACATTCAGATAACAAGTAATGGTAGCAACATAAATGTAGAAATAATAAAAAAATAGAGTCAACAAAATGACAAAATTGCATTCAATACCCTTAGAATTACATTACAATATATCACACTTACTTCCTATTATATTGTAAAGTACACATTCAGATGACAAGTGATGACAGCATTATAAATGTGGAAACAAAAAACAATAGAGTAAACAAAATGACAAAATTGCATTCAATATACTTAGAATTATATTACAATATATCACACTTACCACCTATTATATTGTAAAGGACATATTCAGATGACAAGTCATGACAGCACCATAAATGTGGAAACAAAAAACAAAAGAGTAAACAAAATGATAAAATTGCATTTAATACACTTACAAATTTTATTACAATATATCACACTTACTTCCTATTATATTGTAAAGTACACATTCAGATGACAAGTGATGATAGCATTATAAATGTGGAAACAAAAACAAAGAGTAAACAAAATGATAAAATTCAATTTAATACACTTAGAATTTACATAAAATATATCACACTTACCCACTATTATATTGTAAAGAACACATTCAGATGATGAGTAATGATAGTACAATAAATGTGGAAACAAAAAACAATACAATAAACAAATGACAAAATTAATTTAATACACTTAGAAATTTTATTACAATATATCACACTTACCGGCTATTATATTGTAAAAGATACATTCAGATGACAAGTGATGACAGCATTATAAATGTGGAAACAAAAAAATAGAATAAACAAAATGATAAATTCCATGTTAATACACTTAGAATTTACATTAAAATATATAACACCTACCGTCTATTATATTGTAAAGGATACATTTAGATGACAAGTAATGAGATCATCATAAATGTGGAAACAAAAAACAAAAGAGTAAACAAAATGATAAAATTGCATTTAATACACTTACAAATTTTATTACAATATATCACACTTACTTCCTATTATATTGTAAAGTACACATTCAGATGACAAGTGATGATAGCATTATAAATGTGGAAACAAAAACAAAGAGTAAACAAAATGATAAAATTCAATTTAATACACTTAGAATTTACATAAAATATATCACACTTACCCACTATTATATTGTAAAGAACACATTCAGATGATGAGTAATGATAGTACAATAAATGTGGAAACAAAAAACAATACAATAAACAAATGACAAAATTAATTTAATACACTTAGAAATTTTATTACAATATATCACACTTACCCGCTATTATATTGTAAAAGATACATTCAGATGACAAGTGATGACAGCATTATAAATGTGGAAACAAAAAAATAGAATAAACAAAATGATAAATTCCATGTTAATACACTTAGAATTTACATTAAAATATATAACACCTACCGTCTATTATATTGTAAAGGATACATTTAGATGACAAGTAATGAGATCATCATAAATGTGGAAACAAAAAACAATAGAGTAAATAAAATAATAAAACTGCATTCACTACACAAAAAAATATATATGACAGTATATCACATTTACCTGCTATTATATGGTAAAAGACACATTCAGATGATGAGTAATGACAGGACCATACATAAATGTAGAAACAAACAAAATATGTAGTAAAGAAAATGACAAAATTGCATTTAATACACTTAGAATTTACATTACAATATATCACACTTACCAGCTATTATATTGTAAAGGACACATACAGATGATGAGTAATGATAGCACCATAAATGTTGAAAGAAAAAATAATAGAGTAAACAAAATTACAAAATTGCATTTAATACACTTAGAATTGACATTACAATATATCACATTTACCCGCTATTATATTGTAAAGGACACATACAGATGATGAGTATTGATAGTACCATAAATGTGGAAACAAAAAACAATAGAGTAAACAAAATGGCAAATTACAAGTAATACACTTAGAATTTATATTAAAATATATCATACCTACCCGCTATTATATTATAAGGACACAATCACATGATGAGTAATGATAGCACAATAAATGTGGAAACAAAAACAATAGAGTAAACAAAATTACAAAATTGCTTTTAATACACTTAGAATTTACATTACTGTATATCACACTTACTCGCTATTATATTGTAAAGGACACATGCAGATCATGGGTAATGACAGTACAATAAATGTGGAAACAAAAAATAGAGTAAACAAAGTGATAAAATTGCATTTAATACATTTAGAATTTATATTACAGTATATGACACTTACCCGCTATTATTTTTTAAGGACACATTGAAATGATGAGCAATGTAAACACCATAAATGTGAAAACAGAAAACAATAGATTAAATCAAATGATAAAATTGCAATTAATACACTTAGAATTTACATTACAATATACCATACTTACTTCCTATTATATTTTAAAGGAAACATTCAAATAATGAGTAGTGATATCACCATAAATGTGGAAACAAAAAAAATAGAGTAAATAAAATGATAAAACTGCATTAATTATACTATAATTTACAATACATTATATCACACTTACCTGCTATTATATTGTAAAGGACACATTCAAATGATGAGTAAATGACAGGACCATAAATGTAGAAACAAACAAAATAATATAGTAAAGAAAATAAGAAAAATGCATTTAACACACT
Source organism: Xestospongia muta (assembly GCA_963693285.1). NCBI lineage: Eukaryota > Metazoa > Porifera > Demospongiae > Haplosclerida > Petrosiidae > Xestospongia > Xestospongia muta. The sequence goes on from OY848917.1 coordinate 18,301,324, forward strand.
TAGAAATTACATTAAAATATATCACACTTACAAACTATTATATTGTAAAGGACACATTCAGATGACATGTAATGACAGTACCATAAATGCGGAAAAAAACAATAGAGTAAACAAAATGACAAAATTGTATTCAATACACTTAGAATTTACATTACAATATACACTTACTTCCTATTATATTGTATAGGACACAATCAGATTAGAAATAATAACAGAACCATAAATGTGGAAACAAAAAAAAACAATAAAGTGAACAAAATGACAAAATTGCATTCAATATACTTAGAATTTACATTACAATATATCACACTTACCTCCTATTATATTGTAAAGGACAAATTCAGATAAGAAGTAATGGCAGCAACATAAATGTGGAAATAAAAAAACAATAAAGTAACAAAATGATAAAATTGCATTCAATATACTTAGAATTTACATTACAATATATCACATTTACCTCCTATAATATTGTAAAGGACACATTCAGATAAGAAGTCATAGCAGCAACATAAATGTGGAAACAAAAAACAATAGAGTAAACAAAATGGCAAATTACAAGTAATACACTTAGAATTTATATTAAAATATATCATACCTACCTGCTATTATATTATAAGGACACAATCACATGATGAGTAATGATAGCACAATAAATGTGGAAACAAAAACAATAGAGTAAACAAAATTACAAAATTGCTTTTAATACACTTAGAATTTACATTACTGTATATCACACTTACTCGCTATTATATTGTAAAGGACACATGCAGATCATGGGTAATGACAGTACAATAAATGTGGAAACAAAAAATAGAGTAAACAAAGTGATAAAATTGCATTTAATACATTTAGAATTTATATTACAGTATATGACACTTACCCGCTATTATTTTTTAAGGACACATTGAAATGATGAGCAATGTAAACACCATAAATGTGAAAACAGAAAACAATAGATTAAATAAAATGATACAATTGCATTTAATACACTTAGAATTTACATTACAATATACCATACTTACTTCCTATTATATTTTAAAGGAAACATACAAATAATGAGTAGTGATATCACCATAAATGTGGAAATAAAAAAAATAGAGTAAATAAAATGATAAAACTGCATTAATTATACTATAATTTACAATACATTATATCACACTTACCTGCTATTATATTGTAAAGGACACATTCAAATGATGAGTAAATGACAGGACCATAAATGTAGAAACAAACAAAATAATATAGTAAAGAATATAAGAAAAATGCATTTAACACACTTATAAAATTACATTAAAATATATCACACTTACAAACTATTATATTGTAAAGGACACATTCAGATGACATGTAATGACAGTACCATAAATGCGGAAAAAAACAATAGAGTAAACAAAATGACAAAATTGTATTCAATACACTTAGAATTTACATTACAATATACACTTACTTCCTATTATATTGTATAGGACACAATCAGATTAGAAATAATAACAGAACCATAAATGTGGAAACAAAAAAAACAATAAAGTGAACAAAATGACAAAATTGCATTCAATATACTTAGAATTTACATTACAATATATCACACTTACCTCCTATTATATTGTAAAGGACAAATTCAGATAAGAAGTAATGGCAGCAACATAAATGTGGAAATAAAAAAACAATAAAGTAACAAAATGATAAAATTGCATTCAATATACTTAGAATTTACATTACAATATATCACACTTACTTCCTATAATATTGTAAAGGACACATTCAGATAAGAAGTCATAGCAGCAACATAAATGTGGAAACAAAAAACAATAGAGTGAACAAAATGACAAAATTGCATTCAATACACTTAGAATTTACAGTGTTTAAAGTGTTTGAAATAACACTTCAAAAACCATATACATCATGTAAAATCACAATGTTTTACATAAAATAATTGTTAATAATCTTTTCTAATTACAAATAGAAGTCTGATAGACTTGTTTAAGTCAGACACACTAGTTGTTTATCGTTATAATTTTTATGTTATGTCTTCATTAAAAGTTACTATCTATTCACACGGCTTAAAGACTTGACTTCATTCTCAAGATATCAATTACCTTAATAACAACATTGATATCAGCATTATGGTTGATTAATACTTCAACAATATCTCTATCTCCTCGAAAACATGCATAATGAAGAGCTGCCCATCCTCCCTATTAGAAAAACACACAAACTATCAATTTGTAAAATTAGACCACATAACAGTCTATGATAACAGTACAAATACACACAACTTGTCCTTACATTGTTAGTCTATTAAATATCATTGCATCAGTCAGTACTATTATACCACTCTCTTATTATAATATTTATAAATCTATTACAAAAACCAACATTATCTCTGAATGACAAATACTGAATCTGAAAAACTAAAGCAGTTTGCACAATAAAAACAAACAAGGATGGCTTTTAAAGAGTGGACTTGTTACTTTACTAAAATAAAAAAAATTAATAACTTCAAATAAATAATTAAATAATTAATGTTTAAGCATTTCTAGACCATATGACTAAAATATAAAAAGTCTAATCAGAACCTCATGTTTAAGCATTTCTAGACCATATGACTAAAATATAAAAAGTCTAATCAGAACCTCATGTGTAACAGTGTAATAAATATAATAATTCCAAAATTTTTTCAGCCAAAAAAATTATAACTAATTAGTACATTTAACTTTAATTTCAAGTTGGCATTTTTGTTAAATGCTTTATTTGAATTTATGGCTTATTTTATTTATGTACTAGCACTTGAACTGATAACCGAAATATTTATAGAAAAGTGAAGTTTATCTATCTGCTGGTTTCAATAAAATAAGTAAAAAATTGATTAGTATATATGTTATAAAAACAAATTACATTATTATTTTCTTAATATTATCATTAGGGTTTTGTATCCTCTTCTCCTTCTGATTTTCATAAAATTTGGTATATTTTTTTTAAAAATTCAAACTTAATTACATCAGTAAAACAACTAATGGCTGACTTTGTGGAAAAAGACTGACATTATATCTTCAGTTATACAGCTTTTCTAATATAACATACGTGTCATGAACACTTACTTTGTTTACTAAGTTTAGATTGGCTTTTTTCTCTGCTAAAATAAAAACAACATCTTTGTGTCCATTCTTTGCTGCTAACATGACTGGAGTAGATCCCTCCTAAATATATTATAACAACCATATTAACATAAACTAGGAGAACATATAACAAAAAAATCGAGTGAACAAAATGACAAAATTGCATTCAATACATTTAGAATTTACATTATAATATGTCACACTTACCTGCTATTATATTGTAAAGGACACATTCAGATGAAAAGTAATTATAATACAATAAATGTGAAAAAAAGTGATAGAGTGACAAAATGGCAAAATTGCATTTAATACACTTAGAATACGTTACAATATATCACACTTACCCACTATTATATTATAAAGGACACATTCAGATAACAAGTAATGGTAGCAACATAAATGTAGAAACAATAAAAGAATAGAGTCATCAAAATATATCACACTTACCCACTATTATATTGTAAAGGACATATTCAGATGACAAGTCATCACAGCACCATCAATGTGGAAACAAAAAGCGAAAGAGTAAACAAAATGATAAAATTGCATTCAATACACTTAAAAATTTTATTACAATATATCACACTTATATACCACCTATTATATTGTAAAGAACACATTCAAATAATGAATAATGATAGTGCAATAAATGTGGAAACAAAAAACAATACAATAAACAAATGACAAAATCAATTTAATACACGTAGAATTACATTAAAATATATCACACTTACCCACTATTATATTGTAAAGAACACATTCAGATGATGAGTATTGATAGTACAATAAATGTGGAAACAAAAAACAATACAATAAACAAATGACAAAATCAATTTAATACACTTAGAATTTACATTAAAATATATCACACTTACTTCCTATTATATTGTAAAGGACACATTCAGATGACAAGAGATGACAGCATTATAAATGTGGAAACAATAACAATAGAGTAAACAAAATTACAAAATTGCATTTAATACACTTAGAATTTATATTAAAATATATCATACCTACCCGCTATTATATTGTAAGGACACATTCACATGATGAGTAATGATAACACAATAAATGTGAAAACAAAAACAATAGAGTAAACAAAATTACAAAATTGCATTTAATACACTTAGAATTGACATTACAATATATCACATTTACCCGCTATTATATTGTAAAGGACACATACAGATGATGAATATTGATAGCACCATAAATGTGGAAACAAAAAACAATAAAGTAAACAAAATGGCAAATTACAATTAATACACTTAGAATTTATATTACAGTATATGACACTTACCCGCTATTATTTTTTAAGGACACATTGAAATGATGAGCAATGTAAACATCATAAATGTGAAAACAAAAAACAATAGATTAAATAAAATGATAAAATTGCATTTAATACACTTAGAATTTACATTACAATATATCATACTTACTTCCTATTATGTTTTAAAGGACACATTCAAATAATGAGTAGTGATATCACCATAAATGTGGAAACAAAAAAATAGAGTAAATAAAATGATAAAACTGCATTAATTACACTATAATTTACAATACATTATATCACACTTACATCCTATTATATTGTAAAAGACACATTCAAATGATGAGTAAATGACAGGACCATAAATGTAGGAACAAACAAAATAATATAGTAAAGAAAATGAGAAAATTGCATTTAATACACTTAGAAATTATGTTACAATATATCACATTTACAAACTATTATATTGTAAAGGACATATTCAGATGACATGTAATGACAATACCATAAATGCGGAAAAAAACAATAGAGTAAACAAAATGACAAAATTGCATTCAATACACTTAGAATTTACATTACAATATACATTTACTTCCTATTATATTTTAAAGGACACATTCACATGATGAGTAATGATAGCACCATAATTGTGGATACAAAAAATATTGAGTGAACAAAATGACAAAAATTACATTTAATATACTTAGAATTTATATTACAATATATCATGCTTACCCACTATTTTATTTTAAAGGACACATTTACATGATGAGTAATGATAGCCCAATTAACATGGAAACAAAAAACAATACAATAAACAAATGACAAAATGCATTTAATACACTTAGAATTTACATTACAGTATATCACTCTTACCTTCTATTATTTTGTCAAGAAGACATTCAGATGAGGAGTAATCATAACCAAAAAAATATAGAGTAAACAAAATGTGGCAATCTAGGTGGATTATTTTTATATCTTAATTATGACAACATATATTACTTCACTTTATAAGATATATAAAATTGATAACATATGTAATATTTTTTATCAGTAATATAAGCACGGAAACAAATATAAATTTAAATATAAATTGGAAAATAAATATTCTGTTCAAAATATTTCATTGCATCTATGTACAATGTAGGGATATCAATACTGCCATTCCTACATATTTTAGCTTGTTTCAGATGTTTTTTTATTGCCATCCTTACATTAAATGAACTTTAGACCCTTTATTTATTTCTTTGTCTTATTTTATATTGAAATTATATAATAGCTAAACATGTTCACAATGTCTCTTTTCATTATTATTATTATTATACATGTAGGTTGGATGAATGTACTTAGGATATACTATACAATAGAGCATTACTATAAATTAGAACAATTAATAATAAATAGAAAACTGTAATTTATGAATGGATGTGTAATCAATACAGAAATAATACATACTGCAATGTACTCTAAGTATGCATGTTTTTTTACTGATAAAAGCAAAATAAACTAATCTCCTTAAGTTAAGCAACAAAAAGAATGATTACTAAAGAAGGAACTTGAGTACACTCAACATAGACAGGTCTTGTGGTAGAATACAATATTGATATAATGACCTTTTTTTACATTTATGACCTCTGCTATATACTCATAAATATCATTGTAACTAATTAATAAATGAAAATAAATTGGCTTATCACACAGAGACTACTTCCTAGCTCTGTATAAAAATACTTTTATTGTTAAAAATGTTCGAAGTAAGACTTCTAAAAGCATATACATTATGTAAAATCAAAATGTTTTGCAAGAAAATAATCGTTAATAATCTTTTGTAGTTATTATGGCACAAATAAAAGTCTGATAGATTTGTTTAAGTCAGACACACTAGTTGTTTATCGCTATAATTTTTATGTTATGTCTTGACTAAAAGTTACTATCTACTCACACAGTTTAAAGGTTTGACTTCATTCTCACGATATCAATTACCTTAATAACAACATTGATATCAGCATTATGGTTGACTAATACTTCAACAATATCTTTATCTCCTCGAGAACTTGCATAATGAAAAGCTGCCCATCCTCTCTGTTAGAAAAACACACAAAGTAACAATTGTAAAATTAGACCACCAACACTCTAAAATAACAGTACAAATACACACAACTTGTCCTTATATTGTTAGTCTATTAAATGTCATCATGTCAGTCGGTACTTCTATATGACTCTCTTATTATATTGTTCATAACTCCACTACAATAACCAACATTATCTCTGTCTGAAAATTATTGCATCTGACAAACTTTTAGCAGTTTGCACAATAAAAACAAACAAGGTTGGCTTTTAAACAGTGGAGGACTTGTTATTTCACTAATTAATGCTTCAGCATTTCTAGACCACATGACTAAAATGTGAAAAGCCTATCACAATCAGTACCTTAAATAATGTAATTGATATAATAATTCCAAAATTGTTTCAGCAAAAAACACTTTGTAACCAATTTCAACCCTTTTTCTGTCTTCCATTTGTGTTCTGATGTAGTCTGTTAATGAGTTTTATTTTAACTTTTCCCACTCACTGCCAGGCCTGGGGTCGATTATGATTGCAATCGTAATCAATTACAATCAATTACACTTTTTACTGTAATCATAATCATAATCACAATCACAAAGGTTTAGTTCAGTGTAATCATAATCATTCATCATAATCACTGTAGTCACTAATGATTATTCATTCAGTGATGCTACAGTATTGTTAGTAAAATGGTGGCAAGTAACAGTTTAGCTTTGATATGTATACAATAAAGAAGTGATAATTGTGCGTGTGCAAAGTGTTTAGGCCAGACAGATGCTCACTAAGAGACAAACTATTCGAAATACTTATGTTCATTCGTTGTAACAGTAATTTTGACTAATTTTCTTATAATAAAATTTATAATATAAAAATATTGACATACTGGAATGTAATCATAATCGTAATCATAATCACAGACTCGTAATTGTAATCGTAATCATAATCATTGTGTTTTCCATGTACTGTACGTAATCATCTGTAATCATAATCGTAATCATAATCAGATTTGTGTAATCGACCCTAGGTCTGCTCATTGCATGGGCAAAGGTTACAGTACTTGCTTTGTTGTGCATGCATTTGTCTGTCTATTGTCCCTTAGCTAACAATGCACTTTGTAATGCTCTAACTTGGTAATGACAGTGTCTACAGCTATAGAGAAAACTCAAACTTCATTACATTAGTAAAACAACTAATGGCTGACTTTATGAAAAAGGACTTACATTATATCTTCAGCTATACAGCTTTTTTCATATAACATATGCATATGACATTTAGAAATATATTGACACAACAATTTTACTTTAAATGAAAAATTCAAAACATAACAAAGTCATGCTGCATCCTTTACTACTATTAATGTGTCAGCACCTGAAATGATCACTGAAATATTTGTGGAAAAAGTGATGTCTATCTATCTGTTGATGGCCAATAAAAATAAGTAAGATTATTGGTTAGTGCAAATGTTATAAAAACAAATTACACTATTTTTACTAATATTATCATAAAGGTTTTGTATCCTCTTCTCCTTCTGATTTTCATAATATTTGGCAAATTTTTAAAAGAAAATATTTCAAATTTCTTTACATTAGTAAAACAACTAATGGCTGACTTTATGAAAAAGGACTTACATTATATCTTCAGTTATACAGCTTTTCTAATATAACATATGTACATGAACACTTACTTTGTTTACAAGATTTAGATTGGCTCCTTTCTCTGCTAAAATAAAAACAACATCTTTGTGTCCATTCTTTGCTGCTAACATGACTGGAGTAGATCCCTCCTAAATATATTATAATAACCACATTAACAGGAACCAAGAGAACATATCATAACATCAGTATATTATCTATACCAACACTGTTATACATAAGTACACTAGTAAACCTAGACAACATTATATCATATAAAATATGAATCAAGTCATTTTTAACAATTGGGAAAACATTACAAACATGACAGCATCATAAATTTGATAACAAAAAACAATAGTGTGAACTATAAAAGTCTTCATATTAAAAAAAAGAAAGGTGGTTTTTAAAAGTGGACTTGTTACTTCACTAAGAAATAAAAATAATAATTTCATAAATAAAAAATGAAATAATTAAATCTTTGAATATTTATAGACAACGTGACTAAAATGTGAAAAGTCCATCACAATCAGAACCTCAAACAATGTAATAAATAAAAATAATTCCAATTTTCTTTTAGCAAAAAAGACTTTGTAACTAATTTCAACCCTTTCTTATGTCTAGCATTTGTGTGGGGATGTGGCCTATTAACAACTTTCGTTAGCATTTGCCACTCACTACATGGGCAAGGGTTACAGTACTTGCTTTGTGTGTGTGCATATCTGTTTGTTTCTTAGCTAGCAATGCACTTTGAAATGCTCTAACTTGGCAATAACAACGTCTACATTTACAGAGAAAAAGATAGACACAAGCAAGTCATTGAACAATATACTGGTACTATAATAACACTGAGATTTAAAAGTATACTGGTAGCCATGTACACAACAATATTCTACCTTTAAATAATTTTAAATGAAAAATCAAAACAAAGCCAACTCATGCTTCATACATGTTCTTCACTACTATTTATGTGTCAACAACTGAACTGATTACTGCAATATTTATGGGAAAAGTGATGTTTATCTATCTGCTGATGGCCAATAAAAATAAGTAAGAAAATTGGTTAGTGTATATGTTATAAAAACAAATTAGATTATTACTTTCCTAATATTATCATAAGGGTTTTGTATCCTCTTCTTATGATGTTCATAATATTTGGCATATTATTAAAAGACAATATATCAACATTCATTACATTAGTAAAAAACTAATGGCTGTCTTTATAGAAAAGGACTTACATTATATCTTCAGTTATACAGTTTTTTCATATAACATATATATATATGAACACTTACTTCGTCAATAAGGTTTAGATTGGCTCCTTTTTGTGTTAAAATCAAAACAACACCTTTGTGCCCATTCTTTGCTGCTAATATGACTGGAGTAGATCCAACCTAAATATATTATAATAACCACATTAATATGAACCAAGAGAATATATGCAACATCAGTACATTATCTATACTAACACTGCTACATATGAGTACACTAATATAGTAACACTAAAGACCTATATAATATTATATCTACTTATAATTATGAGTCAAATCATTCTTAACAATTGACAAAACATTACAAACATAAATTTGACACTTCATAATAGTCTGTGACCACAATAGTCTAAATGTAATATAATAACCACATTAATATGAAATAGACTTACAACATCTGTAGCATTTACATCAGCCCCTCTAATTAGAGCATCTTTTACTCCTGACAAGTCTCCTTTCTGAACAAATTCAATTAGACTGTTATTCTATTATAAAAACAAAAAAATATTAAATATATTAGTAAATGTATGATAAGATTTACGTAAATCAAAAAGACTTTAAAATAAATATTGCCAGTAACTTCTTAGTTAATTCATTTCAATAATTTCTTGTAGTCTAATGATTTCTACAAAAAATGAACTGTATACCTAGTCATGTAGTAGTGAAAAGTTTGGGTATAATATCAATAGGAAATCCTTAATATAGTGCTAAAGGTTATCTGACTCAGAGATATATCTTGGGCTAAAAGCAAACTAATTTACATTATTATAGTGGTTTGTAATTTCATTTAACGTATTAAAAATTTGGGACAATCTTTGATTTTCCATATAAATAACGTTCCACAACTGCTCAATCACTTATGCAGTATGTGTATGAATATGGAGTATGTACTTTACAAATTGTAAAAAGACCGATAAACAATATCTTAAAACAACAATTAATGAAATATAACAAAAAAGCAGAAATCACAATAACCATAGACAGTAATCATTAACTCATATTTATACATTATCATAAACCACTCATCAATAGTACTAACACTACACTACAATGAATTTTCATGAATTAAAAGCTCTATGTGATTCCTGTCCAGCATATAGATATAAGTGTATTTGAAATAACTATTAACTCATTTATAACCATATGCCTTCATCAAAACAAGCTCTATACATGTATAGTAGTTCCTACTTTATATTATGAGATTGTTTACTTTAACACCTGATAACAACTAATTAGTATTATTGTTCAAAATGGATAAAAGAAATAAATTAGTTTGAACATTATAATACTATTATGTTACTTTATCAAAGAATGAAATAGTATACATACATACATACATACATACATACATAAATACATATATACATGCACACATACATACATACATACATACATACATACATACATACATACATACATACATACATACATACATACATACATACATACATACATACATACATACATACATACATACATATATATATATGCATACATATATATATATATATATACATACATACATGCACACATACATACATACATACATACATATATACATTCATACATACATACATACATACATACATACATACATACATATATACACACAAATATATATATATATTCATTTATTTATACAATGTATATATATATATATATTAATGTTGTGCCAGTACTAGTTTATACCTCCAGTACAGTACTAGATCCAGTACCCAGTACCAGTATAGTTCCAGTATAGTACTAGTTCCAGTACCCAGTACCAGTATACTTCCAGTACAGTACTAGTTCCAGTACCCAGTACCAGTATACTTCTAGTACAGTACTAGTTCCAGTACCCAGTACCAGTATAGTTCCAGTATAGTACTAGTTCCAGTACCCAGTACCAGTATACTTCCAGTACAGTACTAGTTCCAGTACCCAGTACCAGTATACTTCTAGTACAGTACTAGTTCCAGTACCCAGTACCAATATACTTCTAGTCCAGTATTTTACTGGAACTAAGTTTAAAATGAAGTACTATGAGTAGTTTTAGTTCCAGTACCAAAGTACTGGCACAACACTAATATATATATATAATATATGTGACCCGATATGAAAAAAACAGTCATTTTGCGCAAACGAACGATTTTGAGTTATTTGACTTTGAGAATAGAGTATTTCTTTCTCTGTATTTTGGCGTTTGTTGCATCAAAATCTGACTCTTGGTTGCTGAGTTACGTGCGTTACAAGGACATCCCCTCAGGGAATGCTAAATCCAAAAAACATTGATTTTTAATTTTCCGTTTACTTCCGTTAACGCAGCTCACGTGATCGAGCACATTTTTTTGCTGGGAAAAGTTTGTGTTCTTTAACTTCTTTTTGATGACTTTTGAGATCTTTTTTAAACGTTTTCTTGATGTGACAATGTCAGTAACTTTATTAAAGAAATCCTAAACAAGTTTTTGTGTTTACTAAAAGGTTAGGGAAAAGATATCTTTTACTATACAGTTTGAATATAAATATAGGTGTGATAAGAAAAGAAAATACTTAACACTGAAGTTGTACAGTTTCCAGCTCGTGTGGTAGCTAGAAGCTGACCCATTATTACAAGGTCCATTTCCTGCTTTGATAGTTCTGCCATATCGTTTCTTATGGCCTTGTAGTGTGACTCAGGAAACTGTTCCGAGCATTTAGCTCAACAACCACACCCCTGATTAAAGAAGGTTTGGCATACATTCGCCTCTTCAATGTCTGTAGGTCTCTGACTAACCCCTACATCTTTCTCACATCTATTTACTACAATTGCTGGTGTTATGGTTGGTTCTGCAATTGAAAATTTAATTTTGTTTTTCTTGAATTAATAGTACCTTCAGATTGATGGTCAAAGTGATCTTCAAGCTCATGTGTCCTATCATCTACTTCTACTTCCATTTCGATATCATCCATTTCTAAATCTAATTCATTGTCATCTTCATTATATTCTGTTGTTATTAATAACCATAATAAGTAGATTCATAGCAATTTCCTGTCTGCATGTGTGAAATACTTGCCGCGTGGTAATTCATCATCACCTTCGAAAAAGTAGTCTTCAATAAGGCTAAGAAGACCCTCGTCGTTATATTTTGTGGCATTCTGCCACTGTTTAGCAGCCTAGCGATCGCTTGTTCGTTGGAAGTGGCCATTTTAAATTTTCTTCACAGATAATGGTTGCCATCGCAACGTCTATATAAAAGACGCAACGCGCGCTCCGTACATTTTTAATGAGAGGAAACATTCGTCTCGTTTCTCTGTGCTCGCGTACAAAAGTGATTCAGATTTGATATCAAATGAACGGTAAACCTTCGTTTAACAATATTATATCAAAAAAAAAAATTCATAAAATTTTTATTTTATTATGTTTTTGCGTATACTGAAAATGTACCGAATTCGCAAAATGACTGATTTTCTCATATTGGGTCACATATATATATATATATATATATATATATATATATATATATATATATAATATATATATATATATATATATATATATTTTTTTTTAAGGCTAACCATATTTCTTTCTCATTGACAACCTTTTATTTCATATAAACCACAGTATCAACATTAAGATTTGATTCATTTGGGACAATTATTATACATTACAGTATGAAATCTTGCAATGTGCATTAGATATACAGAGCATTTGTTGTTGCAGTAAGATTTGATAAAAGTATGCTTCATCAAAACTTGGTACTATACAAAATCAGTATGTCATTTATTTATTACTCACAGTACCAATAAATGACAGGTTTGGAATTTAATCTTATTTTATTAGACTGGTGTATATTCATTGCTATTTTCATAGTCTTCTAATATAATGCTATGTGGCTTAATCTATTTATGTGAACATAGCCACCCTGACAGATGACTGATAGTTGAGAACTATTATATAACAAAAATTTCTTGACAAACATTAAATTTTACATACAATTGTAGGTATCAATTTTGAACAATAATCTTATATCTTAACAGTAACATATACCATACACAAAAGTATGACAGTATTGTATTGTACAGCTGATAAATTATTAATAAGAATAGTATGTTTTGAAGTGTTTGCTTTGATTCTTTCACAAAGGACAAACTCTAACATCTAATCCAATTATTATAATAACTAAAGCAACAAGTAAAATTTGAAAAGGAACTTTGCCTGTGGCAGAGCTATTGTACCCTATCAAGTAGTAATGACAAGCTTTCCATTCAGTTGCAAGTTTTATACACATATGGATTATAGTGACTGAACATGACAAGCAATAACAGCACCATAAATGTGCAAACAAAAAAATAGAGTGAACAAAATAACAAAAATGGATTAAATACACTTAGAATTTACATTACAATATATCACACTTACCAACTATTATATTGTAAAGGACATATTCAGATGACGAGTAATGATAGAATTATAAATGTGGAAACAAAAAACAATAGAATGAACAAAATGGCAAGATTGCATTCATTACAATTTAAATTTTCATTACAATATATCACACTTACAGCCTATTATATTGTAAAAGACACATTCAGATGACAAGTAATGACAGCATCATAAACAAGAAAACAAAAAACAATAGAGTGAACAAAATGACAAAATTGTATTCAATAAACATAGAATTATCATTAAAAAATTCACACTTAATCGCTATTATATTTTAGAGGACCCATTCAGAAGGCAAACATTAACATCACCATAAATGTGCAAACAAAAAAAAAAATAGAGTAAACAAAATGACAAAATCTTTTAAAAACAGTCAGAAATTACATTACAATATATCACACTTACCTCCTATTATATTGTAAAGGATACATTCAGATGATAAGTAATGACAGTACCATTTATGTGGAAACAAAAAACAATAGAGTAAACAAAATGACAAAATTGCATTTAATACATTTAGAATTTACATTACAAATCTCACTTACCAACTATTATGTTTTAAAGGACACATTTAGATGATGAGTAATGACAGCACCATAAATGTGCAAACAAAAACCAATAGAGTAAACGAAATAACAAATTGCATTTACTATATTTAGAGTTTACATTAAAATATATCACACTTACCAACTATTATATTGTAAGGACACATTTAGATGATGAGTAATGACAGCACAATAAATGTCAAAACAAAAAACAGAGTAAACAAAATAACAAAATTGGATTCAATCCACTTAGAATTTACATTACAATATATCACACTTACGGGCTATTATTATGTAAAAGACACATTCAGATGATAAGTAATAACAGCACCATAAATGTGGAAGCAAAAAACAATAGAATAAACATAATAATAAAATTGCATTTTATACATTTAGAATTTACATTACAATATATCACACTTACCTCCTATTTTATTGTAAAGGACACATTCAGATAATGAGTAATGACAGCACCAAAAATGTACAAAAAAACAATAGAGTAAACAAAATAACAAAGTTACATTTAATACAATTAATATTTACATTACAATATATCACACATACTTTCTATTATATTGTAAATGACACATTCAGATGATGAGTAATAACAGCACCATAAATGTGCAAACAAAAAACAATAGAGTAAACAAAATAACAAAATTGGATTCAACACACTTAGAAATTACATTACAATATATCACACTTACCTCCTATTATATTGCAAAAGAACACATTCAGATGATAAGTAATAACAGCACCAGTAATGTGGAAACAAAAAACAATAGAGTAAACAAAATCACAAAATTGCATTTAAGACATTTAGAGTTTACATTAAAATATATCACACTTACCAACTATTATATTGTAAATGACACATTCAGATAATGAGTAATGACAGCACCAAAAATGTACAAAAAAACAATAGAGTAAACAAAATAACAAAGTTACATTTAATACAATTAATATTTACATTACAATATATCACACTTACTTTCTATTATATTGTAAATGACACATTCATATGACAAGCAATAACAGCACCATAAATGTACAAACAAAAAACAATATAGTGAACGAAATCACAAAATTGTATTTACTACATATAGAGTTTACATTAGAATATATCGCATTTACCAACTATTATATTGTAAAGGACACATTCCGATGATGAGTAATAACAGCACCATAAATGTGCAAACAAAAAAATAGAGTAAACAAAATAACAAAATTACATTCAATACACTTAGAATTTACATTACAATATATCACACTTACCGGCTATTATATTGTAAAGGACACATTCAGATGATGAGTAATACAGCAACATTAATGTGAAAATAAACAATAGAGTAAACAAAATAACAAATTGCATTTTATATTTTTAGAATTTACATTACAATATATCACACTTACCGGCTATTATATTGTAAAGGACACATTCAGATGATAAGTAATACAGCACCATTAATGTGGAAATAAAAACAATAGAGTAAACAAAATGACAAAATTGCATTTAATACATTTAGAATTTACATTACAAATCACACTTACCAACTATTATGTTTTAGAGGACACATTTAAATGATGAGTAATGACAGCACCATAATTGTACAACAAAAACAATAAAGTAAACAAAATGACAATATGGTATTTAATACATTTAGAATTTACATTACAATATATCACACTTACCGGCTATTATATTGTAAAGAAACATTCAGATGATGAGTAATGACAGCACCATTAATGTGCAAAGAAAAAAAACAATAGAGTGAATAAAATAACAAAATTGGATTCAATACACTTAGAATTTACATTACAATATATCACACTTACCGGCTATTATATTGTAAAGGACACATTCAGATGATAAGTAATAACAGTACCATTAATATGGAAACAAAAAACAATAGACTGAATAAAATGACAAAATTGTATTTAATACATTTAGAATTTACATTACAAATCACACTTACCAACTATTATGTTTTAGAGGACAAATTTAGATGATGAGTAATGACAGCACCATAAATGTGCAAACAAAAACAAATAGAGTGAATAAAATAACAAAAT
This sequence comes from Xestospongia muta, assembly GCA_963693285.1. Classification (NCBI taxonomy): domain Eukaryota; kingdom Metazoa; phylum Porifera; class Demospongiae; order Haplosclerida; family Petrosiidae; genus Xestospongia; species Xestospongia muta. The sequence goes on from OY848917.1 coordinate 18,317,702, forward strand.
TGGATTTACTACAATTAGAATTTACATTACAATATATATTACTTACCTGCTATTATATTGTAAACGACACATTCAGAAGATGAGTAATGACAGCACCATTAATGTGCAAAAAAAACAATAGAGTAAACAAAATAACAAAATTGGATTCAATACACTTAGAATTTACGTTACAATATATCACACTTACCGACTATTATATTGTAAAGACACATACAGACAATAAATAATGACAGCACCATTAATATAGAAACAAAAAACAATTAAGTGAATAAAATAACAAAATTGCATTTAATACAATTAGAATTTACATTACAATATATCACACTTACCCGCTATTATATGTAAAGGACACATTCAGATGATGAGTAATACAGTACCATTAATGTAAAAACAAAAAACAATAGAGTAAACAAAATAACAAATTGCATTTAATATTTTTAGAATTTACATTACAATATATAACACTTACTGGCTATTATATTGTAAAGACACATTCAGATGATGAGTAATGAAAGCACCATTAATGTGCAAGGAAAAAAACAATAGAGTAAACAAAATAAAAAAATTGAATTCAATGCATTTAGAATTTACATTACAATATATCACAATACCTCCTATTATATTGTAAAGGACACATTCAGATGATAAGTAATAACAGCACCATTAACGTGGAAACAAAAAACAATAGAGTAAACAAAATCACAAAATTGCATTTAATACATTTAGAATTTGCATTAAAATATATTAAAATTACAAACTATTATATTGTTAAGGACACATTCAGATAATGAGTAATGACAGCACCAAAAATGTACAAAGTAAAAACAATAGAGTAAACAAATTAACAAAGTAACATTTAATACAATTAATATTTACATTACAATATATCACACTTACTTTCTATTATATTGTAAATGTCACATTCAGATGACAAGCAATAACAGCATCATTAATGTGCAAACAAAAAACAATATAGTGAACGAAATCACAAAATTGCATTTACTACATATAGAGTTTACATTAAAATATATCGCACTTACCAACTTTTATATTGTAAAGGACACATTCAGATGATGAGTAATAACAGCACCATAAATGTGCAAACAAAAAACAATAGAGTAAACAAAATAACAAAATTGCATTCAATACACTTAGAATTTACATTACAATATATCACACTTACCGACTATTATATTGTAAAGGACACATTCAGATGATGAGTAATAACAGCACCATAAATGTGCAAACAAAAAACAATAGAGTAAACAAAATAATAAAATTGCATTCAATACACTTAGAATTTACATTACAATATATCACACTTACCGACTATTATATTGTAAAGACACATTCAGATAATGAGTAATGACGCACCATTAATATGAAAACAAAAAACAATAGAGTGAATAAAATAACAAAATTGTATTTAATACATTTAGAATTTACATTACAATTTATCACACTTACCTCCTATTTTATTGTAAAGAACACATTCAGATGATGAGTAATACAGCACCATTAATGTGGAAACAAAAAACAATAGAGTAAACAAAATAACAAATTGCATTTAATACATTTAAAATTTACATTAAAATGTATCACACTTACTAACTATTATATTGTAAAGGACACATTCAGATAATGAGTAATGACAGCACCAAAAATGTACAAAGAAAAAACAATAGAGTAAACAAAATAACTAAGTTACATATAATACACTTAGAATTTACATTACAATATATCACACTTACCGACTATTATATTGTAAAGACACATTTAGATGATGAGTAATGAAAGCACCATTAATGTCCAAAGAAAAAAACAATAGAGTAAACCAAAAACAAAATTGGATTCAATACACTTAGAATTTACATTACAATATATCACATTTACTGGCTATTATTATGTAAAAGACACATTCAGATGATAAGTAATAACAGCACCATTAATGTGGAACCAAAAAACAATAGAATAAACAAAATAATAAAATTGCATTTAATAGATTTAGAAATTACATTACAATATATCAAACTTACTTTCTATTATATTGTAAATGACACATTTAGATGACAAGCAATAAGAGCACCATAAATGTGCAAACAAAAAACAATATAGTGAACGAAATCACAAAATTGCATTTACTACACATAGAGTTTACATTTAAAAAAATCGCACTTACCAACTATTATATTGTAAAGGACACATTCAGGTGATGAGTAATAACAGCACCATAAATGTGTAAACAAAAAACAATAGAGTAAACAAAATAACAAAATTACATTCAATACACTTAGAATTTACATTACAATATATCACACTTACCGACTATTATATTGTAAAGACACATTCAGATAATGAGTAATGACAGTACCATTAATGTGGAAACAAAAAACGATACAGTGAATAAAATAACAAAATTGCATTTAATACAATTAGAATTTACATTACAATATATCACACTTACCTCCTATTTTATTGTAAAGGACACATTCAGATTACGAGTAATAACAGTACATAAATGTCCAAAGAAAAAACAATAGAGTAAACAAAAGAACAAAATTGGATTCAATACACTTAGAATTTACATTACAATGTATCACACTTACCGGCTATTATATTGTAAAGGACACATTCAAATGATAAGTAATAACAGTACCATTAATATGGAAACAAAAAACGATACAGTGAATAAAATAAGAAAATTGCATTTAATACAATTAGAATTTACATTACAATATATCACACTTACCTCCTATTTTATTGTAAAGGACACATTCAGATGACGAGTAATAACAGTACCATAAATGTGCAAAGAAAAAACAATAGAGTAAACAAAAGAACAAAATTGGATTCAATACACTTAGAATTTACATTACAATATATCACACTTACCGGCTATTATATTGTAAAGGACACATTCAGATGATAAGTAATAACAGTACCATTAATATGGAAACAAAAAACAACAGAGTGAATAAAACAACAAATTGTATTTAATACATTTAGAATTTACATTACAAATCACACTTACCAACTATTATGTTTTAGAGGACACATTTAAATGATGAGTAATAACAGCACCATAAATGTGCAAACAAAAATAATAAAGTAAACAAAATGACAATATTGTATTCAATACATTTAGAATTTACATTACAATATATCACACTTACCGGCTATTATATTGTAAAGACACATTCAGATGATGAGTAATGACAGCACCATTAATGTGCAAAGAAAAAACAATAGAGTAAACAAAATAACAAAATTGGATTCGATACACTTAGAATTTACATTACAATATATCACACTTACCGACTATTATATTGTAAAGGACACATTCAGATGATAAGTAATAACAGTACCATTAATAAGGAAACAAAAAACAATACAGTGAATAAAATAACAAAATTGCATTTAATACAATTAGAATTTACATTACAATGTATCACACTTACCTCCTATTTTATTGTAAAGGACACATTCAGATGACGAGTAATAACAGTACCATAAATGTGCAAAGAAAAAACAATAGAGTAAACAAAAGAACAAAATTGGATTCAATACACTTAGAATTTTCATTACAATATATCACACTTACAGCCTATTATATTGTAAAAGACACATTCAGATGACAAGTAATGACAGCATCATAAACAAGAAAACAAAAAAACAATAGAGTGAACAAAATGACAAAATTGTATTCAATAAACATAGAATTATCATTAAAAAATTCACACTTAATCGCTATTATATTTTAGAGGACCCATTCAGAAGGCAAACATTAACATCACCATAAATGTGCAAACAAAAAAAATAGAGTAAACAAAATGACAAAATCTTTTAAAAACAGTCAGAAATTACATTACAATATATCACACTTACCTCCTATTATATTGTAAAGGATACATTCAGATGATAAGTAATGACAGTACCATTTATGTGGAAACAAAAAACAATAGAGTAAACAAAATGACAAAATTGCATTTAATACATTTAGAATTTACATTACAAATCTCACTTACCAACTATTATGTTTTAGAGGACACATTTAGATGATGAGTAATGACAGCACCATAAATGTGCAAACAAAAACCAATAGAGTAAACGAAATAACAAATTGCATTTACTACATTTAGAGTTTACATTAAAATATATCACACTTACCAACTATTATATTGTAAGGACACATTTAGATGATGAGTAATAACAGCACAATAAATATCAAAACAAAAACAAGAGTAAACAAAATAACAAAATTGGATTCAATCCACTTAGAATTTACATTACAATATATCACACTTACGGGCTATTATTATGTAAAAGACACATTCAGATGATAAGTAATAACAGCACCATAAATGTGGAAGCAAAAAACAATAGAATAAACATAATAATAAAATTGCATTTTATACATTTAGAATTTACATTACAATATATCACACTTACCTCCTATTTTATTGTAAAGGACACATTCAGATAATGAGTAATGACAGCACCAAAAATGTAATAAAAAACAATAGAATAAACATAATAATAAAATTGCATTTTATACATTTAGAAATTACATTACAATATATCACACTTACCTCCTATTTTATTGTAAATGACACATTCAGATAATGAGTAATGACAGCACCAAAAATGTACAAAAAAACAATAGAGTAAACAAAATAACAAAGTTACATTTAATACAATTAATATTTACATTACAATATATCACACTTACTTTCTATTATATTGTAAATGACACATTTAGATGACAAGCAATAACAGCACCATAAATGTACAAACAAAAAACAATATAGTGAACGAAATCACAAAATTGTATTTACTACATAAAGAGTTTACATAAAAATATATTGCATTTACCAACTATTATATTGTAAAGGACACATTCCGATGATGAGTAATAACAGCACCATAAATGTGCAAACAAAAAATAGAGTAAACAAAATAACAAAATTACATTCAATACACTTAGAATTTACATTACAATATATCACACTTACCGGCTATTATATTGTAAAGGACACATTCAGATGATGAGTAATACAGCAACATTAATGTGAAAATAAAAAACAATAGAGTAAACAAAATAACAAATTGCATTTATATTTTTAGAATTTACATTACAATATATCACACTTACCGGCTATTATATTGTAAAGGACACATTCAGATGATAAGTAATACAGCACCATTAATGTGGAAATAAAAACAATAGAGTAAACAAAATGACAAAATTGCATTTAATACATTTAGAATTTACATTACAAATCACACTTACCAACTATTATGTTTTAGAGGACACATTTAAATGATGAGTAATGACAGCACCATAATTGTACAACAAAAACAATAAAGTAAACAGAATGACAAAATGGTATTTAATACATTTAGAATTTACATTACAATATATCACACTTACCGGCTATTATATTGTAAAGAAACATTCAGATGATGAGTAATGACAGCACCATTAATGTGCAAAGAAAAAAAACAATAGAGTGAATAAAATAACAAAATTGGATTCAATACACTTAGAATTTACATTACAATATATCACACTTACCGGCTATTATATTGTAAAGGACACATTCAGATGATAAGTAATAACAGTACCATTAATATGGAAACAAAAAACAATAGACTGAATAAAATGACAAAATTGTATTTAATACATTTAGAATTTACATTACAAATCACACTTACCAACTATTATGTTTTAGAGGACAAATTTAGATGATGAGTAATGACAGCACCATAAATGTGCAAACAAAAACAAATAGAGTGAATAAAATAACAAAATTGGGTTTACTACAATTAGAATTTACATTACAATATATATTACTTACCTGCTATTATATTGTAAACGACACATTCAGAAGATGAGTAATGACAGCACCATTAATGTGCAAAAAAAAAACAATAGAGTAAACAAAATAACAAAATTGGATTCAATACACTTAGAATTTACGTTACAATATATCACACTTACCGACTATTATATTGTAAAGACACATACAGACAATAAATAATGACAGCACGATTAATATAGAAACAAAAAACAATTAAGTGAATAAAATAACAAAATTGCATTTAATACAATTAGAATTTACATTACAATATATATTACTTACCCGCTATTATATAGTAAAGGACACATTCAGATGATGAGTAATACAGCACCATTAATGTAAAAACAAAAAACAATAGAGTAAACAAAATAACAAATTGCATTTAATATTTTTAGAATTTACATTACAATATATCACAATACCTCCTATTATATTGTAAAGGACACATTCAGATGATAAGTAATAACAGCACCATTAATGTGGAAACAAAAAACAATAGAGTAAACAAAATAACAAAATTGCATTTAATACATTTAGAATTTGCATTAAAATATATTAAAATTACAAACTATTATATTGTTAAGGACAATTTCAAATAATGAGTAATGACAGCACCAAAAATGTACAAAGTAAAAACAATAGAGTAAACAAATTAACAAAGTAACATTTAATACAATTAATATTTACATTACAATATATCACACTTACTTTCTATTATATTGTAAATGTTACATTCATATGACAAGCAATAACAGCATCATTAATGTACAAACAAAAAACAATATAGTGAACAAAATCACAAAATTGTATTTACTACATAAAGAGTTTACATAAAAATATATTGCATTTACCAACTATTATATTGTAAAGGACACATTCCGATGATGAGTAATAACAGCACCATAAATGTGCAAACAAAAAAATAGAGTAAACAAAATAACAAAATTACATTCAATACACTTAGAATTTACATTACAATATATCACACTTACCGGCTATTATATTGTAAAGGACACATTCAGATGATGAGTAATACAGCAACATTAATGTGAAAATAAAAAACAATAGAGTAAACAAAATAACAAATTGCATTTTATATTTTTAGAATTTACATTACAATATATCACACTTACCGGCTATTATATTGTAAAGGACACATTCAGATGATAAGTAATACAGCACCATTAATGTGGAAATAAAAACAATAGAGTAAACAAAATGACAAAATTGCATTTAATACATTTAGAATTTACATTACAAATCACACTTACCAACTATTATGTTTTAGAGGACACATTTAAATGATGAGTAATGACAGCACCACAATTGTACAACAAAAACAATAAAGTAAACAGAATGACAATATGGTATTTAATACATTTAGAATTTACATTACAATATATCACACTTACCGGCTATTATATTGTAAAGAAACATTCAGATGATGAGTAATGACAGCACCATTAATGTGCAAAGAAAAAAAACAATAGAGTGAATAAAATAACAAAATTGGATTCAATACACTTAGAATTTACATTAAAATATATCACACTTACCGGCTATTATATTGTAAAGGACACATTCAGATGATAAGTAATAACAGTACCATTAATATGGAAACAAAAAACAATAGACTGAATAAAATGACAAAATTGTATTTAATACATTTAGAATTTACATTACAAATCACACTTACCAACTATTATGTTTTAGAGGACAAATTTAGATGATGAGTAATGACAGCACCATAAATGTGCAAACAAAAACAAATAGAGTGAATAAAATAACAAAATTGGATTTACTACAATTAGAATTTACATTACAATATATATTACTTACCTGCTATTATATTGTAAACGACACATTCAGAAGATGAGTAATGACAGCACCATTAATGTGCAAAAAAAACAATAGAGTAAACAAAATAACAAAATTGGATTCAATACACTTAGAATTTACGTTACAATATATCACACTTACCGACTATTATATTGTTAAGGACACATTCAGATAATGAGTAATGACAGCACCAAAAATGTACAAAGTAAAAACAATAGAGTAAACAAATTAACAAAGTTACATTTAATACAATTAATATTTACATTACAATATATCACACTTACTTTCTATTATATTGTAAATGTCACATTCAGATGACAAGCAATAACAGCATCATTAATGTGCAAACAAAAAACAATATAGTGAACGAAATCACAAAATTGCATTTACTACATATAGAGTTTACATTAAAATATATCGCACTTACCAACTTTTATATTGTAAAGGACACATTCAGATGATGAGTAATAACAGCACCATAAATGTGCAAACAAAAAACAATAGAGTAAACAAAATAACAAAATTGCATTCAATACACTTAGAATTTACATTACAATATATCACTCTTACCGACTATTATATTGTAAAGACACATTCAGATAATGAGTAATGACAGCACCATTAATATGAAAACAAAAAACAATAGAGTGAATAAAATAACAAAATTGTATTTAATACATTTAGAATTTACATTACAATTTATCACACTTACCTCCTATTTTATTGTAAAGAACACATTCAGATGATGAGTAATACAGCACCATTAATGTGGAAACAAAAAACAATAGAGTAAACAAAATAACAAATTGCATTTAATACATTTAGAATTTACATTAAAATGTATCACACTTACTAACTATTATATTGTAAAGGACACATTCAGATAATGAGTAATGACAGCACCAAAAATGTACAAAGAAAAAACAATAGAGTAAACAAAATAACAAAATTGCATTCAATACACTTAGAATTTACATTACAATATATCACACTTACCGACTATCATATTGTAAAGACACATTCAGATGATGAGTAATGAAAGCACCATTAATGTGCAAAGAAAAAAACAATAGAGTAAACCAAAAACAAAATTGGATTCAATACACTTAGAATTTACATTACAATATATCACATTTACTGGCTATTATTATGTAAAAGACACATTCAGATGATAAGTAATAACAGCACCATTAATGTGGAACCAAAAAACAATAGAATAAACAAAATAATAAAATTGCATTTAATAGATTTAGAAATTACATTACAATATATCAAACTTACTTTCTATTATATTGTAAATGACACATTTAGATGACAAGCAATAACAGCACCATAAATGTGCAAACAAAAAACAATATAGTGAACGAAATCACAAAATTGCATTTACTACACATAGAGTTTACATTTAAAAAAATCGCACTTACCAACTATTATATTGTAAAGGACACATTCAGGTGATGAGTAATAACAGCACCATAAATGTGCAAACAAAAAACAATAGAGTAAACAAAATAACAAAATTACATTCAATACACTTAGAATTTACATTACAATATATCACACTTACCGGCTATTATATTGTAAAGGACACATTCAGATGATAAGTAATAACAGTACCATTAATATGGAAACAAAAAACAGCAGAGTAAATAAAACAACAAATTGTATTTAATACATTTAGAATTTACATTACAAATCACACTTACCAACTATTATGTTTTAGAGGACACATTTAAATGATGAGTAATAACACCACCATAAATGTGCAAACAAAAACAATAAAGTAAACAAAATGACAATACTGTATTCAATACATTTAGAATTTAAATTACAATATATCACACTTACCGGCTATTATATTGTAAAGACACATTCAGATGATGAGTAATGACAGCACCATTAATGTGCAAAGAAAAAACAATAGAGTAAACAAAATAACAAAATTGGATTCGATACACTTAGAATTTACATTACAATATATCACACTTACCGGCTATTATATTGTAAAGGACACATTCAGATGATAAGTAATAACAGTACCATTAATATGGAAACATAAAACAATAGACTGAATAAAATGACAAAATTGTATTTAGTACATTTAGAATTTACATTACAAATCACACTTACCAACTATTATGTTTTAGAGGACACATTTAAATGATGAGTAATGACAGCACCATAAATGTGCAAACAGAAACAAATAAAGTGAATAAAATAACAAAATTTCATTTAATACAGTTAGAATTTACATTACAATATATATTACTTACCCGCTATTATATTGTAAAGGACACATTCAGGTGATGAGTAATGACAGCACCATTAATGTGCAAACAAAAAAATAGAGTAAACAAAATAACAAAATTACATTCAATACACTTAGAATTTACATTACAATATATCACACTTACCGGCTATTATATTGTAAAGGACACATTCAGATGATGAGTAATACAGCAACATTAATGTGAAAATAAAAAACAATAGAGTAAACAAAATAACAAATTACATTTAATATTTTTAGAATTTACATTACAATATATCACACTTACCGGCTATTATATTGTAAAGGACACATTCAGATGATTAGTAATACAACACCATTAATGTGCAACAAAAAAATAGAGTAAACAAAATAACAAAATTGCATTTAATATATTTAGAATTTACATTACAATATATCACACTTACCCGCTATTATATTGTAAAGACAATTCAGGTGATGAGTAATAACAGCACCATAAATGTGTAAACAAAAAATAAATAGAGTAAACAAAATAACAAAATGACATTCAATACACTTAGATTTTACATTACAATATATTACACTTACCGACTATTATATTGTAAAGGGACATTCAAATAATGAGTAATGACAGCACCATTAATATGGAAACAAAAAACAATAGACTGAATAAAATAACAAAATTGTATTTAATACAATTAGAATTTACATTACAATATATATTACTTACCCGCTATTATATTGTAAAGACAATTCAGGTGATGAGTAATAACAGCACCATAAATGTGGAAACAAAAAATAAATAGAGTAAACAAAATAACAAAATGACATTCAATACACTTAGATTTTACATTACAATATATTACACTTACCGACTATTATATTGTAAAGGGACATTCAAATAATGAGTAATGACAGCACCATTAATATGAAAACAAAAAACAATAGAGTAAACAAAATAACAAAATTGGATTCAATACACTTAGAATTTATATTACAATATATCACACTTACCGGCTATTATAAAAAAAAAAACATTCAGATGATAAGTAATACAGCACCATTAATGTGAAAACAAAAAACAATAGAGTAAACAAAATAAGAAATTATATTTAATATTTTTAGAATTTACATTAGAATATATCACACTTACCGGCTATTATATTGTAAAAAAAACATTTAGATGATAAGTAATACAGCACCATTAATGTGAAAACAAAAAACAATAGAGTAAACAAAATAAGAAATTACATTAAATATTTTTAGAATTTACATTAGAATATATCACACTTACCGGCTATTATATTGTAAAGACACATTCAGATGATGAGTAATGACAGCACCATTAATGTGCAAGGCAAAAAACAATAGAGTAAACAAAATAACAAAATTGGATTCAATACACTTAGAATTTACATTACAATATATCACACTTACCGGCTATTATATTGTAAAAAAAACATTCAGATGATAAGTAATACAGCACCATTAATGTGAAAACAAAAAACAATAGAGTAAACAAAATAAGAAATTACATTTAATATTTTTAGAATTTACATTAGAATATATCACACTTACTGGCTATTATATTGTAAAGACACATTCAGATGATGAGTAATGACAGCACCATTAATGTGCAAGGCAAAAAACAATAGAGTAAACAAAATAACAAAATTGGATTCAATACACTTAGAATTGACATTACAATATATCACACTTACCAACTATTATATTGTAAAGGACACATTCAGATGATGAGTAATAACAGCACCATAAATGTGGAAACAAAAACAAAAGAGTAAACAAAATAACAAAATTGCATTTAATATATTTAGAATTTACATTACAATATATATCACTTACCCGCTATTATATTGTAAAGACGTATTCAAGTGATGAGTAATAACAGCACCATAAATGTGCAAACAAAAAAAAATAGAGTAAACAAAATAACAAAGTTACATTTAATACAATTAATATTTACATTACAATATATTACACTTACCGACTATTATATTGTAAAGGCACATTCAGATAATGAGTAATGATAGCACCATTAATATGGAAACAAAAAACAATAGAGTGAATAAAATAACAAAATTGCATTTAATACAATTAGAATTTACATTACAATATATATTACTTACCCGCTATTATATTGTAAAGGACACATTTAAATGATGAGTAATAACAGCACCATTAATGTGGAAACAAAAAACAATAGAGTAAACAAAATAACAAATTGCATTTAATATTTTTAGAATTTACATTACAATATATCACACTTACCGGCTATTATATTGTAAAGACACATTCAGATGATAAGTAATACAGCACCACAAATGTGCAAACAAAAACCAATAGAGTAAACAAAATGACAAAATTGCATTTAATACAATTAGAATTGACATTACAATATTTCACACTTACCAACTATTATATTGTAAATGACACATTCAGATGATGAGTAATAACAGCACCATAAATGTGCAAAGGAAAAACAATAGAGTAAATAAACAAAATAACAAAATTGTATAAATTAATAAGAATAGTATGTTTTGAAGTGTTTGCTTTCATTCTTTCATAAAGGACAAATTCTAACATCTAATCCAATTATTATAATAACTAAAGCAACAAGTAAAATTTGAAAAGGAACTTTGCCTGTGGTAGACCTATTGTGCCCTGTCTAGCAGGAATGACAAGCTTTCCATTCAGTTGCAGGTTTCATACATGTATGGATTATAGTGACTGAAACAGACTACTCCTTTCTTTTAGCAGAACATCATAAAACCTAAAAGACTAATTCTATTACACAACCTATATATAATTATCATGATATTAAATTGGACATTAGCTGCTATGGGTTAATCAATATATTAACTTTGACATATAAGTCCATCAGTCAGTGAGTACATAAGTCACTTTACAATGGGGTGTGTAACAATTGTTACAGAAATAGAATATTAATTAGACTGGGCATTTAGACACAACTATTAATATGATTACTAAACTTATACAGATCACTTCAATGTCCATAGAATGACCCATCCATTATATAATATACCTTATATAATAATAGAATTATGATATGCTTACTAATTTCTTCTGATTCATGACAACAGCTCAAATGCGAAAACGCACAAACAACAATTCAATCGAAAAGTGACAATTTCCGCAATAAGGTCAGATCTACTAAATTATAATGACGTCATTTATAATATAATTAAGTCGCACTCATGAATTTGTTTAAGACTTAAGTTTTTTTGGGTCACTTAAGCTAATTTATGACGTCACTAATATTATATGGTGTGAAAAACAAATTAATGTGGTCTCAGGCACCAAAAAATTGATAATAATATTCATATATGACATGATTCAGAAAAAATGGCTTGTGAGTTAAAGAAAGTGAATGTTGCTCTATTTCTAAACTATATCTTCTCTGTAAAATTACTGACAGCCTCCTTTGTTTTCCTTCTGATATTTTTATCCACAAATCTCCTCCAAGTCATGCTTCTCGTCACTTTGATCCTCTCACCTTTACCATCCCTTTTTCTTGCCCATATGCTTCACAAAACTCATTTGTCCCTTCCAATCTCTCTCTGAGGAATTCATTTCCTTATCATATGAAATCTAGGTCATCTCTAATCATTTTTAAATCTGAAGTGAACATGTTTATTTACTAATCATCCACTTGCTATCACTTATCACACTAAAATTTATCAGATACCATCAATTACTTATTTTTTCTCTGTCTTATTAATCATACTATATCTAATACTTTAATACTATTTTCTTTATTATTGTTCTATTCTGTTTTTGCCCTTTAAACTAGCAGTAGCTATTGGGCATTCATTTTGCAATGAAAAAAGGGTTATCAGTTGACAATTTCTGCATTCATCACAAATATTTCATGATATTTTACTTGACGTGAAATTCCACAGGGATTTCTCTAGTCATGATTAGGCATATTATAGCTACACAGACAGTTGTAATAAAGGAGACAGAGAAAAAGACAAAATTACAGTCAAGAGGTTAGGAATACTAGATGCTTCTCGGTATCATTTTTCCAATGATGACATCACTATACTATGACCACAGATACATTTATCTACGTATTTATGTAGTAGTTACTGATACCAAGAAACACCCAGAAGACTAGAGATAGGGGGGGACAAGGAATTTTGTCCATTATCAGGGGTGGTGCTTGGTGTAACCATAGATAGTATAGACTACGTAACCGGGATTGGAAACGCCCACGCACTTCCGGTACACTCTTGTCATCTTTACCCGACAAGCATAAACAGTATAATATATGTAAACTATGGCTTGCAGTGCACCTGTTTCTTCTGAAACGAGCGTGTAGTATTTTCGGAATTTTTTCTTTAATTAAGTGTTAGTTTATAATAAATACTTATTAGTGTTAGATAGTGCAGACCTCCTGTTAAATGGTGTTCTAGGTCTGAAAACAGGGAGATTGTATCAACTTTTGCAATCAGCCTAGTACATGATCTGTCATCCACTCTTGAACAAGATAATTGTAAGAATATGACAACAAGAAGGGAGAGAATATGGGGAAGATACCATGACATCAGGACGTCAGAGCACTTTAGGTCTACATGGTGTAGTTTCATTCAAGCATCGATTAGTTGCTCAAACAATCCTGTTGTGTATCAGTACATTACTGATCAAATATTTAGTGGGATAATTATCCTAGTCACTAGTACTAATTCCTATAAAAGATCTATTATATTGGCCTGTCCTTTCTATAGTACAGTCTGAATTTTCTTTTACCATTTGAAAGGAAAATATTTATTAATATTATTATTATTTTAGTGCACTATAGTTAATTTTTGTACTGAATATGTACGAGTATTTTGTATCTTACATAACTGTGACAGGAGATTGCCAAAGCAAACTATAACAAGCTAAACCAACACAGCAATCCTTCATCTTCAGATAAAAAGTTGTAATTTACGCCTACATAGCTTAAAACAATGGCTATAGTCCCAAAAGTGCACCTCTATCTTATGTTGTTTTAGTGTTTCCATAAGAATAGCGCGACTTTACTTAGAAAAAACAGTCTAAACCAATGTGTTCTTATTTGTTCTAAATGTTTCGTCCTAAATCTTTTAGTAATAACAATGCTGTAAGATGAAAGAGCTACAAAAGTATTTTTAGTGCTATTTTCATCGTAAAATAAGTAATTTAAAAGTGAATGTCTGTGTTATTAACTACTTTTAATAATAGAACATAAAGAAAATTATATAGTCAATGTTTTGATAAATAAAAATCACATTAATGTCTTCATAGAGTAATATAATACTGGTAAGAGTGTGTCCAGTTTACTATGTCAGGTAATAAAAATTAATTGATTTCTTTGGACACGGAGTGCGTTTTCGAATGTTCATTCAGTTCTATGGGATCACGTGATCCGTTTCCAATCCCGGTTACGTAAGTCTATACTATCTATGGTGTAACTTGCCTGTGATGACATCATGTGACATCATAACTGTGTTATAGGGGTTAAAAATAATATTTGTATTGTTGGTAATAACTGGTATTATCTGGTATTGTAGGTAATTATGGAATACAAACCACGACAAAAATAGGCATCGAATTCACGATTATTGAACGCTCAAAATTCACGATTTACCAGTATTTCACGATTATTGCACACTCAAAACTCATGACACTACCCGGAAATTCACGATTATCATATTTCACAATTCACAATTTTACTGTGAATTCGCGATTATTCCACTTCTCAATTCACGTTTTTACCGAGAGTTTACGATTGTTGCAATTCGCAAATTCACGATTTTATGGTGAATTTGCAATTTAAAATTTTAGTTATTCGATTAGCAATCTTCAATTTTCGTAAGTCTCGATACTCGATCATACTAGAAATTCTCTCTATTTCAATATTTAAGATGGGGTCAATTAGGGGTCAAAATGGGCGTGGCAACGAACAGAGTGGTTCTCCTCTTATTATATGAAGGTACTTGCTAAGGTGATATTCTCGAGATACTATCTACTTTCTGTTCTCATTGACCTATGTTTAACTCATGAGATAATAATTATTATTTTAATTATTATTATTGTTGTTGTTGTTGTTGGTTGTTGTTGTTGTTGGTTGTTGTTGTTGCTGTTATTATCATTATTATGATCATGGCCATTATTGTTATTGTTATTTTTATTAACATTATTACTAATATTGTTAGTGTTAGTATTAGTTTAGTAGTAGTAGTATTGTTATTGTTATAAGTTGTTTCTAAATTTTATAATAATTTGAAGTTCACTATTGGTTTCTCTATATTGTCCACAAAATGTCCAAAATAGTTATTTTAAATAATTGTTGTTGGTTATGTGTGAAACTAATTTAATTTTTGATCCTGTTATTGATTGGTACTGAAAGTATAAATGCTCTCTCTCAAGCACTACTGAAGCACACTATAAATATTTAAGATATTGTATTGTACCCTCTATTATATGTGCCAAAAATATGTTCCTAATCTTACTTCTCATACAAAGGAGTTCTGCAAATATATTGAATGTTTAATAAAATATTAACCAGCTGTTCACAACCTTATATTTATAGAAGTTTAACACCTGACATTGATATAGTTAATGCATTACTGACTAACTTAATTGCATCATTTTTCAATGATCAACTTCCACCTCTGCCTCATACCTGTAAAGATTCTTGTCCCCTACTGATAACCCTGTAGACAGTCTCATCTCTGAACTGTTTATCATGTAATTTTATCTCTTGAATTAAACAAATCATCTGATTCAGACAAAATTACAATTAAAATGTTTGGGACTATGGCTGTCTCTATCACACCTACTACTACAAACTATTCATTATGTCTATACCTAACAGATTAGTTCCTTCATCTTAGAAGGTAGTATCTACTGTACCTATAACAAAGGTAAATGAACCTCAATCTGTTGATAGGTTTTGTCCTAGTTCTCTGTCACCGATTATTGATAAGCTACTTGAGAAGCATATTTTATGATATTAAGCGACCACTTCCAGGAGTCTTGTTCCTTTTTAAATAATTAATAAGGTTTTCTCCCAAAAACATCAACTATTTCAACTCAACTTCTATTCGAGATGATTGGTATAAATTTTGAACAAAATATCTTCAATTTGCCCAGCTTTCTTTGATTAAAAAATGCTTTCTTAGTGTGCCACATAAAATATTGCTACTAAAATTAGAAAACATGGGGATTGGTAACTTTTCTACTGAGATGGATTTGTAACAATTAATCTGGTAGTGTATAATATATGTCATCACAATGGCGTTCATTTAATAGAACTACCAGTCATTTCAGGAATACTTCAAGGGTCAGTACTAGGTCACTTGATATTTCTAATTTACACAGATTATATTACTCCAGCTGAATACACAGATTACTTTGCGACTGATACAAAATATTCCGATTCCTATGCCCATTGGCTATCTAACAGGCAGAGACAAGTGTTTATAGCCAATGTACTGACTGCACGCCTGCCCAACAATTCACTAAGAATACCACCAGTGAAGACAATGGAGTCGTCACCAGATATTAATTTTAAACAAGTCCGCTACAATTCTATAACTGGTTTAAGTGGAGATTATATTATTTACATGACTTATGACAATTTGAAGGCATATTCAGCCTATCTTATCATTTATTCTGTTTAAATCATTTTAAACATTAACAAAAATGATAGAATAAAAGAAAGAGAAAGTATTGTGTGTGTTGTCATGGATACACTAATTGTTAGTAGACAAACATCAAATTTGAACAAGTCTGTATAGTTTGTTTTAATGGGAACTATAAAATATGGAATACAAACTACGACAAAAATATAATACCTGTGTTACCTACAATACCAGTATTACCTATAATACCATCAATACCAGTATTACCTACAATACCAACAATACCAGTATTACCTATAATACCAGTATACCTACACTACCAGTATTACCTTTAATACCAACAATACCAGTATTACCTATAATACCAGTGTTACCTATAATACCAGTGTTACCTATATACCAGTATTACCTAAAATACCAGTATTACCTATAATACCAACAATACCAGTATTACTTACAATACCAGTATTACCTATAATACCAACAATACCAGTATTTCTTACAATACCAGTATTACCTACATTACCAGTATTACATATAATACCAGTATTACCTACAATACCAGTATTACCTATAATACCAGTGTTACCTATAATACCAGTATTACCAACAATACCAGTATTACCTACACTACCAGTATTATCTATAATACCAGTCTTACCTATACATACTATTTTAATCCCTATAACACAGTTATGATGTCATATGATGTCATACATCATGTCATCATAGGCAAGTTACACCATGAACCACCATTATCAAACAAGAAGACTAGTCTCGTACGAGGCTAACAAGAAGACCTGGTTCATATCAAGTTTACCAGTCAAGATCTTCCTCCCAACAAGAGAGAAGAGAAACAAGAGGTGGACATAATGCTTGTTGAAGCTCAATTAGATTTAGACCAATTAGTGAACAGCCATCAAGAATTTGGTTGTACCCATCTACATGTTATAAACAAAGAACACTAGATCCAACTGTATCAGTCCTCCTGTTGGGACAAGACCAAGTGGAACAGGGCAACAGCATCATTAAGTAAATTGGTACCTCTAACCAGACTCTTCCCTTATAGACTGACACTACTTCTATAACTCAGTCTTGGTCATTTCTGTTTTTACTGCAATTAATGTAATGACCCTCCTCATCCAAGATTTTGAACAAAGGGACATCCTATCAAATTAAGAGCTAATCACTTTAACATTGATCTTCCTTATATGGCAATATACCAAAATGACATTAGCATTCAGCTTGAAAAAATAAATGTCTATAAGTGGAGAATGATCATTTTGGCATGTAAGGAATGGAATATTAAGCAATAATTATTTTCTCAGAAGCATTATTTATCTCAAAGATATACAAAATTTATTGTAACTTGAAGACCAAACGTTCGTACAACTATAATTCGATATATTAACTATTAGTAGCATTTATTTAGTGCTTTCAGACCTTTCCTGAATGCGTTACTTCGCTCCAAGTCCCATGTACAATCCTGAAAACACTTTCAGAACTTTTCTGACAATTGCTTCAACCAACGGGCTTCTGTCTTGCTGATGCGTATTCCTCTAAGATTGTCTACAACATACTGAAAAATCTCCACATTTTTTTTACTTTTCGAGAAACGGCACCTTTACCTCTGCTGCCTGAAAATTCTTTTGTGAGTTTTAAGCTTTCGTTTTCCTTGACGATGTTCTTGATATACTACTGTTGTAAAGTCCACACGTTTTTGTATTTTTTGCTCAACGTTGGTAGCTGCCAATGCTTCGTTTGCAAAGTTATAACAGTTCAAAAAACAATCCCGGATAACAGACGAACACACACACACACTGACGGACTGTATACATGCTTTGCGCCCACGCGCAGCGAAATTAACTAGCGCAATGAGGGAGGGGGCGTTACTGTAAGGGAGTTCAAAGGACTGTTTGTTAATGCTGATTGTGCACACTACAACTACGCGCAAATATGGCAGATAGCGGTAATAGTAGTGCCATTAGCTGGAAAGTTAGGCATAAATTTTTAACCCCCATTCACCACGTTGGACAACTACGCATGCGCAGAACGTTACGAACGCGTGTATTCACGTTTTTGCTTTAAGAAAAATGGAAAACAATTCTTTGTACAATTTTGAGGCATTTTTGCCATCAGGGATAATAAATTCAGGAAACAATTGCTACACTAACTGTCAGGTAAGAAACATATACAATAAGATCTGTAGTAACATCAGTATAACAAATAAAACAAACATATATTCAACAGCTAGCATTTCATAGTAATGAACATTTCAATATACTCAGAGTTATGTCTGTATAAATATCTTCGTTCATTGTGTACTTCCTTTAAGTACAACAGCTCACAAACAGTTATTTCTTCTAACATGATCATTCAAAGTCTACAAAGTAAGATAATAAGAAGGATTAAAACATATAAAATTGTTAACCACAACAGTGACTCATCAGTCATTTCATCCCGGTGAATATCAGGATACTCATGAGTACTTTATCTATTTCATGGATAAATTAACAGAACTGTCGTCAAGGTAACTTATTTGCATACATATCACACAAATATATATATATATATATATATATATATATATAAAATATCATAATTATAGAATTACAGAGTTGATACAAAACAAATTCTTTTTAGCAGTTACTCAAACAAGTTTGTGGTCAAGTTAATGATGTGTATTGGTATTATTACTAAATATATTAGTACTATGTAACAAATGTGGCTATAGTAGTAACATACTACAATCATCAAGTGTTTTGGAACCCTAAAGTGAACGTAAGCAAATCACCTAACTATACATTCATTGTAATACATGAAGGAAAACAAGAATGTCCACTTGCAAGGTTTAGTAATTGATGAACTGACAACCTGTGAAGGCCTTCATGATTACATATGTGGAGGCTATGTTTGATACATGTATTTATCCAGCTCATGTACACACTGATTTAATATATATTATAGATGTAGAAGTCATGGAGAGTGTACAAAATCATTAGTGATCTCCAGATATCCAGAGTTTCTTTGCATTCATATTACTAAAAAATCAACTAATTTAACACAGTATGTTAGATATACATGTACACATATCATTACTTTATATACATGATATCTTAGCACTGCCTTGCCAACTGTCCAAGTGCAGGTACATTTCATATATATAATACAAAATAAAATGAATTTGATTATCATCAATTTAGCAAACGGCTTTGAAAGTAGGCAACTGATACTACAGACTCACAGGGATGATCAATTATTTACCAGTTGGAAGGCATTATACTTGCTTCATTCGTTCTAAATATGATAACACTCAGTGGTTCTACATCAATGACAGCTCTGTATGTATACTATTAATATAACCATGTCCATAAGATACCACTGGTATGATCACAGGTAATTCCAGTCAGTACTGTTACAGTTACACAACAGGATCAATGGTCAATTAATGTATATACTTAAAACTGACAACCAAAACTTTCCATAGGCATTATAATGTGAGACAAAGACTCTTATACTCTCCAATCCCTGAAGGGTTTAGTTATCAACTAGTTTTTTAGAGCATCCATCTGCCAAAAGTCTCCATCTTCCTATTATTACTGAGGAAGGTGTCACATCTAATTTACTAACTCAAAAAACCCTATCACATCACTATCAAACTCAGGTAGTATGTTAGAAGATATAAACAAATAAACAGTCAATGTGTAGGAATATATGATGGCAACAATTTGTTATCTCTACAAAAACTCAAGGAAAGAAGTCACCCTCATTGAGAAAAGATGTTACAAGTACAATGAGCTCAGGTTAGTAATACTGTAGAGAGTAACAATGAATTGACCATCTATTACTTCAGGTGAAAGTCCAATGATAACAGACAAGCAATCATGTAAACAATTAAAACCCCTCTTATTTAAAAGGAAATCAAACATTGGCAACCTCACCTGTTCTTTTTGCAACAAGACTTACACACATAAGAGCAATCTATCCAAACACATTCATGACAAACATAGTGCCAATATCCAAAGGGGTAGCATCACCTGTAGTAAATGTAATGAAAGGTAAATCGTAACAATATCAATATTCAAAACTACATCTCATTTTTCTAAAATTCAACGTTTACAACTCTACAAAAACTTATTCATCATCTACAAGACAACCATCAAATGAAGATAGAGGTAACAAATATTGAGTTTGATAGTATGGAGGCATTCATTCGGTGGAAGGAGGACATTGAAAGCTCCACTCATTCAAGTTATGTACTAAAGTGTGCACCAACAATATCCAATGAAACAAAGGTTTGGTATTATTATTGCAACAGAGCAGGTGTATATAAACTTGATGGTAAAGGCAAGCGTCAGCTAAAGACACAAGGCACTGCAAAAATTGGGTGCCAGTGCATAGCACATTTACGAGTCTCACAGCATCTACTTACACAAAAGATCTCTGTACGATATTGCCCAACACATTACAACCATGATTTAAAGTTAGCTTTTCTTAGACTACCTCAAAAAAAAGATTAGATATTGCCAATAAATTAGAACAAGGTGTATGCATAGACCTTATATTAGATGACATCCGAGACTCAGTTGATGGTGGCATAGACAGACAACATCTTATTACTCGGCAAGATGCTCACAATATCAAATACCAATATAATATAGAAGGCATTACTAGACATTAAAATGATCTAACCAGTGTCACTGCATGGGTTATTGAAATGCAATCACTAGATTATAACCCTATACTTCTCTTTAAGAAACAAGGTGACAAGCAGCCCGATGGAATGGATAATTTCGCTGATAATGACTTTTTACTATGTATACAGACACAATTTCAACGAGACTTGTTACTTAAATTTGGTAATAACACCATATGCATGGATGCAACACATGGAACAAACATGTATGACTTTCATTTAATTACAGTAATGACTGTTGATGAGTATGGAGTAGGACTGCCTGTAACCTGGATGATTTGTAACAGAGAAGACACTTCGGCATTAATTATTTTTTTTAAGAGCAATAAAAGATAAGTGTGGCACTATCGCTCCTTGCTGGTTATGTCTGATGATGCAGAGCAGTATTTTAATGCTTGGCAAGGTGTTTTCGGAGGTAGTGATACTCGTAAAGTAATCTGTGTGTGGCATGTACATAGGGCTTGGAGAAAGGTTATTAAAGAGCACATAGTACTTAAAGATCAAGTGACAATCTATAATTTACTCTGCACTTTAATTATGGAACGTGAGGAGGCTAAGTTTTGTACTTTATTACAAGAATTTTTAACTTACATTTTTAACAATCACGAGAGATTTCATACTTATTTTAACGCAAACTATTGTACAAGGTTGCATGATTGGGCTACATGCTACAGAGTGGGATCCGCTGTAAATACAAATATGTTTTTAGAGGCTTTTCATAGAGTTTTAAAAATAGTATACTTACATCATAAACAGAATAGACGTCTGGATAGTATTCTTGTAGCCTTAATTAAAATAACTAGAAACACGGCGTTTGAAAGGATGAGAAAGTTGGAAATGGGAAAAAACAGCCACAGGATATGTGAAATCATGTAGCGCCATTAATCAGCCAATAAACTATTGTCAACTTCAATTACATCTATAAATAACAAGAAATGGAAAGTTAACTCTCAGAATGTACAACATACACATTATGTTGTTGAAAAGTTAGAGGAAAGCTGTGATTGTAAAGTAATATGCCATGACTGCCAAATTTGTCCACATGCTTACACATGTACATGTTTAGATGCTACTCTACATGCTACTATATGTAAACATGTACATTTAGTACATATGAATACCAGCAACCACTTTTTCTCCAATGAAAGAACATCATCAGACAGGGATTATTTATACCTTTCTAATGTACTCTCTTCAAAAAGGAAGAAAACAGACCTGGAGACAGCAAAAGAATCACTGTTATTGAAAGTACATTCATTAGAAATGGCAATTAGAGAAACTAAGAGAATGCAATAAAGTAAATGCTATACAGGCAGTAAATAAACGTGTGCAAGCAGCTATAACAATGTTTGATGCACTTAAGAAGACAGTGACAAAATACTTCCTGTTAAGATCTTGCCAAATGCAAACAGTGAAAGGCAAACAAGATTTTTTTTTACAAAAAAGCGAAGACAAACACCAACAACATTATCAAAGCCATCGAGACAGGATAGCAACCTATGTAAATCAAAGATTGTAAAAAAGAGCCTCTATTTTGTGGTGCTTGTTTTAAAGAGAATGACAGCAATCACACCAATGTTGAAGTCAGCTGGATTCAGTGTGATATCTGTTCTATGTGGCTTCATTTATCATGCACATTACCAAAACTTACACACTCACCTGTGAATTATACATGTCATCTCTGTAACTAGGAAACACTTATGAACTTTGATTAGCTATTATAATAAATATTAAAATCATACATAATGTAGTAATACATCAGTCATCATATCATATAAATTTGTATATCATATTACAAAAGACAAGTGTTAATGAAATTACCTTTAAAGCTTACTTATACAACTGGAGTTTAGTAAGTGCCCTAACAAGTGTTTCTTACCTATACAACTGGAGTCTAGTAAGTGCCCTAACAAGTGTTTCTTTGCCTGTTTGTCGACACGTGCTGGATATGTGCTGGATATAGACGGATGTGTCTCACGTGATGTATCGCCGCTAAAAGGGGTTAAAAATTAGTGCCTAACTTTCTCCGGCTAATGGCTACTGGTAATAGAGGAGGCAGAAGGAAAGGACAAGGAGGGGGACGTGGACGTGGACAAAGTCCTAGTCAAGTAGCTGGAATAACTAGAGGTAGAGGACGAGGAGGACCTAACCATTATCATACAAGACAACCTGGTTTACATCAAAATGACCAATCAAGACCTTCCTCCCAGCAAGACAGTAGAGGAACAAGAGGTAGTGATAGTGCCAGTCAAAGCTCAAGCATTGATAGAACAGTTAGTGAACAACCATCAAGAAATCAGTCATACCCAAATACACGTTCACAACAAAGAACACTGGAGCCAGCTATACCAATCCCTGCTACTGACACCAGACCAAGTGAGACAAGGAGACAACATATCAGTCAGACAGTCAGAGTCTCTAGTCAGACTTCTCCCTTAAAGACTGACACTACAGGTGCTACTCCTACTGTAACTCAACCTCAGTCATCTCCAGTCTCTACTACACTTACTGTACATGATCCTCCTCCTCGTCCAGGGTTTGGAACAAAGGGACGTCCTATCCAATTAAGAACTAACCACTTTAAAATTGATCTTCCTCGTGGTAATATATACCACTATGACGTTAGTATTCAGCCTGGAAAATGTCCTCATCAAATAAATCGTCAAGTTATAAAACAGATAGAAACCAAGTACAAAGATAAATTAGCAGGATGTAAATTAGCCTATGATGGTGTAGCAAATTTGTATACCTCAAAGCCACTCCCATCAGTCAATGGACAAAGTAGAGTGAGTTATTCTATTTGTGTGTTAAATAATTACTTTTTATTAACTAAAAGACAAAAATATATTGAGCTAATCTAACAGTCTGTAAATAGAGAAAGATCACGTTACATATGAAAAATGGAATACAAGTCTGTTTACTGGAATATGTTCCCATACTAAAATGAAAGATTTCTTCACTTTGGTCTAGGGACAAAACAAGATTTTATAAGTGACTATGACATATATAACTTACATTTGAGATTTAGTTATTTGCATTTTATTTTAGCTACCAAGTTTGTTATCTTATAAATTTTCTATAAACATTAAAGACCCATAGTAAAATTGTCTAATATTTTTGTTTATCTCTTAGAGTGAACTGAAAATAACACTTCGAATTGAGAGAGAGAAGGAAAGAGAGTTTACAGTAAGTGGATATAAAGTACTTAGATTATATTATTATAATATATTAATGTTATCTCAGCAGTACAAACTACTTATAACATAACATCTACATATATATCTATATTAGGGTGATATGTTTGTACTACATGTAATATGAAGTGTTAGTATATCATACAAGATATTTTGTTCACAGTACACTTTCAATATTATAGGTATCACTCAAACTTGTTGCTACCATATCACTAGATGTTCTACATCAGTTATCAGTTATGAAGACAACTACATTAGATCAAACACAATCTGCTATTAATGCAATAGATGTTTTATTAAGATGGATACCATCATTGAGGTAAAGGAAAGTTAGTAATAGAGAAATACTTTTAAATGTCATATGATAAAGTGATGTTTAAAGATTAACAAGTTAACAATAGATCTTGTGTTGTTAATATTACTTATATAGGAAAGTTTACTCTATCTGCTTGTTAGGTTGTAAAGTGTCAATGATATTAGTATACTTTTAAATACTGTTAATATCATAAGTATTTCTTGCTGAAATTTATTTTTCACAAAACAACAAAATATATGAATATTAAATTAACTTAATAATATGACAGAGAGAATCAACCTGAAAACAAAGTCACACATAATAAGTTACTAATGTGATTAAAAAACAACAATTAGAATAATGAGATGTTATGTACTTGTACACTATACAAGTACACTTGAATTTAAGGTACAATTTATTGTGAAAAACTACTTCACTACAAATAGATTAATGACAATACATTTTGTTTGATTGTCATGAGCAGTCATACAATACTATCATGTAATATGTAAGGATGAGAATTATATGATTATCATTTTATTTTACTACAGGCTTACAAGTGTTGGTAGAAGTTTCTTTACTCAACCTAGAGCTACTGAGTGTACTCCACTTGGTGGTGGGAGAGAAGTTTGGTATGGTTATTATCAAAGTGTACGTCCTACCATGTGGTCAATGACACTGAATTTAGATTGTAAGTTTATGTTGATTAAACCCTATAAATTATCATCTGTAAAATACTAATCATTTTACTTAAGTAGACAAAACACAACAGTGGTAGAAAAATGATCTTTGTTTCAAAATTAATATTGTCAGTAGAAGAATGTATACAATTGATAGATGTCAATAGTCACATGTAACAAAATATATAACTCAAAACAATAACAGGACTTCATAACATGTTATGTTAACTAGACATTATTATGTAGATGTAAATGATGTATTGTCTACTTTTATAGTGTCAGCTACTGCCTTTTATAAAGAACAAAGTGTTTTAGACTTTCTTTCTGAAATTGTCAGTGGTGGACGTGGGGGTGGGCGTGGTCGAGAAGGAAGTAGAGGTAGAGGTGGGTATAGAGATGGACGAGGTGGAGCTAGAGGAGGATTTGAACCAAGTATTCCATCATTTTTATCAGATTCTGAAAGACGTCAGTTTGCAAAGGAAATTAAAGGTTAGCAACAACATTAATATTGTATTATTATAACACCTAGTAATGGTCCTATTTATATGTCATAGGAAGTTGACTAACACTATTAATATCATTGAGATCATTAGCACTGTAACAGTTAGAAGGTTAAACATATCCTTTTATCAAACATTTACCAAATAAAATAAGCAAGCAAAACTTTACAATTTACCATATTATTGAATGCGTTCACTCATTGTGTTCTAGGACTAAAGGTGGAAGTAACACATCTTTCTTATCCTCGGAAATATAAAGTTAAAGATGTGACTCATGAACCAGCTTCAAGACTAAGGTATATATTTTATATTATAGCTAAAGTACTATATGTCATAGCAATCATTGAAGAAGGCAACTGGTAAATGTGATTTGTAAGGATCATAATTATAAAAGGTTATCCTAAGATTATTTTAGTGGTAGATTGCTAAGCATGAAACTGGAGAGTTAGAAAAGCTATATTGCTACTAAAAGATGTTTATGGAAGTCTGAGCTTTGGTGGTCAGTCACACCCAATTTGAAGCACACCTACTAGTAATAATTAAATTCATAGGTTGCAATATTGCATTGGGAGTTGCTTTATAAGTGTTAATTTAATTTGCTAAGCTCAAAAGTTGCAAACAACTTTATTACAAAACATGATCTAAAACAATTTGGACCACCTGTCTCACATAGTGTGTCAGTTGAAATTCCTAAGTTTATATAGTTCATACTAAAGGGTTAAATTAAAATGTATAGAATTACACAGAGTAATTCTAACAAACAAGCTAATAATAATGGTCCTTATGACCAGGAGTACATGAGCATTGTAAAGTGATGCAAACGAGTGTCCAACTCCCTTAACTAACTATTGTCTAATCAAGGCTTAGAAGGTGTTTTGCATTTTAATAGTTTGTGGTCTGTAACATCTTAGTTAGTTGCACTTTAAATTGATAAAATTTAGTATAAGTATATGAAGCAACAACAACAGCTGAGACCAGGGTACTCCTGTTCAAGCTAGAGATCTCATTGTTATATTCACATACAAGGTAACTCAAAAGTGTGCTGGTGTTCTACATGAACAAGCCAAAGTCCCTATTTCTTGTACCACACAGCAAGGAAACCAAAACGTTCGTTACCTTTGTAATAGATGCAAAAATGTGGCAGAAAGCTCTCTGTAAGAACTCTAGTAACTTCTCTTGCCTGAGATTCATGTTCATGTAGAGCCAGAGAACTCGTCTTGTTGAATAAAAATGTTGTTCAACTGTTTCCACATCTTAAAGGCAAAAGCCTCCATAGCCTCCAAGTCCAATTCTTTTAAATGTTTCTCAATGTACATAACTTCTTTCTTTCTTTCTTTCTTCATTTTACTCACTATTGTTGATGATAATAATATACATTACTTCATCATGTACTTAACAGTAATTATGCTATGTAAGTGTATTTTCCTTATATGGAATAATCATTAACTGTATTTCAACAATGGTTAGAATACAAATATAGTGTGAGTTGGAAGCTCCTTTGCAATGCTTATGTGCTCCTGTTGTGACTGATGTAGATAGAGTTAGAATTTTACATAATAGATTTGTTTGTCTTTTACAGTTTTGATTTTGAAGGTAGACAGTGTACTGTACAAAATTACTTCAAAGAACTGCACAAGAAACCTCTGAGTTATCCTAATCTACCTTGTCTTCATATGGATGGTAAAAATCCATCAATATATATACCACTTGAGGTATGTTATAATAATGTACTGTGAAATAAATTGATTTGTTTTAGGTTTGTAAGATATTAGGTCAGAACTGTACGAGAAAACTCACTGGTGACCAGACAAGTGAAATGATAAAAGCAACAGCAAGACCAGCTTATGAAAGAGAGAGAGAGATCAAGGAAAGGGTATGTTTTATTTTAGTTACATAAAAACTTGAAACAATTGTAACTAAAGATTGTTTGAAGATTCTGTTGACATGTCATTACTTTAAATGTGATATAGTAGCTATAATTTGATTATACAATAACAGAATAAAACTAGATATATATTTAACATACAATGTACATAGTTAACTACTTGATACATGATCCAAAATAGGACCATGTGGAAAACAAGCCTGTAGAATTTCTGTATTTATAATAATGTAATTTTGTTAGAATTGTTAGTATTATTATGTATTGTATTGTGTACCTCAGGTTAAAGAGGCTAATTTTGCTGGAGATGAATGTCTTCGTGATTTTGGTATCAAGATACATCGAGATATGATGTCAATTGATGGAAGAGTCCTTGATCCACCAAAATTAGAGTATAAAGACAAGAAAAATGTCACCCCAGATAGAGGACAATGGGATATGAGAGGAAATCATTTCTTTAAAGGAATTAACATTACCTGTTGGGGTATTATTGTAATTCCAAATCAAAGATTCTTTCATGAAGATGCAGTCCAGTAAGTGTAACATAATTACTGGAGTCACTTACTTATAGTTATAGAACCAATGAAACAAACAAACAATGGCTTTTGTGTAGTTGTTTTGTTTTGTCTCATGTGTTTGTCCCAGTTTACTAGTTTATACTAGTTTGTAAATGTTTTTGATTTATCTTTTCTCAGTAAACAATTTCTGATATCCCAGTAAATTCATAGAGGTTGCAATATGCTTTGGGAGTTGCTTTATGAGTGTTAATTTGATTCAAGCAATTGCTGACATGACAACTACATGTAGCTGTCTAATTTAAGAAACTGACCCAAACATGTTTGACAATGCATTCTTCATATAATTATGATATATAATTAAATGTTTTGTTTAGTACTTTTGCTCATGAACTGTCAAAAGCCAGCAGAGAGAAGGGTATGGAAATGACTGAGAGACCAGCAAAAGTCTATTATATCAGACATGATGAAGATTTAGAAACTGTGGTCAGACTATTTCAAGAAAAGATTAGTGATCTTCAACTGTTAGTGGTTATTTTGGATGGTACTCGTGGAATTAGTTATAGTAAGTAAATTGGTTAGTTAACTAACTTACTAGACTTAATACATTAATACTGACACTGACTATAGAGAACCTATAATGTATTACTGACACTGACTATAGAGAACCTATAATGTATTACTGACACTGACTATAGAGAACCTATAATGTATTACTGAGACTGACTATAGAGAACGTATAATGTATTACTGAGACTGACTATAGAGAACGTATAATGTATTACTGACACTGACTATAGAGAACCTATAATGTATTACTGACACTGACTATAGAGAACCTATAATGTATTACTGACACTGACTATAGAGAACCTATAATGTATTGCTGACACTGACTATAGAGAACCTATAATGTATTACTGACACTGACTATAGAGAACCTATAATATATGTTACCTCATAATTTTCCTGATTGATAGGACAAACTGGATAATCTATTATTTTAACTTATGAAAATATTTTTTTATGTCATAAAAAATGTGTTATAAGATTAACCTTTAATTACTTTCATCCTACACAATTTTTGAATTGCTCTCTCTCTCTCTCTCACTTACACACACACACACACACACACACACACACACACACACACATGCACACACACATGTACATTCATACACACACACACACACACACGCACGCACATGTACATTCATACACACACGCGTGCGCGTGCACACACATAACACACAGATCAAGTGAAGAGAGTATGTGATAATTTAGTTGGTGTACGTACTCAGTGTGTTCAGGTCAAAAATGCACAAAAGGCACACCCTTCTACTATGAAAAATTTGTGTCTTAAAATTAACTCAAAATTAGGAGGCACAAATTCTGTTGTTCTTAATGAGTAAGTGTTAAAGACATTTATCTATAGAGTTTATATTTAAATGTTACTTTTAGGCTACATATTTTTAAAAAACCTATAATTATAATGGGAGCTGATGTCACTCATCCAGCTCCTGGAGATACAAGAAGTCCCTCACTAGCAGCAGTAAGATACATTGTGATATTGTTCTTAAGATACCAATCTCCCTCTAGCTTACTGCCAGCTTTGATAGACATGCAATGGAATACAAAGCACAAGTAAAAGTACTCAAACATCGACAGGTACATCATAATATAATATATATTTGACATATGTACATCAGTACGTATCACTAGTACTGTAGTCATTTATACATTATAGGACACAAACCTAAACCACTTGTAGTATACAGTGATCCTATGAACATTTTATAGTATTTTTCTAACAGTACTGATATTTACTATGTTGGTTTTTTACTTTAGGAAGTATTTGAGATGGAACAACTTGCTGAGATGATAAAAGGAATGTTATTGAAGTTCTACTTAAAGTATAACAAACGTTGTAAACCAGAGTGTATTATCTTTTATCGAGATGGTGTCAGTGAAGGCCAATTTAAAAAGGTGCCTATAAAGCATCTATTGAAATGTCACTAAACTATGCATATATTAGAAGATAGGTTTTACCACGCAGATTAACTGACAGTACAGGTTACAATATTTACTTTGTGTGTATCTAAAATGTAGACACATAGGTTATTTTTAGGCTCTCTCTCCTCATTTTCCATTGTTATTTAAACAGTTATTCCTGCATTGTCCTAATTTGTAGACAAATAACAAAACTGATCTCTTATTTACTTCAACCAGACAATTTGTGATAATGAGTGATTAAAATTGTATTTTAAAGAGCTGTATTTCCTATTAGGTTATTGAACAAGAGATTGCAGCCATACAGAAAGCTTGTCGAGACCTAGAGCCAGGTTATCAGCCTGGTATCACATTTTTGGTTGTCCAAAAACGCCACCATACAAGATTATTCTGTGCTAACAGAGAAGATCAGGTTACTTCTCAATAATATACTTATGTGTGTTTAGTAGTGACTGTGAATGAAGTACTCTTCAAATATTGCTCATAATGCTAATTAGCAGCTCATGATGATCCTTTTACAAAATGTTTCCTTCTAATGCGTCATTCTGTACTAACTGAAATATTTAAGCATTAATGACATTTATTTATACCGCTAATAATGTTTTTCATACACAATACAACTTATTGAATGAAACACTTGCATCAAAATCA
The DNA here is from genome assembly GCA_963693285.1 of Xestospongia muta. NCBI lineage: Eukaryota > Metazoa > Porifera > Demospongiae > Haplosclerida > Petrosiidae > Xestospongia > Xestospongia muta. The sequence continues at coordinate 18,349,725 of OY848917.1, forward strand.
CTCTGTGTGTATTAAGTTGTTGCTGATTACAAACAAGTCACTAATATTAGACATGAACCCATACTGTACTATTTTCATATGTAACTACATGTACATATAATAGTATGTGTATCCACATATACTAGTATACTTTTAGTCAAAACAATAATGATAGGATCTGTAAATGATATAACCTTTTTGTCATTTATTTAGCATGGCAAGGGAGGTAATGTACCAGCTGGTACTACTGTTGACAGACATATTACGCATCCTACTGAATTTGACTTCTTCCTATGTTCTCATGCTGGAATACAGGTATATTAGATATGTTATGTAGGCCATACAACCACATACACTAACATGTAATCTTATATTGAAGATGACATGTGAAAGGTGTTATAATAAACTTTGTTACATAAAAACAAATGTTGAAAGTGAAACTACTATTACATATCGTATATGTAGAACTAAAGTATAGTTGCAACCATCTTTGTCAGCCTTTTAATATTATCACAGTAGTGTTAGTCACAAATTAGCTTCATACCAATGCAATATATAAATTAATACATAAGTAATAAAGTGTTAACCCTAACAACACGTTTCCATGGTAATTACCTTATTCATAACATATCATACATTATAGGGTACTAGTAAGCCTTGTCATTATCATGTGTTATGGGATGATAACAACTTCACTGCTGATGATCTTCAAACATTAACTTACCAACTTTGTCATTGCTATGTTCGATGTAATCGTAGTGTGTCCTATCCAGCACCTACTTATTATTCACATCTTGCTGCTTTTAGAGCAAGATATACTTTACAAGACTGGGAGGAAAGGAAAAGGTAACTAGTTAAATATAATTATCATAAATGTCTTGTTGTTCATGTTATATTGCTATGATTGCAAGTTGTTTGATTTTACAATTCTAGCATTTTAAAATATTGATCATTCTAAGCAAACCATTAATATTAGCAGAGTATGAACATTAAGTTAACACTTTACAATTATAGTCACTGAGCAATGTAATGATGGTAAATGTAACTTTGTTTTATTTTGATGTTCACTAACTTCAAATCCATTCTAGTATACTCTCATTTCGCTAATCAATATGACTAGTACCAATAGCATTCTTTTTGGAGTATCCCTGATAATTTGATTATTAATTTTAAAATATAATTGTACTTTCAGTACATTTATTATTAGTCATTCTCTTTATTCAGTGGTAGTAGTGATAGTGCTAGTTCTGTCAGCTACTCAAGTGAAGATCTTGTTAGAGTAATTCCTGATTTACAAAGAGCAATAGAAGTCAATGAATACTTGAAAGACACAATGTACTTTGTATGATGTTCAGAGTTATAATTGAATTGTTTCATATTTTATCACAGCTATAATTCTATCAATTCATTAATAATCTAATATTGGTATATATATAGTTTACTGACTTAAGTTATGTCTTTGTGTGGTTACAAATGTTGTATTATATTCATATGTTATATTATGTATTTATGTGAAGAATTTCATTCATGAAAACTTTCAACAGACAAGTCTAGTCAAAATGTAAAATGATGTTAATATTATAAAAAATGTTTTCTTGTAGTAATTTTTTAAATTTAATGTTATATGTACTTTTGTGTATTATAGATCAGTAGCTGTCCTTTTACAATCTTCACAAATAGGTACATGGGTGTATCTGACAGTCTACAGTTCTTTCAGTAACATCATAATATATTTAGATTGTTACAAGTATATTTATTTAGATACAATCTTATAAGACAAACTTAATTGTTAAGGTGTCCTGACTCTTAATTACATAACATTCTGGCAATAAGTCCTGGTAATGTGGTAATAAATGGTTTCTCCAATGTAAAGGCTTCCTGTCAGATGACCAACTATATACACTGAAATCGTAACACTGTTATCATTAGAGTAGTTAACTACAACTGTAGTAATTAGTAGCTGTAGTAATGAAAGTAATTAGTAGCAGAACGAAAGTACGGTGATGTTACAAAAATTATGATATAAAATTAGCAGCATTAATTATATATTATGAATTACAACAGGTTAAGATCTATGTCCTTTAAGTTTGTTTCAACACGCTTTGATGAAGAAGGTAAAGATGCTGATTCCCAATAACCAAAGTCTACTTCTTCTTCTGACAAGTCATCATCTGAAGTAATGGAATGTAGTGGATTAGGGAGACTGGCACCACCAGTATCAGCTGAGTTAGTGTGAGAGAGTTGCTTTGATTTAACACTCTTTAAAAACTTATCAAAGTCTTCTTCGTCTTCTTTCAGTTTAGAGTATGCCGTTGATCTTGATGTCCCTATATCAATATAATGATATCTTATTATTTCGTGCACACATGTATAAGAACATTTAGCTAGAGTGCCTTTATTCTCTTTATAGACACAATCCTGTTGTATTAGTGATACCACAGTATCCGGTTGATTAACATGTATGACATTAGTATACCCTGAGGAACTTTATAGTGGTAACGAGAGAGAAAAAGTCGGGTGCTAGAAATTAGCACTTACAATAGTATCATTGATCTATTGTATATAGGAGTATACTGAAAACTGTTAATTTTTTTGTTAAAATTACACTATAATGGCCTTATATTGTCAGTACAAAACTAATTCGATCATACTGAAAGACGGCACCAAGTAAGCTGGTGTGGTCACCAAACACTATACGCTAGATCCAAACCCTTAAATAACCAAGGTGCCATTCTTTTAGCATGAGCCAACTAACTTTTACTAAGATGATAATTGATGAACACGATCTCTTATTTAAAGATAATTACCAAGAACTTTTGATGTCGGTAGTGGCTGAGAAGTGATGGTTGTCAGTCCACGTTTTGTTTTCTTTCCAGCCTCCTTCTTAGCTGCATAATAAGCTTCTTCCTCCTGCCTGAGTTGTTCTTCCTCTTGACGAAGCTTCTCATCCCTCTCTCTGTCCAGTATCATTTGATCCTCAACCAGTTTATCCAGTCTACCTTCTCTAACATGTTGTAGTTCAGTTTCTGTCAAAACAGGAACACGTGACGCTTTCTCTTGTTCCTCTAACGTCAGTAAGTTCTCAAACTTTATGGTCTCTATCTGTGACGTGCTGTAATGTGCTCGACGTGGTTCATCGGTTCTGTTGCTTACACAACGAACAAAACTGTACCAGCAGCCTGACATTTTTCGGATATGGGCGTGGCATTTTTGCTCTACAACCCAACCCCTGACGCACGTTTCGCGCTTCTCCGAACACATTTGCAAACGTCCGTAATCTAAAAGTTGGACACCCCCTAAATAATGTCCTTGAACTGACCTCCAACTTTCGTGTTTATGGCGGCTCTGAGCTGTAGTTGGCAAGTAAAAAAGAAACTTTTAATATTTTTACTATTTAATGTTTGGAACTGAAGCCATATTGAAATATGGCAGAGATCAACAAGACAAAGGAGGTTTGTAAAATATGTTTTAATGCATCCAGTCAGAAATCCACTCCTACACTAATCCTGGAAAGTAAAGTTATCACAGACTCAAGTAACAAAAAAAGATGTCCAAACTGCAAACAGAACTGGAATTCACAGAAAGTAGCATTCGATACCGATACTAATCGTTGGGTGGCAATTAGACCACGTCCAACAAAAATGAATCCAAATATTGATTACCAAATGTGCTCTAGTGTTCAAAAACGAACTATATGCAATAAAGGACCAGGTTTGTGTACATTTGCTCATAGTCGAATTGAATTGATCATGTGGAGCCAAGAGAGATGGAGAGAACCACGCCCCTTACCCACATTGGGTGGTGCCAATCAATTCACACTGTGTAAACATGTGTTAACCACAGGGAGTTGTCCATACGGCCAGCGATGTTCCTTTGCCCACAGTGAAGAGGAGCTAGATCACTGGGTTAAAAGTTTAACCGGTACAAAAACAGCTAGTTTCCCAGGTGGGAATGTTCCAGACTTTTATTGTTCGGCATGTAATGTTTCATGTACTGGACAACGACAGTACGAGGAGCATTTAAGTGGTGGACGTCATCGTCAAGTGGTCTCCTCTCAACAACAAGCCATAGCCAAAGACCAACATTATGGTAGTCATTATGTACCCACAATGCCACCTGCTAAAGCTGAAAGTTCTGGTCGTATTCGACCACGTCCCAATCGTCTACCGGTACAAGGATTTAAATTGTGCTATAGTGTACAATATCATAGAAGATGTTACTACGGCAACAATTGCACATTTGCACACTCACAGGCTGAGCTAGACAAATGGAATAGTGAAAGAATGTCACTAAGGTAAGCTATTGTTTATTATAATACAATACCAGTTAATACCACGATAACAATGGCTATGACCACTACTCAATGAATTTATGATAGTACATGTCATTGTGTTATATTCTGTAATAGTAGTGTATTAAAATGGTAATATTATGAGTCAATAGCTACACAGTCTGTATCTTCAGTGTTGTTTAAGCAATTGGTATATTAGTTTTTCTTTAATGATATACTTTCTAAGATTAAGTTCCTAGCTCACAAACAGATCAGTTAAAAAAACAAACTGGGAATTGTGAATCAGTTTTAACTTACTAATTGTCATTACTAGACATAATACTAATACTTCCAATATATTTGATGTGTGTGTGTGTGTATTAATCTTGGCTCTTTTCTTCTAAAGGCAAGCTAGATTTGCAGCTGGTCCTGTTAAAACGGCACCTGCGAAACCAGTACACGAACAGCCAACGCAATCTGGATTAGATGACTTTGAAGCAGACAGTCACACTATACCATCATCACTACCAATGGAAGCAGCATCAAATGAATCAGAAGACTTTGCTCAAAGACTTAGAACTACCGTGATGTTGGATTATCAGGAAAAGGAGGATGATAAAGATCTCAAAGGATTAGAGGTAGTACGCAATTGTTGAACGCAGTAACTTATTATGACACAACTAGATAAGTGCTTAGCCTTAGACAGTAGTAAAATTAGTTGACCTAATGTATGTACATTGTACTTGTTTAATAGTATTTACAAAACACTCATTAAATGGATTGTCTTATAATTAAAACTGACACCTCATTATAGATTCACAATTGATTTATACCTTCGACTTGTAAAATATAGTGACTAAGCTATTTTCACAATGTCCGTGTGTTATGGCTACTTCTGTTTGTCTTTGAATGTTGTTTTGTCTTGGGTATTTTATGACAGGTAATATGTTGTGACCTCAAACTCCTACTTACAATGTACATGTTTTTTTAGTAGCATTGTCAATGAAATGGTCAACATGAATTTTGGCATGTACTAGAATAGTCACTAAGATTGCTATATTAGTACACATATTTGATAATGGTGGCCAAGGAATTTGTATTGTGTATTGTCCTGTGATCTCCAATGCATGTGTGTGTGTGTCTTGAGTTGAGTGTGATACTGTTAAATAATATTACGTAATGTAATTTGTTTTCTATTGTCTTTCAATGTAGAAAACTCTTCAAAATGTAACTATTACTGAGGAGACTGGTCAAAATGAAACTCAGACTGTACTAGATAATGGTCCTAATATTTCATGGATATTTCAAGTCTCATCTAATGTATGACATTACTGATGACAGTAGTGTTATATATTTAATGCTCTCTCCTTTTATAGGCTGTTAGAACACTACATTCGGTAGTTTTATTTGATGTCTTATCCCCAGACTTTACTATTGATAGTATGGAACTTGTCAAATATAATGGACAGAGGACATCATTAGTACCATCTGCTAGAGCTAGTCAAGGAGAAGGAATTCAAGTGTCTCAACTTATTAATCCTCCAGATAAAGTAGTTGTTAAGGTATTATATCTTCTTTACCTTCACTTGTATCTACTCTTATCACAATAATACATCAACATCTTATTGATGTTAATTTGAGATTTAAATGTGTCAGATTGTTACTGTTGTAATAATGTAATACGTTATTGTGTTGAAAGATTTTTGCTTTCAAGATAGAATAACAAAATTATAATTTAAAATGTCTAACATTGGTTTGAAGATGGCAGTATTGTGACACAATTGAACACAACAGAACTATAGTATTGTTTTAAAGCATGATAGTCATGTTGCTCTAGCAGTTATAATAATAAATAGTTACAGTGTTCATTGGTAGTCAAAAATGCGGTTTATTCCATTGTCATCTTTGAAAGTGTTATACAATATTGTAATACAACAGCTATACTAGTGGTCATTAGTATTGCCTCTTTTGCAACACAAACACTCGTACATGTACATGTACATGTACATGCACATTTTATGTAACAAGATCACTCCATATTTATAATACATACATATACAAATACACATACAGTAGTGAGACACTCCATATTTATAATACATACGTATAAAAATACACGTACAGTAGTGAGACACTCTGTATTTATAATACATACATATACAAATACACGTACAGTAGTGAGACACTCCATATTTATAATACATACATATACAAATACACGTACAGTAGTGAGACACTCCATATTTATAATACATACATATACAAATACACGTACAGTAGTGAGACACTCCATATTCATTTACATAAATTGTCAGACCAGTTTTGATTAGATTTTGTGACAATGGCTGTACGTTGTTTCCTATTTCTCTGTATACACAGATAGGACTAAAACCACGTACTGGATTATTAGGACAGATTGTACTATTTGACTTTGGATCATTTTACATGTTACGCTGTCTTAGTATACATGTAATTAATGAACAAGATAGAAGAACATTAACCTCAACACAAAAGAAAGTTAGAAGAAGACCTGAAAAAATGTAAGAAGCTGTTGTACATCATATATACATTTTATCTAGTTAGTACATATTAAATTCAATCGATTATGTTTAACTGAGTTGCTAAAATATTATTATAACTTTAGATTCTTATCTCTATAGAGATCTGTTTTGGGATCAACATTACACAGTCATTCCTTGGGTCAAAGATGATGATGACATGTTACTGGATGAGTTTGCATTACCAGAGGCAGTGGAAAGCCTCATTGATACTGGTAAATACAAGAATGTAGAACAGAAAGTTAAAAAGGTGAGACTGAAAACATTATTCAATAATACACTCATGTTATAGTAAATGAATTATTGCTCAGTTGTCTTAATAGTACAAGTAAATACTCTTTGTAGCTATGTCTTCTCCCTTCTCCATAATTCATGACGTGTGTATATTATGGCTTCTTGAAATATTGAATTTAGGTCTACAATGTATATCTTTCTATAATAACTTTAAAAATTGTTTCTTATGCTGGTAAATATGACTATGAACTTTACTATTACCAACATTGGGACACATTCATGCTGTTCCACCTGTTTTCTTATCACTGCTGTTGACATATGTAACAATGATATTAAGGCTAAATATTCACATTATGATTTTGTATGTACACAGGCTACTTATGGGAGAAGAATGCATAATCTTTTATATCTTGAAGAATATCAACAACGAAAGGACTTCAGCAGGTACATGTTCACTTTTTATAAAACAATAATATGGTAGTTGTATTGTTATGACCTTTATTAGATAAATAATAATATTAGTATAATTATGTTAATAGTACTGAAGGATTAGCATTGTACATGTAGTACAAGTTTGTTAAGAGTTGTTATAGTTCCTATAAAAAGTTTCAAAAGTAGGTGACAAAACAGTAGTTTTTAAGAGTGATTTATAGACATGGATTACATGTAGATTGAGTCCCTCTTGTTCTGCCTTTTGCCTACATTTATCACAATACTGATCAGTCTTCTTAAGATACCATTTATCAGTTTCTTATAGATCTAACAATAACACCTTTTAAGTTTCATAGTGCTACATTGTGTTATTTACCTGATCATCCATTACTCTTACTTTCATTGTTTGTTATTATATTGTTATCAAATTTTGACGAGTACAGTTTAAAAATAAAAAAATTCAGACAAAGTATTAGTGGTTTAGACTGTGTAGATTCAGAAATAGAGGAACTAATTTTTAGAAGAGGTAGATAAGATGTTGTACATATTTTACATCTTGTTGCTATCAGTTTATCAACATTGTATATCTTGTTATTATTGATAATTTATTAGATATGATCTTTATGATGTGGAAATTGATGTTAAAGATCGTCTTGAAACGGAAACTGAATGGATTAATAATCCTCTCTATAGTTTTGTTACAATTGAGATGGATGAAATATTATTTGAAGGTGGACGATCTATAAGGTTTGTTGTCGACGTTATATATAATTCATACATTGTACACATGTCATTACACATATTAGACTGTGACATCTATAATATACATTGTACACATGTCATTACACATATTAGACTGTGACATCTATAATGTACATTGTACACATGTCGTTATACATATTAGACTATGACGTCAATAATATACATTGTACACATGTCGTTATACATATTAGAATGTGACGTCAATAATATACATTGTACACATGTCATTACACATATTAGACTGTGACATCTATAATGTACATTGTACACATGTCGTTACACATATTAGAATGTGTCGTCAATAATATACATTGTACACATGTCATTACACATATTAGACTGTGACATCTATAATATACATTGTACACATGTCATTACACATATTAGACTGTGACATCTATAATGTACATTGTACACATGTCGTTATACATATTAGACTATGACGTCAATAATATACATTGTACACATGTCGTTATACATATTAGAATGTGACGTCAATAATATACATTGTACACATGTCATTACACATATTAGACTGTGACATCTATAATGTACATTGTACACATGTCGTTATACATATTAGAATGTGACGTCAATAATATACATTGTACACATGTCATTACACATATTAGACTGTGACATCAATAATGTACATTGTACACATGTCGTTACACATATTAGAATGTGTCGTCAATAATATACATTGTACACATGTCGTTACACATATTAGAATGTGACATCAATAATGTACATTGTTCTCAGTTGGTGTTACTAAGGATGTTAGTTATAACAATATTTGCTTGTAGAATACTGAACTAATGTCAACAATATTATATAACAATACTATATTTTATGTATAAATAGAATTATATATTATGTATAATTAGAATTGTACTTTGATGTATTATAATTATAAGATCATGTATTATATTCTTCTATTTACCTTCTATATTAGGTCTACTGATTTAGCTCTTCTGTTGCCTAGCAACCAGAGCATAGCTTATGAATGTGTTGTACATGCTGTGCAACGTGACTCTGTTATCTTAAAACTAACTAAGAAAGCTCATAATGCTTGGTAAGTAAAAATACACTGGGCATTGTGTGACTTATTACATATACATTATAGTATGTCTAGTCGTAACCGATGCTCTATAAGGTTCTTTCCATCAAGAACTCCTATGAGAACTATGCATCAGGTACGTGTGTATGTTAGAATATATAGTAACGTATGAGACATATATTGTTATCATTTTAATATGTACTAATATTTGTCTGTTACATTCAGGCTGTTGATAGTGTAGACTTGGATGTTATATTTCCTGATGAGCAACAAGACCATTTTATTCCAAATTCTAGCAGTATATCTCGTTGTCTGAATGAACTGGAGGGATTACCTCTCAATGATCAACAAAAGCATGCTGTACGGAGTGTTATTGATCCACTCTATCAAGAGGTGAGGCAGAAAGAATCAGTTGATATCTTTGTTTTAAATATGTTACATGTTCTTAAGTACTCATATATGATGTAATTATACACCATTAATGTATTACATCATTAATAGTTGATTAAACTCGTGTATTACATCATTAATAGTTGACAGAAACGCCATTCTTTCCCATATCATTAGAATTGTTTAAGTGACATTTTATAACGTGTTAACTTGGCAGCTTTGTGCTTGCCATAGACTTGTACATTGTGTATCTATTCTCTATCCAATCACTTTTGACAATTCACTATTAAATATGTAGTTGATATTTCAGTTTTTATGTTATTCCTTTGTACAGATGCCTACTCTAATTCTTGGACCATTTGGTTGTGGTAAAACTAGAACTGTATTTGAATGCGTCACTTTATTAACATTTAATGTACCTGATGTACGTATACTGATCTGTACACACACTAATGCTGCTGCTGATATTTATGTAGAAGCTATTCACAAAGAATGGATAAGTTAGTGTATGATATAATCTGTGTATTGTGGAGTGTGATGTATTTGTTGTTTATGTAGAACGTACCAATGGGATACCTAACATGTATAGACAGTTCTATAAAGAAAGAAGAGTCAACACAATTACTCCAATTGTACGCAATTACTGCAAGTGAGTCCCAAATAGGCACAAGTTGATTGGTAGTACTTACCAACACTGGATATATTGTTTTTATATCTAATACATGTATTATCTTTCTTGTGTTTCTCTAGTGTTGTTGAAGGTTATTTAAATGACTTAAGACCTTCTGAAGTCATGTCAAAATCTATTGTTGTAACAACCACAATGACATCTAGGTCATTGTGGTTAAATGGTATTGAGAAAGGATTCTTTACTCATATATTTATTGATGAGGCTGCTCAGGTAAACAGAACATAATGATTATTCTCTATAAGCTATCTCATTATAATAGGTTTATGAAGCAGAACTCCTCATCCCTCTTTGTTTAGCTGGTAAAAATACTAAGATTGTATTAGCAGGAGACACAATGCAAGTAAGTTGTATTTGCTAAGAGTATATGTTACTTATGAAACACTTAAGTTTTCCATTATAACTACACACATATAGATGTGTAATTTGTGATTGTTTTGACAAGTTAAAACAAAATTTAGACACTTTTAACATTATTAATTTTATGTTATGTAGTATCGTGAATATTGACATACTTGTAATTTGATGTTATAGATGGACCCTCCAGTATCCTCGCCTATAGCCAAACGTTATGGTCTACATGTATCACTATTAGAGAGACTTTATGATGATGATTTATATAAGTCAGGTAAAGGACTCCATTGTAGATCACATTTAACTGAAAACCACAGATCACATGAAAAGGTACAAAATGATCAGTTTAATTCACTAAACACTCCATTTGTAATGATTTTTATGAAGTACATATTACTGATATTCTAACAGACTCTGTTAAATTTCTTCGTTATATCTTATAGATTCTCTACTTACCATCCAAATTATTTTATGATGACAAATTGACAGCTAAAGCTCAATTTCCTCCTGATGGTCCTAAACATATACCAGCACTCCAATTTGTAGGTGTGGATGGTCAAGAGAGACAAGATGAAAGTTCTCCTTCATATTCAAATAATGATGAAGTTTTTAAAGTTGCTGAAGAGGTGAGTTACATAGACTTTCTTCCATGTAGCCATGATGAGGTGTCATTATGAATATATCTGTGCCTTTGAGGTTGTCAAAGGCTTGATTTAGTATTGTGAGACATGTGGCTATTGAAAGGTTATTAATTCTTAGTTCATTTTTACAGCTTTTTTCATGCACCTTTTTTACTATCACTTTTAAATATATTTGTTTGTAACTTTGTACAGGTTACTCGTCTACATAATGATGGGCATGGCCTTCAACAAAGTGATATATGTGTTCTGTCATATTATCGAATGCAGACACAAATTATTAGGAGTCATTTGAGATCTAAAAGACTTGGACAGGTATGAACTATTGGGGCTTTAGTACAGCAGTCACAATTACTATGTGTAGATTATATGGAGTGCTATTATCTTATTATTTATATTAGTACACAATGTTCATTTTATTGGACATCACTTACCTGTAAATGGTAGAATGTTACATTAATGTAATGTAATATCCCTTCTTGTAATAACTGTAGTTTTATCGAAGGTTTACTTATGTTCTGTTTTATTGTACCATAGGTTAGCCTTATTTCATGGTCCCTTCTTGTAATAACTGTAGTTTTATCAAAGGTTTGCTTATGTTCTGTTTTATTGTACCATAGGTTGGCCTTATTTTATACACAAAAATTAACACATTTTTTTAAGTTGAGACAGAGACTAATATTTGGAACAGCTATGAGCCTGCCATGTTAAAAATACACATGTTCATGCACTTTAATCTTCACTTATTGTAACATTCACAAATTAAACTACTACTAAATTAAATTACAATGTACTACATCGTTATAGGTCCAAGCTCTTAACATTGAAGGTGTCCAAGGCAAAGAGTATCGTGCTCTGGTTATAACAACAGTACGTACTTGTGACCCTGGACAAGAAGACACAGACGAAGGTTTCCTTAATAATATAAAGGTATGGATATAATATATATTTACATGTTATACTTGTTATCATTACAAGTATACTTTCTAGCTTGACTCTTTTGTTTGTTTTAATAGCTTTTCAATGCTGCAATAACTCGTGCTAGAGAGTGGCTAATTGTTGTTGGTGAACCAATAACATTATGTACTGTGGGATATAACTCACTGTGTTGGATGGAGTTTATTAAAAAATGTATTGAAATGAACACATTCCGATATCCTCGTAGTGAACTATTTATGAATTTTCTTGAAACAAAATTAGTTGCTAGACGAATTCGTCAAAAACAACACAAAGACTTTATAGAAAAGAGTACAGCTCCTGTCACTGTAAGTATGACATCGTCTGCAATATCATTGATTACCTGTTGTGTCTTTTATTGTCAGGCTAATGTTGTAATTGGTCCTCCAACAAGTCAATCAAATGATATTAGGTACAGTCCATAATTTTGTCCTCGTGTGGGAGGACTCTATAGATTATGATTACAATATAGAGCCTATCTACATAAATTATTATAATGTAGCTTTAAAATAGAACTATGATATTTCTACTTGAGATTGTCCAACAACAAAGATTATGAGCCTCATGTAAAATACATAATTCAATAGTTACATACTTTGTGATCAAAATAGAGTGTCTTAACAAGTTGCTCTGACAATTTCATTATCAACATTTCCTCTCTTTTAGGGCTGTTACTCAACAGATGAGTAGTTTGTCTCTTCAACAACAGCAAGTAAAGGATAGAGTGTTACAATTAATGCAAAATCAAGACAATGAAATAGCAACAAAAATAACTGGTTAGTTCAAGTAAAATACAATATACTAAAATAGTTTTTAGTTTGTGGGTTTGTTAGGAAAACAATGCTTTGTGGTCACCACTATTAAAGAGTGTTTTTATATGTAGCTATCTATCTAACTGTTACTGTATTGTTATATTATATATGGCTCTTAACTTCTCCATGTATTCTTCTGATAGATGAAGTCATGAAATTACAACCTGCTCAACTAAACACTTTTAATAGTGCACATGATTCAGCAGTCAAATATGTTAGAGAACTAGAAGCTGTTTATAAAAGGTACATATGTACAAATACATAATAATCAATGTCCATTAAAATTGAGTGACTATAATTTCTCAAATATTTGTATAGTCTATCAATTATAATATCAATTTATATGTAGAGGTGGGCCTACATCAGTATTGATGCAAACTGATCGTCTACAACCACCTGCTGCTGCATCAACTACTAACACTCAACTAAAATCTGGAGTTAATGCAACATCATCTAATGTTGCCAATATGATGGGTAAGTGCCCTTATTGATTTGTTTAGATAGTAAATAAGAATGAAATATTGATAATACTGATGCTATAGCATTGGTTTTTATTAAGAGATGACTTAACAATTGGCAGCTTTGTTACAAATGTATTGTCAAGTTACTGAATGCTAAATAATTTAAAGTGTGTTTTGTCCCTACAGTTGTTGTTGTATGGTCAGTCAATTGAGGTTATTAGTTTCACGACAAGTTATTATTCAAGCCTTACTATTATTATTTATACCTTTAAAGTTAGAGTAGTATAATAGCAATACAAGTGAGCATATGTGCAACAGTAAATATGGCATAAAAAAAACAAGGATCAACATAGTACAACAGATACCATGTTTACTTTTTTAAAGGTGTATACATTATAATATACAAAGTGAAATTTTGTGTTACTCTAGAGAAATAAAGTGCATACTTTCTATTTTCTTATCGTTGTTCAAAGAGATACAAAATATATATTAATACCTACACATATACACACACTTGTGTATGCTTATGCATAAATTTTTAAGTATACTTGTACTTACTTTATAACACTAACGTTATTGGACCTTTGCCAAATGACTTTTTAGGTGATCTGCCATCATTTCTTAAAAACCAAGTGGATTCTTTAACATCACATTTGAGATTTTGTGAGAATCAATCGTCAAGTCAGAGGGTATCTACTGAGATGTCAAAGAACCTTCAAGATCAGAGATCGTTGCTATTAAAGCAAATGAATTATGTTAATGAACAAATATTGAAATATAGGGTAAGTATTAATATTGTGAATATTTTATTACAATTGTTTGTGTTTGTAATTATGACATATCGTGTTTTGTGAAGTCCATTTATTTTTTTTCTGTCATACAAAATGGAGAGTAATTCACAGTGGTTTGATTTCTTAAATTTTTCATAGGAGTACATTAAATTAAGTCAATCACCACAATCTTCTTCTGTGACTATTCAACCTCAACCTGAGCCTAAAGAACCAACCATCAAGGCACCTGTCATGCCAGAAACGAATGTCAAAAGCATTCCACCCTCTACAGTACCAAATTATACTACTACTAGACAACCAGCTGTTAATCAGCAGCACATGGTAACAACAGGTGCTACCATAATGGGAGGACGTGATGTAGTTCCCAATCCCTTACCACCTCAACAACATCCACAACATATAAATCCTATTATGCATCCTCCTGTGGGTGGGTTAACATCATATGGACACCCACCACCTACTGGACTACCAGGTCACCCACATCAATTACAAATGATGAGTAATCCTCATATGTCTCACTTACACCATCCAAGTAAGCTACTGATGTTATGTTATTAATACTCCCTTATTTAACTAATGGTGACAATATCTTAATACTGTAATTACTACTTAGTGGTGTCTTGTCCTTATAGTGACTCATGGGTACTCAGGTATGGGTCCTAATCGTTATGGTCCCAGTGTTGTCAATGCTATGACTATGCCTGCAATGAGACAGCCTTTATTAAGACATCAAATGTATTCACCTGTACAACAAATTCAAGGAAGTGAGTTCTTAAACCATTTATAGATAACTTTAATCTATTGTTATAGGTCCAATAATGTCGATGCACCATACGCAAGTAAGTTAATACTTATTATGTTCATAATAACAACATAACAATGGTAAAATTTTGTTAAAGCTACATATATTGATTTACCATTACTTCTCATTAATAATGTAATTGAAATGTGTTTATTGTGGTATGCAAGTTTAAAATATTGTCTTAATAGTTACTTAGAGTCTTGATGTTGTTATATAACATTACATTGTCTTTCTATGTAGCCCATGGCATCACAACCAGTCTCACAAACTGTACAGTTGATATCTCCACTTAATGAAGTACCTAATCACTCAACCAAGACGTGGGATAGTGATGATGATATAGACTGAGCTACTTAATAAAAAATACTTAATATTAAAACTTTTACTTTGTTGAACATAATTTTAATTTTTAGTAGTTTTTTGATTATTGCTCTCTTTTTTTCATGATTTATATTATTGTAATATCGAGAGGTGGAGCTAATTGCTGTGAAAGGTCATGGCTGTAGTCGGCAAAGTCTTACTACTATTTCTAGCTGTTTCTCTGTCTTTTGTTGAGACTAACAAGCCAAAACATTCTAAGTGCTGTTTAAAAGTAGATCCAGATAGTAAACAGATCGTTGACAATGAAGGTACAATCATTCTTGTTGTGCTAGCCATAGATGTGCATGTCAAAAGTCTACTGAGGTCAGTCGGAAGAGCATATTAACGTGCGATGTGTATCGTTTCTCTTTTCCGTGTTGTATTGCCTGCATAGTAATTCATTATACTCTATACAGAATAATCAGAGTTGAGAAAAGTTACTTTATAGTAGAGATGTAGTTACCTTTTCTTCAGACATCAATTTCTACTTACATTTAAACGTTCAAGTATATGGATATATATTATACTATTGCTGTATCCTATAGGTCGTGCCAGACTTTTTCATGGAGTGAATATAGTCAGTTTGTTACATGCAGCATATCAAGTGCACAATTCTTGTTATTTTTAGGTTTACAAGATTTTTCCATATCATCCTAACAATGTATCCTTTGATCCTGAATATTCACTTAGCACTGAAGACATCCAATTTCTTAAAGATTATGGATTTAATGTTGTGAGATTGTATGTTGCTTGGCCAGGAGTTGAACCTAAGAAAGATCAATACAATGACACTTACTTGGACGTGAGTAGTTCATTTAGTAATTATAATGTATACTTAATTAAAATTTAAAAAAAAGTCATTGCCTCACTGTGTTATTAGTGTTGTTTTAGTTACCTATAACTAAAAATAACTAAATCTATTTTGTACAAACTTACTTTAACTATAACTAAAACTAATATTCTCAGACATTTTAGTGAACATTAAATTTTACACAATAGATATGAGCAATTTAATAACACATCATTGAGCTGGAATAGTCGATAGTTACACTTGATTCATTCAGCACATGCTTCAGCTTCCATTTTGTCAAGATGGCTAGTGGTAGTGCTAATCCTTCTAAATCAACAATAGGTTGTCCCAAAGGATTGATTTGGGACTACTTTCATTTGATAAAGCTGAATGCTATAGCGAGAAGTTCTACTAATAAAGAACAAACAATACTATAACTAAAACTAAAACTAAAACAATTATACTAAAATTCATTTATATTTTGTAAATTTACTAAAACTTTATCTAAAATCATGATCAATTTAGTAAAATTACTATAACTAAAACTAAAACTAAAACTGTACCTACTTACTAAAACAACACTATGTGCTATAGGGTCTTAGTTAAAACCACCACAAGAAATTCTGTAATGATCTGAATAGATTGCTTAATTATTTTAAAGAACACCATAAAACAAGAGAAGGTAGTGTTTTATTTTAATGGATATATGAACATATACATCTGATAATTCAATATATTCATACTATACTTGAGAAGCCTCTACTTGCTATAGTAATACAACATTTTGTTAGTCTCAAAGCCAGATGTTCTGCAATTGGAGGGAACATTTTGTTTATTTGTTCACTGCAATTTATTATTTTTAGGTGATTGAAGATTTTGTTAATAAATTAGGACAAAGTGGTATTTATTCCATTCTTGATTGCCACCAAGATTTGTGGTCACCAAAATTTTGTGGTATGTTAAATGATTCATTGTGTCTTCAAATTCTATTTACAAGACACTACCTGAATTGCATTTGAAGTAAAAGTCAATTTGAAATCATTTGCTAAAACCTTCAATCATTACTCCAGGAGTTGATATAATATATTAGACTTTATGTTTTTTACTCTTAAATGGTAGGTGAGGGGGCACCTGACTATGCTGCTCTCTATGACAATACATCTATGCCTTTTCCTGAACTCTTTCCAAGCCTATCTCCTTATGATACAAATCCAACAACAGGGTGAGTTCCTCTTCTCTTAATTCATTAATTGAACAAAGAGACAATTGTGGTATATAATGTGCAAGATCATTGAATATTTTTAAATTCCTTTTAATAGAGATGCACATGGAGACACACACACACATATATATAATTGTATATATATGTCACTCTACTTTCTAATATGCTTTGTCATTATAAGTTGTCCTTGCAGGTATCCATATCGGTCTGATTGCAGAAAACATACTTTCTTTACTTACTACTTTACTTATGCTGTTGGGAGAGCAGTGTGAGTTCAAACAATTAATACTTATTTTGATAATATTTTGTTACTGTTTAAAATCAATGTCTGAAACACTTATACAATATTGAATACTATCATATTGCTTACATGTGATTGAGGTCCTCGTCAAGATTTTAATAGTCTACTATCACTTATATTATCCTACATGTGATTGAGGTCCTCGTCAAGATTTTAATATTCTACTATCACTTATATTATCCTTTTATCCTTTGTTTCTTTATAGACAAAGTTTATATGACAACAGAGAAGACATACAGGAACGATTTAGCTTGTTTTGGGAGAGAGTGGCCAAAAAGTTTGCTGGTAACTCTTATGTTTTAGGATATGAACTACTCAATGAACCTTGGGCTGGTGACCTCTACCAATTTCCAGACCAAGTTGAACCTCGTAAGTATGTGGTCTACTTGCTTCAATAGAATAATCTTTGTGATATAATATTACTAGACTGTAGTATTGCTTTTATGATTATCATATTAAGAGTAAGTAAACAAGAGCCATATGTATAAATCATATGATTAGGTTTTGTGTGTTCATTCCATAAATTTTCCTTACCATATGGCTGGAAAATTTTGCAGGGATTTTAATTTGGTACTTTGGAGGATTTAATCCAGATCACCAAATTAAAATCCACCGATAATAATTATCAGTTTCTTATAAGTTCACATAGAATAGGACTGGTTTGCACAGCTAGAAGTGTATATATATGCACTTCAGAGATGTCGATTAATTCAAGAAAGATTTCGATTATCCAACAAAGCTAGCTTCTCTATCTAGCAAAGAAAATGAAAAGCAAATGCCATTGTCAAAGCTGTGAGAGTCAAAGTCAATAATTCCTTTATTTTTGACACAGTAACAGTTGAACTATGAGACTTTAGCACACATGGCACTTCCAAACCTCCTTGAGGCAGGTCAGCTGAGTAGCGTCATACTTCGATTACAGTACAACCGATCTCCTTCTCTTCTAAGAAATAAATAGCATGCAGTTGCTATACTTCTTAGAACATAGCCCAGTATGACGCCACTACATAGAACAGCTACTGGATATGGATCATGTCCATTAGGATCTTTAGTTTCATAAGTGAGCCCTTCTCCAAGAGTAGGATTCCAGTAGGACTTGTAAATGTAATGGCCACAAATGCAGTTCTCGATAGAAAACTCTGACTCCGTGTGCCATCAAACGTAAAATGAGGCAAGGTATCATCATCCAGCTGATTGTGATGCCCCACTCCTAAAAGAATTTGCATCCACCAATTTTAAATCCACCAAACACTTGCCATAGGCAATCTGTCAAACTAAATCCCCACCCACCAAGCTTTTCGGCCATACAGTGTTAATTCCTTCAAAAAGTTCTAGTCACTAGTATCATTTCTTTATAATTTTATTACATCAACTATTTGTATTTTTGTGACTATAGATTTCTTTTAGATATTGCTGATAAGAAAAACTTACAGCCACTTTATTCCAAGTTACACTCTGTTATCAGAGCAGTAGATGATGATCACATTATTTTCTTTGAACCAACTGTTATTTTTACAAGTGTACGTTTCCTAGGACAATTAAAACTGAGTATTTGTAATGTGTGTAGTTGGTTAAGTTCAAGCTTTTACCAATAACACTTCTTATACTGACATGCATGTTTGTGTCATTCTTTGTGTTTTAACTTGTGTTACTAATCTTATGACGATTCAAAACACTGGAGTCATTATAATTTCCCTTTTCAGCTTCCTTTTAAGTCATTTTCACAAACTGGTTTAACAGAAGGGCCTGGAGGTCCAGAATACAATGATAGGTAAGTGTAAGAATAGAAAGAGACATTCAATCTCTATTAAAGTTATTATCTTTACTTTTTCTACTACAATAATTTCTTTTCTTCTTAGGCAGATATTCTCCTATCACATGTACTGTATAGTGATGGACAAGCAGGGACAGGTACACTATATATGTACTTCAGAATTTATGTCCTGTACAAATCAATTTTTAATATTTCTTTGTTATAGTTCAATGAATATTCTTTCTGTAGCCATCAAATGCATTCCTTTGTGATCTGCTTGATACAGACCTATATAATATACGACAATCAGACCTTCAAAAACTTAATGTCACAGGATTTATGACAGAATGGTATATACACTCTACAAATATATCATGTTGTATATATTAGTTCGTTTTAGGGGAGCTTACTTTGATTTTCTTCCAAAATCAAAAGCACAAAGTGATGCTATAGAATTAACAGTAAGTGAGCATATTGGGTATTTCTACAGTTGATGTCTTATTCTATCACTCCAATGCAACTGTCAAATTGAATTTCATATATGGCCAATCCTTATAAGCTTTGTTGATGTGTGGTCATGTATAATTTCATATCACAGTTCACTCTATTCTATTGTAATATTGTTGTTATTATTTGTTGATATTATCATTTTAATAGTTCTGTTTTCCTAGAAACTAGCAGACCAGTACCTACAGTCATGGACATATTGGCAATTTAAAGGGTAAGAACTACAATTCACATTTGTCAAGAACTATATTTCGTCCTAAGTTTCATTATGTAGTGTTTTTCAGGTTATTTTATGACCAAATTTCATCGTTTTACTTGCATATAGAAACATTCAATAGTATATGTGTGTCATATTCTTATTCTTCCTAATTTGAAGTCAGTAACATTATTAAGTATTCCTAGATATGGAGACTTTACTACTCAATCTGGTGTTGGTGAAGGACTCTATTTCAAGAATGGCTCACTGCAAGATGAGAAGTTGAAAATTCTCTCAAGAACATATGCTCAGGTAATACCTAACTATATACCTATATGTAGATGTACTAATCTGAAGAGAGACAACTTCAAAGCTTCTCAATTATGTGTCTTTGTTGAAAGACTATGTATACATCTATCATACCTTTTCTCTATCACTGCATGTCTGTTTTAGAGTGTTCCTGGTCGCTATGTCAACATGACTTTTGATCCATCAACTTCAAAATTTACTCTCTCCTTTAAAGTGGACACCAATCTTGGAGTATCTGATGGTAGTATATACCTAAATGAAAAGTTATATTACCCAAATGGCTTCACTGTGAGGTAACTAGTGACATTTATTTTGATGTACCTCTTACTATATAGCTGTTCTAGTATGCATACGAAAACGTTTGTAATCATATAGCTATACATTATATGGCTAAACATTAACAATGACCACTTAAATGCCTATACCATGTTTTAACACAAACATTGTTATATACATTATGTTTTATAATAATATTAGATGCATGGTTAACAAAATGAGATTTACAACAGTAAAGGAATGAATTATAGATTTCCACTCTTAGATGAAAATTGGTGATAGAATATTTTGGTACAGTAGAATGTCACTTATCCAAACACGTTGGGCCCGAAGGGTGTTCAGATAATTGAAATGTTCAGATAATTCAAGTGCTGATTACCTCAATACATCACAAACATGTAACAAACAATTATATAATTGAACACTTTTTAAATCACAATTTGGCAAAGTAATCATGAATATGTTTCTGTCTTTGATTCATTACTCTCTTTTCGTTCTTCACAATATCGTGAACAGTGGACTTACCGATTTCATACTCGTTAGCTATGCTTTGTAAGGTCCTTCCTTTTTTGGCAAATTCACAGATTTTTAGTTTAATGTGAATACTCAAGACTATTTGCTTTCTTTTACGAGACACAATCTCACTAGCCATGATTACACACGTACACGTGCAATAATTATAAGGTGTGTCTGGTGAGTGTGTCAGCCAGCAAGACATTCGGTTAATTGATGTGTTCAGTTGAATGAAGTTCGGATAAGCGACGTTCTACTGTACTTATAATTGTCATAATGAATATAAACTAATTATAATTTCTAAATAATTCTCAAGAACTTCAAAATTAGAAAAGTCATCCTGTTGTATTTCAAATTATTACGTGTGTCTTTACATCATTTAGTGTATATCCATCAGGAACACTGACAGTGTCAATGTCTGTAAATCAAATTTTCATTCGTCTTTCTGACAATATCAGCAATGATGAGGTAATAAGAAATCATTGGTGTTTATTCCATATGTTATTTTGTCTAATGAAATGTTCTGTTATCGAAGTTTTGTCTAACAATTGAAAGTCCTTTTAAAAAGACTACAGTGATTTTATTACAATTAAGCCCTTAATTACAAACTAATAACCACTACCACTCGAAAGTCATCAAACCACTATTTTCATTATTGTTCTACTTAGTGACTAACAAATTGTAAATTGAAGCTTACAATAAATTAATTATGTTAAAGAAGGCCCTAGATTTAGCAATAGAGTTTGTTATTATACAACATGAGAAGCTAAATGACTTGTATAAAAGGAAAACAAGTGAATTTGAAACATGATCAAGTCAATCTAGCTATCTCTACAAAAACAAGGCCCTTAGACAAAAGGTCATGAGTACATTTGTAGAAAATAGGCTAATTCTGTTGAAAAATGAATATTCGGTGATAATTTTAGAAATGACTTTACTTAAAATATTAGAAACATGTAATTTAACTTCACTCTTCTCTTTTTAGATAATCAGAATTGAAGTGACTCCAAAATGAATTCCATGAATAAAAAAATATTTTGTGTGTTCAAGTTAGAAGACCAATGATAATGTCATTAATATTACAATAGCCGTGACACTCATTAACAGTAAATAATTACATGTATTTAATGTATTAACATTGCAATTACAGTCTTTTGGTGTTTTGTATAGTGTTTCAGTATCTATTCCTTCTTATTGAAGCAGAGCCTAATCATTTATTTATCTTTAATATATAGTCTCCATTTTTTATGTTACCTTTACTATTATTGGGATTACATGTTCCAAATTGAAAAAAAAAATTATTTACAATCAGTCATATATTAATAGAGCATGATATATATTATATATATATATATATTATATATATATATATATATATATATATATATATATAAGAGAGTAGCAATGGAACACCATGCAATAAAGTAGCAGGAAAGTAGTGTTCTAAATCCCTCCTTACTTGATGTTAATGATGCACCAATTTCCTTAAAAACATAGTTATAAATTATTCTCTTTTAATGGAGCATTAAGTATCCAGAATTCTATTTTTAAATTGGTCAAAAATTTTGTTTTAGTAACAAATGAAAAATTTGAATACAAATACATAAATTACGGTCAAAGCCTATACTTTCAAAATGCACTACTATACACATACAGTTGAAGTAGTTATTAATTAATATCAATAGTATTTGTGGAATGGAGCATTACATAATTAGTGGTGGTAGTATTTGAGGAGTCTGTCTGCTTCCCGAATCCCAGTATCATAAGCAGCATGAGTGGTAGAATACTGATCACATCTTGTAGCTTCTCCTGCGAACAGTATTTCAAGAGGTGCAACACCGTCCAATGGTGATGACAGATCATCTCGAACAGATAATGGACAATGTACAGGATTATAGGAATAGCTGCCGCGAGTATATGGAGATGTCCATTTACTTATCCTTACATCCAAAAGGTCGGGAAGAGGCTTAGCCAGAAATTTCTCTAACAATAGAGTTATTGCTAATTTGACATCGTCATTGGGAACACTTTCAATTGCTTCTGCATCTTCATCAACAAGCCACACAATATAATAGTCTGATGTAATGGAAGAGCTCTTTGGCCAATGCTCAATTACGTGAACACCACGAATCCAAGGATGAGTATGTACAAGAGGCCACTGTTCATCACTCTTCTTCCAAAGTAGACGAATTTCACTACAGTGTTTGCTCACAAGTGGTTCTTTGTATCGTAAAATTATTTTATTCACTATTGTATAACCGCAGGCTTTAATGGCAGCAACTTTAGAATGTGGCAATGGTGGACTAAAGAAATGACTGGTACCATCAACCTGACATAGTTGTTTCAAGACACCTAAGGAAACCGTTAGTATGACATGATCAGCAAAATAAACATCACCATTTTGACATGTTATTATTACTTTAGCTCCATGTTCTTGTAGGTCATTATTAACCCTATTCCAAACAATAGACTCTACTACTTTTCCTAATTGGAGCACTCCAACTGGTAGTGATGACACTAATGAATCAATAATACTCTGAAATGGATTGTTAATATATAATACAGACCTCTCACCTTCCAACCACTCGGTATCACTTACACTAAACAAACTAACATCACGAGCATACTTTGATCCCTCCATTATACCTTGTTTGACTACTAAACCCTCAAAAATTGACAAAGACTCACAATGCAATGTAGAATTTGCCAATTTTTCAATCTTCTTTCGTTGTTTGTCGTAAAGGAAGTCATATACACTAACATCACTTGAAGGTAGACAATTATTTCCTACTCCCAAATCCTCATATTCGAACTCATCCAGCAGCGTATTTCCATCAACTTCTAAACTTTGTAACAAATTATGAGGTAATTCAACTCCATCACTCGTTATGTAAAGGGTTGACATAGTACTGCGTTTGATTCGTTCTGATTCATCAATAATTTTCTTATTTAAAGAGTATTCATACAAACTATTGCCCTTTTCACCGTGAAAATAAGTAGCACCCAACGGAATTTGAGTCCCATCTAAAAATTCCGTGGTCTTGACGCGACCACCTGCTTTTACATCAGCTTCCAAGAGTATCACAGACAATGTACTATCTTGACATAGCTTATTAGCAGCAGACAAACCAGCTAAGCCTGCACCAATAACAACAACATTTACACGTTCTCTCTTAGCCTCCATTACAGGGCTAATAAAATTTAACCCTTTGATGTTCATTACTTTGGTTCATGACGTTTTAATACAACTTGTTTGGGTTGCTGGGTAGAGCTTATAGGAAGATTAAATATGCAGCCCACTGAATACCTATAACACTACAAAGTCACATGGCATTCTCGCTGGTAGCTGACATCTGAGCTAAGAAGCATTGACTATGACTTTTGCCAAGTCTTTTCCCAAGGTGTATTGTCCTGTCCTCAAGAAAACAGCTGCCCGTTTTGAACACCAGTTCATGGAATCAACAGGAAATTCTATCATCTACAGCTAGCCAGACAGTCTCGACTACAACATCAACCACATCATTCCCACCTAGAGTAGTTAACAGTGTCAGGTCACCTCTCAGAAAGCAATCGAACAATAGGTGCAACTAACCACTGCTACTTAGGGACAGTTACTCCAAGCCCAGATACACAACAAGTCTGTGACATTGACTATCTTTAGAGTCCCCTCTCATACATGTAGAGGCTACTAGTTGGATCGAGAGGTTGTGTCCCAAATCATCCCACCCAGCAGGCTACCTAGAGCAACTCAGTTGTGAGTCATTTAGACATTCTTGCATGCATCTGATTGGACTGCTGCGTCTATCTATGTACCTAATTTTAGTTGACATCTGTACCAAATGGCTGGAGGTTTGCCTTATGAATTCTATTACCTCAACTAAAACAATTGAGAAATTACAGTTTATCTTCTTTACTCATAGATTACCATGTACTATTGTCACTGACAATGGCCTTTCTTTCACCAGTATTGAGTTCAAATCTTTTTGTTGAATCAATGGCATAAGACACATCACATCTTCAACATACTACATAACAACTATTGGGTTTGCCAAAAGGTCTGTTCAATCTTTCAAACAGGGTATGATGAGGATGGAAGGTGGTTCTCTTCACTCTAAATTGTCTAGATTTTTGTTCTGTTACTGGCTTACCCCACACACAACAACAGGGTTATCATCACCTGTTGAAATGTAGTTGGGAAGAAGACCAAGGTCTCAATTCTCATACATCCTAACATAGCTTCAAAATTTGAAGCAACTTAGCTCAAAGTGAAATCATCCAAAAATATCTCATTCTTCAGGTTTCATCAGATATTGTCAAACCTCTGAAGGGAATTACAAGGAATCTTGTGACTCACTCATCATCATCATTAGATCCACTAACAGAATTGGTACTGCATGAACCTCCCTCAATTGAACCTCTAGAGCGCAGACCTCATATCTCTCCAAATCGTTATTTATTCATACATAATTCATAATACATAATTCATAATTTTGTTTATGTACAATCTTAAGGGGAAAGTATGAGTGTTAATATTGTATATGAATTATAATTGGTTTATGTTTTTGCTTCTGGTTCTAGTTGTCACATGTTATTGTATCTGTGGCATTGCTTGAATGTCTCCTTTTTTCAAAGATCATTATTTGTCAAATTTCTACCACTAAATCATGTACTGATATTGACAGATATAATTTAAAGATGGTCTCTACTTGTATTTTGGAAAATCTACTGAACCTAAACTCTGATGAAGTGATAATAGTGATGTGATGGGCTTTACACATAACCTAACCTAACCTATCTTATCTTATCCTATCCTATCCTATCCTATCCTACGATGGATGTAACTGGTTTGAGTATGTTATTAAATAAACAGTTGAATTTAAAAGCATAAATCAGTTGCAGTCATAATTAAGGCTTAATAGATGTTTCAATAAATTGGCAACAATATAGACCATCACTGTTTCATTCTCTTTTCAGGATCAAACATGTATCGCTTGAAATTGAGTAGTATTGTGACAGGAGATACATCAACGTCATCACTTGTACTTCCACTTGATTCTGTGGTAGATAGATATTAAAAGAAATTAATGTAAATACATTAAATTCCTGCAGATGAAAAAGGATTTCATTGATGGATGTTTAATATCTCAATAATACACGGCTTGCAGAGCTTTAAGACAGTGCAGTAAACTAATTGACACAACACTTGTGGCACAGGCTTTGAAATGTTTGCCAGGCTGCAAATATATAGTGTAGGATTGCCCCCGCCCCAGAATTCTTTGTATGACATCATCAAAACTACTGTATAATTAAGTACCATCTTTGTTCTTTCCTTTCTTTTTCTTGGTAGCACACAATTTGAGCAGTGTTTCTTCTTTGAGGCCATCTAAATCAAACAACAAATTCAACACTTTAACAAGACTTGCACACAAAAGCTACCAATCATAATTGTTATACTTACTTGGAACATTTAATCTGAATTTTCCAGCAGTACCAAAAGCACCTTCAATGATTGCTTCCTCACCTGTGGAAGAAATAAATAGTAAAAAACGAGTGTGATTGCAATGAAAATATGTGTTGGAGGAATAAAATAAGGTGGTTGTTATATAACGTACACAATTTTCAAAATAACTTGTCTAATTCTATAATTACATTACCTGTGACATGTTTAGAGAGACTAGTAAGAATGTTTGTTCCTATAGTAATTTGTATGTGCTCTTAAATGATTAAAGAAATAGGCCACTAGTCTTTTGAGAAAGACCATCTTGCTAATATGCAAGAAGGGTCTAGCAAACCCCACTTAGAAAATCTATTAATTATAAGAAATTGTACACATACTCATAATCAGCAATCTAACAAGTTATTTTTATAGCATTAACATCAAACAGCTTCTTTCACTTATTATAGCCAATGACAGCTACTACTTCCTCTTGTCCACCCATGCTACCCCTGTGTAGTATAATTCTGTGTAGTATAATCTGGTTGTATAACTGAATGTAATCAATTGTGATCTTTGGTAGACCTTTCTCATGCATCAGCCAAGAGGAAGTCTAGCTCGATAGACTAGGCAGGATTGAATAAACACAGTGCTGGTATAACAATATGACTGATTGTGTGCTATTCATAACATATCAAGTTTACTTTGTGCAGTGAGTACAAAAATACATACTAATAGTCACCTGATGACAATGTGACTTTAAGACCAACAAAACTTTGTATTTTAGTTTCTCTCTTGAATAAACCCCTTCCAATTAAGGATTTTTCATCTTGTACCTAAATGTGCATGTAAGAATGAATGTGCGTGCGTGCGTGTGTGTGTGTGTGTGTGTGTGTATGTGATGTGATAGAGAAAAATTACTGGTAATTAAACTGCATTCTATTTTTGGTCTAGATTACCCTCTCCACAATTCCTTCCTTCGTCTTTTGTTTATATATTTTCAATGAAGGTAATATATTTCTTTGATAGTCCTGAAATGGTATAAAGGAGTGAAAACATCCATTAAACATTCCTAGCAACAGCTATTACCAGTACTGAAGTGATTAAAATACTTACTTTGTCTACAATAGGCATCACAAGAATACCATGAAAAGCAATTCTGCAGATGTTACTGAGAGTTTAGTCAAGGATGAATGATGTACTTGGTAATTGAAAAGAAAAACAGAACAATTAGTACCAATGACTTTTTCATAACAAGGAAGGACAAATATCTAATGAAATTATTCACAAGAAATCATGACATAGTAATGGTGATATAACTATAAGTGAGAACGATCCTCTTAATGTATACAAGGTGTTAGCCATTAAATACACAAAGTTTCAGGATACGTGTAAGTGTCAACATCTAATTTTGATCCTATAGCAACAGAATGAAGTGAAGATACAACAGGTCTTTCAAACTCTAACAATGCATATTGATGGTCTGGCTGATAACTTTGTGTTGTCGCAATAGCAGAAGCACCATCAGGTTGAGGAGTCTGCATAAAAAGAGAAATTTTGGTGAATATTGTATCTAAATCCATTGGAAATAAAAATAACCCAATTTGAATAAAATGAGTGCTAGCATATCCTGAGGTTATCATATTCTTACTCTATATTGAATGTATACCAAACCTAGTATTCACAAATCCAATCATTCTGTAAAGAATGTCTGGGTGGTATCCAACAATACACAAGTGTTCATCTGAAATGTGTTCATTTGAGGATCTCTTATGTTGCTGTACTGACAAAGGACTTTTGATTAGAATAAACTATCATTTTCTTATTTAAATAACATGAGTATAGTCCATCTCACAAAGATTATGTAATTATTAATATTAAAAATATGGATCCAATTTACTTCTGGTAACTGCTGTTGTCCATATAGTTCATCTTGGTAAGTGTAATCTAATGAGTTATCAAATCTTGAAACTGGTACTGGACTATTGACACCAAAGTAAGTGGTTTTTGCCATTACTGTCTCGTGTCCTATTGTGACTGGGAACATAATATCATAACTTAGAGGTTTCTTTACATAAGACTCACTTACTATGTAGTTTAGATCCTGTAGAACATGGTAATTTATGGTAACGAACCTTCCATACTTTAAAAATACCACCTGTTAATATGAAAGAAACAAATAATAAAAACATAAAAACAACATAAATTTTCTGATTTTGCTTATAAGTTATACACACAGAACTGTCAGATTATAATTATAGAAGTCTATAAGATATAATAACTTATACCAGAAATATGTAGATAAGCAGGGTTTGCCTCATGCAGTCAAAGGCTAGATTTAATGATAGATAATTGATCTCTTAGTCTGTCCATAATAATAATAATTTTGATCTCTTGGTTTACTCAGAATAGAAGTAAACTTTAGCACTCAGCACAATTATACCTAGCTTCTAACTTTATCATTCACCTTCACATTGTTCTAAACACATTATTCTACACACCCTTCTGCTCTTGTAAATGTTTTAACTTTTAGCATCAGTAAAAAAAATGGTGGACAGTGAGAGAGCAGAGTGCCCTGTTAGCCACAGGTTTTTCTTTTATTACCTCTGCTAGTAACATCAAATTACATGGGCCTCGATCTCATCGCTGTCCAGGCTCAAACTCTGCTGTAGCCCCTCAGTCTTTCAGTGCCGTCTCTGTTCTCTGAGGACACATGTGTTAATTGTCCTCGTTACCTGAGTCACCCCCTCTAGCTCCTCACCCCCGCATTCCTATCGTCGTCTGGCTGCTTCTAAGCTGTCCTCTCTTTTGGAAGCAGTGGTGTCTGAAAACTCTCTCCAATCCTGGGAAAGACTTTTGTCTTTCACTCCTCGGTGTCTCTTCTCTCCCAGAAGAGGAGGCAAGTGTTGGTCCTTGGTCACTCAGTTGAATAGGCAGCTAGACTCGGATGAGGGCTCACCAAATTCACTCCTAGAGGCTCCCTCTCGACGTCAGTCTCCTCGTGCCATTGACTGTTTGAGGGCAGCTGTATCAGCTCGTTTAGAAGAAGGGGATTTCAGAGGGGCCATTCGTCTCGCCTCTTCCGATTCATCAATTGCAGCTCCCACCGATGACACCTTTCAAACTCTTCAGGATAAGCACCCCTCATCTCCTGTTGATTACTCTCCTCCCCCCCCCCCCCCCTCCAGTAGTCACCAGCCCTATTTCAGTTAGCACTGCTGAAGTCTCCAGGGCCATTAAGTCATTCCTCGTAGGTTCATTAACCGGCCCCAATGGTCTGAGGCCTCAACACCTTAAGGACGTGTTATCATCAGTTCCTTCGGATTTTGATTATTTTCCCTTCCTGTCAGCTCTGGTGGCCTTTTCATCCCTTGTTTTAGAGGGTCGTACTCCTCCGTCAGTTCGTCATTTTTTCTTTGAGGCTTGACTCATAGCATTGGGCAAGTGTGATGGTGGTGTTAGGCCCATTGCAGTGGGCTGTACATTGAGCAGGTTAGTTGCCAAGATTGCATGTGGTCAAGTGGTGGAGGACATGAGTCCTGTCTCTTCTCTCCCCATCAATTATGTTTCGGGATCAGGGGTGGCATTGAGGCTGCTGTTCATGCTGGACACCATTTTCTGCATAACATTTCTCCTGGTGAAGCTTTAATCAAGCTGGACTTCTCGAATGCTTTCAATTCCGTGAGACGGAACTGCATGCTACACTCAGTTCTTGACACTTGTCCAAACATCTTCCCCCTGGTCTGCTCAGCATACTCGTCATCATCCTCCCTTTTCTGGGAGGATAGGGTCCTTTTGTCACAGAAGGGGTCCTCTCCTCTTTTGTTTTGCTCTACATCAGTTCATTATCCCACTCAAGTTTTCTTTCCGTGTTGCTTACCTCGATGACATCACTCTTGGTGGTTCAGTCGCCTCGCTATGTGAGGATGTTTTATCTATCAAGGAAGCTGTGTCTATTGGACTGGTTCTGAACCCCCAGAAGTCAGAAAATATCTCTGTTCTGAGGTTATTGATTCTCTCCATGGTGTTCTCCCAGTGCCTCACTTTTGGGTTCCCCCATTGGCAACACTGACTGTCTCTCTTCCGCAGTGGCTGGTAAGATCATTTCTCTTCGTCTGATGGGTGATCGGCTGCTTCACTTTGCCTTACACAACTCAATGTTACTTTTCCGTTACTCATTCTCTCTCCCTCATCTTTTGTTTATCCTTCATACTTCCCCTGCATGTTCCCTTCTCAGTTCTTTGCTGAGTGTTTCCATTAATGTAAACTGTCCCTCTTGGATCCAGGCCTCATTACCCATTAGGTTGGGTGGATTGGGGTTCCGGTCAGCAGAACAGCTTGCACCTTCCTGTTATTTGTCTTCTGTAGCTGCTTCTCGCTGTCTTGTGAACCTCATTCTCTCAACTACTTCCCTTTCTCAAGCGTCACCTCGCTCTGATGAGGCTCTGTCAGTGTGGTCCAGCAAGTTTCCATCCCTCTCCCCACCAGCGGCAGGTAAGGCCTCCATCCAGAAGGAATGGGACAACCCTCAGGTACTGGCTACCCTGGATTGTCTACTCGATTCTGCCCCAGATGAAGTTTGTCTTGCCAGACTTACTGCTGTTTCAGCTCCTGAAGCTGGCGCCTGGTTACAGTCTTTGCCTCTGTCTCTTCTCTTGGCCTCAGACTCAACGATTCTTTTGTTAGAATCTGTGTTGCCCTCCGTCTAGGTCTCCCTGTGTGTGTCCCTCACCTTTGTAGGCAATGTGGTGCCCAAGTTTGTCGCCTAGGCCTTCATGGTCTGAGCTGCAAAAGAGGGAATATGAGGTTTCACAGACAAGCTGCTGTAAATGATCTCATCTGCTGGTATCCCAGCTACTCTGGAGCCCTCGGGTCTCTCTAGATCATATGGCAAGCGTCCTGATGGTTTGATATTGGTCCCCTGGGAGCAGGGGAAGCCTTTATTGTGGGATGCCACAATCCCTGACTCTCTTGCCACTTCCTATCGGTGAAAGGCAATTAGTGAGCCTGGTGCAGTGGCTGCTATGGCTGAATCAAAGAAGGCAACCAAGTATGCACATCTCTCTATCTCGCACATTTTTACACCAGTCGCAGTGGAGACTTTGGGTGCTTTCGGCTCCCGTTCTCTGTCCTTTATTCATGCACTAGGGCGTAAAATTCATCAATACTCAGGAAATGAACTCGCTACTTCTTATATGCTGCAGAGGATCTCAGTTGCAGTGCAGAGAGGGAATGCTCTGTTGGTGATGGATACCTTTCCACCTGTGTTCTCCTCTGATTTCTTTTTTCCTTATTGATATTTTATTAATACTATTATTATTATTATTATAGAATACATTTATAACATTATTAATTAGTATACAAATATGTGGTTCCAGGTTCTGGGAAACCAATTCAAACAACATGTACAAAAACTATGCTGACATTTTCCTGAATGCTCAAATTAGTTGGCCTGTGCTAAAAGGTGTGCTTTCGTGTGTCACGTGAACAAGTGTACTCGTGTGCAGTTCCAAGATGGTTATATGTATTGTTCTGGGCTGTACAATGTGACCATTTTACAAAAATACAAAATATGAAAGTTGGCTTTGAAATTCAAATATCTTGAGTTGAATGAAAATTGTAGACCTGGCTTTATTAGCAATACCGAAATCACTGCAAATGACAGGATTTTTTATAAGGGAAACCTTGCAATTGTACAAATGTAGACAAACGCTTAATTTAAGCAATTTCAAGTTCTTTATAAGAAAGACTGCTCAAGGAAGATAGCAATAAAAGAGTGAGAGAGAAATTTTTGCTTAGGTGAGGCTTTACATAGGACAGTTACTGCCATCACATTGGGACAGTTACTGCCATCACATTGGAACTATTGATGACAATTTTATTAAAACAGATGTTCAAACTATGGACAATTCTAGAAAAGAACAAAGAGATTACAATAAAACAAAATGCGCAATGACTACTTGGGGGGCTATGATCATGCTTGTCAAGCTTTCAAGTTAAGACCTGAATCCATCATGTACACTTCAGTCTAATTACATGCTGGTAAACACAAAGGATAGGATATTTCTCTTGGTATAATAAGAAACCTTATCAATGCTCAATATGTCAGAAATCCTTTACCTAAGCTGACAATAGTACTTTGCACTTGTGCATGTATACAAGTATTTTAAAACAGATTCTACACAGCTATGGTTTAATTCATGCAAAAAAGAGGGGAAAATTGGTATACAATTAACAAAGTTTATGCAAAGAATTGGCAGCATTTGTCTCAGTTAATTGGTGTGACTAAGACACTAGCAAAGTATGCCAATGCTTTTCAAGGGCACGATAAAAGACCCCCACAACAGAGGTAACTTCCTTGAGACTGTGAATTTGCTAAGTAGATGGTATCATCACTGGCTATATGAAAGACTCGAGTAGAAATTGTAGTTACTTTTCTAATTGAGGACAAAATAAACTGATACATCAGTGCTACAATTGTGCGTAAAGATATAGTCAATGAGATTATTACAGTAAAGCTTTATAGTGTCATGATGGATGAACAACCGATGTCTCTGGAAAAGAACAACCGTTATCAATTCTATATGTTGATTCCAGTGACATAGTCCAAGAACAACTCCTGTCTTTCCAGGCTGTATCAAGAATTAATGCAGCAACTTGTTCTCAGTGCTACAAGAATCACTCGAAAGACAACACTGAGAATATGATTGGTCAGTGCTATGGTGGAGCCAGTAATATGAGAGGTGGACACAATGGAGTTCAGGCTAAAGTTAAAGAATCAAGATTATGTAATAATCTAGATATTTTGTTCATTAGACATCCGGTTTTTAAATTTACATTTGTTTCAGCACTACAATATAATATAAATGTTATGTATCTACAGAAACTGAAAAACTGACCATAATAGGAAGATTGTGTTTAATTTAATTAAATTCTGCAAAATTGGCTGATTTAAGTGATTTTAGTTCCATTTCATTACAAGATTTCCCTGAGCACTCTTTTCTTACAACTCATTTAAATACTAACAGTCTAATGTATTAGAAGATTATATTGATGTGTTGATGTAGTATAATAGTTGTTTAAAAATGTGTATTGGAGTTACTGGAATTTTTGCTCACTTTTTCATTAAAATTCTTCATTGCTAACGTTCAGACACACCAAAATAACAAACGAAGGATCGAAAAGTAAAATTTAATCAAAAGAAACCAGATTAGTGGTCAGAGGGTGTTCCATTCAAAACTCTAAACCAAAAGGCTTTATTAATGTTTAGTTATTTCTTTTTATATTTTATCCTTTCTACTATATAGGAAACTAAACTCAAGAATGCTGACATGACAATTTTGAACAAAAAGTTAAAATAAAAATTTGTTTATATACAAGCTTCGTACTTGTGGTTTTGATTATTTACAATCCTTAAGGTTGAGATTAAGGAACTTTATATATGCAACATAACATTTGTTTCAGCACAAATTTTAACAATATAATATAATAACTGTTATGTATCTACGACTCCGAAAAAATTATTGCACCATAGTCATCCAACTAAGGATGTTCTGAGCATAAGAGGAAGATGTGTTTAATTAAATTCCTGTCCACTTCCTGATGTTCACTTTCTAGAACAAAGCAAAAACGGCTGATTTAAGTTAAGTTCTGTTTCATTACAAGATCTGCCTGAGCACTCTTTTCTTTATAATCAGTCTAATACATTAGAAGATTATATTGATGCAATATAATAATTGTTAAAAAATGTTTATTAGAGTTACTGGAATTTTGCTCACTTTTATTCGATTTCCTCATTACTAATGTTAATCTGTAAAATGTTTTCTAGAGCTTGAGATATTAAGCAGAAACTGGAAATGTTTGAAAAAACAGGAGTTACAAGAACTTGGCTGTCCTACATGTAATCATAAAATGCAGACTATTCACATCACCTTTTGAAGTTGGTCAGTGAGATCAACTTCGAGATCTATGACTCAATTTATCATGTTGTTAAAATTACCAGAAAAATTACAATGCATAAATTTTAAGCAGCTTCAAGAGCACTTAAAGGGACTAATGAAAGATTTACAAGTAAAAATTAATCAAAGGAAACCAGGTTGATAGTCCAAGGGCAGTTTTCTCAACAACACCAACATTAGTAGCAGCAGCAGCACTACCACTACCACCACCAACACCAACTACAACTCCAACAACAGTAGTAACAACAAGGTTAACTAAACCAGTTAATCTGTTTAATTAATCTAGAGTATTTTTGTCTTGTCAACACTTGACCATTATCAAAGGAAGATTGTGTTTAATTAAACTCCTGTTGTCCACTTCCTGATGTTCTCTTTCTAGAACAAGTCAAAAATGGCTGATTAAGTAATTTTAGTTCCGTTTCGTTACAAGATTTGCCTGAGCACTCTTTTCTTACCACTCATTTAAATACTAACAGTCTAATACATTAGAAGATTATATTGATGTGTTGATGTAGTATAATAGTTGTTAAAAAATGTGTGTTAGAGTTACTGGAATTTTTGCTCACTTTTTCATTGAAATTCCTCATTGCTAACATTAATCTGTAAAATGTATGAATTTTAACCAATTTTAAACACTTTTTCATATGTTATTATAACAAGGTATTTGACAGCATAACTACAGTGTAATTTCAATTTGTTAATGTAGTAAATGCTGCCTGACCAACTTGAAAAACAATGGTTGTTAAATTCTTTTTAATAAACATTAAATTAAATTGTTTTTGAAGATGAGAAATATACGGGATTTCAAAGGCATGCCAATTGTATGGAGTTTTTGCTGCCTTTATGTAGTGCTAGGTCTCTCTCTCTTAAACATCTTTGTGATACTCGCTGGGCTTGCTGGTTTGAGGCTATCAGAGCAGTTGATCAAAATTACCCGGTTCTTTTTGAGTTTCATGAAAAGATCTCTGCTGAGTCTCCTACTGCCAAAGACGTTGCAAATCCTTAAGGTTGAGATTGAGAATTTTATATATATGCAACATATAATTATCTAGATATTTGTTCATTATGACATCCAGTTTTCAAATTCACAATTGTTTCATCAGTACAATATAATATAACAAGTGTTATTAGATTTGCTGAAATTTTTGCTCACGTTTTCATTAGAATTCCTCACTGCTAATGTCAAAAGATGCAAAATCACTAACAAGAAATTGAAAAGTAAAATTTAATCAAAGGAAACCAGGTTGGTGGTCAGAGGTTGTTCCATTCAAAACATTGTCTAAACCAAAAGGCATTTTTTTTGAATTCAGACTATGCTTATCTCTGAATGCTTTCTGTTATATGGGAAACTGGAGTCAAAGGTTATAAAATGTTATTAAAAATTATATGTACATCATGGATATAATTAATAGTCACAGCAATAATCAAATTCCTTACTAAATATATAATAACCAAGCAGTTGGTAAGAAGAAGTGGCAGAGAGATATAAAAAAATTCAAGGTGAATTTAAATTATAAAACAAGCCCCTCTGCAGCATCAGCAGGAAATCATGGAACATAATGAAATAATCTTTTATACACAGGCGTTTCAATTCTGGTTTGATGAAGTACACATTTATTGGACTGTATAGGCTTTATATGTAAACATTAGAATTCTAGACATTCTAAATAGCATAATAGGCAAAATTAGTAGGATAACATGAGCATATCTAGATCCAACTCATAAGCCACCAATCAATAGAACAAGTATTATGTTGATATAGTAGCTCATCATCTTTGATTTCTAGTCATACAAATACTGCTAGAAGAAAAGTTGGTATATAAGAGAACGAAGGGTCTAAAATCTTTAGAAGAGTGTTCTATTAAACATTTAATTTGACGTGCA
The DNA here is from genome assembly GCA_963693285.1 of Xestospongia muta. Lineage (NCBI taxonomy): Eukaryota > Metazoa > Porifera > Demospongiae > Haplosclerida > Petrosiidae > Xestospongia > Xestospongia muta. The sequence continues at coordinate 18,386,416 of OY848917.1, forward strand.
TAGAATGTAAAGTGACACGTTTTCTCACCGAAAACTTACAATTTCTCCTGCAGTATTCTTTTAAAATCATATCATTTGAATGGAATTTTCGCTCACTTTTTTTATTTGAATTCCTCATTGCTATCTTTTGAACACGTAAAAGTAACAAACAAAGGATTGAAAAATAAAATTTTATCAAAAGAAACAAGGTTGGTGGTCAGAGGTTGTTCCATTCAAAACCATAAGTGGAATTTTCACTCACTTTTTTATTCGAATTCCTCATTGCTATCTATCATTCATAACATTGACAAATGAAGGATTGAAAAGTAAAACAATCAAAAGAAACCAGGTTGGTGGTCAGAGGTTGTTCCATTCAAAACCATAAGTGGAATTTTTGGAGTGGAATTTTCGCTCACTTTTTTATTCAAATTCATCATTACTATTGTTCAAACATGTCAAAGTGACAAATTAAGGATTGAAAAGTGAAACCAGGTTGGTGGCCAGAGGTTGTTCCATTCAAAACCAAAGGTGGAATTTTTGCTCACTTTTTCATTCAAGAGGAATTTTCCTTCACATTTTTATTTGAATTCCTCATTGCTATCATTCAAACATGTCAATGTCAAAGTGACAAATAATAAAGGATTGAAAAGTAAAATTTAATCAAAAGAATCCAGGTTGGTGGTCAGAGGTTGTTCCATTCAAAACCAAAAGGCTTCAATGGTGAGTTATTTCTTTTTGAAGTCAGACTATGCTTATCTCTGTATGCTTACTATTATATAGGAAACTGGAGTCAGAGGCTACGAAACCATAAGTGGTATTTTCACTCACTTTTTCATTCGAATTCCTCAATGCTAACATTCAAATATGCTAAAGTAACTAATAATAGATTGAAAAGTAAAATTTAATCAAAAGAAACCAGGTTGGTGGTCAGAGGTTGTTCCATTCAAAACCAACAGTGCAATTTTCGCTCACTTTTTTATTCGAATTCCTCATTGCTATCTTCAACAACTCAATCTAACAAAGGATTGAAAAGTAAAATTTAATCAAAGAAACCAGGTTTGTGGTCAGAGGGTGTTCCATTCAAAACCAAAAGTGGAATTTTTGCTCACTTTTTTATTCAAATTTCTTATTGCTAGCATTCAAATATGCTGAAGTAACTAATAAAAGATTGAAAAGTAAAATTTAATCAAAGGAAACCAGGTTTGTGGTCAGAGGTTGTTCCATTCAAAACCAAAAGGCTTCAATGGTGAGTTATGTCTTTTTAAATTCAGACTATGCTTATCTCTGTATGCTTACTATTATATAGGAAACTGGAGTCAGAGGCTACAAAATGTTATTAAAAGTTGTTATGTACATCATGGATATAATTTAAAGGACATTGAATCTTAATTTAAAATAGTCACAGCAATAAACAAATTCCTTCCAAAATATACAATAAGCAAGCAGTTGGTAGAAGTGGCAGCGAGATATAAAAACATTCTATTATTATACAAAATGCAAGGTTTATTTAAATTATAAACCTAGTCCCTCTGCATAGTGTTATCAATATCTTTATCTGACGATTCCTGAGAACATTTAGATATTTCTTTGTATTAGATTTTAAAAACTGTTTTTATTGTTACGCAAAAATGAAAATATTAACTGTTATATAGTCTGCTTTTTTGGCACAAGACCATCTCATTACAGCTTCTTTAAATAAATAAATCACATGCATTAACATACCCATACAGGATTTGTTCTTTATAGGATCATTCCACACTCTAACCTCATCATAAGGAATGCACGTAGAAATCTATGTTATATAGTCTACTTTTTTGGCACAAGACCATGGAACATAATGAAATAAATAATCTTTTATACACAAGCGTTTCAATTCTGGTTTGATGAAATACCCATTTATTGGACTGCATAAGGTTTAATATGTAAACATTTCTAGACATTCTAAATAGCATAATAGGCAAAATTATTAGGATAACATGAACATCTCTAGATCCAACTCATAAACAATCAATCAATAAAGCTCAGACAACTTGAGAATATTAGAACAAGTATTTTGTTGATGTAGTAGCTGTAACAGAATCATCATCTTTGATTTCTAGTCATACAGATACTGCTAGAAGTTGGTATATAAAGGCTTAGAAACATGAGAGAATGGAAAGTCTAAGGTCTGTCAAGATTGAGAAGAGCACTCTATTAAACATTAGTAAAAAAATCATATTCATTATTTATTCACATGTTATTATAAAAATGTATTTGACAGCATAACTAGAGTGTAATTTCAATTTGTTAATGTGGTAAATGCTGCCTGAACAAATTGAAAAACAATGGTTGTTAAATTCTTTTTAACAAACATTAAATTAAATTGTTGTTTTAGATGATAAGAAATACAAGGGATTCCAAAGGCATGCATTTGTTGACTTTCTTGAAAAAAGGTGGCAGATGCTTAAAGGTTGAGATTAAGGAACTTTATATACGCAATAAAATTAACAGTTTGAGTGAAGAGGAATGGATACAAGAGAATTCTTCTAGTCCTAAGAAAACTAAGAAGAGTGAAGTCGGACATGTTGTTTCTTCTCCCAGTTAGAATTGAAGGGAAGATGACCAGTAAAGATGAAGTTAAAGCATTTATGAGAGAGATGGAATTAATTAAGCCCAGACAAGAATCATTTAGATTGATGGAAAGGACACGAATCAAGTTATCCACAAGTTGCCAAAATTGCTAGGCATTATTTATCCATTCTTGCAACATCTGTTCCAGCAGAAAGAATTTTTCTACCACTGGACTACTAATAAACAAAGATGTACAATATAATATAACATGTACAATATAATATAACATGTACAATATAATATAACAAGTGTTATTAGAGTTACTGAAATTTTTGCTCACTTCTTCATTAGAATTCCTCATTGCTAATGTCAAAAGATGCAAAATCACTAACAAGAAATTGAAAAGTAAAATTTAATCAAAGGACACCAGGTTGGTGGTCAGAGGGTGTTCCATTCAAAACATTGTCTAAACTAAAAGGCATTTCTTTTTGAATTCAGACTATGCTTATCTCTGAATGCTTTCTGTTATATGGGAAACTGGAGTCAAAGGTTATAAAACGTTATTAAAAATTATATGTACATAATAGATATAATTTAATAGTCACAGCAATAATCAAATTCCTTACTAAATATATAATAACCAAGCAGTTGGTAAGAAGTGGCAGAGAGATATAAAAAAATTCAAGGTGAATTTAAATTATAAACCAAGCCCCTCTGCAGCATCAGCAGGAAATCATGGAACATAATGAAATAATCTTTTATACACAGGCGTTTCAATTCTGGTTTGATGAAATACACATTTATTGGACTGTATAGGCTTTATATGTAAACATTAGAATTCTAAACATTCTAAATAGCATAATAGGCAAAATTAGTAGGATAACATGAGCATATCTAGATCCAACTCATAAGCCACCAATCAATAGAACAAGTATTATGTTGATATAGTAGGTCATCATAATACTGCTAGAAGAAAAGTTGGTATATAAGAGAATGGAGAGTCTAAAATCTTTAGAAGAGTGTTCTATTAAACATTTAATTTGACGTGCATAGAATGTAGAGTGACACGTTTTCTCACCGAAAACTTACAATTTCTCCTGCAGTATTCTTTTAAAATCATATCATTTGAATGGAATTTTCGCTCACTTTTTTATTTGAATTCCTCACTGCTATGATTCAAACATGTCAAACTGACAAACGAAGGATTGAAAAGTAAAACTTAATCAAAAGAAACCAGGTTGGTGGTCAGAGGTTGTTCCATTCAAAACCAAAGGTAAAAATTTTTGCTGACTTTTTCATTCGAATTCCTCATTGCTATTTTCAAACAACTCAAACTAACAAATAAAGGATTGAAAAGTAAAATTTAATCAAAGAAACCAGGTTAGTGGTCAGAGGTTGTTCCATTCAAAACCAAAAGGCTTCAATGGTGAGTTATTTCTTTTAAAAGTCAGACTATGCTTATCTCTGTATGCTTACTATTACATAGGAAACTGGAGTCAGAGGCTACGAAACCATAAGTGGAATTTTCACTCATTTTTTCATTCGAATTCCTCAATGCTAACATTCAAATATGCTAAAGTAACTAATAAAAGATTGAAAAGTAAAATTTAATCAAAGGAAACCAGGTTGGTGGTCAAAGGGTGTTCCATTCAAAACCAAAAGGCTTCAATGGTGAGTTATGTCTTTTTAAATTCAGACTATGCTTATCTCTGTATGCTTTCTATTATATAAGAAACTGGAGTCAGAGGCTACAAAATGTTATTAAAAGTTGTTATGTACATCATGGATATAATTTAAAGGACATTGAATCTTAATTTAAAATAGTCACAGTAATAAACAAATTCCTTCCAAAATATACAATAAGCAAGCAGTTGGTAGAAATGGCAGCGAGATATAAAAACATTCTATTATTATACAAAATGCAAGGTTTATTTAAATTATAAACCTAGCCCCTCTGCATAGTGTTATCAATATCTTTATCTGACGATTCCTGAGAACATTTAGATATTTCTTTGTATTAGATTTTAAAAACTGTTTTTATTGTTACGCAAAAATAAAAATATTAACTGTTATATTGTCTGCTTTTTTGGCACAAGACCATCTCATTACAGCTTCTTTAAATAAATAAATCACATGCATTAACATACCCATACAGGATTTGTTCTTTATAGGATCATTCCACACTCTAACCTCATCATAAGGAATGCACGTAGAAATCTATGTTATATAGTCTACTTTTTTGGCACAAGACCATGGAACATAATGAAATAAATAATCTTTTATACACAAGCGTTTCAATTCTGGTTTGATGAAATACCCATTTATTGGACTGCATAAGGTTTAATATGTAAACATTTCTAGACATTCTAAAAAGCATAATAGGCAAAATTATTAGGATAACATGAACATCTCTAATCAATAAAGCTCAGACAACTTGAGAATATTAGAACAAGTATTTTGTTGATGTAGTAGCTGTAGCAGAATCATCATCTTTGATTTCTAGTCATACAGATACTGCTAGAAGTTGGTATATAAAGGCTTAGAAACATGAGAGAATGGAAAGTCTAAGGTCTGTCAAGATTGAGAAGAGCGCTCTATTAAACATTAGTAGAGTGACAAGTTTACTCACCCCAAAACATACAATTTCCCCTGCAGTATTTTTAAAAAAATCATATTCATTATTTATTCACATGTTATTATAAAAATGTATTTGACAGCATAACTAGAGTGTAATTTCAATTTGTTAATGTGGTAAATGCTGCCTGAAAAAAATTGAAAAACAATGGTTGTTAAATTCTTTTTAACAAACATTAAATTAAATTGTTGTTTTTGATGATAAGAAATACAAGGGATTCCAAAGGCATGCACTTGTTGACTTTCTTGAAAAAAGGTGGCAGATGCTTAAAGGTTGAGATTAAGGAACTTTATATACGCAATAAAATTAACAGTTTGAGTGAAGAGGAATGGATAGAAGAGAATTCTTCTAGTCCTAAGAAAACTAAGAAGAGTGAAGTCAGACATGTTGTTTCTTCTCCCAGTTAGAATTGAAGGGAAGATGACCAGTAAAGATGAAGTTAAAAGCATTTATGAGAGAGATGGAATTAATTAAGCCCAGACAAGAATCATTTAGATTGATGGAAAGGACACAAATCAAGTTATCCACAAGTTGCCAAAATTGCTAGGCATTATTTATCCATTCCTGCAACATCTGTTCCAGCAGAAAGAATTTTTCTTCCACTCGACTACTAATAAACTAAGATGTACAATATAATATAACAAGTGTTATTAGAGTTAATGAAATTTTTGCTTACTTCTTCATTAGAATTCCTCATTGCTATTACAAAAGTTAAGACGTCAGATTGAAAAGTAAAATTTAATCAAAGGAAACCAGGTTGGTGGTCAGAGGGTGTTCCATTCAAAACATTGTCTAAACTAAAAGGCATTTTTTTGAATTCAGACTATGCTTATCTCTGAATGCTTTCTGTTATATGGGAAACTGGAGTCAAAGGTTATAAAATGTTATTAAAAATTATATGTACATCATGGATATAATTTAATAGTCACAGCAATAATCAAATTCCTTACTAAATATATAATAACCAAGCAGTTGGTAAGAAGAAGTGGCAGAGAGATATAAAAAAATTCAAGGTGAATTTAAATTATAAACCAAGCCCCTCTGCAGCATCAGCAGGAAATCATGGAACATAATGAAATAATCTTTTATACACAGGCGTTTCAATTCTGGTTTGATGAAATACACATTTATTGGACTGTATAGGCTTTATATGTAAACATTAGAATTCTAGACATTCTAAATAGCATAATAGGCAAAATTAGCAGGATAACATGAACATATCTAGATCCAACTCATAAGCCACCAATCAATAGAACAAGTATTATGTTGATATAGTAGCTCATCATCTTTGATTTCTAGTCATACAAGAGTGACACGTTTTCTCACCGAAAACTTACAATTTCTCCTGCAGTATTCTTTTAAAATCATACCATTCGAATGGAATTTTCGCTCACTTTTTTATTTGAATTCCTCATTGCTATCTTTCGAACACATAAAAGTAACACACAAAGGATTGGAAAATAAAATTTTATCAAAAGAAACAAGGTTGGTGGTCAGAGGTTGTTCCATTCAAAACCATAAGTGGAATTTTCGCTCACTTTTTTATTTGAATTCCTCATTGCTATCATGCAAATATGTCAATCTAACAAATGAAGGATTGAAAAGTAAAACTTAATCAAAAGAAACCAGGTTGGTGGTCAGAGGTTGTTCCATTCAAAACCATAAGTGGAATTTTTGCTCACTTTTTCATTCGAGTGGAATTTTCACTCACTTTTTCATTCGAATTCCTCAATGCTAAAGTAACTAATAATAGATTGAAAAGTAAAACTTAATCAAAAGAAACCAGGTCAGTGGTCAGAGGTTGTTCCATTCAAAACCAAAGGTAAAAATTTTTGCTCACTTTTTCATTTGAGTGGAATATTTGCTCACCTTTTTATTCGAATTCCTCATTGCTATCTTTCAAACCTGACTAATAAAGGATTGAAAAGTAAAATTTAATCAAAGTAACCAGGTTAGTGGTCAGAGGTTGTTCCATTCAAAACCAAAGGTGGAATTTTTGCTCAATTTTTCATTTGAGTGGAATTTTTGCTCACTTTTATATTCGAATTCCTCATTGCTATCTTTCAAATCCATTCAAAACCAAAAGTGTAATTTTCGCTCACTTTTTTATTCGAATTCCTCATTGCTATCCTTAAGCAAACAACTCAAACTAACAAATAAAGGATTATCTCTGTATGCTTACTATTATATAAGAAACTGGAGTCAGAGGCTACAAAATGTTATTAAAAGTTGTTATGTACTTCATGGATATAATTTAAAGGATATTGAATCTTAATTTAAAATAGTCACAGTAATAAACAAATTCCTTCCAAAATATACAATAAGCAAGCAGTTGGTAGAAATGGCAGAGAGATATAAAAACATTCTATTATTATACAAAATGCAAGGTTTATTTAAATTATAAACCTAGCCCCTCTGCATAGTGTTATCAATATCTTTATCTGACGATTCCTGAGAACATTTAGATATCTCTTTGTATTAGATTTTAAAAACTGTTTTTATTTTTACGCAAAAATAAAAATATTAACTGTTATATTGTCTGCTTTTTTGGCACAAGACCATCTCATTACAGCTTCTTTAAATAAATAAATCACATGCATTAACATACCCATACAGGATTTGTTCTGTACAGGATCATTCCACACTCTAACCTCATCATAAGGAATGCACGTAGAAATCTATGTTATATAGTCTACTTTTTTGGCACAAGACCATGGAACATAAATGAAATAAATAATCTTTTATACACAAGCGTTTCAATTCTGGTTTGATGAAATACCCATTTATTGGACTGCATAAGGTTTAATACGTAAACATTTCTAGACATTCTAAATAGCATAATAGGCAAAATTATTAGGATAACATGAACATCTCTAATCAATAAAGCTCAGACAACTTGAGAATATTAGAACAAGTATTTTGTTGATGTAGTAGCTGTAGCAGAATCATCATCTTTGATTTCTAGTCATACAGATACTGCTAGAAGTTGGTATATAAAGGGTTAGAAACATGAGAGAATGGAAAGTCTAAGGTCTGTCAAGATTGAGAAGAGCGCTCTATTAAACATTAGTAGAGTGACAAGTTTTCTCACCCCAAAACATACAATTTCCCCTGCAGTATTTTTAAAAAAATCATATTCATTATTTATTCACATGTTATAATAAAAATGTAGTTGACAGCATAACTAGAGTGTAATTTCAATTTGTTAATGTGGTAAATGCTGCCTGAACAAATTGAAAAACAATGGTTGTTAAATTCTTTTTAACAAACATTAAATTAAATTGTTGTTTTTGATGATAAGAAATACAAGGGATTCCAAAGGCATGCATTTGTTGACTTTCTTGAAAAAAGGTGGCAGATGCTTAAAGGTTGAGATTAAGGAACTTTATATACGCAATAAAATTAACAGTTTGAGTGAAGAGAAATTCATAGAAAAGAATTCTTCTAGTCCTAAGAAAACTAAGAAGAGTGAAGTCGGACATGTTGTTTCTTCTCCCAGTTAGAATTGAAGGGAAGATGACCAGTAAAGATGAAGTTAAAGCATTTATGAGAGAGATAGAATTAATTAAGCCCAGACAAGAATCGTTTAGATTGATGGAAAGGACACGAATCAAGTTATCCACAAGTTGCCAAAATTGCTAGGCATTATTTATCCATTCTTGCAACATCTGTTCCAGCAGAAAGAATTTTTCTACCACTCGACTACTAATAAACAAAGATGTACAATATAATATAACATGTATAATATAATATAACAAGTGTTATCAGAGTTACTGAAATTTTTGCTCACTTCTTCATTAGAATTCCTCATTGCTATTACAAAAGTTAAGACGTCATTAACAAGAGATTGAAAAGTAAAATTTAATCAAAGGAAACCAGGTTGGTGGTCAGAGAGTGTTCCATTCAAAACATTGTCTAAACTAAAAGGCATTTTTTTTGAATTCAGACTATGCTTATCTCTGAATGCTTTCTGTTATATGGGAAACTGGAGTCAAAGGTTATAAAATGTTATTAAAAATTATATGTACATCATGGATATAATTAATAGTCACAGCAATAATCAAATTCCTTACTAAATATATAATAACCAAGCAGTTGGTAAGAAGAAGTGGCAGAGAGATATAAAAAAATTCAAGGTGAATTTAAATTATAAACCAAGCCCCTCTGCAGCATCAGCAGGAAATCATGGAACATAATGAAATAATCTTTTATACACAGACGTTTCAATTCTGGTTTGATGAAATACACATTTATTGGACTGTATAGGCTTTATATGTAAACATTAGAATTCTAGACATTCTAAATAGCATAATAGGCAAAATTAGTAGGATAACATGAACATATCTAGATCCAACTCATAAGCCACCAATCAATAGAACAAGTATTATGTTGATATAGTAGCTCATCATCTTTGATTTCTAGTCATACAAGAATGACACGTTTTCTCACCGAAAACTTACAATTTCTCCTGCAGTATTCTTTTAAAATCATATCATTCGAATGGAATTTTCACTCACTTTTTTATTTGAATTCCTCATCGCTATCTTTCAAACACGTAAAGTAACACACAAAGGATTGGAAAATAAAATTTTATCAAAAGAAACAAGGTTGGTGGTCAGAGGTTGTTCCATTCAAAACCATAAGTGGAATTTTCGCTTACTTTTTTATTCGAATTCCTCATTGCTATCATGCAAATATGTCAAACTAACTAACGAAGGATTGAAAAGTAAAACTTAATCAAAAGGTGGTCAGAGGTTGTTCCATTCAAAACCATAAGTGGAATTTTCGCTCACTTTTTCATTCGAATTCCTCAATGCTAACATTCAAATATGCTAAAGTAACTAATAATAGATTGAAAAGTAAAACTTAATCAAAAGAAACCAGGTCAGTGGTCAGAGGTTGTTCCATTCAAAACCAAAGGTAAAAATTTTTGCTCACTTTTTTATTCGAATTCCTCATTGCTATCCTTAAGCAAACAACTCAAACTAACAAATAAAGGATTATCTCTGTATGCTTACTATTATATAGGAAACTGGAGTCAGAGGCTACAAAATGTTATTAAAAGTTGTTATGTACATCATGGATATAATTTAAAGGACATTGAATCTTAATTTAAAATAGTCACAGTAATAAACAAATTCCTTCCAAAATATACAATAAGCAAGCAGTTGGTAGAAATGGCAGTGAGATATAAAAAGATTCTATTATTATACAAAATGCAAGGTTTATTTAAATTATAAACCCAGCCCCTCTGCATAGTGTTATCAATATCTTTATCTGACGATTCCTGAGAACATTTAGATATCTCTTTGTATTAGATTTTAAAAACTGTTTTTATTGTTACGCAAAAATGAAAATATTAACTGTTATATAGTCTGCTTTTTTGGCACAAGACCATCTCATTACAGCTTCTTTAAATAAATAAATCACATGCATTAACATACCCATACAGGATTTGTTCTTTATAGGATCATTCCACACTCTAACCTCATCATAAGGAATGCACGTAGAAATCTATGTTATATAGTCTACTTTTTTGGCACAAGACCATGGAACATAATGAAATAAATAATCTTTTATACACAAGCGTTTCAATTCTGGTTTGATGAAATATCCATTTATTGGACTGCATAAGGTTTAATACGTAAACATTTCTAGACATTCTAAATAGCATAATAGGCAAAATATTTAGGATAACATGAACATCTCTAGATCCAACTCATAAACAACCAATCAATAAAGCTCAGACAACTTGAGAATATTAGAACAAGTATTTTGTTGATGTAGTAGCTGTAGCAGAATCATCATCTTTGATTTCTAGTCATACAGATACTCCTAGAAGTTGGTATATAAAGGCTTAGAAACATGAGAGAATGGAAAGTCTAAGGTCTGTCAAGATTGAGAAGAGCGCTCTATTAAACATTAGTAGAGTGACAAGTTTTTTCACCCCAAAACATACAATTTCCCCTGCAGTATTTAAAAAAAATCATATTCATTATTTATTCACATGTTATTATAAAAATGTATTTGACAGCATAACTAGAGTGTAATTTCAATTTGTTAATGTGGTAAATGCTGCCTGAACAAATTGAAAAACAATGGTTGTTAAATTCTTTTTAACAAACATTAAATTAAATTATTGTTTTTGATGATAAGAAATACAAGGGATTCCAAAGGCATGCACTTGTTGACTTTCTTGAAAAAAGGTGGCAGATGCTTAAAGGTTGAGATTAAAGAACTTTATATACACAATAAAGGATACAAGAGAATTCTTCTAGTCCTAAGAAAACTAAGAAAGTGAAGTCGGACATGTTGTTTCTTCTCCCAGTTAGAATTGAAGGGAAGATGACCAGTAAAGATGAAGTTAAAGCATTTATGAGAGAGATGGAATTAATTAAGCCCAGACAAGAATCATTTAGATTGATGGATAGGACACGAATCAAGTTATCCACAAGTTGCCAAAATTGCTAGGCATTATTTATCCATTCCTGCAACATCTGTTCTAGGAGAAAGAATTTTTCTTCCACTCGACTACTAATAAACAAAGATGTACAATATAATATAACAAGTGTTATTAGAGTTACTGAAATGTTTGCTCACTTCTTCATTAGAATTCCTCATTGCTATTACAAAAGTTACGACGTCATTAACAAGAGATTGAAAAGTAAAATTTAATCAAAGGAAACCAGGTTGGTGGTCAGAGAATGTTCCATTCAAAACATTGTCTAAACTAAAAGGCATTTTTTTTGAATTCAGACTATGCTTATCTCTAAATGCTTTCTGTTATATGGGAAACTGGAGTCAAAGGTTATAAAATGTTGTTAAAAATTATATGTACATCATAGATACAATTTAATAGTCACAGCAATAATCAAATTCAATGTGATGTGCATAGAATGTAGTGACAAGTTTTCTCACCGAAAACTTACAATTTCTCCTGCAGTATTCTTTTAAAATCATACTATTATTTATTCACATGCTATTACAAAAATGTATTTGACAGCATAACTAGAGTGTAATTTCAATTTGTTCATGTGGTAAATGCTGTCTGGCCAACTTAAAAAACAATGGTTGTTAAATTCTTTTTAACAAACATTAAATCATATACCAAAAAAAACATCAATAATAAAATGGAGGATGACAGGGTTGAGTGTCCTGTCTGCCATCGTTTCTTTGCAGTTACCTCTGCTGGACTGATTCGTCTTCATGGACCTGTGGCAAAGCATTGTCTCAGTTCCCACTTGGCTCCTTCACAATCTCTCACTTATCCGCCACCTGCACCGTATAGTTCTGCCTCTGACCAGTCCATGGGATTGGACTGTGACAGGAGCCAAAGCCCCCCCTCAGGTCAATCCATCGTCCTCTGCCGACTTGCTGATGTATCAGAATATTCACCCTCGAGTTCCTATCATTAAGAGGATCCCTAGGGCATCTCGTTATCTTGTTACACAAAAGTTCTGCTCCCTCTTAGAGGGCGTGGTCAAAGAATTCTCTGCCATCTTGGGAGAGGTTGCTTTCTTTCACTTCTCGTAGTTTATTCACACCTCGTCAAGGAGGTAAGAGGTAGTCCCTGTCCTCCCTTATTAATAACCAGTTGGAACTAGATGCAGGACCTCCTACTAGCCTAGCTGATTTGTTTTGTTGTTATCATGCTCGTCCTTCCAACCCTGCTCATCGTTTGAGGGCTGCGGTTTCAGTTCGGTTGGAAGAAGGTGGTTTTAAGGGCGTCATCAGGATGGCTTCAGGAGTTTCGAAGGTGGTGGAGCCATCTGATGGTACTTTCAGTGCGTTTCAGGATAAGCACCCTCCAGTTCCATCTGATTTTTCCCCACCTTCTCCACCTCCTGAGGCACTTGAGCCCTTATGTTAGTGAAGTGGAGGTAGCAAGGGCCATTAGATCTTTTCCTCTGGGGTCATTAGCTGGTCCTAATGGTCTCCGCCCACAACATCTGAAGGATATGCTACTCCAGTCACTTACCATTGTTGTCCGCCTTGGCTGCCTTTGCTTCCCTCGTTCTTGAGGGACGGACCCCTCCTTCCGTGCGCCATTTCTTTTTCGGTGCTCGCCTCATTGCTCTGGATAAGAGTGGAGGAGGAGTTCCTCCAATAGCGGTGGGATGTTGTCTGTGCCGGTTAGTGGCTAAGATCGCGTGTCACAGAGTCATGGAGGATATGTTTCATTTGTTGTCCCCTCATCAGCTGGGTTTCGGTGTTAGAGGAGGTATTGAGGCCGCAATTCATGCTGCACGTTGTTTCATCGATCAACTTAGTCCAGGTGAGGCCTTTGTTGAATTAGACTTTTGTAATGCCTTTAACTCTCTGAGACGAGACAAAATGTTGCACTCAGTTAAGTCTCTTTGCCCAACCCTCTACTCTTTTGTCTTCTCAGCGTACTCTCTCCTCATCTCTCTATTGAGAGGACAGGACAGTTTCTTCAGCAGAAGGGGTTCAGCAAGGGGACCCTTTAGGCCCGCTACTGTTTTGTCTTGCTCTCCATCAATTTTTAGTGCGGCTAAAGTCTCCATTTCATGTCGGTTACCTGGACAATGTTTCTTTGGGGGGTCCTGTAGAGTCTTTAGTCGGTGATATTTCTATTATCAAACAAGCAGTCAACATTGGACGTGTCAGTGATGGTGTTGATCAGCTTACCTGTAGTTCTGTCCTTCCTGGTGCTCAGTCTATTCTCCCTTCATCTGTGTACTTCCTAGGGTCCCCTATCGGAGATATCAACCACGTTTCTTCCGTTATTTGTGAAAAGATTGGCTTTCTTCATGAGCTGGGTGAGCGTCTGTGTTTATTCTCTGTCCATGACTCAATCCTGTTGTTGCTTAACTCTTTTGCTATCCCCCGTCTCTTTTTTTTGTTGAGGTCCTCACCAGCCTTTCAATCTCCTCTGTTGCAAGAGTATGATTCCCTTCTCTGCTCACTCCTCAGCACTCTATTGAATGTTAATATCTCCACTAATTGTTCAGCTTGGTCTCTGGCCTCCTTACCAATACGGAAGGGTGGGCTGGGATTCAGATCTGCAGTACAGCTTGGACCTTCTTGTTATTTATCTTCTTCTGCTGCTGCTTCTGGTTGATCTCCTTCTCACCCATTCCTGTACCCATACTTCTACTGTTTCACAGTCACTAGTGCAAGAGGCCAAGTCTTTATGGTCTTGGGGTCTTCCACCCATTGATCCCCCATCCGGTGGAGATGCTTCAGTTCAGAGAGCATGGGATGATCCTGTGGTTGAATGCTCCTTTGATTCGCTGGTCGCATCTGCTCCAGACGATCTCTCTCGAGCAAGGTTGTTAGCTGTTTCAGCACCTGAGTCTGGGCTTGGCTCCAGGCTCTTCCAGTATCATTATTGGGGGTTAGATTGGATGATAGTGTGATGCGTGTTTGTGTTGCCTTACGTCTCAGCTTAGCTACCTGTGTACCGCATTCATGTCGTAACTGCAGTGCGGCTGTGAATCATCTTGGTCATCATGGTTTTGTATGTAAGAAAGGTGGTGGTCGCTATCATCATGATGCTGCAGTAAATGATGTCATTCACCGTGACTTGGCAGCTGCAGGTGTTCCATCTCACCTTTGAGCCCACAGGATTGTCACGCTCTGATGGGAAATGCCCAGATGGTTTATCTCTCATTCCATGGGAGAGAGGCAGGCCATTGGTCTGGGATGTCACTGTACCAGACTCCTTAGCTGTATCATATTGGTCAGTGGCTCTTTCTGGTGTTGGTTTTGTAGCAACTTTTGCAAAAATCAAAGAAGATATCGAAGTACTCACATCTACTGCCCTCTTACTTATTCTGTCCCATTGCTATTGAGTCTCTTGGTGCTCTGGAAGCTCAGTCATCAGCACTCATTCGTGAGCTGGGCAAGAGAATCAGACACCATTCTGGTGAGGAGAGTGCTTTTCCCTTTCTTTTACAACAATTATCTATCGCTGTGCAGAGGGGCAACGCATCATTGATTATGGACACTCTTCCTTCCTCCTTTGACACTATGTTCCCATATGACTAGTAAATTATTAATAGCTGTCAACTATTTTAGATAATATGTTTATTATTATTATTACTTAATAATAATAATAATAATAATAATTTAGTAATTTAAAAAAGGTTAATTGTGACTTGGATTTCGAAAGAGGATAATAGATTTAAAAGTAAAACTTAATCAAAGGAAACCAGGTTGGTGGTCAGAGGGTGTTCCATTCAAAACCAAAAGTGGAATTTTTGCTCACTTTTTCATTCAAATTCCTCAATGCTGACGTTCAAATATACTGAAGTAACTAATAAAGGATTGAAAAGTAAAATTTAATCTAAGAAACCAGGTTGGTGGCCAGAGGTTGTTCCATTCAAAATCAAAAGTGGAATTTTTACTCACTTTTTCATTCGAGTGGAATTTTAGCTCCCTTTTTTATTTGAATTCCTCATTGCTATCCTTCAAATATGTAAAAGTAACAAATAAAGGATTGAAAAGTAAAATTTAATCAAAGAAACCAGGTTGGTGGTCAGAGGTTGTTCCATTCAAAACCAAAAGTGGAATTTTTGCTCACCTTTTCATTCAAATTCCTCAATGCTGACGTTCAAATATACTGAAGTAACTAATAAAGGATTGAAAAGTAAAATTTAATCTAAGAAACCAGGTTGGTGGCCAGAGGTTGTTCCATTCAAAATCAAAAGTGGAATTTTTACTCACTTTTTCATTCGAGTGGAATTTTTGCTCCCTTTTTTATTTGAATTCCTCATTGCTATCCTTCAAATATGTAAAAGTAACAAATAAAGGATTGAAAAGTAAAATTTAATCAAAGAAACCAGGTTGGTGGTCAGAGGTTGTTCCATTCAAAACCAAAAGTGGAATTTTCGCTCACTTTTTCATTCAAATTCCTCGAATTCCTCGAATTCCTCAATGCTATCATTCAAATATGCTAAAGTAACTAATAAAATATTGAAAAGTAAAACTTAGTCAAAGGAAACCAGGTTAGTTGTTCAAAGGTTGTTCCATTCAAAACCAAAAGAGGAATTTTTGCTCACTTTTTCATTCGAGTGGACTTTTTCCTAACTTTTTTATTCGAACTCCTCATTGCTATCCTTGAAACAACTCAAACTAACAAATAAAGGATTGAAAAGTAAAATTTAATCAAAGAAACCAGGTTGGTGATCAGAGGTTGTTCCACTTAAAACCGAAAGTGGAATTTTCGCTCACTTTTTTATTCAAATACACTGAAGTAACTAATAAAAGATTGAAAAGTAAAATTTAATTAAAGGAAACCAGGTTGGTGGTCAGAGGGTGTTCCATTCAAAACCAAAAGGCTTCAATGGTGAGTTATTTCTTTTTGAAGTCAGACTATGCTTATCTCTGTATGCTTTCTATTATATAGGAAACTGGAGTCAGAGGCTACAAAATGTTATTAAAAGTTGTTATGTACTTCATGGATATAATTTAAAGGACATTGAATCTTAATTTAAAATAGTCACAGCAATAAACAAATTCCTTCCAAAATATATTATAAGCAAGCAGTTGGTAGAAGTGGCAGAGAGATATAAAACATTCTATTATTATACAAAATGCAAGGTTTATTTAAATTATAAACTCAGTCCCTCTGCAGCATCAGCAGGAAATCAAGGAACATAATGAAAATGTTTTTATACACAGGCATTTCAATTCTGGTTTGATGAAATACCCATTTATTGGACTGTATAGGCTTTATATGTGAACATTTCTAGATTTTCTAAATAGCATCATTCCTGCAACATCTGTTCTAGCAGAAAGAATTTTTCTACAACTGGACTACTAATAAACAAACCAACAGATGTAGTTTAAAACTCATGAATGCTGAAGTTTGTTTATATACAAGCTTCATACTTGTGGTTTTGATTATGTAATTATCTAAATATTTGTTCATGATGACATCCAGTTTTTAAATTCACAATTGTTTCAGCACTACAATATAATATAATAAGTGTTATGTATCTACAGAAACTGAAAAATTATTGCGTCATATTCATCTAACTAAGGATGTTCTGAGCATAATAGGAAGAGTGTGCTTAATTAAATTACTATTGTCCAATTCCTGATGTTCTTTTTCTATGACAAAAAAGGCTGCTCTAACAACGCAAAAAATGGCAGATTTAAGTGATTTTAGTTCTGTTTCATTACAAGATTTGCCTGAGCAATCTTTTTTATAACTCATTTAAATACTAACAGTCTAATACATTAGAAGATTATATTGATGTATTGATGTAGTATAATAGTTGTTTAAAATGTGTATTAGAGTTACTGCTATCATTCAAAAGTGCAGAAATAATTAAAAGGATTTAAATTAATCAAACAAAGGAAACCAGGTTGGTGGTCTGCAGAGGGTGTTCCACTTAGGGCTTCAATGGTGAGTTATTTCTTATCTATAAGCAGTAAGCACTACCAAGTATTTCCTAATTCATTATGACTATTAGTTGAAGCATTCATTTGTACTTGTACTTGTATGTAAGTACTTTCAAAAGTACTTAACCCAATGCTTGATTACAACTAATCTAACAGTATGCTGTTTAGTTCAATTAAGATAGCATTTGGTCATATCTTCAATTAGTGGGCAATAAACTACACAAATGTACTTGTTGGCTTCTAATTGACTTTACAGATATTGGGTTAGACTTAGCAGTAACTCAGTTGTGGTCATATTGATGAAACTATGGTAACCAAGGCCAACCAAGGTCTTGGTTAAAATGATACAATGCTTTTTAAAGTTTTGTTAAAATATTTATCC
Organism: Xestospongia muta; assembly: GCA_963693285.1. Lineage (NCBI taxonomy): Eukaryota > Metazoa > Porifera > Demospongiae > Haplosclerida > Petrosiidae > Xestospongia > Xestospongia muta. The sequence continues at coordinate 18,404,334 of OY848917.1, forward strand.
TTGAAACTTATTGAAACTTATTGTAACTTTCAATTATATAGATACCAATTACTGAACGTCCATTTGGCTATGTTACAGCTACTTCAGATGATCAGTTATGAATCCTTGTGACTAAATACTTTGTGGTAATAATGCTTATATATTAAACTGGAGTCAGAGGCTACAAAAATGGATATAATTTAAAGGACATTGAACCTTAATTTAAAAAGTGTTCTTTTTCTTCTTAGAATTAGGAAACAATATTGAAGTGTGGCTCTTACCACATGTGTTAGGGCAAAATCAATTGAGTGGCTTCCATTTCAGCACACACTTATATAAGTCAACATAGTAAATTACAGTGGGAAAGTATTCTTAGTAGTCTTATTTCATAATCCACAAGGTAAGACTTTTAGAATAACATGATTGAGACAAAGAGATGAATAATGAATATAAACCTGCTGAAAAACAATCACACAACTTAGTAAAAGGCCAAATACATAGAAGAGGGATGCTTTCACAATATCTACATTTGGAAGCATAGATGATTTATATAATCTCCACACAATTTGCTGTATTGCATCTATCTCTCGCTATTTTGTCAACTTGTTTAAAACTTGTATTACTTGTGCTGCAACCTCACACAATTGCGAGTATGGTTGACATAAATCAAATAAATTGATATTTTTAGAAGAATAAAGTGTATTTGAATGAATCAAATTTAATATAAAAACTTATATGAGATTTATTTTACATTACATATATAAATTATATCAAGTGGCAATGTTGACAGATATCATAAAGATAGAAATATAGGGTTGTTGTTAAAATAAAATCTTGTCGCAAATGATGTTAGGTGTCCACAATATGGGATTAAGTATTGTTACAAGGTTGTGCAGTTGTTAATAGTATTAAGATAAGCCCATAGCACCACTACAATGTGATGTAGTTACCTCTTTAAAGGAATTCCCCTACTTATGCATGGTCTCTTGTAAATATCTATTAAATCTATACAGTCAAAATAATTTCAGCAGGATTAAGCCAGACCTCCAAACATTGCAAACATAAAATAAGTGAAGATATTAACAAGCAACACTCTCACACGAAACAATAGCTAGGCACTAAACACATTTATACCTTTAACAAACTAAAGTCCACAACCTCAAAGAATGCTTTTATGTTAAGACTAGGGATATGTGGATATGCAGCGTTTGTCTCTTGCAATGATAGGTTAGATTTAATGGCAAATGCAGGTTTGATATCTAGTCTGTCCAGAATAATAGATATTTGTTCAAACTTAATTGATCTTATTCACCTTCATACTGCTCTAGAAGTCATATACACATCTTTTATTTGTTTTAAATATGTCTGCTTTTTACTTTTTTCAAGTTTATTGCATCGCTAAACATCGAGTAAACATTTTCGCTGTGAACATAACTGATCACATGATTTCCATACCTGTGGTTCCGGGTTGCGGTAAATTAATTATCACATACCTTAGAGTGACGAACCACACACACACACACACATATATATATACATAAAATAAAAGTGAGATTTTGATGCACTATTCAGACTAGTTGCCTTGTGCTATTGTGTTCAGCAGCAATTACATTTCAAGTGCAGACCACACCTCTGTGGAACAAGAATGATTTTTTTAAATATTTTATTTTATAGTTAGCATATCTTCCGCATTTTGAGTCGCTGATTCTGATTTGCTTTTCACATTTCAGTCAGGTGGTCTAGAAATGCTCAAACACTATTTACGTAATTTTATTTTTTTATTTTAATGAGGTAATGAAGTGAAGGTAGTTTAACATAGATTTTGTGTATTGGAAGATTAAAGTCAAAATAAAAAATACTAAGGTATTGTGACACAATACCTTAGAATTTCAAGGTAGACTTGATAAAGTGACATCACAGCACTGTATCCCCGGGATATAGTGTAGTGATGTCAGCAAACACTAAACGTTTATACCATGAACAACAGATTACTAGTGTTTAGTATATTCACAATCCTCACAAAAATAATTTTGAACTTTCATAGTGTAATGTCACAAGTACGAGTTATTGCCCAACTTCTCAGATTTATTGATGATACAGCTTGTGACATCTTGGGATGTATGAGCATTCGATGTCATTGCATGCTGTGTTAGCAATATAGCTCTTATGCTTGGACAATAACGTATACTTACTGAATTATGTTACTATACTACACAAATAGGTTGTTATGTTTCTTGACATTATTAAATTTAAAACAATACTATTAAGAGTAATACAGTAAGTATAATGACTAACCATACAGAGTTGGGAGAGAGCTGGGTGTACATATTAAGCTTCTTTCAATTGCTTTTGAATCAAGCTGAGTAACACAGATTCCTACTCTATCACCCTATAGAGTAAAAGTAATGAGAAAAAAAGACATACTTAGTTGAGGTAAGATATAGTGCTTAACACAACATATATGTTTCATTAAAACTACATGTACAATTGTATTTTGCTGTACCATATACATGTTTACTCACTTGAATTGCTTTTTGAACTGGCTGATGAAACATTTGCATTGACTTTACTTTTTTCGTAATTTTCAAAAGTGGAATTTCAATATTCTGAGGAAAAGTAGAAACAAACAATCGATTAACAACAATCATAGCTTGAAAGTAAGGGAGTTATTTAACAAGTTAATTAGGAGACTTAAAGTTGAGATAATGAATGCAATATCAGAAATCATTATCAGTTGATTACAAAGCACTTACATCATTTACTTTAACTGATCCACTAAGGACAGTTCCTGTCAATACAGTGCCTTGACCTTTTATAGGAAAGCAGTGATCTACTGAGAATATGAAAGGACCTTCAGGACTTCTATCAGGAATAAACAACAAGTCAGAGAGCACCTGGATATGACGAAGAAAAGCAATAAATTAGATGTGACCCAAATTGAAATGCTGAATTAATCGCAGAGATATAATTCAATTGAACACTTGCATTTACTGTTGCTAGATGGTCACTTTATACAGTAAAGAATACCAATTTTTTGTTCATCCACCACAATTATTTAAATACTTCCAAGACAGTTTGATCACAAATAGGAATCTCTAGTTGCTATTGAGTTATTCCTTTGGTCACACCCAACATATAATATAGTATTTTTACTTTTTGCTTGGACAAAAGAGCTGGTCTTTTAAGCTTAGAGCTTTGGTGAAAGCTAAAGCTCTTATAGACTTATTACAGAACACTCATATTGAGCTTTTTCCTTGCTAGGAACATTGAATAACATCCATTTTCTTGGAAGAAGTGGCTCTAAACTACAATAGTTTCCACATGTTTCAATCCACTCTTTCTTTGGTATAAAACCGCTTTTCTATCCTCTTTAAAACATTAAATTCATGTATTTGTACCCACGATAACAGCTTTAATCAGTTTATAATTGCCCTTCATCACTGATGTAGGTATAATTGTAGTCTGGTTGGTTAGTAACAGTGAAGTTAGGGATTTATTGGATATAATAGTATAATTATAATAAGAACTGTTTTTGACTAACAAGCTAGATTACAGGAAACAATATTAAGATCCCCTGGACAGGGATCAGGACACAACATGACAGACTCAGAATGAAATCATTCTAATTTTAGGATATACCTTAGTTAGGTTGTCCAGTCCAATAGCATTTTCACTTTCAGCTGCCTATAGTGTGATACAATCATTGTCACTATTACAATTCTAGACTTAGGGAACTAAGTCAATTATTAGCACATTAGCATTCACTGCTAATATTCTGAAGTATATGTATATATATATATATATATATATATATGAGGGATTATTCAGTTTTTTGCTTAGTTTTGATCTAGTAGGTAGACAAAGTATTAGATGAAGTTTGTTTGAATCCTTCATGGAATGAAAGCATGAGACGTGTCAACTGGCTAATATATCACAAGGTTATGGAATTACTGTAGTTTATTAATCCACAGAAGATAATGACCTTGCAGTTTACTCTTAATATTTATTCTAGATTCCTGGCCATTGTGTTTAAGCAGCAAAAGTTCATATTGACAATATTGGATTGTTCAAAATAATTTTAATATACTTTAACAATATAAAAAAAGGATATATACCTCTGGTCCTCCAGGTCTTGCAGCTAAAGGTACTATCGGGACTCCTTGAAATCTTGTGCTCTCAAGGGTCTTTGCAATTTTTTTACTCATCTATAATAGCAGTAGTTACAATAATGTAATGACATAGCTTATAATAAAATGTAATTTCCTTACATACATCTCAAAAATGGGATAAGATATTGACAGCAAAAACAATTTTAATCAATATATATATAGAAAGTAGCTGATTAAAAGAAACTTTTATAAATTATCTCCTACAGCATCTGGAGGCACTTAAACTAATGCTGGTTAAATATCAGTATAAACTATTCCTATGATATTGTTACAAAATATATAAAGGTTTACCACATACCTTTGCTATGTGAGTGTCTCGTTTGGCTGGTTCTAAAAGGTCAGTTTTATTCAAAACAATTATCATGTGATCACATGTGATCTCTCCAATAACTAAACACTAAAGAAGAAGAGATATTTAATACCTGAAACATAATGTGTGTAGTTTAGGTCAACTAAAAATTGTGTGTACTGTGGGTAGGTTTAGTGAGAATATAGACAGTAGCAATTAACGCAATTAGAATATATTCATATGTAAGATAAAAAGGCTAAAGTATCAATCAGTGCAACTGCTTACAACAAAAAATCGCTAAAACCTTAATTGATATTTAGTGTTTTCTGTTCAGTAACTTTTAAAACATAAATTGTACTTAATCCAGCTACACATCAGTAATAATATGTTTACATTTGTAACAACTTCAAATGATAATAACAAGAGGGATTAAAAAAGAAGAGAGTGTCAAACTTAACAGAGTATTGTAGAAACACTGTGTGGAACCTAACATGATATTCTGATGATGCTTTTCTGTGAACTAGATCATAATCGTTTGCAAACTTACCTTGAAATCATGATCGAGTGCATTTAAAGACATAACTGATTTGATTAAAAATCCCTACTCAAAATATGTTGTCACATTACTTTTCACACAATGTTTCCATCACATTTCTCTTCTCCTTATCTACTCTTGATAATAATCATGGTTATTTTAAGGAAAATAAAATGCAATGAAGATTGGTTATTTTGAGGATAAACTAGATATAATAGTAACATATATATTTCAACTGCTATGTTGTACTGTTGATAGTAAGTAATAGTATTAACCAATTAAATGGACCCACTCAAAAATATTCACTAATCAGGACATTACATCCTGTATGTAACCTTACAAGGTTATAAATGAATATACTTAAAAGAAGAGGAAGACTGAAAACATGGCTAATGGTAAGTTATATCAAAATATAAACATCATATTGAAATGAAGGTTTGAGCAATGATCAGAAATTGTTATATGAATGTATTTTGAAGGCATTTATTATTGTCCTGTAAATATCAATTAATATAAGAATACTTTGTTAAATATTGAGTCAGAATCAAACGTACAATAGTATGTTGGAAATGTACAGTTAGATAATACATGAAGAAATAAATGTATTGAGGTTATTATATTGTCAGCGTTTAGTTTCACAGGGAGGTCAGTCATTACAAGGAGAATTTTCGTGATACACATGCAAATAGGTGAATTAGCAGTCAAGGTTGGAATTGACTATTTCTTCTTTAAACATTTGGCTTGAAAAAATGTTTCATGCTATTAGTTCATTTGGTTTCAAGTCTAAACAATTCACTAAAAAGATTGCCGGTGTCAGCAATAACAACACTTAAAATAAAGTAAATGCTATATGGAGAATAAGTCATGTAGTACACGTAAGCTGGTTCTATGAAAACAGTTGATAACATGTAGTACGTAACAATGGATTGGTATGTGATATACGAGTACTAAGGCTATGATGTTGTGACATAACACCTTTCAATTTGTCTTGTACAATATTAACTTAAACATTACTAAGGTAAGAATATTGTTAGGATAGCATTACTATATTGTCAATGATGGTATTATTGACTTTTAAACTACAGGTAATACAATGCTGGTAACCATTGCCAATGCTTTTCCTTTTAGGAGCAGAGTTTAATGATTGGCATCAAGATGAAGATGCATCACCATTATCACCAACTCCAATATACTACAGCTCTGATGGTGGGCCCATAATCAAATCAAGGAAAAATCCTAAAAAATACAGAAGTGGTGAAAAGAGAAGACTTAAACCTCAACCAAATTTACTTCCAGACGAAGAATCTGAAGCAAGTTTTACATTTTTACGGGAAACAACCAATATTGATATACCACCATTTTTTGAAGAAGTACAAGAAGGGACAGAAAATATTAGCGATGATGTGGAATCAGATTGTGTAAGGAAGCACCCTCAGGCTCTACTACCTAATCCATCAAAACAACAAGAAAATGACCTTACAATTAGTGGAGAGATTGATCCATTATTAGGACGCATACCAGAACAACGATGTGGTAAGGCTATACAAAAGAAATGTTCTATATATACATGTATATAGCTATATAACATTTGTATATAGTCCATGTATTACTAAATACAAGAAATAAAAGCCAGAAAGGAAGAGAGCAAACATGAATTGTTAATTCTACTCAACATAAGCATTTATGTTGTTTTCTATTACAGGTAGAAAGTGCTTAATATTTACCATCATAATATGTCTAACAGTGGTAATTCTATTTGGCTGTATAGCAGAAGCAAGTATTAGCAGAAAAATTACTACATCTAATGTTCAAAAAAGTCCAATATCACTCTACATAGCCCCATTAAGTGTGACAGAAGTTGACCTTAAAGATTATGGCATAGATGGCATCAAAAATCAAGGGATTAAAATAACTAAAAGAATATCATCTAATCCAGATTTTCGATATACCGGAGTTTTAGAAGCAACTTCTCAAAATGGTAACATTGATTGTATAATGAGGCGATTAAAATTTACCAATGCACCATTCAATCATGGTAACCTGCTAGTACGATATTGGCCTCATGGTCAAGTCCCTACAGGAACTATAGAATGTAACACAAACGACAACCACCTTTGGATATGGAGTGGCTCCTTAAGAAATTTGACCAGCTTTAACTGTAACAGTGAAGATCTCATAAAACAACTGAACTTTTCTTGTAGTCAAAGTCCACTAAATGTATCTGATATTGCTAACATAGTACATGCTAGAGCACAAGAAGATGAAGATTTGGTTGCAATGCTTTTCTGCTCTGACAGTCAAAGTGATGTCATGGTGAGCATTAATATTGAAGAGTGTCTACCAATACCAACTAATCATTATACAACCATATATGTTAATGGCTATACTAATCCAACTAACAATTCTATGACTGTGAAGTTTAAAAACATGTTCAACTTGTTATATCCTAAAGTCTATATCAATACAGAAGGCCTGCAAAACTTCCAAAATAAGTATGACAAAATTGAAATAGAAATGAGTGGAATACGAAACGAAAACTTCTGGAAGTTGGGAGCAGGAATAAGTATAGCTCTTTTTGTTCTCCTAATACTATGTATATGCATTGCTTTATGTTGTAGAAAAAAAAGAAGATATTTCAATTGCTGTTATCTTTAGAGACCAATACTAAGACATGAAGTAATACTGACACATATAACAATGTATCTTTTAATATTATAATATTGTAAAATAAACATGTGATGGCCATGTGACTGTTGTGTTAGCAATACAATGTAACTATAATAATATTAAATATTGACACGTTTATCACAATACTGTTAGTTTTGACTATACTATAGTTTTTATAATAACACACTCTAAAATAACACACTCTAAAAGAAAAAAAGAAGTCTAGCTGTTAGTGAATAGATAATTAGCAAGAAAGAAAATGGCTACTCCATCAGGTAAGAAATTACAATGACTATATATCTTCATGTTTGTCTAATTAAGATTAACACAATGAGTATGTGCTAGATGACAGTTAATGAGCTCCAATAACTCTGTCAATACTAAGTTGTTTTGTCTATATATAAAAACATATCAAATCAATTAAGACAAAATTTGCTTATAAGAGATTTTGTAACATGTATCAAAGATGATGAAACACTGTTTTGTAGTTGTTTGATCAAATACATAGGCCAATAATTTAAGACATAACAATATAAAAAATGCAATGAATCAAATTGAATAGAACAACTTTGTGAAACCGAGAGACATATTCCAGAGGTACAACAAAATACAAGATGCTTTAATAACACAAGTTAATTTCCTCAAATATATCTCTATAAACAACAATAACAACATCAACAACAATCACTCCTTATGTATAACATGTATTTGGTGCCCAAATGATGGATCTCTTAAGTAAATGGAATTATGAATCTATTTATAATGCTTGTCACGCCCTCAGAGCAAATTAGCCACCCCTTGAACCTCGCCTATTCTTGTCATTACATTTTGCTCTGTCAATAATAGACAAACAAATGTCTTACAAGCAAGGTATCCCTCTTTTAAAAGCATCCGAGAATGATGATAGCCTCCAAAACAACCAAGACTCAGGTAAAGACTCTGATACAAAAACCATTGCCACCAAGTTTAATTAAAGATGGATTCACTTTGTTATCTCGAACTTGAAAATATTGTCTACTTGCTGCTGTAGCTGCTGTAACGAGTGTGGTATCCATCGCTATCTAAATATTGAGCATATCACTGCCTCTAGCTCTTATCCATTCCAAGCAACCACAGTTCAATGATACAGTTATTAAGTCGCCATATGATACCAGACAACAATCAGCTGTCATAATTATGTACCTTTTCAGTTGTGGGTATGGCCACATTAAATGTGTAACAAACGACAGTCAGTTTAAGGACCAATCTATTGAGTGAAATAATTGCTTTAATACAACCAGCTCAGACTCACAAGTTATTTTATAGTTCAATAGTTTGTGAGACTAGAAAAGTTGTACAAGTCACAAAAAATTTAGTGTTAACTTTCATTATCAAAACACTATTTATATAATATATTTCCACTTGTAGGTGGTCGTGATGGCCGTGTCACTATATCTCCACAAGGAATAGTTGGTTACAGTTCAGATAATGAAGAACGAGTAAGAATAGCATCAAGAAATAATAACAGGCGACAAGATATTTCAAGCTCACACTCAATTGTTGAAGCTCAAGGAAATGAAAATAGTCAATATCTCAATGATGTACACAATGATGCACGTAATGACCCACTTAATCAAAGCAATGAACAACATGAAGTACAACCTCCCTTGCATCATGATGATAGGATACCACTCTTGCGTCATGATGATAGGATACCACTACGTTATGTTAACGGAAAGGCCAAAGATTGTCCATTATTGAGTCCATTGGTGTTCAGGTGTAGTCAATTTACATTTAAACATAGTGAGCAATTAGTATATTGTACATTTTAAGTAATAAAGTGATCATCTCTACTAAGTTACTTTAGAGAAATATATCTCGTAGTAATACAAACAGATATATTCATGTTACTATAATAGTAGTGTAATATTCTTGTAGATAGGTTTAACTGTACTATATTAATTTACCACATTCTATATTTAATATTAGTCTGTTTTTACATCTTATTCCCGACAGGCACATTGTGTATGTGTTGTGGTGCATTCATAGCTATATTCTTTTTTGTTATATTTGTCACTTGTGTGGTGTTGCTTGCACTACATCTGAATCCAGTAGAGGCTGACCCACAGAACACTCATACATTCCATATAGCACCGTTAAGTGCTATAGAACTTGATCTTGATAAGCACAAGATTGACACCATTCTGAATCAAGGAGTTAAAATAACTGTCTATACTCCAAAACGAACAAGATATAAATATCAGGGAATACTTGAATTTATGGCTTATAGCAATCAAATAAGCTATACCAACAGAGTCTTAAAATTTCCTAGAATAGGCGTAACGCCAGGTACACCTCTAGTACGATATTGGATATCAAAACCAACAGGAGACATAAAATTAAACTATTCTACTGACTATGTTGTCTGGAAATGGAGTAATCTAATAAAACAAGCTGAGATTAACTGTACAAATTACACATACACAACCAATTCTATGACAATTGATGTCCAGGATATCTATCGCACAAAAAAACATGGTGAACATCAAGTGACGATACTGTTCTGTGGGGACAACACTCATGTTGAAGTGAGCATTGACATCACTGAAAAATTACCAGAGATAAAAAAAACAACTCGCAAGTCACTTTACATCAATAACTATGCTAGTTCAAATGACAGTAACACAGTCATACAATTTGGAGGCCCTTTTTATAAGAAGTCCAAACTCTATATCAACACAGAAGGATTACATAATTTCCATCACGAGTATAATAGTATTGAAATACGACTTGAACCTGAAAAGAACAACAAGATTTGGAAAGTAGGAACAATTGCGTCTGGTGTTCCTGCACTTTTTTTATTAATAATAATTGTTATCTTCATGACAACATTTACTGTTTATAAGAAACGTGGAAGAAATGTCACATATTATACTATAGCCTGTATTACTGACAAGGAATAAGTTGTTGGCAATTGAAAATAAACCTTGTGCATTTGTTTCTTTTGAACACAATATTTATATTAATATTATTAGCTATTGTCTATGTCATATAAAGTATGATATATCATATGTCTTATATCATATGTCATATCATACGTCATGATATATTATATGACATTGTTGCATTGTTCGTTAAATTATCAGATTATCATTAATGATAATTATGACAAAACTATATATAAAAAATGAAATCAACTGTCTTAGTTATTTGTCAAGTCTCCTAATAACTTTTATGTCAGTCCTATCTATTGCTACCACAGGGAAGTACCATACATTTATTACAGATAAGTAGACATTTCAAATAATAATATTCATGAGCAATTTTTACTGATCCCATGACATGCAAGTATCAGCACAAATTAATACCATAGCTCAATCAAGCACATACAAGGAAATTAATGAATAACTTTAAAACAACAACAAGTCAGAAACAAGATAGTAAATTTAACTAAATATCAAAGGTAAGTAAACAAATCATGTAACCACTAATTAAGACAAAATGTCACTTGAAGATTATAACATTTTGAGGTAACTTCTTATTGTCTTACTATGTTATATGCTATGGTATTTATTATTGAAAGTATTCATTGTTTATAGTATATTTCTAATACTAGCATTCCCTAAAAATAATGACAAAGTCAAAAGGGGCTTATTGTTGAAAAAGGTAAATTAATTAAGTCAAGGGCCAGAGAGTCACTAAATTGGGCCAGTGTCTATTTATGTCATTAGAACAAACTTCGTATGTGTAGTCAAAGTCCACTAAATGTATCTGATATTGCTAACATAGTACATGCTAGAGCACAAGAAGATGAAGATTTGGTTGCAATGCTTTTCTGCTCTGACAGTCGAAGTGATGTCATGGTGAGCATTAATATTGAAGAGTGTCTGTCTACCAATACCAACTAATCATTATACAACCATATATGTTAATGGCTATACTAATCCAACTAACAATTCTATGACTGTGAAGTTTAAAAACATGTTCAACTTGTTATATCCTAAAGTCTATATCAATACAGAAGGCCTGCAAAACTTCCAAAACAAGTATGACAAAATTGAAATAGAAATGAGTGGAATACGAAACGAAAACTTCTGGAAGTTGGGAGCAGGAACAAGTATAGCTCTTTCTGTTCTCCTAATACTATGTATATGCATGGCTTTATGTTGTAGAAAGAGAAGATATTTCAATTGCTGTTATCTTTAGAGACCAATACTAAGACATGAAGTAATACTGACACATATAACAATGTATCTTTTAATATTATAATATTGTAAAATAAACATGTGATGGCCATGTGACTGTTGTGTTAGCAATAACTATAATAACATTAAATATTGACACGTTTATCACAATACTGTTAGTTTTAACTATACTTTAGCTATTATAAAACACTCCCTAAAAGAAAAGAGAATTCTAGCTGCTAGTGAATAGATAATTAGCAAGAAGGAAAATGGCTAGTCCATTAGGTAAGAATTTACGATAACTAAATACTTTCATGTTTGTTTAATTAATATCAACACAATGAGTATGTGCTATAGACAGTTAATGAGCTCCAACAACTCTGTCAATACTAAGTTGTTTGTCAATATATGAAAATGTATCAAATCAATAAGACAAAATTTGCTTACAAGGGAAATTGTAACATGTATCAAAGATGATGAAACACTATTTTGTAGCTGTTTGATCAAAAACATAGGCCAATAATTTAAGACACAACAATATAAAAATGCAACAAATCAAATTAAGTATAACAACTTTGTGAAACAAGAGAGACATATTCCAGAGGTATAACTAAATACAAATAATGACACAAGTTGATTCCCTCAAATATATCTCAATAAACAACAATAGCAATATCAACAATCCTTATGTTCTGTATAACATTTATTTCCCAAATGATGGATCTCTTAACCAAATGAAATTATGAATCTATTTATAATGCTGGTTACACCCCATAACCAATTAGCCACCCCTTGCACTTCGCCTATTCTTATCATTACCATTTTGCTCTGTCAATAACAGACAAACAAATGTCTTACAAGCAAGGTATACCTCTTTTAAAAGCATCCAAGGATGTTGATGGCCTCCAAAACAACAAAGACTCAGGTAAAGACTCTTTGTATATACAAAAACCATTGCCACCAACTTTAAAGGTGAATTCACTTTGTTATCTTGAACTTGAAAATATTGTCTACTTCCTGCTGTAACGAGTGTGGTATCCATTGGTATCTTGGATCTTGAGCATATCGCTGCCTCTAGCTCTTATCCATTCTAAGCAACCACAGTTCAATGATCAGTCATTTAGTCACTACATGATACCAGACAACAATCAGCTGTCATAATTATGTACCTTTTCAGTTGTGGGTATGGCTACATTAAATGTGTAACAAATGACAGTTAGGTTAAGGACCAATCTATTGGGTGAAATAATTGCTTTAATACAGCCAGCTCAGACTCACAAGTTATATTATAGTTCAATAGTTTGTGAGACTAGAAAAGTTGTACAAGTCACAAAAAAATTTAGTATTAACTTTCATTATCAACACACTATTTATATAATATTTATATAATATATTTCCACTTGTAGGTGGTCGTGATGGCCATGTCACTATATCTCCACAAGGAATAGTTAGTTACAGTTCAGATAGTAATGAGGAACAAGTAAGAAACAAGCAACAAGATAGTTCAAGCTCACACTCAATTTTTGAAGCTCAAGGGATTGAAAATAGTCAAGATTTCGATCATTTACATAACGAGCCACTTTATCAAAATGATCAACTTGAAGCACAACCTCTCTTGCGTCGTCAAGATGATATTATACCACAACAATATGTTAACGGAAAGGCCAAAGATTGTCCTTTATTGAGTCCATTGGTGTTCAGGTGTAGTCGATTTATATTTAGACATAGTAAGTAATTAGTATATTTCAAGTCATAAAGTGGATTATCTCACTAAGTTATTTAGAGAAATAAATCTCATAGTAATACAAACAGATATATTCATGTTACTGTAATGAAATCATTAATGTTCTAAAAATAACATTTGATTGTATCACTAGTAATAAGATTTATTGCATTGTCTACATTCCTTTCTTGATAGGCAAAATCTGTATGCTGTGTGGAGTGCTCATAGCTACACTCTTTTTAATTAAATTTGTCCTGTGTGTTGTGATGCTTATATTATATTGGCAACCCACAGAGATCAACCAAGAGAAAATTCATCCAATCCATGTAGCACCATTAAGCGTGATAGCATTTGATCTTGATAAGCACAAGATCGACTCGATTCAGAATCAACAAGTTAAAGTTATAGTGAATACTACAGGACAAAGCTACAAGTATCGAGGTGTAATTGAAATCACAGCTCATAATGGACCAATACATCATGCTAAAAAAAAATTAAAAGTCCCCAAAAATTTGCTTTTAAAAACCGGTACTAAATTAGTGAGACATTGGGACAGGACACCAACAGGTCAAATAACTTGTACAACATATTCTTCTACTGGTAAAGTTGTATGGGGATGGGGTAACTTAAGGAAGAAGCCCAATATTAGCTGTGACAATTACAACTATAACAATTCTTTATCTTGTAATGGTAATGCAATATATGTAGAAGATATCTATAACCAAAGAAATGAAAACAATGATCATCAAGTGACATTGTTGTTTTGTGGAGTCTTTAACGACGACTACATTGAAGTGAACATTGATATAGATGAAAGGCTACCAGAACTGAAAACAACTTGTCAGTCCTTATACATAAACAACTATGCTGGTTCTGTTCAAAGTACAGTGGTTGTACCCTTTCAACGTATTTTCAATGGACTAAAAGCTGGCAAACAGTCTCAAGTCTTCTTGTCTATTAATACAGAAGGACTATATAATTTTCTCAATGATTACGACAGCATTGAAGTACAACTGGAACCAATAAGGAACAAGAAGATCTGGAAACTAGAAGCAACTGGAGTGGGTGTTTTTTTCCTTCTACTTATAATAACTGGTCTGTCTATTTTTACTTGCTATAAACTACGCCGATCAAATATAACATATGTTACTACAGGCTGGATTTATCACAAAGATGACTAATGAATATTATTACAACTAATGCTGTGTGAAATGTGTAGAGAGAGTATTTAACGTGAACAATATACTGCTACAACAGTATAATACATTCACATAAACAATATTAGTGTGGTTAAATTTATGTAATTTTAATTATTACTTCCTGGTTAGTTTGTTTACTGATAAATATGTTCATAATATATAAAAAAGGGAATGGAAAGACCATGTTAGAGATTAGACAATGTTGATGACTGGAGAGATGACTAAAATAATGGTGGTTGTTGGTTTTTTATAACTTAGAAGTTTCAAGGCATACATTACATGATAGATGAAGAAACACTAGACAGCTTTTACTACATTATACAGTGTAGTACCTTTAGATATTTCATTTATCAATTAACAATGGGGAGTTAGCACTTACCAGTACAGGACTTAAAAGGGTATATGGTATATAAAACAGTGAATACCACAACATCAATAAATTACTGAGCTTTTAATTTTTATAGTAGTTAAAAGAAACGATTTAAAAGAAACGATTTCAGAAGTTAATTTGCAAATCAAAGTAATTATTTCAAATTCACATCGCGAAAAAGGCTTATATTAAAATTTGCTTTAAAATTTAATGAATAGTAGGACTTGAAGCCTGATAGAGATGGTATCTAACGTCTATAGTACTTACATGTGAGTACATCTGAATGTGAAAATGCACTGTCACTGTAAATACAACTCACCTCAGCTGTCTGTGTTTGTATGCCTTTGGTTACATCAACGACCAGTAACATAAGATCAATAATTTGTGCTCCTACAATAAAAATTAATGTTTATCTGTGAACATTGATGTAGTGACTAGATAATAGTAATCAGACGTACAGTATTACTATGTCAAATGCTTTTATTCATAAGTACAGGTGTGATCTAATTAGTATTGGCAGTGACCACAAGATATTCTCCCATACATGTTACAATATGTAATCAGAATATATTATGATTGAGCTAACTTGTAAGAGCTCACCTCCAATGATGGTTCGAATCAAGGAAGCATGACCAGGACAATCTACTAGTGTGAACTGGACTAGTTCATAACCAGAGCCTAATAAGAATTATGTAGGTAGGAGTATGTTGGCTGAATATAATAATTTATATTAGCTACAAGTGTATGTATGATTTTGTCAACAATTTAATAGCTGTATTGTGAAATAGCTTTTTGCTAAAATTGACAATATTAGATGGAACAAAGGTAATTGGTGTTTAGAAGTAAATTCTTTGTGAGCTATGTGCAACATTGAAAACATCCAGACTGATTAAGAAGACCAGAGATTGTAACATGTAGCTCATTTAATATGTACAATTTGTGTGCTAGTCTGAATTCTCCTTAATATGCATTACAATGTTGAAATGAGAGAATTTGAGCATTGTATTGTAATAACTTTATCTTTAAAATAAATGCTTATTCCATCTAGCATGTTGTGCCTGGTAGACAATCTTGTAATTGTTTGGGACCACATGTTATATAAGTAATAAGTTGTGTTTGTTTTCATTGCTTTAATCTATTGTTTTCTAGACAAACAAAAATGACAATCGATGTAACTAAAAATGCTCAAAGCTTCTCACTAAATTGCTCTTCTATATTTCTAGCATCATCTTATAGCTATTAGTCTTCTATTGACATTGCTGCTAATTATGTAATCTTTGTATCTCTAATTAGTGGTTCATTATGAAGCCAGTCTTTTTCAAAACAACTATAGAATGATTTTTAAAAATTACAGTCTAGTTTTAAAATTGTGGTATCTAATGTTTAGAGAATATTTACTATACTCACCTTTTAATCTCTCAGGAATAGGAATTGAAAATGAGGAGAAACCTGTAAAGATGACAATGTTATTATAAAAGTCAAACACTAAGAACTTAACAAAGTTACAAATATAATTATGTAATACTATTATAGAAGATCATACGGGAAAGTTAAAAAAAATGATTTTGGATTCTTTCTCTTACAATTTTGTACGGACAATTTATTATTATGATAAACAAATAAATCTTTACAAATACATATTGTTTGTGATATTCATATCTTAGATAAATGCTCTTCTCACATAAAGTGATAAACCATAAACTATATACTGGACATATGGGCTTTGTAAACTGCCAGTAATAAATCAATGAAATTTGAATGACTGCATTATCACACATTATAACAAGAAATCACTTACCTAAATCAAGTGTTATTCCTCTCTCTCTACTTTGTGGATTTTTGTCAAAGGATGCAGTTGAAGCCACAGAACTTAATGTTTTAGCTATTATGAAAATAATATAATAATGACCAACAAATTTATATATACTAAGCAAATACAATAATGACACTCAAGCTTTACTACTATGTAAAACTGACAAATGAAGATAAATTGATTGGACTAAGAGTCCAAGAAGATTACCATTTCACTATTACTGACATGAAGTCCAAGTTGCACAAAATTTTCACAAAAATACGGCACAAATTAAAACATACAAAATATAACATATTATACCTAACGATGTCTTTCCACTGTCAATATGACCCAGCACTCCAATGTTGAAATTTAATATATTAGCACGATCTGAAGAGCTAGGATCAGGTTTCGCGGCCATTTTGTAATTGTCTGTGGAGTTAATTTTAGCCATTTCCTGTTCACTCCCGTACACACTCGTGTTGAACATCTTGTGCAAGAGACTCGTGTAGTTTTCTTGTTCCAACTACAGACAATTAACTAGCGATACAGCTATGGTCGAAAGACTAGGTAAGTGACCTTTTGTTCATTACTAAAGAGCCAACTGTCTGTATAAAGTACAACCTGTTCACGTGAACCCATTGTGTAGAGCCTGTTTGTATATCTATTGTGTGTATCCTCTACAGAGTTAGTATGGAGTCTTTGAAAAGGAGTGTGTAAATCCTAATATTACGATATATTTGATTAGTATACTACTGTATTGGAGTGTGTATTCATGTTATTTAGAGCCTAACCTCTACATAGATAATTATTGAGTTAATTCATTTATGACTTATTTAAGTTGTATGGGAAATAATCTGCTTTAATTGACAGAGAGAATAAGACCATTTAATCAATGGATATACTATAGTAGTCACTATAATGACTATATGTAGTGTGTATTGAGCTATACTATGTTATTGATAGACGCCTACTACTCTATGCTATAATACAACTGTTTATACTAGGTCTTCTTTAATGAAGACATGTAATATGATCTGTATTTCATATCTCTTATTTTAGTACATAGTGAAGCAAATCATCGACGAATAGCAATAATTGAACAATGTTTTGGAGCTAATGGACAGGTAAGAATAACATTATAAAATAATCTGATGATATTAGAAATATCTTTGATATCGTATCATTTTGTTTACTATATTAACTCCCTTGTAATGTGTCTAAATATATTGGTAACTAATAATTGTGATGTACTTGTGAATTGAAGGAATAGTGTTTATATTTTGGAATACTTCAGTCGGATTACATCAAAGTACTAAATCATTACATTATTACATTATTGCTAAATAATCTTCAACATGTCAAACTCACACTATCTATACTATGGAGTTCAGATAGCATTATAAGACCGTAACTACCATTCATTTCATATAGAGTTATTAGTAACAAGACTTGTATTACATGAGTTGTATATTACTCTATGTTGTTTCTATCATAACTAACTATGTGTAATACTATGTTATTAGTCTAATGACTGTAAACATCTTTATCTGAAACCAATGAGGTAGTGACTAGGTCATTGTGTTAATGTTACACACATGACATAGTGTGCTAGTATGTGTTGTTTATGGTACTTGTTTTGCTCTTTGACTACAAGCTATGACTGCAATGTTAACAGTTGTCTGACATTGCCTTGATCAGGTTTTGATATTGATGACTCTTCTTGTGAATGTTAACAATGGCCAGTATGTCAACTAACAAGCAGTTATTGTGTTTATTCTTCACTCAGACATAAACTTAACTGTGTATACAAATTTGTGTAAATCTACAGTAGTATATTGAAACTATTTTAATTTTAAAGACTTTTTATTTAACGAGCATTAAATAGAACTGTTGAGAGTGGAGTATCAGTCACAAATATGATAGTGGAGATGTGTATAGTAGTTGAATCCATTGCCTGTATTATGATATTAACACTAACTTGTTCTGTCTATAGTGGCTAATGGTTTATAATAATATCTCATTGTTGATTTTAGCTGCTAGTAGAGGAAAGCAGTACTATAGATCACTTTATACAAAAATGGTCATTTTTGAAATCCAATAGATGGATTTTCAAATCAAATTGAACCATCATATTAGCAAATTGTATACATCTGATAGCCAATGTACAGTAAAGCTTTACTAGATCAGGTTGATAATCATCATTAGAGTTTAATTTTCACTGAGTTTATTGAATAGCTATAACTAAATCACACAACCATTGGTGAATAAATTGATATTGATAAATAGGTTGCTTTTAAAAAAAATAGTGTTCCATACATGCAGTTTCTAAAGGTCACACATTTTGTGACTATATTTATATTGAAGTAGTAGTTGTTTTGTGATAACCATATTTGGTGATAGATTGGTCACTACATATGCAGGAATGTTACAAGTAGTACTACATATGCATATGATGATATATCATTATGATAATATAAACCACATAATACACAGTATTGTATAGGGCGGGAGTATGGATACAATTCACATGTCTTCAATTACTTGACTAAGTTTGGTAATGATTGTATTGTCATGTAAGCAATAAAGTTAATTTTCATATACATTGTTTTATCAATGCTTGTACTAAAGTCTGTTCATTTTAACTTTGACCTTTGCTTTTTATCATGTCTATCTTTTTTGTTGACTTTCCAGTCATAAGGTACACAGTTAACATAGTGCCTCTTGTTAACATAGTGCAAGTAAACAGTCATTATGTTTGACAATACTCAAATTACTATGTTTTCCATAAGTAGAATATGGCCATAAGAACATGCATATTATATATATATATTTGACTATTAAAATAACATTCAACCATTAAAGGGATTTAGAAGGTCAGAATGTGAATAGACATGTGCTATATAATGTGAGATCACAAATCTCTCTCTCTCTCTCTCTCTCTCTCTCTCTCTCTCTCTCTCTCCTCTCTCTCTCTCTCTCTCTCTCTCTCTCTCTCTCTCTCTCTCTCTCTCTCTCTCTCTCTCTCTCTCTCTCTCCTCTCTCTCTCTCTCTCTCTCTCTCTCTCTCTCTCTCTCTCTCTCTCTCTCTCTCTCTCTCTCTCTCTCTCTCTCTCTCTCTCTCTCTCTCTCTCTCTCTCTCTCTCTCTCTCTCTCTCTCTCTCTCTCTCTCTCTCTCTCTGTGTCTCAGGTATTAGCCAAACCTGGTAGAGTGTTAGTAGGTGAAGGAGTATTGACTAAAATGTGTCGAAAGAAGGCCAAGCCAAGACAGGTAATTCCATTAACTATAGAAGATGTTAAAGTGGACACATACACTCTTACATGAATTGTGATATATTGAAAGTCTCTTTTTATAACAACCACTTGTTATAATATAACACTTGATATACTGTTAGGATAAATCACTTTTTTAATAATAGTCCCACTGTTTGTTCATATTTAGAGGATATTAGCTATTATTGCTAGGTGATGTAACAATAGCTAGGTGTGTCTTGTTGTAGTCCAATGTTATATCTGTAGTACTAGTGTATGTAGACCAACCAATCATTGTTATATTGAAACATGTCAGATGGTCTAAGATTGTTTTGGATGACATGTGATGTACATACATGTGACTATTGAAGGTAGTGAATTAAATTAACCATCTTTCCTTGACCTCTGACACACATTGCAAATATTTGACATGATTAAAAAAAGCTTTATTCTTCTAACACCTTTAATATAGCCTCTACTAAGTTTCCAGTCTTTAATGTTAGCATAAATATACTGAAACTGAATCAAAGCAATGTTAGGATGATTTTTATAAGTATGTCTTGTTTGGAATGTGTGATAACCTTCATTAATTACATAGAATGATTTTATGCTTTTTTTCTTTCTTGTAGTTTTTCTTATTTAATGATATTTTAGTTTATGGAAACATTGTTATTGACAAAAGAAAGGCAAGTTTAATATATAATCTGTACAAGTTTAATATGTAATCTGTACAAGTTTAATATATAATCTGTACAAGTTCAATATATAATCTGTACAAGTTCAATATATAATCTGAACAAGTTCAATATATAATCTGTACAAGTTTAATTTGTAAAATGGACAACAAAAATGTACTCCATTCATGTAAAGAAGTTAATGACCACACCCCCTAGAAATTTACCTAAATAAATAGGTTAAAGTGGCCTCCGAATAGTTTATAAATGAACAATGTAATAAAGTTAATGACCACACACCCTCTTTGAATTTCCTTGAGTAAATAGGTTATATAACTATGTATTAATATAAAAATGGTCTGATAATAGTTTATGCAACAACTGCATTTACATTGCATGACCTTATTAAATCTTACAAATATCAACTCATGATGTTTTCTTTATAGTATAATAAACAACATATAGTACCATTGGAAGATGTAAAGTTACAATCATTGGAAAATGATGGAAGTAAGTATTGATTACTAAATAATGTAGTGTGTATTATTGCCAGAGGTCAGGACCAGTAAGAGCAAGTTACTGATTTGTTGTCCTGGAATCCTATTTAAGTTTGTCAGTGTCTTGTTAGGCAGCTGTATATGTAATATCAAGAACATTTTAATTGTTATGTTAAAGGTTACGACATAGATATTACATGTACCTATGATAGCAATTGTGGTACTGAGCAAAGACAAAGGGTCACATGATTTCATACTGAAGTCTTCATCACATTAAGTGATGTGTTAGCTATTATTAATTGTAGATCTGATATGTTACACTACGACAAATTGTAATTGGTTGTCTGTTGTGTGACCATTACTTACATCATTTGTCAACATTAGCTATATAGTATTGAATTTGGTGTCTGTGATAAAAAAGTATAATTAGTAAGTGATTCTATCACTGTGTAATGACATTACATTAAGCTTGTAAGCATTAGGGGTTTACAATGATAGTCAATAATATTTGCTCTTATACACTGCACTACAACAACAATGTAGGTAAGGGAGTTTTATAGAAAGAAGAATGTGTTCTGTAGTCTGACATGTACATCGTCTAATAGCTCATGATTTAGTATGATTGACAACATGCTTTTACCATTTAGTGTATTACACTTTTTCAAGGGGGAGGAGTTTGGATTAATACCTCTTGTTGTTTAAATATGGACTGACTTACTTATATGTAACTACACTGTAAATGTTTTAAAGAAGTTCAATGATAGTATTGCTTATTTAAGTTAAAGAATAGCATAGTTGGTATCAAATGTATTTAGAGAATTATCAATTGTAAGAAGTTTCATAGAGAAAGTAGATAAGATAAACACATACATAGGGATACTGTGGAATTTATCAATGATGTACCTGTAGAGAAAGTATATAAGATAAACACACACATAGGAATACTGTGGAATTTATCAATGATGTACCTGTAGAGAAAGTAGATAAGATAAACACACACATAGGGATACTGTGGAATTTATCAATGATGTACCTGTAGAGAAAGTAGATAAGATAAACACACACATAGGGATACTGTGGAATTTATCAATGATGTACCTGTAGAGAAAGTAGATAAGATAAACACACACATAGGGATACTGTGGAATTTATCAATGATGTACCTGTAGAGAAAGTATATAAGATAAACACACACATAGGGATACTGTGGAATTTATCAATGATGTACCTGTAGAGAAAGTATATAAGATAAACACACACATAGGGATACTGTGGAATTTATCAATGATGTACCTGTCAGGGGTTTTGATGTTTGATTTGATTTATCAATTTTGAGTTATGAGAAAGTTTTGTATCTTCCCAAGCATGCTTTTCTGTTGTCCTAATATATTGTGAAAATTCCACACAAATGCTGTGCTAGTGTGGGAGAAAGAGGATAATGAGAACAAGAACTATTTGACTGTTTAGCTAATTTCTAGTTCTCCACTTTATTAACACTTTCTATAATTATTTCTCGTCTTACTAGCTGTGGAAAGACTCGATAATGACAGATGTAGACGCTTAAATAAGTCTGTAAATCAACTTTCACACAATTTTAAATCGTCATAGTGTAATAGATTGAATATGACAGCTATTTCTTTCTTAGCACTACTGTGTATAGTAATATGAACTAGTATTATATTGATAGATCATCCAAGTTTTTTAATTTAAAAAAATAAAATTACTTTATATTTTAACTCTTTATCAAACAATAATGCTGTATGGGATCATAAATTAAATGACCATATATTGTGTTCCTTTTGAATACACACAGTTTTATGAGCTATGAATATTCAGAGCATGTTATATTTGTATATTGTTTCATTTCTATTGTTGTGTGTAAAGAGACTATTGAAATGAAGTGTATAATTTAATTATCAATACACAAAGCAACCTATGAATTCATTGTGACTCATTGTGAGCGGTATTATGGTGGATGTGTTGATCAGGCTTCGAAGCCTCTGTAGCTGGTAGCTATAGAATTTTGTAGTCTCGTGATATTTTTGTCAGGTCTTCAAACTTTTTGTTTAATTATAACTTTGGCCTTATAATTTTTAAATGTAGTTGTAAATAGTCTAAATAGTTGGTACTTTACTTACCCATACAAATTGCTTCAGTTTGATACATAAAGAGTATTGATACATTGTCAAACATGACATAGTATACTGGTATTTTTAATCATTTTTTTACTCTTTCATATAGTTTGGAAAAATGGCTGGCAAATAATTAGTCCAAAGAAATCATTTGCTGTGTATGCAGCCACACCCACTGAGAAGTCAGAATGGATGGCTCATATCAACAAATGCATTGCTGATCTTCTAGCTACAGGTATGAGATAATTTAACATGTACAATACATGTACCAAATCACTTGTGTATTTCAAGTGTGTATTAATTAAAAGCATCAAGTTTGGAAATGTTTGTCATTATGACATCATTATGACATCATTATGACATCATTATGACATCATTATTGTACACCCTACAGATGATGCTTGACATTGTAAACTCTCATAAGCCTATAACCGTTTGAAAGTTTGTATAAACAATTCACAAAGTCAGATTATTACTATATTGGAAACTTAGATGAGATGCCAGCATGCCAGGTGGTCTTAAGATAGTTTTGGGCCACATGTTAACTCTATTCATATTTCTACTTTCTTCGTTTTATTATATGGTTTTATGTGACCTACAAAGTAACCTGCATGCAGTACCTGCCAATGCACGTAGCAACCAATGAATATCATTGCTTTTATCATGAGAGTTTTGAATTGGGTCTGACTAATCTAAGCTTCGGAACATTGTTACTTTTTGTCAATTAAGTTTGTTTAGGATTCTGTTACCAAGTTTAATTATGCTATTAACAACCAGTAAATAAACTATTACACTAGCAGCTTAACATTCAGAAAAATAACATTTGCTAATAAATTTCACAACAGATCTGTTGTACCTAATGATTACAAACATTTTCTTCTATGTAAAAAGCTAACTATAAGGTAGTTATTACGTTAATAAAAGTGTGTTTATAGCAAGTTATTCATCATTCTAATTAATTGCACTTTTATCCCTACTACTTGTCCCTTTACATTGACTTGTATAGTATACATATATAATATATATATTATATATATATATATATATATTATATATATATATATATATATATATATATATATATATATATATAATATTATATATATATAATATATTATTATTTCTTGTTTCAGGTAATAAGAGACCAGCTACAGAGCATGCTGCTGTATGGGTACCTGATTGTGAAGCACATACTTGTATGCATTGTTTAAAAGTTAAATTCACACCAATTCAGAGAAGGGTATGTCATATTATGTATGTTAGTGTTTCTCTTCTGATTAATTATTGCATCAGAGGACATTAGTACTGTATATAAGTGTACTTGATCGAGCTGTTTAACTATTGGAAAATAAATGATGTTGAGTCACTAAACATGGAAAACCTGTGCTTTTGTTTCATTAGTCTATGTCCAAGTTTTAAATAATCTTGTACAATATTCATCTCTGATACTTTACATATTGATTTAGCATTACCATAAATCTAAAATTTCAGCATAGTAAATTTTTGAAAGGGTAATTTAGAAGATGAGTTTTAGAGGTGAAATTCAATTTTGGATTGGGTCATAATTATTTTTGACGAATTTAAGAACCAACGATAGATAACCTAACTTGGTCTTCCAGTTTCTACGATGACTCCATATGTTAAATACGTTGTTAAAATAGAAGTTTTTATTGAAATTAGAATAATATTAGAATAGAGTTTCATAGATGAATTTATAGAGCTATATTGAACTTAAATTGCAAATAATTATTTATTTTGAATTTAGAGTAACAAAGTTTAGAAGAATTATGATATTCTGATTTGCATCTAATTTCAGGAACTTGACTCATGAATACATGTAGCATAATAGTAAGAATACATTGACTGTAATGAGCCTTCAAATTTAATGTTATGTGACTTAAAAGATTTGTCAAACCTGTGGGTAGATCCAGAAAACATCCTAAAATTATAATAGCTCTTGTTTTCCCATTTAGCCGCACACTATAGCTTCCTTTGGCCTCTTAGTTTATAATAAAATGACATTATTTTGACTCTACCTTTAATATATCTGTTTATTTAGCATCATTGTCGTAAGTGTGGGGCAGTTGTCTGTGGAGCTTGTTCTAATAGGAAATTCCTTTTACCCTATCAGTCTGATAAACCAGTACGAGTTTGTATAACTTGTTTTGAAGTCCTTAGTAGCGCAATAACTGATAAAGAAGTGTAAGTTCATCTCAGTATAATTATTAATATTTGATTAGTATTGGAAAGTCGTATTTTGTAATGTTGATTGTCAATAGTTAGGCTTATGTTTAAACTCATAGTTCAGCTTCTTATTGTTATAACCTGAATTACTTGATCTATTTTAGTCGCTCTTCGTTACTGGAAGATCTTAGAGTGGGTGGAGACTATGAGGTAAGTGTTCATACAGACAACATAACAACTGGTTACTGGTCCATATATTACATGTACATGTAATTAGTACATAATTTGTAGTATCAACTTGATCTTATTTACAATATACGTATGTATATATATATATATGTATGTAATAATGAATGTTTAAGTCCTTCTTAAGGTCAGCAAGACTTAATTCATCTTATACATTTATTATTTTCATGTCAAAAGATTGTGAACAAACTCCTTTATCACTTTAGCTTTAACTGTTAAAAGGGTGTGGCTAATGTATTACATCAGTCCACTGAATTTTCATTTGTTGTTTGGCTATTATATTAATTTGGTTGTTTTGATGGTTAAGATGTATAGTTCCTAGATATAATTATCTCTAAATAAAAGTTGTTTGATTACCATATGATAATTTTTATTGTCATTAGACACAAGGTCCTTCATTATGGGATAGTGAAGAACATTTGGAAGATGGAGCTAAACCGTTGTCTGGTTTAGAAGCACACAGCCAACCACAACCACGTTATGGATCATCAGATGAAGAAGAAGAAGATGATATTGAGGAAGTTACTCCGGGATCGTATGCAGAGGTCAGTAGTTATTGTACATGACAAGTGTATAGCAAGAAAGATTATATATTTGTAATTTGATTATATTGTGAGAAATCATTGTATTAATTGTGCAATGTAGAAGGCAATTAGTAGTTGATATTGAAATTCAAAACAATGGAACTAATATGTATATATCGGAAAGTTTCATTGTGAAAGAAAGTTCAAACATTGTATGAAAAGTAACCACACTAATTACGCATTGAAATATTGATGGTAGGAATATTTATTGTATGTAATTGTCTTCCAAATTTTTCAGCATATTAATTTTTAACTGAAACTTTTGTAACGCAAAATCTTCCTGATCTAAGATATACATACATATTATAATATGATAATAAACATGATTTTAGATTGATTAGAATGTTCTCTTATTTCTGTAGTCCACCCCTCATTTTTATGATACTGGTTCTGAAGAGGTTTTGATCAGTTGAACATCAATGAGTTTACATTGTGTGCTACAGATACTTTACATTTCAATTAATCCAATTATATTTACATGTATTGTGAAGATGTAAATACACTTTATTGTTTGTGAATTCTGTATGTTATGCTGTGGTACAAACAATGTTAGGACAATGCATAAATCTCCATTTTTATATTGTATTTTCATAGCGTGACTACACACAGATATTAATGTGTTTTGTGTATTAAACTTTGTTTTTAAAAGTTTTAATTTCCAATAATAGCAATAATAGAATTATAAATAACCACGGAAGGGTGTGGCTTATTTGTTGCTTTTTAACGAAGAAGAGTTACACGTATAGGTAAGTTTTACTGTGGTTTTTTTATAAATTATTGTCAATTTGTTATCAATCAGTTGTTGATGCTATATTTATATGATTATAAAAAATCAATAGCAAATATATAATATGTGCCCGTGCTAAAACTTTTAATTTGTGCAGCAAGGTTATCTCTGTGTGATCTTGAAAGAGCACACAAATATCATCAACAGTTTATACTGTATTTAATATGGTATACTTAATATGCTTAGTTATGGAAACAAAGAAAGTTTCAGGTGTGTATGTTCTAACATACAATATCGCTTTCTTCCAAACTATTAATCATAATCTTAAAAAACTATACTTAATAATCCAGAAATATTAACTATGTAATGAATGTCATTGTTTAGTTTTAAGTTAATAATTGTCACTCTAGAAATTTGTTTAAGGAATTTGTAATTCTAGGAAGCTAACATTTTTGAAAGGTAGATAAAGGTAGATAAAGGAGTTAACATTTTGGGGTTGATATATTAAAGGAGATAAATTGATACCACATACAAGACAAACAAGGTGCTATATTAACAGCACAGAATTAGTTATTTTTATTAACTTGACTATTAGAGATCTACAACTCTTTTAGGACAGTATATTTGCCCAATTTTGCTAAGACTTTCTATACTACTATTATAAATTATAAAATCACTACCTCCCTTAAGTATGAATTTTTATGTGGGAGGTTTTTATCATCATAACTAGTCAGACATCAATTGTATTAATTGCTTTGCTGTCTCTCAACAATGTTTTTACTCCCACTAACTGTTAGTGTAATACTGTCTTCAAATATTAACAGTTAGTATTCTAATTCTCATTTGTAGTAATGATTCTCATACCTTTAATAGATATGAAGTTACTTGTGATCCAAGTTACTACAGTTTTGTGCCTGCTTTGTTGTGGTATAATAAACTGCTCTACACTTTGTGTGGTAAGTGATCATAGTGATGCCTCATCTGTAACCAGCTCTGGAAAAGATTGTAATATTACCACAAAAAATATCACTTTGGCCTTCGTTCTTTTTAATGATCATTCTGATCAATATTCTACTATTGTTGTAGTAGGACAGCATAAGTTGCTGCCTTCATTGTCTACCACGTTTCATAGTGTTACTAACCTGCATATTATTGGACAAAACTCTTCTGAAATTACTTGCAATACTGGAGCAGGATTAGCGTTTATAGACTCAGCTAACATTGTCATTAAAAACATTCGGTTTATTGGCTGTGGAGCTGTGCATTATGGCACTAGTAAAGTCAATGATGTGTTTCCTTTATTATCAGCCTCTCTTTATTTTCTCAAATGTGTCAATATTACTATGGATTCAATAATAATATCAGATAGTGATGGATTTGGTGTTCAAATTTATGCAACTGTTGGTTTTAATACTATTAAAAATAGTCTTTTTACAAACAATGGGAATTCTCAACAATATGGTGGTGGTGTTCATATTGAATTCCCCTATTGCTATCCCACCAGTGAACATCTTTGTGTATCCAATTATTCTGACTACTACAAAATGAATTCAACTTATAATATCATTGACTGCATATTTGAAGATAATAATGCCTTAACACCAAATGCTAGCATCACCACTTACATTAAACCTTACAATGAGTCTCATGTTTCCTTTGGTAGAGGAGGAGGGTTATCATTTGTCCTCAAGGGTGCAGCCAAAAATAACAAAATAGTTTTGAATAATTGTACATTTTCTAATAATAGTGCTCTTTTTGGAGGAGGTCTGTATATTCAATTGTTAGATGAAGCACAACATAATGTAGTTACAGTGAACAATAGCTTATTTGATATGAACAAGGCATTAGATGTGGGAGGTGGTGCAAAAGTTAACATCCTCTCTTTTTCCAATTCAAGTTTTCAATTCAATAATGTTCGTTTCAGTCATTGTCACTTTAACAACAACTCTGCTATGGAAATTGCTGGAGGACTATCATTGTTAGCTACTAAGGAACAACATTATATTTTCCCAACGAATGTCTTTTCAATTGACTCAACACAATTTTCTGCCAACAAAGCACAATATGGTGCAGCATTAGATCTTTCAACTTGGCGTTCATTGACTGGAATAACTGTGCAGCTTGAAACATCTAACTGCAACTTTATAGACAATTATATTACTACAAAATTAGGAAGAGTTGTTGGATCTGGAACAGTTTATCTTAGTGATATCACTGTAAATCTATATGATTCTATTATATTCAAACATAACAATGGGTCTGCTGTTGTAGCAAGTGGAAGTGTTGTGTCATTCAAAGACAACTGCTCAGCTAATTTTACTGAAAATACTGGTATATCTGGTGGTGCATTATCACTATTTGCTCATTCGTACATTGTTGTTGGTAAACATACTACATTTTCATTTATAAACAATGTAGCGAGTACATTGGGTGGAGCTATTTTTGCCTTTTTTGCTGGAGAACGTACCTTTCTTTCATCACGAGATTGCTTTTTGAGATACTATGATGCAAACATTGGACCATATGAGTGGTTGACACAATTTTATTTTCGTAACAACACAGCAAACAAACAACACAACTCTATCTATGCTACGTCGCTTCTTGCTTGTGTCTGGGGTATGGACAGTGGTGTGCCGGACACATTAGATATCCAGAAAAATGTATTTTGTTGGAATTCTACAGATCGTTGGATATATGAAACTGATAACTTGACACTTGATGAATGTCACAATCAAATTGCAACTGCCCCAGCAAATTTCAGTAGTGAAGTCGTTAATATTAGTGTAGTACCAGGTATGTCAACTCACTTTAGTCTAACTGCATTTGATGCTCAAAATGATACTATAAAGAATAATCTTTATTTTCTATCTTCCCAATCTGATGATGTTATAATAGAGAGGAACTATGACTATATTTCAACAACTACCATAAAACTAAAGAAAGCCAGAAAAGATGTCACTAATGGAACAGTGATACTTCAAACCCTCTCACCACATATTATTCAATCTATCTTGAATGTTACTTTTAAAGACTGCTCTCTTGGTTTGCAATTTCAGAATGAAACATGTAAATGCCCTAATAACTCCAAAGCTTTTCATGGTTTTGCTAAATGTTATAGAGACTCCAAAGTTGAGCTACAACGAGGATATTGGATTGGTAATTATAAGAAGGATAATGTCTCAGATATCATAGTTGTTGCTCAATGTTATTATTGCAATAATAATGCTTCTACCATTGCGTTGGATGGTGGCTTTCTTCCAGTTAAGTACTTGTCGTGTAAAGACAACAGAGAAGGATTTCTTTGCAGTGAATGCAGAGATGGTACTGCACCTGCTATTAACACAGGTGACTTTCAATGTGTAGAATGTAATGGTGTGGATGCTGGTGGTGTTTCATATGTTATAAGTCACTTTATTGTAGCAACAATAATATTCTTTGTCATATTGTTCACTAATTTTGCTTTAACGTCTGGAAAACTTGCTGCAGTTACCCTATTTGCACAAATGTTTGTTGTCATTCTTGGTGACATTGACCTGTATACAGCTGATATTGTGAAATCTCATAAACTTGCCCACGAACTTCATCAGTTTTATAGGTTTATATATGGTCTGTTTAATCTTGATTTCTTTCTTGTTTTTCCACCAAGATGTCTGGGACCAAACTTGAACTCAGCTCAAGTATTAGCTCTTCTGTACATTCCTGCTACATACCCTCTGTTTCTTGTATTGGCTACTTATATTGTGTTCAAATTAGAAAAAAGGGCTTGTCTTCAATTAATATCTGAACGCACTGTTCTACGTATTCGACCAATACGAGATGCCATTAACAGAATTAAACATCAAGAAAATATGGACAAAAAAGTGTCAATTGCACAGAAGATTTGGAATGCAACAGCCACTGCTACTCTACTGAGTTACACAAAAATCACAATAATCACATTTCATCTCTTGACACCAGTTGAGCTATGGGACAAAGACAATAAAATTCAAGGTATTCGTATGTACTTTTATGCAAACAAGAATGTATTTACACCTGAATTTACAATTCCAGCTTTGATTATTGGGCTATATGTTTTGTGTTTTCCATTTCTCTTGTTGCTCTTTTTCTATGAAGAGGATCTTTCAAATCGAATGTTGTGTAATTCAGAAGATAGTCTAGCCAGTCAATGTGAAGATGAGATAAGAATAGAGAATACAAAACCAAGATTTTTAAATCATCTCTTGTATGCATATCAAAGAGATTACAAACGTGTGAAATCACCAAACAGTTTAGCTAAACAAAATGAAGATGGCAACAAATGTTTTAAGTGTTTTAAAAACCACTGGCAAATACGAATGGGTAGATTTTGGAAATGGGAGAGTCTTTGTAATGATTTTCGTTGGGCTCCTGGAGCATACTTTTTTGTTCGTATTTTTCTATTGTCAGCTCGACTTAGTGCCTTTAGTTTTGCAATTCAGTACATAATTCAGATAATTATATGTTCTGTAACAGCTATATTGGTGATATTTTTTCAACCATATCGAAAAAGTTGGATGAATAAACTTGATGCTTCTGTATTTCAAATTATGGTAATGATATTAAGTATCAGTTTATATCAATACTACCTTGTTGTAGCTGGATCTGGATTATCAGTGTGGGGATTTTGGTTTCAACACTTTTTAATTTCACTGCCTCTACTTTATCTTATTTCCTTGGTTGTTATTAGCATCTGGAAATCTCATTGGTTTTATGAAATATGGAAAAGTCTAAAGTTGAAATGTTATGCCAAGGATGGAAAAAACAAACAAATTAATTTAACTAATTTTGAAGAAAATGGAGAAAAGGAGCAATGTTTGAATTCACCATATTATGTCGCAGAAGATGCTGTTGTGAATTAATAGATTTCCTTTTGTGACTTTTTAAGCTGTGTGATTATTTTTGCTTAATTTTAAAACTGCGTAATTCTTTTTGCTGAACTTAGGATCAGTCTTAAGTAATGAGATAATTTTTTTTTAAATGTGTGATTGTTTTTGCAAAGTATGACCTAATTATATGATACTTAATTGATTAAATTTAATAATGTCAAAAATGAAAACTGAGCAGTTAGAGGAAAGGGTTGGTTGTAAATTTTGACTTATATTGTACAATTATTATGATGTGGTAATTCATATCTTTTAATAATAAAGTAACAGTGTGTGTGTTGACTTATCAAAGAAAGTATTATATTGATAACAAAAGTTCACAGAACATGGCAGTCAATGAAGGGTAGGTTAGTAGAAGTATTATGTAGATATTGGAGCTACTTTTTATCATACTATCAACTGTGCTTATGAAAAGATAGAAATATACATAAACTCTTGTTCTCTGTTCTGATGCATATCAAGCTGCCTACCAATGTCAACTTGAGACCCATAGGTGGAATTGTTTATAGTCTGATCCACTAAATAAAGATTATATCAGCTACTAAGTATTTCAAACAAACAACAAAATGTGACACTCAATCAGAAAGCATTGCATTTTTAAACACACTAGAAAGTTTTGAAGTATAAACTAAATTATTATATATAGTTTGTAGACTATTTTATAATTGGTGATTTCATATTTTATTAATGTATAAACTGAGATCAGTAAAATAGTAAACAGAATGAATAATTATTTTGATCATTTTTCTCCTCCAAACATTCCACAGTTTCATATGATAAAATGCTTATTAAATGAATTTAGTCAACTATATAAATTAAGAGTAAAAACATGACTCTCTTGCAATAAAATGATAACAACATTTTGTCATCTGTGTATTTATTTTTGTTTGGTGCTGTAGAGTACGTGTAGTGTGTGGTCTTTTCAAGTTGTGGCAAGACAATGTTCTCTAGAATTTAAGGAAAAATAGCATAATTGGAAAAAGGCTATATTTATATAAGCGGGTAATTTTGGATGGAGAGATTTTTGTGAAATTTAAAATTTAGTAAATGACTTTCCACCTACTATCACCACACTCCTAATTACAACAATATATTGGCAATTCAACCAATATTTTCTCCCTCCAAAATTACCCACTATATGGTACAAAGAAATTAACACAACACCATAGCTTTGTGTTTTATGTTACTTTGGTTATACCAGGAAAAGTTAAGAAAAATTAATGATTCTCTTGAGGACAATTTGAGTAGTGATTTACTTAAAAATTTTGGCTGATAAATTAAGGATTAAATAGTCATCATAGTATTTTGATTCTCTAATAGCTGTAAGTTGATTTAGAATAAAAATGTCTTTAAAATTGCATCATTTGCTGGTGATCTACAAATAAGAAAAAGTACAGTGGCATACATATGCTGTTAGTTTCAGTTATCATTACTGGGTATTGGTAGTAAACAAACCCTTTATTACCTTCTTGTTCACAACTGATCCGATCTTTCTCCTCACCCTTTTAAAGCTATTCTGTACATCTATAATAGGAAAAGATAAATATTGATACATGGTAATATACGGACAAACCATCAATATTTTCCACTTTTTAGTAGTTTCCTTATTAATATTGATCTTTAAATTACTTTTCAATCATAATTAAATAGATTATATTTAGCTGTGATTTTTTATATAATCATGACTTCTTTGATGTACTTTTAGCTGGGAGGACATCAGACAAACAACAAGGTGTGGTGATTGTAGATATTGAACTCAAAGTACCTGTATCACCTTGAAATACCATTCCTGATAGAAAGAAGATACTTATTTATAGGTTGTATTTTTGTACCTTTATCACCAAGTGTGACCTCTTGTGCTCTCTTTCTGTTTTTAAACTTTACTTGTCCTGAGCTTCCTGTAGCTTTCAGACAAGTTATAATCAGTGATCAAATGTACTCATGACCAGGCGTGTCTGCTTTAAAGACAAAGATGCATAGCATGTACATGCTTAGCAGACGTTGCAGTTGGCTGTCTGGGAGGAGTCTTGTTCAGTGGCACAAACAATTTAAATGGTTGAGAAGTCAATGGCATTTCACTAAATGCAATAGACAGAGCAGGCAGACCATGATCTTGAATGAATAGAGTTAGCTATATATGTACATCACGAGTAGCTCACATCAGGAGAATCATATTTGTGTGGAACCTTTTGCAATAATTTCTCTGTCCTTAAAAACATTGTTTGATGGAGAAAAACACCTGGATAATGTGAAATAGTTTTACTAATAGTGGTGACATTCTATTTCGTTTTAGAGCAATTCAATTGGTACATGTGCACACAAAAGTATATCGAGTATAGTGGAGTTCTAATATTGACATCTATCCTTAAGAATGCAAGTACATGTTATTAGTATATGTAAGAGCTGTCTACGATCTGTTTAAAGTCTGTCCTGTTATATTGTATCCAATGTATCATTGCAGAAACTATTTGCAAAAATCAGTTACTTCCCACACATGATAGATTTAGATTTATAAATCCAATGACAAGCACCTGTACTAGTACTGGATATTTGTTGTAAATTAATTACCAATTAGCCAAACCAGTGAGATAGTTAGTCTGACAGACAACAGCACCTAAAGCAGTCCACTAGCTTGTAAGATTAGCTGCACCTTGTTGCTGGTCTTATTTTGATTTGTAATCACCCTCTATATATAGAGGGGTTGTCCATTGGGAAGCATTACTGACATTATTTGTTTTAGAGCTCTAGACTGTCTCGTGACTACATATACTGCTGAACTTGCCCCCTCCAAAGCCAAATGTGTTGTGTTAGTTAGCAATTTAGCATGTGTCTCTGTCACTCTCTGATCAGTTATCAAGGTATAGCAACATACATTTGATGCTCAGTAGGCAATAATAGAACAAAGAAACAATTTATACCAACTTAAAGACACACAATCACAGTTACTGATTACTTGCACTTAATCATTGATTAATAAGATAGAGATAAAAATAAGTGATTGATGGTATCTGATATGTTTTAGTGTGATAAGCGATAATAAGTGGATGATTAGTAAATAAGCATATCTACCTTAGATTTAAAAGTAATTAGAAATGATCACATGATAAGGAAGTGAATTCCACACAGAGAGAATGGAAAGAACAAATGAGTTTTGTGAACCAGATGAGCAAGTAGCTCATCTACAATATTGACTAAACAGGAAGCTATTTGTCGGTTCTCCGCCCCGTTTCTAACTACAATCGTTCCATGTAAGTAAGCAGAGTGGTGGCTACAAGTACAGGTGAGTTTTATGAAAACATATACTTATAGTTAACTTACTTAACTTAATTATCAAATAGTTATAGTAATTAAGATAATAAAGTAATATTTGGTTAGTGTAAGTCCATGGAACCTTTGGTTGTGCACCGAGGTCATTGTCTGTTTAGTTTTTTAAATGTTAGGAAAAAGCACACACGCTTATTGTTAACTGTTTTTATGCGTTGTGCTTAATATTTCTATTTCCTATGGAGATAAAGGGCTATATCAAGTTTGGCTCTGGTTTGAGTTTTGTAGAGGCAACGAGAATATATTGAATTTGTGAAGATAGTTGAAATAATGTGATTCTCTTGTTTATAATAGTCATAGATATATAAAGAACTAGACATATCTATGACTATTATAAGCAAGAGCATCACATGATTTTAACTGTATTCACAAATTCATTATATTCTCATTACCTCTACAAAATTCAATGCAGAGCGTAACTTAGCTAACTCCATTGTGAGCTGAAATATTTATTTAGGATGACTATTGGTTTCAGTCATCCTATACATAAATACTTCAGCTCACAATGGCGTTAGCTAAGGAATATAAAGAATTAGATATCTATGATACTATAAATTATAGAAACTATAGAAACACACTATGAATTTAGATTAATGGCTACTTAAAGAGTTTAACTGTTCAATAATAGTGGTTGCAGTTAAACTCTTTTAGTAGCCATTAATCTAAATTTATAGTATCTTTCTAGAGTAGAAGTGTTGAACAAGTTAACAGAATAGATATATTCGTGACTTTGAGAACAAATTCAAATTCATGGTACTTTACTATGCATACTATGGCCATATAGAAAATTGACAAAATATACCAATATATC
Organism: Xestospongia muta; assembly: GCA_963693285.1. Lineage (NCBI taxonomy): Eukaryota > Metazoa > Porifera > Demospongiae > Haplosclerida > Petrosiidae > Xestospongia > Xestospongia muta. The sequence continues at coordinate 18,440,551 of OY848917.1, forward strand.
CTGTTTTGATTACTAATTACTATGAAATTGATAATTCTTCCCAGTAAGGGCATATGTGTGTAGTGTGTAGATGCAGTCTATCAGCAATGAGTATACTCTATCTAAAGTTTACTTAGTGTAACTATAAACAGTTGATAATCTAAATCTCTTTTGATCATTATTCTTTATACATATAGATATGAAGTTACTTGTGGTCCAAACAGCAATAATTTTGTGCCTGCTTTGTTGTGGTATAAATTGTTCTACACTTTGTGTGGTAAGCGATGCCTTATCTGTAGCCAGCTCTAGAATAGCTTGTGATAATACTACAAGTAATATTACCTTTGCCTTCATTCTTTTTAACGATCATTCTGATCAATATTCTACTATTGTTGTAGTAGGACAGCATAAGTTGCTGCCTTCATTGTCTACCACATTTCATAATGTTACTAACCTGCATATTATTGGACAAAACTCTTCTGAAATTACTTGCAATACTGGAGCAGGATTAGCTTTTATAGACTCAGCTAACATTGTCATTAAAAACATTCGGTTTATTGGCTGTGGAGCTGTGCATTATGGTACCAGTAAAGTCAATGATGTGTTTCCTTTATTATCAGCCTCTCTTTATTTTCTCAAATGTGTCAATATTACTATGGATTCAATAATAATATCAGATAGTGATGGATTTGGTGTTCAAATTTATGCAACTGTTGGTTTTAATACTATTAAAAATAGTCTTTTTATAAACAATGGAAATTCTCAACAATATGGTGGTGGTGTTCATATTGAATTCCCCTATTGCTATCCCACCAGTGAACATCTTTGTGTATCCAATTATTCTGACTACTACAAAATAAATTCAACATATAATATCATTGACTGCATATTTGAGGATAATAATGCCTTAACACCAAATGCTAGCATCACCACTTACATTAAACCTTACAATGAGTCTCATGTTTCCTTTGGTAGAGGAGGAGGGTTATCATTTGTCCTCAAGGGTGCAGCTAAAAACAACAAAATATTCTTAGATAATTTAACATTTTCTAATAATAGTGCTCTTTTTGGAGGAGGTCTGTATATTCAATTGTTAGATGAAGCACAACATAATGTAGTTACTGTGAACAATAGCTTATTTGATATGAACAAAGCATTACATGTGGGAGGTGGTGTAAAAGTTAACATCCTCTCTTTTTCCAATTCAAGTTTTCAATTCAATGATGTTCATTTCAGTCATTGTCACTTTAATAACAACTCTGCTATGGAAATTGCTGGAGGACTATCATTGTTAGCTACTAAGGAACAATGCTATATTTTCCTAATGAATGTCTTTTCAATTGACTCAACACAATTTTTTGCCAACAAAGCACGATATGGTGCAGCATTAGATCTTTCAACTTGGCCTTCATTGACTGGAATAACTGTGCAGGTTGAAGCATCTAACTGCAACTTTATAGACAATTTCATTACTACAAAATTAGGTAGAGTTGTTGGATCTGGAACAGTTTATCTTAGTGATATTACTGTAAATCTATATGATTCTATTATATTCAAGCATAACAATGGATCTGCTATTGTAGCAAGTGGAAGTGTTGTGTCATTCAAAGACAACTGCTCAGCTAATTTTACTGAAAACACTGGTATATCTGGTGGTGCGTTATCACTATTTGCTCACTCGTACATTGTTGTTGGTAAACATACTACATTTTCATTTATAAACAATGTAGCAAGAACATTGGGTGGAGCTATTTTTGCCTTTTTTGCTGGAGAACGTACCTTTCTTTCATCACGAGATTGCTTTTTGAGATACTATGATGCAAACGTTGGACCATATGAGTGGTTGACACACTTTTACTTTCGTAACAACACAGCAAACAAACAACACAACTCTATCTATGCTACGTCGCTTCTTGGTTGTGCCTGGGGTATGGACAATGGTGTTTCAGACATATTAGATATCCAGAAAAATGTATTTTGTTGGAATTCTACAAATCGTTGGATATATGAAACTGATAAATTGACACTTGATGAATGTCACAATCAAATTGCAACTGCCCCAGCAAATTTCAGTAGTGAAGTCGTTAATATTAGTGTAGTACCAGGTATGTCAACTCACTTTAGTCTAACTGCATTTGATGCTCAAAATGATACTATAAAGAATAATCTTTACTTTCTATCTTCTCAATCTGATGACGTTATAATAGAGGGGAACTATGACTATATTTCAACAACTACCATAAAACTGAAGAAAGCCAGCAAAGATGTAACTAATGGAACAGTGATACTTCAAACCCTCTCACCACATATTATTCAATCTATCTTGAATGTTACTTTTAAAGACTGCTCTCTTGGTTTGCAATTTCAGAATGAAACATGTAAATGCCCTAATAACTCCAAAGCTTTTCATAGCTTTGTTAAATGCTATAAAGACTCCAAAGTTGAACTGCAACGAGGATATTGGATTGGTAATTATAAGAAGGATAATGTCTCAGATATCATAGTTGTTGCTCAATGTTATTATTGCAATAATAATGCTTCTACCACTGAGTTAGATGGTGACTTTCTTCCAGTAAACAGTTTGTCGTGTAAAGATAACAGAGAAGGATTTCTTTGCAGTGAATGCATAAATGGTACTGCACCTGCTATTAACACAGATGACTTTCAATGTGTAAAATGTAATGGTGTGAATGCTGGTGGTGTTTTATATGTTATAACACACTTTATTGTAACAACAATAATATTCTTTGTCATATTGTTCACTAATTTTGCTTTAACATCTGGAAAACTTGCTGCAGTTACCCTATTTGCGCAAATGTTTGTTGTCATTCTTGGTGACATTGACCTCTACACAGCTGATATTGTGCAATCTCATAAACTTGCTAATGGGCTTCATCAGTTTTATAGGTTTATATATGGTCTGTTTAATCTTGATTTCTTTCTTATTTTTCCACCAAGATGTCTGGGACCAAACTTGAACTCAGCTCAAGTATTAGCTCTTCTGTACATTCCTGCTACATACCCTCTGTTTCTTGTATTGGCTACTTATATTGTGTTCAAGTTAGAAAACAGGTGGGCTTGTCTTCAATTAATATCTGAACGCACTGTTCGACGTATTCGACCAATACGAGATGCCATTGACGAAAAGGGACATCAAGAAAATATGGAAGAAAAGGTGTCAATTGCAACGAAGATTTGGAATGCAACAGCCACTGCTACTCTTCTGAGTTACACAAAAATCACAATAATCACATTTTATCTCCTGACACCAGTTGAGCTATGGGACAAAGACAACTACGTTCAAAGTATTCATATGTACTTTTATCCAAACAAGAAGGCGTTTACACCTGAATTTACAATTCCTGCTTTAATCATTGGTTTGTATGTGTTGAGTTTCCCATTTTTCTTGCTACTATTTTTCTATGAGGAAGATCTTACAAATCGAACGTTATCCAATTTAGAAGATAGTCAACCCAGTCAATGTGAAGATGAGATAAGAATAGAGAGGACAAAACCAAGGTTTTTAAATCATCTCTTGTATGCATATCAAAGAGATTATAAATGTGTGAAATCGCCAAATAGTTTAGCTAAACAAAATGAAGATGGCAACAAATGTTTTAAGTGTTTTAAAAAACACTGGCAAATACGAATGGGTAGATTTTGGAAATGGCAGAGTCTTCGTAATGATTTTCGTTGGGCTCCTGGAGCATACTTTTTTGTTCGTATTTTTCTATTGTCAGCTCGACTTGGTGCCTTTAGTTTTGCAATTCAGTACATAATTCAGATAATTATATGTTCTGTAACAGCTATATTGGTGCTATTTTTTCAACCATATCGAAAAAGTTGGATGAATAAACTTGATGCTTCTGTATTTCAAATTATGGTAATGATATTAAGTATCAGTTTATACCAATACTACCTTGTTGTAGCTGGATCTGGATTATCAGTGTGGGGACTTTGGTTTCAACATTTTTTAATTTCACTGCCTCTACTTTATCTTATTTCCTTGGTTGTTATTAGCATCTGGAAATCTCATTGGTGTAAGTTGAAATGTTATGCCAAGGATGGAAAAAACAAACAAATTAATTTAACTAATTTTGAAGAAAATGGAGAAAAGGAGCAATGTTTGAATTCACCATATTATGTCGCAGAAGATGCTGTTGTGAATTAATAGATTTCCTTTTGTGACTTTTTAAGCTGTGTGATTATTTTTGCTTAATATTAGATTCAGTATCATATAATGATTTACTACCTAAATATAATGGTACTAAATTTAAGTATGAAAGATAAAATTAATTACAATAACATATTTCAATTGAAACCAATATTTCTCTCTTCAAAGTTACCTCCTGTATGGTATAAGGAAATTACAACACTATAGCTTTATGTTTTATGTTGTTTTGGTTATTCTAAGAAGTAATAACAAAATTAAAAAGAGCCTCTTGGGGACAAATTGAAGTTGTGATTGACTTGAAAATTTTGTTGATAATGTAAGGATTAAATAGTCATCATAGTATGCACTTGATACTCTAATAGCTGTATATTGATTTGAATAATGTCTTTAAAATTACATCATTTGCTGGTGACCTACAAACAAGAAAAAGAACAGTAGCATGCATATGCTGTTTGTTTCAGTTACTAGAATTGGGTATTGGTAGTAAACAAAGTCTTCATTACCTTCTTGTTCACGATCCAATGTTTCTCCTCACCATTTTAAGCTATTCTGACATCTGTAATAGGAAAAGATAAATATTAACACATGGTAATATAAATGGACAAACTATCAATATTTTCCAAATCTTTGGTACATTCCTTATAAATATTGATCTTTAAAACTACTTTCCATTATAATTAATATTCTTATTAATATTTATATTAATTTTAATATAATCATGACTTCTTTGATGTACTCTTAGCTGGAAGGACATCAGACAAACAACAAGGTGTGGTGATTGGTGATTTGAACTCATGCGAAGTACATTTATTACATTGAATTCCATTCCTGATAGAAAGAAGACACTTATTTATAGGTTCTATTTTAGTACATTTATCGGCAAGTATGACCTCTTGTGCTTACTTTTTGTTTTTCAATTTTACTTGTCATGAGCTTCCTGTAGCCTTCAGACTAGTTGTTTTCAGTGATCAAATATACTATGATCAGGTGTGTATGCTTTAGAGATAAAAATGCATATGTACCATGGTACATGTTTGGCAGTTGGCTGTTTGAAAGGAGTCTTTCTTGTTCATTAGCACAACTGAACTTGAGAAGATTTGAATGGTTGAGAAGTCAATATCATTTCACCAAATATGATAGACAGAGCAAGCAGACCATGATCTTGAATGAATTGAGTTAGCTATATATGTACATCATGAGTAACTCACATTGGGAGAATCATATTCATGTGAAACATTTTACAAGAATTTCTCTGTCCTTAAAAACATTGTTTGATGGAAAAAAGCACCTGGATAATGTGAAATAATAATTCAATTGGTACATGTGTAAACAAACGTATCGAGTGTAGTTGAGTTTCTAACATTGGCACCTACTCTTAAGAATGCAAGTACATGTTATTAGTATGCATAAGAGCTGTCTAAGATCTGTTTAAAGTCTGTCCTAGGCTTGTTAGATTGTTTCCAGTTTATTACTGTATAAACTATTTGCAAAAATCAGTTAATTCCCACACATAACAAATTTAGATCTATAAATTCAATGTCAAGCACCTGTAGTAGTATAAGATATTTTTTCACAAATTAAAACCAATTAGCCAAACCAGTGAGATTGTTAGTCTGACAGACAACATCATCTAAAGTAGTAGAGTAGCTTGTACAGTTATGAGGTTGGCTGCCCCTTGTTGCTGGTCTTATTTTGATTTTGTAGTCATCCTCTGGAAGGGGGTTGTTCATCTTTTCAGGTGCTGCCAAACTTGTCATCTCCATAGCTTCATCACCATCATCCAGTTTCTTGCCAACAGTCTAAAGAGTGAATGTAGTTATGTTGTTTTACTTCAGGATTATAATTGGATGACATGTTTCAGCAGGCGTCATTGTCTTCCTGTAACAGTAAATGCGGTCCGCATATATATATGTATATATATATATATATATATATATATATATAGCATTCTTGGAAAACACCTGGCTAAAATATAATATTACAATATGACTAAACAGGAAGCTATTTGTCGGTTCTCCGCCCTGTTTCTAACCAGAATCGTTCCATGTAAATGGTGGCGACAAGTAGAGGTGAGTTTTATGAAACATAATTATACTTATAGTTAACTTACTTAGCTTAATTATCAAATATTTATAGTAATTAAGATAATAAAGTAATATTTGGTTCGTGTAAGTGCATGGAACCTTTGGTTGTGCACTGAGGTCATTTGTCTCTTTAGTTTTTTAAAGATTAGGAAAAAGCACACACGATTATTGTTAACTGTTTTTATGCGTTGTGCATAATTATTTCCATTTCCTATGGAGATAAAGAGCATTTGACGAGACTATGTTTCAGGTGTAGTCCCAAACAAACCAGATGTTCATGATCAAGGAAAAACATCTGGCCATGGGAAAAACACTATATATATACATATATCAAGTTATGCTCTGCATTGAATTTTGTAGAGGCAATGAGAATATATTGAATTTGTGAAGAAAGTTAAAATCATGTGATGTTCTTGCTTATAATAGTCATAGATGGTTAGTTCTTTACATTATAAAGAACTAGACATATCTATGACTATTATAAACAAACGCAACTTTCTTCACAAATTCAATATATTCTCGTTGCCTCTACAAAATTCAATGGTATGTAGAGCGCAACTTAGCTAACTCCATTGTGAGCTGAAATTAATATTTATTTATAATGACTGCAACCACTATTATTGAACAGTTAAACTCTTTAAGTAGCCATTAATCTAAATTCATAGTATCTTTCTAGACTAGAAGTGTTGAACAAGTTAACAGAATAGATACATTCATGACTTTGTGGTTAGCAAATGTTCTTCCACGTAACTTTTGATTCCATTGTGCAAACTTGGTCTATAACAGTTTCCCTAGATGTTTCCTTCCCTGAACATCTGAACACATGTGGCTACAAGTGTATTTACAGAGAGGCTCCAATCTATAGTATCATTTTACTATATCCAACTAAATCTCATAATATATTTATCCAGAATTGTTAACGATATAATTGGTGTTATGATTTAGCATTTAAATTTGCAATTGTTACTTTAGAGATTTGGCTAGTGGAATTTGTAATTCTAGAAAGTTAAAATTAATTTTTGGAAGATCAAATTCATGACACTTTGGTCAGCTAGAGACATGTTAACAAACATACTATTTTGATTACTAATTACTATGGAATTGATATTTCTTCCCAGTAAGGGTTATGTATAGTATATGTGACCTGATTTATGAAAAGGGACAACTTCCGTTAAAACATCTAAAAAAATGCTCTTGTTATGTACACAGCCATACATTTTCAATGGATGTTTACTAAATTATATCTCATTTTAAAAACAATAGATAGCTTGAACGCAAAATTTAGTAAGCAGTCTATGAAAATAATGCTTATGTATGTACAGGTGTTCTTGAATAGTTTGATCGAGGTAGTCCCTTGTTACAAATCAGGCTATATATACATGCTGTCTATCAGCAATGAGTATACTCTCTATAACTATTAGCATTATAATCAACAGTTGGTAATCTAATTCTCTTTTGTTATAATAATTGTTATTCTTTATACATGTAGATATGAAGTTATTTGTGGTCCAAACAGCTATAACTTTGTGCCTGCTTTGTTGTGGTATAAACTGCTTTACGCTTTGTGTGGTAAGTACCACTTAAATTACAGACAGTTCTGAAAAAGATTGTAATATTAGCACAAAAAATATAACCTTGGCTTTCATTCTTTTTAATGATCTTTCTGATCAATATTCTACTATTGTTGTAGAAGGACAGCATAACTTGTTACCGTCATTGTCTAGCATATTTCATGATGTTACCAATCTGCACATTATTGGACAAAATTCTGCTGAAATTACTTGTGATTTAGGAGCAGGATTAACTTTTATAGACTCAGCTAACATTGTAATTAAAAACATTCAGTTTATTGGCTGTGGAGCTGTGCATAATGGTACCAGTAAAGCCAAAAATATGTTTCTTTTCTGGCCATTATCAGCCTCTCTTTATTTTCTCAAATGTGTCAATATTACTATGGATTCAATAATAATATCAGATAGCGATGGATTTGGTGTTCAAATTTACGCAACTGTTGGTTTTAATACTATTAAAAATAGTCTTTTTACAAACAATGGGAATGCTCAACAATATGGTGGTGGTGTTCATATTGAATTCCCCTATTGCTATCCCACCAGTAAACATCTTTGTGTATCCAATTATTCTGACTACTACAAAATGAATTCAACATATAATATCATTGACTGCATATTTGAGGATAATAATGCCTTAACACCAAATGCTAGCATCACCACTTACAATAAACCTTACAATGAGTCTCATGTTTCCTTTGGTAGAGGAGGAGGGTTATCATTTGTTCTCAAGGGTGCAGCCAAAAATAACAAAATTATCTTGGATAATTGTACATTTTCTAATAATAGTGCTATTTTTGGAGGAGGTCTGTACATCGAAGTACTAGATGAAGCACAACATAATGTAGTTACAGTGAACAGTAGCTTATTTGATATGAACAAGGCATTACATGTAGGAGGTGGTGTAAAAGTTAACATCATCTCTTTTTCTAATTCAAATAATCAATATAATGATGTTCATTTCAGTCGTTGTCACTTTAACAACAACTCTGCTATGGAAATTGCTGGAGGACTATCATTGTTAGCTACTAAGGAACAACGCTTTATTTTTACAAATGTCTTTTCAATTGACTCAACACAATTTTCTGCTAACAAAGCACAATATGGTGCAGCATTAGATCTTTCAACTTGGCCTTCATTGACTGGAATGACTGTACAGCCTGAACTGTCCAACTGCAATTTTACAGACAATTTGGTTATTACAAAATTAGGTAGAGTTATTGGATCTGGAACAGTTTATCTTAGTGATATCACTGTAAATTTATATGATTCTATTATTTTCAAGCATAACAATGGATCTGCTGTTGTAGCAAGTGGAAGTGTTGTGTCATTCAAAGAAAACTGCTCAGCTAATTTTACTGAAAATACTGGTATATCTGGTGGTGCGTTATCACTATTTGCTCACTCGTACATTGTTGTTGGTAAACATACTACATTTTCATTTATAAACAATGTAGCAAGTACATTAGGTGGAGCTATTTTTGCCTTTTTTGCTGGAGAACGTACCTTTCTTTCATCATGAGATTGCTTTTTGAGATACTACGATGCAAACATTGGACCATATGAGTGGTTGACACAATTTTATTTTCGTAATAACACAGCAAACAAACAACACAACTCTATCTATGCTACATCTCTTCTTGCTTGTGCCTGGGGTATGGACAGTGGTATTATTACAAGCACATCAGATATACAAAAAAGGTATTTTGTTGGAGTTCTACAAATTCTACAGATCGGTGGATATATGAAACTGAAAACTCAATACTTGACAATTGCCACAATCAAATAGTAACTGCTCCAGCCACTTTTACGAGTGAAATTGTTGACGTAAGTGTAGTGCCAGGTATTTTAACACCCTTCACTCTAACTGTATTTGATGCTCAAAATGATCCTATAAACGATAATCTTTTTTTCCTGTCTCCTCAATCTGATAACATTGTAATAGAGGGGAACAATAACTACATTTCAAAAACGACAATAGAACTTAAGAAAGTCAGCAAAGATGTTACTAATGGGAAAGTGATACTACAAACTCTCTCGCCACATATCATTCAATCTATCTTGAATGTTACCTTTGAAGACTGCTCTCCTGGTTTGCAATTCCAAAATGGGACATGTAAATGCCCTAACAACTCTAATGCTTTTCATGGCTTTGTTAAATGTTGTGAAAATTCCAAAGTTGAGCTACAACGAGGATATTGGATTGGTCAGAGAGATAACAATGTCTCAGATATTGTGGTCGTTGCTCAGTGTTATTACTGTCGCGGTACAGAATCTAATCATAACTTAGATGGTGGCTTTCTTCCAGTTAAGTACTTGTTGTGTAAAGAGAATAGAGAAGGGTTTCTTTGCAGTGAATGCATAAATGGTACTGCACCTGCTATTAACACAGGTGACTTTCAATGTGTAAATTGTAATGGTGTGAATGCTGGTGGTGTTTTATATGTCATAAGTCACTTTATTTTCACAACAATAATATTCTTTGTCATATTGTTCACTAATTTTGCTTTAACATCTGGAAAACTTGCTGCAGTTACCCTATTTGCGCAAATGTTTGTGGTCATTCTTGGTGACATTGACCTCTACACAGCTGATATTGTGCAATCTCATAAACTTGCTAATGGGCTTCATCAGTTTTATAGGTTTATATATGGTCTGTTTAATCTTGATTTCTTTCTTATTTTTCCACCAAGATGTCTGGGATCAAACTCGAACTCAGCTCAAGTATTAGCTCTTCTGTACATTCCTGCTACATACCCTCTGTTTCTTGTATTGGCTACTTACATTGTGTTCAAGTTAGAAAACAAATGGGCTTATATTCAATTATTATTTCAACATACTGTCAGACGCGTTCGACCAATACGAGATGCCATTGACAGATATCAACATCAAGAAAATATGGACAAAAAGGTGTCACTTGCACAGAAGATTTGGAATGCAATAGCCACTTTTACTCTTCTGAGTTACACAAAAATCACAATAATCACATTTCATCTCTTGACACCAGTTGAGCTATGGGACAAAGACAATAAAATTCAAGGTATTCGTATGTACTTTTATGCAAACAAGTATGTATTTACACCTGAATTTACAATTCCAGCTTTAATTATTGGGCTATATGTTTTCTGCTTTCCATTGTTATTGCTGTTGTTTTTCTATGAGGAGGATCTTACAAATCGAAAGTTGTGTAATTTAGAAGATAGTCTAGCCAGTCAATGTGAAGATGAGATAAGAATAGAGAAGACAAAACCAAGATTTTTAAATCATCTCTTGTACGCATATCAAAGAGATTACAAACATGTGAAATCATCAAATAGTTTAGCTAAACAAAATGAAGATGATAACAAATGTTTTAAGTGTTTCAAAAACCACTGGCAAATATGAATGGGCAGATTTTGGAAATGGCAGAATCTTCGTAATGATTTTCGTTGGGCTCCTGGAGCATACTTTTTTGTTCGTATTTTTCTATTGTCAGCTCGAGCTTTTCCCTACAGTTTTGCAATTCAGTACATAATGCAAATATTAATTTGTGCTGAATAAACTTGATGCTTCTGTATTTCAAATTATGGTAATGATATTAAGTATCAGTTTATACCAATACTACCTTGTTGTAGCTGGATCTGGATTATCAGTGTGGGGACTTTGGTTTCAACATTTTTTAATTTCGCTGCCTCTACTTTATCTTATTTCTTTGGTTGTTATTAGCATATGGAAATCTCATTGGTGTAATGAAAAGCGAAGAAAATTGAAGTTGAAATGGTCCACCGAGAAAGAAAAAACCAAACAGTACAATTTAATTAACTTAGTACATCACGATGAAAAAGAAGTCTGTTTGAATTCACAATATACCCAATTAAAAGATAAGACTGTCGAAAAATAATTTTGTTTTTGTAATTTAGTGAGTTGTGTGATTTTTTTGCTGAAACATTTTCTACATCCTACAATGACATAACATATTTAAATTTATGAAACCAACAGTTTGAAGGGTAGGGCTGGTTCGTAGGTGGTGGCTTGGTTTACATTATAGGATACTTGAATTTACATCTTAAGTTTTGGATAATATTGTAGCTAGTAGTTAAGTATAATTGGCAAATTAAATAGAGTATTGTATTGACACTGAAACCAATTAACCAATTATAGGTATTGGTAAAATTTGAAGTGGTTTTGTTCTGACAATGTTGTGAAAAAACTCATTCGTATCATGCAGAGACATTACACTAGTTTTTTACCTGTAATATGTATACGTTTCTATTCTTTTAGTGAAATATATCCAGCATTATATTATATGCACTTAATTTTTATGAACAACAGGAACATCGTAACTAACTGAAATTAACAATCAGAAATGTTACCTGTATACTTTGTGGATCTCTAAAAACCTCTCTTATTTATTTGCAAAGTTAAATTAGATTAGGGGTGATATATTATTGTACACTTATATATGATGCTACAGTCCTTTTGACATCTGTGAATGAACTTCCATTGCTGTAAAGTGCACATAGAGTGTATTGCTTTTAAATTGTAGCAGAGCAGTGTTTTTGAAATTCTATTTTCTAAAATTGAAAATATCTTTATTATGGAAGGTTTTGTATTAGGAAATCAACATAACGTTATAGAATCGTTTATCATGATTTAAATGTTTTAAATTGATCTTTACAGCATCTGTGTGGACCATGAACTTAAGTCTGTTTGTGACATTTGCTTGTTTTAATAATTCAAATTCTACTTAAAAGTTGCATGTGAATACAAAACTCTGTTTTAAAAATAATTTGTCATATTAAAAAGTAGACATAAACCAGTTTATAATAGCAATACTCAATACTCTATAGCTCTATGTTGACTTTTGTTTTTATTAATTCAAGAAAAGCAAGGTATATGAATCTGTTGAGTAACAATTTGACAGTTAGTTGTAAGTCTGGTTTAATTTGTGTGCAAGGCTCTTATTTTGATTGGTAGTGTAGCATGATATTTTATATGCATGAGTTAAATTCAAATCACTTGATGCATGTATTATTGAATAATTCAAAGTATAAATAAACTTTACATAGTACGCAATGAATGAAAATTTGTTCATACTACATCACATTACTGGTGGTGTCCACTGATAACAATGTCTGCATGTTCTAGCATTTTACTATTAACTACGTCATCATTCTTCAATACATACATCTTGTACTGCCTTTGTGTATGCACTAGTTATAGGCTAACAACAATATAATATCTTATTTGCTTGGCTTTGTTTACCTTGGTTTAACTTATCCATATTGTAAGTTGAAAGAATTGAGTTAGCTATATATGTACATCATAAGTAGCTCACATTGGGAGAATAACATTTGTGTGGAACCTTTTACTGTAATCACTCTCTGAAGTAATCACTCTCTGAAGAGGTTGTCTATCCTTGGGAAGCACTACCGACATTAGTCCTTAAGTAATAGCTACACACAATCTTACGAATTCATATGCTGCCGAGCTTGCAGCTTCGTCATTATCCAGCCTCTTCTTGTCTTGGAAAACAAACACTAGTGTTGAACTATATAGATAATAACTAAACAGGAAGCTATTAGCCACATTCACCACCCTTTTTCAAACCACACTGATAGATCGCCTCGTGTACGTGAACAGAGATGGCTAGGTGTATAGGTAAGTTTGATGAATTATACCTCATAGTTAACATATTTAATTTAATTATCATCAAACAGTTGTGGTAATTAAGATAATGGAACCTTTGGTTTGTGCGCCAAGATCATTGTCTTTTTAGTTTTTTCATAGATCAGAAAAGCACACAAAATATTATTAACTTTTTATAACTTGTGCTTAATATTGCCATTGCTATTAGAAGAAGAGGTATTTGATGAGACTTATGTTTCAGGCGTAGTCTTGTGCAGTTCAAAGAAAGGGAATGTCTAGGAAAACTGCTACATATATGCATGTATATAAAGTTTTCCTCTGCCATGCATTGAATTTGCTAGCCAATCAGATCATCTTGATTTTGTGTATGTAGTTAAAATGACATTGCACTCTTTTGATAATCATAATTATTTAAGGACAACTATACATTCTGAGCCTTTTAAATGCAGTTATAAGAAGGAAAGCAATGTTAACAATAACTTTTCTATATTACTCAGCTAATTCCATTATGAGTTGAATGCTCTTTTAGGACAACTGAGACTGCTATAATAAATATAAGATTTTTTTAAGAAGCTATTTAGTCTTCAAATTTTATTACTTGCTTTCCTTTTAATAAATAACACTCTAGACTCAAAAGTGTTGAACAAGTTAAAACAATATATGTATTTGTGACTTTGTGATTGACACACCTTTTTAGTGGGTTGATTCTAATCTCATCACCAGATTCCCACTTGAAGCACTTTTGGCAGGTATCTGGCACACTTGAAACACCTTCATAGCACTACAGAAACTTTGAAAGCAGATGTTAGTCGCATGACTTTAATAATACAGCTTCTTTAAGGTGTAATATGGTTCCTAACCATAATATATGTGGTAGCTATTAATTGTTCAGAAGAACAGCAAAGATAGAAATAGTTTCCATCTTTGTTTTTGAGAAATACATTCCAGAGGTGTTTAATATATGACGTCACAAAAGATATTACTTGATTGGTCAGCAGAAATGTGTGCTAGATGACCTTCTCTGTGCTAACAAGTGGTATCTGTGAACAATACCATTTTTATTCTATTGTTAGTCTATAGCAAATTCCTAGATGTTAATTCCCCTGCATGAATACCTGACTGTGTGAGACTAAAGGTGTACTTACAGAGAGTTTCTACATCTATAGTACCATTTTACTATAACCAACTCTTAAAGTATACTTATCTAGAAATTTCATCAATATATATAATCAGCGTTATGTTAACAAGTTAACAGAATTCATGACTTTGTGGTAGACACATGTTTTTTCACATAAGTTTTGATTCCATTGTGTAAAATTGTTCTACAACAACTTCCCTAGATGTTTCCTCCCCTGAATATCTGGACATATAGGAGACTCCAAGTGTATTTATAGAGAGGCTCCAATCCATAGTATCACTTTACTATATCCAACTAACTCTCACACTATATTTATCCAGAATTGTTACCAATATAGTGTTATGATTTAGTGTTTAAGCTTAAAATTGTCACTCTAAAAATTTGGCTAGTGAAATTTGTAATTCTAGCAAATTAGCATTTTGGAAGATGGAATAAGTTGAGAACAAATTCATGGTCACTTTGTTATAAGTTGCATACATTCCAGATAGAAAATCATTAACATCATATACTGTTTTGATAACTAATTAATATAGAATTTATACCTCCCAGTAAAGCCTTATGTATAGTATGTAGATGACATCATCAATAAAAACTGTACTCCCTTTAATTGTTAATTGGTATAAGAGTAAATGAACAATTGGTAAACCAATTCTCTTTCATTATAATGATTGTTATTCTTTATACATATAGATATGAAGTTACTTGTGATCCAAACAGCAATAATTTTGTGCCTGCTTTGTTGTGGTATAAATTGCTCTACACTTTGTGTGGTAAGTGATGCCTCATCTGTAGCCAGCTCTGGAAAACATTGTATTAATACCACAAAAAATATAACCTTGGCCTTCGTTACTTTTAATAATTATTCTCGTCGTTATTCTACTATTCTTGTAGAAGGACAGCATAAATTGTTGCCATCATTGTCTAACACATTTTATAATGTTACTAACCTGGATATTATTGGACAAAACTCTGCTGAAATTACTTGCAATACTGGAGCAGGATTAGCTTTTATAGGCTCAGCTCACATTGTAATTAAAAACATTCGGTTTATTGGCTGTGGAGCTGTGCATAATGGTACCAGTAAAGCCAACAATTTGCTTCTTTTCTGGCCATTATCAGCCTCTCTTTATTTTCTCAAATGTGTCAATATTACTATGGATTCAATAATAATATCAGATAGTGATGGATTTGGTGTTCAAATTTATGCAACTGTTGGTTTTAATACTGTTAAAAATAGTATTTTTACAAACAATGGGAATTCTCAACAATATGGTGGTGGTGTTCATATTGAATTCCCCTATTGCTATCCCACCAGTAAACATCTTTGTGTATCCAATTATTCTGACTACTACAAAATGAATTCAACTTATATTATCATTAACTGCATATTTGAGGATAATAATGCCTTAATACCAAATGCTAGCATCACCACTTACAATAAACCTTACAATAAGTCTCATGTTTCCTTTGGTAGAGGAGGAGGGTTATCATTTGTCCTCAAGGGTGAAGCCAAAAATAACAAAATTGTTTTGAATAATTGCACATTTTCTAACAATAGTGCTCTTTTTGGAGGAGGTCTGTATATTCAATTGTTAGATGAAGCACAACATAATGTAGTTATTGTGAACAATAGCTTATTCAATATGAACAGGGCATTACATGTGGGTGGTGGTGCAAAAGTCAACATCCTCTCTTTTTCCAATTCAAGTTTTCAATTCAATGATGTTCATTTTAGTCATTGTCACTTTAACAACAACTCTGCTATGGAAATTGCTGGAGGACTATCATTGTTAGCTACTAAGGAACAACGTTTTGTTTTCCCAACCAATGTCTTCTTGATTGACTCAACACAATTTTTTGCTAACAAAGCACAATATGGTGCAGCATTAGATCTTTCAACTTGGCCTTCATTGACTGGAATAACGGTACAGCCTGAATTATCTAGCTGCAACTTTACAGACAATTTGATTACTACAAAATTAGGAAGAGTTGTTGGATCTGGAACAGTTTATCTTAGTGATATCACTGTAAATCTATATGATTCTATTATATTCAAGCATAACAATGGGTCTGCTGTTGTAGCAAGTGGAAGTGTTGTGTCATTCAAAGACAACTGCTCAGCTAATTTTACTGAAAACACTGGTATATCTGGTGGTGCATTATCACTATTTGCTCACTCGTACATTGTTGTTGGTAAACGTACTACATTTTCATTTATAAACAATGTAGCAAGTACATTGGGTGGAGCTATTTTTGCCTTTTTTGCTGGAGAACGTACCTTTCTTTCATCACGAGATTGCTTTTTGAGATACTATGATGTGAACATTGGACCATATAAGTGGTTGACACACTTTTATTTTCGTAATAACACAGCAAACAAACAACACAACTCTATCTATGCTACATCTCTTCTTGCTTGTGCCTGGGGTATGGACAGAGGTGTTCCAAACACATTAGATATCCAGAAAAATGTATTTTGTTGGAATTCTACATATCGTTGGATATATAAAACTGATAACTTGACACTTGATAAATGTCACAATCAAATTGCAACTGCCCCAGCAAATTTCAGTAGTGAAGTCGTTAATATTAGTGTAGTACCAGGTATGTCAACTCACTTTAGTCTAACTGCATTTGATGCTCAAAATGATACTATAAAGGATAATCTTTACTTTCTATCTTCTCAATCTGATGACGTTATAATAGAGGGGAACTATGACTATATTTCAACAACTACCATAAAACTAAAGAAAGCCAGCAAAGATGTCACTAATGGAACAGTGATACTTCAAACCCTCTCACCGCATATTATTCAATCTATCTTGAATGTTACTTTTAAAGACTGCTCTCTTGGTTTGCAATTTCAGAATGAAACATGTAAATGCCCTAATAACTCCAAAGCTTTTCATGGTTTTGCTAAATGCTATAGAGACTCCAAAGTTGAACTACAACGAGGATATTGGATTGGTAATTATAAGAAGGATAATGTCTCAGATATCATAGTTGTTGCTCAATGTTATTATTGCAATAATAATGCTTCTACCACTGAGTTAGATGGTGGCTTTCTTCCAGTTAAACATTTGGCGTGTAAAGACAACAGAGAAGGATTTCTTTGCAGTGAATGCAGAGATGGTACTGCACCTGCTATTAACACAGACGATTCTCAATGTGTAGAATGTAATGGTGTGAATGCTGGTGGTATTTTATATCTTATAACACACTTTATTTTCACAACAATAATATTCTTTGTCATATTGTTCACTAATTTTGCTTTAACATCTGGAAAACTTGCTGCAGTTACCCTATTTGCACAAATGTTTGTGGTCATTCTTGGTGACATTGACCTTTACACAGCTGATATTGTGCAATCTCATAAACTTGCTAATGGGCTTCATCAGTTTTATAGGTTTATATATGGTCTGTTTAATCTTGATTTCTTTCTTGTTTTTCCACCAAGATGTCTGGGACCAAACTTGAACTCAGCTCAAGTATTAGCTCTTCTGTACATTCCTGCTACATACCCTCTGTTTCTTGTATTGGCTACTTACATTGTATTCAAATTAGAAAACAGGTGGGCTTGTCTTCAATTAATATCTGAAAACACTATTCAACGTATTCGACCAATACGAGATGCCATTGACAAAAGAAAACATCAAGAAAATATGGACAAAAAGGTGTCACTTGCACAGAAGATTTGGAATGCAATAGCCACTGCTACTCTTCTGAGTTACACAAAAATCACAATAATGACATATTATCTCTTGACACCAGTTCTACTTTGGGACAAAGACAATAAAATTCAAGGTATTCGCATGTACTTTTATGCAAAAAATGGTGCATTTACACCTGAATTTACAATTCCTGCTTTAATCATTGGTTTGTATGTGTTGAGTTTCCCATTTTTCTTGCTACTATTTTTCTATGAAGAGGATCTTTCAAATCGAATGTTACACAATTTAGAAGATAGTCAACCCAGTCAATGTGAAGATGAGATAAGAATAGAGCGGACAAAACCAAGGTTTTTAAATCATCTCTTGTATGCATATCAAAGAGATTACAAACGTGTAAAATCACCAAATAGTTTAGCTAAACCAAATGAAGATGACAACAAATGTTTTAAGTGTTTCAAAAACCACTGGCAAATACGAATGGGCAGATTTTGGAAATGGGAGAGTCTTCGTAATGATTTTCGTTGGGTTCCTGGAGCATACTTTTTTGTTCGTATTTTTCTATTGTCAGCTCGACTTGGTGCCTTTAGTTTTGCAATTCAGTACATAATTCAGATAATTATATGTTCTGTAACAGCTATATTGGTGGTATTTTTTCAACCATATCGAAAAAGTTGGATGAATAAACTTGATGCTTCTGTATTTCAAATTATGGTAATGATATTAAGTATCAGTTTATATCAATACTACCTTGTTGTAGCTGGATCTGGATTATCAATGTGGGGATTTGTGTTTCAATATTTTCTAATTTCACTGCCTCTACTTTATCTTGTTTCCTTGGTTGTTAATAGCATCTGGAAATCTCATTGGTGCAATAAAATGGGGAAAAGCCTAAAGTTGAAATGGTGTCCCAAGAATGGAAAAATTAAACAAATTAATTTAAATGATTTTGCAGAAAATGAAGAAGAGGAAAAATGCTTGAATGCACAATTTTATGATGTAGGACATACTTTTGTGAAATAATTCATTTCTTCTTGTGACTTTAAGTTGTGTTATTCTTTTTGCTAAAACTTAGGCTCATCATTACATAGTAATGATTTATTACTTAAATATAATTATACTAAATTTAATATGAAAGATGAAAACTGAGAGAAAGGACTGATTTGTATTCAGCGGATCATTGTGTTTCAATTTGTACTAGTTTTGGATTTAATATCTTAAACTTTGGATTAGGATTATGATAATGCTGTCTTGTTTACTTATTTATTGGCAATTCAAAGAAGCTTATTGCATTGATACTGAAAGTTCATCAATTGTGTATTGGTAAGTGGTGGTTTCATAAATAGAAGAATGTAAATAATTTTATAGATCAAATTTTATAAAGAATATTATGTTTTGACAATGGCAGACAAAAAGACTCATCATACAGACACACTGTAAATATTACTGATTATTATTCAAACCTGTACAATACATTTGTATCCTTAAATCAGTGAAATATCTCCAGCTATTTATGCACTTTTTTGAATGACAGAACCATTATAATGACGATACAAATTGAGATCATGATCAGTTAAAGTAGCAATCAGAATCATTTCATATATCTCATCTCCAAATCTCCCACAGTTTCATAGAATAGAGCCACATTAATTCTTAATTATTATTAGATTAAGATTAACATTATGACACACTTACTAATAGAACAATACAATACAACAGATCTTTTTTATCTGTATATGAAATTTCATTGCTGTACAGTGAACATATAGAGTGAATTGCTTCTAAGTCATGTCAGAGCAGTGTTTATTTAAATCCTATTTTTTAAAATGAAAAATAGTATTTTTGGAGGAGGATTACCTGAAAAGAATGTGGTGTACTTTTTTGTCTAATAGAATGCCATATACTTTAATGTGAAATTAATACTATACACTAGACCCTAAACCTTAAAGATTGGAACATGTATTAACTTCATATTAAAGAGTGGCATTTGAATATCAACAATCTAGACACTGTTTGTTTGTTATTTGTTTTTTGTTTTGTCTCTTTTCATCCTTGAACTATCTCCACAAATTAAATTCCACTTAATAATTATAATGTGTTTACAACACTGTTCACCTGTATTAAAAATGATTTACCATGTTAAAATTGATAAACTGTAATATTCTGCCCACTAGCAATATTTCAGTACTCTATAGCTTATGTTTAAATTTGTTTTGGTTAATACAGGAAAATTAGAAACAAATAAGGCATCTTAGGAGACAGCTAGTAATTATGTTTAGTTGAATCAGACTGTGTTAGGATTATGTGATAATCATAGTATAGTCTCTCATTGCTGTATTGAAATGAAAGTATTTAAAAATAAATTTCCTGGTGACCTATAACTTGTCTAATAAGAACACGGCGAGGGCTCAAATTTGCACACTCTTGAACACGTGGCAGGTACTAAATAGTAACAATGGGAGTAGCTGGCATTTAAATGGCGGCTCGTATGTGCACTAAAATGGCGAATAAAGTAAGGCTTCGTATCATATGAGTGTCATAGTTTATGTAATTACGTCTTTAGTGGGCAATCACATTGAATACTGGTGCTGTAATTCCTGCCTTTGGATTAGGGTAACACTAATTATTATAGCTAATGTAAACTGAACCAGATACATAAGCTAACTAACTTTATGCTTTGGTAGAACATGGCAGTCAAAGAAGGGAGAAGTTGGTAATGCAGTTGAAGTGGCTATTAGAGCTGGTTATCGTCATCTTGATTGTGCTTATAGATATAAAAATGAAGATGAGATTGGAGAAGCACTGCAAAAAGTATTCAAGGAAGGTGTGGTCAAAAGAGAGGACCTTTATATTACTTCAAAACTTTCGTAAGTTTAGGGCATGCGTTTAAGGTTCACACTATGATGATTTAATTGGTAATGTAGTATGACATTTTATATGAATGTTAATTTTCTAAAGGAGTAATTGAATAAGTGTGTATTGATATAGTAGTACTTACTTACTATGTTTTAAACTGTGTTGTTGGTAGTACTGTGCCATCAACTTAAAGCCTAGCAAGAACTGTGTGTGGATATGTGTGGATATGTGTGCATGTATAAGCGATTTAATTATTTTGCTTAAATTAATGACTGTATGTACATGTCTAATACTAGGGAGTTTATAATATATTTATTTTAAAATTTAGACTTCCTGCCAGATCTATAGACACACGTCCAAAGTTAATATGTTAGGAATGTTAGTTAAATATACCTAAAAGATTGGTTTTAACTTAAAATCATTCTGACATAATAGATTATTTCATATTTTATTACTACTGTTCTTGAATGCATAAACCACTTTCATTAAAGATAGTTTAATCAATCAATATATCTTAGTTAAAATCTTTTTAATTTTAGTTTTTTTCACATGCTGTGTAAAGAGGATATCTATGAATGTTGTGAGACTGTCCTTAAAAATCTGCAAACGAACTATTTGGATCTTTTCCTGGTAAATACATTATTCTGTTTTGTATGCTGTTGTGATATATGATCCTAAGATTGTTCTGGTCTGTGTTATGTATTTACTTTATTGTTTTGAGCAACTTTCAACTAATTCCTATTACATTGTTTTGAGCAGCTAATTCCTATCAATAACAACTAATGATTTCATTAATTGATTTGTAATTAATGACTTCATTAATTGGATGTGGTTGATTATGATTCAAAGAGTATAAGAATATAAGTTTACCTTCATTTTGGCATACCATATTTTGTTCTAATTCTTCAAATCATATAACACAATACTGAAATATTATTAGCTTCAAAACAATCTTGTAAATAAGAAGTTAGGAAAATCATCATGATTGTGGTAATTATAGCAGCTGTAATAAACTGTATCATTTTGTACCAAAGTCAATGTCAGTTATATTTCTTACAGCTTCACGTTCCATTTGCTCTCAAGAAGGATGCCACATTTTCTGAGCTACGTGATGGTGATGTAATTGGTTATGATCCAGCTATCATATCAGCTACTTGGGAAGTATGCACTATAATAATTATTAGTATTATCGGTCATTATAAGAAATATTTATAGGTTATGGAAGAGATAGTCTCCAAAGGAATGACCAAAGCTATTGGTATATCTAATTTCACTATAACTAAAACAGTTAACTTGTTGAAGACAGCTAAGATTGTACCTGCTGTTAATCAAGGTTAAATCATAATTACCACAATATGGTTTTTGATATGAAAGTCAACTTAAATTTTTAATTTGTTTTTACAGTTGAGTGTCATCCTTATTTACAACAACCTAAACTAAGAGACTTCTGCAAATCTAAAGGTAACTGACTACTTGTGTTATAAGTGACCATGTTTCTCTATAAAAATAGGAATAGCATTTGAATGTTATGCTCCTTTGGGCTCTCCTACACGTATGAGCGCAAAACCAGATGATCCTGTTGTGATGGAAGATCCTGTCATAAAAGAATTGGCTGTCAAATATAATGCTTCACCAGCTCAAGTGAGACTTGTTGGACTAAGATTAACAATACCATTAAGAATATCCACTATGTTTTTGCCTTTTGTAAATTAATTCATTGTATTTTTTAGATATGTATAGCTTTTCTGCTTCATCTGGGCTTAATAGTTATCCCTAAATCAGTGACAGAATCTCGTATTATAGAAAACCTCAAAGCAACTGAGATCACTCTTGCATCTGATGAAATAGAGAAATTGAAAGGTCTTGATAGGAATGCCCGTCTGTTCACATTTTTGATCGTTAATCCTGGGAAGACTTTAGAAGAGACTTGGGATATGGCTCAAGATGAGGCTTATCAGATCTAGAACAAATATCTGGCTTTTGTCTGAACATTTATTTTATATTGTTATTATGACCTGTCTATATTTTCTATTACCTGCCAATGACCTGTCATTCATTTAGATCACCACATCTACCATGGTATTTCTAGCAACTTCCACTGTGGTAGATTAAAGTATAAAGAGCATTAGTTATTAGCTTAGGATCTTGTTATTTAAATAACTCTAAATTAGTATTCACTGTCAATGGACCATAACTCTAAATATTGGGCTCTGTAATTCCAGCATTAGGATAACTTTGGATTAGCCATTAGAGCTGATTATCGTCACATTAACTGTGCTTGTTAATGGAAGGAGTGACAGTGGGATTAGGAAGATGTATATGATAAGGAAGCTATCACATTGCATTCAGACCTAATTGATAATTAAGGGTGGTTCTTGGTGTAACTTGACTATGATGACGTCATAATAAAGACACATAGTGATGCCATCATATTGATGACATCACCTAAACCGTAAACAAAATGTAACATTATTAACTCTATGATACATAATGATGTCATCATAGGACATGTTGTTACATCATCAGTCAAGTTACACCAAGAAGCACCCATAATTAATCATGCAAGTTGGTGTCGTATGTGCCCCTCTTGTATGGCCCATCACCCTGTACATATTTCGCTGAATGGGGATGAGATTGGAGAAGTAATATTCGAGAAAGGTATGGTCAAAATAGAGAGAAGATACCTAATGTTTGTGTAGCAAGAGTACAATTGAAACAAGATTGTAATAATTGTCTTAACATTGTATTATAAAAAAACTAGATGTTTTGCTAATAGAATGTTACTTCTCATAATAACAATAAGTACTAAATTTATCCTATTGATCAGTTTATGTTTTTCATAAAAATAAATACCACTTCCTAAAGTACAAGATGGTGATTGATACTACTGTTATTGCTAGTGTTTAGGAGGTATACTAGTCCAAAATTATTATGATTATTATGTTACATGGATTGTTAAATAATGACTATATATATATATATATAATGAATTAAACTTCATAATCCTAATAATGTCCTTACATTTGCATCAAAACCATAGAGATCACTCTTACATCTGATTACATAAAAAGTTAAACAATATTAATGAGAACGTTTGACAATGTTAGCAATTAAACTCGAGATCTGGGATGTACCTCAATATAATGAAGCTTATTGATATATAGTAGTAATACAATTATTTTTAAGGTGTGGCTCAATGACTGTTTTGCATATTTAAAGTTCACGTGTTGCGTAATATACACTCAGCATTTTTTCTTCTGAGCTGCGAGCTGTGAGCTGTGAGGATTGAAGGAAAATGGCTAGTAAGGTTAGTTGATCTTTTTGTCGAAGGGATTTTTATTTACTTCCTGACTTCCTTTAGTGGACTTTAACTCTTAATACTGGGGCTGTGATTCCAGCTTTTGGATTAGGGTAGGTATAATTTTTTGTACAAAATAGCTAGTATTTTAACCAGTTTGTCCTTTGAAAGTCTGTTAAATGAATAAATTTGTTGAACTAGACTCACCCACCAATTACTTATATTAGTTCAGCTGGAAGCCTTAAAGTTCCAACAACCACATCTGAGAGTATCTGGTATATAATTGCTGAGTGTCTTAGTGCAAGGCAAATAATCTGAATGGTGCATCAAAATCTCACCTTAGTTTCTATATTATATTACAGCCAAATGTGCTTTTCATTATAAAGCCTGATCAACTATAGAACAAATATAAAAATGTTGTTTGTCAATATTTTTGCCTTCCAAGTGGATTGTGTACAGTTGTTATAGGAATGAACTTGTATGCAAGCCCTTTCTTTGCCAGGGCAAATAATGTTAGATGTGTGAATGTATGCTTTCTATTATATGTTCATTGTATTTTTTGTCACAGAACATGGCAGTCAAAGAAGGGAGAAGTCGGTAATGCAGTTGAAGTAGCTATTAGAGCTGGTTATCGTCATCTTGATTGTGCTTATATGTACAGAAATGAGGATGAGATTGGAGAGGTTTTGCAGAAACTGTTCAAGGAAGGTGTGGTTAAAAGAGAAGACCTTTATATCACCTCAAAACTATCGTAAGCTTAAAAGATTAGGAATTTAATTAAGCAAAATATGGATTCCTTTGTTGATAAAATTTAGTAAAATTTTTATCATTGTTTCCTTAAAATTTAGTTAGATTTTCTCTGTCTTTAGTTCATTTCATATGCTATGTAAAGAAGATGTACTTGAATGCTGTCAGACTGTTCTTAAGAACTTGCAAATTGACTGTTTGGACTTATTTCTTGTAAGAAATACTTTATTGTGAATTCAATAAAGGTTGGGCAATGAGTTGGAAGTTTCTATAGAAAATAGAACAAAGGAGTAATGAATCCTCATTTGCTATGTAAAGGGACAGCCCATTCATTGTCTAACAAATTGAGCCACAAAGCCAACCAGTCATTCCACAAGTCCAACCCAAGTATAACTTAGCAGAAGCCATAGTATTTAGAATAATATTATTACTGCCAGCAATAACAACTGCTTTGGTCCATTGCTAACTATATATCCACTTCATTCTATACTATTATTGTATGATACAAGTCAATGCTATGAATAGAATTGAACCACGTATGTTAACTAATGATGTTTGCGTTTTGAAGCTATTATTTTTTGTCTTTGTTAGCTCTCTAACTTTTGATGCTTAAATATATTGTAATATAGTTTTGTATTCTACATGTTAGATTGATAGAATACATCAGTTATTTGATATTTGTTCTTTAGATTCACAGTCCATTTGCTATGAAGAAAGATGCATCATTTCCTGACGTACGTGATGGTGATATAATTGGCTATGATCCTGCTATAATTGCTACTGTTTGGGAGGTAAGAAAACAACTGTTTTGATACAGTTTGATTTTTTCTTTCTTAGGGCATGGAAGAATTAGTTTCCAAAGGAATGACCAAAGCTATTGGTATATCTAATTTCACTATTACTAAAACTGCTAACTTGTTGAAGACAGCTAAGATTGTACCTGCTGTTAATCAAGGTTATTTTTTTGATTGGTGCAAATATATATAATTATAATGCTATGTATATGTGTGTGTGTGTGTGTGTGTGTGTGTGTACTTCCCACATCATTATGTGTACTTTTGTTGTACTATAGTTGAGTGTCATCCTTACTTTCAACAAACTAAGCTCAGAGACTTCTGTAAATCTAAAGGTAAATAGAATTGTTGTCATTGTCTTTAATATCATTTCACTTATTTTATAGGAATAGCATTTGAATGTTATGCTCCTCTTGGTTCTCCTTCACGTTGGGATATAAAACCTGATGAACCAATAGTCATGGAAGATCCTCTAATAAAACAGTTGGCTATCAAATATAATGTTTCACCAGCTCAAGTGAGACACGTTTGTGTTTAAGGCATGCTTTGAGTAATATTTAGATATACTAGTCACTTGTGTATTACATGATTTAAAAGCACAAGAGATGTGATTGAGGTGTGTAGAATAGTGCATGAACTGAAGGTGAGTGTACTGTCTACATGCTGAGATCACTATGGGAACACTCATGTAATGCATGAATAACTAGTAGCTAAAGTATTTAGTTAATCATGTGGGTCATAGCCAATACGAGTCATCACCATAATCACAACGATGACCTAATAATTGTGCATTGTCTAATATAAACTACTATCATCTGATTGAAATCAAGGTATCAGTTTGGCTATAAGTCATGTGACTATAACTAATGTCACTTATTTGTACTACTTATTAATGCATTGATATTCTTACTCTCCTCTAACATTAAACGTCTTAAGTCTGCTAATTTTGTAGTTAGTTTTGCGGTTGAAATTTCTAATTATTTGTTGTGACTTGCTTTTAAATATTAGTTTAATATGTTATCTTACTTTCCTCTACAGATATGTATTGCCTTTCTACTTCACTTGGGTTTAATAGTTATCCCAAAATCAGTGACAGAGTCTCGTATTATAGAGAACTACAGGGCCACTGAGGTCACTCTTACATCTGATGAAATTGAAAAATTGAAAGCTATTGACAAGAATGTTCGTCTCTTCACATTTTTGTTGTTTCAACCTGGCAAGACTGTTGAGGAACTCTGGGATGTGTCTCTAGATGAGGCTTACAAAGTCTAAAACTAGTGTCTTTGTTATTTGACATTATTAGTCTTTTTGAATTTTGAATTTATACAATCATGATTTATACTTATTTTCCTCCATTATTTCTATTGTTGTGGTAGTTGGTAAAATATATATATAACAGCAAACATGGTTGACATATAATGATAGAGGAACAGTCTATAATGTTTACATGATGGTAGTAATAACACCATTGCAGTAAATAACTGCTGCAGTATAATTATACTAATAATTATAGTTGAGCCACTCCTCCAATCCTTAACATGGCTGGAAATAAGGTAAGCGGTATAGAAATATTTCAGTAAGTTCAGTTTTGTTTTTGTTCATTTAATATAGTGGATGGTAACTCTTAATACAGGAAGAACTGCACCTGCCTTTGGACTAGGGTATGTGTTGGGAAACTCTTCCCTTGACATAATACACATGTATCCCAACTTGGGATACATGTGTATTATGTCAAGGGAAGAGTTTATATATACCTAATATATATTATATATTATAGCAAACATTATCTTGCAGGACATGGCAATCCCAGAAAGGTCTTGTTGGTCAAGCAGTTGAGATAGCTATTAGAGCTGGCTACAGGAGTATTGATTGTGCATGGATATATCGTAATGAAGATGAAATCGGTGAAGCTCTGAAGAAGGTAATGACAGAGGGAATTGTAAAGAGAGAAGATCTGTTCATAACATCAAAGCTGTGGTAAGTACAAGAGTAAAACACTTTACATGTTTCTAATATCTACACTGCATTGATAGCTATAGTGAATTCGTAAGGGAAGGGATGAGGTCTATTTATTCATGTATATATAAACTTATGTGTTTAATAGCTTCACAGTTAACCAGTGGAAGCCTAATGAATTATTATACTTTCATATCCTTTGATCATAGCTTGATGGATTTTTGACTAACTAGTTCATTATGTGTTGATTTGGGGCATGATTAATGCAGGATGGACCTAAACATTATCACTTTTATGTAGCATATTTTTGCAGGAGTGGTCATCACAATCCGGAAGATGTAGAACTTGGATGTTATGAAACATTACAGAACCTAAAACTAGAATATCTTGACCTCTATTTGGTATGTTATCTCAATTAGAATGTGATAAAAGTACACTGTATACATATACACGTAGTAATAAATAGTAACAGTATAACTTGATATTGTATTTATAATAACAATAGAGTGATGTTAGTCAAATATTAGTCATGTTCATAATTAGTTTATTGTAACAATTTATCAGTGACTGACAATAGTAGAGATTCTCATGTATGCATGCATGTCTTATCTCTCATAGCCATTGGTATACTGGGCCTTGATATGAATGGCATATTTATTTACTGATACATGTGTTCATTTCTTTTATCCTAGGTTCATGGACCTTCTTCACAGACCAAAGAATCGGTGAGTAAATTTCCTAATTTGGAAGATGACGATAAGCTGGGATATGACTCAGATCGTATGAGTAAGACATGGGAGGTACGTGTGCTACATATACATTGTAAAATGCAAGATTTACCTTGTGTTATTAACTTGGTACTGCTTGTGACTCAAATTAACAATTATGCAACGAGAGTAAACACTGTGTAGTATGTCTTATATAAAAATGTACTCAAGCTTTCTATTTTTTACTAATGATAGGCAATGGAGAATTTAGTGTCAAGGGGTTTGGTAAATGCTATAGGAATTTCTAACTTTACTATTACCAAAATGGAAAACTTACTGAAAACTGCTAAGATTGTTCCTGCTGTTAACCAAGGTAACTAGGACAATAATATAATATTCATAATGCAACATTTTCTTTCTTGTAGTGGAATGTCATCCATATTTTCAACAAACAAAGTTGAGAGAATATTGCAAGTCCAAAGGTAACATGTTTCTAAGTATACTCAACTTAACACAGTAAAGTCTGTAGTATTATTTTTGTGATGCTTTCTCAGGTATTATTTTGGAAGCATATGCTCCTCTGGGTTCTCCTGGCCGTCCTAGGATTTCAGCTGATGATCCCGTTGTATTAGAAGATCCAGTGATCAAGGATTTGGCTACTAAGCATGGGGCAACAGCTGGACAGGTATTGCTAGTGTTATTTTGTGGAATGTTGTAGCAAAACAGCATTATATGTACTTTACTATTTTGATTATTACAATTATAGGATTATGGCCATAAGACTTTAATGATAAATATTGGTATTACAAAGAGGTCATTTTGTCTCAAGCATGAAAATTTACTTTGTCCATGGATTAAAGCAAAATTGGTTTTATAGATCACAATGTCCTTGATGTCCCACTGTCCATTAAAAGCTAATATAATTATTTCTGTACAAGAGAGGCAATATTTACACCAGTATTTCTATGCCAATGACTTCAATTGTTCCTAAACATCCTAATGTACAATACCATGTTAATCATAGTTATGTCCTTCAATTTTTATAGATCTGTATATCATTTCTGCTCCATCTTGGTCTTATGGTTATTCCTAAGTCTACTAGTGAATCTCGTATCAAGGAGAACCTCAAAGCTACAGAAATCACTCTAACTAGTGAGGAAGTTGAACAATTAAAGAGAATTGATAAAAACACTCGGCTGTTTCGTGGAGAGTTCTTTCTACCTAAAAGTGTTACAGTGGAACAAGCTTGGGATGTTGCTGCTGATGAAAAATACGTTATCAGTTAACTAATTATATGTAGTGTACAATTGTAGTCTGGTTATAAAATTATCCCTAATAGTATTATAACTAGAGGAAGTAATTAATTAATCCCTAATTATTTTATTAAAAGTTGTTGAATTTCTTAAATGGCATAAATTATTAGTTTATAAATAATACAATTAGGAAATTTAATAATCAAATGTTGTACTCATCAGGGTCAGAAAATTCATCACTAAACATAGCTGGGTCTTCTCCTATTAACCAGTCTTCAGCTTTCTGCATGTGATAGTCATCAGTGTCTTCATTTGTTTGGTCATATAGACATGGAACTATATTATCAGTCTGGTCTTCATCGTTACCTTCAAGGGGAGCTGAAACAGAAACAATTATGTTTAAGATGCAATGTAATGAATGTAACCCTGTGCTTCAACAATGTATCTCACAATCAATATGGCTTTTTAAGTATTTAAGATATGATGTCACTGTAATATTGACCTATGGACTATGTCCATGTAGTTGTAAGTCATGTAAAAGTATACATAAGTCAATATGCATAGGTCTAGACTTATTAATTTACTTACGAATGCTAAGAAAAGGGTCATAATCAGCAAATAATGACGGTACAGAGAGATCATATAAACTGACAGATGACTGAGTAATTTGGACAAAATTTTTGACCTTATCATCAGACACCTTTGTACCTAAAAAAGAGAACTAACTCCTGGAATATAAGTATTGTCCTATGATAATAGAATATATCTACATTTAATTTAAACCTTAAATGTTCTAGTGACAATTAATAAATATTGAAAATAACACACAGCATCAGACAAACCTCCTAAACACAAACGAACACATGTAGACATCCTTTCATCTTGCAGTATTCTTTTTAGTTCAATTAAGAGATGGTTAGTGATTTCAATACAACCACATGAGTCCAGTTCCATGAGAGCAGTGCAATGCTCTACAAGGGCAGCAACACCTACAAACAATGATAGCTAACACTTAAATATGTATACCACATACGTACAAGCATCTGTTAGTTTAGGCAAAGCTCTAGCCTTTAATTGCTTCAAGACTCCATTAATTGATAGAGCTATCAGGCCTCCATCAGTCACCTGAGAACAAATGTTTTAATATAACTTTATTTTATTATATATAACATTATAATAATTGAACCAAAATCATCCCATTTTGGAAGATACTGACATTGAAATATTGATTAGAGCTACAAAGATCATATAATTAGCAGGAATGTCTGTGGAAGACACTGCTTTCTAATGTGCATAGTGCATAATTTAAATCTTTGTCATTGTAACAGTTTAGGTAATGAATGCACTAATACTATGTAAATTCAGGTACTAATGATGGCTCGATATTTTGTTTACATTCATAATGAAAGGCACTAAAGTGCCGAACCTCGGCTGCAGTTTCTAAGTTTTTTATAAATTCTATGCCAGCTTAGGCCCAGCTATGATGTTGTTATTGCAAGAAAATTTATTAACATTCCAGAAGGCGTGGTTATAAAATGCTAAGCTTTGTCATTCTGTATATGCTCATTAATTGTTGCTTGATTTCTAGCTTTGCCATGTTTGTGAATCAGTAACTGAGTAAGTGATAGTATCATTCAATTGCCAAGCAAGATTAAGTGCTAATGAAAAGTTTCTCTGAGTCTTTACATGACCCTTCAAATGTATCAATATTTCATATACAAAATTTATTGTAACTTGAAGATGAAACGTTCTTTGGAAACGTCCCGTAGTACAAATATAAATCGATATACTATCTATTAGTAGCAGTCTTTTCAGTGCTTGGAGACGTTTCCTGAATGCGTTACTTCGCTCCAAGTCCACAAAACATTTTTCAGAACTTTTCTAACGATTACTTCGACCAATGGCCTTCTCTCTTGGTGATCCGTATTCCTCTGAGATTGTTTACAACATACTAAAAAATCTCCACGTTAAGTTTTTTACTTTTCGAGAAACGGCACTTGACCTCTGCAGCCTGAAAATTCTTTTGTGAGTTTTAAGCTTCTGTTTTTTTTGACGATGTTCTTGATACTACTCTTGTAAAGTCCACGTTTTTCTATTCCTTGCTAAACGTTGGTAGCTGCTAACGCTTCGGTTGCCAAGTTATAGCAGTTCAAAAAAACAACCCCGGTAACACACACACACACACACACGTTGGTAGCTGCTAACGCTTCGGTTGCCAAGTTATAGCAATTCAAAAAAACAACCCCGGTAACACACACACACACACACACACAAACACTGACAGACTACAGTACCCTCGCTAAGCGCCCACGCACAGCGAGGTTAATAAATTACATAAGTACTTACTTTACCACAGTAGCTGATATTCAAGTCAGATAGCAATTTACATCTAGCAATACTTTGTATTCCGACATCAGAAATACCATAGCAACCTTCTATATCAAGTCTCCTAGTGATCAACATGAAAATGTAGTTAATTAGAAGCATCAGCTACAATAATATTTTATTTAAACGCTAAATGACAACAAAACTTGTACAATTTAAAATGGGATTATATTTTAATATATGACAATATATTAGAGAAAATGTTCTTAGATATACATAGCTAATAATACATAATCTAAATTTTAAAGTTACGATGATACATAAGTTATAATGTCAATGAAGTATAGACATAATATATAATTTCCTTAAACCATTTTCAAACCTTAGCAAAGGACATCCACTTGCAAGAGTTTCTAGCATCAAGTTGTTCACATTTTGCCAGTGATTTATTACCAACACCTCCTACATTTAGATATGATAACTAAAGATGTTATAAGCCTATGGTTCGCTTACCAAATGACACAAATTATCAAATTGAAACTGATCCACTGGTGGCACTGCATAAAGAAATGTTACTTATTATACTCTAAGGAGAAATAATGAAGACAAGATTTTTGGGTTGTGCAAATGTTTATCATCAAAATAAAACTGCATTAAAACATTTACTAATAAATTCAGTAAGAGGTCATATTACCATCATTGCTTGCTCTTCAATTATTACTAGTAAGTTAAGCTTCTGTACTACAAGAGCTGCAATTAATATCTAGTTTCTAGACTGCTGTACCTCTGTAATGATCTGCAGCTCTTGATATTTGTAAAGTATGCAGATACCTACAGGACTGGTGATAGTAGTAGTTTAATAACAATATTAATGAGAACTTTTGACAATGTTATTATGTTAGCAATTAAGCTGGAGATCTGGGATGTACCTCAATATAATGAAGCTTATTGGATTGATATATAGTAGTAATACAATTATTTTTAAGGTGTGGCTCAATGAATGTTTTGCATATCAAAAGTTCACGTGTTGCGTAATATACACTCAGCATTTTTTCTTCTGAGCTGCGAGCTGTGACTGTGAGGTTTGAAGGAAAATGGCTAGTAAGGTTAGTTGATCTTTTTGTAGAAGGGATTTTTATTTACTTCCTGACTTCCTTTAGTGGACTTTGACTCTTAATACTGGGGCTGTGATTCCAGCTTTTGGATTAGGGTAGGTATAATTTTTGTACAAAATAGCTAGTATTTTAAGCAGTTTGTCCTTTGAAAGTCTGTTAAATGAATAAATTGGTTGAACTAGACTCACCCACTAATTACTTATATTAGCTCAGCTGGAAGCCTTAAAGTTCCAACAACCACATCTGAGAGTATCTGGTATATAATTGCTGAGTGTGTTAGTGCAAGGCAAATAATCTGAATGGTGCATCAAAATCTCACCTTAGTTTCTATATTATATTACAGCTAAATGTGCTTTTTATTACAAAGCCTGATCAACTATCGAACAAATATAAAATGTTGTTTGTCAATATTTTTGCCTTCCAAGTGGATTGTGTACAGTTATTATAGGAATGAACTTGTATGCAAGCCCTTTCTTTGCCAGGGCAAATAATGTTAGATGTGTGAATGTATGCTTTCTATTATATGTTCATTGTATTTTTTGTCACAGAACATGGCAGTCAAAGAAGGGAGAAGTTGGTAATGCAGTTGAAGTAGCTATTAGAGCTGGTTATCGTCATCTTGATTGTGCCTATATGTACAGAAATGAGGATGAGATTGGAGAGGTTTTGCAGAAACTGTTCAAGGAAGGTGTGGTTAAAAGAGAAGACCTTTATATCACCTCAAAACTATCGTAAGCTTAAAAGATTAGGAATTTAATTAAGCAAAATATGGATTCCTTTGTTGATAAAATTTAGTAAAATTTTTATCATTGTTTCCTTTAAATTTAGTTAGATTTTCTCTGTCTTTAGTTCATTTCATATGCTGTGTAAAGAAGATGTACTTGAATGCTGTCAGACTGTTCTTAAGAACTTGCAAATTGACTGTTTGGACTTATTTCTTGTAAGAAATACTTTATTGTGAATTCAATAAAGGTTGGGCAATGAGTTGGAAGTTTCTATAGAAAATAGAACAAAGGAGTAATGAATCCTCATTTGCTATGTAAAGGGACAGCCCATTCATTGTCTAACAAATTGAGCCACAAAGCCAACCAGTCATTCCACAAGTCCAACCCAAGTATAACTTAGCAGAAGCCATAGTATTTAGAATAACATTACTACTGCCAGCAATAATAACTGCTTTGGTCCATTGCTAACTATATATCCACTTCATTCTATACTATTATTGTATGATACAAGTCAATGCTATGAATAGAATTGAACCACGTATGCTAACTAATGATGCTTGTGTTTTGAAGCTATTATTTTCTTGTCTTTGTTAGCTCTCTAACTTTTGATGCTTAAATATATTCTAATATAGTTTTATATTCTACATGTTAGATTGATAGAATACATCAGTTATTTGATATTTGTTCTCTAGATTCACGGTCCATTTGCTATGAAGAAAGATGCATCATTTCCTGATGTACGTGATGGTGATATAATTGGCTATGATCCTGCTATAATTGCTACTGTTTGGGAGGTAAGAAAACAACTGTTTTGATACAGTTTGATTTTTTCTTCCTTAGGGCATGGAAGAATTAGTTTCCAAAGGAATGACAAAAGCTATTGGTATATCTAATTTCACTATTACTAAAACTGCTAACTTGTTGAAGACAGCTAAGATAGTACCTGCTGTTAATCAAGGTTATTTTTTGATTGGTGCAAATATATATAATTATAATGCTATGTATATCTGTATGTGTGTGTGTGTGTGTGTGTGTGTGTACTTCCCACATCATTATGTGTACTTTTTGTTGTACTATAGTTGAGTGTCATCCTTACTTTCAACAAACTAAGCTCAGAGACTTCTGTAAATCTAAAGGTAAATAGAATTGTTGTCATTATCTTTATCATTTCACTTATTTTATAGGAATAGCATTTGAATGTTATGCTCCTCTTGGTTCTCCTTCACGTTGGGGTATAAAACCTGATGAACCAATAGTCATGGAAGATCCTCTGATTAAACAGTTGGCCATCAAATATAATGTTTCACCAGCTCAAGTGAGACACATTTGTGTTTAAGGCATGCTTTGAATAATATTTAGATATACTAGTCATTTGTGCATTACATGATTTAAAAGCACAAGAGATGTGATTGAGGTGTGTAGAATAGTGCATGAACTGAAGGTGAGTGTACTGTCTACATGCTGAGATCACTATGGGAACACTCATGCAATGCATGAATAACTGGTAGCTAAAGTATTTAGTTAAATCATGTGGGTCATAGCTAATACGAGTCATCACCATAATCACAACGATGACCTAATAATTGTGCTATTGTCTAATATAAACTACTATCATCTGATTGTAATGAAGGTATCAGTTTGGCTATAAGTCACATGACTATAACTAATGTCACTTAGTTGTACTACTTATTAATGCATTGATACCGTAATTAGCTTTTTTTCATTGTGAAATATTTTCGCTTCACCCTTGATAAACGAAATATTTGTGAATCGAAATTTCTATTTAATGTCCGATGACAAGTCCGTTTCTAATAACTGCTATAGCATACCTATCAACAGGATTTGTTGGTTGTCTCTCACAAGTTAGCTGTTCTCCGATAGCTGCTATCCATATGGCCTTATAGACATGGTATCCCCTTATAGTTATGCAACAGGGCACTTCTTTCTCCATTACTCGAGCCATTACAACATGTGGTCTCACCTTTGTGTAAAAATTTCACTTTAGCAAAACTTTCGTTTAATTATAGTCAGACGAAAATTTAGTAACACGAAATTTTTGAAACAAATATTTTGAGAAGAAAATAAAAGCTAATTATGGTATTCTTACTCGCCTCTAACATTAAACGTCTTAAGTCTACTAATTTTGTAGTTAGTTTTGGGTTGAAATTTCTAATTATGTGTTGTGACTTCCTTTTAAATATTAGTTTAATATGTTATCTTACTTTCCTCTACAGATATGTATTGCCTTTCTACTTCACTTGGGTTTAATAGTTATCCCAAAATCAGTGACAGAGTCTCGTATTATAGAGAACTACAAGGCCACTGAGGTCACTCTTACATCTGATGAAATTGAAAAGTTGAAAGCTATTGACAAGAATGTTCGTCTCTTCACATTTTTGTTGTTTCAACCTGGCAAGACCGTTGAGGAACTCTGGGATGTGTCTCTAGACGAGGCTTACAAAATCTAAAACTGGTGTCTTCATTATTTGACATTATTAGTCTTTTTGAGTTTTGAATTTATACAATCATGATTTATACTTATTTTCCCCTTTATTTTATTCTATTAGTTGTGTTGTGGTAGTTGGTAATATATATATATATATATATATATATATATTAGTGTTGTAAAAGTATTGAATTTGTATTTAGTTACTGTTATTGTTATTGTACAAAATTTGTTTGAATTTTAGTTTTTCTTATTGATTGTTCACAAAATTGATGTGAGTATTTGCTT
Source organism: Xestospongia muta (assembly GCA_963693285.1). Lineage (NCBI taxonomy): Eukaryota > Metazoa > Porifera > Demospongiae > Haplosclerida > Petrosiidae > Xestospongia > Xestospongia muta. Next base: position 18,477,300 of record OY848917.1, read on the forward strand.
TAGTTATTGTTAGTGAATCAAATTTTTGTTATTGTTATTGATGAAAGTCTATTTTAAAGGATAACATTTAAGTACCAAATGTACAATGTACAATGTCAAATGTTTAAGTAAAATTACATTGGGACCTTTTTGACTTTGCCAAAGCTGACTCTTTTTCCTTTATAATGTTCTTCTCCTTTTGAATGAAACAAATAAATCTTCATATAAACAGCCAAGTCAGGTGATGACTCGTGGTATTGTAAAAGTTCTTTGACCATTCAATAGGTCTATGCACCTTGTTTACACATCAATGTGTTAATAATTTTTTTCTTATTTTACTAGTATAGAGCTGCAATTTTTGTTTTAGTTATTGTTTGTTAATGATTTCTAACTAATTTTAGTTATAGTTTTGTTATTGTTAACAACAATGATTTCCCTTTTACAAAAATGGTTTTAGTTTTAGTTATTGTTAAACAATTACAACACTAATATATATATATGTATATAACAGCAAACATGGTTGACATATAATGATAGAGGAACAGTCTATAATGTTTACATGATGGTAGTAATAACACCATTGCAGTAAATAACTGCTGCAATAAATTATACTAAATTATAGTTAAGACACTCCTCCAATTCTTAACATGGCTGGAAATAAGGTAAGCGGTATAGAAATATTTCAATTAGTTCAGTTTTGTTTTTGTTCATTTTAATATAGTGGATGGTAACTCTTAATACAGGAAGAACTGCACCTGTCTTTGGACTAGGGTATGTGTTGGAATACATATGTATTATGTCAAGGGAAAAGTTTATATATACCTAATATATATTATATATTATAGCAAACATTATCTTGTAGGACATGGCAATCCCAGAAAGGTCTTGTTGGTCAAGCAGTTGAGATAGCTATTAGAGCTGGCTACAGGAGTATTGATTGTGCATGGATGTATCGTAATGAAGATGAGATTGGTGAAGCTCTGAAGAAGGTAATGACAGAGAGAATTGTAAGGAGAGAAGATCTGTTCATAACATCAAAGCTGTGGTAAGTACAAGAGTAAAACACTTTACATGTTTCTAATATCTACACTGCATAGATAGCTATAGTGAATTCTTAAGGGAAGGGATGAGGTCTATTTATTCATGTATATATAAACTTATGTGTTTAATAGCTTCACAGTTAACCAGTGGAAGCCTAATGAATTATTATGGTTTAATCTCCTTTTGATTGTAGCTTGATGGATTTTTGATTAACTAGTCCATTATGTGTTGATTTGGGGCATGATTAATGCAGGATGGACCTAAACATTATCACTTTTATGTAGCATATTTTTGCAGGAGTGGTCATCATAATCCTGAAGATGTAGAACTTGGATTTTATGAAACATTACAGAACCTAAAACTAGAATATCTTGACCTCTATTTGGTATATTGTCTCAATTAGAATGTGATAAAGTACACTGTATACATATACACGTAGCAATATATAGTAACAATATAACTTGATATTGTAATTATAATAACAATAGAGTGATGTTAGTCAAATATTAGTCATGTTCATAATTAGTTTATTGTGACAGTTTATCAGTGACTGGCAACAGTAGAGATTTTCATGTATGTAGTAATAAATAGTAACAGTATAACTTGATATTGTATTTATAATAATAATAGAGTGATGTTAATCAAATATTAGTCATGTTCATAATTAGTTTATTGTGACAGTTTATCAGTGACTGCCAGCAGTAGAGATTTTCATGTATGTAGTAATAAATAGTAACAGTATAACTTGATATTGTATTTATAATAATAATAGAGTGATGTTAATCAAATATTAGTCATGTTCATAATTAGTTTATTGTGACAGTTTATCAGTGACTGGCAGCAGTAGAGATTTTCATGTACGTAACAATATATAGTAACAGTATAACTTGATATTGTATTTATAATAACAATAGAGTGATGTTAGTCAAATATTAGTCATGTTCATAATTAGTTTATTGTGACAGTTTATCAGTGACTGGCAGCAGTAGAGATTTTCATGTATGTAGTAATAAATAGTAACAGTATAACTTGATATTGTATTTATAATAACAATAGAGTGATGTTAATCAAATATTAGTCATGTTCATAATTAGTTTATTGTGACAGTTTATCAGTGACTGGCAACAGTAGAGATTTTCATGTATGTAGTAATAAATAGTAACAGTATAACTTGATATTGTATTTATAATAATAATAGAGTGATGTTAATCAAATATTAGTCATGTTCATAATTAGTTTATTGTGACAGTTTATCAGTGACTGCCAGCAGTAGAGATTTTCATGTACGTAACAATATATAGTAACAGTATAACTTGATATTGTATTTATAATAACAATAGAGTGATGTTAGTCAAATATTAGTCATGTTCATAATTAGTTTATTGTGACAGTTTATCAGTGACTGGCAGCAGTAGAGATTTTCATGTATGTAGTAATAAATAGTAACAGTATAACTTGATATTGTATTTATAATAACAATAGAGTGATGTTAATCAAATATTAGTCATGTTCATAATTAGTTTATTGTGACAGTTTATCAGTGACTGGCAACAGTAGAGATTCTCATGTATGTAGTAATAAATAGTAACAGTATAACTTGATATTGTATTTATAATAACAATAGAGTGATGTTTTTAATCAAATATTAGTCATGTTCATAATTAGTTTATTGTAACAATTTATCAGTGACTGGCAACAGTAGAGATTCTCATGTATGCATGTCTTATCTCTCATAGCCATTGGTGTACTGGGCCTTGATATGAATGGCATATTTATTTACTGATACATGTGTTCATTTCTTTTATCCTAGGTTCATTCACCTTCTTCACTGACCAAAGAATCGGTGACTAAATTTCCTAATTTGGATGATGACGATAAACTGGGATATGACTCAGATCGTATGAGTAAGACATGGGAGGTATGTGTGCTACATATACATTGTAAAATGCAAGATTTACCTTGTGTTATTAACTTGGTACTGCTTGTGACTCAAATTAACAATTATGCAACGAGAGTAAACACTGTGTAGTATGTCTTATATAAAAATGTACTCAAGCTTTCTATTTTTTACTAATGATAGGCAATGGAGAATTTAGTGTCAAGGGGTTTGGTAAATGCTATAGGAATTTCTAACTTTACTATTACCAAAATGGAAAACTTACTGAAAACTGCTAAGATTGTTCCTGCTGTTAACCAAGGTAACTAGGACAATAATATAATATTCACAATGTGGTGACATTTTCTTTCTTGTAGTGGAATGTCATCCATATTTTCAACAAACAAAGTTGAGAGAATACTGCAAGTCCAAAGGTAACATGTTTCTAAGTATACTCAACTTAACACAGTAAAATCTGTAGTATTATTTTTGTGATGCTTTCTCAGGTATTATTTTGGAAGCATATGCTCCTCTGGGTTCTCCTGGCCGTCCTAGGATATCAGCTGATGATCCTGTTGTATTAGAAGATCCAGTGATCAAGGATTTGGCTACTAAGCATGGGGCAACAGCTGGACAGGTATTGCTAGTGTTATTTTGTGGAATGTTGTAGCAAAACAGCATTATATGTACTGTACTATTTTGATTATTACAATTATAGGATTATGGCCATAAGACTTTAATGATAAATATTGGTATCACAAAGAGGTCATTTTGTCTCAAGCATGAAAATTTACTTTGTCCATGGATTAAAGCTAAATTAGTTTTATAGATTGCAATGTCCTTGATGTCCCACTCTCCATTAAAAGCTAATATTTATACCAGTATTACTATGCCAATGACTTCAATTGTTCCTAAACATCCTAATGTACAATACTATGTTAATTATAGTTATGTCCTTCAATTTTTATAGATCTGTATATCATTTCTGCTCCATCTTGGTCTTATGGTTATTCCTAAGTCTACTAGTGAATCTCGTATCAAGGAGAACCTCAAAGCTACAGAAATCACTCTAACTAGTGAGGAAGTTGAACAATTAAAGAGAATTGATAAAAACACTCGGCTGTTTCGTGGAGAGTTCCTTCTACCTAAAGGTGTTACAGTGGAACAAGCTTGGGATGTTGCTGCTGATGAAGAATACGTTATCAGTTAACTAATTATATGTAGTGTGCAATTGTAGTCTGGTTATAAAATTATCCCTAATAGTATTATAACTAGAGGAAGTAGATTAATTAATCCTTATTGAATTTCTTAAATGGCATATAGTTTATAAATAATACAATTAGGAAATTTAATAATCAAATGTTACATTGTACTCATCGGGGTCAGAAAATTCATCACTAAACATAGCTGGGTCTTCTCCTATTAACCAGTCTTCAGCTCTCTGTATGTGATAGTCATCAGTGTCTTCATTTCTTTGGTCATATAGACATGGAACTATATTATCACTCTGGTCTTCATCGTTACCTTCAAGGGGAGCTGAAACAGATATAATTATGTTTAAGATGCAATGTAATGAATGTAACCCTGTGCTTCAATAATGTATCTCACAATCAATATGGCTTTTTAAGTATTTAAGATATGATGTCACTGTAATATTGACCTATGGACTATAGTATATAATTATTAATTTACTTACGAATGCTAAGAAAAGGGTCATAATCAGCAAATAATGACGGTACAGAGAGATCATATAAACTGACAGATGACTTAGTAGTTTGGACAAAATGTTTGACCTTATCATCAGACACCTTCGTACCTAAAAAAGAGAACTACTAACTCCTGGAATATAAGTATTGTCTTATGATAATAGAATATATCTACATTTAATTTAAACCTTAAATGTTCTAGTGACAATTAATAAATATTGAATATAACACATAGCATTAGACAAACCTCCTAAACACATATGAACACATGTAGACATCCTTTCATCTTGCAGTATTCTTTCTAGTTCAATTAAGAGATAGTTAGTGATTTCAATACAACCACATAAGTCCAATTCCATAAGAGCAGTGCAATGCTCTACAAGGGCAGCAACACCTACAAACAATGATAGCTAACACTTAAATATGTATATCACATACGTACAAGCATCTGTTAGTTTAGGCAAAGCTCTAGCCTTTAATCGCTTCAAGACTCCATTCATTGATAGAGCTATCAGGCCTCCATCAGTCACCTGAGAACAAATAATATTTTAATATAACTTTATTTCATTATATATAACATTATAGTAATTGAACCAAAATCATCCCATATTGCTTTTGGAAGATACTGACATTGAAATATTGATTAGAGCTACAAAGATCATATAATTAGCAGGAATGTCTGTGGAAGACTAAAGTTATAAATTGCTAGCAATATAGGCAGAGTTGCCAGCTAGCAAGAAGCTTTGAGCAGTATCAGTCACATTCATTATTGTAGCACTCGGGGTTAGGGTTAATGAAATTCATTGGTTGTTATATGTGTCAGTGGTTAAAGGATGCAATTTAATTTCGTTCATTGCTCTCGAAAGGCAGAATAATAATTGGAAATAAACAAGTCTTACACTGGTAAATATGATTATAGAAGCAGTCATGTAAATATAAATATCACAACCTGGAATGTAACCTACAGTTGAATACCGGAATTAAAAAAACACTGCTTTCTAACATGTATACTTCATAATTTAAATCTTTCTCGTAACAGTGTAGGTAATGAATGCACTAATATGTATACTTGTGAATTCAGGTACCAATGATGGCTCAATATTTTGTTTACATTCATAACAAATTACATAAGTACTTACTTTACCACAGTAGCTGATATTCAAGTCAGATAGCAATTTACATCTAGCAATACTTTGTATTCCGACATCAGAAATAGCATAGCAACCTTCTATATCAAGTCTCCTAGTGATCAACAAGAAAATGCAGTTAATTAGAAGTGTCAGATACAATAATAATGTTTTATTTATTTTAAACGCTAAATGAGAACAAAACCTGTACAATTATAAAATTGGATTACATTTTAAGAGAAAATGTTCTTAGATATCCATAGCTAAGATTAACCTAAAGTTACAATGATACACAAGTTACAATGTCAATGAAAGTATAGACATAATATATAATTTCCTTAAGCCATTTTCAAACCTTAGCAAAGGACATCCACTTGCAAGAGTTTCTAGCATCAAGTTGTTCACATTTTGCCAGTGATTTATTACCAACACCTCCTACATTTAGATATGATAACTAAAGATGTTATAAGCCTATGGCTCACTTACCAAATGACACAAATTATCAAATTGAAACTGGTCCACTGGTGGCACTGCATAAAGAAATGTTACTTATTATACTCTAAGGAGAAATAATGAAGACAAGATTTTTGGGTTGTGCAAGTGTTTATCATCAAAATAAAACTGCATTAAAACATTTACTGATAAATTCAGTAAGAGGTCATATTACCATCATTGCTTGCTCTTCAATTATTACTAGTAAGTTAAGCTTCTGTACTACAAGAGCTGCAATTAATATCTAGTTTCTAGACTGCTGTACCTCTGTAATGATCTGCAGTTCTTGATATTTGTAAAGTATGCAGATACCTACAGGACTGGTGATAGAAGTAGTAGTTTTAATAACATTATAACAACTACTTCTCAATATAACATGTAATGAAAATTAACTCTAGCTTTGAAAGCTTCAATTCTAAACATCTACTTCTAAATGCTAAATAGATTATAATTATATGGCTTTTGTTAATGTCATGGAAAGACAATAAAAATTTTAACAGACAAAAGTGTATACAGATGCATAAGATGTCTGTATTTCTGTCATGATAGTGTCAAACAAATTACCAAATTCTTTTACATTTAGTAAGTGACTATTAGATTTACCTTCATTAATTCATTTAGCACCTGCACAGATAATAAGTCACATTGATTCATCTTTACTACTTCTAAATTTGGATTTCTCTCCAATAAAAATTGAAGTCCTTCATCACAAAACTGAAAAGAAGTCCAATCAATTCATAATTCAAAAACCTATATACCTTGACACAGTCATTCAAAATGACACTCTTTAGATTTCCTTTTGATACATAAAAACACTAAACAATGAGAACAAAATCATTAGATTGCATGTATAGTTTACGAGTACAGTAATTAGTAGTAATCATTAAGTAAAACCATCATATTAGACCAAGAGACCTACAAATAACACTTATAGCACTTAACAATCAGGTCCATGTTCAAAACATCCTGTTGTGTATTTATGGTTAATTAACTATTATTACTATTATGTTATCATTTGTAATCACTTGTAATCACGTGAGAACTGTCTGCTCTGATTTGTGGAATTCCCACTCTCCTCTCTCTCTCTCTCTCTGTTTCTCATTGATTATTGTAAGAATTGTGAATTAAAGGGGATATAACAGTCAAAACAGGATCCGGTGCTAGACACATTACATGGTCCACTGAACCGGACACAAAAAGATATTTAGTAACCAGAATACTTCACTGAAGATGCCACGTAATCGAAGATATCAGTTGAGGAAGTGAGAGTGAAGAAGGTCAAGAGACGAGGACAATGCAGGTCCATGACAGGATTAATAGGTTAACTTAAGGAACAGTCCCAACGTGCCAAAGCTGAAGCAGGAAAAGTCATTGCTGTCCTTAGAGATATTATCTAAGCTAGATGAAGAGATATTCAAATTGACTCCTGAGGATGATATAGAGCAGAAAATTGACCTAGCAGACCAGACAAAAGAGAAGGTATGTTTGGCCATTAATGATATTGATCATGCTCTCGATCAGGCTGGTCAACAAGTAATTCCTGCTAGTGTTAACCTTCCTAGCAAACTATGAGGAAGCTATAGCAACTTTAAGGAGAAAGTTCAGTAATGAGCAACTTATCATGAGATTCTGCAAACTGTTACCTCTCATCATGACCTCAAGGGACTTCGTCATCTCTATGACTCTGTGGAATGATGAGATAATGGCAAAGGAGGAGGAAGAGGAGGTGGTGGTGGTGGAGAAAGAGGAGGAGGTGTCTCTTTCAAGTATTGAAGACAATGAGGAATCAGATTAAGAAATACATGAAGAGGAATCTGATAGTGATGACGTTTCTCAAGAAATAACAGAGTTTGATAATGCAGAGAGTCGTCATGATTCAGTCTTTGCCAGTCTCAATAGATTAAGTTGCTTTTCTCATACTTTACAGCTAGTTGCTTGTCAGTTTGACACATGTACTTCAGTAAAAAAGGTATTGGCAAAAGTTTATTCTCTAGTCAAGAAATTTAACAAATCAAGTAGAGCAACAGAAAAGCTAATAATGACGTCAAAGAAGAAACTACTTAGTCATTGCCCTACTTGTTGGAGCTCTACCAACATTGTTGTTTCGTGACTACTTGAGCTCAGAACCCATGTTACTGATGTCTGTCTAGAATTTGAGTGGAATTGTCTCCAAAATTCTGATTGGAAAACACTGGAAAGCTATAAGACATTACTCAATCCATTTGCTCATTATACACAATTAGCAAGTGCAAAGAATTCTGCTACTATTTCATCAATAATACCTATTGTGATGGAACTAGGGCTACATTTGAAAGATATGGGGGGAAAACCTGGGCTAGCTATGCTGAGTACCATGATACTTCAAGATCTTAACCGACAGACACTAGATCTGCTAACTTTGATCCCATTTACGTTGCTGCTACTTACCTTGATCCTTGATACCAACTGGTGCTATCATGAGAGCAGATCTCCAAGGCAAAGAGAACAATTATTTCATTTAGTCAGAAAGATGATACCTCTGATTCAGATGACCAGCTCAAGGATGACTCTGCTGAATCTCAATCTTTAGAAGAACCTCCAAAAAAGAAGTTTAAGCACCTTGCTCTTATACTATCTAGACAGAGAGAAAATCTGTCTCAGTCACTTGATAATATTTCGAAAATTGAAGAAAAAATGTGTCTATACGAAAAGCAAAATCTAGAAATCAGTGAAGACACTGACCCTATTGAGTTTTGGCTATCATCTGCTCATTCATATCCGAAGCTCTTTGACGTTGTAACTGACATATTGTCAGTTCCTGCATCTTCTGCCCCGGTAAAGAGGGTGTTTTCTGTCAGTAGTGATGCATGTAGAGGGAAGCGTAACCGTTTGAGTGGACAAAACTTAGAGCGAGAGAGAGACTTCTTAGACTGAACAAAGCAATTTTGTTTTAATGATTTTGCTTACTTGATTGTTATGAAAAGTTATTAATAAATACCATAACTAAAACTAGAACTATAACTAAAAAATTGAAGCTATGGCTTAATTATAACTGTAACTGCAACTAATAATAATTTACTCTCAAGTACTATAACTACAACTAAATGCCTTTGCTGTACTAAAACTACACTGGTGGAATCACATGTGAGAGGGTTGAGAACACTAGGGGTTGATGCTGGGTCATATGGTCAATTGTTGTCCTCAATATTAATGAATAAATTACCTGCAGATATACATTTTATTAGTTGTGAGCTTGGTGGTGGTAAGTGGAATGTTGAGGAGATGCTGAGAATATTCAGTCGTGAGAAAGAGGCCAGAGAGTGATCGACTACTAACAGCCACATTCAGAAGCACCCAGTGAAGGGGACTCCGCCCACATCTTCAACATTTTAAAATCATTCTCAGCAGTCAAGTCATTGTGTCTATTGTGGACAGGCACATCTATCAAGCTCATGCACTGTGGTGACTGACGTGAGTGTGAAGAGAGAGGTTTTATGTAGGTCAGGGAGATGTTACATTTGTCTGAAGAAACACTACATCAGTCGAGACTGTCATTCTAAGACTAATTAGAAAACTGTAGAGGTTGTCATCACACTACTATCTGTCCACTAGCAGTCAAAGCAGTCAATGACACTCATACCATTCCTCTAGGAGAGTAGCTCAAATCAGACATCAACTAACACAATTCATGTCAGCACTCAGGCACCTGTCCTACTACAGAGACAGGCTACAACTATGTAACCCATCTGGAACTGCTCCCATCTGTGTAAGTGTGAGGGCGATAATGGATAGTGGAAGTCAACATACATATCAAGTTGTATGGGAGAAACACTATAACACTCGAAAGAAAAATTGATCCAAAAAACCGAATGTTTTATAACACCTCCAGGTGCCTAAAAGAGCCTTCCACGTTTTGCAATGAAATTGGGTGGGGCTCTGTATGAAGCCTTCCGCAAACGAAGGGTTAAAGAAATCCTAAACAAGTTGTTGTGTTTACTAAAAGGTTAGGGAAAAGTTATTTTTTACTATACAGTTTGAATATAAATATAGGTGTGATAAGAAAATACTTAATAGTGAAGTTAAAGCACTTTATATACAAGGAAGGTGAGATATTTACTGATAGTATATGTATACGAGAGAGAGAGTGAGAGAGATGTTGAATTTTTTGAGTTATATCAATAATAAGAGTTGTTGATGTAGCAGAAAAGGATGTTAAAGTCAATGTAGCCATAAAAGAAGTGATTATTATTGGTGTATGCATGAAATCACAGTAGTGAGAGAGACAGAGGTGCCATGAGCTATTTGAGTAAATAAAGTACGATAGATATCTTGTAAATTAAATGTAGCTAGGGATGATTACTTCTAGTGTATGTAAAAGAAACAGTAGATGTGAAGTGAATTAGATGTATGAAGTAGTTTGTTTTGTTACGATTCTAAATAAGTATTATTAGTTATTTTCCATTGTGGCCGGAACATCTACTGTGTCCAAATTGTCCACACATGCCACAAATACGTTTATGTAGAATTAGTTCTTCAGTAGTTGATCTGTCACTCTCTTTATATACTACTGGTTCTGGAGATGGGTGGGGTGTTGATGGCCAGGGAATAAGCAGGAGAGGACATGTGATATCTCTGCTGGCAGCTGGACAAAACTCTCTGATTTTGTCAAAGAGATACCATTGTCTCTCTGGTGTGAGACCACGTGGTGTTATTTGTGATGGCATATGACCTGAGTCTGGAACATTGGAGGAGTTACATATAATGTTTAATTTTAAAGTAGGTTCATCTTCAGCTTCTTTCATTATTAATTCGTCAAGGTTTGAACTCGAGATCATAAAGTGATGAAACTTTTTTATTGATTTAATATGTTTAAATGAAGGAGCTAGAACCCTGTCCAATCATAAGTTGGAACTATGATATCACCATTCTCATGACCGATCAATCGTGCAGAGTTAACAGTAGCTGATTGCTCAACGACATTTACAATATCTTGGACACAACCAACTTCTGTCCTTCAAAAACGTTGTTTGATCAGCCCAAAACACCAATCAGGAGAGAATTTTGTGTGTCCTGCTGGCAACTCTCACTCTCCACATGAGGTACTAAGTAAGGGAGATGTGCTAACTCAGCAATAATATTATTACATGATTTACATTAATCATAGCATTGTTTTTATTTTGACCACAACAATTATCTGCATTGAGGTGTAGTCTTACGGCATTGAGGCCATGATTCTCTAAATAGAAATGGAGCGTGCTGATTACACTGTTTGCTCCTTTCCTGTATCAAATGCCTCATCAATCAAAAAGTTGATTTGACGAGGAATAGCCTCACAACAAACACCGAATATTGCACACTTTTGTGGTGTGTAGGAGTGATCCCCTTTTTTTTTGAGGGATGCCTCAAGGCTGATATACAGTCTCCAGCCCGTGCGGTAGCTAGAAGCTGACCCATTATTAGAAGGTCCATTTCCTGTTTTTATAGTTCTGCCATATCGTTTCTTATGGCCCTGTAGTGTGACTCAGGAAACTGTTCTGAGCATTTAGCTTGACATCCACACCCCTGATTAAAATGGTTTGACATACAGTCTCCTCTTCAACATCCGTAAGTCTCTAACTAACCCCTACTTCAGTTTCAGATCTTATTAACTACAATTCCTGGAGTGATGGCTAGTTCTGCAATTGAAAATTTAACTTTGCATTCCTTGAAATAATAGCACCTTCAGATTGATGGTCAAAGCGATCTTCAAGGTCATATGTCAAGTCATCATCTACTTCTACTTCCATTTCAATATCATCACTTTCTAAATCTGATTGTTATCTTCATTATACTCTGTTATTAATAACCATAATAAGATTCGTAGCAATTTCCTGTCTGCGTGTGTGAAATACTTACTGCGTGGTAATTCATCATCACCTTCGGAAAAAGTAGTCTTCAATAAGGCTAAGAAGGCCCTCATCATTATTTTGTGGCATTCTGTCACTGTTATATTATATTATATCAATATTATATCAAAAAAGAAATTTCCAGAAAATTTTTATTTTATTATATTTTTGCGTATACTGAAAATGTACTGAATTTGCAAAATGATTGATTTTCTTATATTGGGTCACAATTTCAAGGGGAGAACATTTCATTGATAGCGCAGTTTCACACATTTTGGCAGAAATATATTCACAAAGATTTTAGAGATGGTTTTTGTTTGAAGTATAGTTGGTATTTTGACATTATCTATTGCACTTAGTGGATGTGGAACAAATTTCTTAGTGGACAACACAATAACCTACATGTTTCTTTTTCTGTACATGCGCATATTTATTACTATTACTATTAAATTAATATTAAACTATTAAATGTTTGATTTACATTCCTTTAAAAATGTCGATTTAGAAACTGCAAGCCCAAAAATTTAAGATGGTTTTATGGCATGGGAACATAAGACTTTAGAAATAATATATTCATTTCTAATACCCTTGGTTCAGTATACACATCAATACCTGGTTGTCAACATTATACCACAATTACCTACCTGTGTTAACTTGGTACAATATGTTCAATATTAAGTCTCGTTTACTGACCTTTCCAGTAATTTGTCTGTTGTTTTCAATATTCAGCTGTTCTAAGTGAGCCATATTATGTAAACACCACCATAATCTAAAAGATAGAGTAGATATTAAACATTGCTATTATAAATTCCAATCAAGATAACAACTGTCATATCTACCAAATTTCAAGGATATGCAAGATTATCAGCATTTTGAAGCTAAACATATTTTTAAATCTTATTAGATTAAAATCAGAATTCATTAAAAATTTAATAAAAGGTTTGGATATGCATAATAGCTATAGCACAATATAATAATAGTAACTTACGATTTTTCACTCAAATAACAGTGTTTCATTGTCAGTGACTATATTAAAGAAAGTACAAATTATACTACATACAACATCTGTCTATTCCTTATTAGGATGTACACTAACATGTCCAATAAACAGTAGTTAAAGCCAATGATGAAGATAATATTTGCTACAATTAAACCAATTCACAAGAGATTAACTCCTACTAACTCAACTACTCTTGAATAATCATATATTATATAGTTATACAAATTCTAAAACCCTAGAACTTAGAAGTTTGAATTTTGAACTCCAAATGTATCTTTAAAATGTCATGGCATTGGGCAAATGGGAGTTGATACACAAGAGTGAGTCTCATAGGACAATATTAATTAGGACGTTACGTTTATAGTTCCATTCTATTGATGTTTGTTAACTAATTAATCGACTCACACCTTAAGTTGTAGTAAGTCTGAAGAGAGTCTTTTGAGAGCAGCTTGTGTTGTAGACACACCAGACAAATTTAGTTCATTTAAATTGGAGCAGTGACTACCTAAAAATCATACACAAAAATACAATGTCAAAATTAATTACAAAAAGTCTAATTAATCAAACTTAAAAACAGATGACAAAATCCATTAATAAAACGAACACTTAACCAATCCTACTGATAAGCTAGAAAGTTACATACATCAACTGTTGTTAAGTATATTTATAAATACAAACGAGCAATTTATTGATAACTAAACTGCTTTAGAGAATATACTTATTACATGATATCTCAAATTTTATGTGCTTACCAATTATATCAAGACCATAGTCAGTGATCATACGTGGAGAGTCCGACACGTCTAGACACTGTAACTGTCCACTACATCTCTTCAATAGTGAGAGCAATATATTATCAGTTAATGCAGGACAACATTCTGGTCTGAAGACATTGAAGATGTTATTAAAATTAAGACGTTTTATAGAATGCCAATGTTGTCTGCTTAGTCTATACCAATGTCGACAGACTGAAAGAAAATGAAACAATATCTAGTAAATTAGTATAATGATATTAAATGATAAAATAAAACAATAAAACAAACATACTTGTGTATATTGAACGTGCTTTAAAACAATCTTAGGACTGTCACCACATTTTGTATGTCAGGTGGAAAAATGTCTTAAGAATGTTTCATCAACCATTCATCAAACATTACTATTAGAATTTTAAAATTAGAGGAATTTTGCATTACTAATAATAAACAGCACGTGTTATGTTATGTGGTGTTATGTACTATGACAGTCAGTGCATGAACTTTAATAATTAAATTCATCACAATTAATATGACATGAGTCCTATTTACACAGCGTGGTTAAAAAAAAAATCCTAAAACAGGCTTAATCTAGCCAGTTCAAAGTGACAAGATAAAAGAGAACATAACCTTTCTCACATCCAGAATTAATGGTTATACATGTGCAACGATAACAACAAGAGTAAAAGAAAGCAAATATGCAACAGTTGAAGGAGACACATATAGCAACAATGTAATTCAAACAAGCTTATATCGTAAACAAGGAGGTTATTATTGAAAAATTGTCCAGTAATTATTTTGTAGACGATGTCAGCTAAACATTAGCAAAGAACGAAGATAACAAATAAGATGATTTCTCCAAAACTATACTACCATCTCAAGTTGAAATTTCAATCAACCAATGTAAGAGTTTATCTGTATTCTGTGTGAATATCCAAGACAAATTAAAAGCATATTCTGATAACTACATTTAAACCAAAAATGAAGCTAAGCAATATTGTGTGTATACACATTCATTCTCATAAATGAGGTATTGGAATGTTTGTCCAGAAACTGATGAAGAAGCAGTACATTGAGTAAATTAAATATGAGCAAAATTATTTTCAACAACTAGTTTGGGGCTCACTCAAGCTTGACCAACAGTTGTGCACAATCAATTTGTATTCCAAGATGCTGGTATGAATAATTCTCTATCAATTATGAATGAAGATAATATTACAGTGTCATATAGAATATATTATCGATTGATTAATCAATATGTACACCACTTAATAACAAATACATTGAAAGAAATAAATCTCAACTAATTATGCCAGAGCATTGTTTGAAAACTGTAACATTACATTGAATTGTCAGCAAATGGCTTACATAATCATTTCACAATGTGAACGAGCAGTGGTCAAACCAGGAAAAGTTCAGTATAATTGATGAAGTAATGGTTTTCAAAAAGGGCAGTTTTTGCTAAAACAGTATATGCCAAAAAGTGATTAAATAATAGTTTGAGAGTGTTTGTTAATTAATGATAATTATCTCCGTTGTCATTATTGAGTTTAGTAAGGTTTTTAAAAAGTTAAAAAAAGCTTCAAGGTATGAGTCAGGGCAGATGCAGAAACAAAGCATGTATCAAAGTTTGAAGTGGACACAGGCAAGAAAGATGACGGACCACAAAAAGCTCTAGGACAAAATGTGGTTAAAAGAGCTAACAAAAAGGATTTACTACAACAATTACTGTCATATTTACTTTGATAACTATATTTATCTTGTGTCAACATAATGCTTGACTTCCTCCAAAATTAAACATATGCCTCAGGTACTCTATGAACAAATCAAAAAGGCTTTCTTTAAGATTTTAAAAATTGCAAAAAATGAAATGTCTTTAAAGGGAGACTACAAGATATGCAATGTTGTCCTCTGTCAGTGGGGATATGGCAAGACAATAACCAGTCACCACATTAAAAACTAAATGGCAACCTGACCAAATTTGTAGAAAACAAAAAGATGGCACGACAAAAACCTTAACATACCCACAATGTATAAGGCTTGCAACAACATTATGGGTGTTGTAGATAAAAATGACCAGCTAATGGCATATCATCATGTAAAATACAAGCATCTTTGATGTATGCATTATTAGTGCTATCAATTTACGGAATACCTTCTCTGGCTGTGGAAAGAAGTTAGTAATGGACTGTCAAATACAGCTTGCAAAAAAACTAAGTTCTTATAACTCTCAGAAGAGAATGGGTAAGACTACCAGTAAGAACCCCATTCTACTTAAAGATCTTGCTCATTCTGAATGTTTTCCAACTCGTGACTCCAACAAACAACAAAGATGCTACACAACTGCCACAATCATCAACACAATAGAAGAGAAACAATATGGCTTGACAAGAAATGCAAGTAGTACTTATAATGTACAAGAAGATCACTACTTTCTTACATCACACAAATCACATGCCTTAACAATAAGGGCTGATTCTGACTCTGGTTATGTGAGCAAATTAGAGGTTTATGAGGGAAAAACAAGGAATACAGTTGAAAAGGGTCTTAGAGGAAATCCATAAAAAGTACCACCATGCATATTTTGATAACGATAATGTAAAGTATCTCAACAATCTAATTGTTTAATAGCCATAAACAGTAATGTCTTAAACCTAGAAATCCCTCAGCAGCACAATATGAAGCAAAAAAACATTGAGCTCTCTAGTATCATAAAATTATACCAAAACATTGAAAAACTGCTTATACAATATCTACCCACTCATGTAATAAGTAATTAAATGGTTAAATGCACTACGTATCTCGTTGGATGCTAGTCTGTGTAATATTATGTTGTAGTACTATGATGCTAACATGAACAGAGGCAATGTCAGTGACACCTCCTCTAGTCATTAGAGTACAAGTGGTTCACGTTGCTGTACTAATGATTCAGATAATGGTAGATCATCTGCCAATCCCTTTTACAATAGAGCAAAATCAAAAAGACAGCCAAGTGAATCATGTACTCCTAGTAGGGGATCAAGTGGCTGAAACAACGTTGATAGCCAAACAACCAGTTCAGCTCCCACCAAAAATGCTGGCATTAGTGATGCAGCAATGGGCAAACAGTATTGGTAACTTCTAACTAACTTGTCAGACTACCATAAAAAAACTTATTCACATATTGCTGCTGACTGTCTTTCTTCTTAGAGCCACCATCTTATGTTTACGTGGAGCTCACTCTTCATAACATAGGCCTATTTTCTCTAATATTAATTCACTGTACTGGGCCCTCTCTGAAGGAAGAGTAGTTCATTAAAATGTTTTGCTTTCTTTTTCTTTTTTTTTTGTTTTCTATCTTATGTATTATTGTACTATTATTGTGAGCATACTGTGTACCCCCACACTGACTATATTATACTATTATTAATAAAGATTATTATACCAAGGTAAAAAAAGAAGTATTGGTAGTGGTAATAGTACTTACTACCAGTGGTATTAACATTGGGAGCACTACTGCCGCAATCACTACCAGAACAACTGTTTACTACTACTAGTACTTCTAGTAGTATTGCCTCTATTATAGTGGTAGTGTTGAAACGAATAGTGTAAATATTCGAATAATTGATTGTTACACTAATTATTCGAATATTTCTGAGGTATTCGAATATTCGGTTCTAAGCCACGCCCTTAACGTGATAACACGTGCTCAACAGACGAAGCAAGTTCAAGCAATGGTGAAGTGTTTTTGAAGTCTATAGAAATAGAAGAAACCAATGAAGAAGCAGAACCCGAGGTACAGCCAGCCAAAAGAACCAAGAAAGACAGTGCCATGCGCTATCTTCTTGGGACTTTGTCATACGAAGATAATATGAAGACCTGCAGTAACGAGTTTTATGGGCGTGGCGATAGCAATGAATATTCGAATATCCGCTTTTTCAGGAAACAATTATTCGAATATTGATTTTGCCTATTCGTTTCAACACTACTCTATTATTACTATTATTGATGCTAATGCTATTGGTACTGCTATTACTGCTACTATGATTAGTAATGCAATAGTTAACACGATATAAGAAGATGCCTATGGTCGATTGCTCTTAATGGGAATGAATATAGCATGGTTTCAACTTGTTTAAATCACTTCTTAAGAGGCATGATATTTGGTCACTTGGGCCGCAATAAACAAAAAGAAACAATAAAGAAACAAAAAGAAATGTTGAACATTCTGAGTTGCCAAGTGGATTTGTGACCCAGACTGTGAGGTCCTCCACATTGTGAAATCATTACATAAACATTTGCCACTAGAATATCACAAGATAGCCTCAGTGAGATCCGTAAACACCTACATTTGCTGAAAATCTTTGTCTAGTTATGACAAAATGGGGAAAGTTAGAGAAATTATAGACCAAATTACAAGTGACATATATGTAGCAGTGATTAAAGCAGGAAAATCAAAGCATTAATGAAGCAATGGTTTCCAAAACAAATTAAAAGCATATTCTGATAACTACATTTTAAACCACAAATGAAGCTAAGCAATATTGTGTGTATACACATTCATTCTCATAAATGAGGTATTGGAATGTTTGTCCAGAAACTGATGAAGAAGCAGTATATTGACTAAATTAAATATGAGCAAAATTATTTTCAACAACTAGTTTGGGACTCACTCAAGCTTGACCAACAGTTGTGCACAGTCAATTTGTATTCCAAGATACTGGTATGAATAATTCTCTATCAATTATGAACATATACACAACCAAGTATTTCTGAGTGTGATACAAAATCAGAGATTGAAGAGTATTTCAGCACTCCTTGCCTTCCTGAAAATGCTGAACGTCTTACGTTTTAGAAAAATCACCAGCAAAAATACTCAGAACTATCCAAACTGGCCTGCCAGTACCTACAGATACCAGCCTCAAGTGCACCTGTGGAGCGCATATTTTCAACAGCTGGCAAAGTTTTTAGGCTGGACAGATGCTCACTAAGTGACAAACTAATCAAAATACTTACGTTCATTCATTGTAACAGTAATTTTGACTAATTTTCTTATAATAAAATTTATAATACAAAAATACTGACATACTGGAATGTAATCGTAATCGTAATCATAATCACATTTGTGTAATCGACCCCAGGCCTGATTATGAATGAAGATAATATTACAGTGTCATGTAGAATATAATATTGATTGATTAATCAATATGTACATCACTTAATAACAAATACATTGAAAGAAATAAATCTCAACTAATTATGCCAGAGCATTGTTTGAGAACTTGAGAGCATTGTTTGATAACATCAAGATGACATCACAGTGTCAAATCTTATAATGTTGACTGATTAGACAATTTGTACTAAACTCATCAACAATACATTGAAAGAAATAAATCTCAACTACTTATGCCTGAGAATTGTTTGAAAACTGTAGCATTAAAATTATAATATCACAGTATCATTTATTGTTGACTGGTTAGTCAATTCACTAACAATGTGTACATTTTCTTTTAGCTCAGAATGGCATTGTAATACATGCCTAGCATTTAAGAAGACAGCTACTGTTAGAGAAATTATAGACTAAAATTACAAGTGACATGTCTGTAGCAGTAATCAAAGCAGGAAAATCAAAGTTTTGATAAAGCAATGGTCTCAAAACAAATCAAAAGCATATTCTGATAACTACATTTTAAACCACAAATAAAGCTAAGCAATATTGTGTGTATACACATTCATTCTCATAAATGAGGTATTGGAATGTTTGTCCAGAAACTGATGAAGAAGCAGTACATTGAGTAAATTAAATATGAGCAAATTATTTTCAACAACTAGTTTGGGGCTCACTCAAGCTTGACCAACAGTTGTGCACAGTCAATTTGTATTCCAAGATGCTGGTATGAATAATTCTCTATCAATTATGAATGAAGATAATATTACAGTGTCATATAGAATATATTATTGATTGATTAATCAATATGTAAATCACTTAATAACAAATACATTGCCAGAGCATTGTTAGAGAACTTGAGAGCATTGTTTGATAACATCATGATGACATCACAGTGTCAATTCTTATAATGTTGACTGATTAGACAATTTGTACTAAACTCATCAACAATACATTGAAAGAAATAAATCTCAACTATTTATGCCTGAGCATTGTTTGAAAACTGTAGCATTAAAATTATGATATCACAGTATTATTTATTGTTGACTGGTTAGTCAATTCACTAACAATGTGTACATTTTCTTTTAGCTCAGAATGGCATTGTAATACATGCCTCGCATTTAAGAAGACAGCTACTGTTCTCCTTAAACTTTGCAAAAATCCTTCAAGATGACAAGCAATCATGGCCTCTTACTTCATACTATAGCTTTAACTGCAAGTGCAACAATTGCTAAGGGTTGTGGTATTGAACGCCTCCACAGTTTGGAATATGTGCTTGCTCATGTTTCAGAATGTCTGTCAACATATACTAACTTTGCTTCTAGGAACAACTCTATTAATTATGAATGACTATGTAATAGTTAGAGCCCTACATGAGGTTATTTAGTTGTTTAGTGTGGCGAGGGCATTATTTTGAATTCGAGGGCTACTAAGCAACTAAATAACCAATGCGTAGTAGGGCTCTAGGTGACTTAGTTAAGAGACGCAAATAACCAACGTGTAGGGCTCTAGGTGACTTAGTTAAGAGACGCAAATAACCAACGCGTAGGGCTCTAAGTGACTTAGTTAAGAGACGCAAATAACCAACGTGTAGGGCTCTAGATGACTTAGTTAAACTGAGATATAAATCGCAACACAAGCTATAGGGATATGGAGACCATTGCTGCACAGCCACCTCTAAAAAAGACGTTTCGGAACCCCAATTCAAGCATCCGATATTAAAGGTGCCCAAGCAGGTAGTTCCTCCAAAAACAGAGGATGCAACCAAATGGGCTACAAAACCTGGGATGCTTGGGCTACACAAAGAGCTGATGAAGAATGTACTGTAGTTGATATAATGTACTTGAGTAGTGTCAAAATAGCTCAAGAATAACAATAATCAGAACTAAAAACTACAAACAGAAATTTAATAATAAAAATTAATTAATTTATTCACTGATGCGTATTCATCTTGATTAAATCTTTATTAATGCGTTTCATCTCGTTATCATAGTATTTTATATAGTAACCTCCGTACAGGTTACTAATAAATATAAAACCTTTTCTAATTCTAAAACACTGTTTTTGAGATCCACATTTGCAGAGAATGTAATGAGAGACATCTAAACAAATATGTCACCAGGTTTGAATATAAAATGAAATTAATAGAGATCATATAAAATGATAATTTAGACTTGACTACAAGTTACCCTGTGAGCGGTGAGTACCAAAAGACACATCTCAGCAAACGATGGCCAGTCCACCCACTAAAAATATACAGCTGTCAAAAATAGAGTTCACTATGAGATCACTAATTTTTTTTACATTTTAATGATGAAGTCATCTGTTATCTGTTATCTGTTATTATATCACAGTGGGTGTGGTTCTCACAATTTAAGAGGTGTTGCTTCCGTCCTCAAACTTAAAGTTGGCACCTATGTATATATTATGTGGGTGTATATTGACACTGTAGTCGGCTTTTTAATTCCACGCAGTAATCACCTCAACTTTCGACTTTAAAAAAATATGCAACACCTGCAAAGAAATTAGTGCCTAAACTTTTGCATATGCAAAGTTGTCAGCTCTTATATAAAAGACGTTGGCCTTTTACATTTCCATTATATATTGATTAAGCTTGTATCACTGGTGTTTCGTGCAGATGGCCAATAAACAAGGAAAACATCTCAATGAAGTGAGTAAGATTTCAATAAAATAGCACACAATTTATTGCACAATGACTGTGATCTTTCTATGAATTTAGGTATCCATCATTACAGATCTAGAAGAAATAGAATAGGAGCAAACACCTCTTCTGCCTGTAAGTCAATACTGCAATCATAGACCATTGCTTGCATCTGTTCCACAACATCTACAAACACACATAATTACACAAACGTGTACATTATTATTGTGTTTAATTCTCCAGGAAATTAGAAATTGTATAGTTGAGGGATGTTTAAATGGAGGAGAAACAAGGAGGGGGGTGAGGAAAACTGTAAGTTCAGTTAGTAATTGCATCATTATTATTTCATTTCTTCTTCAACACAGATACTTCTGTGTTCCGACCATTTTCTTGAACTTTCGGTAGGCACAATTATAGCTATTTGTCACTATTACATACATATTCCTGTTTGTACAGAGTTCAGAAGAAAGGAAAAAAGGGTGTAAGTATATATAAGATATAGCATGCAATAAACTAAATGTGATAATATCTGTGTTCTAGATATTGAAACGGAGTAAACCAAGCAGCAAAATAGATGCATTTACATATGTACAGCACTTATTAACAATAATACATTTAAAAAAATAAATCTCACATAATTCAAAAGAAATCTCAAGTAACTCAAAAGTCAAAGAGGTAGTGTGAGTGACCAATTTCAGAAATTTTTCAAAATCCTTGTGCAAGAGGAAGTCTCTTTATGCAAGACATAGTTAAGGTTTATAGTTGCTCTGTGCACAATAGTCATTGCTGTCACTCCTCTCCAAATAGATTTGTGACCCAGACTGTGAGGTACAAGTCACTTGTCATATCATCTATAATTACTATAACTTTCCCAAGTTTGTCATACCTAACTGACCATAGGTTTTTAACATTGAATTGTCAGCAAATGGTTTACATAATAGTTTCAAAATGTGAAGGAGCAGTGGTCAAACCAGGAAAAGTTCAGTATAATTGATGAAGTAATGGTTTTCAAAAAGGGCAGTTTTTGCTAAAACAGTATATGCCAAAAAGTGATTAAATAATAGTTTGAGAGTGTTTGTTAATTAATGGTAATTAACTCCCTTGTCATTATTGAGTTTAGTAAGGTTTTTAAAAAGGTACTAAAAAGCTTCAAGGTAGATGCAAAAACAAAGTATGTATCAAAGTATGTATCAAAGTTTGAAGTGGACACAGGCAAGAAAGATGATGGACCACAAAAAGCTCTAGGACAAAATGTGATTAAAAGAGCTAACAAAAAGGATTTACTACAACAATTACTGTCATATTTACATTGATAACTATATTTATCTTGTGTCAACATAATGCTTGACTCCTTCAAAATGAAACATAAGCCTCAGGTACTCTATGAACAAATCAAAAAGGCTTTCTTTAAGATTTTAAAAATTGCAAAAAAGGAAATGTCTTTAAAAGGAGACTACAAGATATTGCAATGTTGTCCTCTGTCAGTGGGGATATGGCAAGACAATAAATCAGTCACCACATTAAAAACTAAATGGCAACCTGACCAAATTTGTAGAAAACAAAAAGATGGCACGACAAAAACCTTAACATACACACGATTATACCAAAATATTGAAATGAATAATTCTCTATCAATTATGAATGAAGATAATATTACAGTGTCATATAGAACATATTATTGATTGATTAATCAATATGTACATCACTTAATAACAAATACATTGAAAGAAATAAATCTCAACTAATTATGCCAGAGCATTGTTTGAGAACTTGAGAGCATTGTTTGATAACATCATGATGACATCACAGTGTCAAATGTTAACTGATTAGACAATTTGTACTGAACTCATCAACAATACATTGAAAGAAATAAATCTCAACTATTTATGCCTGAGCATTGTTTGAAAACTGTAGCATTAAAATTATGATATCACAGTATCATTTGTTGTTGACTGGTTAGTCAATTCACTAACAATGTGTACATTTTCTTTTAGCTCAGAATGGCATTGTAATACAAAGAAGACAGTTACTGTTCTCCTTAACTTTGCAAAAATTCTTCATTTGGGCTTACAAGATGACAAGTGATCATGGCCTCTTTCTTGTATAGCTTGAACTGCAAGTGTCGGTAACAATTGCTAAGGCTTATGGTAACTATTCTACTAATTTGTATTATCAAATAACACACTCTAACAAAGTAAAGATATAACAATTACTCATTCACAATTAATAAAGTTGGTCATTAAGTGAGGTTGGGCAATCCTATATTCTGAAATATGAGTAAGCACATATTCTAAACTGTGAAGGCATTCAATAGATGCATATAAATATGTACAGCACTTATTAACAATAATACATTGAAAAAAATAAATTTCACATAATTCAAAAGAAATCTCAAGTAACTCAAAAGTCAAAGGAGATAGTGAGTGACCAATTTCAGAAAATTTTCAAAATCCTTGTGCAAGAGGAAGTCTCTTTATGCAAGGCATAGTTAAGGTTTATGGTTGCTCTGTGCACAATAGTCATTGCTGTCACTCCTCTAAATCATTTACTACTAGAAAATCACAAGATAGCCTCAGTGAGATCCATAAGCATCTAAATTTGCTGACAAATCAATGTTGAAAACCACGTTCAGTTTGAGTATGATAGACCATATGACTAGTAACTTGTAGCAGTGGTCAAATTAGGAAAAATCAAAGTATTGATGAAGCAATGGTTTTCAAAAAGGGCAGTTTTTGCTAAAATGTATATGCCAAAAATGTGATTAAACAATAGTTTGAGAGTGTTTGTTAATGGTAATTATCTCCGTTGTTATTAATGACTTTGGAAAGCTTTCTGAAAAGATAATAATATGCTTCAAAGTATGGGTCAGTGCAGATATAGATACAAAGTATGTATCAAAGTTTGAAGTGGACACAGACAAGAAAGATAATGGACCACAAAAAGCTCTAGGACAAATGTGGCTAAAGAGCTAACAAAAAGGATTTACTACAACAATTACTGTCATATTTACTTTGATAACTATATTTATCATGTGTCAACATAATGCTTGACTTCCTCCAAAATGAAACATATGCCTCAGGTACTCTATGAACAAATCAAAAAGGCTTTCTTTAAGATTTTAAAAATGGCCAAAAAGGAAATCTCTTTAAAGGGAGACTACAAGATATTGCAATGTTGTCCTCAGTCAGTGGGGATATGGCAAGACAATAAATCAGTCACCATTTTAAAAACTAATTGGCAACCTGACCAAATTTGTTGAAAACAAAAAGATGGGACAACAAAAACCTTAAGATAAGTTGAATACAATAGATACACAGAGTATATAACAAAAAGAATAGCTCCAAAACGGTGATGGACAGTCACGTGTTATCAATGTGACACTCGTCAAAGTACCAACAGGCCATTTACAACACAAGAACAAGTCAAGAACAACTGGCTCTGGATTAGAGTTTACCACAAAGCAGTTTAAAGAGGCAATGGAATCTTCATCTTCCTGTCTAGTCAAAAAACCCATAAGAGTGAGTACTTCTCCACCACCGATCAACATTGAAAGAAGCAGCGATGAAGAAGCCACAATGGTGGTAGAAAGAGACATGGTTGCTTTGTTTGCTGCAGACTCTACCAGAACAAATCAAAAAGTACTCTTTGCGAAAGTCGTCAGCATAAAGGCTTCAACGAGATCTACTCTTCTAAACAAGATGGTCGAAACGACGTCAGGACTGTATCATCTAAAACTAGGATCTCATTGGAAGGAAAAACTGAAAACTTTGGTCACAGGACTATATTGGTTCTATGTGCGTGAGAAAAACGTGTACAAACTGAGAACTCCTTTCGACTAACTTCTAGTAAGCCACAATCTGACAACTGTGAGACTTTGCAAACGTGTTTCTCTTTTTTGTAATTCATTTACCTATACCTAAATTGTTAATAATTACTACTGCTACTATAATTAGTAATGCATTAATTAACATGCTATCAGTTAAAGAGGTTAAGATACCTAAGGTCTACAAGATATTGCAATGTTATGCTCTGTCAGTGGGGATATGGTAGAAGGAGATTTGGTTGCTTTGTTTACTGCAGACTGTACCAGAATTGAGAACTCCTTTCAACTAGCATCAGTAATGCAGAAACAATCAGACAACTGTGCGACTTTGTAAACGATGTTTCTCTTTTTTGTAATTCATTTATCTAAATTGATAATAATTACTACTGCTACTATGATTAATAATGCATTAGTTAACATGCTTTTTCTACTCTATTTCCTGCCATATTGTTCTACTCTATTTCCTGCTTTATTAAAGAGATTATCATATTTTTATTTACTGTAATGATAACACGAACAGAGGCAATGTCAGTGACACCTCCTCTAGTCATTAGGGTACAAATGGTTCACATTGCTGTACTAATGATTCAGATAATGTTAGATCATCTGACAATCCCTTTTACAATAGAGCAGGATCAAAAAGACTGCCAAGCGAATCATGGTACTCCTAGTAGGGGATCAAGTGGCTGAAACAACGTTGATAGCCAAACAACCAGTTCAGCTCCCACTAAAAATGCTGGCATTAGTGATACAGTAATGGGCAAACAGTATTGATAACAAGTTTCAGAAAATTTTCAAAATCCTTGTGCAAGAGGAAGTCTCTTTATACAAGGCATAGTTAAGGTTTATAGTTGCTCTGTGCACAATAGTCGTTGCTGTCACCCCTCCAAGTGGATTTGACAGTGAGGTCCTTCACATTGTGAAAAGATTACATAAAAACCATTTGCTATTAGAAAATTATGAGATAGCCTCAGTGAGATCCATAAGCATCTAAATTTCCTGACAATTCAATGTTGAAAACCCATGGCCAGTTTGGCCAAATATCAGAAGAAAAAAAATGAAGGACATGATTGGCAAATCTCTGTAAGTTAAATGATTGGTTCGAAAATTCAGGAAACACAGCACAAATGATTTTGACCAGTTTAATAGCAACTACAGTATGTGTGACCCAGGATTGAAAAGTATGTATGTTTACATGTATATGTACACATGTGTTAGAGTTTAAATTTATACACATGTACATTCAATTTTCCTACTGCTCATTTTCCAGTGTAACTTCAGAAAAAATACTTACATATGGGTTAAGTTTTGTTACTGAATGATCTTTTGTGAGAAGTGGAAACTTTAGCAATTAAATACCACGAGATATTGAGAATAATTGTTCAGAATCTAATTAATATTAATCTTTGTTTCAATTCTGACAATCCAAATTGTTACCACATCACTGTTGTAGACCAGTAAGAGCACAAAACCAGCAATGATTATGGACAAGGATAAAAGCAGAATTTTAAACAAATCTTTGCTTTGGAGCAGTAGAAAATGACATACTAGTTGTATTCATAAACCTACTGATTTAGTACTGATATATAAAATTATTAGCAACTTGTTATTCTAAGACCAAAACCAATGAAAATTATGCTTCATCACTGCTGAACTTTATCTCTGAAATTATCAGTATCTAATAAATTTTACAGTATCACATAATATTGACTGGTTAATCAATATGTACATCACTTACTAACAAATACATTGAAAGAAAGAAATCTCAAGTAATTATGCCAGAGCATTGTTTGAGAATGAAAATACTAAAATCACAACATCAGATATCACAGCATCATGGAATGTTGACTGGTTAATCAATATGTACATCACTAACTAACAAATACATTGAAAGAATTATATCCCAACCAATTATGCCAGAGCATTGTTTGAGAGCCAGAATACTGAAGTCATGACATCATTAGTGTCAGATATTACAGTATCACGTAATATTGACTGGTTAATTAATATGTACTTCACTTACTAACATATATTGAAAGAAAGAAAGAAAGAAATCTCAACTAATTATGTCAGAGCATTGTTTGAGAATGAAAATACTAAAATCACAACATCAGATATCACAGCATCATGGAATGTTGACTGGTTAATCAATATGTACATCACTAACTAACAAATACATTGAAAGAATTATATCTCAACCAATTATGTCAGAGCATTGTTTGAGAATGAAAATACTAAAGTCACAACATCAGATATCACAGTATCATGCAATGTTGACTGGTTAGTCAATATGTACATCACTAACTAACAAATACATTGAAAGAATTATATCTCAACCAATTATGTCAGAGCATTGTTTGAGAATGAAAATACTAAAGTCACAACATCAGATATCACAGTATCATGCAATGTTGACTGGTTAGTCAATATGTACATCACTAACTAACAAATACATTGAAAGAATTATATCTCAACTAATTATGCCAGAGCATTGTTTGAGAATGAAAATACTGAAGTCACAACATCAGATATAATGCAACATTGACTGGTTAGTCAATAAGCACAGCAATTGCTAACATGCAAGAATTTTCCTGAATATAGTTTTGTCAATATATGGTAAAGCTAATACAGCACTCACTAACAATGCTATAATATAAGCAATATTCTTTCTTCTCTATTGCTCAATTAAATATTTGGCTAAATCACTGGTGCAGTCAATACCATTCAATCATAATAGAAGTTAATTCATACAACAGCCTTACCACGGCTAGTCTGCTTACTTGATGAACCAAAAAGTACAAGCCATATATAAGGTACCAATATATCTGACCTAATACATACATCTTTATTTTTAGTCTAGCCTCATACAAGGTTTACAATCAACTTTAGTAGACAGCTGACAATCTTTGTGAGAATCTCAGTTAGTTCAGTGGCTTCTTCTCCATATATAGCTACAAGTGTTGGCAACAATTGCTATGGCTTGTGTTAACCATTTCACTAATTTGTATTATCAAATAACACAGTTTAACAAAGTAAAGATAATATAACAAATCAACCGAGGCTGGTCAATCGAAAAGGGATAGAGGCAGAGTTAACAAATGATGACAGTCATTCTCAAACATAGGCAAGAACATCTTCCAAACTGTGAAGGCTTCAAGATAACTTACTTCCAAAACTCTATCTAGCTGTTCATTATTTCTTCTAAAGTAATTGTTAGTCACTTGCATTATCGTAAAACATGTACAAATCACCATCCATTACATGTAGATGCATGTTTGTAAAAAGTAATAAGAAGAAATAACTAGTTGACAACATTTAGATTTTTTACAGATCATTGTCAACTGATTACGACTGTCTAGTGATGGGCGATATACCGGTACTACGATATTATTGCAAATTTTAAACTCAGCAATTATCATACCATTGCAAAATAATTTATTAGTGATTATCAAAACTAACAGTTATTGCTCTCACACCTTTCAGTCTTCTTTGAGATCCTCTTCTTCCAGTTCTTCGCAAGTTAATATTAGAACACCAAGAGTCCAGTTTGGTCCTATTTTGGACTTAAAGCAAATGAAAATGGCTGTGTAAGTGAAGATGTCGATCGACCGATGTGTTGCGAGTCTGGCAAGGTTGTCCCAGCAAAGGGTGGCAATACTTCTAATTTATTTTGGCACTTAAAAGAACACCATCCTACCTCATATGCTGAAATTTCGCTCAATTCAAGAAAGCGTGACTCTAGTCTAGTATAAAACGGTTAGTTCATTCTCATTCTTGTACCGTCTAATGTATCATTTTGTGTATGATTTGTGTAAGATTTTTGCAGAAAATAATATCAGACGATTATTGTGATTTTAGTTATGATAATCATTGGCAAATTCTTCAGTATTGCCCATCACTACAACTGTCTGATATAATTGTAGGCTTGATGTAACACAGCAAGGAAACTTTAGGAATTTATGCATAATAATAAGGAAGGTATTAAAGGAAATGGATTTAGAAAAAATTATTTTTTGTTATATAGACTGTTGATTAATGGACTGTTTGTTGTTTTAGTAATTGAAATATTCACAAGAGATGATCAACCAGCAATATTAATAAATAATTGTACAGAATTATACAAAAAGAACTGCTGAAAAATACAGTTAATTTTTATATGAAGTACAGGACAATTCACATGATGGCAAAAGTTTAGCCTAAGTTGAAAAGACTCAGAAACAGGTGGCATTTTAGAAGGAGTGAGACGTCTCAGTTGTAAAGGGAACATTTAATTAAGTCTCAAGTCACTACAAACTAGCTAATTATGTAAAAACAGAATATTTGGTGCATCGTTATGTCTTGTGGAGTTAATGTTTAAAAGCCATAGCTGTGTCTAAAACTTAGTATAACAAAATTATTTGTCAGTGAAAAAACTGGGAGAAAGGTTCAATTGAAGAGTTCAAAACATTTATAGCATTATTCTATGTCTACTTTCTGTCAGAATGTCGAAAATCAAATGAAGAGTGTACCACTATTCTTCTGTTGCTAAGATATCTATGTCATTGTAGATTCTTTCAAATTCAATGACATTTACACTTTATAGAGAATTCAACACTTGCTCCTTAAGTACATCTGGTTATAGCAAACTAGATGAAATACACTAAACTCGGTGTACAAGTATTTGCCCAACGATATTCTAAAAATAACCAAAAATATCCTGACTAAACTTTATATGCACATACCAGAAGATAGTTCACAACATGCAACACTCATAGCAGTGGACCTTAATTTAGAGCAGTTTCAATCACTGTACAATCTACACAGAAATGTCAGAAGACCAAACTAAAAAGATGGTTGAATCATTGAAGTTGAGTGATAATTTTACTGAGTCTATAAAAAGGGAATTAATAACAGCAGGCCAAAATTTACTACCAAAACAAGTGAGAGATCCACATATATAGTTATTTATTTAATTGAGTCAACTTTATTAGCTCTCATTACTAATAATCGTGTTGGATCAGAGGTATTGCTATGATCATCAAATGATTAAATCTATGCACACCTATATAATAAATTAATAATACCTGGACTTAATGCCACTTTTCACAATATTGTCCAGGAAACCATCAAATTGGATGAAGAAAACACAGTTCCTGGAGCAGGTTCTACTTAGGGAGTTTTGATAACATCTTTACAAACATCATAGGATGAGTAGTTAGAGTTAGGTCTACCCATCTTTAAGTTCAAAGTAGCCACAAAAAGAACAGGTGTAGAGCTTAAGAGTGATACTAGATACTAGTACAAAAACAGGTCACATTTGTAGGACAATACAGTTCAAATTAATGGTGGTAAGTACATACACAAAGTGAGAAACAGAAAGCAAGAAGAAATGATCTGATTTAAACTCTATGAAACAGTAGTTAAATCTCAACTAGTGAAGAGAGGACTTAAACTATGGATGCTGGGCATTACAGAGCAGTCAGAACCACTACGGCTAGTGAGGTTTTAACCTCGCTACTTTTTTGCAAAATTTAATTTTATGCATGTAAAAAGGGTGTGGTTTTTATGACGTTGCTTTTAGACACGCGCATGTTTAATCATTGTAGCTGCATAGTTAGCTATTTTCCAGCTGCCAGTTAGTTAGAAAGTAAAGACTACAGATCATCATGTTTTCAAGGTTACAAGTGCCTTCAGTTGGTGACAAGCCTCATCAACCAGTCTCAATTTCCAAAAAAAGGATTTGAAAAAAGTTGATAGTGAAACGATCTTTTCTGCCTTGCTGGTTTCAACGCTGCCTTCGCTACGCTACAACAAAGAAAATGACACTGCGTTTTGCTTTATGTGTGTGAAGGCTTACTCTGAAAATAAACTGAACTCAGAAATCAGAATCCATGAATCAACTATATATTTCATCTGGGTATTCTAACTGGAAGAATGCATGTGCTAAGTTCCCTAACCATGAAGCAAGTACATGCTACAACGATGCTGTCTTAAAAACTGTTACCCTCCCTGCCACTACTTGAGATATAGGTAAAAGCCTCTCATCCCAGTTAGCTAAAGAGATATTACAACGTTGACAGTGTTTTTGAAACTGCTGTCCAATGTGCAATTTCTGGCTAGACAAGCCCTGCCACTTCAAGGTGGTGGAGATGAATCTGATTCCAATTATATGTAATTGCTAAAGCTCCGTGGAGAGGATGATGCCAGAGTATTGAAGTGGATAAGTAAGAAAACTGATAAATATACCTCGGGAGATATGAAAAATGAGACGAAAAAAGTAATGGGACTTCAATACTTCAAGAGGTGTTGAAGTCAATTTATAATGGATCATTTTGCACCATCATGGTTGATGAAACCACAGATGCATCAAATCATGAACAAGTTGTTCTGTGCCTTTGTTGGGTTAGTGATTATGAAGTACTCCAAGAGTTATGGAATCAGTCACTGGATATTGTGAAGGATTCTGAGATGAAGGCTCGTATCAATGGTCTTAGATGAAGAACTTCGACTTTTTCTATGGTATTTGCTTGGGAGAAGTATTACTTAAATAGAGAGATAACTTCAATAAAACATTACAAAAGTGTGATATCTGCAGCAGAGGGGCAGATGGTTGCTTCTATGACCATGAAGACATTTAACGAACTTCAAACTTTTTGGAAAAAGGTTTGTAAGCAGGTAAAAAATCTTGGTATTTCACAACCAACTTTACCACGTCAGTACAAGGTTAAACGAAAATTCAAAGATGGAGAAGCAGAAGGTTCATATCCAGCAACTCCAAAAGATCACTATCGGCATATCTTCTTTAAAGCACTGGATCTTATTGTCACCAATATTTCTAATTGATTTGACCAACCTGGATTCAAGGTGTATCATAACACTCAGGTTCATATCCAGCAACTCCAGAAGGTCACTATCGGCATATCTTCTTTGAAGCACTGGATCTTATTGTCACCAATATTTCTAATTGATTTAACTAACCTGGATTCAAGGTGTATCATAACATTCAGGAATTAGTTCTAAAGGCAGTGCAGGGCAAGAATTATCAAGTCAAGTTGGATTTTGTAATTAACTTTTATGGTACTGTTTTAAAGGTGATTTACTGAAAACTCGACTTCAAATTCTCTCTACCCACTATATCAACAATAACAGCCTAAATATTGATCTTTCTAACTTAATGGAGTTCTTCCATACCAGGAAAGTAGCTCAACAGGAACTTTTATCTCAAGTGTGCAAGCTATTTCAACTTCTTGCTATGTATGCAATAAATGCAGTGAGCGATCGATCATTCAGCGCTCTACAAATTGTTAAGACATATTTACGTTCTACAATGGCACAAGATAGGCTCAATCATACAATGATTTTACACATCCATCAAGAGCTCACCAATAAGTTAAACTTGATTGAACTGCAAACAGATTCATTTTTGAGAATGAGCATAGACAGTATCTTTTTGCCAAAGTTACCTTAATGAGCAATGTGCAATTTTCCTGGGAATACATAAGCACTTGGACAAAAAAACCAAATGAAGACTTTACAAGAAAATGTATGTAAAAAGGCTATTTGGCATTTTAACACTTGCAATAAATCAGATATTGTGCATTTGAGTGCACTACATGATTTATGGTACTAGCTAGGGCTGTGGTCTCAAGGTAGACATAGCACTCAGTTTCACCTTGTACTATGTCAACCTTTCAACAATACCCTTTGTACCATAAATACTCCCCTTGTGTCACAAATACACCTTTGTGCCACAAATACACCCCTTGTAACATAATACCCCCCTTGTGCCACAAATACAGCCCTTGTAACATAATACAAACCTTGTACCATACACACAGTATTGTCAATAAAAAGAGTTTATCAGTGGCCACACTTCTCAACTGTAGCCTTCCAAAAATGCTGAAAATAATCGCTTTCTCTCATCTTATTTTGACAACTATCGAAGTTATCCTAATTGCTTTTCCTCTTCACAAGATCAAATTACTAGCCTCAATTAAATTTTGTTTCAAAGTAATTTTAATCACAAAATGTTGTTAAAGCTCATACTTGAAATTAAATAATGTACAATTAACCAGATATATCACAGTACAATTGACAACTATAACTTACCTCTTTCTAGTCTGATCAAGTCTTTAAGTCCAAGATAAGTAAAAATTAACAGCAAAATGTCATCCGTCAACTTTGAAACACTAGTAGAAAAACAGAAAAATTGATCAACTTTTAGATATTATATGTGCATATTTTATTTGAAGTAAACAACAAATCAGTTCTAATAATATTATTCACTAACACTCAGGTAGTACTTACTATGTGCTGTCATCGTAAATCTCAGTCATGTTGACTCTATCTTGTTCATCTAAACACTCATCATCATTGGATTCCACATCAACTGTAGACAATAGCTCTCTTCTCCTTTTAGGCTTAGAATATTGCAGCTTTAATACTCTATAAAACAATTATTAAATGATGTATATTACACAACATGAGGTGCAATAAAAAGCACATAAGATATTCAACTGACCTGCCTTGTAAAGTAAGTTCTTCATTAGTAGCAGATAAAGCTCTCTCTACTGATAGACTGTCAGCATATGTAACAAAACCAATCCTGAATAAATAAACAAAACATTAATAAATGCAATCATACATGTAGTCAAACATTGATATATAAACATATAGGAATATGGTAGAAATGTAACAATACAATTTTAACAGCATTACATTGAATACTGCAATATATTGTGATATTACACTATTTCTCTTGTGACACAACAACCACATTAATTCATTGAATTACTATAATATTTTAAGTATGTTATTAGTAATCAGATAGTATGAGAAAATTGCTTATATTGTTACAGAAGTTGAACACATTATCATCATTTTCAATGCTAAACAAAAATATTACAGAAAAATAGTAAACAGGATTGCTTCCTTCTAAGTTGAGAAGGCAAAATAATCAGTGTTCCTTGCAGGTTATCTATTTTTCTGGTGGAATAACCCCCCCCCCCCCCCCTTTTCTTCAACTGGATTTTGTGACAGGATTTTATCCTCATACCACTTTTGGAAAGAATTATCATCTTCCAAAGGTTTTGCTTTAAACCATGAAGCAACATAACTAACAACAGAATCTGCCAATATTCCTACCTCCACCAATAGTGGTAGCTATAGTAATATTGTCAATAGTTCCACTAACACCAACACCAATAGTTCCACTAACACCAACACCAATAGCTCCACCAATAGCTGGACTAGCAACTCCAAAAGCTATGTCTCTCAAAATTTGGCGCAAAAAAAAACAAGAAATGCTTTTTTTCTCATCTTTACATTGAATGTTACAAGAATTCTGCAAATCGTCAAGCCAATTTATTGAATCTAAGAGATACTTTTCTTCGTCGCAACCAGCTATAACAAAAGAATATTATTGAAAACTGATCAAGATTTCATATCCTTTTATCTCTTCACAAACTTCTCTTATCTTTTATACAATAGCAATTTTTTTTTCTGGTGTCATGTTGCATACTGTCCTTTGTAGGAGGAAAAAATTGGCAAATGTAAGGACAAATACAGACTTATTTGTATGTTGTATAATTGTTATCATAATCTTGTTTGTTTGTTTGTTTGTTTGTTGTTACCATTTGTTTACCAATTGTCTATATAACTGAAGTTTAATTTATAATACAATGGTTGTTACTTGATCTACTTTACTTGAGTTCCACCAAACAGCTATTGAAATAGCCCCATAAATTGATCCCAGTATACTAAGTAGTACTACTAATATTCCATATATCTTTATTGATATACTTCCCAAGTTTACATAGACTCTCGATCATACTAACACTATCATGTCATCTTAATGCAAATAAGTACTAGATCAAAACTTTGTGGACAATTCTTATGAATACCACTCAAAATCGTATCGTCAGATGTAAGTGGGTCAGGTAACCCTCTTGTATCATACACACACAAAGTTACACCATCCTTATCAGTAGTTGTATGTACCTCAGTGTGTTCATGATCAGTAAGAGTAGGACCAAATGATTCTTTTGCCATTGCTTCTTGAAGCATGGGATTAATCAGACAGGATTTACCACTGCTTGTCTTCCCTAAAACCAGAATTAGACACTGTAGATTTCTCTGCTCCAAATTTTGGAACCAGAAGCGCGTGTCAAATTTATAAGTTTGGACGGTTGCTCAGTAGCCATACTGCTATAGATGAATTGCCTTCCAAGTTTATATAATATATTCACTTGACTTGACACCAGAAGTTATGAGATCATAAATAATTCATATCATACTAATAAAAACAACGATGTTTACTATTACATCAAATAATTTTGCTATTTTCAGACACTCCCAAAGTGTAGTTGTATTATAACTTTTTGGCATTATGATTCTCAGAAGCTACAGAAACTAGGAAGCTTTGACAATCAAACAATTTCAAAGTACTTATAGAAACAGTACTTAAATTCCATGGTTGTGTAAAAGTACACAGCAGTTACAGTAATGAATCTAAGTTCAGTTACTCGAAATCACGATATTAATGTAATCCAGCTGTTCTTGCCTAGTATCCATCCAACAATATAATAAAACAATGGGAAACAGACAAAACCTGTTTACATATACACAAGACAACCTGGTACGTGCAATGTGCTGGGTTGAAAAAGCAGTTAAGGAAAGAAATAAAAAAAGATACTCCTTAAAAAGTTGTGGTTGTGAAACACATACAAGTTCAAACCAATTGATGAAATGTATATTAATTGTATTATTTTTTAATGTTATCAATTTATTATCTTTCTTAGAAAGTGTGAAAAACTACCTTTCTAGATAAGAAGCTATATGTAGATCAATACTTGCTATGAGAGCTAGAGGAACAGCTGTGGTAAGTGTGATATAATGTAGTATAATTTCTAAATGTATTCAATACAATGCTGGTATTTTGTTTAATCTTGTTTTTTGCCTCCATGTTTGCAATGCTGTGATTATTTGTCATCTGAATGTGTTGTTTACAATATATTAGGAGGTAAGTGGGATATATAATTTGTAGTTGTCAAGACATTAGTTGATGATGTAGCTTCTTAGGCCTGTAGATAAGCAAGTTATAACTCTTCCCACCTCAATGTCATCTTCAGTTCTTCTTAGGACCATTGAAGACACCAATCTCTCAAGTCTTGTATAATACACCCCTTTTAGTCACATGACTATCACATGCATTAACAACATTAAAGTAAGGATACTATATACAATCATTTATTACTGACATCAGCAAAAGAAATATTAAGAATAAGTTTAAATGTTAGGAAAGTAGCTATTGAGTCAGTAATATAATAACTAATTTTCGAAGTCCAGAATATAAATGTAGAGATGGTTAAGTATTATTAGTGATATTATGGGTGGCATATAGACTAAAGAAACTGATTGGTTTCATGACATCAGAAAGAAGATTTTGAAGACTATCTACATTTTAATCATTAAAAACAGCTTCACAATTAACACTAACATACTAGAACAATAGTTTGCTTTTTAATAAAATGGCTTATGTTCTGACTTCACATTTGTGGTCAAAGTTATTTCATTTTCATTTGATTTCAAAAGTTGTGCTGTGAACAGAAAATCAATTAAGTTTTCTTTTACTTTCTACATAGTAGTCATTCTAGATATGGGAGTCATTAGAGGAAGGGCAATTTGCAAACAACTTGGAAGCAAAAAATATATCCATCTATTTTCAGACACTCCCAAAGTGTAATTGTATTATGACTTTTTGGCATTACAATTCTCTCAAGCTACAAAAACTAGGAAGCTTTGACAATCAAACAATTCAAAGCACTTATAGTAACAGTACTTAAATTCCATGGTTGTGTAAAAGTACACAGCAGTTACAGTAATGAATCTAAGTTCAGTTACTCGAAATCACGATATTAATGTAATCCACTTCTCCTTGCCTAGTATCCATCCAACAATATAATAAAACAATGGGAAATAGACAAAACCTGTTTACATATACACAAGACAACCTGGTACGTGCAAAGTGCCAGGTTGAAAAAACAGTTAAGGAAAGAAGTAAAAAAAGATACTCCTTAAAAAGTTGTGGTTGTGAAACACATACAAGTTCAAACCAATTGATGAAATGTATATTAAGTCTATTATTTTTTAAAGTTATCAATTTATTATCTTTCTTGGAAAGTGTGAAAAACTACCTTTCCAGATAAGAAGCTATATGTAGATCAATACATGTTCTGAGAGCAAGAGGAACAGCTGTGGTAAGTGTGATATAATGTAGTATAATTTCTAAATTTATTCAATACAATGCTGGTATTTTGTTTAATCTTGTTTTTTGCCTCCATATTTGCAATGCTGTGATTATTTGTCATCTGAATGTGTCGTTTACAATATATTAGGAGGTAAGTGGGATATATAATTTGTAGTTGTCAAGATATTAGTTGATGATGTAGCTTCTTAGGCCTGTAGATAAGCAAGTGATAATTGTCAAATTTAAAAAGAGAAAAGTTCTCTATAAATTGTGCTAATTTTGTGAAGTTATATAAAATACTTCAATCAGATCAAAGGTGGCATAGTCTTGAGTAGAAATGTTAACTTTCAAGATACTGCTTAAGTCTCCTGATTTTTGTCTAGTAGTAAATAATTATGTATTA
Organism: Xestospongia muta; assembly: GCA_963693285.1. NCBI lineage: Eukaryota > Metazoa > Porifera > Demospongiae > Haplosclerida > Petrosiidae > Xestospongia > Xestospongia muta. Next base: position 18,515,397 of record OY848917.1, read on the forward strand.
ATTATTTCAGATTTAATTTTCCTAATGCCAATTCTTGATTTCTGACTACACACTTAGTCAGAAAGATAACTATCTCTTTAACAACATTAACTCTAGTAAATATAAAGATGCCAATTGTCTTTGTTGAGAAGACAAATTCTCAATGTTTGTCTGTACGTTCATAACTTATTCCTTCCAATATCGTGAATTAATACGTGATGCTGTAATGACTGGATGCTATGACAAAACATTGCATGAACAATTCTGCCAAAAACTCAAAGTTTAGAGACAAAGGTTTGATCTGCTTCAGTGAAAATATACTTAAGTTTTGAATTTTAAAAGTAAAAACCCAAGAAAGCAAAAAAACAATAAAATTAAGAGAGCTGAACATGAACAATGCCACTGTTATATTCTGGCAGGAATAGTTTGTCAGTCATAGGAAATAGTTTTCCATCAAAAATACAAACACTGGGAATGGGGTGACTGTCATAAGAAGAAGACTACCCTACCATGAATGCACATTAAAGTAAGGATACTATACACAATCATTTATTACTGACATCAGCAAAAAAATATTAAGCAGGAGTTTAAATGTGAGGAAAGTAGCTACTGAATCAGTAACTTACATTTGTATACAATAACTACGTTTCAAAGTCCAGAATATAAATGTAGAGATGGTTAAGTATTTTTACAATCATAAATAGAATTGATAAAACATTTGGTGAATTTGTACATAGCTACAAAAGAAAGGGTACAGGCGGAGCTTGACTGTAACATGGAGTTCTTTTCGGCTACAACCAACTTGTTGAGCTCAGCTACAATGCAACTTTACATTAGTTATTCTATTCATTTTATTGATCAGAGCAGAGCTGGATGTTGAAAAGCTACTGTCTTCAGACTCATTTTATTCCCAAGGACCACACTGGGGTCAACATAGAGAATTATTTAATTGAATCACTATATAGCTAGATGGAGTCTTAATCCATAGAAGCAAGTTGCTATGACAACAGACAATGATGCTAATGTTAAATTAGTTTGTGAGTTGTTGCACTGGAATTGATTAAGCTGTTTCGGACATAATTTAGACTTATCTGTCAAAAAGGGACTTGAAGATCCTAGGATTGCTCGAGTTTTAAGTGTTTGTCGTAAAGTAGTCTCTACTTTTTCTCACAGCTGGAAGCAGAAGGAGCTAGCAGCAATTCAAGAGGAGAAAAAGTTACCTAGCCATCTAGCCATTAGAGATTGTAAAACACAGTGGGGGTCTTCTCTTGAATGATTGACCGTGTACTAGAACAAGATGCCATTATAATAGTCCTTTCAGCTGATTGTACTGCTTCACATTTGATGTTCACCTGGCAGGATTAGATGTTTTATCTTCAGTGTCTTCTGTACTCTGCCCATTACGCCAGATGACAGATTTGCTGTCTGGCAACCAGTACATTACTGTTCTGTCGGCCACCCTCTATTTAACCACATTCTTTTAAAGGTTCTTCTTGAGAATGAGGAAGATACTACTCTTTCTAAAGAAATGAAAATTAGAATGAAAGAGAAGTTAAATTCTTATTATGCCGAAGAGAGTGTTACTCTATTACTTGGTGTAGGCTCATTATTGGATCTCTGATTTAAGCTGTCCTCATCTATAGTTTCTGATAATGAACAATCAGAACAAATCTTTACAAAAGTAAAAGATGAAATGTCTTTGCTGTGTACTGGTGACAACAGCTCAGAAGATTGTGATGATGAAAATGAGGTTCTCCAACGACCTGCAAAAACTCCAAGAAAGTCTATGGTAACACTAAGTAAAATTCTAGGAAACCAACCAAGTTCCAGCAGTAAATTGTCTCTAGCAGAGAAGATAGAGAAAGATTTAGATTATTATAAACACTCTCCTAATATGGACACTGATTCTTGCCCTTTAAGTTGGTGGAGAGACAAACAAGGAAGATTATCACTGTTATCAAAAGTGGCAAGAAAGTATTTATGTATTTGTGCCACAAGTATTAGCTAAGAAAGAATCTTCAACACAGGAGGACACATTGTTTCTGATAATCGCACATGCTAAAAACCACAAATTGTTGACTACCTAGTTTTTTCTCTAAAAATATATAATAATTACTTTTCTATTTGCAAGAAATTCAATTTATTGACATATTGGCAATACTTTAAGGCAATAGTTATTGACATGCAATTTTCTAATATTGAGCAACATTAGTCAGGATCAAGGCTCAATACATTCATTTATCTCATAAGAGTCTGGGAGTCATCGTTGGATGCCTGGATCAACGCTCAATGTATTCATTTATCTCAAAGAATAATAATAACAATAATAATAACTACTTTTCAAAGTCCAGAATATAAATGTAGAGATTGTTAAGTATTTTTATCACCATAACAACAATTGATAAAACATTTGGTGAACTTGAACTACTTACTGGTCCTATAAACAAAATATGCAAGTGAGGCCAAGACACCCTTGTTACAGTGTGTACTGCTTTTTGGCATTAAGTTAACAGCTGTTTGAAAGATTTAAAGCTTTATACCATCAGAGATAACTTGCTCTTCAAGTAACCAATTTCAAAATTTTTCATGATCAATGCATAGTCATTATGAATTAGTGTGTTTAAAGACTACAGTTTTATTCCATGAATGAACATGAAATTTAGTCTAACTTACTAGGTCAACTGACAAGGTTCTTAATTTTGTCTTTATTTTTCAACATTTTAATTTGCACAATGAATTTAGACAGTTGTTTCTGTTGTGCACAAGTTATTAAAAGTGTGCATATAATTTACATATCATACAATTTGCTGTGCCTCTGCTGCACCAGATTGTATTCTAGTGCCAATATAGTCAGTTAGGGTTTACTGTTTAGGTTGTTGATGTGCCCAAATCAACACATTGATACAAAAATAGCTTAAGTATGCATGAGAGGTTGAGGTTAGAATCTGTTAGATCATTATCATGTTAAGTAGGTCACATGTTTCTTTCATCTTTCTTTTCACTTCTTAGTTGTACTGTAGAAATGTTTTGTCTATTACATCATGTTGGTTATCATGTATTTCATTATTTCTCTCTCTTAACAACTGAAGGTAATATGAGTGAACTATTAAATTATGGTGTTTGACATCATCTTGTCACTTAGAGGAGGCATGGCTAATATTTCATCAAAATGAAACTTCTGCAGCTCTTCTCAATAATTTCTCCATCAAGAATATAAATAATAATTTTCAAAGTCCAGAATATAAATGTAGAGATGGTTAAGCATTTAAACACCACAAACAGAATTGATAAAACACTTGGTGAATTACCTTCTAACTTTAAATAATATATTAACTTGACTTGACACCAGAAGTCATATGATCATAAATATTCATATTATTATACTAATAAAAACATCATGATGTTTACTCTATTACATCAAAATAATTTTGTTATTTATATTATAACCATATATATTGGTTGAATCAGCCAATCAATTTTATAGTGATATCATGAGTGGCATATAGTGTATAGTTGCTGATCAGTTTCATGACACCAGAAAGAAGACTTTGAAGATGATGATTAAAAACAGCTTCACAATTAACACTAACATACTAGAACAATAGTTTGCTTTTTTAATGAAATGACTTATGTTCTGACTTCACATTTGTGGTCAAAGTTATTTCATTTTCATTTGATTTCAAAAGTTGTGCTGTGAACAGAAAATTAATTTAGTTTTCTTTTACTTTCTTTAAGTTTGCTATGCATACAATAATTATTATTATGACAATCTAAATCTACTCTTATGACTTGAAATGGCAATGTCCTTGTCTGGCCTTGTTTATTGACTACTTAATGGTGCTGGCTCTTCATCATGTACACTTGTATCCCCTCTACTGCCATCTATACAGAGTTCAAATGTCTTTCTAAATATATTGTTAACATATCCTGCAGTTCAATTATAGTGAACAATTAACACCTTTAGGCTGTTGACAAGGAACAAAGACTATTGGTATTTAGTTTGAACTTCTTTCTCCGACTGAGTATTTAAAGCAGGGTTGTTTGGGAACTTGAACAAACTTACTGTATCACTTGGTACATTAGAACATCCAGCAACCATACAGTAATTCACCATGTTCACACCTTGCTGTGTAAAAGGTCTATACTTGTGTAGATGCGCATGGATTAGCAGAAATCTCTCCTTTTGATGACATCACATAATGGCCCCGCCCAATTTCAACCTCAACAGGAAACGTTTGTAGCTTATGGTATATTGGGAAACATTTGCGTTGCTAAATTTTTGCGAATTTCACGAATTTAACTCCATCTTAAAAATATACCTTGTTAATTTTTACAATTATGGGCGTGGCAAATGGTTACGCAGAAAATTCACAAAATTTATATTTGCAAAAAACCACAATTCCGTCAATTTGTGAAAATATCCCAACGTGAAAGTTTCCCGATATACGGTATTGAAAATTAGCTAGAAACAACTATTTTTAGCTAATGGTAGCCAGAAAAAATCTGAAAAAAATATGCTGAGCTATATATCACCAAAGGATTCTTTTTAAATTAAAAAAATATAGTGATTTTTCATGATACCCTCGCTTTAACATCTAATCAATACACATACATTGTTCACATTAACTTAATAAAAATAAACAACAAAGAGAAACTTGAGCACAGATAACTTGGTTTTTTATAAATTAAATACTGTCAATTTCATCATCTTGGTTTTCTTCTCCTGGATTCTGGATTGTAGCCTCATACCTCTTTTGGAAAGCATTATCATCTTCCAAATATTTTTCTTTAAGCAATGAAGCACTATAACTTGCTGCTTTAAAACCAACATAATTGACAACACTTTTACCAATAGTTTCACCAATATATCCACCAATATATCCACCACCATATCCACCAACATATGCAAAAACAATTTCACCTGCAATTTTATAAGCTGTGGTTCTCCAATGTGGGGAAAAAAAAAGAAGAAATCTGGGCAATGCTTTGTTCTCATCTTTGCATTGAATGTTACAAGCATTCTTCAATTCATCAAGCCAATTTATTGTATCTAAAAGATATTTTGCTTTTTCATAACCAGCTATAACGAAAGGAATATTATTGAAAACAGATCCAGGCACTATTTTACATCCTTTTATTTCTTCACGAACTTCTCTTATCTTTTTTACAATAGCAGTTCTTTTTTCTTCTGATGGCATGTCGCATACAGTCCCTTGTAGGAGGAAAAAATTGGCAAATGTAAGAACAAATACAGACCTATCCCATATATCTTTGCTAAAATATTCCTCAAGTTTACGTAGACTATCAATCATACTTTGATCAACTCCATCAGTCATCTTAATACAAATAAGTACTAGATTAAAACCTTTTGAACACTTTTTATAAGCATCATCAAAAATGGCTTTGTCAGACACACATAAATCAAGTAAACCTCTTGTATCATAGATAAACAAAGGTACACCTTCATCACTAATAGCTTCATATTCCTCAACTTTGTTCTTGGGATCAACAGGAGTAGCACAAAATGACTCCTTTGCCACTTTTTTCTGAAAAATAGCATTAATTAGGGTAGATTTGCCACTCTTTGTCTTCCCTAAAACCAGAATAGACACTTCACGTTTTCCTGCTCCTAAATTTGGCACTTCAGGTTTTCCTGCTCCTAAATTTGGCAAAGAATTTGAAGAGGAATCAGGAGTGCATGTCACATTTATAACTTTGGATGGTTGTTCAGTAGCCATACTGCGACAGAAAAATTTGCCTTCTAAGCTTAGACAATATATATTCCCGTGACTTGACACCAGACGTGATGTAATCATAAATAATTCCTATCATAGTTCTAACAATTGGCTACATCAACAGTCAAATTCCATAGTATATTACTAATAAAAACATTATGACGTTTACTTTACCGCATCAAATAATTTTGTTATTTATATATAACTATATACATTGCATGAACAATTCTGCCAAAAACTCAAAGTTTAGAGACAAAGTTTTGATCTCCTTTAGTGAAAATATACTTAAGTTTTGAATTTTAAAAGTAAAAACCCAAGAAAGCAAAAAAACAAAATTAAAAGAGTTGAACATGAACAGTGCCACTGTTATATTCTGGCAGGAATAGTTTGTCAGTCATAGGAAATAGTTTTCCATCAAAAATACAAACACTGGGAATGGGGTGACTGTCATAAGAAGAAGACTACCCTACCATGAATGCACATTAAAGTAAGGATACTATACACAATCATTTATTACTGACATCAGCAAAAGAAATATTAAGAGTAAGTCTAAATGTGAGGAAAGTAGCTATTGAGTCAGTAATATAATAACTAATTTTCAAAGTCCAGAATATAAATGTAGAGATGGTTAAGTATTAGTGATATTATGGGTGGGATATAAACTAAAGAAACTGATCGGTTTCATGGCATCAGAAAGAAGACTTTGAAAACTATCTACACTTTCAATGATTAAAAACAGCTTCACAATTAACACTAACATACTAAAACAATAGTTTGCTTTTTTAATGAAATGGCTTGTTCTGACTTCACATTTGTGGTCAAAGTTATTTCATTTTCATTTGATTTCAAAAGTTGTGCTGTGAACAGAAAATCAATTAAGTTTTCTTTTACTTTCTACATAGTAGTCATTCTAGTTATGGGAGTCATTAGAAGGAGGGTAATTTGCAAACAACCTGGAAGTAAAAATATATCCATCTATTTTCAGTCACTCCCAAAGTGTAATTGTATTATAACTTTTTGGCATTATGATTCTCTCAAGCTACAGAAACTAGGAAGCTTTGACAATCAAACAATTCAAAGCACTTATAGTAACAGTACTTAAATTCCATGGTTGTGAAGAAGTACATCAGCAGTTACAGCAATGAATCTAAGTTCAGTTACTCGCAATCACGATATTAATGTAATCCAGCTCTTCATGCCTAGTATCCATCCAACAATATAATAAAACAATAAGAAATTGACAAAACCTGTTTACATATACACAAGACGACCTGGCACATGCAATGTGCTAGGTTGAAAAAGCAGTTATGGAAGGAAGTAAAAAAAGATACTCCTTAAAAAGTTGTGGTTGTGAAACACATACAAGTTCAAACCAATTGATGAAATGTATGTTAAGTGTATTATTTTTTAATGTTATCAATTTATTATCTTTCTTGGAAAGTGTGAAAAACTACCTTTCCAGATAAGAAGCTATGTGTAGATCAATACTTGCTATGAGAGCTAGATGAACAGCTGTGGTAAGTGTGATATAATGTAGTATAAGTTCTAAAAGTATTCAATGCAATGCTGTCATTTTATTTAATCTTTTTTTGCCTCTACATTTGCAGTGCTGTAATTATTTGTCATCTGAATGTGTTGTTTACAATATATTAGGAGATAAGTGAGATATAATTTGTAGTTGTCAAGACATTGTTTAGGTTGTTGATGAACCAAAAATCAACACATTGATACAAAAATAGCTTAAGTATGTGTGAAAGGTTGAGGTTAGAATCTGTTAGATCATTATCATGTTAAGTAGGTCACATATTTTTTCCGTCTTTCTTTTCAGTTCTTAGTTGTGCTGTAGGAGGAATGTTTTGTCTATTACATCATGTTGGTTATCATGTATTTCATTATTTCTCTCTCTTAACAACTGAAGGTAATATGACTGAACAATTAAATTATGGTGTTTGTTCCACCAAGAAATCCAAGTTTAGAGACAAACTTCTAATCTTCCTTCAGTGAAAATATACTTAAGTTTTGAACATTTTATAAGTAAAAACCCAAGAAAGCAAGAAAACAATAAAATTAAGAAAGCTGAGCATAAATGGTGCCACTGTTATATTCTGGCAGGAACAGTTTGTCAGTCACACGAAATAGTTTCTCCATTAAATACAAACAGTGGAAATGTGGTTACTGTCATAGGAAGAAGACAATTGGCATTGAATATTTTGTAGACATTTGTTTCATTTGGTCAGACAGCATCCTTTGGCTCTTACGGGAATCCTTGTAAGTCAGTGTCTGTTAGTTAAATTTACAAAGTTAAAAATGTTGGAGTGCATTTACTTGAGTTGTTTAGCTCAATTAGTTTTCCAATTATCTTCTGAATTTGTACACACTACTAATAACTACATAATAACTTAGACAGTTCTTTCCAAAACTTTTGAATAATATATGAACACTATTTACAAGTCATTTGAAATGCTATATGTAGATCAATACATGCTATGAAAGCTAGAGGAACAGCTGTGGTAAGTGTGATATAATGTAGTATAATTTCTAAATATATTCAATACAATGCTGTCATTTTGTTTAATCTTGTTTTTTACCTCCACAAATGCAGTGCTGTAATTATTTGTCATCTGAATGTGTTGTTTACAATATATTAGGAGGTAAGTGGGATGTATAATTTGTAGTTGTCAAGACGTTAATTGGTGACGTAAATTCTTCAAGCAGTTAGTTATGTGGGAAAGTATATATTTATAACAGTACAAATAAAACTTGCAGAACATAGCCGCTCAGTGTCAAGTTCACAGAACACCCCTTTAGTAATTACAAAAACATGTTACATACATCGTTATAATACAATATTAACCCCTTCATTTAATATGTTATGATGACTTTCTTGTACTGTTTTTTACTAGAAGTGGTAACGTTCACATCATGAATTAGGTCTGCAGATAAGCATGTTGTACTTGTCAAGTTTTAAGAAGAGAATAAAAATGAGCTAATTATGAGAAATAATAACTCAAAAGTACTTTGATCCAATATTTAGATTTTTGATAGAAGGTTACATACAGGGACTTTAGTAGAAATGGTAACTTTCATATTACTGTTCAAGTCTTCTGATTTCACTGAAATAAAAAAATTATTTCAATAAATGCTTGTCTGATGTAAAAAACCAAGAGAGCAAGAAAAAAAGAAAATTAAGAGAGCTGAGCATGAATGGTGCCACTGCCATATAAAGAATAATAGTTTGTCAGTCATAGGAAATAGTTTCCATCAAAAATACAAACACTGGGAATGGGGTGACTGTCATAAGAAGAAGACTACCCTACCATGAATGCACATTAAAGTAAGGATACTATACACAATCATTTATTACTGACATCAGCAAAAAATATTAAGCAGGAGTTTAAATGTGAGGAAAGTAGCTACTGAATCAGTAACTTACATTGTATACAATAACTACTTTTCAAAGTCCAGAATATAAATGTAGAGATGGTTAAGTATTTTTACAGAGTCTGGGAGTCATCGTTAGACGTCTAGATCAAGGCTAATGCATTCGTTTATCTCCAAAGAGTCTGGGAGTCATCGTTGGATGTCTGGATCAAGGCTCAATGCATTCGTTTATCTCAAGAGAGTCTAAAAGTCATCGTTGGACGTCTGGATCAAGGTTCAATGCATTTGTTTATCTCAGAGTCTGAAAGTCATCGTTGGACGTCTGGATCAAGGCTCAATACATTCGTTTATCTCCAAAGAGTCTGGGAGTCATCGTTGGATGTCTGGATCAAGGCTCAATGCATTCGTTTATCTCAAGAGAGTCTAAAAGTCATCGTTGGACGTCTGGATCAAGGCTCAATGCATTTGTTTATCTCAGAGTCTGAAAGTCATCGTTGGACGTCTGGATCAAGGCTCAATACATTCGTTTATCTCAAAAGAGTCTGGGAGTCATCGTTGGACGTCTGGATCAAGGCTCAATGCATTCGTTTATCTCCAAAGAGTCTGGGAGTCATCGTTGGACGTCTGAATCAAGGCTCAATGCGTTCATTTATCTGCAAAGTCTGGGAGTCATCGTTGGACGTCTGGATCAAGGCTCAATGCATTCTTTTATCTCCAAAGAGTCTGGGAGTCATCGTTGGACGTCTGGATCAAGGCTCAATGCATTCGTTTATCTCAAAAGAGTCTGGGAGTCATCGTTGGACGTCTGAATCAAGGCTCAATGCATTCATTTATCTGCAAAAAGTCTGGGAGTCATCGTTGGACGTCTGGATCAAGGCTCAATGCATTCTTTTATCTCCAAAGAGTCTGGGAGTCATCGTTGGACGTCTGGATCAAGGCTCAATGCATTCGTTTATCTCAAGAGAATAATAATAACAATAATAACAATAACTATTTTTCAAAGTCCAGAATATAAATGTAGAGATCGTTTTTTTATTACCATAAAAACAATTGATAAAACATTTGGTGAACTTGAACTACTTACCGGTCTTATAAACAAAATATGCAAGTGAAGTCAGGACACCTTGTTACAGAGTGTACTGCTTTTTGGCATTAAGTTAACAGCTGTTTGAAAGATTTAAAGCTTTATAGCATCAGAGATAATTATTTTGAGGACTGCTCTTCAAGTAACCAATTTCAAAATTTTTCATGATCAATGCATAGTCATTATGAATTAGTGTACAGTTATATTCCATTGAATGAACATGAAATTGCCTGATCTAGTTTTACTTACTATGTCAACTGACCTTAGTAAGGTTCTTGATTTTGTCCTTATTTTTCCTTATAAATGTACATTAAAGTAAAGATACTAGACATAATCATTTATTACTGACATCAGCAAAAGAAAATTAGAGGGAGTTTAAATGTGAGGAAAGTAGTTATTGAGTCAATAATAGAATTAGACAAGAAATCATGTGATAGGTGTTCTCTTTAAGCAATTAACTTAACAAAGAGAAGCAATGTACCAGACTACCAGTTACTTAGTTAGTAATATAAAGTACAAATTAATTAGTAGTACTTTACATAGATAATGTTAGTCATACGTCATATTACCACTATGTTATGTTATGTTTACTTGTTGACTAAATACATCAAAGTATTATTTGTTAAAAAATTAGTGCATTATTGTAATCTGAACCTCTGCTTCTAGGCTTTAGTAACCAAAAACCATTCAATTATGGAATATCATATAGAATTATTGAATAGCAATTGATTAACATCTTAAGGTAGACATGAGAATATATTACTTTTAAATGATATTGATGAATTAGATCTAGTGATGATCATAACGCCAGCAGATAATCAAACAATATCGCTATACTTAACATTGCAGTCAAGGCTTGACACCCACAGTTCAAGTCTCTGGCCTAAACACTTCCCTAAAGATAAAGACCAATGCAAGACACTTCCCCAAAGACACATAGTAAAGGACAATATCGCTCTCCGAGAGCCATCATGTAAAGAAATTAAGGATATTGGGAAACAATTCGTAGGTTTTCATTGCACATGACAGCAAATCCAATACTACTCTTTATTTCATCTACAATCATAAATTTGTTTTTGTAAATATCAAAAATATATTAGAAATGCTTTTTTACAATAGTTTAACTCAGAAAATCTCCCTCTTGCTTTCATACAAGTTCAACTCATGAATTTGTAATTAAAAATATATTTCAGGAAACATGAAAGAATACCAAAAAATTTAAAATTCAGCACTAAAATTTTGAAAATAAATAATTATTTTAAAAAATTAACCACAGAATACCCATATAAATTTCCTGATATTTTATTATTTTATAATAATAATTTTTGATTTACCAAAATGCCCCCAATTTTGACAAGCAAGCTCCAACAACAAATGTGAACTTGAGGGTACGAGTGTGTCTAGTAGACGTTGAAGTCCTGTCGTTTTGGTGAATTTTGGAAAGAAAAATGCAAGAGTACTGAAGGAATCACAAGGAAAATAGGAGTAATTCGAAGAGAGTTTTATGACTACATAGCATGATAGAAAGAGCAGAGCTTTACAAATTATCTAAAGCCAGGTTATTATTGTCCTCCTTCACACATGCAATACAGTACAGCCTCGATTATCCAAATACCGATTATTCGAACCCTCGATTATCCGAATTGCATTTTTAACTAATTAATATACTCATGTGATTAATATTAATAGAGTATGGCTGTTGAAAGTGTCGCATGTATGGAGAAGGTCAGTTCAAAAAGGAAGAAAGTTTTATTATCTATAGAAGAAAAACTAGATACTTTGGAATTAATAGAGAAAAGAACTTCCTACACTATTATAACGGAGAAATTGGAAAATCTACTGTGACCGACATCAAAAAAATAAACACAAGCTAGAAGCATTCAAGATAAAACTGTGGATATGGGGCAGCTTAAAGCAACAATAGAGCAGAAAACTATAAAGTTAGGAGAATACAAAAAGCTGGATGAGGTCCTCTATATTTGGTTCAGACAGTAACAGGAAAAAAACATTCCAGTTAGTGGCAGCTTGCTTCAAGAAAAAGCAAGAAGAATATCACATGAGCAACTCTATCCAAATTCTTCCAAACTATTTGTGGCCAGCACAGGATTCCAGTGGCAATTTTCCAAATGACAACCGATTGAAAAATTTAGCAATTCAAGGAGAATGAGTAATAACATTTTTATCGAAAAAAAATTATTAATTTACAATGAATATATTTAACAGATAACAAATATAATTATTCAATTATACAAATACTTCAATTATGTATTGATTAAGCTTGTATCACTGGTGTTTCGTGCAGATGGCCAATAAACAAGGAAAAAATCTCGATAAAGTGAGTAAGATTTCAATAAAATGGCACACAATTTTTTTGCACAATGACTGTGATCTTTCTATGAATTTAGGTATCCATTGATACTTGCTATGAGAGCTAGAGGAACAGCTGTGGTAAGTGTGATATAATGTAGTATAAGTTCTAAATGTATTCAATACAATGCTGGTATTTTGTTTAATCTTGTTTTTTGCCTCCATATTTGCAATGCTGTAATAACTTGTCATCCGAATATGTTGTTTACAATATATTAGGAGATAAGTGAGATATAATTTGTAGTTGTCAAAACATTGTTTAGGTTGTTGATGAACCAAAAATCAACACATTAATACAAAAATAGCTTAAGTATGTGTGAAAGGTTGAGGTTAGAATCTGTTAGATCATTATCACGTTAAGTAGGTCACATTTTTTTTTCGTCTTTCTTTTCAGTTCTTACTTGTGCTGTAGGAGGAATGTTTTGTCTATTATATCATGTTGGTTATCATGCCATTTCATTATTTTTCTCTTAATAACTGGGGGTAATGACTGAACAATTAAATTATTGTATTTGACATCATCTTGTCACTTAGATTATGTAACTTGTTTTTTCTAGGATCAATAAAGTGATTGTAAATAAGATTATGAATATTATAGCTCATTGGTTATATAGTTTTTATCAATGTTCTCATAATCGTATCAGTCAACTTTTTAATGGTCAATGCCACAATTTTGCACATATGCAATTGGTTCTGGTTTGGGCAATAGCGCAATTTTGCACAGCAGCAGCAACCAGCACGTAGTAACAGCCTTTGTATTCATATACAACGTATTCAAACAGATTTACCTTGCAAACAGCTAAAGAATATACATTTGAATCTGTTATTAACAAGATTAATTGGATGAAACAAAGGATTTAAGTGAACAAGAACAATTGTCTATTGTAATTTGTTACCTAGATGCTGACACTTCCTCAATAATATTTCAAATAATTATTCAGCATTTCCTTACTGTACAATGTATCACAAGGATATGATGGAGCTTCCGTAATGAGTGGTCACTGTACTGGTGTGCAGCAGCGTATTAGAGAAGTAGCACCATATGTCTTACATGTCCATTGCTACACTAATGTCAGCTCCGCCACTGGGGAAATGCTTCCATTTGATGATCTCAAAGCTAAGGAGAAAGAAAGTCTTGAAGGAGCTTAATGCAGACATTAAGATTTGGCCAGCGAAGAATAGATGCAACTCCCAAACTCTTTGGAAATGGTTTTGAAAGAACTTCTAGGAAAGGGCTGAGGTAGTAAAGCTCCTTAAAGGGGCACGCCCTCCTCCTTTTGAACCACCCACACCCTTATTTCCAGAGTGGAGGTAGTTACCAATCATTTCGGGAGGGGGGGGGGGGTGCAAAAACCGTTTCCAGCCTTTCACTTGACGAGGAAGAGAAAACTTTCAAAAGACCTAACCCAAGTAAAGAGACCATTTCAACCTCCCTCCTCAAACTGCATTTTCATCTATCCTCTCAAATCATGAGCTACAATATCAATGATATGTGAGACTGAACCCTTCTGAAATATAATTACAGAATGGCTCAGACCACGAAGTAGTTGAATACTATTCAGAGTTATATGATGTAGGTGTGAAATGAAGGATGTCAATGGTGGACAAAGGTAACAATGCTGACAATGGATTATTCAGATAACTACAATGACACAAAATGAATGCCAATAGTCAATGACATTGTAAGTATTTCTACTGGTGGTGATGAGGACAATCAGTCTCTGTTCATTTGTGACAAAAACTTTAGTGTCAGACCTGTAGAGCCAAACAATGGTCACCCAGTAAATGAGTTTTTGGAGGATGTTACTTGGTCAACTAAAGTCAGAACCTATTAAAACATGTACCACTTGTTAAGCTTTTGTTTCATAGAAGTGTTTGTCCTTTCATATGTTTTGAAATTCTACCTAGCCAGTACATTCATTTTAGATGGTTCTCTGGTATTGGAACAGTTGACAAGTGGTACATCAGACTGGGTATGTTATGTAACAAGTCACAGAATTCTTAGTGTTTTTAACTGTAGTTAGAATGTAAAAATTAAAACTGTGAGATGCTGTGCCACAAAATCTATGATAAAAGCGATTGATGAAATTAAAGCCCTACCAAAGTACACATCAAATAGAGATGTAATATTGATGTCTCACTAGTTAGTTTACAGTGGGTCATAACTGATGCATGACATGATTAAATTACCATACCTTCCACATATCTATTCCTTGTCTTCCAGGAAGGTAATAAGAAACATTGCAATATCTTTATAACATATTTGTATAGCACTCATAGAATCATAGGCTGTGTAACTCTGTCTAGGATGGCCATGCTGTTGTACAAGATTGTTGCTCTCCAAGTTGTTGAAAAAGGTTACAATCATAGCTTATGATAACGAAATGTTTTATTATAATTCTCTAGGACTACACGTGGTTGAAGTTGCTTGTGATAATTGTATGAAGAGGCATATCATTGATGACTTCAACTTAAGTCAAATCATTTAATACATGGCATGGTGAATGTACATTACCAAACTATACTTTCAATTTTCTGCAGGTACTTAAAAAGTTGCTAAAGCAATGAAATGAATTAGCTTGTGGACTACTGGACTAACCAGTAAAAAAGGCTGGACTAACTTGGTTTCCTGAATTAGCTGGTAACAGTTCGTTGATTATACATTATTGACATTATTTATATTTCCATTTGTATTACTGTATAAAGAATTGTCCCCAGCCTAATGACAAACTCCATGGCAATATCTTGATTATTCAACATTAGCAGGTTCTTCTTGTTCACATTAGAATAAGGTAGGTAGATAAGGTAGTGTCCAAAATGCACAAGAGACCACGAGAAGATATACTGCCAGGAGATCCAGAAATTAGCCAGATATGAGAATTCTGAAGAGCTAGCTACAAGGGTGCCTACATTAGATTCAATCCATCCCAAACTCTACTGAAACCAAAGGAAACAGTTAGTCCCTCTCCCTCAGATGACAGAAGACATAACACTTGAGCGAAACTCTGACTGGGGAACGGTTCCTTTTAGCTAAAAATGGAGACGATAAGAAAACAATTGTTTATGCATCTGAAGAAAGCATCTAGCATATTGCTGAAGCCAATGATATTTACATTGATGGCACATTCAGATCTCGTTCAGTCTGGCTAGGACTGTTATCTGGTGGGCAGGTCTTGATAAACATATCCATGAAAAATACGTAAAGATTACATTTAGACTTTGCATGTCCATTTTAGAATCATATTTTTTATCAGTAATTGACATCATTGCTAAATAGATTGAAACTTACAGTAATTGACGCCCTTTCTAAAAGGATTGAAGCCTACAGTAATTGACGCCCATTCTAAATGGATTGAAGCTTACAGTAATTGACGCCCTTTCTAAAAGGATTGAAGCTCACAGTAATTGACACCCATTCTAAATGGATTGAAGCTCACAGTAATAGATACCTATTCTAAATGGATTGAAGCTCACAGTAATTGATGCTCATTCTAAATGGATTGAAGCTCACAGTAATAGATACCTATTCTAAATGGATTGAAGCTCATTCAAAATGGATTGAAGCTTACAGTAAGTGACGCCCATTCTAAATGGATTGAAGCTCTCAGTAATTGACGCTCATTCTAGCTCACAGTAATTGATGCTCATTCTAAATGGATTGAAGCTCACAGTAATTGACGCCCATTCTAAATGGATTGAAGCTCACAGTAATTGACGCTCATTCTAAATGGATTGAAGCTCACAGTAATTGATGTCCATCCTAAATAATTGAAGCTTGTGTCTGCTATCACTTATAATCTTGCATCTCCGTCAAAAGTCCACACAATATGACTACCAGACTGATAATGATTGATCATTTATTAGTGACTAATTCTAGAAAGTATACATCTTGCAAATTTGTTTACAGCGTATTCTCAAGCCTCCACTTTGGATGGTATTTTAGAAGGAATCCATTTTGAAGATCATTTTTATTTATGTGTAAACAGAGGCCATGTCACTATTGGAAAGTCTGTGGATTCAAGTAAGACACAACTGTGTAAACGTGACCCTTTGAAGCTTAAACTACAAGCAAAGATGTTTAATTTTCTTTCTTAAAATGAACTAATGAATATTCATGCAATACGTGACAGCATTTTAACTATTAATTGGTTGTTATATTGATTGAGTTATTTAGCATCATTATCACTTGATTAGTATAAATTATTTAACCATAATAACAAACGTTCAAAAAGACCTTAAATATAAGAAGGACTATCGTGAGACTGCAATATTATTGTCATTACAACCGCATATTAAAATGGCAATAGCACTCAATACAATCACACTCAGATAAAGGAACCACATGAACAAATAGATTAGATAATAATTAAAAAACAATGGCTAAACTGAGCAATATAAATACAAGGGAGGTATGCTTTCTTGCTGTTTTTATGACTTTGGGAAAAGCTAAGTTGTCATTTTGGCTATGGGTCCTAAATTGCCAAATATGGTAATGTGTGGTAACAGGAAATACCCCGAATTTGCAAAACCTCAAGTTACCAAATTTGATTCTTGGAAATTACCAATTTTGGAAACATTTCCTTTCCCCAAAAAAATACTTACATTCCCTGGTTCAATTCCAGTTTAGCCTTTGTTTGCTAGCTTACCCTTTGGACACTCTTCTCTTGAAATCTTTTACAATATAGGCCTTTTTAACATCTCCGAAGGTAGAAAGAAATTCCACTAATTCTCCACGTGTTACCTACAAAATTAAAATCACATCAATAGTCACAAAAAGTGTAAAGACATACATTATAACCAATATTCCCGACGAATAACTTTAATGCGCTTTCCTTATCGTGTTCCTTGCTAGCTGGGTTTGTTTGCTGATTCAAACGCTTACTACCTTTCTCAGCCATACTACTGTCACATGGTTGAACTGAAACACGTGTTCTAATGGGAGGAGCTTTCTATTAATCCGTTCAAGAAATTTTGAAAATGTGATTATCAATTTTACTAATATCTGGAAGTGGCTAGAACGATTTCGTACTCTAGTTATTATCACCTCTTGCAGTGTCTTAGAAGAAAGAAATGCTATCCACTTCCTCCACCCTAGTCATAGTCAGCGCGATATTTCTTCATGGGATTGTGAATGCATCTAATTCGATGGTTAACTGTACTGACATTGACTGGTCAGATGTGAACACGACCAACACGACATTGTTGAGCCATATCTTCCAGCAATGTCTTAACATGAATCTCCCATATGAAGAATGCCCCGATCCTACTGTATGTGAACGAGGGGAGCCGAATAGTAAGAACATAGCTCTTGCCTTCGGGTTGACTATTGGCGCGGGACTAGCTACGACTGTTGGTGCCTTGATACCATTTATACCATGTATACGACGTTCAGACACAAAGTATTTGGCAGCAGCATTGGCTTTAGCAGCTGGAGTTATGATTCATGTCTCTTATACCGAGATATATGATGAATCAAGAAACTATTTCTGTTGTGTAACTGTTGAACATTACGATTTAGTTACTGCTGCTAGTTTCTTTGTTGGGATAATATTGACAGTCTTATTGGACATTTTGGTACGATCCTTAGAGAAGATAGATTGTGGCTGCTCATATGCAAATTGTAAAGAGTCATGTCAATCTAGGCGGGAAATGCGTACATCTCAGTGCAATAATGATACTGCTAATCGTGATATTCCAATGGATACAGTTAATAATCAAATACAAGCAACCAATGTGTCTTCGTTACAAAATGGTGGCCTCTTTCATACTCAACGTTCAGATCAAGGCAGTTTATTAGACACAGGTACTAGTGACTCTGCTTTTGATCAAAGATCCGTACCATCTTGTAATTATTCTCCTACAATACCTAACAACAATAACAACATCAATACAGACCTATCCTTACCAGATGCAGACTCACATCTTGAACGGGGGTCAGTGTCCATACCATCTTATATATACCTGTACATGTGTGTATTTATTGTGTAAATAGTTGAGTGCTAAGGTCAAGTATTTATATGACTGCCACATACTTTTCAAAATAGACACCTAATAATGAGTCTTCTGACCTTACAACTTCTTAGGTATTTTATAGCTGTAGGTGATTAGTCAAAAATGTTATTCCCTCTTGGACTAATGTAAAAGCTACATGTTTCGTGATATTATAGTTTCAATATCACAAACCTTGTGCCAAGAATTTTACTATATAGATAAAATTATTTTCATAACTGTATCGTGTTTCTAACCACTAATCCTGCAAACTCTTAGAGGTGGGTACAAGTAATGTTCTCACAATGTATCCCATTAAGGGTTTCTTTGCAATTATAAAACAATTTACTAACAAAGATATTTGTGTTCTCAGTAATGTACTAAACGTTCTTTTGTATACCTATTATATAGGTCTATATCAGCTGGTTCTAATGCTATATCCATGACAACTAATAACCTTGGTGATGCAAGTATACAAGACCTACTCTCAAATACTAGTATTCACAGAATGCACACAGTAGCTGAGTCAGCATCAAATAACATGGAAGCTATATCTCACGTTAGCATATCGTTAATGAATGAGAATGAAGATGGTCTCTCTCTTAATCCTTCATTACGTACTCAATCTTATCCTAATGGTGATGTCAATTCGAGAATATCAGCTCCTTCTTTGCAGCGGAGAGCTTCATATGAGGAAATGGTTGAACAAGTAAGGTGTTTACAGTTTATCCTAATGCAAGTTTTTTTACAAATATCTGGTCACTCTGGTATCCTCAAGATATTAAATTGTAGTAGTGCTTATTGTGTCTATTAAAAAATAGTAGTATCTTTCTAATATGCAACAAAATATCATATATTTTACATGTAATATTAACTCCAAAAACCTAGCTTTTAATTTCTGTATGACATTGTATAGGAAGATGCTACTTTCATTATTACCATTTTTTGCACTCTATTGAGAGTCAGCAATGATTTTTGTTAGAATTTTAATCTTTTAGACATTTTTTTCTTCTTTTTCTGACTTGCCACAAATGATAGTCAGATTGCTAAATTGGTAACATCCTTTCTTCTTTTCATGACAGAGCATACTTTCAAGGAGTGCTTAAAATTTATAAATAGTTCTTAAACTAGTCTATTATCTAGTTCCTATTGATGGTCTAGCAAAGGTCACACTTGATTACTTTTGAATTGACCAATAAAATTTCAGTAATTTCAGTTTTCTGGGTAATAATCTCTTCTTTGGCAAGAAGTACAATTTGTTGTTAAGAACTCTCTAAAGTTGCTTTTATGAAGTAAACAAGCAAATTGTTTGATGCTTGTTACAAGCTAGAGAGTATATTGTTGTTGTTGTTGTTTGCCTTAAATGTATGCTTGATGCATGGTTATTAAATATTATCATTGTGATAATTCTATTAAATTGCATGCATGTGCTTTGATCGTCAATGCTCTTAGCAACCAATGAATTTAATTAGTCTAATTAGTTATCTAATACATTTAAATGGTTTTGTTTATTCTCAGCAAGAAGAAACTCAAACAGAAGGAATGGAACAGTTTAGACTGGTTACTGATATTGTAAATCCTAATGTTAATAAATTAAGACGTATGGGATTATTGACTGGACTGGCCATTGCTATACATAATTTTCCTGAGGGATTAGCGACATTTGTTGCCACTCTCTCTGACCCTTCATTAGGTGAGCTCATTAAATAATTTGATCATTTGTACTTTACATGGCTTCCTTTGTCGTGTGTCCTATTGTAAAAGACTTTTTGTAGAAATAGTGCAATTATAATTAGGAGTAGTTCTGGTTGCTTTATTGTGTAAGCTAGCACTAAATTTTTGAGTGACAATGTTTTTGTGAATTGCCTTTCATGAACCATTTCGCAAAATAAGTTTTATAGATGGACTAAAAAATAATACAGTGCTGTAAAGTATTTTGTTACTAATGTATATAGATGAAGTTAAAATATACTTTGCTGAACATTGCATTGACAGATAGATGGGTTACCCACAAAGAGTACTAAGCACTACATACAGTCTTTATTGTCATTTATTAATTGTTAAGTTGATCTATATCTTTTTTCTATCATAGGTGGTGCATTAGCTTTAGCAATAGCTCTACATAACATTCCTGAAGGCATCTGTGTAGCAATGCCTGTCTACTATGCTACTGGAAGTAGATTGAAAGCCTTCTTTTGGGCATTTCTCTCTGGCATTTCTGAACCATTTGGTAAATAATTGATTACTTTGCATGACAAGTGTACTAAGCCATCTTATATTCTAATTAATGCCCATTACACTTAACTTTCATCACCCCATGGTAATTTTGTTATTTTTTAAGTGGGTTTTGTTACATTAACTGTCAATAAGTTAGTCTTCAGAATAACAGTTGATGTTTGCTGTGTAAAGATGGACTCTGTGTAATTAACTTGATGCCAAGAAATACAATATCTTGTATATGAACCATAAACGATTTACATGTAAGCCTTCTGTCTACTGATACCACAATGTTGTACAGTTAGGAGAAGTATTTTAGTTATAGTATTAGCTCTCTATAATCAATTCATGTGGGTTAAGGATATCCCCTTTGTCAGTTGTGAAGTTTTTGTTGCTGGCTTATGACAATTATAAACTCTGAGCAAATACTTTATAGCAATAAGTAACAAGATTGTGATCTTAAATTTTATAATTGCTTTGAAGTTGGTTTTATCAGTATTAAACACTGAGGTTTGATTATTTGAGGGTTCTGAGAAGTTGTGTAGAAACTAGTAAAGATGATAGAGATGAGTGGAGCAACTACTGAATGTTTGAAGACAAAGAACCAAACCAACTAACTAAAAGCTTCAAGAATCTATTTTGAGTATTCTTAGAAACAAACTTATCATAGCACTTTTAAGAAAAGTCTAGATTTAGTTTAGTTACTATATTTGATGTAATTTTATTCATTCCTTTCAGTACTGACATGATATTAGTGGACATTAAAGCATACAAATCAAGTGACCCAAAACAATTATAGTACTGTCTTATGTACTTTACATTCCAACCAATAAATGAATGAAACAAATTAGAAAGATATTGAAAGAATATTGAGCTATACCATCATGTGTGTTGATGGTGTCACCCATAATTGTCGATGTTTGTGAATCCTTTCTCTATATAATAGTGTAGGTTTATAAACTGAGATAATGTATGATAAATCTAATATAAACTGGCCTAATGTGTATAGCTTGTTTCTATCATGTAGAGTTGACATTTATCTTGTATATGGTTTGCTCTTTGGTGGATTGGCCAGTAGATTATTTTAGAAAAACAAACAGCTGTACAGAAAGAATCTTACTTGTGACTGATGTCAAAGCAATATTGCAAATTATTCAACATAATTTTTATAAATGTTTGTTCCAAAATTATATTTAGCTAACTAACTTTTTGGAAAGTTGTTTATCAACTTTATTCTTGTTAATTTAGTACTGATGTTTTGATAGTACTATTATTACAAGTACATCTCCATTATGGCACTATGATATTTGAATAATGCATCATTTTGTTTTGTACAGGTGCTCTTTTAGGTTGGTTAATTCTACAACGACTATTTGGTCCACTTGTTTATGGCATATCATTTGGTGTTATTGCTGGTATGATGATATATATTTCACTAAAGGAGATCTTACCAATGGCACATAAATTTGATAGTACTAAAGGTATATTGGTTACTATTTTTCTAGTTATTGGTATGTTTATAATGGCTGTAAGTTTAGTGCTATTTGCTTATTAACAGTACTTGATCAATCTCAACATTGTTATAATTATATGTATTTATGTCAATTTCAGTCACAAATTCTTTTATTATGATGTCATCTTTATAATATTTATCTGACTATTTTTTCATCAAGTGTATATTATTTGTTAATAGCTATTAAATCATATCGTTACTAATCATGTTGTAAAGTATAATCGTCTTGTCAACTACCAGTCTCTCAGTCAAACATGTTCATATTAAGTATTTAGATTATTATTATTATCCCTTTAATTTTCAGTTAATCTCTTATTAAATTAATGGTATTTATTAAATCTTCAATACCTGTTGCATTTTGAAGAACAATTTTGGACAATGTAAATTCCTTCTCTTTGCAACTATTATAGAGTTGATGAGTCAGAAGTACAGGATATTGTTCTTGTTTTAATTGGTGTTATAACGATAACAGTACTCATACATGGTAAAAACAATCTAGTTAGATTTTAGGTTTTCCAGTGTGAAAGGTGTAAATATTTAAGTCTGTTCTAGCCTACCATTAAAGCAACCTTAAGCATAACCTTGCTAAGTTATTATTAAAGTCAATAAAGGACACCCTAGATAGAAATTATCTTAAGAGTCACTATAGATCTATAGTTTTCCTTCACACTTAACCTTAATTCCAAGCAATTAAGGCATATGGAACTCTCAAGGCACTGAAAGAAGTGAATATTTCTCCACCATCTTCTACTCAGTTTAAAATAAATTATAATTTGTAATGTCATCATCTGACCTCAATTATAGAATATTGGTTAGTAGTTTGGGATACAAATACAGTTTAACATTATTTCATAAATCGAGAGAATGTTGTAGTTGCTTCCTCAAAATATCTTAGTTGTCGTAATCTAAAGATGAAGAGGAAATGGATATCTGTATTCACACGTATATCCACTTACTTGAGAGGTCACGTAGTGTCTCAGGACTGGGGATATCAGTATAGATCAGTCTGAAATACAGACAATTTATATCTCATTTGCCTAAGAAACAATTGGTAAGGCTTGAATTCTCTTCAAAAATTGCTGATACAATTTTAATCATAACTTTCACAAGTAGGTACAAACATTATGGTACAAATGTTGTTAAAGTCTATAGAAAGGAAATAGATCCATTAATTTACATGTACATGTACTAGTAAAACAAGGGGAATTAGTATATTTAAAAAATCTTAATGCAATGTTAAGACAGTGATGACCAATGTTATTATGTCAATTCACAGGGACATATAACTCTATCTGTATATAAATTTTCAAGTTATTGAAGTTAAGTTAATCTCATGTTTTTGTTAAAAAAAAAGACAATGGACTATACAGTCCATGATGATAGGTAATGAAATCAGTTGAATTTTTATGAAGTTTGGTATATATGCCTTTACTAAGAAATGTAACTGTTTTTGCTTATAAAGTGATAATGATGGTGTGGTACTTAGTGTTGTAGTACTTGTTGAAGGAAGTGGAATTTCACTAGTTTTTGAGTTGATGAGAGTGAGTATATAAAGATGTGGACTTACTACTGATTGTGACATTATGAATTATCAGACTGTACTTGTCCATTTAGTGTAGAAGATAACCTAAAGACACATCAATTTATACGTCATCAAGTCCAGTCATCTATCTTATCACTAATATCATCCAGTTGAGTACAATATCATTTGACCACATCTAAATTTATTGACCATAAATTGCACTCTTGAATTGTACAACAAATGTCTCACACTGTACATAATTCTGTACTTTAAATGTATCATTTCCAAATTTTATGTTTTATATTTAACATGAATAAAATTGTTCATTAGTGATTTAGACATGTTACTGTGTTACATGTTGTTCTCATCACACTGGTGACAAATCTTACCACTGTCCAGACTGTACTTGTCCATTTAGTGTAGAAGATAACCTAAAGACACATCAATTTATATGTCATCAAGTCCAGTCATCTATCTTATCACTAATATCATCCAGTTGAGTACAATATCATTTGACCACATCTAAATTCATTGACCATAATTCTGTACTTTAAATGTATCATTTCCAAATTTTATGTTTTATATTTAACATGAATAAAATTGTTCATTAGTGATTTAGACATGTTACTGTGTTACATGTGAATCTACTGCTACCAGTATATATCATCAAGTTGTATTTAATGTATAGAAAGAAAGATCTTTGAGTTGGAAGGTGACAGTGATTGTGCAGTTTCTCTGATCTGTATGAATCTCATCCAGTTTGTTGATATCTTGTGACATTTATGATAATATGATCTATATAGGTATTATAAGTAAGATGGATGATGTGTAATAAATAGCTTTAAAAGATTTTATTTAAAAATCTGTAAAAAAGATTTTAAATTAGTAGGTGATAAAAAATTGAAATCTAAACTAAGTTTTCAAAGTTATATAAGTTTTAAAAATAATTTGAAATAAATATCTTCAAAGTGAAAATTGACTGGTGAAAATGTTTTTTTAAAATTAATACATGTTATAATAACAAATTAGAAAAAAACTAAAAAAATGACAAGTAAAAAAGAAAAAAAGAGTAGTTATGAACTGATAAGTGACAATGAATGGATAGAGTGAAGAGAGACAGAGGAAGTGAAAAAGGACCACCAACCTACACACACACACAGCACACACACACACACCCTAGAAGATCAGAGCTCTCCCCCGCCACCTGGCGGCCTAGGATTTTAAAAAAAATTTTTTTTAGGCCGCCAGGCGGCAGGGGAGAGATAATTAATAGGGTTTGTATGAGTGTGTGTATGGTGTATGGGCTGGATAGCCCACAAAATAAAAAAAAATAAAAATAAAAGAAGAGGAAAGAAGGCTTGAAGGAAGACAGGAAGAGTCCAATGACACGGAGAGCGACTCATCTTTTACATTCAGAGATTAGAACAGTCAAGAATATCAGAGAACACCAGAGAAGAACAGTCTAGAACATCAGAGAACAGTCAAGAACATCAAAGAACACCAGAGAAGGACAGTCTAGAACACGGAAAGAACTTCCAAGTCGAGTCCTGTAAAAACGAAGAGCGAGGAAAATTTTTTTTTAAAAATTCAAAAATCACTTGACAAAAATAAAAAAATAAATAAAAAATAAGAATAAAAAGAAAAGAAACAGATAAAGATGCCAAAATAAAATAAAAAGATGATCCAGCGACGAGAGTTATCCAACGATGAGGCGAGGCGAGTCGATCCAACGAAGTACGAGATGATCCAACGATGCGATGAGTCGTAGAGAACATAGAGGGAGAAAAACAACTGTAGAATGGCCGCAAGATGGATGGATGGATGGAGAGATAACTCACCTTCTATATAATAGAAGTATGCAAAATGAGTTTCTTATATAGTCTTATACCCGGATCACTTTGGGAGGATCAATTTCCAGTTGACCAATCAGATTCCTTCGGATCTCGCTCGCATTGACCAATCAGATTAATTTTCTTATTTTGATCCTCTTGCTGACCGTCTTCAACTTTAGTGTCATTAGCCGGAGAAAGTTAGGCATAAATTTTAACCCCCTTTTCACCACGTTGGACAACTACGCATGCGCAGAATGTATATATGTCTATTCACGTTTTTGCTTTAAGAAAAATGGAAAACAATTCTTTGTACAATAAGAATTTTGAGGCATTATTGCCACCAAGGATAACAAATTCAGCAAACAATTGCTACGCTAGCAGTGTAATTCAGTGCCTTCTGAATCATTCTGTTTTTCTGTCTACTTCTGAGGAAATAAATGAAGAGCACAATGTATGTGAGAAATGTATGAAGTCAGGTAAGAAACATATACAATAAGATCTGTAGCAACATCAGTATAACAAATAAAACAAACATATATTCAACAGCTAGCATTTCATAGTAATGAACATTTCAATATACTCAGAGTTTTGTCCGTATAAATATCTTCATTCATTGTGTACATGTACTTCGTATAAGTATAACAGCTATATGATATATGATGGCAACAATTTGTTATCTCTATAAAAAACTCAAGGAAAGAAGTCACTATCATTGAGAAAAGATGAAACTACAATGAGTTCAGGTTAGTAATACTGTAGAGAGTAACAATGAATTGATCATCTATTACTTACTTACCACCTACTATATACAAGTAAAGAACATTATTTCAATATAAAATTCAAGTCATGTAGTTTAGTCTCATCTATCTATATATATATACTATATACATATCGTTTATAATCTGGAATGTGCATGTAATTTTGTTCTACTGTTCTGTATTATCAAACACAATTAAAATATATCTATTTTGTATGTGTATATAAAAAAATTAAAGACTGGATAAATCAAGTTCCATGAAATTAACAAACATTGTAGTTATTTATTATTCAGTAAATTAACCAATAGTTGCTCAGTACAAAGTACAAAGGATAATTAACATTGAACTGCAGCTTGTCCTTGTAGTGACTATATCAACAAGCCACTACGTCATCATGATTATATGATTAAGAGGTGTTGAGTCAGGTCTCCTCTACTAAATGCAAGTCTTATTATTACTACTTTAAACAAGTTATTGTACATCAAAGACTGGTATCAACTCATTTATTTGATTTGTGATTCAAATAATGATTATAAATAATTGTAATGATTAATACATAAAATCAAGGACGGTCAATATTTTTAAATTTAGTGCATCATGTGATAGTAATAGAATATAACTTGTTCCACTAACAATAAGTGAACTGAACACAATTATATTTACATTATTATATACAATGTTGACATATTAGACAATCTCATAACTATGATGACTGTTGTATAATATGATATAATTATTATATCAATAGGCCTAGGAACAAGGTAGAGATAGTGTTTCTTCATGCATCTCACATATAGTCTTTAGTCTATGAGCCTTGACTTTCTGCTCTATTGCTGCTCTGTGGTTATTTCTGTCTTAATGACAAAATTGATTGTTGGTTGTTTTTGTTGTAGTATAGTAACAGATGAATTTGCCACTAATGTATCAACATTGAAATAAGTGCTAAGAAACCATATATATTATCTATTTAGGTATTTTTCTCCAATTGTATTCAGAAGCCTAGCTTGGCTAGAATATTTTAAGCCACATAGAATATAGTCATACTGAAGTTATGCTCATATCTGTATAATTTGTCATAATAAGATGGTGATAAGTAGAGTAGAACAACACTGGTCACTATGTAAGCTTTATCATGAAATTAATTACAAAATGACAATAACAACATGTATTAATTTATAATGAATCTGGATGAAAAAAAAACACGTTAAGACAAACAACAAAACTGACACTTAGTGATTACTAATTCTACAACGACTATTTGGTCCACTTGTTTATGGCATATCATTTGGTGTTATTGCTGGTATGATGATATACATTTCACTAAAGGAGATCTTACCAATGGCACATAAATTTGATAGTACTAAAGGTATATTGGTTACTATTTTTCTAGTTATTGGTATGTTTATAATGGCTGTAAGTTTAGTGCTATTTGCTTATTAACAGTACTTGATCAATCTCAACATTGTTATAATTATATGTATTTATGTCAATTTCAGTCACAAATTCTTTTATTATGATGTCATCTTTATAATATTTATCTGACTATTTTTTCATCAAGTGTAAATTATTTGTTAATAGCTATTAAATCATATCATTACTAATCATGTTGTAAAGTATAATTGTCTTGTCAACTACCAGTCTCTCAGTCAAACATGTTCATATTAAGTATTTAGATTATTATTATTATCCCTTTAATTTTCAGTTAATCTCTTATTAAATTAATGGTATTTATTAAATCTTCAATACCTGTTGCATTTTGAAGAACAATTTTGGACAATGTAAATACCTTCTCTTTGCAACTATTATAGAGTTGATGAGTCAGAAATACAGGATATTGTTCTTGTTTTAATTGGTGTTATAACGATAACAGTACTCATACATGGTAAAAACAATCTAGTTAGATTTTAGGTTTTCCAGTGTGAAAGGTGTAAATATTTAAGTCTGTTCTAGCCTACCATTAAAGCAACCTTAAGCATAACCTTGCTAAGTTATTATTAAAATCAATGAAGGACACCCTAGATAGAAATTATCTTAAGAGTCACTATAGATCTATAGTTTTCCTTCACACTTAACCTTAATTCCAAGCAATTAAGGCATATGGAACTCTCAAGGCACTGAAAGAAGTGAATATTTCTCCACCATCTTCTACTCAGTTTAAAATAAATTATAATTTGTAATGTCATCATCTGACCTCAATTATAGAATATTGGTTAGTAGTTTGGGATTCAAATACAGTTTAACATTATTTCATAAATCGAGAGAATGTTGTAGTTGCTTCCTCAAAATATGTTAGTTGTCGTAATCTAAAGATGAAGAGGAAATGGATATCTGTATTCACACATATATCCACTTACTTGAGAGGTCACCTAGTGTCTCAGGACTAGGGATATCAGTATAGATCAGTCTGAAATACAGACAATTTATATCTCATTTGCCTAAGAAACAATTGGTAAGGCTTGAATTCTCTTCAAAAATTGCTGATACAATTTAATCATAACTTTCACAAGTAGGTACAAACATTATGGTACAAATGTTGTTAAGTCTATAGAAAGGAAATAGATCCATTAATTTACATGTACATGTACTAGTAAAACAAAGGGAATTAGTATATTTAAAAAATCTTAATGCAATGTTAAGACAGTGATGACCAATGTTATGTTAATTCACAGGGACATATAACTCTATCTGTATATAAATTTTCAAGTTATTGAAGTTAAGTTAATCTCATGTTTTTGTTAAAAAAAAAGACAATGGACTATACAGTCCATGATGATAGGTAATGAAATCAGTTGAATTTTTATGAAGTTTGCTATATATGCCTTTACTAAGAAATGTAACTGTTTTTGCTTATAAAGTGATAATGATGGTGTGGTACTTAGTGTTGTAGTACTTGTTGAAGGAAGTGGAATTTCACTAGTTTTTGAGTTGATGAGAGTGAGTATATAAAGATGTGGACTTACTACTGATTGTGACATTATGAATTATCATATTTGTTCTCATCACACTGGTGACAAATCTTACCACTGTCCAGACTGTACTTGTCCATTTAGTGTAGAAGATAACCTAAAGACACATCAATTTATACGTCATCAAGTCCAGTCATCTATCTTATCACTAATATCATCCAGTTGAGTACAATATCATTTGACCACATCTAAATTTATTGACCATAAATTGCACTCTTGAATTGTACAACAAATGTCTCACACTGTACATAATTCTGTACTTTAAATGTATCATTCCCAAATTTTATGTTTTATATTTAACATGAATAAAATTGTTCATTAGTGATTTAGACATGTTACTGTGTTACATGTGAATCTACTGCTACCAGTATATATCATCAAGTTGTATTTAATGTATAGAAAGAAAGATCTTTGAGTTGGAAGGTGACAGTGATTGTGCAGTTTCTCTGATCTGTATGAATCTCATCCAGTTTGTTGATATCTTGTGAGAGTACTTAACTTTGTAAACAAACAAGTAAATAAATATTAATTTTAATGATTAAAAGCCAGAATAAAATAATCATTTAAAAAGAACTTCATTAAAATTAAAACTGAAACAGAAATTAAAATTTCAATAGGTGAATCAAAGAAGAGAATCCATTACTATATCGCCAAAAACATTTATGATAATATGATACGAACTAAAGAGTTGCTAAAATTATTTATCTTGTAAATAAAGCTAAAAAAAATTATTTATCTTGTAAAGCTAAAAAATAACAATAATAAAGAAATGATCTATATAGGTATTATAAGTAAGATGGATGATGTGTAATAAATAGCTTTAAAAGATTTTATTTAAAAATCTGTAAAAAAGATTTTAAATTAGTAGGTGATAAAAAATTGAAATCTAAACTAAGTTTTCAAAGTTATATAAGTTTTAAAAATAATTTGAAATAAATATCTTCAAAGTGAAAATTGACTGGTGAAAATGTTTTTTTAAAATTAATACATGTTATAATAACAAATTAGAAAAAAAATAAAAAAAATGACAAGTAAAAAAGAAAAAAAGAGTAGTTATGAACTGATAAGTGACAATGAATGGATAGAGTGAAGAGAGACAGAGGAAGTGAAAAAGGACCACCAACCTACACACACACACAGCACACACACACACACCCTAGAAGATCAGAGCTCTCCCCCGCCACCTGGCGGCCTAGGATTTAAAAAAAATTTTTTTTAGGCCGCCAGGCGGCAGGGGAGAGATAATTAATAGGGTTTGTATGAGTGTGTGTATGGTGTATGGGCTGGATAGCCCAAAATAAAAAAAATAAAAATAAAAGAAGAGGAAAGAAGGCTTGAAGGAAGACAGGAAGAGTCCAATGACACGGAGAGCGACTCATCTTTTACATTCAGAGATTAGAACAGTCAAGAATATCAGAGAACACCAGAGAAGAACAGTCTAGAACATCAGAGAACAGTCAAGAACATCAAAGAACACCAGAGAAGGACAGTCTAGAACACGGAAAGAACTTCCAAGTCGAGTCCTGTAAAAACGAAGAGCGAGGAAAATTTTTTTTTAAAAATTCAAAAATCACTTGACAAAAATAAAAAAATAAATAAAAAATAAGAATAAAAAGAAAAGAAACAGATAAAGATGCCAAAATAAAATAAAAAGATGATCCAGCGACGAGAGTTATCCAACGATGAGGCGAGGCGAGTCGATCCAACGAAGTACGAGATGATCCAACGATGCGATGAGTCGTAGAGAACATAGAGGGAGAAAAACAACTGTAGAATGGCCGTAAGATGGATGGATGGATGGAGAGATAACTCACCTTCTATATAATAGAAGTATGCAAAATGAGTTTCTTATATAGTCTTATACCCGGATCACTTTGGGAGGATCAATTTCCAGTTGACCAATCAGATTCCTTCGGATCTCGCTCGCATTGACCAATCAGATTCCTTCGGATCTCGCTCGCATTGACCAATCAGATTAATTTTCTTATTTTGATCCTCTTGCTGACCGTCTTCAACTTCAGTGTCATTAGCCGGAGAAAGTTAGGCATAAATTTTAACCCCCCTTTCACCACGTTGGACAACTACGCATGCGCAGAATGTATATATGTCTATTCACGTTTTTGCTTTAAAGGGGGGGGGACATGCCAAAATTCAAAAATATTTTTTTTGCATAAATGTTATCTTTGACATATGCAATTCACCCTAAAAATATTTAAAAATTTTCTAAAAATTGTTATCACTGTTAAAAGCAAGCTTCTTTTCGAAGCTCTTTTAAGGATTCTTCTGAGATTACAATGTTCTTCCTAGTAGGGTGGGGCTCCCTTGTGACGTCACAGGGGGAACGAATGTTAGCATTGCTAGGTGCAAAGTAATGGCTGAAGACTTTCAATGCAATGTATCTAGTCGGTATTCCAGCATATTAAGCCTCTCCTACTCTTCTTCTTCTTTCGATATGATCGAAAGCAATGACCCTGCTTCGTGTGTGGAATCTGACCTCGAGGAAGGCTCTGAGAACATAGTTGTTCCATATCAGTATGAACCAGAGGAAAATGGCTCTGAGTCAGAATTTTCAGATGAGTCTCAGAATGATGGGAGGTTACTAAATACTGAATGGTTAGTCTCTTGTGTCTGTTAGTCAGCTATAATAATGAATAAGAAGGCTACATGAGCTGTCTGAGCTAACTTCAAAATATTGTGTTATGTTACATATATATAGATACAATTTACCTGTGTAACTGTGGACATTGTATAGTCATGCCTACTGTAGCTGAGTGCATATGGTGTTGTGAGATAGACATTACAATCCAGAAAATGGGGCAGATTCAAGCACAGATATCCTGTATCACTGAACATGAAGGATTTGAACCTGTTTGCCTAAATGTTTGAGCATTACAAGCAGGATATTTCAGTTATAGGCAACATTATGGTACACATGATATTCAGGACCAACCAGGATATGAGTAAGTACAGGGTTTTATTGAACTCACTTACAGTAAGCCATTACATACAGGCAATACAAATTTATCTCTTATCAACAGTTTACTAGTTGGTGTTGGGATTGGGTTGGAAGAAAAATACATGTATTACCTAGCTGTGTTGACAACAAAATTTGGACAAAGTTTCCATCTGCTCATTATGTTGGGTTCAAGTATCACTAACTCAACGAGACTAACATATAGTTAATGAGTTTAGAGTCAAGAGTAATGATATTAATTATTTTCATAACAAACAAATAATAACATTATTGAACTAATATTGAACTAATTTTGGAGAAGGCTGAAACGACTTCTGTGGCTCTTGATAGCAGAATCTGACACAAGAGACTAACCATTCAGTATTTAGTAACCTCCCATCATTCTGAGACTCATCTGAAGATTCTGACTCAGAGCCATTTTCCTCTGGTTCATACTGATATGGAACAACTATGTTCTCAGAGCCTTCCTCGAGGTCAGATTCCACACACGAAGCAGGGTCACTGCTTTCGATCATATCGAAAGAAGAAGAAGAGTAGGAGAGGCTTAATATGCTGGAATACCGACTAGATACATTGCATTGAAAGTCTTCAGCCATTACTTTGCACCTAGCAATGCTAGCATTCGTTCCCCCTGTGACGTCACAAGGGAGCCCCACCCTACTAGGAAGAACATTGTAATCTCAGAAGAATCCTTAAAAGAGCTTCGAAAAGAAGCTTGCTTTTAACAGTGATAACAATTTTTAGAAAATTTTTAAATATTTTTAGGGTGAATTGCATATGTCAAAGATAACATTTATGCAAAAAAAATATTTTTGAATTTTGGCATGTCCCCCCCCCTTTAAGAAAAATGGAAAACAATTCTTTGTACAATAAGAATTTTGAGGCATTATTGCCACCAAGGATAACAAATTCAGCAAACAATTGCTACGCTAGCAGTGTAATTCAGTGCCTTCTGAATCATTCTGTTTTTCTGTCTACTTCTGAGGAAATAAATGAAGAGCACAATGTATGTGAGAAATGTATGAAGTCAGGTAAGAAACATATACAATAAGATCTGTAGCAACATCAGTATAACAAATAAAACAAACATATATTCAACAGCTAGCATTTCATAGTAATGAACATTTCAATATACTCAGAGTTTTGTCCGTATAAATATCTTCATTCATTGTGTACTTCGTATAAGTACAAGAGCTATATGATATATGATGGCAACAATTTGTTATCTCTACAAAAAACTCAAGGAAAGAAGTCACCATTGAGAAAAGATGAAACTACAATGAGTTCAGGTTAGTAATACTGTAGAGAGTAACAATGAATTGATCATCTATTACTTCAGGTGAAAGTCCAATGATAACAGACAAGCAATCATGTAAACAATTAAACCCCTCTTATTTAAAAGGAGATCAAACACTGGCAACCTCACCTCTTCTTTTTGCAACAAGACATATGCACATAAGAGCACTCTATCCAAACACATTCATGACAAACATAGTGAATAAGTTGAATAAGTATGCATAGACCGTATATTAGATGACATCAGAGACTCAGTTGATGGTGGTATTGACAGACAACATCTTAATACTCAGCAAGATGTTCACAATATCAAATACCAATATAATAAGTTGAAAGGGGTAGCATCACCTGTAGTAAATATAATGAAAAGTAAAATGTAACAATGTGAACATTCAAAACTACATCTCATTTTTCTAAAATTCAACTTATTCACCATCTACAAGACAACCATCAAATGAAGATAGAGGTAACAAATATTGAGTTTGATAGTATGGAGACGTTCATTCAGTGGAAGGAAGACATTGAAAGCTCCACTCATTCAAGTTATGTACTAAAGTATGCACCAACAATATCCAATGAAGCAAAGATTTGGTATTATTATTGCAACAGAGCAGGTGTGTATAAACTTGATGGTAAAGGCAAGCATCAGCTAAAGACACAAGACACTGCAAAAATTGGATGCCAGTGCACAGCACATTTACGAGTCTCACAGCATCTACTTACACAAAAGATCTCTGTACGATATTGCCCAACACATTACAACCATGATTTAAACTTTGGTAACTTTCCTCTAGAGTCTGCAGTTTTGTCTTTTCTATTTCTAGAGCTCCTACTGCTTGTGATCTCTCCTGCCGAAGACTATTTACTTGACTCTCAAGCGCACTAACCCGGCTTTGAAGTGACAATCTATCACTTACTCTGCACTTTAATTATGGAACATGAGGAGGCTAAGTTTTGTACTTTATTACAAGAATTTTTAACTTATATTTTTAACAATTACGAGAGATTTCATACTTATTTTAACGCAAACTATTGTACAAGGTTGCATGATTGGGCTACTTGCTACAGAGTGGGATCCACTGTAAATACAAATATGTTTTAGAGGCTTTTCATAGAGTTTTAAAAATAGTATACTTACATCATAAACAGAATAGACATGTGGATAGTATTCTTGTAGCCTTAATTAAAATAGCTAGAAACACGGCGTTTGAAAGGATGAGAAAGTTGGAAATGGGGACAAACAGCCACAGGATATGTGAAATCATGAAGCGCCATCAATCAGCCAATAAACTATCGCCAACTTCAATTACACTTATAAATAACAAGAAATGGAAAGTTAACCCTCAGAATGTACAAGATACATATTATGTTGTTGAAAAGTTAGAGGAAAGCTGTGATTATAAAGTAATATGCCATGAATGCCAAATTTGTCCACATGCTTACACATGTACATGTTTAGATGCTACTCTACATGCTACTATATGTAAACATGTACATTTAGTACATATGAATACCAGAAACCACTTTTTCTCCAATGAAAGAACATCATCAGACAGGGATTATTTATACCTTTCTAATGTACTCTCTTCAAAAAGGAAGAAAACAGACCTGGAGACAGCAAAAGTATCGCTGTTATTGAAAGTACATTCATTAGAAATGGCAATTAGAGAAACTAAGAGAATGCAATAAAGTAAATGCTATACAGGCAGTAAATAAACATGTGCAAGCAGCTATAACAATGTTTGATGCACTTAAAGAAGACGGTGACAAAATACTTCCTGTTAAGATCTTGCCAAATGCAAATAGTGAAAGGCAAACAAGATTTTTTTTACAAAAAAGCGAAGACAAACACCAACAACATTATCAAAGCCATCGAGACAGGATAGCAACCTATGTAAATCAAAGATTGCAGAAGAAGAGCCTCTATTTTGTGGTGCTTGTTTTAAAGAGAATGACAGCAATCACACCAATGTTGAAGTCAGCTGGACTCAGTGTGATATCTGTTCTATGTGGCTTCATTTATCATGCACATTACCAAAACTTACACACTCACCTGTGAATTATATGTGTCTCTTCTGTAACTAGGAAACACTTATGAACTTTGATTAGCTATTATAATAAAGACTAAAATCATACATAATGTAGTAATACATCAGTCATCATATCATATAAATTTGTGTATCATATTATAAAAGACAAGTGTTAATGAAACTACCTTTAAAGCTTACTTATACAACTGGAGTTCAGTAAGTGCCCTGACAAGTTTTTCTTACCTATACAACTGGAGTCTAGTAAGTGCCCTAACAAGTGTTTCTTTGTCTGTTTGCCGATACGTGCTGGATAGGGGTTAAAAATTAATGCCTCACTTTCTCCGGCTAATGCTATTTCTCTTCAAGCAGCAGCCATTTTATTGATTAACGAAATTCACGAGATCACATTCCTCGTGGTCAATGGCATCTTCTATACTTTGCTTATGGAAAGTACAACAAATCTTGTTCTTGTGGGTCGTATTCATATAAAATGAACCAGACGGTCGTCAGGAGACCACCTGTCTTTGAAATTTTGAATTTGGTCGAGTTATTAGGAAGTTATGATAATTTTTCTACCGGCATGGTGAATGCGAACAGACCTTAGTAACAGGGCAACAACCAATATCAACTACATCACTACAACCATCCTGAAAAAAATGAACATATTTGATCACAAAAGCGTCCATTATTATAACATGTTGGTAATAGAGAAGATACACAACACACAAAGTAAGTGAAACTGAGTACCACACATGAACTTGAAATTATATATATTTAAAATAGAATGGTTCAAATTATAAATGAAAAGGAACGACACAGAAGTGGAAGGAAGAGGATTTAAGAAGGGCCATTGAATTTGCTAGGACTCACAAAAATGTCAGGTTGGCAGGACAAGAGTTCAGAATCCCTCAATGTACTTTGAGGGATCATATGAAAGTAGCTAACAAAAGTACGAAACCTGGCCACCCTACTGTTCTCACATCAGAACAAGAGCAAGAAACTGTAGATACCTGTCTCCTATTTGTTCAGTGGGGGTTTGATCTGGGACGACAAGAGGTAATGGCAATTCTCGAAAAAATTTTATAAGTAACAAAGAAACAAAATCCTTTTTGAAATGGAGCACCAGGAGAAGGCTGGTGGACTGCATTTATGAGACAACATCCTCAGCTTACTAAATGTAAGCCACAAAGCCTGCAAATGGTGAGAGCGAAAACAACGAAGAAGGATATTGTAAACCACTGGTTCCAGCAATGCCTCAAGCCAGTATTAATAGATTTAAATTTAGTAGACAAACCAAGTCAATATTCAATGTGGACGAATCTGGTTTCCCTTTAAGTTGGACACCAATAACAATTTTAACTAAATGTGGTCAAAAGTCTCCACAAGCTTTGCTGGCAGGTTCGGGTAGAGAAAACATTACAGTGCAGATGTGTATATCTGCTACAGGTAAGCTCCTCCATCCATATGTTGTCTATAAAGGAGAACGACTCATGTCAGACACAACATATGGTGGTCCGCTAGGAACTAGGTTCACCATTTTTCATAATGGATGGATGACTGAGGAGACATTTCTAGATTGGATGCATTCACAGTTCATTGCATGTATCCCTGACGAATGTCCAATCCTTTTAATTTTGAATGGACATTCTTCTCATATTTCTTATGAAATTTGCTTACTTATGACATCAAATTCATCTATTCAAACTTCCACCACATACTACACATGGTCTACAGCCACTTGATGTTGGTGTAATAAACCACATAAAAAGAATTTGTCAGGAAATTGTAGGAGATTTCACAAGGCGAGAACAAAGGGTCATTGGAAAGAAAGATTTTCCGTCATTGATCAATGGAGTTTGGAAACAATATAAAATGGAGAGGGGTGTGGCCGCATTTCGTAAATGTGGTATCGTGACTATCGTCCCATTCAATGAAGAGGTGATTCCTGAATCTTTGTTCTCTTATTCCGAGCCATTTTCCACAGCTCAGTCACATAACTCTGAGTTGAATTGTTCACCAGGACCTGAGAATGAAAATGGTACAGATGAAGTGCAAATGAATTCTTTATTGCCATCTAACCCTTCCTCATCTCCTTCATCATTACCACCATCTTCCACAGTATATTACAACCACATACATCATCTGTAATATCATCTGCATCAACACCACCATCAGAATCAACATCAACAACAATAAGACCACCAACACCACTTATGCTACCATCATCAACATCAACACCACTAGCTTCAACATTAACACCATCATCATCATCATCCATATCTTCTCTACTCTCAACATCAACACCACCACCATACCAATTAGGTACAACATCCACCTCAAGTACATCTAATCAAGAATCACTACGAGACTTCTTTGCAGATCTTCTAAAATCTGCAACACCTAGACGAACAACTAATCAACCTTGAAAAAGATTAACGAGACTTGGTGAGAGCCTGACTTCTGATGAAGCTATGGATAGAGTTATAAAGGCACAAAAAGAGAAAGAACAGAGATAATGTAAGAAAAAAGAAAAAAGAGGAACGAAAAAGAAAAAGGGAAGAGAAAGAAAAAAGAGAAAAGGAAAAAACACAAAAGGAAGGACTCGTAAACCTAGGCATAAGAGAACCAACAAATCACTTACTCCTAGTAAATCTCAAAGTGGTCATTGTCCCGTATGTGATGCCCCATATGATGAAGATGATGAACTGTGGCTACAATGTGAGAATTGTGAAGTGTGGTGTCACAAAGAGTGTCCTGGTTATGGAGATTGGACGGAAGAAGACTTAATGTCAAAGTTGTACACGTGTGACAAATGTCAAGCCTTGTAGTCATGACTAAGTAGAACTCTACTAATCACAATAATCAACATGGACATTGTATTTAACATTTACTTACTTATTTTAGCCATTTATCTGTTGATTTTCCCTGAATAAAGACAAGAACCACCTAAGCCATTCTCTTAGGAAAACTTGTATAACTCCGTAGATCCCAAAAATGTCCGTATACTTCTCCGTATTTTCGTGCATGGATTAGCCCCAGCTGCACGGGATAGCCCCGCATAAGAGACCTTTTAAAATTTGCTTAGTTCTAAAAATAGTTGGGGTACGAAAGTAAATTTTGTTCTAAAATACTCCAAATTGAATGTAGATTTCAAAAATAATGGACAAAACTTTGTAAGACAACCCAATAAGAAATTATGTGGCTCTGAATACTGAAATTAGGCATAAACCACCAAACTGCACAGAATAGCCCCGGTTGACTAAGTATATAAAACGAATGAGAGTATTTTATTTATGGTAAAGTAATTACCATACTCTAATGGTTGACTATATTGTACAGTATATATCAGTTGATGCAAACTACACTATTAATATTATCAACGATACTAGTATATCAACTATAATGTTATTATAATAAACTATAGAATTCCATCTCAGCCTATAATAAGTTCAATATCATGAGATCTTCCAGATTAAGCTACTGTCAATTGAGTGTGTTGTGATGATGATGATGCAGTATGTACTGGTAGCCAATCACATTGTTATATATGTAATAGTGTTGACTCACATTAGAGTGGCTTGTGTCCTATATTACACAACACAAAGAGGAGGTGGTACTTGTATTGGTACTAGGAAAAGTGCTTGGTCTATTCAGAATAGCATAGTCATACATCATGAGGTCATTGCAGGTAATGATCAATGACCACCTACTATATACAAGTAAAGAACATTATTTCAATATAAAATTCAAGTCATATAGTTTAGTCTCATCTATATACTATATACATATTGTTTATGATCTGGAATGTGCATGTAATTTTGTTCTACTATTCTATATTATCAAACACAATTAAAATATGTCTATTTTGTATGTATATATAAAAAAATTAAAGACCTGATAAATCAAGTTCCATGAAATTAACAAACATTGTAGTTATTTATTATTCAGTAAATTAAGCAATAATTGCTCAGTACAAAGTACAAAGGATAATTAATATTGAACTGCAGCTTGTCTTTGTAGTGACTATATCAACAAGCTACTACGTCATCATGATTATATGATTAAGAGGTGTTGAGTCAGGTCTCCTCTACTAAATGCAAGTCTTATTATTACTACTTTAAACAAGTTATTGTACATCAAAGATTGGTATCAACTCATTTATTTGATTTGTGATTCAAGTAATGATTATAAATAATTGTAATGATTAATACATAAGATCAAGGGACGGTCAATATTTTTAAATTTAGTGCATCATGTGATAGTAATAGAATATAACTCGTTCCACTAACAATAAGTGAACTGAACACAATTATATTTACATTATTATATACAATGTTGACATATTAGACAATCTCATAACTATGATGACTGTTGTATAATATGATATAATTATTATATCAATAGACCTAGGAACAAGGTAGAGATAGTGTTTCTTCATGCATCTCACATATAGTCTATGAACCTTGACTCTCTGTTCTATTGCTGGTCTGTGTTTATTTCAGTCTTGATGACAAGATTGATTGTTGGTTGTTTTTGTTGTAGTATAGTAACAGACATAGGAGGCTGAAGGGGGGGGGCTGGAGGGGCTAGAGCCCCCCCAATATTTAGAAAGAGGGGGCTCAGCCCCCCCAAATTTTTATTGCTTGCTACTTACCTCACAAAAAGAATCTAAGTTAATCTTATTGGTGTTGATGAAACTGTCAAAAGTTTTGACGTATTTGCAGGCCACAATGACGGAAAAATGGCTTAACAATTGTCTGGTCCTTCATGTACACAAATGCAAAACTAATGAGTGTGATCTTGTTGAAATAGCTAAGGAATTTGTTATGGTAAATGATGAATGAAGGGATGGGTGAGTTTTGGATTACTACTAAGGAATGCAATCAATTTTTATAATTACAAATACAAAATATTCCCTTATATTCTTAGAATTCACAATAACCGTAGATTTGAGATCCTTGATCACACTAGTGTTATTATAATTCTTCAAATTGCATGATACAATACCTTTGTATATTTATTGGAAAATCAGTGTAAAATCAGTTAATCATTAGAAATCTGACACTGCATGCATCAGTCATTGATTGTTTTGCTATACTTTTGATAAATGTCCTGTCATAGCTGCTATGAGTGTAGTTATGATAATAGACAAAGTAATGTTGTGACAAGTGTACACTCCCTCTCACATATACACTAGTATATAATAATGTATTAATGTATTATTTTAGCCTTACATTAACTTCAGTTGATTTCTATATTGTATATATAAAAACAGACTCAATTTATTTAGGTGTAAACATCATATACTCTAATCTATGAAGGAGGATACACTATCCATACTGTCCATAGTGTTGATTTGTTTATTATCATAATTTAACTCACTAAGATCAGCTGTTGTAATGATTATAATATGTCTGCATACCTAGCATACATTATTGGTTAATTTTAGTAAAATCATTTTAGCAATTACAACACAATATGTTAATAATAGAGGAAAGTTTACTTTTATAGTTTGTCAATATTCAATTGATGTAGTAAATATAATATAATTATATAGATGTAGTGATTATTACATTATGAGAGTGTCTTACTAATACATCCATGTAAACACTGCCATACTTGGTAATCCCCAGTTTTGTTATATATTATGTCATGTCTCTCTCTCTTTTTTCTCTCTCTGCATCTCTATCTTTCTATGTCTCTCTCTCACACCAGATTGGTGTCTTTTATACAGTTGTTACTAGTATTATATAGATATAATATGACTCAAAAGATTCCAATTCACTGAGCAAACATATTTAGTCAGGCCATTTCATATAAAGTGTGGTTTTACGCATTTCTTAATAATTGTTTTGTTTTGTTCTGTTGTTATTTATTTCTTTTTTCTATTGACAGTATTGAGTGTAGCATTTGGTTACTGATCTGTAATAATGTTTTTGTGTTAGCACAATTAATAAATATTTGCTTCTATCTGCATTTAAAGTGTAATTAGTAAATTTGATTTCCACTGCTACAATTACTGTATTTTAAGTATTAGGTGTAACATACTTTAAGCATAATTATTATCATCACTTAATACACATATAACACACATAATAACTCTAATGTTGATGAATTGACAACAACATTAACAATAATAATTCATACTTAGCTAAGCTATTGATTAATCAAATTCATTCTTTGTTAGTCCATCTATCCACTACTTTAATCCTTAATTAGTATGATAATAACCTAGTTTGCCTAATCCATTAATAACTACTCTATTTTTGATGCTAATAGCAAATTTGACCATTTTCGCTGATATTGTGATTATATCAAACATAATTTCTGCATTCATCACATAGTTATGGTGTGAGCCCCCCCTAAATATAAGTACCTCATCCGCCTATGAACAGATGAATTTGCCACTAATGTATCAACATTGAAATAAGTGCTAAGAAACCATATATATTATTTATTTAGGTGTTTTTCTCCAATTATATTCATAAGCCTAGCTTGGCTAGAGTAATACAGTCATACTGAAGTTATGCTCCTATCAGTATAATTTGTCATAATAAGATGGTGATAAGTAGAGTAGAACAAAACTGGTCACTATGTAAACTTTATAATGAAATTAATTACAAAAATAATGACAATAACAATATATAGCAATTTATAATGAATCTGGATGAACAAAACCATGTTAAGACAAACAACAAAACTGACACTTAGTGATTACTGTTTATGCTTATGTCAATAGTATGTTCTGTTGATGAACTGCAAACTAATGTTTCATTTCTCACTGTATCATGATTAATGGAAAAAGAATTCAGTTCTGGACGGCTATCTCATTTTCCTTAGTGTGAGGGAAAGAGGTATTTTTTAATAACAAAACAACAAAACATTATTTTGTATTATTAATTAATATTTCCATCCATCAACATGCATTCGTTTATCCATCTATCCATTCATCAATATTCCATACCACAGGAAGAAAGTTATTGTCCACTTGTGGTCGTCTACGCCTACATAGACACACTCCCATAACCACAGTCACCAGTATCAGACCAATCAAGACTGTCACTAATATACCAATACCTGCTTCAACACCATAGACCACTAAAATAAGCAATGAATATTATTTTACAAATAAAAATTACTAAATTGCTTGTCTGTCTGTAGGTAATGTCCCATTTGCAAATTTATTATGTTTACAGGCACCAATTAACATGCCATAATTGGTTATTGTTTAGACAGACAATTGTTCTTCCAACTTATTACAGAGTACAGCAGTATAAAATTACATTCCTCCACTCTTTGTCAAAACTGATATGTTAACCTTGGAAAATGGCCTGAACTAATAAACATGTTGTTTTGTATTATAACTATTATATAGAGTAGATGTATTTATAGTATGTCACTAACAATTAGTAATATTATAGATATAGTAGTATATGAGTTATTGTTTAAGATCTGGACTTACCAGATTGAGGCAAACTGATAGTCGGGAACGTTGTTTCTGGAGTTAATACTGGAACACTAGATGAACACATACTGTAGGTAGTGCTAGTGATTGTAGTGGTGATGATAGAGGTTGTTGTATGAGGTAGTTGTGATGACATATTACATGATATAGAAGTAGATATTAGCGATACAGTTAGTGTACTAACGATGTCATAAAAACTAGTACAGTCACATGTTGGTTCTATGACATTACTGGTAAGTAGTTCTGTATAGGGAAGGACTTCAAGAATGGACTGAGTAACATTCGCTACCATAGTAACAGTAGTCATGTTGATAATTGGCTTGACAGAAGTAATGGGTGGAACAGTACATTTTGGGACAGGTATATTGTCACATTCACTTAATAAAAAGGTTTTTGTTTCTTGAGTACAATTTGGTTTTGAACTTCTACAGAGGACTGTGTACATACATGAAGTTATTTTTTCTGCAGGAATAAATCCTTGTATTTGTTCAGTGATATTAGTAGCTGAATCAGAACTTGGACATGGTAGATGGTTACAGCCTGTTATAGTACCTGAACTGTTCGTACATGTCTTGTCGGATACATCTTTGAATTCTTCAATTAGATTAAATGTATATTTACCATTGAGTCGTATAATTGGTTGATCACATGATACTGTACATGATATGGATATGAAGACAGGATCAGTAGA
Organism: Xestospongia muta; assembly: GCA_963693285.1. Classification (NCBI taxonomy): domain Eukaryota; kingdom Metazoa; phylum Porifera; class Demospongiae; order Haplosclerida; family Petrosiidae; genus Xestospongia; species Xestospongia muta. The sequence continues at coordinate 18,559,195 of OY848917.1, forward strand.
TGAATAACGACAAGATGTATTTGATGTGATTTCCAAAACATCTACAGTGATTGTAGAGAATTTAGTGAACTTTATTAATACTGGCATTACCTACCTGGGCACTCGGAAAATACCTCTATTGCAGTAATGGCTATCAGTAGCAGAAAGGACACTGTCATTGTTCACTCTATGCTATTATGATCTGAATACAGATCGAGCCACACCTCTTTATATTGTTATATCATACGTATGATGTTAGTAATCAAATAAGCTTATAAAAAATAATTACCAATGATGACATCACAAAATTTTTCACGACCAAAAAATTTATGTGCTAACCCGCTTATTTAAGTAGTCATTCTGGTAGGACTAAGCAGTCCAGCATCAATGGTTGTCTTTAGAATTTCTAGAGTCCTGATCTTATTCTTGGTTTTAGTATCGCTATGCTTTAGTCATGGCAAGCTGACTAGAAGTTTAAAACTGCATCTTCTTGAACGTCATAACAAGGTCAGGCAAGATGCAAGATCTCCTAACATGAGGAGAATGGTGAGTTTCTTAATATTATATTATACTCTATATTATATTATATTGATTACATTAATACTAAGTATTATTGTACATTTTACAGGAATGGAGCCAACCTCTTGCTGTAATAGCAGAAGATACAGCTCATAGATGTAGCAATGAACCTGCTTCTAAAAATATTCTTTCAGCAGCTATTGGTTTGAAATTTAGTTGGGTTGGGGAGAATCGTCAATTACTTTCTTCAGCTGTTCAAGTGAACCAGTCTGTGTTAAATCAAGTACTAAGTTGTTGGTTAACTAGGACTGCAGGCTGTCAGTACAAGGAGATGAATCGAGCTCAAGTGAGCTGGTGCAAACTAAATATTATTAGAAAGAATATGCAATATTAGTAATATTTGGGACCAATAATTATCACATGATCCTAACTAGCAGGAGGATGATATTACTGTTAACAAAATATGCATACTTTTCCTTTTATCTTTATACTTATTGCATTACTCATGTTTGTGATGCTGCATTAGTTTATAGTGCCAGGCAAACATACAAAGAAAATGATAACTTATAGCAACTTAAAGTTTCACATAAACTATACTAACCTATCAACTCTTTTAGTAAAACTGTATTAATTAACAAAATTGTATTACTATTAACACTGAATTGATATATATCGTAGTGTCTCCATATTTGATGATTTAAAATAGTGGTACAAACAATTAAGGATATTCACCAACTATCTAAATCAGTTAAATAATATGAATGATATCTTGTTGCATTCTATGTCTGTCCTATTATGTGGGAATGATGGAATTGCCATTCCTACTATCTTGTTTGCATTCTTTGTATTGGACTGATATAACCCATCCCTAGATTTACTTCATTTCTTATAAATATTTATATTTACTTTTATTATTTAGACTGATTGTAGTATCTCATATTTATGCCGTTCTACTTTAAACAAAGGTTGTGATTGAACTCTATTTCATGATTTAGATCTTGTTTCCTGACACATATCTTATTGGTTGTGGTGCTGCATACTTCTCTCCTGAACAACGATGTCGTGCTATTGGTACTGGAGTAGTAGTAATATGTTTCTATGCACCAGGGTGAGTATAATTTCTTGGTTGATGTATGTATACCATTAACAACTCAAGATTAATTGACATGATATGAGTACTAACAAATGGATCATTAGCACTGTCCATAACAAGATATAATGAATATAAAATTTACACCTATTTTGAGTGACAGATTTAACACAGGATGTAGTGATAATTCGAATTAATTTACTAGTACCATACTTGTGTTTTATATAATTGTCACCATTTGAATATGATAAGATATAATTTATACTTAATAAAAGTAAATTAATCCTTTATCTCTGGAATTTTAACTCTGGTTGCCAAATGTTTGTGTTATATGTTTATTATAAATAATTATATATATATATATATATATATATATATACACACATATATACACACATATACACACATATACACACACACACATATATAATATATATATATTTCTGTTTTTTAGTTTGATTACAAATGTAAATGCATTATTGAAAGGAGAGCCATGTACTAAGTGTCCTAGTGATGCTCCACTCTGTATTAATGGGCTGTGTTGTAAGTCAATTAAAAGATTATATTTTAAATATCTTTATGATACTTTCAATCCACAAAAATTTGTTTACTATTAAATTATATTCAAGACCTTCTAACTATCTGATCTACATCATTGTATCATTATTATTTATAGCACACCAGAATACTTCTAATGGTGTACCTGATGATTCTTCAAATAGATCTGATCAGACAGTTCCTTGTAAGTTGTTTATCAAATGCTATATGTATGCATGTAGTTAATAAGTACATGTATATTATTATACATAAAAAACAATAATAATAATAATAATGATATATTGATAATAATATTTATAAACTTCTGTTAACCTGTTATTTTTTTATCAACCTGTTTTAGTGTAAATAACATTGCACAATGTTCTCTGTACTGGTATTACACAACTATATAGTGTAAGATGTTGTCATTATTTTCAGATGTGTGGTGGATAACTCCAACATATGGAAGTTATGCTGGTGGCACATTGCTAACTCTTCACGGCCGTGGTAAGAAAAGTAGTCTCATCCAAAACAATTATTATGTATACACTATTTCTAATAATATTCAATAATAAGGAAAATCCACTTGTTCATGAAATATATTGACTGTTGTGTGTGTATTAACAGACACTGGGTACACATTGTTGCCTCAACATTATAGTTGACAATAGAAAAAAGTAATTCAAAGTAAACCTATACATACATAAATATATATATATATATATATATATATACATACATATATATATATATATATATATATTATATACACATATCTAAGTCTGCCATGTAGTGGATTGTGAAAAACTTGCTACCTCTAAAACATTATATCAATTGTGACTACAATAGAATTAGAGAATTAAGATTTGTAATTATAAACAGCTCATACAAATCTTACTAGTTTGTAAATTGTTCTGTTTGTTGTTGTCTAGGTTTCTCTAAAGATCAGTTCAATAAGGACAATCCTAATTTAGGAAATAGAGTCATATTGTATAATGACCAGTATTCTATTCCATGTCAAGTGGTGACATATTACACATCAACAACAAAAATAGTTTGTAAAACTGGGTAAGTGGACTCCTGCAGTCAGTCAGGTTCAACCTTATATTGTTTACTTATATTGTTAAAGAGTTTATAATAAAGTGTATATGACTAATAGTGATTAACAAATATATAATAAAAAAAGTGATAGTTGTCTTATTTTGATACTGCTGTCAAAAATTTGTGGTAAATTTTATATGTAAGTAAGTAGATATATGGTTCAACAATAAATGTGCATTTTATTTGTGTAAACATGATTACATATTTGCTACTTTGATTCACAAATGGACAAATATATAAAATTGACTTCCCTGATACATTTTTATCAATAAAATGATACTTCAAGATATGTACTAGTACTAGTGGTAGTGTTAATGTTTTATTTTGTTACAAATAACTATATGCAATGAACACTGATGCTTTTTAGAGTAAACAATATCTCTCTCTCCTTTATAGTCCATCTCCAGAGAAGAAAGACAAAGAATACAAACTTAAAGTCCTAGTGGATGGTAAAGATGTTATAAAAAACTTAAATGGAAGACTTTGCAATGGCAACTGTAAATTTCGGGTAAGTTTTATAACTAATTAAAACTACATAAGCTTACACATTAAGTAAATGTTAATTATTGGTTTCTCTTTTTGTCTTGCTCAGTATCTTTACTGGGCAACTCCTACAGTGACTGATGTGTGGCCTCATGCTAAAATACCTGGTTAGTATGTGTCATTAATTAATGTTGTGTAATATATTTTAACATTGTAAGCTCGTGTATTTTAATGATCGTCTTTTTGTTTATCAGTTTATGTTTTGAAGGTCTCTTTATCTTACTATCATTTATCTTTTCACATTCCATTGTAGGTGTTGATCCAATGAATGTAACAATAAGTGGACGTATCTTCTCATATCTTGTATCTGATACACAAGAGGGTAATGAAGATTTCACTATCACTCAAACTGTAGATAGACTATTAATTGGTGGACAACAGTGTAATCCTTGGAATAATGATACAGAGACACCGTATGTTAATCATTTTATGTTTATATGTACATCTAGTAACATAATCACCTCACCAGTTTCTAAAATTCTACAATTACATGTTATGATTATATACACTTTTTGTTAATGAAGTGGTAGTTAATGAGCTTAGAGTTAACTACATTGAGAGACTAATACAAAATACATTGAGAGTCAAGTTAAATAACACATTTAACTAGTATGAGACTAGAGCTAATGTTCTCAATTCAGACAGTAATCACATTATTCTATTTATAAGATGGTCTCCTTTATTTTATTGTTAGATATGGTGGTGTACTTACTACAAGTGGGGGTCTAGGTTATATCAGTTGCCAACCAGAGACCACCAGAATAGGTAACAGAATATACCAGTATATTATATTATGTATTATATTTACTGTGTTATTAGATTCAATGAATGCTACTTTAGTACTCTCCTTATATGGAAAGTAAGTATTGATATTGTTACTATAAAGTACTATCCACACTTTTAGTTGTTTATAAGAGTATTGATTACACCTTCATAATTGAAGTTATAATATTTGACTGCTTAATGTCAGTCTGTGTGTTGGGTGGGATTTTAGATGGGGCACTATATCAGTATCTTATACAACATATGAGACACATTAAATGTACATGTATATTTTGGTATATAATGAATATTATTATAGATGTATACTTAAATTCATTTTATTGTTTCTTAGCTCATACATTTCAAAAGAAACCTTATCAGTAGACAACAAACTACGACAATATATCTTTCAAACACACTCAGGTATTATGTGTTATATTTCTTTTATTGATATTACTTTATTATCTATATGGTAGATATCACACAAGTAGAACCTAATGTAGGTAGTCCTAATGGAGGTACACTCATTACCATATATGGAATACACTTTAATGATCCACTGGGAGATGTTAAAGCATTTATTTCAGGTATAATATTAATATGATGTATAATTCTTAATAACTTTATATAATTCTATATACTTTAATATAATCCTTCAACAAGTCATGGTCATAATGTTTTTAACATTACATGTACGTGTAACTATATGCTCAAGTCTACTGTAGTCTCAAAGTTCGTGCTCTCTTCTTGAGATCTGGACTGTATCAGAGACATGTTTCAAACTACTTTCTAAGCTTATTAGAGACCTTGTTATCAGTTACTAGGTTGCTTAGTGACCAAAAGAAGCCAATATAATGTTCTTTTCTGCAGCTCTGGCTTTGTATCGGCTCTAAACAGCAAAGTAATCTCCATCTTGGTCTCTAACCTATATATGTACATGTTAGAGAGTACTAAAGTAGCATTCATTTAATCTATAACAAGTTATATATGATTTATAATATAATATATAATATAATATACTGGTATATTATATTACCTATGACATACATGTTAATATACTGGTATATTATGTTATCTATGACATACATTTTTTATATACTGGTATATTATGTTACCTATGACATATATTTTTTATATTGATTTGTTCATAACATGGATTCACACGTTTAATTATAAATTTATCAACATGTTGTATTTTTGATTTATTTAGGAGTACCTTGTGATATAGTCAACTACACAGCTACTACTATACAATGTATAACAAGACCAGCTCCTCCCATTAGTTCTGTGTATCCAGGTAGGTCTGGAAATGTGTAGGTTTATTGAGAATTATTTTAACATTTTAGGTGGGCGTGGCATAGTACGTGAAGTATGGACAGAGGATTATTCATCAAACTTAGACAGAGTTGAAGAACGTCCTTATGGTTATCCTAACACTAGTTTTAACTGGACAGTTCAAGAGAGAGCTTATCGTGACTACCAAAATCCTGCAGAGTTTGGAGAGAAATATAACTTTCAACAACGTTACTTTGGATTTTTTGTACCACCCATTGACAGTTTGTATACATTCAACTTTATATCTGATGATAAATTACGTCTATATCTTAGTCCTAATATTTCAAGAGAACATAAAGAGTTAATTGCATTTGCTAATAGTCATACTAGAGGAAGATGGAATTATTTTGACACACAATTCTCTAGACCTATTCCACTACAAGGAGGTATGTATATCACAGATGTTGGAATATAATTGGATGTTATTAAATAATATGTTGATATAACAACTCCATATTATAAATATATGTACATTGCATATGTGCATGTTTAAATTATGTATTATTGGTGAGCACCTTAGTGCAAGGCAACTAATCTGAATGGTGGATCAAATAGTTTATGTGTGTATAGTTTAGTTACAGTTAGAGATGTGATGATTGCTTTGCCAAAACCCAGAACCACAGGTATGCAAAACTATGTGATCAATGAAAATGGTTACTTGATGTTAAGCATTGCAACAAACCTGAAGAAAAGAAAAAAGCAGACATATTTAAAACAATTAAAAGATGTGTATAAGACTTCTAGAGCAGTGTGAAAGTGAATAAGATCAATGACTAAGTTAGAAGCTTGGTATATAGGAATTATGCTACAAATGCTAAAGTTTACTATTATTCTGGACAGACTAGAGATCAAATTCACATTTGTCAACAAATCTAGCCTACCACTGCATAAGGCAAGACATTAGTATGCTTCATTTAGAATGAAGTACAAAGTTATTATTCTTAGTCATAATAGTTGGATACAACATAGTATGTGGTTCATAGTCCACTACATTTATATTAATATTCATCTACAGGTAAAGCCTATTACATTGAAGCAGTTCAACAACAAGGTTGGGGACAATGGAGTATTGGAATTGGTGCTAAGATACATAGTCTCAATTGGACTAATGATAGAGCTGATGTTGATCATGAAGAACAACAAGTGACAATACAATCTGTGGTTGTCAATGAAACACAGGTGTGTTATATATTTATATGTTTCCCTAGTTATATTCTATGTTATATTCTCCTACACTTAATGAGAGTACTTTGTGATATTATTATTTCTATAGGAAATCAATATTACTGCCAAACCCAAGATACAAGTGATCACTTTAAATTCAGAAGATAACTTCACTTATTATCTCTCTTACTTGAACAGTATAACTCATGAGTTAACTGACAGTGACAATGCCTCTGTTGTAGCATCTGCACTGAATAATCTTCCAACAGTACAGAGTTTTGGTAGAGTTGTAGTTTACATAAATGTTACTACTGACATAGACACTGAGCTGGAACTGTCAATTATCTTCATATCAGATCAAAAAGACTTAGTGGACTTCAAAGTTATCAATCAGAGTAACCACACCTCTTTTGTCCTACAAGACTTTACTCAACCCACCCATTTCAATTTATCTTTGAGTTCAAGACACACAAACTCTATGCCAATACATGAGTCTGCTAACAATGTGACATCAGAACTCTTAACACTGTTCACGACCAATTGTCATATCACAGGAGCTGGCAATGTCTATTTTAGAGATGGCTATGACGTAATTGTTCAACGTAATCTTTATGGTACTCTTGATAATAGCCATGAACCATATTGTGGTCGATATAATTTGAAAAATCCTACAATTGTGTGGCGATATGATCGGACACTAGATGAGAGGAGTGGCCAGAAAGTAGATCCAATGATAGTTTCAATTATTGGGTACAGATATGTAAGTATCATAATTATTTTGATTATATTATATATTATATTATATTTATTATAGGTATGTTTTGCTGTCTATGGTACATTACCTAATTCTAGACTACGTATATATGGACGTGTTAATAAACAAACAACAACTTATGTATATAATATTCCAGTTACTGATAACAGTGGTACAAATAAGTGGAGGTTCCTATGCGTTGATGTCTATAACTATCTTAATGAACATTACAAAGGACGGTCCAGAACATATCAAGTACTCCGTACTTATTTTTATAGCAGTTCAACTGATTTTTGGGTAGATGAAGTCATGTTCACTACTTCAATACCTACAGGTAATTTAATATTGTCTAATATTGATTTATTATATTCAATGATTAATGGATGAACAGATAGATTGTTGAATGGAAAGATAGAGAAATGGATAGATGGATGGATGGATGGGTGGATCATTAAGTAGATGGATTGTCAACATGTATAAACGCTATTTGTATTTTCTCTCATTCTAATTTTGTAGTCACACAATTGGAACGTGCTATCCGACCTAATGGCATCTTTGTTAATACAGTCACTGTATCAAGCACTTCTCCTACAAACGACCTGATCTGTTATGATACTGAAGACCCATTGTCATGTAACCTAATAGTCTCACGTTATGTTGTAGAGTTCAAAGTTCACCACTGTGGTTACAATATGCCTTTGTTGTCATCTTCACCAAACAATGTACTAGTATCAAGACTCTATTCTGGTACTCTAGCAGTCAATGGAACGTTTCAACTTACATTTGAAAACCAAACAGTATACAATATACCAGCAAATGCCTTAGCCTCTGAACTTAAAACATTACTAAAGTCATATCTCCCAAATGAAGGTGGTTTTAAAGTAACTCGTAGCGGAGACTGTAGTGGTTATATATGGAATATTAAGTGGACAGGTAGAGGAGGTGATCTCCCATTGGTGTCAGCTAATGGGAGTGGTCTGTCAGGACATATGGTAAACATTTCTGTATCTCCCATTGTTAATGGAGGTGTGTGGCTAAGACCATTCCGAGGAGATATGTTACGGCTACCTGAGCTAGAACCACAGGTAGATAATAGTCCATGCAACATTATATCAATGTTACATATTATTATCATAACAAATCATACTACATGTATTTCAACATTGAAGGTCATATATAACTCTGAATGATAGTATTGTGAAATAATTATCAGCAGAATACAAAGACAAGTGTTTTCATCAAAGATTTATATTGTATTTCTCAATTTACAGGTTGAAGTCTTGGTTAATGGTATCCCAGCTTCTTGTAGGAGTCGAAATTGCAGTTTTAAATTTTCATCTGAAGTTACTCCTCAAATCATGTCAATCTCTCCTTCTATTGGAGGTCAAGATAGCACTCCAATCACTATCTATGGTACTGGCTTTACTAATGATATCAATAATGTAACAGTTACTATTGGTAATAGTCCCTGTGATGTTACATCTGTCAATGATACTGTCATATCATGTGTACCAACTCCTAATGTTGCTGGACCACAAAATGTCAGTGTACATGTTGATGGTGTTGGCTATTCAATATCATCAACTCCAAATTCCTCCATTTTCCAATATTCTTTAGTTGTTAATTCCATTCAACCTGACAGAGGAAGTATTAGTGGTGGAAATTTAGTCACCATTACTGGAGTGGGGTTCCCAACACTGTCCAATATCACTAAACCCCCTAATGTACCATTTTACTTCTCACGTGACTTTTACGTTGTTTTTGATGACTTTCCTTGTGTTATCATATCTTCAAACTTAACAGTATTGACTTGTACACCACAGCCACATCGTTCAGATGTAGTCAATGTTACAGTTGTTGTAAATGGTGTGACAACCATAATTGATTCTGGCTATGAATACACTGCTAATTCATCAGCTACAATTACATCAATTAATCCATCATCTGGACCAGTCTATGGTGGAACAAAACTTACCATTAATGGAAACAACTTCAACTTAACAGATATGTCAGATATTGTCATTACTATTGGACAAGCCTTGTGTGTTATAACATCATTCACTAACACAGAAATAAACTGTACAACTTCACCACATAATCCTGGAGTATATGATGTGTCTGTTCGTAGTACTATCTTTGGAGTAGCATTCAATGAGTCACAAACTGATATAATTGATCAACAATCAATCACACTAATGGAAATACTCGACTATTCTTCTAATAAGATATTCAATACAACCTCTCCATTTATGCTTCCAGTATTTACGTATCAACTCATAGTAACAAAGTTGACACCATGTAGTGGCTCTTTACTTGGAGGAACTAAAGTTTCTATAAATGGAACTGGTTTTGGATCTAATGTGACTGTCACCACTGGACTAGGAATAGACTGTAATGTTACCACAGTAACTTATGAGAATATTGAATGTGTTACCTCATCAACAAGAAAAGAACACTTCATTGACAATAGTGCAAAACATGCAAGTATGTTTAATTTAAGTTATTGTACATAATTATATGTAATTGTATGTTATTATTGTTCTCAACAATAGTTCTTGGACGTTACTTTGCATGGAATCCTGCTAGCATCAAGATTTTACCAGGAGACAAAGTCACTGTAAGTATAATAACTATGATACATAGGCATATTAGGTTCAGTTTAGATACCATGTAGTAGGATATTTGTATTGGACCAAATGTTCATATTTTTTCTAAGAACTATTGTAACAAAAGGAAAAACAGAGGGAATTGTAACGTGTGTTTTAACATTTTAAATCTATGGAAATTTTATTTGTTACAAAGTGATTTTAACCCCACAATATTGTGCTATGTGGCATCATAAAACATACCTATAGTTTGCTTACTGAGAATATACTTTGGTACATATATATTTTAACTTTGAAGTATGACATTGTGTTTTGGTCTTTAAAAAAATTGTATATCTAGTTCACATGATTTTGCTGTGAACTGATTGTCATTGGTATATAAATGTTAGTGGCATTCTAAGTTTTTACTCTAAAAGTAAAAGCTGTAAATTTGGAAGATAATTATATCAATGTATTGTGTTACTTAAAAATCTTCTTGATATCAGAATTGGAATTCCTATTAAATTTATGCCTGCCTATATACTTTAATTTATTTTGCATTGCCATTACTCTAATTAAATTTTCCAGTGGAAATGGACAAATGGAAATTTGACTGTTCCCCATAAATTTGAAGTACATCAAACTGCCGGTCCTACTACTTCAAATTATCTTAGTGGTGGCTTCCAAAGCACAGCTAGTGTTGAAGGGACCTATTCATACACATTTACACAGTCTGGTGTATACTATTTTGCTTCATATGTTGATGATGTGTGCCAGTCGTGTCTAATGTCTGGTAGTATCACAGTAAGGGAATTAGAGGATGTAGCAACAGCTATTATAGTAAAAGTGGATGGCTTTGAAGCATTATATCACTTAGATTACCACAATGATACTGACTTATCATCTGGTAGTGGTCAAACAGAATGCCTCTCTTGTCAAAACTTGACCAATTCACTTGAATCTAAATCAAATCCAATGTTTGTTTATAGTAACTGTAACACTCCTGTAGTCAAATGGATTAATGGCTACATATCTACACTTTATTCCAACATATCTCTCTCAGGATATGACTTTGGTCTTGATCCAAGTAATGCTATTATCAAATTTGGTGACTACTCTTGTACATCACTTCTATATAGTGATAGCTTAATAACTTGTCATCTTAATATGACATCTCAACCTACTCCATTTAGCATTCTTCCTTTATCACTCCACATATATAACAGTGGCTTTGCTTTCCTTAATAATGAAGCTGTGGTTCATAGAGCAATAGTCATTACTCCAGTGATTAAAAGCATTTCACCTTTATCTGGGTCAGTGTTAGGTGGTAACATCATTAATATTACAGGAGCTTCATTTATAGAGACCAACCTTACCGTATATATAGGAACTGAAAGATGCACCATCAAACAAATTTCTTACTATCAAATTCAGTGTATTGCTCCACGATCAGTGAACATCAATATGCCATACTCCACTGTACCTGTTAATGTCAGCTATGGCCCAAAATGGGAAGTGATCTGTGATAGCAGTGATGGTTGTGACTATCAGTATTCATTAAATGCTACACCAACGATTTTTGCTGTGGATCCAATCATTGTGGGTGGAGTTGACATGCAAACAATCACAATTAGTGGTGAATTACTGGACTCTGACTCCACTGTAATGGTAGGGCCGTTTGAATGTGTCAACGTCACTTTAATTGACTTTGAAAACATAACTTGTCAATTATCTCCTATTCAAGCTGGCAAATACTTAGTATCGGTTTTAGTTCCAACTTATGGTTTTGTGCAGTTTAGTGAAGGAACAGACAACTCAATTACTAGTCAACTCAGAATTGATGGTATCTCTCCACTTTTAGGTAGTATACGAGGTGGTACAAAACTAACAATATCTGGTATTGGTTTCAGTGACTATCTCAACAACAACTCTGTATCTATTGGCAATAGCACTTGTCAAATTGTTGAGAGTAAATACACAAGCATAAGTTGCTTTACTCCAGATCTTGGTCAAGAAGGTAATTTCACTGTAGCTGTTTCTGTAACCCCAGCAACTTCATCACGGCAGATGAGAAAACGAGATGCTGATGGAGATGGAGATGGTGGTCTTATCATACAGTACAGCAAAGATGTTACTCCTCAAATTAAGGGTATTGAACCAGTGTCTGGTCAGCAGGGAGATGTAGTTATTATTTCAGGTCGTAGTTTCACCACTAATATATCATTGGTTTCTGTAAGCTTTGGCAGGTCAAAATGTAATGTCTCTTTTACCAATAACACAATTATAATATGCACTCTTGGACCTAATTACATTGGAAGTTATCAAGTTGAAGTTGTTATTTTTGATAAAGGAAAGGCTGATGGTCAGCTTACCTTCATGTACACTTTACAAATTGATAGTGTCTCTCCTATTAATGGTAGTTTTGCTGGCCAAAATACATTGACTATTCTTGGTGTTGGCTTCAATCCTGTATCAACATTTATTACAGTATGTAATCAAACATGTTTGCCTAGTTTCACTCAACCATCTCTTACATCAATACAATGTATTATCCCATCATTCTCACATCTACTTGAAAATACTCCAACTCTAACATCACAGGCTTGTGATGTTACTGTTACTAGCTTGTCATCAACTGTATCTCTACCACAAGCTTATACTCTCCTTATAGACCTCACACCTAACGTTACATCCATTAATCATACTCGTGGTGGTACAGCTGGAGGTTCTATCATTGAACTTGTAGGAAGTGGCTTTAGTAACAATGTCACTGTTACCATAGCTGGTGTAGACTGCTCTGTGCTTGACAAGACTCAGTTTACTATTGTATGTCAAACTGGAGCTAGTGGTAGAACCATTAAAGCACCTGTAATGGTTTATGTTGAGGGAAAAGGTTATGCTATTTCCAATAATATTGAGTTCTATTATGTTGATCTGTGGAGTTCAAAGTACACATGGGGTGGATTAAGCTTGCCAAAAGAAGGAGATTTTGTCATAGTACCAGCAGGACAGACATTGGTCCTGGATATCTCTACTCCAGTTCTCAAAATACTTTTAATTCAAGGAGGTGAACTCATATTTGATGATGAAAAAGATGGCGTACAACTTCACAGCGAACACATCTTGATCACAGATGGTGGCAAATTACAAGTGGGTACTGAAGACCAACCATATCAGCACAAAGCTCAGATTGTCATGTATGGCCATGTCTTGTCAACTGAGCTTCCTCTCTTTGGTGCTAAGACCCTAGCTGTTAGAAATGGAACATTAGACTTACATGGTAAACCCATTGCTAACACATGGACGTGGTTATCTACCACAGCATATGCTGGAAATACAACCCTATATCTTAAAAATACAGTGGCTGACTGGGAAGTTGGTGGTAAAGTAGTTATTGCTTCTACTAGTTATAGTCAGCGTGAGAATGAAGAACTGACTATTGTAAGCATTGGTGCTGATAACATGAGCATAACAGTTGATCCACCATTACAATATACACATATAGCAGTGACACAAGTGATACATGGTCGAGTCATTGAAACACGTGCTGAAGTAGGCTACCTCACTAGAAATGTAGTTGTCCGTGGTAACAAAAATTCTGAATGGAATGAGTTCTTTGAAAATTGTCCTAGTGATTTTGATCCAGGCCAGTTTGCAGTACAGACTTGCTTCAATGGACGATTTGGAGCAGAGACTATCGATGATCAATTTGGATCTCAGATTATGTTACACAGAGGACCAAGGGACAAAGTCATTGGTAGAATTGAATACATTGAAGTTACTCATGCTGGACAGGCATTCCGACTTGGTCGTTATCCAATTCATTTCCATCTTAATGGTGATGTCAGTGACTCCTATGTTAGAGGGTGTGGTATACACCATACTTTTAACAGAGCTGTTACTATTCATGGTGTTGACTACCTACTGGTTGAAAAAAATGTGGCATATAACATCTTAGGCCATGCATATTTTTTGGAGGATGGCATTGAACAAGGCAATGTTATACAATACAACTTGGGTATATTTGTTAGAGCATCCAGTAGTCTACTTAATGTGGACATCACACCTGCAACATTTTGGGTAGTTAATCCAAACAATACTTTGAGACATAATGCAGCAGCTGGAGGTACACATTTTGGGTTTTGGTATCGTCTCCCTGCAAATCCAACAGGTCCATCCTTCACTACAGCTGTAGAGCCCCTTCATCTTCCACTTGCCAAATTTACTAATAACTCAGCTCACTCCTTTGGTTGGTATGGTATATGGATCTTTCCTAGTTACCATCCTGAAAAGGCTAACACTTGTGATAAAGTCACTCCAGCAGTATTTGAGAAATTTTTGGCTTGGCGTAATGTACGAGGTGTTGAATTCTCAGAAGTGGGTGCTGTTCAACTAAAGGACAGTGTAATGTTAGATAACACAGTTGCTGGTGTGGAGTACACTAAGGTTACAGCAGCTTGGGGTAAGAATGGCTCCCTCATTGAAGATGTCCTTATTGTAGCTCATTCTGATTTAAGAAATATAGATAATGTTAGCACCAAAGTTTGTACTGGTGCTGGTATTAAAACTCCTCATTCATACTATCTGACCGTGTCCAATGTTACCTTTGTTAACTTTGATGAAAGTAACTGTTACACACTACAAGCTTGTTCACATTGCAGAACAAAACAAGGAGGATTTGAAACTAGGTTTGAGAAACTAGTGTTTGATAACAGTCCTAATATTGCAACTTGGAAATGGGAACATGAACAAGTCTTCAGAGATATGGATGGTACACTAACTGGCAATGTTGGAGGAGCTCTTCTACCTACTTCTACTATTTTACCTTCTCCTCATTGTAGTAATCACTCTGCTTCAAGTTTTGGAGCTGTCAGAGGAAGTGTTTGTGATGATAAAGTCCACTTTGCTCGTTTTGCTCTCACTAACCCTACTCCATCATCTCTCACAACCAGAAATCTTAATGTCACTAGTCAACATGGTATTCTTCAATTAGAATATGTGTTCAAACGACTTCTACTTGGTCCTGGCTATATGGCTCTATTACCCATCAAAGAAATATATCAACTTGATTGGGATGAAGGAGAAAGGTTTAATAACATATCTTATTCCTCCCTTTATTCTGGTATTACAACATCTGATTATCTTTGGATACGACATGATTTTAACAAGAGTGTGGACTATATAAGCATCAATAAACAGGAAAAAAATGCCAGTTTGATCATACCACCTGGTGGATCATCACAGTTAGGAGATTGGTTTGTCAATAACAATGAGACATCTGTCACATATTATGTAAATGGTAGTAACCCAACCTGTCCTAGTAATGTTCCAGTATCTTTTACTTCTTATCGATGTTTCTATAAGAATTGTATTCCACCTCCTCCACCTAAACCACCAACCCCTCTACCTCCTGGTCGTCCTAATGTCACCAATCTCTGGTCTGACCAATCTATATGGCCTAATGAACTGTTACCACAAAATGATACAGATGTGTACATTAACTGTAGTTTATATATTCTGGTTGATGTTCCTTTACCACGTATTAAAACATTATCTATCTGTGGAGGACTAGAATTTCTAGATGAGCGTGACCACATTTTAGAGGCAAATTTGATTTTAATTGACAATGGACGCCTTGTTGCTGGCTCTGAAGACAAACCATTTCAACATCAATTAACAATTATACTCAATGGTAACTTAAATTCACCAGAATATCGTCTCCCCAATCTTGGACCAGTTTTGGGTGCTAAAGGTATTGGAGTGTTTGGTCAACTAAGCTTACATGGTAAAGATCGCTCTCCCACTTGGACCTTCTTGGCTCAAACAGCAAAGGAAGGAGACACTCAAGTTATATTAAGCCAAGCTATAGACTGGCAAATAGGAGAAGAAATTGTTATTGCATCCACTTTCTATGAAGCAGGACAAACAGAAGAACGTACTATTACTAGTATCAGTAATGATGGACTAACTCTTAGTTTAAACAGTCCTTTAACTTATAACCATCTTGGAGGAGTTCACAACACAAACTCCTGCTCAGTAAATATCAGTGCTGAAGTTGGACTTCTCTCTCGAAACATCAAAATTCTAGGAACACATCCTAATGCTACTGTTGATGTTGCAGATCAGCAATCATATGGTTGTCGTGTTCTTGTTGGTACTTATTTTGTTGACATTTCTGGTACAATACAATATACTGGATCAGCTCAACTACAAGGAGTTGAATTTAAAGGATGTGGTCAAGAAGGTTTTGTGGAACGTTTCGATCCTAGATACTCACTGGCATTTCTCAATATTGGTCAAGTTAAGGACAACAGTTCATATGTCAAAAGCTGTAGTTTTCATAAAGGCTACAATACAGGCATTGGTATATTTGGGACTAAAGGAATGTCAATCACCAATAACGTAGTCCATCGTACTGTAGGACCCTCTCTCTATATTACAGGCAGTGATCATCAATTGATTCAAAATCTAGCAGTGGTAGCTTTGTTTCCTGGAACATACAATGGTCGTAATGAACCTTGGAATGCTGAGTGGACAGCCAACTATGAACTTGCTAAAGCCAGCAACTATGTTTTGATTGGAAATTCAGCTGCTGGTGGAGCTAAGGCTGGCTATCATACTAATGGAGAGAACTGTATATCATCCAACTTCAGTCCTACCTGGAAGAACAACATTGCACATACCACACTACATGGTATTCATGTGGGCTACAGTGATGGTCACTTTGTAGGAGATAGTGGGTGTTCATCTTTCCATGACTTCACAATATATAGCTGTTATCACTATGGCCTTTTCTCATACTCTAAAGCTGGTGTTTTAGTTACAGAATCTACATTTGTTAACAATTATGCTGCCATATTCACTGCTGTAATTGGACCTGGTGCTCTATCTCATCGAGTCAGTACTAAAACTGTCATTATAAGAGACTCAGAGATCATTTCCAGTATTAACTCTGGTGTTACTATTAATTGCACTGAGTACAGCTTTAAACCAACCATTGGTTATCATGCCAGATCACATTCAGGCATCCAAAGTCCTTGGAAAGGACATGTTGGTATAATTCTGTCTTCATTTACATCAGGTTCTGGTCACTTTCCTAAGTTCCCATGGTCAGGCACTCCAAATTATCCTGCAATCAAAGGCCTCACTAAACTCAATAATGTTAGCTTCTGTAACTTTGGTACTCACTGCTCTTCTATGAAAGAAGTAGCATTGATGACACATCCTACATCTGAAGACTGTCAACATCCTGTTTGGACAAAAGGAATCTCATTTCTGTCAGTGAACAAAGCTTCTAAATTCTTCAATCACAACCCAATACTTGGTAGTGTCAATCCTTCAGACTGTGTTGATATGGATTGTGATGCATTAAAGAAAATTCTCATTCGAGATCTTGATGGCTCTTTCACAGGCTCTACAGGTTTGAATTCCCTCATTTCAAAGTCAGAGTTTGAATGGGATGGTGATCGTAGACGTGGTTTGGGTGACTATCGAATTCCAAAAACAATGTTAGCTACTCCAACAGGTAGTAAAATTGATCCTGATGTACTCTATCCAAATAAGGGCATCTATAGAGGCAGTGCTGGTGATTGTCAGTGGGAAGCACAATGGAACTCTTACCACTGTACCAATATTGATCACATGATGTTTGTCATAGAAAGTCTTGATGCTGATACAGAAGTTCGTCGACTCTCTCCCATTGGCGTTAATGCTAATGGGTATATAGATTTGATAAATGGTCCTCAAGATCATGGATGGTGTGGTGGATACACATGTCAAGAACGTATATCAACTTTCTATGCTATAGTATCAACTGGTCTAAACTACACTATTGGTATGACTAGTACCAATCCTCAAAAGACAAACCTTTATCTTCTTAATGCCAATGACTTTCAAGGTCTTGTTATAGCTATAATATATACTAACCCACAGAGACTGGATGTATATGTTGGTACTGAATATATCATTCCAACTAATGGCTATATGAAGGATGGCAACCTTCGATATAAACGCGGTGACAATTTCATACCAACACTCTCTGATAGCCATGGAACAAACTATTATGATCGTAACACTAAAAGATTACATATAGTGATCAAAGGTGACACACCAGTTAGAATTGAGACTACTCAAGTCATTCAACTTGGTTTTGATCTTCCTCCTGTTACTGTGAATGAATTTTTTGAAGTCAACTTAATTCAAAACTTAGCCCTGCTCCTTGGCATTACACCAAATCGCATTAGAATGGTCAACGTAATTTCTGAAAGTGCAGGCCGCAAACGAGAAACAGGACGTACCAGAGTTGAATTTGAAGTAGGTGCAGCACCTTCTAATGACACTACAACACCAAGTGTCAATGGAACAGATGGAAGTTATAACAACCAAACTGGATCAACTCCACAGGATGACATGGTCTACAAGGAGCTTCTTAATATCACAACTCGTGTTGGTGAAGTCATTCAAACTGGAGAACTATCAAATAAAATAGGTTATAATGTTTTAGATGCTGTTGTTATTAAGCCACAGCCAATACGAACTGATCCAACACAAGGAGTTAGAGCAACAAATGTAACTGGTGGACCTCAACCTAGAGATAATGGTACAGCTAACTTAACAACATTTTATGATAAACAAGTTCAAAAGGAACAAGAAGAAAGAAATGATACTAATCTACTAACAATAAGCATCCCAACAAGACTAGGTATTATAAATCTACCTTCACAGGGTGTTGAAGGTATTCTATTAACTTCTCCCATTAAAGTAGCAATGTATGATGGGGCTGGCCTTGTAGTGTCTACATTAGGTGTAGGACTACCTTGGCAGTTAACAGTATCACCAATATCAAAACCCACTGGTGCTTTTCTAATGAATTCTACTATGAATATAGGAAATGGTATAGCACAGTTCACTGATCTCCTCTTTAGTCATCCTGGAACATATCGTCTACAATTTGACATCACATACCCTCTTACTGCTAACTTCTCTTTCACCAGTAGTAGTAGTAGTATCAACATTCAAGTGAGACAGCTCTTCCTTCAAGTCGTCTCTCAGCCACCATCAGTTACCAATACAACATTTCCCTTCTCATCTACTGTAACTGTTCATATTATGGATACCAACACAAATGCTATAGCTACTAATTTACAATGGAGGGGACAACAATGGTTTATGACTGGTGCTATTATCTTAATTTCTACTGGTCAGAAATATGGGCAGGATATTACTGTGAATATTGAACAAGGAGTGGCTCAGTTTCAAGACATCCATGTCAAAAGTGCAGGATCATACAAAATTCAATTTTCAGTTTCTACAAATCCTCCCTCTTCTAGTAATCAACTACCTCAACCTATAGACAGTAATACCTTTGTAGTTGAGGAGTTTCCATTCACACGTTACATTGTAACATACAATAACAGTTACAATGACATTATTAGAGGCTTTGAAGATGAATTCAAGGCAGCTTTAATAGCACGCATCCAAGAGAATTATCCCAGTGTATTGGTATACAATGTATCAATATATGAAGGTAGTATTATTGCTACTTTCTTTGTCACCGGTAACAGTGCAAATACACTTAATAATATTGCCACAGACACAAACCTTTTCTCTTTTTCATTTCGTGGTAGAGCTCTTGATCTCTCTTCCATACAGCAAGATCCTGCCTATCCTATAACACAACCAACTGAACCACCTGTAGTAAGCACTGATGTAACAAAACTAGTTTTGGGGATAGTGTGTGGAATACTTGGACTGTTGGTAGTGATACTTCTATTCATCACTGCACTTGCTATTGTTTGCTATTATACTAACAAGAGAAAAATAGTAAAGGCTCAGAAAATCAAGGTCAAACCAGTGGAAGATACAGAGCAACCTCCTCCAGCATACACGATATATCCCAACATATCTGCATTAACAGAAGGTGATGAAGATTACCCTCTGTTTCAGCTCATTCCACATGAGGATGAGAAAGAATCTATCAGTGGTAGTGATTCACGACCTGCCAGTCAGGCATCTGGTAGAAGTTTTAGCTCTGGTATCCTGAGACGACGTCAACAAAAAGATGAAGTAGAGTATATTAATAAAACAGAGACAAAGTCTTCATTAGTAGATGGACAATCGGATAATAAAACAAGTACCAATACTCAAAAGATATATAATGGAGAATTAAATAATCATCATGTCAT
Organism: Xestospongia muta; assembly: GCA_963693285.1. NCBI lineage: Eukaryota > Metazoa > Porifera > Demospongiae > Haplosclerida > Petrosiidae > Xestospongia > Xestospongia muta. The sequence continues at coordinate 18,579,748 of OY848917.1, forward strand.
ACATTCTAATGATGTGCCACATCCAATAGCCACGGATCATCCACATTCTTTAAATCCTTTGTCCTCAAATTGTGATACAACTACACTTACTTTGCCAAGTGCCCCTCCTCCTCCTCCCATAAATCCAGTCATCAGTACAAATACGAGGCCAGTACTTCCACCTATCTCTCAAAATAATAATACCAGTTACAATTTCAATCAGGCACTCCCTCCTTTGACTTTTCCAGAAAAGAAATAATTATAGCATAATTATTATTATTAGTCTTAGTTAGGCCAAATTTAAACTGACAATTACCACTTAGAGAGTTTAATGATCAATTATCACTTAGTTTCATGATTAATTATCACTTAGAGAGTTTAATAATTAATTGACTAACCATTTATTTCATTGGTTTTTGCTTATTTATTGAGTTTCAATATAAAAATAATTTTATCAAACAATATGTACCAATACTGTAATGTAATTAACACCAACAATAAAGTAGATTCAACAAAAATCATTAATACCACTATCACTGGAACAAAACTAAACAGGATAACATTGATGATGATATGTAGTATTGTAATAAAGCAGTGTATAATGTATGATATGTATTAATAACAGAATTATAATGTAGATGTCTAAGTAACAGTGCAAAAAAGCAATGCTTATAAAGAGTAAATGTGTCCTTCATCGTTTAAAGAAATGTATCAAAGTGTTTGGTCTAGCTCCAGCAACGAAGAAAGACACTCCAGTTAGAAGAGCACAGAGACAATATGCAATGACCAAGAAGTAGACAGGAGACACCTTATCATTAATGAGTGACTGCAGATAAAGTAAAACCACAAGTGGTTATATAGTACATGTATAGGACATCCAAGTGTAGACATCTATGCTAACATAATGACAATGAATATTATTAGAATAAGTGGGTGTGGCTATGTCTATTCCTTTATTCATTATCTGAGTAATTGGGTGTGGTCTTTTTATGTGTATACATTCCCTGTAAGAAAGCAATTAGGCATTTTGTATTAAATGTAATTTTTAATTGTCCACTATAAAGAAGTTAGTTGAAAAGTCTTAGGAAACCCTAACAGTGGGACGCTCTATCTCACTAGCTTACTGGGAGGGTGAACAGATCTAAGACTTTGTGTGTGTCTGCTGTATCTGCTGATGAGATCTCCAGTTAGAAGATCGAAACAACCATGCTCGCTTCAACCAATTGTGATCTGTCAAGGACTCTATTCCAGCTAACTCATTGGCTGTTGCTATGGACTCCTTAGATGTAATTTGATTGGTTGTTGTACTGTATATATAGCTTGGTTTTGTTTATTGATTTCTAGTATTGGTTGTCCAGACAAATATAAAGTCTGAAATGCCCCTCATATAAAGAGGTTTCACTGTACAGAACAGTAATAGTTCTTACCAGACAGGAGACCAACATATGTGTTAATGGAACAGCAATTACTAAGAACCAATTACGTTTTTCCCAGCCAGCAAAAAATAATACTCCCCAACAAATGTGCAAGATAATCATAACTTGAGTACCAAAGGCTAAGTAGAACAGATAACAATGATAGATTTATATTGGAAATTGAAAACAGAGTCTGTACCTTATTAATGTTTAATACAATACCTGTCACATGGCCTATCAATTAAGTTAATCTCAATGTGTCACTTTCAGTGCATTGATTGGTACTATAAATAAAGCATGTTTTGTTGAGTGTAGTCAAATAGATCTATTGTGTATTGACCATCATAGCCTTTGTGGTGATCATAACAGTGTGTAGCTAGTATTGGTAAAAGCTTATGACAGTTTTGAGAGGCAGAGCAAGGAAAAATGGCAGAATGGCAACAAAATAATGTAATAAGCATATGTAATTAATAAAATTTGTGTTAAATAACACAAGCATTGTTTCATAAAGTAATTAAAATTCACTAGGCATGTTCTCTTCTGCATTTCAGAGGACCTTAAACCATAATCATGTGTCTTTATAGTTTTGTCTACAGTACTCTACACTACTCCACAGTGGTAAGGCAGAGCCATATGATCAGTTACTTGTACTTGTACATGTACAGTGTATGTAATATAGATGTAGTATAGATAGCTATAGTTTGTATTACCTGAACTGAGAACAAAGTATTGACTATCTCCATGGATACCAACAATACCTGGTCCAGTAGCTACATCAAGAACATTAGCAAACATGACAATACCAGCTATTAAACCAAATCCAAGTCCACCGACTAGAGAGATATAAAAGAGACAAATAGTATAGTCTGGTGTTGCTGACCAACCCTTCGCAATGAGAGGAAGGGTCTGGGGATAAGTGTTTTCACTCTCTTAATACATGCTTAGGTCTAACTATGTTCTACCCACGTCCACATTCCTGCTATACGAGTCCTATATATGCTTGTCCCCAGACCTTCCTCTCTTAGTGAAGGATCAGCAACACTAGACTATAAATTGCTGTACATGAAGTACATGTACAATAATAAATAGCAGAATTGTATAGATTAGTACATAGATAGGAACAGATATAAGGAGACACGTACGTTGTAGATTAGTTAGTATGTGACAACATTCTTACCGTAAGCAATTTTGTGCTTCCTAATGTCAGACTTATCGTTACTGACTATCTCCAGTAAATGATCAGCTTTCCTAAAGAGTAATATATTTAATTGTGAAATTACACAAATGTCTCATCTTAAATGAATCATTACTTTCATAATAAGCACAGCATAATCTCTTCAAGTCACCATCATAATTATTAACATATTATATTTTTAATTCATGAAACCCGATATAACTATTAAAATTTAGGGAGTGGGAATCTTTTTTAAATCCTGAGCTCATAACAACAAGTTAAACATGAGGATGGAGTGCCAACTAAATAGCTGAAATTCATAAGTTGCCAATCATGGTTAAATAAGCACCCACTGAATTTTATACTGTAATAACATCCATACTAGAGAAAACATCATTATATTATAAAACATTATTATAGTCAAATTGAAATGATGCTGTGAGTGTACTCCTATTAAAGAGGTTTGATTGTAGTTGGGTATTATTTTATAATAATGAGATGAGACAAAATACATTAACTATCACAACATTTGATGTATCATTTGTATTTTGTGTAGTCATGTGACTTACTTCAATAAACGGTAGTAGAGATATCTAAACACTTCCTGTAGTATTACTGAGAAAGGTAAGGTAAATGCTGGAGTGTCTCTTAAAGGCACCACTATAATCCATATCAAAGATGATATTAAAAGAGATAGCAACCAAAAGAAAGACCTAAAATAATGACAGAAAAGCATATATAAAGTTTTATTACATTAAGTCACTATTCTATTGTTATATCCTGTTTAGTTAACCAGGAATAATATTGGTTTAAATTAGGAGAGGTGTTATTCCTCTTCACATAAACTTTGAGATATCCTAGTGAATTTAGTGAGTACTGTAATAGTTGCTAAAATTTGTATATGCTGAATTTTTTTATATAACAAATAAAATTAAGTTGAATGAGTGTGACTTGGAAAAAGCTAAAACTAATAGAAGCTAAATCAGAATGTTTTTAAATTGCTAAATTTAGTGATCTAAACTACATTCACATCAGAGAAATACCACTCGATCTGAAAATGTTTGACCTCAATGATTTATACTTAACAAGTTTGTTAATTTCTTTATGTATTACAACAAGGCACAATTGATTAAGCCATCTGCTTGGTAAACAGGATTTTGTACACAAGTTTAAAACAATAGATTATACCACACTTTCCGTATGTAATAGAGAAAGACCAGTCAGACTAACTACCAAAGATGTCCGTACATACACAAACAGACTTACCCTAATATCATAGCAATGATTTCATGAGGTTGTCTTACAACAGTTGTAAAAAATAAAGCGACAGGAGGTCCAAATGCTATCAAGCTATAAGCAAAAGCAGCTAAGACAGTCATCTTCTCTTGATTACCACGCCTTTTTGTTCCAATGTTAGTTTTCTAAATACAAGTATGATAGTTATTTCGGTCAAAACGAGAGCTCCACCCACTTGAGCAAAGTCCAATCCTGCAGACTGCAGATCTACTAAGTTCCGTCAATTCTATTGCCTCTTTACTTAGTCTGATATGGATTCCCAGTCATTAAGGTTTGTATAAAACTGTATAATCATATTGGTATTTAATTGACGTAATTATTGAGAGATTAGTAGTAAGTGAACGCATTGTGCACGGACACCTATATATACCACAGCATGTTTGATGTTGACTCATTGGCTTACAGATTCTGGAATGGTTCTTATTTAAAACGTTATATAGAAATAATGGACAATGCAGTACGGGTCTTCCCAACTCTCCAGACATTTTTTCAATTCAAGTGCTTTTGAGTGATTTGTATGGCTAGAACTCAATACACTCTAGTGGTTTGGTATATTGCCCTCAATAAATTGCATTCTTGAAAATAAACGTAATGTAATTGCTATACATATTGATAGTAATAGCAGTATTTTAAGACTATGGATCTAAGATAGAGTATATATAATGTGTGTAGACTTGTACATCATCCAGAGTCTACTTGTTTATTGTTATGAATTAAATTCATGATTGGTTGCTTAACATTGTTAAAATTTTTATTAACATGCAATCTGTGAATATTATTTTGTAGAAACGATAATAAATATATCAAGTGTTATTTGACACCATATCACACACACACACACATACATACATATATTCACACATACACATTGTATCATGTGTTACATTGTCTTCTTCACTATTATAGTACCAACAACAGTCCACCAAATGATTATAAATTTGTGAAGGTACTAACTACATCTAAATTGTTTTATTTTTATTGTTAATTTATGTTATTCTAGCCACCCAAATTAGGTCAATTTATGAGAGGAGGAGGATCTGTTTTGTCTTATGCAAATCGATTTAAACAAACACCTGATGAATCTGATGGTACACGCAAATTTAAAAGAGTCTCATCTCTTACAACTGATTACAACTTTTTGTCTCCCACTAATTCTAATACAAATGAAAAAAATCACTCAATGTGTGAAAGTTATGACAATAATACTGCTGGTTTACCCAAAGAAACAATTGGTCACGATGATGTATTTATCCAAAAGTCTCCAGATGAATTGAAAGGAAATACTCAAGGACAACTTTATAGACCTCAGAAACAAACCGCTGCTTTGCCAAGTGACAAAAATGAACTAAACCCAAACATGGAAACAACTGGAAGTTCTCCTACCAATAAAATAACAAAGTCATGGGAAGAAGGTATCAGGACAGATGAATGTCAATCTAATTATATACCAAAACGTAAACATAGACTGGGAAAATTTACATCACAAGAACCTTATACTGAGTCTCCTCCTTTTAACCAAGTCTCACCTTCAAATGATCATAACAGAGAAGAAATCACTTCCTGTCATAAGAGTATGCCTACAGAAACAACATTCTCACATGTCCAGACATCTCGATCAAGTGATGATGTCACTCCTCTTGTCCAGTCAAAAGTGACGATAGAAGTATCTTCTGGTAAAAAAGCTAATGATCATGATCCTACCACTTGTTTTTTAAAGGAATCTTTTGTTGTCTATGTTTGAATTAATTATTGTACATCAGGCTCCAATTTGGCTCCTTAATTGAATTACTAACAATTAAATAATTTTCTTATACAAATACATATGTATATATTTCCTTTATTTTTAGTATATAGTCTTTAGCAAAAATTTAAAATTCCATTACATATTACAAGAAAGACCACATAGTCATCCAGTAATTATGAGCAATAAGTCTAGCTTATAATATATTATACACAATGATAACACATAGAACTGAAGAGTCAGAAACAAGCAGTAATGTTGACACCATGTCTGTGGTCACGCTTTATATGAAACTCAAGTGTGTTAACTAGTGACATTAATGTTAACAAGCAAATACCAAAATGAATCAGCATTCTAATATCTTATTCAGTAGATTGATCAGTGTATCATTCAATAAGACTGTCAACGTTCAGATCTATCATATTTGATAGTAAGATGGAAGAATCTAAAGAGGAGAAAGTTACTAAAACAAAATGCAAAAGTCATGGAATATCTTGTTGCAAAGGAGTGAAAAGTGATTTTCGTATTCTTGTTCTAGGTCACACTGGGAGTGGTAAATCGACATTAATCAATGCTATGTTAGGAGATCACTTGGCAAAACAATCGTACTCTTCAGCTCCAACACCACATGCCACAGCTGAACTACATTATAGCCATGTAGCAGGAATGGAAATAGTTGCCTATGATACACCAGGCTTCCTTGATCCTCGAATATCTACTACAGAGCTCTTGGGTCAATTGAAAAATGACTATCCCCTTGGATTTGACTTGATCTTGTTGTGTTATCGAATAATCGATCGAGTCGACAAGAAGACAGTGGATTATCTTCAATGTTTGTGTACAAACTTTATGACCAACTATATTGATCAACCATTTATCGTAGCTTTAACATTCGGAAATCTCTTTTTAGAATTGAATGAAATTGCTGATCTCAAGCATCAAGAAGCTAAGCGAGTAGTCATAAATAGAAAAATAGATGAAATTAAGACATCATTTAATGAGATAAGCATGAAGAGTCTCAATGGAATGGCAATATTTGATAATATCCCATTTGTTATTACTGGTACTATGAAACAGAGACAATTGCCTAACACAACAGATTGGCTAAATGACCTTTGGATTGTTTGTTATGAGCAATGTAAATGTGATGTCAAACCAATTATTAACAACTTTCGTATCCAACTAGGTTTAGTATCTTCTATTGATGATCTCACTACAACATTAGCTAGTGGTATATCTACAATTGGTATGGTTGTTAGTACTGTCATTGTCCCAGGACTTTGGTTATCTATCGGTGGTGTGACAGAGGCAATAGTAGGTGGAGATTCAGCTACAACAGGAACAACTGCAGGAGACAAACAATTAAAAGGAGCTTCAAATTTATTCGCCACATCTAAGGAGAAACAAACTACTGCTGCAGACAATTTTGATGCTGATACATTACATTGCAAACAAGAGATAACATACAGTGTTGTTTGCCTACCATCAGCACAAGTTGATGATTTCTCTTCTGATGTATTCAAAGCAATAGGATTGTAGTAGAGCATTTAACTTGTAAAATGAAGCTTTTTATATCTTTCTTCATTTTAAAATAACGTTTCCCTATAATATGTATCATATAATAAAATTATTATAATTTTAATAAATTGTAATTCCATTTTGGTGAGGTTTTAGTTAATCAATGCAATGTCTTGTAATGAGATGCATTCATATTTTGCAGTACTTTTATTCATTGTATAAGCAGGCATTACTTGAGAAGCTTATACATAGAGCTCATCATCACTTACATAATTGATTGTATGCTTATGCTAGATAACGTAATAAGCTAGTTTTATTCTTGCCCCTTAATAATATAGTTTTAGTTTTAGCTGTTTTAACTGTTCAGTGATGCTGGTAATCATGTTAATGAGAATTATTAATAAGCTCATAATCCACACACACACACACACACTGCACCCACAAGAGCATGATGACAAAATTCGAAAAGAAGTAAAAACAAAGGCTGTGTGTTCACCAGCGTCTGCAAACATCATGGCCTCTGGAGGTGGTTACCAGCATACTCGTTAAAAAATTACAGGCATCCCATAAAGCTAAATCAAAGGATTATCAAACATGACAGCACTCCACTGTCTTGTACAACCTTGTTCTGCTACGTTATTAATTCCCATTCAAGGAAATACTACCACACATCAACTACATGCTCAGAGCCTGCATCACATTACCAGTTCAAGGAATAACTATTTACAATTTACATTAATATTATACTTTGTGAACTGTAACAAATTAAATAACAATTATATTGTCGTTGTCTGCAATAAAACAAAATATAAAAAAAACACAACTTGCAGTAACCATTATACAAGAAAATCATTCTTCTTCCATCATAGATACATGATAGGATGTTTATCTTTTGACATCCACCATCTGTTAAGTCAAACAATGGTTGTTTCTGGCAATATACATATCAGTTAATAAAAAATTAGTAGGTGGCTAGGATTATGTCTTTAATCAAATCTATAACTCTGCATTGGTTGAGGTGATGATGAGGTAATACTCTGTTCATCAACTTTTCTAAAAGAGATAAAATAAAACATGATGAATAGTCCAAAGTATAAAAGGATTAAAATAAAAGTAACCTTGTAACTGAATACAATGTGGGAAAATGTGCTCACTACTAGCTCCAACCACACCCCCAAATGAAATATTGGAGAATTATAGTGTGCTGTTTGGGTCAAAATTAAAAAAGGGAGCAACTCACTTTTGGCTGTACTTTAAAGTGTTTAGGATTTGGGGCAGAGTCTAGTAACAGTATAAAATTAGTATAATGCTGACTATACCACTGTCATAATCATTAGAACATTTCAACACAAACAGCACGTTATAGAGCATAAACCTTAAAAACAGTTTGCCAAATTCATCAATTATTTCAACATCCAAACTTTATGACAGCTCATAAAGCAAAAAATAAAAATAATACTGACCTTTTCTTTCTTTTCTGTTCTCGACTTCTCTCACAATCTGAGCAATCACATTCAGAATATTCAGAGTCAGAACTACTACTGCTGTCATCACTGCTCTCACTGGAAGGGATGCCAGTGTCTTGACTTAAATCAACTCTGTCAGCAATTTTAGATAACTCTGGTCGCTCTTCCTAAAAAGTTATAATTCTATATAATGCCCATTATCATTTGTGTAAAGAATAAGTAAATTGAAAAAAACTGTTTAGAAGCTTTCATTAGTCACGCCCAATGTCATATCCTTTTGGCAGCTAAGAAAGGTGTACATCAGTTGCACACTTTATTACTTCTAGAGTTTATATACAAGTGTATTGAGCTCATATAATTAGTTATAAATGCAAATACAATAACTGAAGTACACATACATGTACATACCTTCAATATTTGATACCATTTTTTGGACAGCTTAGGACGACCCCGGACTGTCTTGTGCCATACAGTAGGAAAATTAGTAGGACTAGAAAAATTTTGTGTGACAGCTATTGTGACATCTAAGTTAAGTACAACATGCCACCATCCACAAGGAACAAACACAGTCTCACCAGGACATTGCAATATCTCGAGCTAAATGAGAAATAAATGTTATCACTACATATAATGAATCACTCTACTTTAAACCAAATAAGGAATTATAAACATATATACATGTTAATGTAAAGCTATTTTTAAAGTTGTTTTTCTTCATTTGATATTACTGGTTAAGTTACTATTGTATTAGTCTTTATAAAAAACCAGTGTTACTTCATATAACTGTGCCAAATAAGTCAACGTTCTCATATAATACCTTAAAATTTTCATTTAATATTTTTTCAGTTCCACATTGTTTCTAGACTAGTTAAATACTCAAGTCTTACTATGTACTACTATATACTAGATAGTTCAGTTTTACAATACTTACAACTTTACAATCTCTAGGCCAGCTAAGTAGTTGAGTCTTAGGATATACAAGAGCAAACCAAGACACAGCTTCATCATGTTGATGACCTCCTAAACTTGGAGGTACTTTTAATAATTCTTTGGGAGTATGAGGAGGAAATAATGCCCACCTGAGGAAACAGAAATAATTTAAACATACTTAATAAAAAGTTAGAGTGATGATAGATTTGTTTATAAGAGAGTAAAGTTACATAAAAAATCTACTCCATATATTAACAATCTGATATACACTAATATTATATGAAATGGACATATTATGTGTTATAGTAAATTCATTCTTCTGTCAGAGAGATTCACGGCTTCCATGGGCTAGGGGTTTAGTAATTAGGGTTTGGGCTTAGGTTTTGGGTTTTAATCAATGGAAGGATAACCTGACCCTTGGTCATGTCTGGTGGGATAGTTGACCATTGGTTGTGCAGTCTGAAAGCCACATTCCACAAACTTAATACTTAATGTTTGGGAATAAGGTGGAGGGATCAGATCAGTATGAAAACATGCTGATCTTGGTCTGCCCCATTGGGCTTCCATATTAACCTTTCAGTATTCTGAAGTACATACTAAATCCAACATGTGTGACAAACTGACATGCAGAAACTCAGGCCACACCCACAATACCTTGCATTTAGCCCAGTATACTGTTATGGCCACCATCCACTAGGCAACTTTGTTGCTAGCAACATGGCAACAAAGTTGCTCAGTGGATGTTGTGTGTTGACTGTTGCTGGCAACAAAAGACTAGTTGCCAGAAAATTGAATGTGTTCAATTTCTGGCAAGAAAGTTGCCCAAACATCAAAGGGCTCACCGCTCTTGGGTGGAAAAGTATGAGTCATCATGACTAATCTACAAAATGGCTACCAGTGAAAATAGAACAGACCATGCAGCAGACGATGCAGAGACCGTTTCTGCTACAAATATTGCAGGGGGTAGACTATCATCAAAACACACTCAAAATTGGACATTCATGCTTGCATTCATGACAATATTATTAACTAAACATTAACAAGAATTTCAAAGATGACATTGACCCTACTCGTCTCAAAGCTCAACTTTCCACACTTCCAGATATGATTAGAATTGCATCTAATGACTTTATTCCTATAAAGCAAGTAACGAATGTACGAATGATTGCTGATGCAATAGAGAAAAGTGATGTTTTTAAGGGATTGCTGAGGATCTATTTTACCTATCCTGTGACAAGTACTACAGCAAAGAGGTCATTCTCTTCTTTGCGAAGGATTAAAATGTATCTTAGAAGTACAATGACCAATTGCAAGTTGAATAATTTATTTCTGTTGTACATTCGCAATGACAAAACTGAAATGATCTTCCTACCTACCTGTATTGTACAACCTTATTTTAAATGGACAGATGTAAACAAAGAAAATCTTACTAAACTGTTTGAAAGGTTTCTATGTCTTTATGACACTACCAAGAAAGAGTATCATGATCATAATAAGAAGAAAAGTGCTCATGAATCTATATCAGCCAGTTTGGGCATCAAGTACACGTATATAAATGTGTGTTGTGAGTATTTACTATTGGTTTATGCACGTATTGGTGTAAGTATAAAGAGCTTTGTATTTCGTAGGTGTGGGTTAATAAATGTAATTTATGATCAAGGTAAAAGCAAAAATAAAATCAATTAGAGCAATATATGGCCGAGAAAAAGAAGAAAAAAGTTTTTAAAAAAACTGGACAAGGTTTGGATGATGCCCCTGTAAAAAAATTGGCAATTTTTAGAAAGCTTGCAATTCTTAGATGATTTCATAATCCTGAAGTCAAATCAATCAAATTTAAAGATATAGATAATACAGTAATATAACGTATATTTGTTGTGGCTCAGTCTATATCATGTCGTACTGCCATGAAATGTTTCCCTCCAATGAATACATACATGATCTCTTACGTTCTTGACTGTAACTGAGTATACATCCCTTGCAGACATTGCACATGTATACACGATACACATGTATTTACACGATAATGCTGGCTTCAAATACATACACGTACATACACGGACAGAATAAAGTAGATGATATGATATTCATGGCAATTAATTATGGGCGTGGCCACGTGAAGAAAATGGCTTCAGTCAGGAGATGTTCTCACTCGCGTTCTCTCTTGCCAGTGTTACATAGTACTACTTCATTATTACCTTCTAGCAGTGAAACTGAGAATAGTCATGTGGTTGTTACTTCTTAAAAACTGGAAAAACTTGTCTTTATTAAATGATGTGTTTAATTATGATTTAATTATAATACATGATACATGAAATGATAAGGATTAAATAGATGGTTTTCAGAAATGCAAACTACAAGTACATACATGGAGATTTAATAATACATAGAAGTACATACACGGTTTGGTTTTTAAAATACAAGTACATACAAGTACACGGAAAAACCCAATACACGTGCAATGTCTGACCCCTTGTCTGTTTAGAGATATGAAACCAGTGCTTTGAGTAGTTTTTCACCATTCTCCCAAACTTAACTGATGTGTTAGAGGATCTTCAGAATCCATCCTTCCAGGGGGGGGATATACACATGTCTACTTGTATATTGTGTTCTGAGATAATTGTGGAGAACACAACTAGTAAGTGTGATGGTCTCAACCATTTCAGCATTTGCAACCCAATGTCTTCTGTTCATTGGAGTTAGAAATGAGTGCTGTTCTATTTGCTCAGTAGTAAAGGAGAGGATGCAAGAGAGCATTGTTGTTTTAAGAACAGGATCTTCAACAGTCATGGATCTGTAATAGTGAAAGGGTTCAATCTATTAGGTATATGAAGTTTATTGGAGATGGAAACTTTAAGCCTTCTTTACTAGAAACTACTAATGATAGAAGATAACTAACTAGCAAAACTGCTAACTACTAGATACAGTCTACTACTGTTAAGAGAAACTAAGTTTGTTTAGTAGTAAGTTAATAGTTGTAATGTTATCAAGAAATCTTCTGATGTTGTATGGATCAGTACTTTCATGGAATTGTTAAAAGTAAGTGTATTATTAAATAGAACGTGTTATTAAATATAATAACTTGTTAAGTGAACTGTGTGTGTAGGAAATAAGTTTTTAGGTTATTTTGACAAATTAATTGGCTTTAATTAATGGATTTTTTATTAGCAGTAGTAATTAGTGGTATTAGACATAGCGATAATATTTAATTTTATATAGCTACTAACTAGAGGCCTATTAATGTACAATTTAGTCTAGTTTGTTTGTTATAACTGTATTTGTAAATATTAGAAATAACAATATTGAAGCTTTTATTATTAATTAATGTAGGCATGGTCAATTGTCAAGTAGAGAAGTTGAGTTTTTCTAGAGAAGAAGTGAATTATAAAAATTGTTAACTTAAATTCTTAAATTCATTATAACATATAGCATCAGTACCATATGGCAGACGTGTTGAGAAGATAGAGTGTGCAAACCATGCAGTTAAGTCCTACCACTCAAGGCCCAATATAGTCAAAGACAATCCCAGTTTTGGTGGTTCAGGTAAGTAGACAAAACATATCATTACCAAAATTACACAGGCAGCTTTCATTTTGTGCTATTGACTCTGATTAGTGTATCTCAAAAAGTATAGCAGTAATTAAAAAAAAGCTTTTATAGGATTATAGATCTCATATACCTGTAATAGCTAATAAGTAAGTGTCTAATGTCTACCTTTGAGAAAGTTTTAGAAAAATGTACCTTTGTTCTGTATACTGTTACTCCAGTAACTCTTGATTGATACAACCAATTGTTTTAAATTTTTAATCCAAGTTGAAGATCATTGATATAATTTAGTAGTCAGAGGGTGGTATTAAAACATGTAGAAATAGACATAGAAATTATATAGAAAAAAGTTAAGCTATGAATATCATTAACGCCACCATACCACCACTTTAATGTTTTTATGAGTAGTATCTGCAAGACATTCATTTTGATTGAAAGTGCTATGTTGTTAACTTTTAATTTGTTTGATTATTGAAAAAAAGCTGTACTATTTCATAGTATTATAGCTATTGTAAACAAGGTGTGAAGGTTATTATTACTGTCAATAAGAGAACAAAAAAAGTTAAAAAAGGTGGGGTCATTGATTCAGTTGTATGTGTAGACATTAATCATATGTCTATAGAAAAAGGTCTTGATGTAATTTTCTAACCACATAATGATACACTAAACCAAATAAATGATGACCACACAATCAGTGATCTTTACATAAGTGGACAAAAGTGGAAGACAATAGAGTGGTAATTTGGAGCATGTACTCTTCATTTATCTTATCTCTATGTTAGAGAGTGTTTTTTAAAAAAGCACTGAGATCATTGATATCAGATTGGAAGAGACTACTAGATAGTGTTTCAACAATATATCGATATATCGGTATATTGCAATATTTTGTTAACCAATTTTGTTAAAATTAAGCTTATTTCAAGATCGATGTATTGTGATGATGCAACAAATTGCTGATATTGCAATTATTGTTGCTAGCACGTGCGCGGTATAAATCACGTGAGCAACTTAGTAATGAAAATAAAATGGCGAGTGTTGGAGAAAGCACGTGGGTGTCAATCATCCCTAATCCTACTGCAAAAACAGAAGTTTGGGGGCATTTTGGCTATCCTGGGAATGAAAGTGGAGGTATAGCCACAAAGTCAAAGGTTATTTGTCGCCACTGCAATAAAACCAAACCGTACAAGAACAATACTACTAATTACTTTTTGTATCTTTTTTCGTGCAAAAAAATTCAGTTTGAAAATTTATTAAGCGATTGTCCAATGAACAGGTCAAGGCCACAATACTACAATATATTGCAATATGCATTTTAACAATATGCAATATCAATAAACTGTATATTGTTGAAACACTACTACTAGAATGCAATAATTTGTTAGGAAGAATTTATGAAGATGAGGTACTGAAGAAATGTTTAAAAGTGGTACTCATATTGAAAAAACAGTTGATTTTCCAGGATTCTTGTCAGGTGCTACTGAATGAAAAATTTGTCTTTTAAATTATTGACATTTTCTTTGAGTAGCAGTTCAACAACTTAGTAATGACCATTCTGACAGGTTATATTTATTTGTTTCTTTCCTTCTCCTCTTCTTCCATCTCAATTTAGAATCATGTCAATTGAAAATATCAAGATTTCATTGCACATTCAATGTTAATAGAGATAAATTCACTTCACAATCAAATTTAACTTAAAGGATCACCAGCATCAATGCCAAGTACAGAGGATACACAAACCGCCAATTACACTATCATTGAGGTAAATATCATATGTCTGAAAACATATAGTACATCCCGGTTTTGCTTGAACATCATACAAAAACACTGCCATCCCGACATCCCGGTTTTTATATTACAAATCCTACATTTTGGTATGATGCATGCTCCACCTCCCAACCCCACCCACAATTATTGAGTAACAAACATGGTGTCATCTTCTACTACCACGATGTCTCCTACCAGCTTTAGCAGTGAAGGTGAGGAAGCAGAGGAAACTCCTACCAGTTCCATTGGTCCTCCAAGAAAGAAAATAAAGCACATGAACAGTAAATATCAAACTGAATGGTCACACAAGTACAGTATGTAGTGGTAGAGGGGAAACATTTGCCTACTGCTCAGTCTGCAATGTCGATTTTTCAGTGGCTGGGGGAGGTGTTTTTCAAGTGAAGCGCCACTGTCAGAGTAAGAAGCACAGCAGTAGAGCAAAGGAACTAAATCATCATGTTAAAATTGATTCACTCGTTAGTCACCAAGCACAAGATCAAGTAACACATGGTGAGCTTTATTTTGCTAGGGTTTACCAAGTAAGTGCAGCTTCTGTCATCAGGCTACTGAAACAATTTAACAATAATTCCATCTATGATGTTGATGCAATTCTAATGAAGTTTTGTGAGTACAAGTCACTACCAGATAGTCAGCTACCAATAATAGCATCAAAAAATGCACTAGAGGGATTTTGGTCAGCAATGGGAGAACTATCACTCTTAGCTGGAGAAGGTGGAAAGCAATCCAGTCATCTAGCTGGATTCTGCAAGAATTTACTTATTCTACCTCACTCTACTGCTAATCCAAAATGTCTCTTCAGTATCGTTGGCAAAGTAGATACATCTGAGACCTTCATCCTCAAACTGTTTGTGACATCTTGAGTGTGAAAATCAATGTTGACGAAGAGTGCTACAAAAGCAACGATCTCTTCACATAAGACCTGCTTTACCAAGCAAAAAGAGCTACTAAACATTGTCTAAATAATAGTGAAACATAACTAACTGTAAATTTTTGTGAAATAATAAGATGCTTTTATGCCAATATGGTATACTATATTAATCAAGCACTGAAATATCATTTCAAGCAAAACACATACTCTTCATAAGCAATTTTGATTTCAAGGTTGGTAGGTATGATAGTACAAATTACGTATTCTTAGTATTACTATTAATATTCCATTAATTAGAAATTTGCTTCCCTTCATGGTTTGAAAAATGACAATAAAGTAATAAAAAGTTTTATGAAGCAAGAGAGTTGATATTGGCCAGCTACATTTATCACTATTGATGCATCGATGACATTGCTATTTTCAGTAATAGCAGAGCTCGTCCCATATTTAGGGTTAATGATTATATAATATATAAGAAAGTAGATGCTACATATGTTGAAGATGTTGGAAGTGCAAATACTTCCTGAGGAGGACAAATATTGAATATCTTAAACAAAACACATCAGAAAGTCTTAACAGTTGGCAGCTTTTCTTTATTTAACAAAAAGAGCCATATAATTGACTTAAACAATATTTATAGCATACTCAAAACTGCTAAGGTAATTTGACTTGTGAGTACAGAGTACAGACTGGAGAAAAAGGATAATTTCTGCATTCGCCTGCTCTGTTTTTACTTGCTAATTGATATGCTTACAATAATATATCTACCATTTTGTAATGAGTTGCATAGAACTCTATAATCGAATAATCTGACTATAATCGGCTGAACGTGTTTCATATTTTACACCTTTAATACATCATTGCACTTTCCAGTGTATCATGCCACCCATTATACCCAAAATGAGAGAACGGATTCAATAAAATACAATCTATACAGAAATTAAACAGTTAACAGAAGAGCAGTCTCTTAAATGCTGTACATAGAGTAGTACATTGTAAACACAAGTATACAAGAATGCTTGCTAATGTTCTACTCAAATTTACAGACAGTGTTCTAGTAGCTAATACACAAGTTATTTGTTCTATTAGAATACCTACTATATTCTAATGACGTGCAATTATTAATGCTACAATAATTTATTAATGAATATTACATTTATGACACAGGCACAATTGATTTATATATGTGCAAGCATTGTTCTGAAAGACAGCAGCAAAATTAGATATTCAAGTTTAAGCAAATTTACAATTGCTTATTTAAAGTACAACAAGCCCGTAAACTAAAAGGTACTGTTCAACACCTCTAAAGTGACCTCATGACTATGAATTTGATTCACAGTCACCACAACATCCAAAGCATATTAAAACAGTTCATAATATGCCAACAAATCCAACATTTCTTTCATAATCTCCAAGTCTAAGTCTTCCCAACAATAAATAGTGGGTGGGGTAGGTCAGTGTTATGTATGTTAAGCTGCCAATGATGTCATTTACAAGTAAATGAATTGAAACAAACATGAGGTCTTGATGTCAAAACAAAGGAGGCAGACAATGTGAATAAGCAGCATTATCTATTGGGTAATGTAAGTATATTGATCATATTACTGGTCCAGGACCACCCTGAGGTCTTCTAGGTCCAGCTGGTCCCAGTATCGATTAAATATACTGTGAAACATTGTATGTTGCAACAAATCCTTTTTTAGAAGACTCGGCAGCTTTACTGAACTACAAGCAAGTGGGTAGTGTTTACACAACTAACAATATTTACAACATGTATGTGAGAGTTTTAGGTAACAAGAAAGCCATTACTGAATTCTTTCACAGCCATTACTCACTTGGATAGTGTTTCTAAAGTAAAGAACTGGTTAAACAGTCAAATTCTTCTTCATTGCTCCATAAAACATCTAAATTTAGTGTTGAATCTCCGTAAACCTTGATTAATATCCACATCAGTGTAACACTAATCATCTGCAAAGATGTGTGGTCAGCTATCCAGATACAGACATTGCACATGTATACATGATACACATGTATTTACATGGTAATGTTGGCTTCAAATACATACACGTACATACACGGACAGAATAAAGTAGATGATATGATATTCATGGCAATTAATTATGGGCGTGGCCACGTGAAGAAAATGGCTTCAGTCTGGAGATGTTCTCACTCGTGTTCTCTCTCGCCAGTGTTACATAGTACTACTTCATTATTACCTTCAAGCAGTGAAACTGAGAATAGTCATGTGGTTGTTACTTCTGAAAAACTGGAAAAACTCGTCTTTATTAAATAATGTGTTTAATTATGATTTAATTATAATACATGATAAATGAAATGATAAGGATTACATACATGGTTTTCAGAAATGCAAACTACAAGTACATACGTGGAGATTTAATAATACATACAAGTACATACATGGTTTGGTTTTTAAAATACAAGTACATACAAGTACACGCAAAAACCCAATACACGTGCAATGTCTGCCCTGATAGGGGTAAGTATTTATCCAGCATCCATACCATGAAGGCTCACATGGGGATTTTACCAGAACCTCTTTGCAACAATGTATTGTAATGTACCAATGTAAATCTATGAGTTTGTGTAAATTTACAGTGCTGATTTTCAAACCATGGTTCGGCATCCATTCATATGAATTGGGGACCATTCGATTATAAAAATATTAAAATTTGTCTTAAATCCCACTTTAAGTGGGTTTTTGATGACCCATCTCAATGCTGTTATTGTTCTTTTCCCATATGGGACCCCACAACATATCCATACATTATTATATCTAATATAAACAAGAACAATCTCAAGATCAAGTTCGGTGTCTCCATGCATTATAGGGTACCAGTCATTAGCGGAAGGCTGTGTGATACCCCGCGTCAGCAGATTAGGGCAGTGAATGTAAGGTTCTCCATTCTCTTTACGTCTTAGTTTACCAGGACTCGCATGGCTTGTCATAGACACTGGCACCTTTGGTGCGAGCAAGCTCAGGACCGATTAAAGCCTTGAATAGCAACTATGTACATGTATGCCAGCCAGGATATGATTGTTTCTTAAACAGCCAAGCACGAAAAAGAATAAACGCCGGCGTCATCCTCAGGGCAACGCGACATGTTTCAATTCAGCTTTAGAAGTGATCATCATGCCTGGACATGGCGGAGGGAAGGCAATTAAAGGAAAAAACTTACTACTCGGTCAAGTCTTTCCCTTCCACGGGTAACACACAGATCCCAGGCATTATTTGTCCCGACTTCTCGGATGGGCTGCTTGTTGGACAGCTATGGGCTGACTTCCTGACCTCAGCTAAAGTTGAGCAGGACTCTGATCGTCCAATTACAGTGACATCACCGCACCCTATCATGACGTACTACAAGTTCCGTATTATGCTTCAGCCACATATGATAGTGAATCTCCCATACCTCTTTGCCATTTTAAAAGAGATAAAACAGAATTCCTTCGCATCATTCCCAATTCGTGAACTTAGTGCTCCACAGGATAGACAGAATCTGTCATTTAGCGCCACGGACGTTTCGGGACGGAAAATGTGTATTAAGATCTCTTATAGTGGCAAAATCAACCTGTTAGGTGCTCACTCGCATGGGTCTCCCCAGATCATGCATGATTTCTTTGGATGTCTCTGTTGGTAGGAACAACACAGCCTTATAGTCTGTAGACCTAAACTAGAGGACACCAGTATGCATCAACTGGCAGGCAAGGGCATAGAAGAGCACCAGCAGAAGGTCCTGTATAATGGTACCAAGGGTGCTGGGATTTCGACCATCAGTGGCATCTGCAAAACTGCCAAGGACATTTGTGATGAACACGTCGCTAGAGACTAGGTAAAAAAGCAGTAACAGTATGATTAACCCTTTAAAACCAAATAGGATCGGTGGATTTTTTTTGTGATGGGGCTTGCATCTGGACTCTGTTCAATAAACCGTCGTTGTGCAGACATTGTTGTTATCTTTTAAAAATACTTATGTGTTTGCAATATGTTATTAACTATTGGTTAATTGTTATTAACTAATAGTTATTAATTAACAACTATTAGTTATTAGTTAACAGTATACAATACGCAATGAATAGCATATCCCACCAACGCTTGAAAGCAGAGAACCCCTACCTTCACGGCATCCTGGAAACGATCGGATCTCATGTCGTGGATGTATACTTCAACCATATATATATACTGAGGCCCAGCGTGCTAATGGCAGCTCCCTGACTGAGGACTACTGCCAACGAGTACAGCTGATTATCATATCGATAAAATCGGAACAACATGTGTATTCCAAGTTCATCAAAAATCTACATAGCTATTTCACCCTCCACACCTCCCATGCCACCATCGCTTTCAACAAGTTCGTGGAACTTATCGTCAAACACTTTGTTGCTGAGCTAGCTCATCTCTTCAAGGGTTTTGCAACTAATTCTGCATTTGAAGCTTTTGCTATGAAAGCAGCAATGACTTTACCAACACTGATGCTCAAAAAGTCACATGCTAAGTCCATTATATATAATGTAATGTTCATATTATGAATGTGTTTTATATTTTACACCTTTAATACATCATTGCACTTTCCAGTGTATCATGCCACACATTACACCCATAATAAGAGAACGGATTCAATAAAATACAATCTATACAGAAATTAAACAGTTAACAGAAGAGTAGTCTCTTAAATGCTCCACATAGAGTAGTACATTGTAAACACAAGTATACAAGAGTGTTTGCTAATGTTCTACTCAAATTTACAGACAGTGTTCTAGTAGCTAATACACAAGTTATTTGTTCCATTAGAATATGTACTACATTCTAATAACATGGCAATTATTAATGCTACAATAATTTATTAATGAATATTACATTTATGACACAGGCACAATTGATTTAAATATGTGCAAGCATTGTTCTGAAAGACAGCAACAAAATTAGATATTCACCAAGTTGCAGCAACTTTGCAATTACTTTTTTTTAAAGTACAACAAGTTGAAGTCACCTCAGGGCTCACAACTACAACATGGGATCACACATTTGTTCTTCCTTCATTCAAGCCTATGTCAAGCCTCACTACACGTAGGGGGATTTGTCAGGACAAAAGTTTCCAAATGCCATTGATAACGCCTACAGTTAGATTGTTTAGTGAAGACCAAATCTTTTCAAGGATTCCATTATGGATTAGTGGTAAATACTTTGTCACTGAACTAGCTCATCTCTTCAAGGCTTTCGAAACTGAACACACATTAGAAGCTTTTGCTATGAAAACAGCAATAACTTTACCAGTACTGAGGCTCAAAATGCCACATGCTAAGTCTAAAGTCCATGACCACATCTTGTCTCCAACTTTGACTCACATTATGGAAAAAGAGAGACATACCAGATATCTCTGAGTGGTTTGAGAAGGAATGTTAAAGAATATGTCACGACAGCACGTAGAATGAAAAGCAGCCAATTACGCCATGGTAGGTATTTTTGCTGAAGAGGATACAGAAGCAATAATCATGGCGAATGCAACAAATGCATTCAATCAGCTGAATAATTAACACCTACCACAATAACTCCTGGCTTTTCATTTGTGTTGTCAAAAGAGGGCACAACTCAAGGTGATCCACTTGCAATGGCAATGTATGCTGATGACTCTGCTGCCAGTTCAAGCCTTAAAGACTCAGAAAGTAGTGGAACCTGCTAAAAGAGATTGGTCCCCTAAATAGTTTCAAAACACATGTTCTTGCCAAACCACAACACACTGAAGCTGCCATAGAGATCTTCAAGTGCATAGGAATAACTGTAACAATAGAGGGAGAATGCTATTAGGGTGGAGAGATGGGCACTGCTTTCAATTACAGCAATATCTGGAGAGAAAGGTGACCAGATGGGAGAAAAACTCAGCAAATTTGCAGCAATATAAATACATGCAGTCTTTGCACCATGACCTGTCTTCAAGGTGGAATTATCTTCACTAGTAATTTTGTTCCATCTCAATTTAGAATCATGTCAATTGAAATAGTAAATATCAAGATTTCATTGCATATTCAATGTTAATTATAGAGATAAATTCACTTCACAATCAAATTTAACTTAAAGGATCACCACCATCAATGCCAAGTACAGAGGATGCACATACTACCAGTTATACTATCGTAATGTTATGACAACAACCACAGAAGAACTTGAACAGGTGAAAAATAAGGAACAAACAATATATCCTTAATATATTGAATGGTTAATTAGTTTGTACATGAGCATATGGAATAGGCACCATACTTTGCAAAAAAAATATTTTATCTCTTTCCATTTTGTAGATCCTATTGAATAAAGATAAATTACTGTCTTGCTGTCTTGAAGGCTTCATTGGCTGTAAGCAAACAGACTACATGTATTTTTATTCACATTACTTTAGTTAAGGTTTGGACCGCACGTGTCTGGTGACCACACTTTATTGAAACCAAAACATATAGTACATATATTAGTTACTATTAATATTTCATTAATTAGAAATTTGCTTCCTTTCATGGCTTGAAAAATGACAATAAAGGGATAAAAAGTTTTACAAAGCACGATAGTTGATATTGGCCAGCTACATTTATCACTATTGATGCATCGATGACATTGCTATTTTCAGTAATAGCAGACCTCATCCCATATTTAGAGTTAATGATTATATAATATGTAAGAAAGTAGATGCTACATATGTTGAAGATGTTGGAAGTGCAAATACTTCCTGAGGAGGAGGAGGACAAATATTGAATATCTTAAACAAAACACATCAGAAAGTCTTAACAGTTGGCAGCTTTTCTTTATTTAACGTATAATTGATTTAAACAATATTTATAGCATAATCAAAGTTGCTGAGGTAATTTGACTTGTGAGTACAGAGTACAGACTGGAGAAAGAGGATAATTTCTGCATTCGCCTGCTTTGTTTTTGCCTACTAATTGATATGCTTACAATAATATATCTACCATTTTGTAATGAGTTCCATAGAACTCTATAATCAAATAATCTGACTATAATCGGCTGAACGTGTTTTATATTTTACACCTTTAACACATCATTACACTTTCCAGTATATCATGCCACACATTACACCCATAATAAGAGAATGGATTCAATAAAATACAATCTATACAGAAATTAAACAGTTAACAAAAGAGCAGTCTCTTAAATGCTCCACATAGAGTAGTACATTGTAATCACAAGTATACAAGAATGTTTGCTAATGTTCTACTCAAATTTACAGACAGTGTTCTAGTAGCTAATACACAAGTTATTTGTTCTATTAGAATACCTACTATATTCTAATGACGTCCAATTATTAGTGCCACAATAATTTATTAATGAATATTACATTTATGACACAGGCACAATTGATTTAAATATGTGCTAGCATTGTTCTAAAAGACAGCAGCAAAATTAGATATTCAAGTTTTAGCAAATTTACAATTACTTTTTTAAAGTACAACAAACCCGTAAACTAAAGGTGCTGTTCAACACCTCTAAAGTGACCTCATGACTATGAATTTGATTCACAGTCACCACAACATCCAAAGCATATTAAAACAGTTCATAATATGCCAACAAATCCAACATTTTTTTCATAATCTCCAAGTCTAAGTCTTCCCAACAATAAATAGTGGGTGGGGTAGGTCAGTGTTATGTATGTTAAGCTGCCAATGATGCCATTTACAAGTAAATGAATTGAAACAAACATGAGGTCTTGATGTCAAAACAAAGGAGGCAGACAATGTGAATAAGCAGCGTTATCTATTGGGTAATGTAAGTATATTGATCATATTACTGGTCCAGGACCACCCTGAGGTCTTCTAGGTCCAGCTGGTCCCAGTATCGATTAAATATACTGTGAAACATTGTATATTGCAACAAATCCTTTTTTAAAAGACTCGGCAGCTTTACTGAACTACAAGCAAGTGGGTAGTGTTTACACAACTAACAATATTTACAACATGTACGTGAGAGTTTTAGGTAACAAGAAAGCCATTACTGAATTCTTTCACAGCCATTACTCACTTGGATAGTGTTTCTAAAGTAAAGAACTGGTTAAACAGTCAAATTCTTCTTCATTGCTCCATAAAACCTAGGGTTGAGGCAAACATCTCTGATATGTGCAACACCATCTTGGGTGACATTACCCCAGGGCAGGGCTCACAAATACAACAGGGGATGATCACACACCTGTTCTTCCTTCATTTAAGCCTATGTCAAGCCTCACTACACATGGGACAGGAGTTTTCAAGTGTCATTGATAACACCTACAGTTAGATAGTTCATTGAAGACCAAATCTTTTGAAGGTTTCCATTATGAATTAGTGGTAAACACTTTGTTGCTGAGCTAGCTCATCTCTTCAAGGGTTTCAAGTAAGTTGACTTGTATGATGATGTATGTGTGTGTTGTAAACTATTGTTTTAGATTGAAAAACGAAGGAAGTCCATCTTCTCAAGGTTAATATAATAATAGATAGACATAGTTTAAATAACCCTTCCCTGTTAAACAAGGCAAAATTCTATATGTTGTACTTATATAGGTTCAGATGAGTCGGTATCTATGAACACAATGTGTTATATCAGATCATCTAAATTTAGTGTTGAATCTCCGTAAACCTTGATTAATATCTGTAATAACTCTAAATTTAGAATTCTTAAAGGTTATACTTCAACCATATATATACTGAGGCCCAGCGAGCTAATAGCAGCTCCCTGACCGAGGACTACTGCCAACGAGTACAGCTGATTATCATATCGATAAAATCGGAACAACATGTGTATTCCAAGTTCGTCAAAAATCTACATAGCTATTTCACCCTCCACACCTCCCATGCCACCATCACTTTCAACAAGTTCGTGGAACTTATCGTCAAACACTTTGTGGTAAACACTTTGTTGCTGAGCTAGCTCATCTCTTCAAGGGTTTTGCAACTAAATCTGCATTTGAAGCTTTTGCCATGAAAGCAGCAATGACTTTACCAGCACTGATGCTGAAAAAGTCACATACTAAGTCCATTATATATAATGTAATGTTCATATTATGAACGTGTTTTATATTTTACACCTTTAACACATCATTGCACTTTCCAGTATATCATGCCACACATTACACCCATAATAAGAGAATGGATTCAATAAAATACAATCTATACAGAAATTAAACAGTTAACAGAAGAGTAGTCTCTTAAATGCTCCACATAGAGTAGTACATTGTAAACACAAGTATACAAGAGTGTTTGCTAATGTTCTACTCAAATTTACAGACAGTGTTCTAGTAGCTAATACACAAGTTATTTGTTCCATTAGAATATGTACTACATTCTAATAACATGGCAATTATTAATGCTACAATAATTTATTAATGAATATTACATTTATGACACAGGCACAATTGATTTAAATATGTGCAAGCATTGTTCTGAAAGACAGCAGCAAAATTAGATATTCACCAAGTTGCAGCAACTTTGCAATTACTTTTTTTTAAAGTACAACAAGTTGAAGTCACCTCAGGGCTCACAACTACAACATGGGATCACACATCTGTTCTTCCTTCATTCAAGCCTATGTCAAGCCTCACTACACGTAGGGGGATTTGTCAGGACAAAAGTTTCCAAATGCCATTGATAACGCCTACAGTTAGATTGTTTAGTGAAGACCAAGTCTTTTCAAGGATTCCATTATGGATTAGTGGTAAACACTTTGTCACTGAACTAGCTCATCTCTTCAAGGCTTTTGAAACTGAACACACATTAGAAGCTTTTGCTATGAAAACAGCAATGACTTTACCAGTACTGAGACTCAAAACGTCACATGCTAAGTCTTAAAGTCCATGACCACATCTTGTCTCCAACTTTGACTCACATTATGGAAAAAGAGAGACATACCAGATATCTCTGAGTGGTTTGAGAAGGAATGTTAAAGAGTATGTCGCGACAGCACGTAGAATGAAAAGCAGCCAATTACGCCATGGTAGGTATTTTTGCTGAAGAGGATACAGAAGCAATAGTCATGGCGAATGCAACAAATGCATTCAATCGGCTGAATAATTAACACCTACCACAATAACTCCAGGCTTTTCATTGATGGGCAATGTGTGTTGTCAAAAGAGGGCACAACTCAAAGTGATCCACTTGCAATGGCAATGTATGCTGATGACTCTGCTGCCAGTTCAAGCCTTAAAGACTCAGAAAGTAGTGGAACCTGCTAAAAGAGATTGGTCCCCTAAATAGTTTCAAAACACATGTTCTTGCCAAACCACAACACACTGAAGCTGCCATAGAGATCTTCAAGTGCACAGGAATAACTGTAACAATAGAGGGAGAATGCTATTAGGGTGGAGAGATGGGCACTGCTTTCAATTACAGCAATATCTGGAGAGAAAGGTGACCAGATGGGAGAAAAACTCAGCAAATTTGCAGCAACATAAACACATGCAGCCTTTGCACCATGGCCTGTCTTCAAGGTGGAATTATCTTCACTAGTAATTTTGTTCCATCTCAATTTAGAATCATGTCAATTGAAATAGTAAATATCAAGATTTCATTGCATATTCAATGTTAATTATAGAGATAAATTCACTTCACAATCAAATTTAACTTAAAGGATCACCACCATCAATGCCAAGTACAGAGGATGCACATACTACCAGTTATACTATCGTAATGTTATGACAAGTACCACAGAAGAACTTGAACAGGTGAAAAATAAGGAACAAACAATATATCCTTAATATATTGAATGGTTAATTAGTTTGTACATGAGCATATGGAATAGGCACCATACTTTGCAAAAAATATATTTTATCTCTTTCCATTTTGCAGATCCTATTGAATAAAGATAAATTACTGTCTTGCTGTCTTGAAGGCTTCATTGGCTGTAAGCAAACAGACTACATGTATTTTTATTCACATTACTTTAGTTAAGGTTTGGACCGCACGTGTCTGGTGACCACACTTTATTGAAACCAAAACATATAGTACATATATTAGTTACTATTAATATTTCATTAATTAGAAATTTGCTTCCTTTCATGGCTTGAAAAATGACAATAAAGGGATAAAAAGTTTTACAAAGCACGAGAGTTGATATTGGCCAGCTACATTTATCACTATTGATGCATCAATGACATTGCTATTTTCAGTAATAGCAGACCTCGTCCTATATTTAGAGTTAATGATTATATAATATGTAAGAACGTAGATGCTACACACGTTGAAGATGTTGGAAGTGCAAATACTTCCTGATGAGGAGGAGGACAAATATTGAATATCTTAAACAAAACACATCAGAAAGTCTTAACAGTTGGCAGCTTTTCTTTATTTAACGTATAATTGATTTAAACAATATTTATAGCATAATCAAAGTTGCTGAGGTAATTTGACTTGTGAGTACAGAGTACAGACTGGAGAAAGAGGATAATTTCTGCATTCGCCTGCTTTGTTTTTGCCTACTAATTGATATGCTTACAATAATATATCTACCATTTTGTAATGAGTTCCATAGAACTCTATAATCAAATAATCTGACTATAATCGGCTGAACGTGTTTCATATTATACACCTTTAATACATCATTACACTTTCCAGTGTATCATGCTACACATTACACGCAAAATAAGAGAATGGATTCAATAAAATACAATCTATACAGAAATTAAACAGTTAACAAAAGAGCAGTCTCTTAAATGCTGCAGATAGAGTAGTGCATTGTAAACACAAGTATACAAGAGTGTTTGCTAATGTTCTACTCAAATTTACAGACAGTGTTCTAGTAGCTAATACAGAAGTTATTTGTTCTATTAGAATATGTGTAGTGGACTAGGAATAGGGGTCATTTGGAAAAATACGTATAATTGAGATAATTACGGTCAAAGTTTAATGTTCAGGGTGTGCGTTATTTAAAATGTAAACATTGACAATGGCAGCTGAAGCTCTTGCGTTAGAAGCTGAATTTTCTCTACTAGAAGAATTCTTTGGGAACAGGTCGGGAGAGAGTGATGCTGATTTGAGTGATACTTCAGCAAGCGATAGTGAGAGTAAAGAGGAGGATGATGCAGCAGGTATACAAGTAGAAGCTCGTAAAGAAGATGACAAAGAAGTAGAAGCTGTAAAAAATTTATTGCTAATACTTGTGGCTGCTCCAAGAAAAATGGAAAGCCTTGTAGTGATTATTTTGATCAAAACGAATATGAGGAAGCAAGAATGACCATGGCTGAGCTCAACAATGACCAGTTTGACTTGGTTATATTAAGCCACATCAATGCCCATCATTTTTCTGGTTGACTAGCCAATCATAGAACAGAAACTGAGAAATGTGTTAGAGTGAAGGAATATACTAATTTTGTTTACAAAACTCGTCATATCTGTCTTAAGACATTCATGTTTCTCCATGGAATTGGAAAAAAGCATTTTTGTACTCTGATGAAGCATTACCAATTAAATGGAGTTACTGTTCGAACACACGGTAATGTTCGTAGACTTCCTTGGAATGCTTCTACTGTTCACGATAAACAAAGAGCTGTTACTTTTATCAAAAATTTTGCTGAGGCCAACTCGCTTCCTCTTCCAGGTAGAATGGCGAAGTTTCATGACTATAACATAATGCATCTTCCAACAAATGTGTCTAAAGCTTCAGTGCATAGAGCATATGTGAAATCTTCAGAAGAACTTGAGCTTACCAGTGATACACCAGTACAAACATTTGGCTATCGAGAATTTTGCAGGTCGTGGTCTGAGGTGGTACCCTTCATTAGATCAATGCCACCTGCTGATGATCTTTGTTTCACATGCCAGAATAATTCAACATCGATTATGAAGTCTGCCAACCTAAGTGAAGATGAAAAACAAAGAGGCTGCTACTGGCTCAGGAACATCTTGAGGTTGCAAAGCGACAAAGGCTCTACTACAACCAGAAAATAATTGCTAGTAAGTCTGCTATAGACCAGGTACCAAGTAATAAATCGGTCACTCTTAGCTATAGCTTTGATCATGCTCAACAGATCCATTACTCTAGTCGTCCTCAAAATCCAGGTTCCCTTTATTTTAAAACTCCACGCAAATGTGGTATATTTGGTGTATGTGACGAAGGTAGTGGCACACAACTAAATTTTTTAATTGATGAAGCTCAGTTGTGTGGTAAAGGTGCCAACAGTATTGTAAGCATGGTTCACTACTATTAGGGGTACTATTCTCATAGAGAGGAAAACATCTGTCTTCAGGCAGACAATTGCATAGGGCAAAATAAAAATAATACAATGATATAATTCTGAGGCATTGTTGTGCACTGTTGTAATAGATAAACCTGAACACTCAATAATTAGATTCACAATTAATCAAAATGAGGTAATTCTCATTACATCCAAAAGGCCACATTGACATGAAGAAGATGAAGGTGTATCATTTCCCCAAATAGAGAAAGAAAAGACTGGTTTTAAGTAACTTTAGTTAAGTTAGTGCTCCTCTCTCTCTCTCTCTCTCTCTCTCTCTCTCTCTGTAGATTCACTGTAGATTCTTTGCCAAACAATGCCCCTAACCTCACAACCAGAGCTCACCTAGTGGCTGCCTCCACAAGAAAGTTTGGTGAATGGATAAATCCTATGACAATCTCCAGATTGCAGTTGACCACAGAAAGTCTAGCAAATGTCTATTTTTTTTACCAAGGGAGAGAGCACAATATCTGGGTTACAATAGAAAGGGTATCATGCTGGCCCAGCCAAACAAATGACATTAAAACTTGACCCCCACAATGGCCTTTGATGGTTTGAAGCTACAATTATAAGTTATTTATATTTACATACAACCAAAACACTGAGCGAGAACATCAAGTGAATATTGGATTGAATACAATGACGGTCATGTAACTATTAATTACCATAAATCAGGAAAATTTCATCGTTAAAAAAAGTTCGAACATTGAACAATGTATGGAAATTAAACACACTAACATTGAAATATTTATGGTAGTGTGTCCTCGTTTAACCAAATCGCGATTATCCAAACCCTCGTTTATTCAGATGAGCAGTGAGACTACACCCATGGGTGTGGTCTCGTTAAAGTCCGTATATTACTGTAAATTAATGCAGCTGTAATGGCAGATTGTGCAACTATTAAGAGAAAGAAAGTAGTTTTATCTATTAATCAAAAGCTCAAAATTATCGAACTCTTGCAGAAAGGCACCTCATACACTGTAATATCTGAGAGGTATGGCATTGGCTGGTCAACAGTTGCTGACATTAAGAATGAAGTCAAGTTGAAGGCTTTTACTTGGAAAATGAAAGATATGGGAGTGAAATCATTGACTATGAAGGCAAACATGCCAACTCACACGCATTTTGCGTGAGACACACGCTTTTGGGCAATCCCTCACGCTCACACGCAAACATGAAGACGTCTCACGCATTTCAGATCAGCAAAGGAGGTGTGTTCTTATTTTTAACCCAGTGTCAACAAATTTAGTGGCCACATGCTATTTTGAAAAGATTCGAAAAGCTACGTAAAGTACCAATATTATTCATAATTCCTCACTCAAATGCACTAGAAGAGAGGGTTTTCAGTATGGTTTCCAAGAACATCTTTTGGAGGATTATAACTGCTACAGGGCTCTGTATTTGCAAGTTTCACACAAATAATACTTAATAGTGTACCATTGAGTTGTAAATTAGGCCGAGACTTAGTTTTATTCTTGAAACTGCCAAGAAGGCAACTAAGGAATACAACAAACTATACTCATCTAAAATAAATAACTTGACCTGTATACAAGGCCACTCATCATGTTTTTCATTTTTTTGTAAGATATGTGCATATGTTCATTTTTTCTAGTTTTTGTAATATTTTTTTGCAATTATTGTTGAAACATTTTTTCCACATCTCATTCATTTTCATCCTGTCTCACTCATTTTTTTGGAGCCTCTCACTCAATTTCTAAGTCAGGGGTTGGCATGTCTGTGAAGGCAATTGAAGGTTGGCATGTATGAAAAATTAGAAGCTACACTATATATCTGGTTTAGACAACATAGTGAAAAAAAGTACCAGTGAGTGGCTCTTTGCTTAAAGAAAAGGCCAAGTTGCTGTTTGATCAACTTTACCCTGACTCACCTAAGCTTTTTAATGCCAGCTCAGGTTTTCAATGGCGGTTCAGTAAGTGACATGGTCTTACAAACTTGTCCATTCAAGGTGAACAAGTGTCAGCTGATGTAGTATCTGCCTGTGACTTTAAATTCCACTTCAGTTCATTGATAGAAAACTACACACACAATCAAGTATTCAACTGTGATGAAACTGGTCTCCAGTATCATTTACTGTCACAGAAGACTTTAGCTAGTTTGTTTGAAAAGTGGGCAGAAGGTAGAAAGAAAATCAAAGATCGTGTAACCATTAATGCTTGTGCTAACATCACTGGTAGCATCAAAGTGCCACTTCTATTTATTGGGAAAGCCGCCCATCCTTGCTGATTTAAAACAGCCAACATGAAACCTTCCAGTTGTTTATGAATCAATAGAATGCCTGGGTTAATACCCAAATCTTCTATACCTGGTTTCACAGTCATTTTTTTCCTTTCGTTCAAAGCCAGCTACAGTCTCTTGGGAGGAGCCTACAGCCTTACTTTTTTTAGATAACTGCTCAGCACACCCATACAAAGAGCAACTAAAGATAGGTTGGTTAGTGGCTTAGTGTCATGTTTCTTCCTCCAAATGTAACAAGTTTGATCCAACCAATGGATCAGGGCGTGTTCTAGAATCGCAGCAAAGATACTATAAATCTCTTCGAGATATTTTGCTTTGCAGTGAAGAGTTGAACATTGCTGAGTTCTTGAAGGGAGTGAACATGAAAATAATGGTTGAAAAGGTAGCTTTAGCATGGAATGATGTAAGTCCTCAGACCATTTGACGCTCTTGGAGAATGCATAGAAAGTACTATGATTGAGTCTTCAACAGAACCATCCAATTTAGAATTTATTGATGACTTCAGTCACCTTGGCCATCAATTAGCTGAAACAGATATAAATAAATGAAAGGCACTAAAGTGCCGAACCTCGCTGCAGTTTCTAAGTTATTTATAAATCCTATGCCAGCTTAGGCCCAGCTTATGATGTTGTTATTGCAAGAAAATTTATTAACATTCCAGAAGGTGTGGTTATAAAATGGTAAGCTTTGTCATTCTGTATATGCTCATTAACATTCCAGAAGGTGTAGTTATAAAATGGTAAGCTTTGTCATTCTGTATATGCTCATTAATTGTTGCTTGATTTCTAGCTTTGCCATGTCTGTGAAGCATTAACTGAGTAAGTGATAGTATCATTCAATTGCCAAGCAAGATTAAGTGCTAATTTCATGATGAAAAGTTTCTCTGAGTCTTTACATGACCCTTTAAAATGTATCAATATTTCATATACAAAATTTATTGTAACTTGAAGATGAAACGTTCTTTGGAAACGTCCCGTAGTACAAATATAAATCAATATATTATCTATTAGTAGCTGTCTTTTCAGTGCTTGGAGACGTTTCCTGAATGCGTTACTTTGCTCCAAGTCCAAAAAACATTTTTCAGAACTTTTCTAATGATTACTTCGACCAATGGCCTTCTATCTTGCTGATCCATATTCCTCTGAGATTGTTTACAACATACTAAAAAATCTCCATGTTAAGTTTTCTACTTTTCGAGAAACGGCACTTGACCTCTGCAGCCTGAAAATTCTTTTGCGAGTTTTAAGCTTCTGTTTTTCTTGACGATGTTCTTGACATTACTGTTGTAAAGTCCACATGCTTTTCTATTCGTTGCTAAACGTTGGTAGCTGCTAACACTTCGGTTGCCACAGTGAGGTTAATGAATGAATAGAATCAGATCTGCATGACCAAGATTACGAGCATTTGATGATGCTGGAATAATAGAACATGTACTTAGGCAATCTGATGATGTGGTGGAGAAACAAATAGACAGTGATGTTGAAGATGAGCCATAATTCTTGTCATTTTTTTAAAAACAGACAAAGCAAATGCATTAATCAAGAAAATGGATTGTGTAGCTTTCAGGGGTGATTATGGCATAATATAAGAAAAAGTCAATCTGGCTGCAAGATTTATGAAGTCAAACCTTTTTGCGAAAGCTGAAAACTGTAAGGAGAATGTGAACAATGTCAGAATAAGTTGCTATCTTTATTCAAAATCTGTGAACCATACTCATTGTCTAAAGATTTTAATTGCACACTTTCAGGAATTGATGACACTTCCTTGATTGTAGCTTTACCTGAAGAGGAATGCTTAAAATGTGGAGTATTATTTCTGACCTTTTAGGAAAATTACCACCTTTGCCAAAACTGCAAAATGCATGAGTTGCATGATGATAATTAAAAAGAAGGAAAAAGAGAAGGCAATGAGAACATTAAAGATAGAAAATGTGTCAAATGTGGAAGGACGTTTGTATGACATACTGCCTGTACGTTTACATACACATACACACACATAAAGGAAAAATGAAATTACTCAAGTAGACTTCTCTAACTCTGACTGTTTCTATAGTTCTCCAGTAAAACCTAATGATACCATTCGCTAAGCTGTAGTCCTCGTTTTGAAGAATTGTCAAATGAAGAGTGATTCAGAAGATGAATGTGGTGATACCAGTTTGGAGGACAAACTGCTACTTGCAGACAGGGACAAAATCTACGAAGATCTTAGTGAAGTCAGTCAGCAGATACGTCGCTTTGCACATGCACTTCAACTTGTGATCAAAGATGGCTTTAAGCAAGCTGGTAGCATTAACAAACTTCTTAGTAAGGTACCAGCAGTTGTTTCACATGTCACAAGATCTATACATGCTGCAGAAGTATTGGAGTCTGAGAGGCGTTTAAAAGCAGCTACCGTAACTAGATGGAATTCTCAACTGAGTATGATTCAGTAGTATGATACTGAGAATTTCAGAAGAGCTCTTTAGACACTCACCAACTGACCACTTACAATCGAAAGCTCTTTGAGGACCTTATTGAAATTTAACACCATTTGAAACAGGTGATAAAAGTTTAATAAGAGTTTTGAAGGCAACAATGAATACCCTAAGTAAGAAATTCTCATCAGAGTTTGTTTTGACATTGAAAGCATCAGTAGACTGTCACATTATGAAGAATGTGAAGCATTTCTCATGGCTTCAGCTCTGGTGCTCAAGTGTTGAATCCAACACTCTCAAAACAAACTTTGTAGCAACGTCAAGTCTGTTAACTTGGAGGGGGCATCACTTGACATCAATTCACAAATAGCTTCTACCTCTGTAGAAAATGTTGAAAGAAGTACCCTGCTAAGAGATTTTTGGTGATTTGATACTACACATTCACCTTGTAGCTCTAATTATCAATGATATCTACCTCATTCTCTGTGGACTCTGCAATATGTGGCCACCACCACATTTATAAAGAAATTTAGACACTGTGTCTAGGAGAAATCCTTTCGTGCAAAGAAAAACTAGGTAATATACATGATGAGTACGCTACCACTGTCAAACGATCTTGTGACAACATTACAATTGGACATGTTCCTTGTAAAATATCTGCAGAGGCCAGAGATGTGAGCATCCATTTTCAAAGATGAAGTCATCATTGTAACTGCAAAACACTCTTCGTAGTTTATATCGTCTACAACTACTGAACGCCTTAATTCAAAGGAGCATTTTGACTCTGGAAGACAAATCCTTGGTGAGTTTTATTATCTAATAAGCTAAAAGCATCATGAAATCAATTGACAATGAGGGAAAGCTTAAATTCAAAATGCAAAACTTTAAAATGAAAAAGATGATATCATTTTATAAAGAAACTCATCATTTTACCAATCAAATTGTGCCCCACAGCAAGTTTAATGTATGACTTCAATGATACAAAAGACATATACTTATTAATTATTCATATTTCCTTTGGAAATATGAATAATTAATAAGTATGTTTAGTTATTTACAATAAGTAACTATAACATATACCATTGACACAATAATATACAAGGTACTTTCCCTTGAGAAATAGTGTATGAACAATGTGGTGAACTCCCTCTCTCTCTCATCATTATAAACTATTATGTGTGTACCTTTTATGTCCTCTGACTAATGCATTCCATGCACTAGTACCTAGCGGATCAACATGAATACCAGTTCCTGAACGAGGTGGACCCATTACAAACCATCTGTATAAAAAGAAGAAATAAAGCAGGTAATGAAATTGGTGTCATGCCATTTGGTCTAATCCTGTTTCATCTAACACAATGTCTTATTATCACATTTCATCTAAAAGTGTAAAACATTTAACATAATGGTGTAGATAGTTATACCTTTTTGATCTTAACTTTTTTCTAAAAAGTGTTATGCACTTTAGAAAGTTTATACTCAAGAGGGTCCTTACACTAATAACAATGCTGAAGGTACAGCAAAATAAAGAAGCTTACTGGCGAAGATCATCCTAATATTAATGAAGCAATCAATCTTTTCAAGTCTGAACAAGCACCAACAGAAGTTAGTTTAATGCAATTAGCTACAGGAGGGCTTCCCAAAAGAAGAAAGTATCATAATCATGATTTTGGATGAAATGGTACAATCGTACAAATTCATCAGACAAAATGGGATCAGATGAAATGACTATAAACCATGGAATTACACAAACATATATTTTCTATATATGAAGATTTTTGTCAGATAACCAACCATATTTTATTTTGCAAATGCTATACTGAGGTTGAATGATAAACTATTTAGTCAATACAGATAGACCACCATCAATGTGACAGTATCGGTTGGCAACAAAAAGTTTGGCTTTAAGAACCAGATGTGGAGATAAAATATTATTTATAGGACCAACTCTTCCCTTCCTATCTAATTCTGGTTTCATTTTTTGAAACTACTTTACATTGAAGGCTACAATGCCTAGGATGCATTTTGCTAAACCACTTGTGAAGTTAGCCCAAGCCATTCCCTAAACTACACAATGTATAGACCATGATCATAGGTTAGGGTAGTATTAGGATACTACATACTATCTGGACATTGATTGTAAAAGATCCACTCACCTTGTGCATTGTCACCTTGAACATGTGCTCAACATGTGCTTATCATAACATTGTGGTTGATGAATATATTTTTTATTCATTATTTTGAATAAAGTGATATGTGTGTGTGTGTGTATCTGTATGTATCCAGTTAATAAGATATATACAAAAATAGTTACCTATATGGTGGTCTTCTAGCTTCACCAGCATATCTGAATAAATCATCACTAAAATATTTTGGTAGTGTATAATCTTCTAACAACTGACATTTCTTGGGATGCTGTAAATAATAATCAACCATTAACACAATAACAATTAAAGATTGTTCAACTATAATAGGAAACAATGAATTTTTATGACTATTATATAAAGCTTGTTAAAAGTTCTGACAATACATGCAACAAGTGGACTGAGAGCAACTGTTAAAATTACAACATAAACAAACACAAAAATAACTAACAAAATAGACAACATTCTTTGTGACCGACCCCACTAATACTAGGCTAACCTTTCTAACTATACATTATTGTGCTGAGAACAATTGACAGACAAGTGGCTACATACATAGAGACTACAGTAATTTAGGAGAATTTACCTCACCAAAGGAACTATCAAATATATACATTGGACTGTCATCTTCATTAGTAGCTATGTATTGAGTGTAATACTTCATTTTTAACTTCACTGAGTAGCCATCATTGTCTTCACCACATTTAAATTTTTGATTACGATACTTACGATTTAATCTCTATAAAAATAACAGGATGTAAATTCAATTGATTAACTTATATATAGGACTTCAGAATACTACAGAGAATACTAACTGTCTTGAGTAAAAAATCTTAATTTCTAAATAGCACATGTGCAATTATATCATATACAACAATAACAACCAGTTGTGATCTTAGAAAATAGCACAGACCATATGAGCAAGCATAGTTAATATAATCAGTTGCTATGCAGCCATCTTGAACAGGAAGTTTATGAAATTTGACCAATAGACACATCTATTACTATCCTTTGTGCACATCAACTTGCATTGACTTCACATTCAAGATTGCTGCATAGCAACCAATTGAATGTTAATGTTTTGAATGCTAGATACTATTTTTGTATTTAATGGTCAGAATCATTTCCCTACCCACACATACCTCTAGAGTCCACTTCTGACTAGCTTGCCAGTCAAGTTGGCTATCTACAATAACAACAGGTTGACCAGGTGACTCATAATGTTCAACAAATGTTTTTTCATCAACTTCTAAGTAACTAATTCTTGGACAGTTGTCTTTAACAGTGGATGTAGCTAATGAGAACGTTTTGGCATAATTGAACTGACACCAACCTTCATCACCTTTCAGTTCTATAAATATACAAGACATCATAAACTATTATATAATATTGTTATTAATGGAAATATACTATATATAAATGTGATAGAATTTAATTAACAATTTATTAATCTAATTTAAACTACATGTACATACATTAAACCACAAGTACATATATTAAATCACATGTAAACCACATGTACATATATTAAATCACATGTAAACCACATGTACATATATTAAACCACATGTAAATACATTAAACCACATGTACATACATCAAACCACATGTACATACATTAAACCACATGTACACACTTAATCATATTATAGTAATGTAAGTATTATATTAAATTATATGACATAATCAACAGTTGTTTGTTTTAAAATATTTAGTTTTACTACATTCTTTGTCTTTATCTTTTGGTTGTTTTCTGTTATTTTATGTAAACTAGATATTTTTTTGAAAAAGTCAATTTATACCTTTTCTGAGTTTAAAACTAAATACAAGACAATCTACAATCCATCTGTTTGCAAGTAACATTGTGTCATACTCTTTTCTTTAGCAAAAATGTCATTGCCATTGAACATAAATAAACTAGTGTATAACTGAAGTCAGGAAGTCTCAGTAAAAAATGTGCTACAACTGTTTTATGTCATAATATGCTATTTTAACTTATTATTGATAAAATGGTAAAGTGCTCAGTTGACATCATTTTATATATGAAGTATGTAAATAGTGGACTGGACTGGACTGGACTATTGAACTGTTTAATAACAATAAGTCAATTATGTGGATATATATTTAATAAACTAATGTATATATTATTAACAAAGAGATTAAATTTAAGGTGGTGCCTATAGGTCTAGCAGGAAGTCCATTCTTTGTTGTGTATAGCTAATGTTTAGAAGTAGGGATCAGTTTAAAATATATCAAAGTATCGACCTAAGATACAACTTTTGGTCATTCTGTACTGGGATACAAATTACATTTATTAGGCTTGTTGAGAACGAGTTGGTTTAGGGTTAAATATCAGCCAAACACTCAAACATATACATAGTGACTCTGCCTATCTTTACTAATATCATACTTCTACAGTTAAAATTTATATAACATAACAATGTCTTTTGGCATAACATTGAAACTTAATAGTCTACTCCAGTATAGAAAATCAAATTTAATATGTGTTTTAAATTCTTTCATGCACACCCACATAATTCTTAGAATACAAATTATTTAGATAGTCCAGTAATTCAATCTAGTCCACTGCTCACAAACTCTTATTTAACAGCTATTGTTCTTCCTCAATAGAAACAATAGTTCAATTTATATTCAACATGTGCAAAAAGTACATTCTTTTATCATCTAAACAAAGTAGTGACGTTGGAAACAAGTCGTATAAACTGATGTTAATTATTTTTATGTATTACTTTTGTATACTTTTGGCCTCTATATAATTGCTTTTAATTACTTATAGTTAGTTTTGGGTCCTTGAACAATGTTTTAATTACTTATAGTTAGTTTTGGGTCCTTGAACAATGTTTTAATTACTTATAGTTAGTTTTGGGTCCTTAAACAATGTTTAGTTTCAGATAGTTTTGTTTCTAGAAAAATAGTTTTAATTACTTATAGTTAGCTACTTTCTTCACTAAATGTTTTAGTTATTACATGTGGTTTAGTTAATGGAGATAAAGTCCTGGGCAGTATCACTTTTGCCTAATACTATAAAGCTAACAGATTATTCAATATCTTTATAGACTATAATTATACTAACTTACATTGTGCGCTAATTAAATCAAATTCTCAACACATGTGCTAATGATGGTGATATTAATTAAACAACAATAACTAGTTTATCACATCTCTCTAGATATTTTAATATAGCATACTCCCGACCACTTTATCTCTATTAACTAAAACCACATGTAATAACATGTAACAACACACATTCAATTTAGCAAATAATCTAGTTGCTAAATGTATTATATGGTGTTAGCTGACGGATGTTGCAAAAGATAGATGCACATATAATACATGTACATGATCTAGAAACTATTGATTACTTAGTTGTATTGAAGACTAGTTATTTGTGTCTATCGTTAATTAATTATAGCTAGCAGAGTATTAGTTAGTTATAGTTAGTTTTGCTCTCAGTAGATAATTGTAGTTAGTTAACTAATATATGACTAGACTAAACTAAAAGGATTTTAGTTTAGTTGTTGTTAATTAAAACAACATTACTCAATGCCAAATAACTCAATGCTATCATCAATGAAATAGATATAATCCACAAAATAAACATATCACACAGTGGCAATGCCCTTTTGTGGAAAAAACTTACAGAAACAACTTGTGCATTTTTATGAAAGATTCAAGTAAGTTATTTAAATCATAATGTGTCTTCTAGCCACACTGAAAACAGAAGACGTACAAACACAAAGTACAGAGGGTGGGGTCATTTCAACTCCCAGTGCCACCTACTTCGGGTCTATTGTTACCATGATGTACATATAAGTATTGTTTCACTATGTACTTATATCATGTATGTTTGTGTGTGTGTGTGGGTGTTTGTGTTAATAGAACTCTCAAACTTAAATATAACTACTAGTGGATTTGTGTTCGTTATTAAATTTGACAATTTCAATGGAGTTATCAATAAAAATTCAATCGTTACTCACCTGGTCTTCCACGAGCTTTTGCATCAACTATTTTGTCTCTTGTACGTTTATCCAGTGACTCCAACGCCATTACACATGATGTTGTCATTTAGTAAGTGAGCAAGAGCCAGTTCTTTCGTAGCTTTCACTGGCTCACCCTTTGTCCTTTGACTCCGGCCGTACCTTAGCACGTGTTATTATTACTAAAAATTAAATTATTATCAATGAATAATAATTAACTCCGCCTACTGTTGACAATTACAAAATAAAAAGACACATTTATAATATGGGATATATTAGATGTTAGTCATCAGATATAAGGCTCTGCATTCCATCAGCTGGATTCATACAGTCACCCATTTCTTCACACATGTTACATAAACACATGTAGCACAAAATTCCAGCACAACAGCACAACATGTATTGCATCATAGTCTGACAACACTAGTAAAATAATAAATAGCATGAAAATTATACTATTGTAGTAACCTAAATAAAATCATTTGCACTAATATATATTTTGGATTGAAATCAAACTACAGAATACACAGAAAGGATTGCTAACCCCTTCACTTTTTGACCCATTTTGTTGTTGTTGTTGTTGTTGATATGGCTGCTGATAATATTGGCCTTGTTGATAATCTGGATTGGCAGGATAATATCCTTGAGGGGGTGGCGGTGGTGGTGGTGGCGGCAGCGGCAGTAACTGTTCTTGTCCTGTACCATAATAGGGTAGAGGTTG
Source organism: Xestospongia muta (assembly GCA_963693285.1). NCBI lineage: Eukaryota > Metazoa > Porifera > Demospongiae > Haplosclerida > Petrosiidae > Xestospongia > Xestospongia muta. The sequence goes on from OY848917.1 coordinate 18,620,209, forward strand.
ATGTCCAGTCAATGGCTGTTCAAATTGATTATAAACAAATTGAGGAGGTGGTGGTGGCGGTGGTGGTTGGAACATTGGTTCAGTTTGTGTAGCATAGTAAGGATTTAGATTGGATCCAGGAGCCACTGGATAGCCTGACATGATAGTCTACTATTACCTCAACTTTTAGTCCTCACAGCTTGCAAAGATCTGCACTATTAAATTTACTTCAAATATAACTATTTTGCATTGATCTCATGCAGTGCCTCTAACTGAACTACGTTATTACAATCACAGCACTAAACACACAGTAATATACTGAATTGAAGGTATGCAGGTGCTATCACTTAAAATGTTCACACCAACCTATGAAATATGATATACATATGTGTTGATTGTTATAGTACACTGTGGAGAACTTCAGTAAATGAACATCTACAATCTACATAACCAACAAAGAATTCTATTCATAACGCTTTCACAATCTGATAGGCAATTAGCCACGCCTCGAGCCTCGCCTATAATTTGTCACTACCGTTTTGCTTTGTTGACTACAAACGAACAATGTCCTTCAAACAAGGTATCCCTCTTTTAGAAGCATTTGAAGACGCCGATAACCCCCAAAACGATAAAGAATCAGATGAAGATTCTGATATAGAACCCACTGCCACCAAGTTTAAAGGTAAATTCACTCCGTTGTCTTGCACTTGGAAATATTGGGTACTTGCTGCTATAATATGTATGTTGTCCATTGGTATCTTGATCTTGAGCATATCGCTGCCTCTAGCTCTTATCCATTCCAAGCAACCACAGTTCAATGATACAGTTATTAAGTCGCCATATGATACCAGACAATACTCTGTCTTTACATTGAATAACAGTTTAAGAGTCATGGTTATTTCAGATAATGAAACTCAAGTCAGTGCTGCAGCAATGGATGTGGCTGTAGGAAGTTTTAGTGATCCTTCCAACTATGAAGGTCTAGCACATTTTTGTGAACACATGTTGTTTTATGGCAGTAAAAAATATCCTCAAGAAGGAGCATACTCAGATTTTCTTACCAGCCATGGTGGCTACGATAATGCATACACATCGTTTGAGAACACCAACTACTTTTTTAAAGTCAATTCAGAATATTTACATGATGCTCTTGATCGGTTTGCACAGTTTTTTATAGCTCCCATTTTATCACAAGACGGAGTGAGTCGTGAAGTTAATGCTGTTGATGCTGAACATAGAAAAAATTTACAGAATGATGGTTGGAGACTATGGCAATTGTTAAAAAATGTATCTAATCCTTATCATCCTTTTCATCAATTCAATACTGGAAACTTAGAGACTCTTAATAAACCAAATATTGTCAGTGTGCTTACTAACTTCTATCAAACACACTACTCTGCTAACCAGGTTAGATGTACTATTATAATGAATTAAACTCTTAGCCCCCAATAACTACCTTGTCTATCTATTACTACTACTACTAGTTTGTATTATGTGATACAATGCCCTTACAACGCCCTTCCTGAATACATATACTCATGGGGAGAAACCTTACCATTGATTTTGTTACTACCAGTTTTTACAATTACATATATAAATACACAATGTATACATGTACATGTATAAATGTTTTGTAGTACTAGGAATCCATAGTGACATGTAAAAGCACAAGAAAGAATACTAATACTAAATCTCTCAATTTTGTCATAGTAGTCACGTATTTTTTTAGATAAACACTTGAGCAAGCAAAGCTAGTATTTTAAATGAAGGCAACTATGTTATACAATGTAGCTCATTGTGTAGGTTTTTTATTGCTACCTCAAATAGTTATAACAAAATGTATTTCCTACATCAAGAAGGCTGACTGTGGATAACATCAGTATAAATAAACAGCTTAGACAAACTAGAGGTATAAATAGCCTGTGATATAAGATATTAAAAATTAAAGCATATTAACATTTAATATCTGAAGATACTTATACGACCAAGTAACACATCAGTTATTAGTGTATCGTATACTCCTATCCTTTTACTCTCTTTGTCATTGTGGTTTCCTGGTACTCTGGTAATATACATACATTGATTCTTGAGGGACAGAGAGGTAGAATTGTCCATGTAGTACATTTGTTTATACTGTATGTGTACTTATGCAACCTTTTAAATCTACAGATGCAACTTGTTATCTATGGAAGAGAAGATATTGCCAACTTAACAAGCTATGTCAAGTCCATCTTTTCTCCAATTGCTAACAAAAAGATACAAAAACCATACTTCTCTAATACTTCCTTTCCTGCTCCTTTTAATGGCAAGATAGTCTATTACATTCCAGTAGCCAATGTACACAAGCTAACAGTATACTGGCAAGTAGCTCCACTTAGACAAAAATATAGAGAACAAGTGAGTGGAATATGATCTATAATTTAAATTATTAGGGTGTATAGATTTATTGTAACACCTTTTAAGACCAATATGACTATTACTTATAGTATTGTATGAATTGAAATTATTGCAAGAGATGTTATTATGTTCAGTTTTATTTTAAATACAATAGAGTAAATTCAGCTAATAGAAGGTTGTTTGTAACATATCTGGTTGTAAATGGTTATATAATACATTTATATTGATTATAATAAAATTATGTGTTGACACAATGTTTTATTGTTGTCCTTTTAACTGTCTGTCATGTTGGTAAAAATATAAATACAAGCTTGTGTTGTTAGTAGAGTATTATTAACAAAGATCATTTACTTAACATTATTAGAACATCTGTTGTCTTACACCTTTACAAGGATGTGATGTACATGTGCATTAATGACTTGGCTTCGTTTTGTCATGGTCATGTCTACATAATTAATGTAACAATAAGTATTGTCTATTCATTGTTATTATATTTGTTAAGTGATGATGTCCTCTAGAACGTGACTATAAGATTGTAGTTATAAACTAATGGGATCTTGTTGGTTGAAAAGTATTTAAGATAAAGGAAACCACAGCATAGGTAGACTTTACTGCTTTATTTGTGTAGTATCCTCTATTGTACTGCTCTTCTCTTAATATACATGATACAGAATCTAGACATACATGAAATGATGACTTAGCATTTTTATGTTATTTAATGGGATGTGTTATTCACTAGCTTATGTTTTAGTTGTGTGCTTACATTTCACACATTTAGATCACATGTGTCATGTCTTTTAATCTCTTGCTAACACCTATATCGTAATTAGAGTATATGATATAGGAAGATGTTGCATAATATTAATACATCAAATGTATCATGTTTACAATAATGATGTCACAATTATAATAACAAACGTTGTAATTATGACATTATGTGATTATACTATACATGACTTTATTATTCTGTTATTGTGTATTAGTTCTCATGTATTATTACATATATATTATATAGGTATCGAACATTCTGTCTGGGTTGTTAGGTCACGAGGGACATGGCTCTATTTTACATTATCTCAAGACTAAACAATGGGCTACTGCACTCTCAGCTGGTAAGTATATTATCTAGAGTCTTTTGATAGCCTCTATAACTATGGATATATCAACTAGAGTCTTTTGATGACCTCTATAACTATTGATATATCAACTAGAGTCTTTTGATAGCCTCTATAACTATTGATATATCAACTAGAGTCTTTTGATAGCCTCTATAACTATTGATATATCAACTAGAGTCTTTTGATAGCCTCTATAACTATTGATATATCAACTAGAGTCTTTTGATGACCTCTATAACTATTGATATATCAACTAGAGTCTTTTGATAGCCTCTATAACTATTGATATATCAACTAGAGTCTTTTGATAGCCTCTATAACTATTGATATATCAAAGCCTATGTTATATCCAGAACACTTAAACTTTAATGGTGGACAAGTATATAAGCATGTTTGTTTTCACAAACAGGCTATTACTCTGACACTATATTTAGTGAACTATAGTTCAAACATAGACTGCCAGACTATTTTAGAACTCAACTAGCATGGCAACCAACCACTTCATGTTGAATGGAATATGTAATACTAATTATTGCTGCATATATCTTGTTACATGTTCTATGTCTCCCTTTCTTGTTCTTCCAGGTACTGATGTATCTACTGATACATACACATTTGTGGCACTTGATGTGACCCTCACACAAAATGGTCTATCTCACATCAGTGAAGTGATAGCTGCTATTATGCAGTATATCAAATTAATACAGAGTCTTAATGAGTCAGAAATGAAACAATATTGGAATGATTTTGTCAGTGTAACAACTATCAACTTTGATTACTTCACTAAAATCAGTCCTGACAAATATGTCAGGTAAATAATAGTGATTAGTGGGATTTCAGAATTTATAGTACATTCTCTCTCTCTCTCTCTCTCTCTCTCTCTCTCTCTCTCCCTCTCCCTCTCCCTCTCCCTCTCTCTCCTCTCTCCTCTCTCTCTCTCTCTCTCTCTCTCTCTCTCTCTCTCTCTCTCTCTCTCTCTCTCTCTCTCTCTCTCTCTCTCTCTCTCTCTCTCTCTCTCTCTCTCTCTCTCTCTCTCTCTCTCTCTCTCTCTCTCTCTCTCTCTCTCTCTCTCTCTCTCTCTCTCTCTCTCTCTCTCTCTCTCTCTCTCTCTCTCTCTCTCTCTCTCTCTCTCTCTCTCTCTCTCTCTCTCTCTCTCTCTCTCTCTCTCTCTCTCTCTCTCTTTCTCTAGTTCTTTAGCTAGTACTATGCGTATAGTAACTGATCCAAATGACTTCCTTAAAGCTCCTCAACGATTTCTCTTTAGCTATTCTCTCATCTCATCTGTTGTTTCTTCTCTCACTCCTTCTACTCCTATTATTTTTATTGGATCACAAAACCTGGCACAACCTCAACAATCTGTTATTGATCTTCCACACCCACAATCACTTTCATTAATTGAGCCAATTTATGGAACTCAATATGAAGTAAGACATGCAAAGGGTATGACTAACAGTGTTAGGTTAATGTACATACAAGGTTTACTTATGTCATGATACTAATTGGTTTGTGGTTTGTGGTTTAAAGTACATGTGCTTGTAAGAGAGGAGGGAGGGAGGTTCAAGTATATATGCTTTAGAAGAGAGGAGGGAGGGAGGGAGGTTTGAAGTACATATATATGCTTAAAGGAGAGGAGGAAGTTTTGAAATACATATGCTGAAAGAGAGGAGGGGGATTAGTGTTCTATCAAAATAGCATTTTCTCTTTCCATTAGATAATGTCCATACCAAGAAGTGTTTTGAACCAGTGGACTGCTACTTCTATCACTAGCCTCAAATTACCAGTTCAAAATTATTTTATTCCTCATGACTTAAATGTCTTACCTTTACCATCTACACCTCAACAACAACCTATGAAAATTAGTGAAGGTACATATATTTCCTATTCTGTATAGTACAATATTTATTGAGGTCACCTGTATTATACAGTGCTATTAATGTAGATACATGGAGTCAGTGATCACCTACATATATTATATAGTGTATATGCTATAATGTTATAATGAACTTGAATTAGTTTTAATTAAGGGCTTATGTGTAAAGTTGCAGAAAACACTTAGGAGAGGGTGTAGCTAGTTGGCTATAAATTGGTTGAGTGGTGCAGTTTTGTCTAATTATTTGATACTGATTCTATTAGATCTGCCCTAGTATTGAATGACACTTATGTACTCAATAAGATAATTTTATTTTATCATTTAGATATAGAAGGTCTCACAGTGTGGTGGCTACAGAACTCACAGTTTCGTAAACCTAAAGTTGTTATAAATTGTAATGTATATTCACCACAAACTAACTATTCACTCTATGATCCTGAATGGACAGGTAGGATCATGTCAGTGGACTACTCTTGTACCTTATAATGTAACGATAGTAAATATTGTGTTATATTCTGTCTTACTGTAATATTTATTGACTAGGTGATTTAGGCTAACATTTCTAGCTATAATGAGAGATGCAGTTACTGTTAGCAGCATTGGTTTTTGTATTGACATAGTGTCACTCCATTAAACAACTGTTAGGATGTCAAATAACTAAATATATAACTTAACAAGTGTAGTTTATTCTGTTGTCTACCATTGTAACTACATTCAATTTTATCAAAATCTCTAACTGTCTACTTCAATTTGCCAACTCAAGCATAAATTATATACTTAGCTCTTTGTTTTTAAAAGTATACATTTTAATTTTATTTACTAACTCTTTTTCCTATTGTCAGCCCTCACGTTATTATATACTGGTGTTGTCTCCACTATCCTTAATCCTGAAATATATCCAGCAAGTCTTGTTGGTTATTCAACTACAATACTTTCCAATTCTCATGGACTGCAGCTGACATTATCTGGCTTTACTGATACTGAAGTGATGATGAAAGTCATTAATCTACTAGTAAATGGTAAAAGAAGATGGATGGTTGGTTAACTTGTTATAATGAGTCTTGAAAGTGGCCATGTTTTAGTCTGAATGTGTTGTTATTTAGAAGCTCCTTCTGTTGTATTACCAATATGAATTTTCTCAACTATTATCATTTACAATTTCTGCCTCTTTTCTTTCTAGAACATGTTAATCTAGTGTTGATGTTGTGAGCATGTCATGATGTGTTTTATAATAAATATGAAATGTACTTTAGAAGCTTTGAAATTATCTCATACCCCATCAATAACCCCCCCCCCCAGCAGAATATTGTATTTTAAGATGTGACCTACAGCAATCTTCTGACTGCTTTGACAAAAAGCATTGTCAAATATTCAACAAAATGAGTACACATTAGTACTATCATATGATGTTAATTTTTATTTCTATAGCTATGACCAATAAGACTAGTCTAAGAGATAGTACTATCATATGATGTTAACTTTTATTTCTATAGCTATGACCAATAAGACTAGCCTAAGAGATATGGATATATTCTCTCTGTCACTGGAACAGTTAACGACATCTCTTACAAACTACAACTACACTGCATTGCCTTATCATTATGTTTACCAATATATACAGAGGTAAATAGTATGATATTACCAATATATACAGAGGTAAATAGTATGATATTACCAATATATACAGAGGTAAATAGTATGATATTACCAATATATACAGAGGTAAATAGTACTATATTACCAATATATACAGAGGTAAATAGTACTATATTACACTATACAGAGGTAAATAGTACTATTTTACCAATATGTACAGAGGTAAATAGTACTATATTACCAATATATACAGAGGTAAATAGTACTATATTACCAATATGTACAGAGGTAAATAGTACTATATTACCAATATGTACAGAGGTAAATAGTACTATATTACCAATATATACAGAGGTAAATAGTACTATATTACCAATATATACAGAGGTAAATAGTACTGTAATTTATGACTAAAGATTGTCATTACCTCTTTAACTATATATTATTGTATGAATTCTACCAGTTGTCAAGCAAAATGAGACAGCTGTAAAAGACTACATCAACAGTACATGTACATATACACTCATATTTGCAAGATCTTGATATACTTTACAAGTTAAACTCTCTCTCTCTCTCTCTCTCTCTCTCTCTCTCTCTCTCAATCTATTTTTATATTTAGTGTTGTAATGGACCGACCTTCCTGGCATTATTGGCAATTGTTGCAAACACTTCAAAGTCCTGCTCTCACAACTGAGAAATTAATACAACATATGACATCATTACTGAGTGGACCCTCTACACTACTTTGTTTTATTAATGGCAATATCAATAAAAGTCAAGTAAGACAATAATTCTATGTTTCTATAATTTGTAGTGTAACATCACCAAATACAGACTATGGACTTATAGTATGTTAGGATTACGACACTTTGAATTAATATTAAGTATGGTGATATATAATATTATAAGTTCAACATATGAACTTATATAAATTATTTTTATTTTTTATTCATCCTATCTATTGCTAATGTTAAAAATGACTATATCTTTATTTGTCAAATATAGTATTCTTAAATATTCTTTGAAGTAGTGGTACCACATATCATTGCAACGTAATATTATATTATATATACTTTATATTATACATATAATATTATATATAATAATATGTCTATACTTGTTCTTCCATATAGGCTCTCAGTTATGCCAAAGCCTTATCTCGAGTGATATCTTCATTCTCGTTTGTTGATCCTAAAGGTTTATTTACTAGTATCAGATTACCTTTATCTCCTGGAAACTACAGTGTTATAGTACCATCTCTTAACCCACAAGATATCAACTCTGTTGTCAATGTTGTATTTCAAGTAGGTTAATACTGTCTTTAGACATTATTTTTTATTAACTTTTGTTATTTATCATATTAGTAAGATGTCTTCTGATATTTTACTACATGTACTAATAATATGTTGTGTGGGTGCATCAAAGCTATTGTATAATATATACCATATTGAACCGACTGTGCTATATCAAAAATTATATAGCACTGTAGGTGTGGTCATTTTTACGTGGAGCTAGCGTGAACAATTAAAATAATTACCACACTTCTTGTAGCTTCATCGAGTGATCCAGCCAAGCATCCTATAAATCATTCTGTTCTTATGCTATGTAGAATATATTGCATTCTGGGTGTGGTCATGATACTCACAAAGCACTTGGCTTCATATATGATTTTGACAACACCTCTTGTACTACATGTTGTGTGTAGTACTTGAAACAGTACTTTAACTAATACATATAATAATAATACATATATCTTTTTTATAGCTTGGTCCTGTCTGTACTGTAAACAATGTTGGACAACAGTGTTCTCCGTCCTCTCTGACCACACGGGCATTAGCTTCTTTAATGACATTAGCCATACAGGTAATACTATCAGATAAAGTGTTATACTGACATCCTTTGTGGTTTATAACATAAACTATTAGTACTAGACTACTTAGAATGGATTACTAATAATTACAACTACATGTAATTAATTATTGAGTTAATGTCGGAAGATTGACCACATTTTTATGTGGTTTAATTATCATACTATTGTAACATTAGCAATAGTACTGCTACTATTTCTATCATGCTTTTCCAAATTTTACACATCATATTCTAAAGACATTGTAAATAGACTTTATAGTATAGGGTATGCATATTTAATATCTTTGGCTATATAGTAGTGTAGACTGTAGCCTAGCCATAATTGCTCCAACACTGGCGTTCATTAATTAGAGTAATTTTATTAACCTTATACATGATATTTTAATTAAGGTTGATTTTGCCTTTCTTTCATAGCAATCTTGTTTTGATGTACTTCGTACTAAACAACAGCTGGGATATGTCGCATATTGTACGTTACGAACTAATCAAAATATCGTCTCATTTCAAGTGTTGGTGCAAAGTGGTACTCAAAATGCCTCTCTTATTTTGGACAGGATAGATCAATTTTTACAAGACACTCTTGAACATTTAAACCAATCTGTCTCCTCGTTAAAGTTAGAAAGTGTTAAGAACATCTACCGTGAAATCCTTGCACGCAAAGACCTTGATCTTAACGATGCTACTTCTCGAATATGGTATCAGATTAGTTCTGGTCTTGAGCAGTTTAATTACAGGAGTCAAGTCAATGATACCCTCAACTCTATTACTAGTCAGAATGTTACACAATTTTATATTGACAATATTATCAATCCATTAACTGCTAAAAAATTGGTCATTGCAGTGTATGGTAAAAATACTAAGAAAACATTAGATGCTGTTATAACTCACTCTTTGGACTACACACAGGTTGATCCACAAGCTAAAGGATACCCATAATATTAATACTATACTTTATAAATATTAATATAACTTTACTTTCTTCTGTAAAACAAGTTTGATTTCGCACTGCTCATTTTTAGCATTTATATGTAATTATTACATATTTGCTAGATATAAAATTTATTTTGTTGCTGATTTGTAAATTTCTTTTCGTATAACTTTTTTTTACAAAGCAGTTTATTTGATTAGCAATTTCAAAATTATAGCAGCATCTACTCAAACAAAAATATCTAGCAATTACAAAAATTATAGCAGCACCTAAAATATTGATATTTCATACAAAAATAAAGCAAGTTTGCAGCAAAATATAATTAGTTAATTATGAGAGAAGTTCATCATCTTTATCTGGTATGAATTCCTTATCGTCATAATCAGATTGAACAGACAATGGATTGCTTAGTTGTAAAGAACTCATTTTTTGTGGAATATCACTATTACGTCCTGCCTTGTCAATAGACAACTTTCTCATTCTAGCAATGATGCAGATCATTATGATGATTCTGTGGAGAAGACAATACAAAAATGAAAAGGTAAGTATCAATTATATGAACACCAAATTTTACCCTAATCTTTCACACATCAATAAAATATAAAAAATATAATTAGTTATCATCTATATGTCCTTACCCAATAGTCATAATACAGATTGCTATTATAAGAAACAAGAGTCCAGAGATGAACAGTGATCCATTTATTTTAGAGGTCTGTTGAAGTGTTACTGGTGATGGTGATGTCACTATGATTGTTGGTTTATTCGTCATTGATGATACAGGTGTACTGGTCAATGTCTCTGACACTATTACTATATAGAAGATGTACATTATTTTATGTGTCAATAAGATATGATGGTAATATGATAATAAGTATGAATTAGCAATATGATGTATATGGTAGTTTTTCTAATGTATTACACATACTTTGTATGCACACATAATTTAATTTAATGTGTTCTGTTATTATTATAATTACCTCCACAATCAACACCAGCAACTTTAGATTTATATGTCCTGCCTACATATAATTCTAAAGTATGATGAGAACAGTCTGATAACTCCTCTTCTTGACCACGACAATTAACATTGCTGTATCGTATTGCTCGTTTAGGATGTCCATAAGTGGAATTGAACACAGCCATTCCAGCTATAGTGAGTAGTATAATTAGTATTTCCTCTCAACATAAACATACCACTAGCATTGTATCCTCCAAGTTGTCGACACACAACTCTGGCATCATTGTCATCCCAACCATGTTCTGCCACTAGACACCAAACATTGTCTAGACATATCTCAACTGTTCCTTGAAACATATGAGCACCACCAGTAAGTTGAATATCTCCTTCTTTACAGCCTGCAATTAGAGGAAGTAGTACTAAATGATTTGTTTGAAGTCATACAATAGATGAGATTTAAAATGACATGTATTACAATTTTTTGGATAATGTCATGAGACGTTTCACCTTGTATGAACAAATATACCATTGGTTTAAGTGAAATTAAAAGTGTAAAAGGTCACAATACAAAGTCAAGTAAAATTTACCTTATTAAGAAAACTTGGGCCCAAATTTTACCTCAAACTCATGCTATTACAAATTAAATGTATACTTTGAAGTAGTATATATAGCCTTAAGAAAAGACAGCTTGACCTGGCACAAGGTGCCTTCAAGCTATTTTTAGTCAATATACATGATTACTTAATTTCTTGGACAAAGTGCCTATTTTTCAGCTCACAACTACTGCAAAATATAAAGATACTATATACTTACTGAAGTGTAACATAAGGAGATTGAAACAATTGCATTGAGATTTTTCCCATTAGCAACTATTTCTGAGCGATTTGTTTGCAAACTACAATTACCTTATTATTTTGATTAACACTTGGTACATCAAAAACAGTGGAAATTAGGTTTTATAGACAAGCATATGATTAAACAAATACAGTACATCTGGAAAGTTTGTAATATATTACTTTTTGTGGTAATTTATAATAAGGAAAATGTGGCCCAACAAACTGCAATAGTAATAACTATGGATAAACTATGAAAAGACAAAAATTAATGCTCATAAAATTTTTTTAATTAATTAATTAAAAGCTATCAAAATTTTCTGAAATAACAATTGTAATGTATGATTATATTGATATAGTATACTGAAATCACTACCCGGTGAGTATTGAGTATTTACATATCTTAACAAACTTACCATCATAACACAGAAGGCCAATAATGTACCTGCTATTACAAAAAAATTTTGGAAAAACAGATTTAGAGCATTTAGAGAGATCTTGTTCATGTCCATAGCACTCTACATTGCTATATACAATTGGTTGACCTCCATATCCATAACTACCAGATCGATCAATAATAGCTCCTGTCAATTAAATTGAAATGATATGGTTTCTGTAATGTTATATCTTACCATTTGTATTACTGTATCCAAGTTGTTTACAAGCAACATATGCTGCTGATTTTCTAAAGTTAGTAGCGCAAATTTGTCCCCACACTCCATTAGCACAAACTTCAAGTCGTCCTTCTCTATCCAAAGTACCATTAACCAGACGAACTTCACCTTCATTACAGTTATCAGACTCTACAAACAAATCACTTTTACTACCAAATCAAATGTAAACTATATCAGTGGTTATTATTGTGACTATACTCTTTGGACATCATACTGAATAATTATACTAAGAAAACAATATAATATTTAATATCTCTGTTAAAATATTTATAATCCAATTGTTATTACTGTATTTTATATGGGAGTTACAAATAATGATAGAGGTAACTTGTGTATAGTACTTATAACAACTTACCATGACACTTCAATCCAATACGATTATATTGACAACCAAAGCTATTACACTGACTTCCAACATTAAGAGAACAGTATTTGATATTGTTATATTGCTTCCTACAGTTTTGGCTGGATAAATAGACTTCTGTTGTTCCAGTTCCATAACGTCCATCAGTTATAACTGTCGCATCTATATTAAGATGAGTGGTATGTACATTATTAAAATGTGTTGTATTCTAAATCCCTAGACAAATCCCAAACCTTACACTTTAAACTCTAAAGCATTGACTTAATACAATATATAGTCATAACATGCAAACACTTCATGTTAACTATATACTTAGAATATATGGCTTAGGACTTATTCCACTGTTTCCCATTGCTTAGCTTGATCTACATCATGAGAGAAATTATTCCATCAAAAACAGTGTAGTAAAATAGGGAGAAAAGTAGGAGGAGGCAAGGGGATGCACCGGCCTCTCCCAATAATTATAGACCTCATAGGCATGTTCACACAGGTTATATAGTAAACAAACACTATGTTCACAATACAAATTGATATCATCCACCTTCAATGCATTTTATCTGAATATACATTGAAATTTCATTCAGTGAAACTAGGTTTCAAGATTGTCTATGCCCATTGTGTTTGTATACAGACATGTTACTATCATTACTATGACTATTATATATCTAAATTAAATGATATACTTACAACTGTTAGCAACATATCCAAGTTGATTACAAACAGTTGATGCAAAATTGGGATTTACATAACGATTGCTACATATAGACGTCCATTGTCCTTTAAAACATATTTCAAGTCTTCCTTCTTTACTTGAGTTTCCACCAACTAATCTAACTTCATAATCAACTGAACAACTGTTATTAAAACCTAAACAAGTATATAGTAAGATCAAGTACTATATGGATGGGAACAGATAAATAAGATAAATACAATTTGTAAAGAGTGGGATATGATAAGTAATGATAACAATGTTGTTATAGATGATAAAACGTTGTAGTTTTAATATAAGTGCAATTATGAGATCTTGAATACAAATAATAACTCAAACATTACATCAAAGGAGTATTCCAGCTCTGCATAAGCACAAACAAAACCAGCAATATATATAAAAGGATGGATGATTAATGAACAATTTTTATTTGTAAAAGTGGAATTGCTAATTGACACTAATGAGATTAAAACGATGTTTCTAACATCATCCATCTTTACATAATATCAAACTGACAATAATGAATTGTAAATGTGGAATGTTTGTTTGACTTTTCAAAATATTTATGAATATTAATTATTGTCTTTTGTGGTTATGCATTATTATCATTGTGGTTCGTTAGCAGGTCGTATTTTTGTTATCAAAAAAATGGAATTTTTATAGCGCAAAAATGTCCTAGATTTAATTTTAAAAATATTTCAAAATATCATGTAAGGATGACAATGTCAAAAAGGAAAGAAACAAGGCAGAGACGATTTTATTTAATATAACAAATAGCTTTATCTAATAACTACTTGTGAACATGTAATAGTGTTTGCCATTTCGCTACAGAAATCACTAAGTGAATGACTTCAAGTTATGAGAATGCTATGTAGCCTGTTACCAAACAGGTTGAACTAGATCTTATTCTATTGTACAACCACTGTTAAAGTTATGTTTAATGTTTGTGTTAGTATGGGAAAAGACGGAACAATAGACTAGTCAACTACTTACTGGTTTTCTGTTTTAGAAATTTTTACAACAAAGTTAGATGTCTCAGTAGTTGGAAAAAGACTCAATAACGGTAAGAAGGTGCTCAAATAAGCTAAATAACTCTATTTATAAAGAATACATTGAATGTGATGGCCACTTTTTCTAGGAGCATCCCTACATATTGAGCACTTCTATGCTCAATGATATGAAGTCTATATAGTAGATGCAGAGAACAGGCAAGTTAGAGATAAACCTATACAAAGTCATTTATAAAACTTGCCTTTAGAAGTGGTTAGCAAGATAAGCTATGTAAGCTGTTGCAGGAAAAACAGTTACACATCAGCATATGATGATACTCATAATTAGTTTTTAAAAAAACTAAGACATTTGTATGACTTGTGACAACTGCTGTGTCAAACATGGTTATAGCCAATAATCTCTGAAAATATTGAGCTAGTTTTGGTTTCAATTGCTATCATAGCAGATGATACCATTTTACTTCTGGAATGCTCTCTCTCTGTGTGGACTGTGTCCATGGCCCTTTAATCTCATTGATGGCCATAGGAAACAATATAAAGTTGACATAGTAAAACTTATAAATGGCCATCATACACTCCAAAGGATAGTCTAGCAATTGCAAGCTAGCCCTTCCTCCTCTTTGATAAAGCTATCAATAAGGAAGAGTTTTGATATGTATATTAAAAAGGAGGAGGGAGTAGCTCATTAGACTATCTCAAACAGAAAAATGACTTAGCATTGACAGGTAACAGCAGGTAGGAGCATATAGTGAGAAAAAACAAGAAGGGAGAAGGAGCGTGAATTTCATATACGATTGATTAAAATAGCAGCAAGGTCTTAGAAGTTTGTGTTATTATATTTAGATTGACAACTCATGAATATTAAAGTCTTGACTTAGCATCTTAATCAATCACATGGGAGTTAAATGCTCCTTCCTTCTTTCTTATAATGGCTCCAACAGTTGGCAAAACAGACTATTTATTTCACTAAAGGCGAGCCTTATATTTTGCCTTGGATAAACGGTATCTTACAAAGCGATATAGAATGTAAGTGTAAATTTGAAGTCATAATTACTCCTACAAATTTTAGAAAGGCATTGAATAATAGGACTTTCAAAATGTACATAAAATTGCTATACAATTATATAAAGTGAATGACTGATCATGCATGTTAGATACAAATTGAAAACAATGGCTACAATTAATTTAAAACTAAACCTGAACAGTTGAGCATGACTGTATCCCGTATAGGGTTACAATAACTTGGGTTCGTTTTGTAAAATGGAGAGTAACTAATGCAGTTAAATAGTGAGCTATAATTTATGTTACAGGATGAATATGGTCCAAATCCAAATTTAGTCCATGGTCCTCCATTAAAACGATAGAAAGGATCTAAGTTAAAGTAAAAAATTTAAAATCATATTTTGCTATACTATCTGTATTTATTTACAAGTGAGACGATTATTACTTTATTTTCTTACATGGATTATTATATCCAAGTTGTTTGCAAGCAACTATTGCTTCATTACATCCCCAGCTAAAGTCACATACTGCTGTCCAATGTCCAGTTGAGTCACATATCTGTAACATACCACTGTCTCCTGTACTGTTAGTGGTAATGTTGTAAAGACGAATTTGTTGATATTTGCAGCCACCTATAATTATTTAGTTTGTTTAATTTGTTAGTAGTTTATTCCATGGAAAATGTAAAAAACTCACTAGTATCAAGATTGCAGTGAAGATTCAGAGAATCTCTGGCTATATTACAAGCACCTGTGGGCAAACCAGAGGTAGTGAGGCAAGAAAGAACATTTGACTTGCTACGACTACAGTAGTTTTTAGCTAAGTATCCAAAAGCACCACCACTAGGTCCATTATTGATACTAGTTATTGGATCTGTTAGCAGAAATATATTCATTCAAACATCATATATTTTAAACATAATTGTACTCACCTGGATTATTGTATCCTAACTGTTTGCAAGCTACAATAGAGTGAGACTGTGTCCATCTATAGTCACACACAGCTAACCATTTACCAGACTTACATATCTGAAGCATGCCATTATCTGGTACTGAACCAGTGCCATTGTAAAGGCGAATGTTACCGTTTGTACAGGCACTAGCTGAATACAATAATAATATAATTCAACTATGAAAACTCAATCAATAATATAAATATTTTATCATACACATAAAACATATATATTACATAATCTATACGTATATAATTTATACATACCTAAGTTATGCAAAGCAACGAACAAGATCAAAGCAAAGAAGACACGAGGAACAACCATTTTCAACAGTTTCACGTGACGTCATATAATTACTGAACACTGAGCAAAATTCTTTTGAGCCTTCAGATGTTCATTAGAAGAAAGAAAGGATGTAAAATACTAATCCAACTAACCTCCTGTAAATGGCTGAACGTAAACTATTGCCAAATTCTATTAAAGCAATAATTTTGACTCAGTTACACACATACATATATTTATATAATTATAAGCATTCAATATCAGAATACTTTGGAAGTTGGACTTGATCATCACTTGGAATGTAAGATTTGATGAAGCCTCGGGTTTCCAATCTGTCAGTAACTTGGAGCATTCTTCAATGACTTTGTGCAAACAAGCTCTCATATATATTTATGATTGAATTAATTTCAGGCACCACATACCTTCAGACACATCTGTACAAAATATAAGGCTTTTGGAATTTCTTTCTTGGAAAGACTTTATAATCCTGTCCATTTGTTACTTATTTACCAAGTCTGAAGTACAAAAAAACTTAGGCTACACTGCCCTCTTTAATTGTAAATAACATTTTGATTAGTATGTTAATTATTTTGGTTAGAGATCGCAAGGTTTAATTCAGAAAAGGCTTGATTTACCATGTGTGTAGATATGTATGAGTTATGAATGATGAAAGGAAGTGTCTTGTGTTGTGTCTAGTGATGATGACATCTTGAATTGCCTACATGGTATAGATCAGTATTCATTAGAAAAAAAGAGAGAGTCCTTTATCAAACTACTAGAAAGCTTTGGAGTAATAGTTCTACTATATAGTTGTTCCTCTTTGTTGTCAGAATGAAACTGAGCAGGGCTACATGATCAAATGAATTTTATCCCTTAGACTTGGCTAACAAAAATTTCAATAGCGACAGAGTAAGATTCCTCTAACAATTTACCATATCTTCATTGTGTTAACAAAATATTTACATGCTGGCCCAAATTCAGTGATTCCACCCCACCATTCAATTCCAATACGATCCAGAAGGAGTCTAATCTTAGAAATTGCTTCCATTTACAATCGACATATCTTATACATTAAAAAGTTAGATGTACAACAACAGGCTGAATTCTTTGATTATGGCCTCTTTGCAATTGAGATTTGTCAAAGTACAGAGAGGATGCTATTTAGAAAAATAGTAGATGCCAAAGAACTATCCAAATCATGAAAAATCAAATTTATATCAAAATACATTAAGAAACACTTACAAAAAATAATAATTTTTTAATGATCAAGAAACAATGAACACAGTAAACATCAAGATAAGAATATTAATACTTAACTCTGATTTTCAACAAGATTTTTTAAAATCCTAGAACCATGACCTTTGACCTGTCCTGTGTAACAAAAAAGACCAAAAATTTGGTGAGTAAGTAGCAAGGAACAGGATGATAAGTCTTGCCAAGAAATAATTATTAGAGAACCTTACATTTTTGTACAGATGCATCTGAACATATGTTGTGTCCGAAATTAATTCAAACGCTTATTTACCTCAAAGAAACTGTCATCTACTTTTTTAATGACAGCCATTAAGAACTTGTTGAAAATGATCACACCTGGCCCTACAGCTCTAAATTTGAATGTATCTAATCAGATAAGTTACCAGTTTTATTTAAGTAGGTCATAGATGTTACTAATATCTAACACTTTTGTCACAGTCACTCAAACAAGCAATGATAGAAACAAACAGTACTTATTTAGTCAAATGGCACACTTTTGTGTATATAGTATGCACTTATTGCATATGAGGAGGACTGCTATACAACTCGTAATTCATATATAGTGGCTGCTGTATCATTTTGCAGAACCTGTAGTGTCTAGGAATGATGTAACTGTCTCTGTAAAAGGATGTTCATTCGCCATGCTTCTATCAAGATTAAAAAAAGAGTATTAAACAACTAAATAAAATAAAGCTAAATATAACATTAAAACAGTTTAATAATTTAAGATACTTTGTAAAAATAATGAAGACAAAATTAGTCAAAACAAGACTTTCATATATGTTTTATATATATATATATATAATTATATTTAACATATTTGCAATAACATAAACTCTTAGATGGTTTGTACAAAATACAAAGTCCTTGAAAAATGCTCCGAGTTACTGAGAGTGGAAAATGATACACTTCAAACCTTACATTCCATGGCCAAGAAAACATGAAAGCCCAATCTCAAAAGTGTTCTGATATGAATACTACTACGTATATATGTATATATTATATATATATATATATATATATATATATATATATATATATATATATATATATATATATATACAATATATATATATATATATATATATATATATATATATTATAATGTATATATATTTAAACCACAACAATCAATGTTTTTGTAAGTAACTGTATCAAAATTGTTGCTTTAATTGAATTTGGCAATAGTTTATGCTCTACCATTGACAGGAGGTTAGTTGAATGAAACTCTTTCCTTCTTGCAGGGTACCAGACAGTCCTAAGATTATTTTGGCCCACACTGTAATAATGTCAACTCCTAACTTGTCAATGTGTCAAAATGTTACTAAGTGCATACTTAGTTCATTTGCTTATGATTAAGTATAGGTTTTACACTGAGGTTGAGGTACATACATGATTTATACATCGATGGCTGTAGCTAATGAGAACAAGGTATATAACTGAGTTGTACCATATTGACCAATCAGATTGCTTTATTTCAATTGTTGTATTAGATATGTAGCTTCTGCTGCTTTGGATACATGTGTGTCAAGATCTGTTTATTAGGTTTAGCTAACAAAGGAACATTTTATCATTTTACTTGCAATAGAAGAAATGGACTTTCTTATTTGCACTTTTGTTTACAATACACAACAAGACTACTCCGCTAGAGTGAAACACCTTTGTTAGCTCCACCTCCTATTTTGGTGTTCAGTCTAACATCATACTAATTAGCCAACTTGGCTTGGTAACAATAGTTGTTACTTCTAAACAGAGGATTATACTCCAAAATCAACAATAGTGTTTATACTCATGGAAAACTTTTACTTAGTATTAGATTCAATCAACAGGAAAATTGACCACTGAAATAACCTTCTGTGACTAGTCCCTTTGATTAGAAGATCTCACAAGACTCCTAGTGAATTCACTCAGCATTCATTAAGTCATTATTGTGTTTCAAATACAAACAGTCTTGAGTTGCGTAATTTTGATATTGCTGACCTATTTATTAATAACCTAAATTTCTCATTCTTTGTTATAATAAATTTACATAAGGTAGGAGTTTCAGTGAAATTAATTGCTATAGCTTTGGAAATCATAGCCTCAGAAAAGAGTGTATGAGAACTTATACACCTCCCGGAGAGGTGTACAAGTTATCTATTGGCTTACAAATGGAGAAATATGATTGGCTAATTAAGGCATAGTATGGTACAAGATAAACTCTAGTCTTGACTGGCCAGATTTGGTTTCCCAACCAAATAAGTACAAGAATTAGGTCAACATACTCCAATGTTTTAGGAAAAGTATAGCTACTATGATAAATTGCAGCCTTGACCTGCCAAAGTTGATTCCTCAGCTAAAGTTCTAGATAATTCTGTCTACTGCCATAATGAACTCAATGTTGAACTTACCATGTGCCTTTCCAATTTACCACTTTTCATATGTATACTTGTCAAAATAAGGTCCCTTACAGCAACAACAGTACCATCAAAATAAACGTTAGATGTTTTTTCAGTTTCTCACCATTATTGTAGTAGACTAATTACCAAAGTGTGAGAAAATAACACAAGTGTACTTCCATGACTTAGTCAGCTTCAAAAATGTCTACTTATAGAATTTAGTAAAGAAATACAATAATATTAGATAGTCTAACTTCTGTTATTCATTTAACAAAAATGCCAAATCTGTAATTAAAGTAACCAAAATAATTAAAGTGACCACATTGTTTCACAATATCATTGTAAAATGACTTGTGTACTCACTGACTGATGGATTTGTTAGTATATTCATTAGCCTATCCAATAGCTAATTATATTTATTGTACCATAGATTTAGTCTTTTCACTGAATTGATAGTCTACTAATAATAGAAGTACATTTTATGCTTGTGTCTCCTTAAGAGCTTTTCTCTGAAATAAACTTTCCTCTTGTATCCATAATTTAAATGGAGATTTGTCAAATTTTTAGAAAGTGTGGATCACTTTGATAATACTGTCATAAGAGTGAAAGGTATCCAAAAGCCTCAAAAATAACTCTAGAGCAAGTAATATATAGTTAAAAATCAATTTACAAAGTCAAACCAACAAAGTAAATTAGACTCCAGAATTTATCCCATTTGGAAGCATCTCAAGTGTTTAAATAATACAATTCTTATAAATCATTATTTATCTAATATAATACTTCTTATGTTTCTGTGAAAGGTCATGTACACTCTTAAAATTTATAGGGTCATTATCTGAATTTTATATAAGTCTAATGTACACTGCAAGATTGCAATCTGTAATCTGTAATGTGTAAGTGAATGAAGTTTAAATATTCATAATACAGTCTATATAATATAAACTAGAATTGTCAATATACCTACTCAAACAAATTTAGATTTTGTCAAATATAAATGCTTGCCAATTTGTTTCATCTGGCATGTCCAGTTTGCCAGATAGTTCTAAAATTATTCTGACCTGTAATGTATCTATATTTACTTGTATGTCCACTTGTTTTTGATAATTAATATGAATATATCAACTTTCGTAATGCCCATTCCAATAATGTTAACTTCTAAATTGTCATTTGTTAAAATGTACTAAGTGAATATTTAGTACATTATAAATTAAGATAAATTGTAGTCTTGACTGGCCAGACTTGGTTTCACAACCATGTAAGTACAAGAATTAGGTCAGCAAACTCCAATGTTCTAAGAAAACCAAGGTCTGGCTACAATAGTAATATATATATATATATATATATATATATATATATATTATATGTATGTATGTATGTATGTATGTATGTATGTATCTATGTATGTATGTATGTATGTCTTAATATGTACATTGTATAGTCACCACAACATGCACAAAATTAGTTTCTATTCCCTCTACTGTCTATAAGAACCCTTACTAATACATGTAGCTACATATTTGTCATAAATTATTTAATCTCAGTAACATTGATTCCATAAAAGGTCAAAGGTTATAGGAAAACAACACTTAGTTAGAGGGTATGAGAGAACAAAAAATGGCAAAGTTAAAGGTCTAAGGTCAAAGGTCAAAAGGTCAAAGGTTAAAAGTTAAAGGTTAAAGGTTAGAGAATGTAGAATCAAAGGATATAAGTCTGAAGCCAGAAGTCAGAGGGTCAGAGTTTCTTAGAGGTTGAAGAATCAAAGAAGGTCATAAGTCAGAAGTCAGACGTCAGATGGCCAGTGTTCCTCATTACATATTCTTACAGTGACTTACAGTGTCTATTACAGTGTATTACAGTGTTTTACATCATCTTACTGTGTTATGTATAAAACAACATCACAGTCTTTACACAATAGCAACTTACAATGTCTGAAGAAACAGATACAATTAGTTCATTTGCTGCTGCTCCATTACCTGTTTGCAAACTAACTTTTTATGACCTTAACAAAGAATATTACAATAGATTGTATAACTGTTTTAAAAAAATTCAATTGTTTACAAATTTAAGAAAATGGTATAAAATCTTTCTGCTACTTGTTATTTTGTTCTTTCTTCAATTCCAGATCAATCAACTCAATGAAAAAACAAATGATTTTTTTGATTTCAAATTTCAAACTGTTACTAAGGATCAACACGAGTTAGAATTGCAATGTCAAGTAAATGAACTACAAGAAAAAAATAAAGAGTTTGGACTTATAGTTCAAGTTACTAGAAAACAACATGATGAATTACAGCAACAAGTTAAGAAGCTTCAAGATTTAATTGTTACAAGAAAACAACATGATAAATTTCAGGAACAAGTGAAGGAGCTTCAAGATCAAATCAAAAATCAACAAGATTTCTCATATTTCCCTATCATTCTTAGTAAAGAATGTTACAGAATGAGCTTTAGACAGGGAGACATATCTTATATGGAAGGAAGAAAAAAAATAGAATGTAATATTCCTACAACCATCAAATTTAAAAAATTTTGTAATGATTTACCTTTCACAAGTATTTTTCATTTAATTGAATATCATGATTATGACACAAAAAAAGTATATGTTTGTCAATCATTACTTAACAAACATTATGAAACTTGTCATTCAAATATGTGGATTCACCTAAATGAATCATTAAAGAAAAATCTAAACTTACATTGATATTTGTTTGTTTTTTATTTTTAAAAATAACAAAATATAAAATATTGTGAATGAATACTTGTTAGGATATGAATTGTTTCTTAGAATCAATGTGTTCACAACAAAAAAATAAAAAAAAGAATGCTTGTTAATGTGAATTGTCTCTTTGATATAATGAATTAACAACTTAATTTATTAAAAATGAATACTTGTACAATAACAATCTTGTTCAACCTAACTATTTCTCTTTTGGATCAGCTAACTCCACATTTACACATTTAAGGATAGCCATTAGACGGAGGTTATCCAAAAATGTAACCCTTTGTATTCGCTTACGTGTTAGTAAGTACTTAGTACCGCACGTGATCCACCACATTGAGGCACTAAAGACGCTAAGTATCTGTCAAGAAGCTAAAGGACATGAGGAAGAGGGTCTTGTGCCTCAGATTTGTATTTATTATTATTATATGCAATGAGAGGATATAACAACACTAATCAGAGGTAAGAAAGAAATATTATACACTTTAAAATCATTTTGTTTCTTTGATTTTACAAAAATGACATATATAATTCACTGGTATAGTAGTTATAGTTGTGGTTGTGTGCAATAGAGATGTAACCATACTGTGCATCTGTCACATTGTATCCATTTAATAGCATCAACTGTAGTTGTGTCATCTTTCAAACAGCCACTGCAGAATTTTACGTCAGCACCCTCAAGGTCTTTTTCAATTTTATTTATTTCTTTAACAGTGGGTCTTGACAGAGTTGGAGTAGAACTGTACCTTTTCTTTTTTGTAGGAAAAAAATTTTGATGTTCACAGTTTGGATTTGGTGACACCTTTTGCTTGACAAGTAGCTTTTTTAGTGCTTTGTTTGTTTATAGCAGTTATTACAGAGATAACAGACTGAACATGTCTGTTAGCAGTCTGAATAGCATCGGTATTTTGACAGTAACTAGTGCTTCAAGTTTTTGAAGTTTCTTTAATAAGGTTGTTTTAGTTTGTGTCAAAGATGTGTCAGGTTTTTGTCAGATAACAGGCTGGTAAAGTAAGAGTAAGTATCAGCTAACAGAGTAGGATCTTCTGAAATACTGTCTGTGTCCTTTTGCATATAATTCATATGTACAAGGTGAACATGTTTACATACTGTTGCGTGTAAGATAGAATCTAAGCAAGTACAAGTGTAGTTATGGGGACAAATTTGACAGTCTGTACATCAAAGCCTACATCCACAGTTTTCTTGAGCTTTCTCGACCACATAATTTGTATCAGGAGATGATTGTGATTGTACTTTCCATTTTGTATTTTCAATTTGTGTAGCAAAAGACAATTTTAACAATAGAGCTTTCTTGTAGCGTTTGTTTACCTCACATATTCTATGTGAATTTTTTCCCATTTCTAACTTACGAAAACGTTCAAATGCTTTATCTTGGCTACTCTCATTAATGTAATAAGTAAACTGTCAATTCTTCTATTTTGTTTGTGGTTTAAGTACAATATTTTTAGGAGTCTATGAAATGATTCAAGGTACATGTTAGTGTTGATTGTTTGTTTGTTTAACACGCTGCCCATTGTGGTAACTGTGAGCAATAATTTGTAGTAAAGTAGGCAAAAAAACAAGCATGTTCTGTTTGTAGGTGTGTGAGAAAAGATTGCAATGTAACTCTAAATTTAGCTTCATCTCTTTCGTTAAGTAAAATGCTTAGTTGATGGTATATTTTATATGATCTTTGTCTCTCACAGTTTCTACTAATGCTTTTCTCCATGTTCTGTCTATGAGCCAAGCACAAAGGATTTTCTTAGTATCTCCTTCACTAAACACTGCTTTCCATGCATTGAAGTAATTGTCAGCATCATCTGACATGAACCATGATTGGAGTAATAACACCACTACTACCTTTAATGGCTTCAAAGAAAGGTAACAATGATATTGTGTCTTCTCTGTTAGAAAGCATCCAAGCTACTGGTATACCTTCCCCATATTCATCAATCACAACTAGAGTTATTAGATTAAAATGATATATGTTGGTGCCGTGTGTGGTATCTATGTATACTGTGTCATACTCAAAAGCCTTTAGCATATCCCTCTGAAATTCTGTTTGAATGCATAACAGAAAATTATCATCTGCCAAATTATCTAAATTATCTGGTTGTGGTCTCCCTTGCTCTTTATAAATTATAATGGGGTTATAAGGAAGTGCTTGCATATCTAATATCCAGGCGTTGACACTAATTAAGTTGTTGGCATGACGATTAATACCCTCTATGTTATATTGAGTTTTTAT
This sequence comes from Xestospongia muta, assembly GCA_963693285.1. NCBI lineage: Eukaryota > Metazoa > Porifera > Demospongiae > Haplosclerida > Petrosiidae > Xestospongia > Xestospongia muta. Next base: position 18,645,352 of record OY848917.1, read on the forward strand.
GTTGTGGATGTCTTGTCTGTTAATTAAGTGTTCTCGATTGATGTTGTTACAAACTGACTCGCAAATACTATCTAAAATATGCTCCATACTCACTCCCTCTTTAAGCTTCTTAGCAATATCCTGTCGAATTGTCAAAAGTATTCGTAGATAAGCTAACTGTGTTGTGTGATTATAGTGTGTAGGGCAATAGGAAGTTAGGGACAATAAATTTTTAGTGTTTTGATGTCCTGCACTGCTTTGATATAAGCAGAGTACTGTGATCCTACATTTGCTGTTCCTTGTGTTTTTAATTGATGTTTTCCAGCTCCCTCAGATTTGTATGTGCCTGCCCTGTTACAATAATAGTAAAACACCTTCATTCCATTGGAGGAGACCTGTGGTGCACACTTAAGAACAAATAAGGAACGTGTAGTTATTTCAAACTCTTCCTCCCATTCATAAAATTCTTCTAACATATTGAAACTTATCTCCTTTTCTTCTATAGACATCTGATGGTTTGATTGAAGATGTAGTAGTTTTTGAAGACTTGCCACTCTTTGGTAAAAGACATGAATTAAAAAGGTAATAAACACATGTACACAAACCTGCTATTAAATATAGTACATGTAACCAGACCACTTTCAACATCATTATGTGCACTCCTCATGTGTTTTGAGAGACCACTTCGAAATGAATAACCCCGTCCACAAATTGAACATGTATGTTTTTCACCAGTTGACTTAGATAGATTTGTTGGAGTTTTGTAACTGTTACCAAATCAGTGAACAACAATATGTGTACTTTACATGCAATGCAGTATTACTATTACCTGCACACTTTGTGTAAACTTGTGTATCACTTTTTGTCTTAATAGAGGTAGCATGAAATAATACTGACTTCTTCAGAAAGTCATTGTTGAAGCCATCAGATTTAATTGTTTTATTCTTCTTTTTCAAAGAAAGAGAGGTTTTAGATGTTAACGCTGGCTTAACAACCTCAGGTTTACTAATTAGTGGATTGTGTAGGCATTTAGCTTCTTCAGGTTCTAGAAAGACAGGTTGGTAGCTGAATCCACTCAAAGGAATTAGTAACTGTAGTAGTGATGCTCTGATATTATATTTTCTACAATTTACAGTTGAAAATGGATCAAAGTATGCATCACGAAGACTCACAACAATTGTCCACATAAAATTTCTTCTACTAATATTTTTCTTAGCAGTCCCATGTGTTCCTATAGTTAAAGAAAGTTTAATTATGATCACTGTGTAATTGTAAGACCTGATCAAAATCCCAAGTCATATCAAAGACACGGCAATAAGCAAATTGTGTGACAAACACACCACAGTCTACACCATTAGTTTGGAGAGGTTGATCCTATGATTAAACTGTCATAATACATACCTCACTTCTGTTACATACTGTTCTGTGAATATACTTCCATTGACCCAGTTAGGTACTGGTATGTTTCTTTCAATACATCTGTGTTCTAAGAATAACCTGATTTGAATTTGAAAGAATGTTCTTATAATAAGGACTATAGTACTTTAATTTTGTCCAATAACTTTGCACAGATCCTTTGTATAAATCAAAATATTCTGCTTGTCTCTGGTTGAAGTCTATAACCTGTTTTTTGTACAGAAGTTGTAATATAGTAATATGTAACTGATTTTTGTACCAGTAATGTCCAATGACATCTAGCATGGTTAACAGTAGTAGATCTTGTTCTGTAAGGTTGACCTGTGTACCAGTAAATGACGTTTTGGCTTTAAAGATTGTTCACATACATTTCTATGCAATTTGTAACTGACTTATATCCATCTAAACATAACTTCTTGATAAACTGAGACCCTAATACATAAACTCTTTTTCCATTCTGACAATACAGATAATACACAATAATAAGTTAGGTTTATCATACTGTTGTTAGTGCCTTTGTTGCTACGATGTCCATGTACGCCTGAATGACCTGAAATGATTTCTTTCTTCAGACTGATTATATGTGTACACATAGTATTCACCTCATCTGTTAGGTAGTCCATTGTAGTGAGACATGTGTTGTTTCTATTGCCTGCAAGTTTACATTTTCTATATGAAGAGTGCATGTACATTTGTACCTTCATCTAATTGATAGAAAAGCATGAATGGATCTTGTTGAATGATTGTTGCTGTACTAACAGGAGTAACCTGTATTATTGGTGATAGATTGTATGAAATACAATTTTGTACATACATTAGTGTCACTGATATAAAACCATTGAGTATTGTTTTCTGTGGAACGTATAAATGAAGAGTAGTGTCTATTATGATATTTCACCAATCCCACAAGTTTGTAAATGGCACTGCCTACTTTTAATGTAGTTTTCTGTATGTGATACAAATAAACACACATACAGTGTTAACAAATATATATATATATATCTTTTCTTGTACAGCTACATACATCTTGTCTAATGTTTTATACCTGTACTTGAACAACCGGGCACTCAGTTAAGTCAGTTCTATTAAACATAACAATTGGTGTCAAATGTTATTAGTTACATACAATATGTTTGACTAACAATGTTGAAATCTTTGTTATGTGAATACATAAAAGGTTGGCATGTTTTGTTACGTCAATAGTCTGAACAGATTCACCACAGCTTCCACACCTAGATTTATATTATATTAAACTTAGGGACAAATCTGTGACTGATCTTGTCAAACAGCAGGATCATATGTACATACCCTTCACAAATGTAGTCTATAATATTGTCTGAATTATCTAACTCATTAAAAATCAAGTCCTGAAGGTGGATTTTCTTGTTACCCTGTTCAACATAATATTGAGCACTATTCTTAATGTAATTACTAACGTGTATTTTCAATTTAAGCACACTACTAGTCTGTGTCTTACTGTTACTGTAATTACATTTATTACATGTCACTGTGATAAAAAGAGTCAGATAGGTGATAAAAATATTACTGTTTCCATCCAGTCATTAAAAAATTTGTTCTACTAATTGTTTTGTCCTGTAGTCAATAATAAATATTTTAAAATGTGATACAAGGCCTTACCTTGTATCAAATAGTTCAGTTAAATTATTGACTAGTTGGATGTAATACTCATGACCATTTTGGTATCTACCAGGAACAAATGATGCATGCATATCTGTTTGCAAATATAAGCTCTGATATTTATTGTATTTTTTCTCTTTTACTTGATAGAGTTTGAACAAGAGATTCTGATGGAAGTGTTGTTGTACCACTGCTATACCTGTACATGCTGTATAGGTTTAGTAATACCTTCAGTAAACATACTCCTGTGTGACAGCATAACTTTGTATTAATTTGATTTTTTTTTAATTTTAAATACAATATATATTATACCTGATTTTGTACATTCACTACATGTATGTTTGCTGGTTGATCGCAGGAATTCTAAAAAGTATGGTGATTTAGCAGACACTGGAGGACACTACTAACATAACAATTGCTAGCTGTGTTGGTGATACCAGGAGGCTGTAATCCTATGTAAAACAGCATGGCTATAACTTATTCCCTGGAATGAACGTGTATATTTTGTTTTTGCGCATGCGTGGGCCAGTATTGGACAAAAGGGTTAAAAATTGAAGGATAACCTTCTCCGGCTAATGGCACTCTTGCCACTATCTGCCAAGTTTGTGTGTAATTGTAGTGTGCACAATCAGTATTAACAAGCAGTCCCTGGGGAACTTACAGTAACGTCCCCTCCCCCTATTGCGCTAGTTGAAATAGTTGAGCTGTTGACAAGAGAATATTAATAATATTAACATAAGGTATATTGAGACTCGATTATAGATAGCTGTCCATCTCAGTTCATCATAATGAGGTCAAGAGTAGGTACAATAAAATTGTCAGACTTGAAACATTGTGAGGGCATGTAGCAAGGAGCTCCACAGCTCAATAGTAATGAACAGAAACATATTTGAGATAAATAATGTTGGGAAAAGAATTAGTGGGTAAAATGACTATATTTGAATATAAATTTACTGTTAGTTACAAGAACACAGGTGTTATTCAAACAGTGAAAACGGGAAGCTTTTTCCCATTACTTTTTATTTGTATATTTGAAAGAAAAACTGATGAAAAATGTCATTGTCAAATGAACTCAAAAATAAACTACTTGTATTATCTTGAATATCCACTCTTCAGACAATCAGTCTCACTACAATGGTTTGACTTCATAATGAAGGTTCTTTTGTCAAGAACATAGAAATTTTCTCAATAAGAAATTGATCTCATTAAAGGAACTATTATTTTCCACTTAGATGTAACTTTGGACAGGCATCTGTTGATGTTTGTTCCTGTTATATCTCCTCTACTTGTAGTTAGTTGGTAGAAATTCCAAAGTAAACACTTTGAGGGGTGACAATAATATCTACAATATTGAAAGTAATAAATAAGGATGGCATCAATGTATTATTAGTAGCATATATGTTGCTACTTTCATTATATCTGTATTGCCTCAGAAATGTCTAGATCTTTAATAACTACTAATAATGTTAGTGGTTGGGATACCTGTTACGGCAGCTAGTAGAATAATTATATCACAATGATCTATGTTATTTATACATTTTTTGAGATCATGTGCAGACTCTAATTAAAATTACAATGTATTTTTTTTTAATTTCAAATATCTGGCAGATTTATAAAGACAGGGAAGTTAAAGTCTTCAGAAGAATAGGTATTGAAAAATGTGATTTTAAAATTTAGATGGTAGAAATAATAAAGATAGGAAGAAGCTGAACAATGGAGGATATATTCTTGGGAATAAATATGACAATATTGTAATCAAATTTGTATAGGAAGTTGAATTTGCAAAATTTTTTGCAAGTAACTATAGCCTAGGAACTGAGAGTAGATCTAAGATGATTTTGTTATGTGCATAGTTTGATTTCATGCAGATGAGAACATTTTTCTGGCAAAGTTTGGTCTGCTTATAAAAAGGTCCATATTTCATATATGATAATTTAAGGTTTCGTCAAAATCTAAATTCAGTGTCATTGACCACATGGTAGGACGTACACTTTGATAATAACCATACCATATTTCTCTCCCATCACCAAGCTAAGTGGAGTACACTCAGTAGCTCTAGGTTGAGTAAAGAAACTTCTACCAACACTTGTAAACCTGTAGTAAAATAAAAAGACAATCATTTAATTCTTATCCTTACATATTAGGTTATAATAAATGTATAACTGTTCATGACAATCAAGCAAATACACTGTCATCTATCCATCTGAGGTGGAGTAGCTTTTAATTTCAAACACAATCTGCTATTAATGCAATAGATGTTATATTAAGATGGATACCATCATTGAGGTAAGCAACAATACAATATTAGTAATACTTTAAATATTACGTAGCATGCAAATACATATAATAATATTTGAAGATAAACAATTTAAGTTAACAAAAAGTCTTGTTATTACTTACACAAAGGAAAGCTACACTCTGCCTGCTTGCTTGGATATAATATATATCAGTTTAGTTACTTATTGCTGCAGTACAAGCATTTTTTGTTGAAATTTAATTTTCATGAAACAACAAAATATGTGAAAACAAAATTGTAGAAAATACTTCGCAGACAAGAATCAACCTGAAAACTAAATCACACAAACATTTCTGAAAGGAATTATTGTGATTGAAAGAAGTGCTTCTATGATACATATTTGTACAGTAGAATAATTTAATGAGAAATTAACATGCACATATATTATGCAAATGTACATGTAGATGTACTGTTCATGTACATGTTACTAGGATACTCAACAACAATATTGAAACCATCTAGCATATTTTGGATAAGGTATAATTGAAAGTACATAAATCTTGATTAAAAGCTACTCCACCTCAGATGGATAGATGACAGTACATGGCTTTATTGTCGTGAACAGTTATACATTTATTATAATTATATATTAATGTTACATCATCACCACAAACAAGTTATATATAACATAATATGTAATATGAAGTGTTAGTATATTATCATACAAGATATTTTGTTATAGCACACCTTCAATTTAATAGGTATCATTTAAACTTGTTGCTATCGTATCACTAGATGTTCTACATCAGTTATCAGTTATGAAGACAACTACAGTAGATCAAACATATATGTTATAACTTGTTTGTGGTGATGAGGTAAAAATTAATATATAATTATAATATGCTCTAAATACTTTACACATACTTATTGTAAACTCTGTATACTTCTCTCTCTCAAATTTAAGTGTTGTTTTCAGTTTGCTCTAAGAATGAAATTAAAACAGATTCACATTACCATCAGATATTAAGTACTTTGGATGTCATCACAAAATTTAAAATTACAAACTCACTATGAAAGGTTAATAATTATTGTATGGTGCTAAACTTTTGAGAGACAATATTTTTACAAATGTAATGTGCACCTTAGCAATTTTTCCTATGTGATATATATATACCAGGAGTATATACTTAGTACATTTTATCCAATTACAAGTCTTACTGATGTAACTGGTGAAAAGATAATTTTTTGTTTTGATTTGCAAATATATTATGAGACTAGTAAACAACTTTCTTTAACATACCATTCCTTACATGCAAAATGGTCCTTCTCCACTTCACAAGTAGATTTTTCTAGGCTAAATACTAACATCATAGTGGTATATTGCCATGATTACCATGAGAAAGACCAATGTTACAGTATAGTGGTTAGCTCTTAATTAGAAAGGATTTTAAATGAGGAGGGTTACTACAATAAGCACAGTAAAAACAGAAATAACCAAGGGTGAGTTATAGCAGTAGTATCAGTTTTAAAGGAAGAGTATGACTAGAGGTACAACTGCTTGATCACAACCAAGAATGTCATTCCGTTTTTTTTATAGTCCATCAGGAAGAATGTCCTCCAACCTTGACAGATGTCATAGTTTATTTAACTGGATGTGAATCAATCTCACTCTTAGGCTGGAACTATCAGACAAGCATCAAATTTGTTAATCATGATTGTCCACCCACCAAGGTTTTAGTGCACGTGTTCTTTCACTTTTTAGCTCACATATGCATTTAACTTACAAACAGACTTTAATTTATTCAAAGAAAAGATGGATATGACAATTTTGGGATCTCAAAGCTTCTTTTGCAATGTTTAACAATTGACTTACTTTTCATCATTTAACCTTATCACTAGATCAGAGTTGATAATTTTTTCTTTTAAAAAATACAAAAATGTGTAAAAATCATAAGTAATACCCAAGATCAAGTATACAGATACAAATAGAATTCAGATGATGGACAGCCTCTATGGAACAATTCCTCTATTCGTGATAGTTGAGGTATATATATGTACATACTTATATCCACTTTCTTTAGCTTGGGAACTGTTAATATCTTGAAGTAATTAAGGTCGAACTGAAACAAATAAAAATGCACTAAAGTGCTTAACCTCGCTGGGATGCCCAGTGTAGATCCATACTGCAGAGTGCACGTACACGTATATTTAAGATTCGACAAGCTGTGGTCAAATTATTAATGTCACGTGATGCACATTACAATGTTGTTTGATGACTCAGCATTTCTCTTCAATCAAAGGGAAAAAAGCTTTGCTGTTTACTGAGTACTTTGCGCTCGAATTGACAAAAGGTCCAATACCTTCCAACTTCTTAGTAAAAGTAGAGATTCTCCAATGACAGCTATGGTGCTAGTATTTTTAGTTCGCCTTCAATGTATCGACAAAGATAACTGACAAAGTTAATAAGTTTCCAGCCAAGTATTTTTGCAAAAGTTCTCACTTTAAAAGTTGGAAAATGTCATAATCTGTACGCAGCAGCTTTTTATTGAATTTTCGAGTCTTCACTGAAGGCTGTGCTTTTTTTCAAAGGTTTTTCAAACTTTTAAAGCTTTTTGTTCGTTTGACGCTCCATTTATCAGTATTCTTAAGAAGTACAGAAGTTTCGCTACCGTACACTATAGTTTGGTGGCTACCAGTGCTGTGTTTGCCGAGTTAAAGCAGTTCAAAGCCATTTGCATGGTTACAGATACGCACACACCAACAGACTACAGTACCCTCGCTATGCGCCCATGCACAGTGAGGTTAACTATAGTACCAAAACGTGACTACAGGTCTCAAGGGACGTATATAAGTGTTCGATGAAATCTATAGACCAGGAAATTTAACTTTTCTAGATTGCTGCCCTCTTCAACATTGCGCAACATTCACTTTCTCCAACTCACAAGCCATTTTTCCTGAACATGTCATCATATGAATATTATTATATATCAACTATGGTGTTTGATACCACATTATTTGTTTTTCACACCAGATCATATTAGTGACCTCATAAAACGTTTGATTTAAAGTTTTAAACAAATTCAAGAGTGAGACCTAATTAAATCACAAATGACATCATTATAGTATATTAGATGGAAATAGTGTCAAGTACCTTTATTGCGGAAATTGTCACTTTTCGATAAATTGTTGTTAGTGAGTTTTCGTATTTGAGCTGTTGTCATGGACTAGTCTCGTCCCCAGACCTACTCTCGCAAGCTAAAGTAGGTCTGGTCACACGGCTTGACTTTTGTGTCCCCAGTAAGGAATGTGGCGCAGGTGTTGGTATGCAATTAGAGGCAGTGTGAAATATGAATATAATTTGTAATCATTAATTTAGATGAATTTATGCTACCAGTTCATCTATTAACAAGTTTTGAATATGGAATTTCATATTGTCATTCCTACTCTAGTCATTATCTTTTTAAATTATTGAAACTTTTCAAGACAATTCTTATTAATCAAAGAGTGGCATTAATTATACAACATTTCAAACTAAAACAATTTTAGTTTCAAACTATATTTGTTCACTGTGCTCGACATACTTTCATCTCAGAAAATGAAATAAGAATCGAATTGCTCCACCTCACTTGGCTTAAATAAAGACCATTTAAGTGGACATGAAAACAGCTTTTAAACCACCAAGCCCCGTAAAATGAAGAGGCACAATTATTACACTGTTGATCGTTGTCATTGTCTCTAGTAGTAAATTTCATGAGGTTATGGTATGCAAGTGAGTCTCCAGCAGTACCTCTTTATCCAGATACATGGAGAGTATAATCAGTGGTAGAACTACCTATGTAAAAGGTAGAGTAACTGGCATATGCAGTGTTACCATCTTTATCTCTCATATCAACTCGTAGTTTTGTTGATACACTTCCATTATCTAAACGGTGGAGTTTGCTTAGGCTTAGCCAATATTCTCCTGATAAGTTACCAAATCCATGAACATAATCAGTCCAGTTGAGATAGAAGTCAACAGAACCATCCATTCTTTGAAAGACAGTCCATCCATCACCATCAGTCTCCTTGTGGCAATAGGCCTATACAATATGTAGCGGTAAAACATCATGTTTGTTAAAGACAATGTTGCACCTTAAAAGGTGACATGTTGTCAGGTTTGAGGGAATAGATACCACTCTTATTTTGTCCTTTCCTCAAAACATCAAGACAATCTAGATAATGTACTTCAGGAGTAGTAGGTGAATCATCAGCAAAACAAGCACAATTGTATTTTCCTTTCTTCTTCAGTTCTATACAAGTGCAAGAGAGATCTTGTCCTTCCTCATGTGTAGCTTTACAACTATACAGATACTCTATAAGGAATTAGAATTAAGAATTTATATGATATATTAATCAAGTAAATAACAAAAATGCTTAGCTCTGAATAATAGTTTTAACCTTTTAGTTCTGGTGGACAATTTGCTATCACACTGCAGATAACAATAGCTAGAAAGAGAACAATACTGAGCTTCATTTCTGTTTAGAATTGGCACCTTCATCTTTGTGGTACTCAATGATTCCTTTATATAACATAAGATGAGACACTCACAATGCGTTGTCATGGTATCATCATGCTTAGTCACAGTGTCATCATTATTGTACAGACATACAAACCTGATGGAAGACAGTCCATATCATTGATATATAGTGTAGTATATTACTTTAAAGTAGAGAGACCTGATTCAGTTTGGCCTCAAAAGCACATGTGGTGTGTTTAATTTACTCTAATTGAGTAATTAGTGCTGACTTATCATCATTATCATCCTGACTCATCAGTCTCCAAGTCACAATAGGCCTATACAATGTATAGAGATCAAGTATCATGTTTGTAAAAGACAATATTGTACCTTAAATGGTGACATGTTCTTAAGTTTGAAGAAATAGACTCCACTCTTATTTTATCCCTTTCCCTGAGCATCAAGACAGTCCAGATAATGTACTTCAGGAGTAGTAGGTGGATCATTAACAAAACAAGTGCAGTTGTATTTTCCTTTCTCCTTCAGTTCTATGCAAGTACAAGAGAGATCTTGTCCTTCCTCATCCTTAGCTTTACAAACTATACAAATACTCTGTAGGAAATTATAACAACAATAAATGAGTTAAATATTCAATACTGGAATTAGACGTTATATTAATTAGAGATATTTCACCTTTTAGTTCTGATGGACAGTTTGCTATCACATGGCTGACTACAACAACTATAATGAGAATAATGTTCAGTTTTGCTTCCATTTTATGAATTAGCAACTTGAGGAATAGTCTTATCTTACGTGATACTAACTACTTCTTTATATACTCTTAAACTGATTGGTTTATTTAACCAATATGTGGTTATACAGGTTGCATGTATGTAGCAAATTATTCAATGCAAACTGAAAGTAAACACTGTACAGCTTTTTATTACTAATGATTAAGTGATTGACTGTTTATGTAGCTATTGTTTAGAACTAATGTTTTTACCAAAAGAATATGCTACTATGGATTCATATATACAGTTAAATGTATTTTGCATGGATGTATAGAACCAAATGATGTCCATGAATGGGTTATTTATTTCATAATCCAAACCACCATCATGTTAACTTAAATAAAATAATTTAATGTTAATATGATGGTAGTTGAGTTATATTACTGTTAAAACATATAAGTCATTTTAGCCTATTCATCATTCATCAATGGACATTATTTACAGTATAATAGTTGGTGCAAGCAATAATGTAAAGTATGGAGTAACTTTGTTTATGTATCAGCTCTCACACCATATTGATGTAAAAATATTTATTAGCATTAAAACCGAATTTATATTTTTAACAAGAAGGAAATCAATGTAAATATAAACACTATCTTGTGGCTTACATACATTATTTTCAGTCAAGCTTATAAAATAGTTTGATAGGGCTACGGCTTTGTAGATTTGTCATCTTGAACTTTTTTCGACAGATCAACTGAGGAGGTCTTTCCTGTGTCACCACTTTGTGTATCTACAGAGGGAACAGAGCCGGACTTTATCTCTAAATCAACTGAGGGGGTCTTCTGTGTGTCATCAGTCAGTTTTTCTGTAGGAGGAGCTGTAGGAGTAGTGACTGAATCTGACATCATCTCTAGATCAAGACGAGCATGTTCATTAGTAAATAGTTTCATCAGCTCATCCTAAGGATTAAATATATAATACTTTGATCTTATTATAGATTTTAAATTAATACCATTTATATTACATCAAACCATTACTATACTAATTACTTAACAAACTTTTACCTCCCAACCTAGTTGTTTAGCTAGTTCCCTAACTCCATCATCACAAGAACCTTGTAAGAAAACATCTCTAAAATGAAAAAGATAACAGGACTATTAACACAAACTTAAAGGTTTATAAGCTTATGTCAACTTATCAAAATTACTATAAAAATAAAATATACCTGTAAGAATCTTCACTAAAGTTAAGTCCTGTACCCATTCCTAATAAAGCCATAATTGGATTGGTCTGTAAGAAAAAGTTATAATAGCAATTAGTGATTAGGGTCTCACATAAAACTAGAAATATTAATTTGTATGTACAATGTATTAACTTGCATGTACCAATAACAAGCTATATAGGAAATGACACTTGAATTATTTAAGTACTTACTTCTCCAACTTTTTCCAAGTTTAACAATATTCGTGCACAGTCATCACGAACCCTATATAATTATAATGCAATTATATCTCATGATAGATTATACAAACATTCTTTTTAACTTACTTACCGACTAGCTAGTGAAGCAAATGGATGAACAGCCAATGAAGTTCCCATGATAATTAAAAGGTCACATTCCTTTGTATCCTGTGTATAGTGTAATGTACTATAGACAACTAGAACATCTAATATTAGAAATCACCTTCCCTGCAAGCTGTTCAAATCGTTCTGGTAGAGCTTCACCAAAGAAAACAATATCTAAGTAAGTGAAAGATTCAATTAGTCTTCAATTTGTTGCTCAAATAACAAAATAGCTTAGTCCGTAAAAGACATAGACGTCCAACTTTACCTTAGCTCATTTCTCACCTGGTTTAACTAGTCCTTTATAATGTTCACCTTCCTCTTGTGGTTTTTTAGCACAGTCAGGTACTGTACACATTGGTAGTCTATCGGCAAACACTTCACCTGTGTGTGTATCAAAGACAACATATAAAATTCAATGACAGAAACTCATAGTTGTCAATAGTCACTGTTGGTCAATATGGTCTTATTGGCCTCAACTATATGCCTATCTATGCAATGTAATGTTAATATATATATATATACCTTTAACAAATTCAAGTGAATATTCCTTATGACATGTAATACAGTGAGCTATATGAAAGGAACCATGAGCTTCAACTAAGAGATCCTCAGAGATATTAGCTCGACGCTCTAGAGTGTCAACATTCTGTGGTACAAAGAAAGAGGTAGTATTAAATAAATTGATAAAACAGTGATCCAACCTGAGTAAAGTTACGAAGGAGAAGACCTTTTTGCTCCAGTAGACGAATAAAGTAGTGAGATAAAGTTGGCTAGAAAAAATTGAAACTATAAAATATTATACACGATCGATCAGATGGCATTATTATTGTAATAGTTTCCCAAATCTAATAGATATTGAAATATAACGAAAGCTTAAAAGACAAACAATTCAAGTAAGATACATTCCATGTTAACATTTGAGTTTAATCTAGTACCTTAAACTTTCCTGGATACATTTCTTTAGCAAGATCATAAAACGGTTGAGGTTTCGTCTATAAGGATGAATATATATACACATATATAATGTATACATTACGCTATATAATGTATACGTTACACTACATATAATGTATACATTACACTACATATAATGTATACATTACACTACATATAATGTATACATTATACTATATATTATGTATACATTATACTATATATTATGTACGCATTATAAGAAGTACTCACAACAAAAAAAGAGATGTCAAAGACAGCAGTTGGTTCAGGCAAATTATATTTCTGAAGATTATAATAAAGACCAGTACCAGGAGTACGAAAATCAGGGATTCCGGCAGCTGTATAGTAGACAAAATTAACTCTATATTACTTGAATATACTATGTACTAAAAATCAATGGCGATATAGATATTTTGAAGTTCAATCATACACTACTATATTACAATATGGAAATTACTGATTCACCACACTTATGGGCATGAAACCAAGTACTAAAGGCTCATTCAAGTGTTTGAAGTACTTTGCCAAAATAACGCTTGCTGCTTTACTTGATATTTAACCCTCGTGTCTCATGTTGGGTCACTGACTAGAAATTATAGGATTACCTGTTGATATGCCTGCTCCTGTCATGACTAAAATCTTCTTAGCTGGAGAACAATGAGTATCATAATAAAAAAGAAAATTATAATGTATCTATTATAAAACAGAAATGATATATACGAGGAAGTGTCTAGAGTACCGGTAATAGAATACTATACTTTAATGTGAAATTAATACATTTAGGTTCCAATGTTTAAGGTTTAGGGTCTGGGGTATAATATTAAATTCACATTAAAGTATAGCAAAGTATATGCATGTAATTATATGCCAAAAATGTGCCTTGTTATGGTATACAAAGTAAAGCAATAGAAAGCATATTGTATTAAACTAATACAACATAACAAATAGACATTATATATTGTATAGCAAGTCTCAGTGGTACCCACTTTAGTCTCACCACTAGCAACTTTAACTGAACATATTTACAAATAATCTTACTACCACAAAATATAATTATAAAAAAAATCTTAACACTCATTATTAGATGTTGTATCATACGATTGTCAGATGAAGCAATCTTCTGAATAAGTTTGACAATACCACCAACAGACACTTCCTCCAACACAGTCGGTTTTTCGACGTTTTCATCTAACTGCACTGCCCCCATCTGGGCACGTAATTGCTGCAGAAGAGACTCCTCCATTATCCTACTGAGTGATACCCTGATAACAGAACGTAGCAACGACTAGCCTAGTCTCGTCCCCAGACCTACTCGCAAGCTAAAGTAGGTCTGGTCACACGGCTTGACTTTTGCGTCCCCAGTAAGGAATGTGGCGCGGGTGTTGGTATGCAATTAGAGGCAGTGTGAAATATGAATATTATCAAGTAGGTCTGGGGACGAGACTAGTCTAATAGAATTTATATTTTGTTTAAACTTTTGTTTATTTGTTTATTTCTTTGAATACATTTAAGCAGGACTTACATAGAAAGTTTAAATGTATTCAAAGAAATAAACAAATCAACAGAAGTACTAGTTTAAGCAAAATGTGAAAGCTATAACAATATGTCTCAATAAAGATTATTGCATATTCAGTGCATAATCTCTTTGATTTATTATCATTCCAACATCTATAGTATTATTTGCCAGTATTACTTAGTTTGTTAACTCAACCTGGGGCATGATGAACTGGTAGCATAAATACATCTAAATTAATGATTACAAATGCCCCAGGTTGAGTTAACAAACTAAGTAATACTGGCAAATAATACTATAGATGTTGGAATGATAATAAATCAAAGAGATTATGCACTGAATATGCAATAATCTTTATTGAGACATATTGTTATAGCTTTCACATTTTGCTTAAACTAGTACTTCTGTTGATTTGTTTATTTCTTTGAATACATTTAAACTTTCTATGTAAGTCCTGCTTAAATGTATTCAAAGAAATAAACAAATAAACAAAAGTTTAAACAAAATATAAATACTATTAGACTAGTCTCGTCCTCAGACCTACTTGATGATTTCATATTTCACACTGCCTCTAATTGCATACCAACACCCGCGCCACATTCCTTACTGGGGACGCAAAAGTCAAGCCGTGTGACCAGACCTACTTTAGCTTGCGAGTAGGTCTGGGGACGAGACTAGTCATGGACCAGGAGAAAGTGGTAAACATATCATAATTCTTTTACTATATATGGTATATGGACCACTCTATGGACATTGAGTGATTGCATAAGTTTAGTAATCATATTAATAGTTGTGTCTAACTGCCAAGTCTAATTAATATTCTACTTCTGTAACTATTGTTACACACCCCATTGTAAGGTGACTCATGTACTCACTAACTAATGGACTTATATATCAAAGTTAACACATTGATTAACCCATAGTTGTCAACATCCAATTTAATATTAAGATAATTTATTAATTATGTATAGTTTGTGTAGTAGATTTAGTCTTTTTGGTTATATAATCTTCTGCTGATAGAAGGGAGTAGTCATCTTCAGTCACTGTAAGCCATACATGTATGTAACCTACAAGTGAATGGAAAATTTGTCATTCCTGCTTGATAGGGTACAATAGGTCTACCACATGCAAACTTCCTTTTCAAATTTTACTTGTTGCTTTAGCTATCATAATAATTAGATTAGATGTTAGAAATTGTCCTTTGTGAAAGAATCAAAGCAAACACTTTCAAAACATACTATTCTTATTAATAATTTATCAGCTGTACAATACAATACTGTCATACTTCTGTGTATGGTATGTGTATACTGTTATAATATATGATTATTGCTCAAAATTGATACCTACAACTGTATGTAAAGTTTAATGTTTGTCAAGAAAATTATTTGTTATATAATAGTTCTCAACTATCAGTTACCTGTCAGGGTGGCTATATTCACATATATAGATTAAGACATATAGTATCATATTAGAAGACTATGAAAATAGCGATGAATATACAGCAATCCAGTAAAATTTAAAAATTAAATTTTAAAGTTGTCATTTATGGCTAATGTAAGTAATAAATAAATGAACATACTAATTCTGTATAGTGCCAAGTTTTGAAGCACATAGTTTTATCATATTTTACTGGAAACACAAATGCTCTGTATATCTAATGCACATTGCAAGATTTCATACTGTAATTTGTAATAATTGTCCCAAATGAATCAAATCTAAATGTTCATACTGTATGTGGTTTATATGTCATTAAAAAATTGTCAATGAGAAAAAAATGTGGTTAGCCTTAAACAATGTATATATACACATTGTATTATGTGTGTATATATATGTATATATGTATGTATGTATGTATGTATGTATATATGTATGTGTGTGTGTGTGTGTGTGTGTGTGTGTGTGTACATACATATATATATGTACGTATATATGTATGTATGTATGTATCATAGGCGGTTGAGGGTGGGGGCGAAGGGGGCTATGCCCCCCCAACTTTTATAAAGGGGAGGCAGGGCCCTCCCAACTTTTACATAGAGTAACTCATTTTGCATTTTAACATTATTACTAGTAGACCTGTAAGAACTTGCCAAGGAGTTTGTTCAAAAAAATGATGAACGAAGAAAATATTTTGGTACATTTTAATTCTCATTTTTAAAATGTATACTTTTGCATGTGAAACTATGTACAAATATGTTCAGCCCCCCAACTTTTTTGAGCTTCCTCCGCCTATGTGTATGTATGTATGTATGTATGCATATATGTATGTGTGTGTTTGTGTGTGTGTGTGTGTGTGTGTGTGTGTGTACATATATATATATGTATGTATGTATGTATGTATATATGTATGTATGTATATATGTATGTATGTATATACATACATACGTACATATATATATGTATAGGTTATATACCGAGGTAAAGGTTTCCATGGGATTTATCAACCGAGCGACAAAGTCGCGAGGTTGATAAATGCCATTGAAACCATACCGAGGGCATATAACCGGCTTGTACCATGAAATGGTTGGCCATAGCAACAATATCACGCACAAACCTGCTATATAAAGGTCGTCTAGCAACGTTTTTTTCATTCTAACGATGCAAATTCAAAATGGAAGACAAGTTGGACTATATTCTTTCTCAGGTAGACGCCCATTTATTTGACCACGCCTTGACCGATATTGTCGCTAGTGACTCTGCAGTTCCTTCAGCCCTACCCAACGGTGAATGTTTCACTTTTCAAAGTGACGAAAGTGTGGAAGCAGCGAAAAATAATTCCGTACCCAAAAACACCTCTCGCAATACTAACTGGGCAGTTAAGGTCTAGAAAGACTGGAACAGTCATAAACGAACGGCATTTCCTAACTCCTTCCAAGAACGGCCAGTTCACCTAGTTCTCTCAACAAATTATCAACTCGACTACTGGCTCAGCAAATTTGTTATGGAAACTAGGAGAAGTGATGGAGAATGTTATCCACCCAACACACTGTATGGAATTTGCTGTGGTCTGCTTCGCTACGTCAGAGAAACAAGACCAGCGATCAGCTAGAAGAATTAGTACTGAGGAGAACTAACAACATCTGCTGTCCTCAATTCTGCTACAAATGGAGAATAAATCAGTGCTCCACTAACCAAGAAACACAAGACCCTTGATGATCCATCATCTACTTCTACTGCTGAAAAAAGTAACATCAGTGGCATTTTGTCGAATGCTCAAGTGTCATTCGGCAATTCACTGGACTCTGGACCTACTACTTCATCAGTCAATGTACCTAATATTACTTTTAATTCTTGTTCAACAGTTACAGTAAATTACTATGTGAAATACTGACCAATGTAATCATATACCCATCATCATTGACTCCCATTCATTTATTATTTATTTTTGAATTACCACCACTAGTAAAAAAATTGTCAACCTCCTCTAAAAAAATTGTCAACCTGACTTATAACGATCAGAGGTAGATATGAAATTTATCAACCTCATTTACAGCAATCTGATTGGTCAATTCATACTAGTCATGGTACAAATATATATATATATATACATATATATACATATATATACATACATACATGAACATACATACATAAACACACACACACATACATACATACATATATATGCATGTATGTATGTGTGTGTGTTTATGTATGTATGTTCATGTATGTATGTATATATATGTATATATATGTATATATGTGTGTGTGTGTGTGTGTGTGTACATATATATATATATGTGTATGTATGTATGTATGTATGTATGTATGTATGTATGTGTGTGTGTGTGTGTTTATGTATGTATGTATATATATATGTATGTATGTATGTCTGTATGTATTTATGTATGTATGTATGTATGTATGTATGTATGTATGTATGTATGTATGTATGTATGTATGTATGTATGTATGTATGTATGTATGAACTATTTCATTCTTTGATAAAGTAACACAATAGTATTATAATATTCAAACTAATTTATTTCTTTTATCCATTTAAAACAATATTACTAATTAGTTGTTATCAGGTGTTATAGTAAACATTCACATAATATAAAGTAGGAACTACTATACATGTATAAAGCTTGTTTTGATGAAGATATATGATCATAAATGAGTTAATAGTCATTCAAATACACTGATATCTATATGTTAGGTAGAAATCACATAGAACTTTTAATTCATGAAAATTCATGATAGTGTAGTGTTAGTATTATTGATGGGTGGTTTATGATAATGTATAAATATGAGTCAATGATTACTGTCTATGGTTATTGTAATTTCTTTTTTTTGTTATTTTTCATTAATTGTTGTTTTAAGATACTGTTTATTGGTCTTTTTATAGTTTTTTAATTACATACTCAATATTCATACACATACTGCATAAGTATTAGAGCAGTTGTGGAACATTGTTTATATGGAATACCTGTAAAATATTGTCCCAAGATTTTAATATGTTAAATGAAATTACAAACCAATATAATGATGTAAACTAGTTTGCTTTTAGCCAAAGATATATCTCTGAGTCAGATAATCTTTAGCACTATATTAAAGATGTTCCTATTGATATTATACCCAAACTTTTCACTACTACTTGACTAGGTATACTGTTCAATGTTTTGTAGAAATCATTAGACTACAAGAAATCATTAAAATGAATTAACTAAGAAGTTGCTAGCAATATTTATTTTAAAGTCTTTTTAGATTTGTGTAAATCTTATCATACATTTACTAATACATTTAATATTTTTTGTTTTTATAATAGAATAACAGTCTAATTGAATTTGTTCAGAAAGGAGACTTGTCAGGAGTAAAAGATGCTCTAATTAGAGGAGCTGATGTAAATGCTACAGATAACGTAAGTCTATTTCATATGAATGTGGTCATAGATTATTGTTGACGAAGTAAGTGTTCATGTACTAATGTTATATGAGAGAAACTGTAAAACTGAAGATATAATGTAAGTCTTTTTTCATAAAGTGAGCCATTAGTTGTTTTACTAATGTAATGAACTTTGATATATTGTCTTTTAAAAATATACCAAATATTAAAATAGTTGTTTTACTAATATAAAAAAGGGTTGAAATTGACTACAAAATTTTTTTGGGGGGGGGGGAAAATTTTGGAATTATTATATTTATTATATTGTTTGAGGTAGTGATTGTGATGGGCTTTCACATTTTAGTCATGTGGTCTAGAAATACTCAAACATTAATTAATGAATTAACAGGTCCTCCACTGTTTAAAAGCCAGCCTTGTTTGTTTTTATTGTGCAAACTGCTAATAGTTTGTCAGATACAGTAATTGTCAGACAGAGATATTTTGGTTATTGCAGTAGAATTATGAATAATATAATAAGAGAGTCATATAGAAGTATTGACTAACATGATGATATTTAATAGACTAACAATGTAAAGACAAGTTGTATGAATGTACTGTTATTGTAGAGTGTTAGTAGTCTAATTTTACAATTGATAGTTTGTGTATTTTTCTAATAGAGAGGATGGGCAGCTCTTCATTATGCAAGTTCTCAAGGAGATAGAGATATTGTTGAAATATTAGTCAACCATAATGCTGATATCAATGTTGTTACTAAGGTAATTCACGTCATGAGAATGAAGTCAAATCTTTAAGCTATGTGAATAGATAGTAACTTTTAGTGTAGACATAAAATAAAGATTATAATGATAAACAACTACTGTGTCTGACTTAAACAAATCTATCAGACTTTTATTTGTGTCACAATAACTACAAAAGATTATTAACGATTATTTTTATGCAAAACATTTTGATTTCACATAATGTATAAGGTTTTAGAAGTCTTATTTCAAACACTTTAGCAATAAAAGTATTTTTATACAGAACTAGGAAGTAGTCTCTGTATTTGAACCAATTTATTTGTATTTATTAATTAGTTACAATCATATTTATGAGGATGTAACAGAGGTCATAAATATAAAGAAAGGTCAATAAGTCAGTATTTTATTCTACCACGAGGCCTTTTCTATGTTAAGAGTACTCGAGTTGCTTCTTCAGTAACTATTGTTCTTGTTGCTTAACTTAAAGAGATTAGATTTATTTTGCCTTTTATCAGTATAGATATGCACATACTTAGATTACTTTGCTAGTTAAATTAGCAATTTCTGTATTGATTACACATCCATTCATAAATTACAGTTTTTCTATTCATTATTAATTGTTCTAAGTTATAACAATGCTCTGTTGTATAGTATATTCTAAGTACATTCATCCTACCTACACGTATAATTATAACAATGGACAAAGACATTGTGAACATCTTTAACTAGTATATAATTTAAATAAAAATAAGACAAAGAAGTGTACATAAAAGATCTAAAGTTCATTTAATGTAAAGATAGCAATAAAAACATCTGAAACAAGTCCAAAGTATGTAAGAATGATGGTATTGTATGGTAAATTCTAAGTGTATTGAATGCAAATTTTCATTTTGTTTACCCTATTGTTTTTTGTTTTGACATTTGTGGTGCTGTCGTTACTTCTCATCTGAATATGTGCATTAAAATATAATAGCGGGTAAGTGTGATAAAATTGTAACATAAATTCTAAGTGTATTGAATGCAATTTTGTCATTTACTTCACTCTATTGTTTTTTGTTTTCACATTTGTGGTGGTGTCGTTATTTCTCATCTGAATGTATCCTTTACAATATAATAGGAGGTAAGTGTGATAAAATTGTAATGTAAATTCTAAGTGTATTGAATGCAATTTTGTCGTTTTCTTCACTCTATTGTTGTTTATTTCACATTTATGGTACTATCATTACTCATCATCTAAATGTGTCTTTTACAATATAATAGTGGGTAAGTGTGATAAAATTGTAACATAAATTTTAAGTGTATTGAATGCAATTTTGTCATTTACTTCACTCTATTGTTTTTTGTTTTCACATTTGTGGTGGTGTCATTACTTCTCATCTGAATATGTCCATTACAATATAATAGTGGGTAAGTGTGATAAAATTGTAACATAAATTCTAAGTGTATTGAATGCAATTTTTCATTTTGTTTACTCTATTGTTTTTTGTTTCCACATTTGTGCTGGTTTCGTTACTTCTCATCTGAATATGTGCAATACAATATAATAACGGGTAAGTGTGATAAAATTGTAACATAAATTCTAAATGTATTGAGTGCAATTTTGTTGTTTTGTTCACTCTATTGTCTTTGTTTCCACATTTATGATGCTACCATTACTTGTCATCTAAATGTCTACTTTACAATATAATAGAAGGTAAGTGTGATACAATTGTAATGTAAATTCTAAATGTATTGAATGCAATTTTTTTATTTTGTTTACTTTATTGTTTTTTGTTTTCACATTTGTGGTGGTGTCATTACTCATTATCTGAATGTGTCCTTTACAATATAATAGGAGGTAAGTGTGATAAAATTGTAATGTAAATTCTAAGTGTATTGAATGCAATTTTGTCGTTTTCTTCACTCTATTGTTGTTTATTTCACATTTATGGTACTATCATTACTCATCATCTAAATGTGTCTTTTACAATATAATAGTGGGTAAGTGTGATAAAATTGTAACATAAATTTTAAGTGTATTGAATGCAATTTTGTCATTTACTTCACTCTATTGTTTTTTGTTTTCACATTTGTGGTGGTGTCATTACTTCTCATCTGAATATGTCCATTACAATATAATAGTGGGTAAGTGTGATAAAATTGTAACATAAATTCTAAGTGTATTGAATGCAATTTTTCATTTTGTTTACTCTATTGTTTTTTGTTTCCACATTTGTGCTGGTTTCGTTACTTCTCATCTGAATATGTGCAATACAATATAATAGCGGGTAAGTGTGATAAAATTGTAACATAAATTCTAAATGTATTGAGTGCAATTTTGTTGTTTTGTTCACTCTATTGTCTTTGTTTCCACATTTATGATGCTACCATTACTTGTCATCTAAATGTCTACTTTACAATATAATAGGAGGTAAGTGTGATACAATTGTAATGTAAATTCTAAATGTATTGAATGCAATTTTTTATTGTGTTTACTCTATTGTTTTTTGTTTCCACATTTGTGCTGGTTTCGTTACTTCTCATCTGAATATGTGCAATACAATATAATAGCAGGTAAGTGTGATAAAATTGTAACATAAATTCTAAATGTATTGAGTGCAATTTTGTTGTTTTGTTCACTCTATTGTCTTTGTTTCCACATTTATAATGCTACCATTACTTGTCATCTAAATGTCTCCTTTACAATATAATAGAAGGTAAGTGTGATATATTGTAACATAAATTCTAAATGTATTGAATGCAATTTTGTCATTTTGTTCACTCTATTGTTTTTTGTTTTCACATTTGGGGTGGTGTCATTACTCATTATCTGAATGTGTCCTTTACAATATAATAGTGGGTAAGTGTGATAAAATTGTAATGTAAATTCTAAGTGTATTGAATGCAATTTTGTCATTTTGTTCACTCTATTGTTTTTTGTTTTCACATTTGTGGTGGTGTCATTACTCATCATCTGAATGTGTCTATTGCAATATAATAGCAAGTAAGTATGATATATTGTAATGTGAAATCTAAGTGTATTGAATGTAATTTTGTTATTTTCTTCACTCTATTGCTTTTTGTTTCCACATTTATGCTGCTGTCATTACTTGTCATCTGAATATATCCTTTAAACTATAATAAGAGGTGAGTGTGATATATTATAATATAAATTCTAAGCGAATTTAAGTCAATTTGGTCATTTCTTTGCTCTATCGCTTTTTGTTTCCACATTTATGGTGCTATCTTTACTCATCATCTAAATGTGTCCTGTACAATATAATAGTTTGTAAGTGTGATATGTTGTACTGTAAATTCTAATAGTTTCAAATGTAATTTTGTCATTTTGTTAACACTATTTTTTGGTTTACACATTTATGGTGTTGTTATTGCTTATCATCTGAATGTATCCTTTACAATATAATAGTGGGTAAGTGTGATATATTGTAATGTACATTTTAAGAGTACTGAATGCAATTCTGTCATTTTCTTCACACTTTATTGTTTTTGTTTACGCATTTATGGTGCTGTCATTACTTGTCATCTGAATGTGTCCTTTACAATATAATAGTTGGTAAGTTTGGTATATTATAATGTAGATTCTAAGTGTATTGAATGCAATTTTTTCAACTGTTCTTTCTATTGTTTTTTTTTGTTGTTTTCACATTTATGTGATGTCATTACTTGTTATCTAAATGTGTCCTTTACAATATAATAGGAGGTAAGTGTGATATATTGTAATGTTAATTCTTAGTGTGTTGAATGCAATTTTGTCATTTTTTTCACTCTGTTTTTTTTATTTCTGCACATTATTACTTGTTATCTGTTGAGAGTGATTTGTCTCATATTTTATAATGTTGTCTCGGTTTATAATAGTACTGGTGTACTCATATATAGTAGTATTAGTATAGATAATGTACTGATGTTATGATGCCTGGTTCATGTTAATGTGATTATTATAATATATTTAGGAGGGATCTACTCCAGTCATGTTAGCAGCAAAGAATGGACACAAAGATGTTGTTTTTATTTTAACAGAGAAAGGAGCCAATCTAAACCTCGTAAACAAAGTAAGTGTTCATGTGCATATGTTATATTAGAAAAGCTGTATAACTAAAGATATAATGTAAGTCAGCCATTAGTTGTTTTACTAACGTAATGAAGTTTGAATTTTTTTTAAAAAGCCAAATATTATGAAGATCAGAAGGAGAAGAGGATACAAAACCCTTATGATAATATTGAAACCAGCAGAATTATTATGTCTATTACATTGTTTGAGGTGCTGATCGTGATGGACTTTCATATTTTTGTCATGTGGTCTAGATATGCTCAACATTAATTATTTAATTATTTATTTATTAAATTATTAATTTTTATTTTAGTAAAGTAACAAGTTCACTCTTTAAAAGCCAGTCTTGCTTGTTTTTATTGTGCAAACTGCTATAGTTTGTCAGATGCAATATTTGTCAGACAAAGATAATGTTGGTCACTGTAGTAGATTTATAAATATTATAATAAGAGAGTGATAGAGAAGTATTGAATGACATAATAGACTAATTAATAGACTAACAATATAAATAATTATTTATATAATAATTAATAGACTAACAATATAAGGATAAGTTATGTGTATTTGTACTGTTATTGTAGATTGTTAGTGGTGCAATTTTACAATTGATAGATTTTGTGTTTTTTATAATAGAAAGGATGGGCAGCTCTTCATTATGCAAGTTCTCAAGGAGATAGAGATATTGTTGAAGTATTAGTCAACCATAATGCTGATATCAATGTTGTTATTAAGGTAATTGACATGATGAGAATGAAGTCAAATAATTAAGCTGTGTGAATAGATAGTAACTTTTAGTAAAGACATAACAAAGATTAAAATGATAAACATCTACTGTGTCTGACTTAAACAAGTCTATTCATGTCACAATTAATAGAAAAGATTATTAACAATTATTTTATGCAAACATTGTGATTTTACATAAGATATATGTTTTAGAAGACTCGAACACTTTTAACGATGAAAATATTTTTTAAAAAGAGCTAGGAAGTAGTTTCTGTGTAAGAAGCCAATTTATTGGTATTTATTAATTGGTTACAGTCATATTTTTGAGGATGTTGCAGAGGTCATAAATATAAAGAAAGGTCAATAAGTCAGCATTTTTATCTAGCAAAACATCTGTTCTATGTTGAGTATACTTGAGTTCCTTCTTCAGTAACCATTGTTCCTGATTATAGCAATGCTCTGTTGTATAGTATATCCTAAGTACATTCATCCTACCTACATGTATAATAATAACAATGAAAAAGACATTGTGAACATCTTTAGCTAGTATATAATTTAAATAAAAAATAAAAAAGAAGTGAATAAAAGGTCTAAAGTTCATTTAATGTAAGGATGGCAATAAAAAACATCTGAAACAAGTCCAAAGTATGTAGGAATGGCAATATTGTAATGTAAATTCTAAGTATATATAATGAATGCAATTTTGTAATTTTTCACTCTATTGCTTTTTGTTACCACATTTATGGTGCTGTCATTACTTGTCATCTGAATATGTCCTTAACAATATAATAGGAGGTAAGTACGATATATTTTAATGTAAATATAAGCTTATTTATCACACATTTTATCATTTTGATCACTCTATTTTTTTTTTCTTTCCATATTTATGGTGCTGTTATTTTTCATCATCTGAATGTGTGTTCTTTACTGTATAATAGTTGGTAAGTTTGATATATTGTAATGTAAATTCTAAGTGTATTGAATGCAATTTTGTTATTCTCTCTAATGTCTTGGTTTTCACATTTATGGTACTACCATTACTTGTCATCTGAATGTGTCCTTTACAATATAATAGGAGATAGTTTTTCATTTTGTTCACTTCGTTGTTTTTTGTTTCTGCATTTATGGTGCTGTCATTACTTGTCATCTGAATATGCCCTTTACAATATAATAGCAAGTAAGTGTGATATATTCTATTGTAAATTCTAAGTGTATTGAATGCAATTTTGTAATTTTCTTCACTTAATTGTTTTTTGTTTGCTCATAATGGTGCTGTCATTACTTATCATCTGAATCTGTCCTTTACAATATGATAGGAGGTAAATGTGATATATTGTAATGTAAATTCTAAGTGTATTGATAGCAGTTTTTTTTCATTTTGTTCACTGTATTGTTGTTTCTTTCAACATTTATGGTGCTGTCATTACTTGTCATATGTGTGTAATGTTATGCCAATTGTCAAGAGTGATTTGATTCATATTTTATATAAGTAGATATTAGAGTTCCTGTATACTAATAAAAATAATATTTGTAATGTTTTCCTAATTGTTGAGAGTGATTAGACTCAGTTTATATGAGTAGATATAATATTGTCTTGGTTTTTAATGTTCCTAGTGTACTCATATATAGTAGTATTAGTATAAATAATGTACTGATGTTATGATTTGTTTTCTTAGTTTGTGTTAATATAGTTATTATAATATATTTAGGAGGGATCTACTCCAGTCATGTTAGCAGCAAAGAATGGACACCAAGATGTTATTACTTTTTTTATAGAGAAAGGAGCTAATCTAAACCTTATTGACAAAGTAAGTGCTCATATACATAGGTTGTATTAAAAAGGTTGTATAATAATATATAACTTCTCCCTAAAATAGGCGTTAGTTCTTTTACTATTATAGTAAAGGTTGAAATATTGTCTTTTTAAAGAAAATTCCATATATGATGTACAGACTGTTGAAGAGCTACAGTTTGTCTGATGTAATAATTGTCATACAGAGATAATGTTGGTTATTGTAGAATACTTGTGAATAATATAATGAGACTTACATGGAAGTACAGACATGATTTTTTATAGGTGAAATGACATAAAAAGCTGCATGTTCTACTTTGGCCTGATGTTTGCTTAATAGAATAGTCATAAGCCTCAATAATTTTCTGAGTCTCAATGTAAGTATTTGTAGTTATATTCAGCAGATTTTATTTGTCATGATCGGGTGGTTCAAGGCAATTAATTTTCTTTGATATATGGCTGCATCTGCTTTGCCAACCCCCCCTCCCCCCCCCCCCCACACACACACAAAGGTTTTTCTATCTCTGTCTTGTAATTTATATTTGCTTTTTTACCCAGTTAAGTTGGTTACTTGGTTACTTCTTCCACCATTTGTTATTTATGTTATACAAATGGTAAGAAGGAGAGGTTGCACACTATCAGGATGACTTCTTGCTTCTGGGTTCACTCATATCAGATAAGTGCCTGAAACCCTTTGAAGATTTTGAAAGAACTTTAGATAAACTGGGCATTTCTATAGCAACTAACAAAACATACCTTCAGAGAGTTTTTTTTATGAGGATTATTTAATTGCTTCTGCCATCTCTCTAGTTGTAAATCATAGCTTTAATCCAATCCCTTACCAAACAACACTTCTTAGAAAATAATGGCGAAAATAATGCTATGGCGTCTTTATTAATAGCCATAGGCGTGTATTGACCCGATAATTGTCCTTTTGTGTATCGCAAGGCGTCGAAGTATTTAGCGTAAGCGTTATTCGTCATCCAGAGAGGATTGTCTTTATTGTTGATGACGTTATTTTTAAACACGTCATCCGCGTACGAGTTAACGAGTTGCTTTCCGAACGTGGACCCGCTCATACCGGAAAGCGATTCGTTCATGCGACTCGCTTGTTTGTTCATCGAATGCATCATCATGACTTGAGGAATGACTAAGCCACCTGCATTTATGCCTTGCGAAATAAGCATGTCTTTATTTCTGCTTAAAAATCCTGAGATGCCTTTGGAAGCTTTTCCCGCTAATCCCGAAGCGATGCCTCCTAGACTTGCGGTATTTGCTAAAGCGACGGCTCCTTCGGTGGCAGTGGCAGCGGCGCCTTCAGCTGCACTGGCTGCAGCAGCGCCTGCCGCACCTAATTCGGTTGCGACGGCACCTTCGGCGAATAATGATGCTATACCTTCAGGTAATAATGCTAACAACGGTGCAAGAAACGACATTTTTTTAAAATAAAATAAATGAATTATTTAGTGATCTATTTAATCAAAAAATTATCCAGTCACGAAATGATTGGTGACTGGATTGTAAGGTTTTCCGTGTTTAGTAGGTTTGTCTTTTGCGGCCGCTTTGTTCATCATATTAATAACGTCGTCTTCTGTGCGTGACGTGTAGGTAGTCGTATCTTTATCGAGAGTGGGCTTTTCAACCGTGGGAGGCGTATACGTGACTTGGTCCAAAGGTTTATCTTCTTCAGTGGGTTTGGGAATCAAAATCGGTGGACCTGACGTTACCCTGGTTTGGTTAGCTAACGGTTGATTTTCTAATTCTTTTGTTATTTTTGAAGGTTTCCCTCCCACTTTGCTTGTCCAACTGGGATTGATTTTTAATAAATCGACTGTGCTAGCGACGCGTTGAGCGTGATTGAGTGCCTTTTCGTTTTTGACGCGTTGCAATTCGTTGACAGGTTGCCAATTGGCGGCTGCCATTTGTCCCATCTGTTGGCGCAGCGCTTCTGTTTCTTTGGAAGTGAATCCCGTTTCGCGTCCTGTTTCCAAAAACCGCAAAGCTTGATTTTTAGTATCGATTCGTCGGGAACTGAGCAAAGTGTCGGCACTCGTGGCATATTTCAAAGCGTTGTTGGAAAGGAAATTGGCTTGGCGATGCGTTTTTTCTCGTTCGTTCGTTAAAGCGTATTCTAAATTGAAACGATTGCGTGCCATGTTTTCTTCTTTGCCCGCTAACGCGTATTCGAGATTGTAACGATTTTTCATTTCTGCAGAAGCGAATCCTAATTGATTTGTTTGTTGTTTCAAATTGTAATAATTTTCGAGTTTTTGCATGTTCATTAATCGCGTCGTATTAGCTTTAGCAAGCATCAAAGACGCTTTATTTCGATCCTGTGCCGACATGTAAGACAACAAAGAAGAAACTTTACCGCCTTTGTAATTGTACTTTGCTTGCAGTTGAGCGGTTTTCGCTTCTTCTGCAGCACGTTTTTCGGCTGCCGCTGCTTGAATTCTAGCTAAAGCGATCGTCCCTTCATTAGCAACTTTTTGTCTAATCGCATCTAATCCCAATGTATTACCCATGATTAAAATAAATTAAAAATAAAACGAGTATTACTTTTTATTATTATCGTTTTCTAATAATGCTAAAGCCCCTACGCCTAAACCGATCACACCAGGAACGGCTGCGATGCCGAATTTCCACAAATTGTCCGCTTTCATAAAGTTCAAAGCACGTTTGCCGTCTTGACTGTTGAAATAATCGCGAATTTGAGCTTCGGTAAATCGTTGCATGGTTTCAGCTTTCATGATCGTTTTTCTGCCTTCTAAATCGGTGCCCATCAGTTTATTATCTGTTCTTTTATTAGCAGCCTGTATATTATTTAAAACGACTTGATCTTCTGTCCTCGCTTGACCGAGTTCTATTTGTCCCGACACGTCGCCACCTGTCAAAATGGTTTGCCCCTTTTCGTGTCCTTGCCGCAGCGTTTGAGAGGCTAGTGTTTGGGAACCTGTTTCTTTAAGCATTGCCATGTCGTGTCCTTGCGTGAGTCCCAAAATTTCCACTTTTTGTCCATGTTGTTGAGCACTTTGACTCGTGCTGTGTCTGTGTTGCTGTTCTGCAGAAGCTGTATTTTCTGCATATGTTTGAGATTGTGCTTGCGATTTAAGTTTGGCAGTATGTTTTGCTTCGCTTTTTCTACCACCCAAATCAGCACCCTTAGCGTAAAGTGTTTCTGTAGCATGCACTTGTTCCTTATCTTTAGCTTCTCTTGCTATTTTGGCATTCAATGCAATCAGTAAACGCTCTCTTTCAGCTTGAGCATCTTTTTCTCTTCTACTTCTCTCAGATGCGTTATCCGCTTCTTCTTTGCGTATTTTGGCTATTTCTCGTTCGTATTGTATATCTATGTCACGTCGCATTTTATATTCATCGACAGATATACCCATCGCTCGTCGTTGAACTTCCTCTTGTTCATTCAAAGATGATGCTCCAGTAGTTTCTCCAATCCAATCTTGTGCCATATTTTGTTGACTTTTATCAAAAAGACCTTGGAAGAATTCTTCATTACTTTGAATCGGACTGGTAGCTGATGCTCCTTGACTTGGATGGGGCATATTTGGTTGATTAGCAAATGAAGTGGCATTAGCAATATTTTCGGTCACGGTGTATGGTTGAATAGGCGTCGTATCTGTCCAAGGATTTGGACGTGTGTCCATTGGCGTGGGTCCCGATTCAAATGGACCAGATGGTTTACTTGTAGGTGGCGGCGTTGTTGCGGGTGATAATGTTCTTCTGGGTGGTTTACTTTTAACTGGTGGCGTCGGTTCTCGAGCGGGTGGTGTAGGTGCTTGTGGAGGAGGAGGAGGAGGTGCTTGCGGAGGAGGAGGAGGTGGTTGTGTTGTAGATGTCGATTCTGACCAAGGATTTTCTTCTGTTTGCATCGTTGATGCTGATGTAGGGAATGTTCTTTCGGGTGGTTTCTTAGCTGATCTTGTCTTAGATGTTTTTTTCTCTTGCCCTTCTCTGGCTTTTTTTGCTGGAGGTGGTGGTACTCCAGGTTCTCGTGGAGGTGGTTCTGGAACATCGACAGGCATATCTTCTGGTTGAGGTGTCGATTCTTGAGTTGGTGGTAAATCCGTACGATCAGCTTCTTCGATAATATCCGCATCTATATTTGTTGTCGATGTTTTTGAAAATGTAATATCAACAGGGGGGCCGTATAAGTTATGTCTTGCATAAGCATCTTCTACGAGCTCGCCTTCACGTACACTTATTGAAGGTGCTCGTTGCGGCGCTGGAATACTTGCTGGTTTAAAGAACGATTTTTGTGGAGCATAGGCATGGGATTGGGTGGTGGGTTGCATAGGCGTAAGAGTAGCACCGGATACAGTAGGTAGAGTAACATTAACTGGAGCGTAAGGACTACTTTTAGGTGCTGTTTCTCCGAGGGAGGATTTGCTGCTAGGACGAGGCGATCTACTTCTAGGACGCGATGGCATAGCGTCGCGTTGTTTCTCTAAAACGCACCCAGAAAAGCGAAAATGGAACCCCAAAAAAATAAAGCAATAAAGAAAGCAACAAAGAAAGGAAGATGAAAACGTTAAAAGTGTTATTATAGTTGTAATTAATTTATTTTAGTATGGATCCTGCTAATCCTTTTTTCTTGTATTGTAAAAATTATTCTGGCGAAAATATGGTTTTTGATAACAATGTGATTACTGTAAACGATTTTAACGAAGCGTGCAAAGAATGGTGCGAATACAGAGGCAAGACGTGTAAAAATACGCTCCAGCGCAATTTACGCGATTACTGTCGTCGAAATAAAATGAAAAAATTGGCTTTCGATAGCTATCAATTTTCGTTTTCAAAAGACTTGATACCGATAGACATTATTAACAAAATCGATCAAGAAGAATTACTTAAAGAACGTTTCGATGTGGTAGATCGATACGTGGACGAATTGATTCAACGTGGACACATGCTTAACGAACTCGTCGAAGAGTGTAAAAAATGGAGTCGAGAACACGTGACGCATTGTGCTTACACTCGCAGTTTAGGAAGACGTATCAATAATATAGAAAGACATTTATTAAAGTAAATTTCCTGTAAAATCAATTTCAATAAGAGATTTATTTAGAGTCAATTTATTTAATGGCAAGCCACTTCCTTTGTGAATAAAATTAACGTGAAAATAAGTATCTTTACGTTGAACGGGAAATTGTGACGCCAAGCGATCGGCGTAATAAACAATTTCGTAACCTTGCGGCGAAGCCACTTCGAATTGACCCATGACTGTGCCGAAGATTCGCCATAAACCGACAGTATAGAATTATTGCCAGCTGTCGACAACGCGATGTAGAAAGGGACTTGAACGATGATATCGTTGACGGGAATCGTAGTAGTCGTACCCGTCGTGTAAGTCGTGTCCACTTCCAATCCTAAAGCTCTAAACCACAACCGAATCGAAGCATCATTATCGGTAGACACAAATTTTACTGTTTTTTTCCACTTGATGCGAAAGGTGAAATCGTCGTAAACGTCCCACGTGCCTAAACTGTGAGCGCTCAACATGGATTTTAAATCTTGAACGCGGGAATTCAATTTAGTTTTAATGCCTCCGATCGTCAAATAAGCGTCGGATGCTATAGTTTCGTACGGTCGTTTATACAATTGTTTCAAATCCATGTTACATTTGATGTAGATGCGATTCAATTTAACGATCATGCTCAATCCGGTGATAGCAGGAGGATATAATAATTTAATACTGCCTTTATCGTCGAGCGAATCGATGTTTTCTATCGAAGCGTCGATAACTTTTTTAGTCATGACAAAAGGCCCCGAATTGGACATCAGCATGTCGAGGCGGGTTTTGTGTTCTTTCAAATCCAATACATTGAGCGTCGATTGCGTAGGAACTGCCATAGTGAAATAAATGAAATAAATTGGTATGTACTTTATTTATCACTCATCATGGATGAAGCTGCTGAATTAGCACAAATAGAAATAGAAGCAGCAGCTCTCTTTACGAGAGAGGATGAAGAAAAATTGCGCAAATTAAACGACAAAAGAAACCCAAATGCGAAAGATGCATCTGAAATAATAAGACTAGAAGAACGGAAAAAAAAAGCAAAGAAATACCGTGATACGCGAATTAAAAATATAGGAAAAACAAAAAAAATATCAACTAAAAACCTTAATCCAGGAAAAGACGATAATGTTTATGTAAGTCCTTATGCTAAACAACCAAAAAGCAAACCGAAGGAATGGATTTCTCCAACACCAAAAACAGTATTAATACCAAAATACGAAACACCATCAAAAGTGTCACCTATGCAAGATGTTTCTTCTTATCCTTCTATGGAAACAGAGCAACAAGGAGAAGAATCGACTATGGAAGCAGAGGAACAAGTCCCGTTTCCAGAAGCAGAACAAGAAAGGCAAAGAAGAGAAACATCGAAGCAATCAAAAGAATCTATAGAATTGGGCAATATCGCTGTATCTCACGTTGCTCGAACACGACCTAAAGTAATAGAAAAGGTTTTAGTTTAAATATCAACAAATGAATATACCCGATTATTTTGTCAAACATCGGGAACACAGAAAAAAGCCCTCGCGCCCCATATGCCATCCTCCCCCTCCAAATTATGTTCAAAATGTTCAAATGTTCACGTTTTTTCGGTGAACATTTCTGTTCAAAATGTTAAAAATTGTGAACATGTTCATTTTTGGTCGGAAATGAACATTTTTTGCGTCACGTGATCCCCCGCGCCAGCCAGCCCGACGCCGGTCACGCGAGCCCTAATGAGATGCATGCACGTGAGCTAAGTTGTCCACCTGTCTGGAGCCCATCACGCGTATGCATATTTAATGCGATTTCCTAAGCCGTCCAGGTCACAATTAAGTGATCCTACCTCGTGAATATCGAACGAGCAGCCAGAGTATAAAAGCAGCTCGATTGGTCACAGTCGAATCGTCGAGGTCCACTGGGCAAAACTTCAATCCAGACCCGACGATGCAGCACTATTCCCGCCGAGGATCAAGTTCAATGTTTTTATTGAGTGGTTTCAATTATTGTTGTAACAATTGCCAAGTTGTTCTTCCTGTTTAATAACCAGCACGTTTTTTCTATCGTCGAGGACGATGCAGTCGATTTCTTCAATGATGGTTGCTCTTTTTTTGGTAAAATATCAATGTGTTTGCGATGATCTCCGTCTAACCGAGGGCGAATTGTGTTAAATGTCAATATGTTCTTTGTTGATGCCGTCTAAACGAGGGCGTATCTATGGGTGGATCAATTTGTGTTTGCTGATTCAGCCTGTTCAGCCGTAACGTTGGTGGTTCCTGCTCGTTCATGATGTTTCTGTTTCTTTTTTCTCTGGAGGTCAAATTTGTTGCATTAAAATTGACAGATCCTTTATCTCGTATTAAGTGAAGATGCTTTTTGTTTCTGTTTGGAGTTGAAGTCATTGTTTTGATGGCAGTTTCCTTTATTTTGTATTTCATCTTTTGTATGAACGCGTTTACCTAAAAACGTTGACCCCGTATGTCTAGAGGGCTTATCTTTTTTCGGATCAGATTGTTTAGCCGTATTTGGTGATGATGTTTTTCTGTTCCTTTTTTCTCCAGTGGCAATTTCTTTGTTGCAAGCTCTCAGTATTGTTTTCTTGGTTTGTATGCCAAAATTTTTTTCATAAGCACCGAACGTCTAAAAATATTTCTGATTGATCTATGCGTGGGATCGATCGTAAACGACGAAAATTTTTGACACAAGATGTATTCAAGAGTCTATGCTGTGTATCAGTGACTCGTGTATTTCTGTTGGCGTGTCTGATGTTGGAGATGTCGACTCATTTGTTTTTTTGAATTTGTTTTATTATTTTAAATCATTTTCTATCTTGTGAAATGGTTTTTTTCAAGAAATGTTTTTGTTAATTGTATTTATGGGGAATCACGTGTACTTTAACTAGATTCATGCCTAATAAATGTTTGCTTTTTAAAATTAATTTTATGGAACTATTAAATTTACTTAGCAAAATAAGTGGGTTGGGATAATGAGTGATCCTGTAACTCCCCGCCGCAGTGCCCGCATAGCTGCTATGAGAGAAGATAGTACTTTGAGGAGAAGTGCTAGAATAGCTGAACAGCGTAGGCGTCAACAACAAAACCGCGAGGCCACTGTTCAAGAGAGAAGAAGGCCTACGACTCGAGTTTTAACGAGACCCACGGTTTCTACAACGCCTACACGAAGTAACGAAGGTGCTTCTGGTAGTGCTGCTCCCCCACTAACTGAAAGTGTACCTATTCCGGCATCTCCGCCCGGGTTTCGTTTGTCGACAACGGGTATTACAGAAGAGAGTGATTTGTTGGAACGCGTGGGCGACATGTTGGATCAGTACAATTTGCGTGGTAATTACACGCGATTGGAACGACGGCAATTTCGTTACATGTTGAGAGCAGCGCGAAATAACCGAAGCGGCAGCGGACAACCCAATTGGATGAGTTTATCCAATCGTCGTTCCCGTTTACTCCACACGTCCACGAGTCGTGGACGTTTCATGGCTTGGCTCTATGATAATTGGCGATCAGAAAAACTTACCACGTTGGAACTCAGTACTATTTTCATTAGAAGTTTTCACGACGGTAGACCTTCAGAAGGAGATTCGTCGTTGAGTTTGTTGGACATATTAACAGGTGCCGTGGAAGATCAAGAATACGAACTCGAAAAAATGTTAGCAGAACTATTTTTGGACGAAGGATTTCAGGCTTATCACGTCGGAGCTATGAGTGGACATGTAGGACTTGCTACGCTTGGATGAAATGGGTTATTTGGTTTAATTTTTTGTATGTATTTTATTTATGGAAGAATGTATGGAAATAAGCCCGTGTGGGTCGGTTAGGGAAAGATTGACGCGAGAAATAAAATACATAGCTATTCCCAAGTGCGCTGAGAGTAAAAAGCCTTGCCTCAAAGTCTTAGTGCAACATCCCGGCAACGAGTTTGCCCAATTGTATAAAGGGCACTGTTTGGATTATTTAAATTATCATATGCACGTTGAATTTTGTCATGGAGCTGACTAGTTTCGAGAAACGCGAATATTCTGCTAAGATTTACAATCGTGTCGATCGTTATATTTTTGGGAGCGATTACAGTCGAATACCAGCTGAAGTGGATGCTCTTTACTATCCGATTTTAAACAAAGCTCGAAAACAATGGGGCGATCACGTGATAGTTTATGGCGATTTTATTGTGGACGAAATTCCCAATATGAGTAATGATTATTATGAACTTAAACGTATTTATTTAGACTTTTTTCTGAATATCCTGATTTGTGTCAAACACTTGAAAAAATTTAATTTTTATTTATATGGTCATAAGCTAATTCGATGAGACAGGCGCTCACGCCGTAAGCTCCTATGTTTCTGGTGGCTTTGATAAGTTCGTCCCACGTGAACGATTTGGTTTTGTAAAAATCGTTTAGACACGTGACGTTCCAAAGCTGTTCTTCTAAACAACCCAATTCAAGCGCCAATTGTCTCCATTCTTCCACGAACAAGAGCAACGTCATGACGATGGTGTTCAGTTTATCTGGAATGATCTCTTCGAAACCTGAGGGAACGCCGTCGGCAGAATATTTAAGTGATTCCATGTTTTATTCAGTTTTATTTGCTAAATAAAAAAAGTATGGCCGAATTGGTAACTTTTGACTGTTTGATGCGAATTCAATCTGATGCCAAAGAAAAACTCGAAGAAATGACGACTCAATATCGAGAAGTTCTCGATATTTTAGTGGCAGCTAAAGAGAGGGGCGATCGATACGAAGAGAAATTCAAAACAGAACGAGAAGATCGATTGAAAAAAGAAGAAGAGAATGCCGAGTTTCGTAAAGAATATTGGCGACTTATTGACGAATTATCGTTGAAGAAAGCAGAGATATTATCGATGGAAAATGCCATGGCGCGTCGAAATGATAGTATTAAGGAAAAAACCCAAGAAATCAAATCGTTGAAAGAAAATTTGGATTTTGCTCGAGAAAATGTCGTCAAACAGGGTCGCGTGATTAAAAGTTTAACCGACGCGATAAAAATGAAAGAAGAATTATTAGCAGCAAAAGACGACACGATTCGTTTACAAGCAGAATTGATTGACAAATCTCATTTTAAACATTATAATCCTTTTATTGAATGTGATGATTGTTAAAATATATATATTTAATATTTGATTTGACTTAATTTTACAGCTTTGTCTGTTATGTCGTATCGATTGCCTTTGTTGATGACGCCTTGCACCGTATCGACTACACCCAAGCCTCCTCCCAAACCCAGTATTAACCATTTATTGTCTTGTAGGAATCGAGTGAGGGCATTTTTCTTTTTGGGTTTTTTTTCTTTAGAAGCGTTTCCGCTAGTCGTTTGTGCTTCGGGTTGAGCGGCTAAAGGATCTTCGGGTTCTTGGGGTCCTCCTTCAGCTATAGGATCTGTTAGAGTTTCGACGATAGGCGGTTCTACTTCGCCGCGAGTAGCAAGTAAATGATTTACGCCTCCCGGCGTCATAGCTACACCTTCGTTAAGAACGCCGCGCAAATGCTGGCTTAACGTGCCTTCTAATGATTGTGGGCACGCCTCTCGCTCTGTTAACGCGGATGCTTTGCATTAATTCGTCTATTTCTTGTTGTTTTTGACTTTTGTTAGGGTTTCGATCGTGTAAAAGTTCGTGCAATGTAGCATCGTTTTGGGCATTTTGTGCTCTTTCTTGTTCCTCTCTCATTGCTTGTAAATTTATTTCTTGTTCGTGTTCAGCAATAAGATTTTCCATCGTAAACATTTCACTTTCTTCTAGAGCCGCCATTTTTGATAAAATAAAACAAGTAACACTATGTTAATTATTTTAACGATGAATAAATCGTATACGCCGTTAATTAATCAATCGGTGCCTAAATGGGTCGGCAGAAAAAGTGCCGATCCCATATCGGTTTCGACGATGAATGAATTTCGCGACGGAACGTTGACTTCATTCCACACGGACGTGAGCTTGGCTAGCGTAGTGCACGGGTTAGTCGATTTGGATCTATCTAAGGTTATTAATACGCTTGGATCGCAAGAAGATATCGTCAAAGCTAAATATTATGTTGGAGAACCAAGCGATACAGCTGACGTGGCCTTATCGGCTACTCCTGATTATACTTGGACGTTTACGAAAGATAGCGATGATGTTATTACCGATGGAAGTGGAACAACTCTCTACACGTACGTCAAAGGGAATCGTCAATTGTTGAAAGATGCTAGTACAGCACGCAGCGGCAATACAACTAATATTTCTACTAATGCGACCGATATTGCAGCTTTACAAACGGCCAACACTACTCAAGATGCGACGATATCGACCATGAACGATAAACTTACCGATACGACCACTAAAATGCAAACCAATTATACTTGGCGTACGACTAATTCTCCTAAAATAGGCGATTTATCGAGTTATGATTCGTCCAGCACGTTGGTAGATCAAGTCGATACTAACGTGACGGCTATCAGTACTAACAAAAGTAAATTGGGTGTTGTAGAACAAAATATCAGTGCTAGTTTCCCGTATATCAGAAGCGACAACGGTAACAGAACTATTGCGGAAGATATAGATGCGTCAAAAACTGAACTAGCACAAATACGTTCTACGGTTTACCCTATTGAAATAAACGATTCTGGATCTTATTATGGAGCTATGATACGTCATCATCCTTCTTTTTGGCACGGTTTCACGCCCGTTAATTATCTTCATAATATCGATTACCAATTATCGGCATTCACTGCAGTGAATAACGTGAAAACGGCATCGCAAGTGCCTTATTTTTCTTATTTGTATCGACTTTTAGAAACGTATAAATCTCAATTCGTTATTAAATGGCACGAACCTAGCTTGAATATCGATAATTTTATTTTTCCGTCGGCTACGCGGGGCTATCCTTTGATCATTTTACAAGTCGGTGGAAGTAGCGCAAATTTGATTCATTATCAAAATACTGATTTGGAAGCGGTCAATGTATCGAAATCAAATTCGTCACACCATTATCAAATTTGGTTTGTGGTGAGAGAAAAATCAAGCAATGCTTTGTATTTAGCTGACGTTTATGCCGTTGATTTAACGTCAAAAACGTTGACGAAAATAGATGGACGCATCAAAGTTAATTACACTAGCGGGTCTCTTTTCATCAATTGCAATTTGTACGAAAATTTCGATTTCTTCTACATCGAAGAACCCACGTCGGAAATCATGTCGTTAATTTATGCGCCTTACTTTCCTAATGATGTGGCTGTTACGCAATCTAATATATCGTTAGAAAAATTGCAAAATTTTCGTATTACTCATATCAACGCCGTTAATTCAATCGTGTCTATTAAATTTTTAACGACGTCTGTTAATCAAGCTATCGCAGGATTCGTCAGATATTTACAGTTACATTCCATTAGAAGAATCTTGATTAGAATTTTTAATTTAACCCTTGGTTTTATGACCTTAAATTATGTAAAACATTATTGATCTGTGTTATGTAAGTAATTATCACATATGAGAGGTTACATAGTATCTGATGTACTTGTATAAATCAATAAATCTGGTAGTTTTTACATTACTTGATAACAACCTGTTGAACAAACTGCATAATTAATGATTGATGACTGGAATTTGAAACTTGCTTTTCTTCTTAGAACAAAATAATAGTCTTTTAATTAAAGGGTAACTGAAATGCGTATTTTGAAATTTTTGAAACTTGGTTATTCGTTAAATAATAATATGATAACATGTAAACCTTACTCGTTTTCTTGAAAGGGAACTTTCTTTTGAAATAAAACATAGTCAAACCTTGCTCGATCACAAGTCAGCCATCTTCTTCCTGTTTAAGCAGCAAAATCGGCAAAACGCATTATGACATCACAAGATGAACGATGAACAGTTGAACATATGCAAATCGATACTTTCACACCTGTTATAGAGATGGATGTGCTTGCTAATAAAGAAACTAGTGGATCTGAACAATATTCAAGGCCAATGCAGGATGAATATTCAAGATGAAGATACTTTTGCTGGTATTGTTTTACCTTATTTAAATAAATTAAAGCAAGTGATAGCCAAGCATCCAGTAATAGTAGTAGTAGTGAAGAGACTCGGAACTGTCCTCAGAAAGACTTTTAAACTTTAATTGGTATGAAAATAGATGAGGAATAACGTTTGTAATATATATATATGTGTTGATTATAGGTGTGCGTGTAGCCACTGCGTAAGTATGAGTATTTCAAAGGAGTGCATTTGCTGTCAGGAAATTATGAAAATGAATGAAAAAATGGAAGAAGCTGAGACACCTGAACTCCTAGGTATTACTGGCCATCCAGGATTGCATACTGTTTGCTTGAATGTGTTGACATTACAAACTGCATATTACCAATACCGACAAGAATATGGGTCTGCAACTTTATCATTAGCT
Source organism: Xestospongia muta (assembly GCA_963693285.1). NCBI lineage: Eukaryota > Metazoa > Porifera > Demospongiae > Haplosclerida > Petrosiidae > Xestospongia > Xestospongia muta. Next base: position 18,685,444 of record OY848917.1, read on the forward strand.
ATTAATGAGTGAGTGTTATTTGTCTACAAAGATCATGCCATTATACTGGACACTTTACATACGAGCATTTATATTATACTTACTCTTCAATTGATAATGATATAATGATTCATCTGATTTTGAATTTATAAGTGCGTGTATTGAGTGATTCTGATTCAGTACTTTTCTTATCATCAATTAAAAGGTTACATTGTACAGATATATGACAGTACATAGACATTGTCTATGTTTCAGTAGATTGACATTGTATAGTTGTCTGACAGCCTAACATTAACATGTCATGACAGCTTTAACACAACTGAAATTACATACCTTTCAATTTCATTTTTTGCTTTTCCTTACTGCTTGATAGTACTATTGCAATGGAAGTACAATATGAACAAAATCTGTAGAAGTATACACTTTAAAACATGCCTGGTAGAGGATCTGATACAAATGAACATGATTCATATTCAGGTAATTTCGAATGTCCCACTCTTAGCTAAGCTATTCTTCATCTGTAGCCATACTGGACTCACTCTCATTATTAGCCTAATTGGATTCTTCATCTGATGCATCTACTAGCATTTTCACAACCTAAATCAATTCAAACAGTTATAATCCAGTAGTGATAGCTCTTATATATATATACCTTCAAATTCTCTCTTCTTTTGTAATGTTCATGTCTATTTATTGATTTAGACTTCTTTAAATGTGATGCCTCCTTAGTTTGATCTTCATTAACTGGTCTCTTGAAGACTGTTGGATAGCATCAAATTTTAATTTCGTTTTTTTAGATAACCCTAGACTAGCAGCGACAACTATATCAGGCTGGAAATAGTCTTCAGTAAAGTGGCAACTACACAAAAATGAGTAGTACTTGGTTGGTCCTAACCACTTGTTCCTGCTTCTCTTTACTTGCTCAGTCCATTTTTTATCGAGTACTGGATCTTTAGAGAATGAAAATAGACTCACTCCATCCTTGTTAGTAATACCACAACCAAAAACAACGCATCTCTTAGGCATTTTCCAGTAGTTCACACTTCCAACCAATTGAATTCAACTTCATCGTTCATTTTGTGATGTCATAATGCGTTTTGCCGATTTTGCTGCTTAAACAGGAAGAAGATGGCTGACTTGTGATTGAGCAAGCTTTGACTTTGTTTTATTTCAAAAGAAAGTTCCATTTCAAGAAAACAAGTAAGGTTTACATGTTATCATATTATTATTTAACGAATTACCAAGTTTCAAAAATTTCAAAATACGCATTTCAGTTACCCTTTAAGTTTGCAGGAATAGATTGAAATAGTAGTCTATGTTAAGACATACAAACATGTCAATGATAGAAATAATACTTCTAACCTCCCTCATTTTCTTATCTTGATTGCTAGTCTCACCACATCACATTTTTATATTTTTTGGCTCATCAGAACCAAGTGTCTTGATTGCTACTCTTCCACAGACTCAGTAGGTAACATGAGGGTACTCCACATCACACTTGTCACATACGGTGTTGAGTCTCTGCAGAGAAAACAGGTCAATCAAAGTGGAGAACTACAGCTCTCACCATTTGGAGTAATACTAGAGTCTTAGGATGCCTCTGACATGGGTCTAAAGGATGGTTCCTGAGGATGAGATGTAGTTTATTGGAGGATTTGGCTCAGCCTAGGTGAATGATAGGTGCTCAATGCAGATTACTCACCATCACTAACAGATTTGGAGACTCCTTTCTGACAGATACTGACACAATGCCATCCATTACATACAATCAGGGCATCTCATAGCTGAATGACACTCCTTACTTATATGAAATCTTCCAAGATACACAAACATCTATGGAAATTTGTTTTTGCAAGAGAACATCAGTTTCAATTCTACACAAGTTTGAGAAGTGGCTCTGACCACAGTACAAGCAGCATTGGGTTGAGTTGCATGTCATTAGTATGCCACAGTTGGAGTGTCTCTATCTTGTATATGGAATGGGGTATCGGGATTCAATACAATGACAGCTCTTTCTCTTGCATAATAATAATCAATAATCTTCTTCAAGGAGTCATAATCTGAATTGGTATCAGCAACTTTGCAACTCATCACAACTCAAAAATCATGTGGTAATTTGTTCATCAAAATGTAAGGCAAGAAGTTGCGATGTAATGTTTCCCTGTAGGCCTGGGATAAGTGTGTTCCACTGGAGGGAGGTATCAGTGGCAGCTTGCTGTTAGAAGGAGTGGTTACATTCTAACTACTTCCCCTACCAGTGTCTCACATAATAGCAAATTAGCACATGGTAACAGATCCCTAGAGGAGGGTTCTGATTGCTGCATATATGCTAAGACTTATGAACCAACTTATGTAAACTCATGCTGGTGATGTGAAATAGCAAATGGAAATTTTGGGACCTAGATGTTTCTTTTTACCAATGGAGGCTATTGAAGGAGGCTGATGATAGCAAATCCTCTATTTCGGCAATTCACACAAATAAGGAAGGTCTACAATCCTGCCTGGATATGTTTCATTGCTGGTGAAAGAAATAAGGGAAGAGGACAACTGGGACAGCTGGGGGACCTATATATGAAACTGGAAATAGACTGGACATCTGTGTGCCGGGGTTGGAGCCAGAGGGCATTGATTATATATCAATGAGACATCTGTCGGTGCAAACCATACAAGCGAAGCTGGTCCGTGGGTGATTGGAAAATGTCATATGGAGAGACACAGACAACAGGAAAGCTGGAGGCTCCAAAACCACTAGTCAGATCTAAGTAAAGAATAGGATGTGAAAACTGACACAACATAATATTATGTTATGAGACAATATGCAGTAGCTAGTTTTGGTAAAAGGGTAAAAGGTGGTGGGGAGAAGTAGCCACTGACAATAGTTGGATCAAGCTACCTCAAGTATTTGGCCATATCATGGTATATCCATAATCACATAATTATGTATACATTTGTGCACACAGCCATACACACAGAGAGAGATTCATATACACATGTATCAATTTGGGATATGCAATAGGACTGAGAAGAGATTTACTGGTTTTTATTCACTCATAACACCTCTCACATCAACATGCTATATGAAGATGACAAATCCAAAGATAGGTTGATGGATGTGTTTTGAGTAGAAGTGGCATAGAGTGGCAATAGGCTAGTGCCATTTTCATATGGGAAGTGGTGGTGTTTCTCAAAGACTGAGGTCTGGTTGCAGAAGACAATTTAATGGGTTTTACTAGCAGGGGCATTAGATGATAATGCACAGAAGAAAAATAGTTTTTACACTTATCTATAACAAGAATGGAACTTAACAAAAACCATCGAACAGAATAAGAGAAATGTGAAAAGAAGAGCAACTTGTGGGATCACAAATGCTATTAACTTTAGTGTGAAGTACATGGTCACATGTGGATCACATGGAGTCATCTACAAGAGTATTGATTGCAATTGAAAAGTGGCTCTTTGAATATATATTTACAATATAAACTTCATAAGATGTTCAAACCTAGGTGCCTTTAGAGCAGAATCATTTGTGGTAACAAATTGAGATATCCACATTGTGCAATGACATATATTGTCATAGTGTTTTGTGGTTAAATTTAGCTTATGATGCCACTTTACAGTTTGTCAAAATACTGTTATCACAGCCAAAAGAACAAATATAAACATAGAAATATAACACAGTCAATGTTCATTGTGTGTGGATATTATTGTATATACTACATAGTATAGTATTGTGTTAATATTATACTAGAAGAGGATATATATATAGTGGATATAATGAGTTAGTGATAACTAATGTTGTACTAGTGAATGTGACCAATAACAACTAATTTGTCTAGAATCAGATGACATGTCTCCATAGAGCCTCAAACAATGGTCAAACTGAAATAGTCCAGTTACTCTTACACTATAATGGAGATCCTGATATTAGCAATAAGGCTATTGTGTGTTGTATGTAGATATTATTGCATGTAGTACATATTAATAATTTATATCATGCTTCATATTGTGAGTCAGTGATATTATTGATGTTAATGTTGTACTTGTCAATGTGACCTATAACAATTAATCCTCTAGGATAAAATGACAGCTCTACATTGGGCTTCAACAAATGGTCACTCTGAGATAGTCCATTTACTCTTGCATTATCATGCAGATCTTGATATTTGTACCAAGGTTAGCTATTCTATAACTTCTTTTATTGATAATCTACTTTTATATAGGATGGTGATACTGCATTGCATATTGCCTGCAAAAAAGGTGATATAAATGTTATACAGTCTTTGCTATCTCAAGGAGCAGATATGACTGTTAAGAATAATGAGGGTAACACTCCATTAGATGTATGTAAATACACAAGCAATGATAAAATTGTTAGTCTTTTCTCTACGTACAATCCAAAACGAAGTGAGTTATTAAAACACAACTATGTAATACTACTACTTGTTTGATTTGTTATCATTTAGTTTTGGAAGATGTGTCTATATGGAATGTTAAATACCTCAATGAAGAGCAGGTTTTTGCGAAACCAGAGTATGGAATCAAGCTTGTCATTCCACCAACATCAGTGGAAAAAGGGCAGGAAGTCAAAACTGAAGTCAGCGTAGTTTCACCAGAGGAGTCAGAGATCATCCTCCCTCCTGATGTTGAGCTTATTAGCTGTATATACAAGATTAAAGCAACAGGAAAATTCACCAGACCTATTGAGCTTCATCTTCAACATAATGTTGAGCTCAGATCACAAGACGAAAGTCAACAGCTAGCATTTATTAGAGCTAATGGACCACCACCTTACAAATTTAAGCTGTTACCAACTGAATACGAGCAGGTGTTTAGACCTTTTGACAATTCTGGTGTGGTAAAAATCCCTGATTTTTGTCACATTGGTATTGTCCAAAAAATAAAGGATCGTCTATCTCCACACAGTTATGCGATGACAGTTTTCTTCAAGAGGGTGGAGAAGTTTTGCTGGGAAATACTAGCAGTGGTCACAAAAAATCTTCCACCTTTTCTTGAGGTATGCACCCATAATGAAAAAGGACTAGAACACTATATTACTGTTGTATGCACATTCTTTTATCTATTAGAAAGTGAACACAGAGAAACGTTTTGAAAGCTGGAAAAGGATAGACCCACTTACCTTCTTTAATTCTGGTATTAATGATGTTGAAGTTGCTAATGACTGTTTTGACAAAAAGCCATTGACTTCACTTCAAGTAAAGTCCTAGTTGATGTTGTGTAGTTTTAAATTTTGTATGGCTTAAGCTTTCTAGGAGAGCCATTGATCGATGTCAAGTAGGTACTGCCCTACCTTACTTAAAATTGAAAGTCTCTCTCAAAGAGGAGAAGGAACTCAGTGACCTAGAGCTTATTTTTAGAGGAATAAATCTAGAGATACCTTTGGTTATTCCTACTTATGATTTGCAACAACAGGAGGCAACAAGTGAGTGGCATTAAAGTAAAATATACACATGTTTTAATATAATGTCATATAAAATATTATCTGAGCTATTCCAAAATACTGAGGTAATATATAGAAATGTGTACTCCTTTTGCCTAATATAGCTCAATGTGCCAACACTCCTTCCAACACTATTCCTACTACCAGCATTCCTACATCCACCACTACTACTACCAGCTTGCCTACTTCCACCACTACTACTACCAGGATGCCTACTTCCATCACTACTCCTATTACTACAAACATACCTATTAGAGGTTAGTGTATAGAGGTAGTGGCTCTTAAGAATTGGTTATAGCTCACCTGTGAAGATTGTATTACAGATACAGTGTGCTGTGATGTATAACAAACCTGAGAGCTACAGGCTCAATGGTTCTTTATATTGTAGCATACACATGAGTAATGGAGTATGTGCAGGTTGGGATATAACCTATTTGCGGGTTGACACCATCAAAGTGGTGTCATATCCCAGTATCTGCTGATGTCAGTGCTATGCTTGGATACAGTGCTATAAGATGACTTTATCAAGTCTATGCTCTTTATTAGCACTTTGAACTTCTACAGAATTATGTCTTTCTTATATGCATGTGTCTGAAATGTTAGATGACACCCTTACCCTAGCATGTGGCACAAGACTTAACTGCAAGCATATATATATATATATATATATATATATATATATATATATTTAAAGTTAAATTATTAACATGGATGCTTTATAATACTAACAATAATACTAACAAGATTTAATAAATATTATATAATATTTTACTGTACTCATTGAAGAGGTGTGATATATTAACTACTAAAAATATATATACATGATTCTTACTTAGCTTTAATTTTGTAAGACTCGGATCAATTCTTATACATTTCAGAAATTACACTATTCTAATAGCATCATTAAGTATGAACAATTCTCCCAGTAGATGATGCCTGTCACAAACAACAGATTCTAGCCAACATTATTGACCACAAATGATGCTATCTGATTGACTAATTATATATACATATAACAGCTTTTTGGATTATCAAAACAATAATGATTTTTTGAAAATGCTTTGATATATGTATGATTATTGGGCTACTACTTAATCTTTGAATCTTGAGGCTTCAAGCTAGTTTTCTTTCAGCATTTATATAGCTATATCATAATGTACATAATGCTACCAACTCTCCTGTGTTTACAACTCTGTGTAAAGTGTGAAATTAAAATAATTAAGGAACAAGTTCGCATTTATAGTATATTTTATTTGCTAAGGTTTATTTATGTTTAGTCAGGTTGTCACTGTTAAAAAGCAAAGATAACTTAGTTTGGGACATTGTTACTTTCTTCTACCTGGCATGTAACATTATGATATCATATTAACATTATAGCACATTAAAATCTCAAGCATGTTTTAAAAAATAACCTTGTATTATTATCAGTTACTTCTTTGTTATAGAGTCAGCTACATAACATGTGATCCTAATCATATAACTACATGGCACTCATATTTCATCTAATACTTTGTTTTACAGTTCTTAAAGGAAAGAATGGACTCTCTGTAAAGCATATAAGCTCAACCTTTCTTGCTTGGAACCAACCATAGCTTTAGAGCCTGCTAAAGATAAACCCAAATTTATAAACTCCAGTTCTTAAAGGAAAGAATGGACTCTCTGTAAAGCATATACATTCAACCTTTCTTGCTTGGAACCAACCATAGCTTTAGAGCCTGCTAAAAATAAACTCAAATCTATAAACTCTCAGTGTCATTCATTACACCATGCCCCTGATTTATCTGATGAAGCTAACTGTCTGTAAAAACTTAGCCTGGTTTTATGATAAATATTTTAATGGTTCCTTTTTATATCTGCAAACATTTTCAAATATTAGGAATGTAGTGGTTGTTTGTAAGGGCAAAGGAAGTGCATAGAACTATTCCAATGCAAAATTAATACTGTTAAGTTCTTATATTTAGAATTTGGTGTCTATGGTATAGTATTAATTTCTCATTGATGCCTGTTAGTAGTCACTACTAACTATGAATATTGTGTTTGTATTTGGTAATTTGAATTATTGGCTGTTTTTTATCAGTCAGACTTGTTAAGCTATCTATACATTTGTAATACATTAAATTTATATATGGATACATTAAAGTATCCTAAACAATTATTTAAAACTTACACAGAGTTTTCTTTGTTGTTACATGTACTTTCAAATGTCAGCTTAGTTAAGATTGTCAGGCATACAAGCTAATGCATACTGCATGTGTGAGAACAAAAATTACTGATGTTACAATGACGTCTAGGTATCGTGTTAAAATCTTTTATTTTAATGCAGGTAATCCAGATATTTTAAAAAACGCTCCTGATGAACACAAACTAGTCGAGTTATTACCTGACATGGATTACCAATGGTATGAGATTGGAGAGGCTTTACATGTTTCTTTTAGTGTTTTGAGTGGCTTACGAATCAGTCAAGAAGCAAATAAAGTTAAACTCGGTGAAGTAATCCACATCTGGCAGATATCTCAGGCATCACCTTTCACCTGGGAGACAGTGATCTCTGTTATTGAGGGAAGGATCGTTAATAACTTAGCAAAAGCTAATGATATACGTGACCATCTAAATCTCCCCAGACATCAGTAATTAGCTAACTAAACTACATTACATGTACAATTATTACTATATAGTTTGGAACATTTTTTACATAATATAAATGTTATTATGTAACTTCCCTTTTGCTGCATTTAAATTTTTTGTAATAATGTTATTAAAAGTGGGAAAGTACCAGGGAGGAGTGTATACTTCAATTGTAAAATGAACACTAGATAAATTTAGCTGGAATTGTCTTGTATGTAATAACTTGAAATATGTCAATAATCTAATGAAGTAGTTTATTATCTCAATGACCATTAACTAAACTATTTACTTGATCTTGTATTGGTGAGCACATCGATGTATTTATCACCAATACTAATATCTTATTGCCAATGAGAACAGAATCAATCTAGGGAAAGAAACAGAGAACTAAGTAAATATCAAACACATGATTATACATAATTGTTATTGTTTTTATCACTCAGTGGCTTTATGAAGTAAAAACTCACATATAATTACATGTATCTAATACTGAATATCACTATACCTTAGCAATAATGACAACACTATTGACCGCTCATATATAAACACTTCTTGATTTGATCACTCCAGGGACATTGGTTAAATGATTATTTTAATCTAATGCACCTGTATAATCATTATGACAACATTAACCGATGATATGTCACTATGAATCAAGAGAAAGGCCACGTACTGCATGTAATTATTCATTAACAGTATCAAATTAAACATCCTTTAATGAAACAATTTCCTAGTTAAAAATGTTGACTAATAATTATTATGCATATCATGATAGTCACTTTAGATCATTAATACATTAAAACTTGATTGTGCAGTTGTTCGTAACTGTTATAGTAATGTTTTACTCAGATATCTCATTGAGTTTAGATGAATAAAAGAAAGCCACATAAAATTAATGTACCATAAATTCTAAAGGGACTGATAATCACTTTCATACAGATTGTCTCCAATTATATCTATGTTAAAACGAAGGAGGTTACCCATTACTGAATTTTGTAACAATAACTAAACCGACAAGAAGTCCAGACAGAACATAGTCTCGTACCAAAACAATAGGGAACAGAGTAGGTGTGTACAGTACATAGTTACTAAATGCTTCATAGCTATTTCATTGCTTATACCAAAACCTACAAAACAATAGGGAACAGAGTAGGTGTGTACAGTACATAACTACTAAATGTTTCATAGCTATTTCATTGCTTATATTAGTCATATATATACTTATTAAATGTCAAACCTATGCCAACTAAGTCCTATCCAAACAGCCATGGTTAGTAACGTAGTCTATATTATCTATGTGTGGGGCTATTTTGTGCTATCACATCCACAATAACAATTGCTATATATCAAGAGAGGGATCATTTTCATTTCCCTTGATTTATTAAGTGAAATGTAAGTAAGAATAGCTATTAAAAGTATAATTGTATTATTTTTGATTAACACCATTTAGATGATGAAAGAATTTGTATGTTCCTAAGTAGAGTACATGCAGTTACAGTTTCCTAATTGGTGCAGCATTGCCAACCCTTTGCTAAGAGAGAGGAAGAGTGACACCAACATATGTTACTCATCAGAATGGAATATAGGTTTGTTTAAGGTAGTGCTTTGCTCAGTAGGTATCAAGCATGTGTAAATTGTATACTAAAATATAACATCATATAAAATTATATATAGCAGTTAATGGAGAAACAACAACAACTATTGATTCCTTAGTCAGGCAAATAATGTCGCCTGCATTTGGTAGACAGGTGTAGCACAATGTTTTCTGTATGTAGTAGGCAAGACAGCAAGCACATCATTGCCTGACAAGAAATTAAGTGATAACTCTAACTGTTTGACTCTCAAGTACTTATAACTAATAGCTTCAGTGGCAGTTTGGACAGCACTCACTATGGATAAAAAAATTGATAAAAGAATCCTCAGGCGAATCAGTTTCCATTCCCTACACCATAGATATTGATATCAAGGCCACTAAAGTGTGTCTTTAAAGTGTTATTTTGAATGCTGCAGTTCAAAATAACATGCAATTATACTAAAACCTACTGAGATGAAAGGTATAACTACATAGTCATATATATTAAATTAAAAGTTTAGGTATCTTACATTAAACTTGCCTTCTTAATTTAATCAGTGCTATCACTTGTGTCTGATGTAGTTTGAATCTAGTTACATTATATTTCTAACTTTAAGTGCATTGTCTGGATGAGTCATGTGTTCTTTTTACTCACTAAAAAAGGATGATAGCTGGTCTCTGCTGCTGTTAAGACCCATTTTAGTTGCTGTTATAGCCTATTTTATATAGATGACAATAAACTAGAGTGTGGACTTAGTTTTGCACATTGATCTGTTTACTTTTAGATTTTTAATCTGAGTCAACAACTATACTTTGAAATTATGTGTATCAACACATGTGAGAGTGAATTCTATTCTATGTAATGATATAGGAAATATATAACAGACATATTAACTATAATAATGATGTACATGATGAACTTGATAGATTTACCATAGAAATGGAATTAGAAGAGTATAGAAATGTAGAATAAACAAATCAACTGTGTCAGAGAAACAAAGCATGCATGCACTGAGCTCTGGAAGTAATTCATCTCTGTCTCCTAAATCTCCTTTTTAAAGTCTGTAGCTGCTGTTCATACCAAGGAGATAATTTTATATCAATTTTATTTTTTTCTATGTCCATTTGTTTTTATTTGACCAGTTTATCTACTATGTGTTAATAATCAATTGGTTATTTCATTATGCAGTGAGAAAATGTGTAATCATCATTGTCAATTAAGTCATTGACTAACAACGTATGTAATTAACAACATATTTGATTGATCAACCTATAATTGTTTCAGAATATACTAACTTTGCAATGAAGCACTAACTAAAGCTACAACATTGAATAATTGTGCTTTATGGACAGACTGTAATGACTGTGATTATTTTATCTCTGTCTCTCAAGCTAATTCGAAAGTTAGTACATGGTCTTCAAACAGTTACTATATCTATATCTGTCAGGAAGAAAGATCGGTAAAAGGGTAACAAACAGCTTGTAGTAATAAATGATCTGGTCAATTGTTGTTTGGTTACAATGGTAACACACCTAACAATTTAAATAAAAAAAATATTCCTATATTTATCTTCATATGACACTTTGTCACTACTTCACAAACCACTACATTTTTTTCAGTAGACTGTTGTCATGTTATTGACCTTTTCCCTGACTTGTGGATAATGTTAAATAATCAACAATTAACAGGTATACTCCATTATATTACATCATTATTACACATCACGTATATCCTTATCATCTCTCTCTGTCTGATAGAAGATCAAAGTACAATGAACAGATACCAATGATCCATTTCATCCTTTTGTTAAATATTGTCTTAATAATAATAATAAATCCAGACCAGTCATTAGTGATGCTATATGATGCATTGGAGGGTGCTATCTCTGAATTTTCACTTCTGAAGAATAAACTAGAGATGATAAGGTAGTTAGCAATATTATTTGAAGGAACTAGTTAAAATTTTTACTATATTCAGCAAATTATTTATATATATAAATTAATTTTCCTCCCAATAAAATGATTTTTTAACAAACTAATTTATTTGATTAGCAATTTCAAAATTATAGCAGCATCTACTCAATCAAAAATATGCAGCAATTATAAAAATGACAACAGCACCTAAAATATTGATGTTTCATGCAAAAATGAAGCAAGTTTGCAGCAAAATATAATTAGTTAATTATGAGAGAAGCTCATCATCTTTATCTGGTATGAATTCCTTGCCATCATAATCAGATTGAACAGACAATGGATTGGTTTGTTGAAGGGAACTCATTTTTTGTGGAATATCACTATTACGTCCTGCATTGCTAATAGACAACTTTCTCATTCTAGCAATGACGCAGATCATTATGATGATTCTGTGGAGAAGACATTACAATAACAAAAGTAAGTATCAATTATATGAACACCGAATTTTACCCTAATATTTCACATTTCAATAAAATATAACAAATATAATTAGTTATCATCTATATGTCCTTACCCAATAGTCATAATACAGATTGCTATCATAAGAAATAGGAGTCCAGAGATGAACAGTGATCCACTTATTTTAGAGGTCTGTTGAAGTGTTACTGCTGATGGTGATGTCACTATGATTGTTGGTTTACTGGTCATTGATGATACAGGTGTACTGGTCAATGTCTCTGACACTATTACTATATAGAAGATGTACATTATTTTATAATTTGTATTATTATATAGGGTATGATAGTAATATGATAGTAATAATTATATAAGTGAACTGTGTATATTTGTCAAAATATTTCTTATAAACAACTACTACTGATGAATATATTGGTTGATTTAACTAGTCCATGATCATATTCACATTGCATATATTATATATAACAGTGGTAGTAAATATCACTATGTTTCATTGAGTATTAAATATTATGATAATTGACACTTGACAGTCATGTAGTTAAGCAATGAAAATTCTGCTTAAGTATTCATTAGTTAGAATTTTCATTAATGGTGGACCTATGTGTAAGAGCTGTCAATATAGAATTTATAACAAGGCAGCCATACTACAACATAAATATCTTTTGAGAAATCATTTGTTGAAGTACACCAACTGTCCGTTTCATAGTAATTAGTAATCAAAAATGGTTTAATTAAGGTTTAATTGAACTGAATACAAATCTGGACATTTCATTAGCTTTTAATTTCATTTTTAAATTTTCTTATTATTTATTTCATCTTTTTGTGCTTTATTCATAGTCATAAATTTGGTTATTAATAGTAACTGCAAAATTTAAACATTTTATGGTTTGTAGGTATGTATACAACCTAAATGACCATGGACAGGTTAGAACAACCAATCTCTTTTTATCAGTAAATTTTTGTATGTATACATGTAGTATATGGTAGTTTTTCTAATGTATTATAATACTTTGTATGCACTCATGATTCACTTATTTTAGAGGTCTGTTGAGGTATTACTGGTGGTATCACTATGACTGTTGGTTTACTGGTCATTATTGATGATACAGGTGTACTGGTCAATGTCTCTGACACTACTACTGTATAGAAGATATTGTACATTGTTTTATGTGTCAATAATGTATGATGGTAATATAATAAGTGTGAATTAGCAATGTTATGTATATGGTAGTTTTTCTAATGTATTACACACACTTTGTATGCACACTTGATTTAATTTAATGTGTCCTGTTATTATTATTATTACCTCCACAATCAACACCAGCAACTTTAGATTGATATGTCCTGCCTACATATAATTCTAAAGTATGATGAGAACAGTCTGATAACTCCTCTTCTTGACCACGACAATTAACATTACTGTATCGTATAGCTCGTTTAGGCTGTCCATAAGTAGAATTGAACATAGCCATTCCAGCTATAGTGAGTAGTATAATTAGTATTTCCTGTCAATATAAGCATACCACTAGCATCGTATCTTCCAAGTTGTCGACACACAACTCTGGCATCATTGTCATCCCAACCATGTTCTGCCACTAGACACCAAACATTGTCTAGACATATCTCAACTGTTCCTTGAAACATATGAGCACCACCAGTAAGTTGTATATCTCCTTCTTTACAGCCTGCAATTAGAGGAAGTAGTACTTAAATGATTTGTTTGAAGTCATATGATAAATGTGAGTTTAAAATGATATGTATTCAAATATTTTTTGGCAATCCCATGAAACTTTCTACCTTGTATGAACAAATATTCCATTAGCTAATATACACAAGTTCAAATGAAATTTGGATTAAATATAAAAGTATTGTTTCTATTGTAGGCAAATTTCACAGTGCAAAGCTAAGTGAATTTTACTTCAAGGCAAAACATGTGGCCCAAAGTTCGTTTTAACACATACTTTACAAATTAAGTGTAGACTTTGAAATAGTATATAGCCTTGAGAAAAAATAACAATTTTCCTGGATAAACAAGTACCTCCAAAACAACAAAATGTTTTAAAAACTTTCAAAAATGCTCAGTTCACATTCTTTTAGTACTAACAGTTTCAAACACAGTGTATTGATAATATAATTATATTATGTAATGAGGTTTGTTTGTTTCATGATTTTATTGTTTTGTTGCATACAACGATCAAAGTGATAAATGAAATAAAATTTAATCCTTTAACTACCAAGTCATATAGCAACCAATGAAATTTGTTAACAAAACAATGAGCGTTAGGGCAACAATTGATCAGCTTTGACGTTTCTCATTAGGTTATTTGTCTGTTTATATTTCTAACATTCTATAGCTATAGTATTCCATAGACACTGCTATTAATTTAATAACCTTTGTAGGTCTAATTAGTCTTTCACTGTGAAAACCATATCTCCCAAAACAACAAATTAATCATTATAATATAATATTGATATAATAATAATTATATTAATTATTATAATATAATACTGAGTGAGTATTGTGTATTGACATAATGTTAACAAACTTACCATCATAACAAAGAAGACCAATAATATATTTGCTATTACAATAAAAGGCTGGAAAAACAGATTTAGAGCATTTAGAGAGATCTTGTTCATGTCCAAAGCAGTCTACATTGCTATATACAATTGGTTGACCTCCATATCCATAACTACCAGATCGATCAATAATAGCTCCTGTCAAATGAAATGATATGGTTTCTATAATGTTATCTCTTACCATTTGTATTACTGTATCCAAGTTGTTTGCAAGCAACATATGCTGATGATTTTCTAAAGTTAGTAGCACAAATTTGTCCCCACACTCCATTAGCACAAACTTCAAGTCGTCCTTCTCTATCCAAAGTACCATTAACCAGACGAACTTCACCTTCATTACAATTATCGGACTCTACAAACAAATAACTTTTACTACAAAAGTAGATGTAAACTATATCAGTGGTTATTATTGTGACTATACTCTTTGGACATCATACTGAATAATTATATTAAGAAAACAATATAATATTTAATATCTCTGTTAAAATATTTATAATCCGATTGTTATTATTGTATTTTTACATGGACTTACAACTAATGATAGGTAGCTTGTGTATAGTACTTACAACAACTTACCATGACATTTTAATCCAATACGATTATATTGACAACCAAAGCTATTACACTGATTTCCAATATTAAGAGAACAGTATTTGATATTGTTATATTTCTGCCTACAGTATTGACTGGATAAATAGACTTCTGTTGTTCCGTTTCCATAGCGCCCATCAGTTATAACTGTCGCGTCTATATTAAGATGAGTGGTATGTACATTATTAAAATGTGTTGTATTGTAAATCCCTAGATAAATCCCAAACATTACACTTTAAACTCTAAAGCATTGACTTAATACAATACATAGTCATAACATACAAGACACTTCATGTTAACCGTATACTTAATATATATGGCTTAGGATCCACTGTTTCTCAGCTTGATCTACATCATGAGAGAAATTATTCCATCAAACACAGTGTAGTAAAAATAAAGAAAAAAAGTTGGGGAGGGACTGACCATTCCCATTAATTATAGACCTCTTAGGCATGTTCACACATGTCATAATTATAATAAGCAATCAATATGTTGACAATAAGAATTGATATCATCAATGCACTGTATCTGATATAAATTGGGTGTGACTTGAAATCTTTCATAAAAGAAATTTCTAATCTGCCATTTTCAGAATTGGCAAAGTACACTCATTTACAGCAACAAGAGTACCATTAAAATATCTTAGGACAATGCTTCACAATATAATTATAATCCTGTCCCATAGCCATTGTGTATACACGTTCAAAATGTTTGGACATACTTTATGTACACAACATACATTTGCCCTGCCCCCTTTTCGTGTATCTTCCACCTCCAGTGAAATTTATCTCAATGACTACTACAGCAGACATGTTACAATCATTACTATGACTATTTCATAGCTAAATTAAATGATATACTTACAACTGTTAGCAACATATCCAAGTTGATTACAAACAGTCGATGCAAACTTGGGATTTACATAGCGATTGCTACATATAGACGTCCATTGTCCTTTAAAACATACTTCAAGTCTTCCTTCTTTACTTGAGTTTCCACCAACTAATCTAACTTTATAATCAACTGAACAACTGTTATTAAAACCTAAACAAGTATAGAGTAAAATCAAGTAATATATGGATGGATGGATAAATGGTGAAAGATGAAAGCTTGATAAATAAGATAAATTTTATTTGTAAAAACAGGAAGGGATATGCTAATTAATAACAATAGAGATGATAAAATATTGTACTTTTAGTTTAGTTTAAGTATAATTATGATATCTTGAATACAAACAAAACATTAAAGGAGCATTCCAGCTCTGCATAAGTTATCCTCAACTTATCGTTTGCCCAACGTAAGTAGCACAGCAAACACTTTTTTTAGTGCTTACTAATATATCCATATAAGCAATGTTTAATAAGTGAAAACTTCTACTTTTATATGATGGGACTTCATTGCAATTTTATATCAAGAGGACAACTTAAACCTATAACCGTAGATGTGTTAAATGGATGAATGAATAAATGGATTTGTGATTACAAGTTACTCTAGATCAATAACCACTCCATGTACCCATTTGTTTTTCTTGTGTCCATTTTGTTTTTTATTTGACCAGTTCATCTACTATATGTACTAATAATCAATTA
The DNA here is from genome assembly GCA_963693285.1 of Xestospongia muta. NCBI lineage: Eukaryota > Metazoa > Porifera > Demospongiae > Haplosclerida > Petrosiidae > Xestospongia > Xestospongia muta. The sequence goes on from OY848917.1 coordinate 18,702,230, forward strand.
GTTATTTCATTATGCAGTGACAAAATGTGTAATCATCATCAATGAAGTCATTGACTAACATCTATAATTAACAAGATAATAATTGATCAACCTATCTATAATTGTTTTGGAATATACTGACTTTACAATGAAACACTAACTACAACATTGAATAATTAGCAATAGTATCTGAGAAAGACTAATAAGTAGATAATGCTAGAAATATAGGCAGAGAAACAAGCCAACAAGAAACATCAAGTATGATCACACATGATATATCACATATGATCGTGGTTAATTTCTCTTTTCTTCATTTGACAGTACTGTAAGTACATGTATTGTCTAAAGGGATTTAATTTACTTAACATTATAAACTAATTATTAGCTGTGAAGAAAGTTTCAATGTTGTTATAGACTTAATAGAGTTCTTTTGCCTGAAATGTATATCTTTTTAGAAATCATTGAGAGGAATTAAAACATTATATAACCACTCCTACAATGGTTAGTAACCTAAAACTAATCCTCTGATAGTATATGGTTAATTTAAGCTTGTACAATATAGCTATTGGACTAAATTGCTCCTCATCAAATATAATAAATGTACTTTTACTTATTAGTTTTCATATAAGTTATTTGTTGAGCTATGTGTGTGGGTGGGCTGGCTAAGAAAACCTGTCCATTAAGTTTTGTATCTGAAAAACAAACCATGTGTTTTTCAAATGCTGCTATAGAAATGTAATTTTATGTAATAAAATCATAAATCAGAACAGAGCGATGACATATGGATGACAACTATAATAAAAAAGGATAACAATTATTGTAACAATTATTATATTATATAGTTGTTATCAAGAGAACCAAGTAGGAGAAATAAGACATATATTTTTATTCCATCCACATTTGAGGTGAGTGACAATACCATTAGGATAATATATAAAAGCAGTCACTTCATTAAATGCTTACTAATATATACATATAAGCCATATTTAATAAGTGAAAACTTCTACTTTTATATGATTGGACTTCATTGTAATTACAGCTAGTGCCAGCTAAAATTAAAGTTTACTTATATTGTGGTTCTTCATGTCATATCTTTTATTACCACAAAAGTTTATATAACCCAAGGTCAAAGATAAGCTAGTTATGTGATATAAGGTGTTGCTACTGGCAGAAAAAACAGTACTACTATGTTTTTATATAGCAGTAGTCACAAGACCTAGAAGTGCCTTACTTTTTGAAACTAATTATACATTATTACACTTAATACTGATTCTAATCTCTGAAAATATCTAGCTAGTTCACTAGATAAGCAGGTCTCTTAAAACTCACAAAGTAAATAATTTCTTTAATTAACAAGAATATCTATGAATAATCATAATCGTGATAAGATTTTATCTGACATACTGTCATTTATTATAATTACATTGTTGACATCTATTGTAACAAAATTGTGGTCAAAAACCTTAGCTTGATATACTCACATGTGAAATTCAAGATTATTAATTTAGGCTAGAAGGCTCTAAAAATAACATAACATATACCTAGGGTTCTGTTAATAATTAAAACACCTTAAATATACCATTAATGGTTATCACTGTAGTAAAATCAATTAGCATTCATAAATATTTAAGTTGCTATAGACAACAATATATAGTTGACATAGCAAAACTCATAAGTGCATGCTGCAGCTGTTCAGTCTAAAGGATAGTATAACTTAGTATTGATAGATAACAGCTTTATAAAAATATTTCACTAAAGGTGAGCATTATTGCCTTGCTTACATACATAGCCTTAGTTCTATAATAAGTAAATTATTCATTCTATTCCTCTAACAAAACATGTATGTTTTATGTGTAAATTTGAGCTATGATTACTCCTACTAACTTAGTAATAGAGCATTGAATAATGCCTCAAATAGTTTATGGTTACATATGTATGTACAATTGTTACACAGCTATATATAATGAATGGCTGAACATGCAGGTAAGACACAAATTTAAAACAAAAGTTAAATTTAAAAATCAAACCTGATGGCATAAAACAGTTGAGCATGACTGTATCCCGTAGAGGGTTACAATACTTTGAATTTGTTCTGAAAGATGAAGAGTAACTAGTGCAGTCAAATAGTGAGTTAGATTTTATGTTACAGGATGAATATGGTCCAAATCCAAATTTAGTCCATGGTCCTCCATTATAACGATAGAAAGGATCTAAATTAAAGTACAAAATTTATAATTATATTTTGCTATACTATCTCTATTTATTTACAAGTGAGACAATTATTAGTTATATTTTCTTACATTGATTATTATATCCAAGTTGTTTGCAAGCAGCTCTTGCTTCATTACATCCCCAACTATAGTCACATACTGCTGTCCAATGTCCTGTTGAGTCACATATCTGTAACATACCACTGTCTCCTGTACTGTTAGTGGTAATGTTGTAAAGACGAATTTGTTGATATTCACAACCACCTATAATTAATAATATGATTAACTTACTAATAATGTTTTCATGAAAAATGTAAAAACTCACTAGTATCAAGATTGCACTGAAGATTCAGAGAATCTCTGGCTCTATTACAAGCACTACTTGAGGACAAACCGGTAGTACTAAGGCAACTAAAGACATTTGACTTGCTACGACTACAGGAGCTTTTGGCTGCATATCCAAAAGCACCACCACTAGGTCCATTATTGATACTAGTTATCGGATCTGTTAGCAGAAAGTATATTCATTCAAACATCATGTATTTTAAACATAATTGTACTCACCTGGATTATTGTATCCTAACTGTTTACAAGCTACAATAGAGTGAGACTGTGTCCATCTATAGTCACACACAGCTAGCCATTTACCAGACTTGCATATCTGAAGCATGCCATTATCTGGTACTGAAGCTGTGCCATTGTAAAGGCGAATGTTACCGTTTGTACAGGCACTAGCTGAATACAATAATAATATAATTCAATAATAAAAAACCCAGTCAATAGAAGATCTATCGCATAATCTACGTATAAATTACACATACCTAAGTTATGTAGAGCAATGACCGAGAACAAAGCAAAGAAGACACGAGCACAAATCATCTTCGAGATATCATATGCCGGAAGTTATTCCAACTTTATCAAACACTAATTAATTATTTGTTATTATAATATATTTAATCACAGTAAAAGGGTCTTCATAAAGAAATATACATAGAATGTATCAAGGTATTAATCTAACTACGGTGCAACCTCTCCTGGTGTATTCACATCAATCAAATTTGTTTCAAAGGCCATGAAACTACTTGGTTAGATTTATTAGCACTTCTATCATAACTCTACTTCATCTGTACTATTTAAATTGTATTTAACATCAATCCTCCACATCTTAATATACTGTTCATACATAGGACCCTCATTCCATGTCTGATATCAATGAATTAGAAAAGTTTCAACACTTAAAATTAATATTATATTAAAATTGATATAAATATAATAAATTGTTTATTAAAACAAGGTAAATTTTAGCTAGTTAACAAAAAATGAAATATCTAAAGTACACAAAAACTGCATGAAAACTGATCAAATTTGAGCGATCTTTCAAAAAAGATAGAGAGAGCATGTCATATATATCCACAGTAATCAATGTATCTATAATGAATAAAGAGGAATGTGTCTTATAATGTTTTTTTCGGAAATAATAAGAAACTTAGTGACAAGGGTTTTCAATTCCTTTAAATTGAACACAAAGTACATTAAATATAAAAATATGTATTATTCTTGGGTTTAAACTTGTACTACAAAATTTGAAGGAACCTTAATACTAGTGATCTGATGTAAAATGACAAACTAGGTTTAATTCCAAAATCATGTACAATAGATCTATGGAACACACACTTCTGGCTCCTCCTCTTATTCATAGTGTAATCCAACTATATTTCTGAAAAACAAGCTTACGTTCTTTTAAAATTTCACTTTGTCCCTGAAGCATGTGTGTGTTCTGACACAAACTGCTTCAGACCCAACATGATAAAGTCAATTCTTTTAATATAAGGTAACTCTAAAATTATTGACTACATAACCAGTCTTACTAGTTAAGAAGAAAGTTCTTGATGTTTCCAAATATGCTAAACACATCCAAAGTAACTACTGTACCTAGCTAAATAAGAAAAACTATAAATGTTTACCTCTTAGCAAGAAATTTAGGAAATTTTGTGATTAGTTTATAGTTGATAGAAGATCAAAGTACAATGAGCAAATACCAAATGATCTATTCCACCCTTTTGTTAAGTATTGTCTTAATAATAATACTAAAAACAGACCGGTCATCAGTGATGCCATGTGATGCATTGAAGATGGTTGCTATCACTGAACTTTCACTTCTGAAGAATAAACTAGAGATGATAAGGAAGTTAGCTTTATTGTTTGAAGGAACTAGTTAACATTTTTACTATATTCCGGCAAATTTTTTATAGATAAAAAATTAATTTTCCCCCAATAAATGATTTTTTTAACAAACTAATTTATTTGATTAGCAATTTCAAAATTATAGCACCATCTACTCAAACAAAAATATCTACCAATTATAAACATTATAGCAGCACCTAAAATATTGATGTTTCATGCAAAAATAAAGCAAGTTTGCAGCAAAATGTAATTAGTTAATTATGAGAGAAGTTCGTCATCTTTATCTGGTATGAATTCCTTATCATCATAATCATATTGAACAGACAATGGATTGGTTTGTTGAAGGGAACTCATTTTTTGTGGAATATCACTATTACGTCCTGCCTTGTCAATAGACAACTTTCTTATTCTAGCAATGACGCAGATCATTATGATGATTCTGTGGAGAAGACATTACAATAACAAAAGTAAGTATCAATTATATGAACATCAAATTTACTCTAATCTGTCACATGTAAATAAAATATAACAAATATAATTAGTTATCATCTATATGTCCTTACCCAATAGTCATAATACAGATTGCTATCATAAGAAACAGGAGTCCAGAGATGAACAGTGATCCACTTATTTTAGAGGTCTGTTGAAGTGTTACTGGTGATGGTGATGTCACTATGATTGTTGGGTTACTGGTCATTGACGATACAGGTGTACTGATCAATATCTCTGACACTATTACTATATAGAAGATGTACATTATTTTATAATTTGTATTATTATATAGGGTATGATAGTAATATGACAGTAATAATTATATAAGTGAATTGTGAATATTTATCAAAATATTTTTACAACTACTACTACTGATGAATATATTGGTTGATTTAACTAGTCCATGATCAATCACATTACATTTATTATAATAGTGGTAGTAAATATCATTATGTTTTATTGAGTATTAAATATGATGATAATTGACACTTGACAGTCATGTAGTTAAGCAATGAAAATTCTGTCTAAGAATTCATTAGTTAGAATTTTCATTAATGGTGGACCTATGTGTAAGAGCTGTCAATATAGAGTTTATAACAGGGCAGCCATACTACCACATAAATATATTTTGAGAAATCATTTGTTGAAGCACACAAACTAACCGTTTCATAGTAATTAGTAATCAAAAATAGTTTAATTATGTTGTTAATGGCTGAATATAAATCTGAAAATTTATTAGCTTTTAATTTCATTTTTAAATTTTCATATTATTTATTTTATCCTTTTGTGCTTTATTCATAGTCATAAATTTGGTTATTAATAGCAACTGTAAAATTTAAACATTTTATGATTTGTAGGTATGTATACAACCTAAATGAACATGGACAGGTTAGAACAACCAATCTATTTTGATCAGTAAATTCTTGTATATATACATGTAGTATATAGTAGTTTTTCTAATGTACTACAATACTTTGTATGCACACATGATTTACTTTAATGTATCCAATTATTATTATAATTACCTCCACAATCAACACCAGCAACTTTAGATTGATATGTCCTGCCTACATATAATTCTAAAGTATGATGAGAACAGTCTGATAACTCCTCTTCTTGACCACGACAATTAACATTGCTATATCGTATTGCTCGTTTAGGATGTCCATAAGTAGAATTGAACATAGCCATTCCAGCTATAGTGAGTAGTATAATTAGTATTTCCTCTCAACATAAACATACCACTAGCATTGTATCCTCCAAGTTGTCGACACACAACTCTAGCATCATTGTCATCCCAACCATGTTCTGCCACTAGACACCAAACATTGTCTAGACATATCTCAACTGTTCCTTGAAACATATGAGCACCACCAGTAAGTTGAATATCTCCTTCTTTACAGCCTGCAATTAGAGAAAGTAATACTTAAATGATTTGTTTGAAGTCATATGATAAATGTGAGTTTAAAATGATATGTATTCAAATATTTTTTGGCAATCCCATGAAACTTTCTACCTTGTATTAACAAATATTCCATTAGCTAATATACACAAGTTCAAATGAAATTTGGATTAAATCTAAAAGTATTGTTTCTACAAGTAGGCAAATTTCACAGTGCAAAGCTAAGTGAATTTTACTTCAAGGAAAAGCATGTGGCCCAAAGTTCACTTAAACACATGCTATTACAAATTAAGTGTAGACTTTGAAATAGTATATAGCCTTGAGAAAAAATAACAATTTTCTTGGATGAACAAGTACTTCCAAAACAACAAAATGCTTTAATAACTTTGAAATATGCTCAGTTCACACTCTTTTAGTACTAACAGTTTCAAACACAGTGTATTGATATTATAATTATATTATGTAATGAGGTTTATTTTTTTCATGGTTTTATTGTTTTGTTGCATACAACGATCAAAGTGATAAATGAAATAAAATTTAATCCTTTAACTACCAAGTCATATAGCAACCAATGAAATTTGTTAACAAAAACAATGAGCGTTAGGGCAATAATTGATCAGCTTTGACATTTCTCATTAGGTTATTTGTCTGTCTATATTTCTAACAATACATAGCTATAGTATTCCACAGACACTGCTATTAATTTAATAACCTTTGCAGGTCTAATCACTGTTTCACTGTGAAGTCAGTATCTTCCAAAATAACAAATTAATTATTATAATACAATACTGAGTGAGTATTATGTATTGACATAATGTTAACAAACTTACCATCATAACAAAGAAGACCAATAATATATTTGCTATTACAATAAAAGGCTGGAAAAATAGATTTAGAGCATTTAGAAAGATCTTGTTCATGTCCATAGCAGTCTACATTGCTATATACAATTGGTTGACTTCCATATCCATAACTACCAGATCGATCAATAATAGCTCCTATCAATTGAAATGATATGGTTTCTATTATGTTATCTCTTACCATTTGTATTACTGTATCCAAGTTGTTTACAAGCAACATATGCTGATGATTTTCTAAAGTTAGCAGCGCAAATTTGTCCCCACACTCCATTAGCACAAACTTCAAGTCGTCCTTCTCTATCCAAAGTACCATTAACCAGACGAACTTCACCTTCATTACAGTTATTGGACTCTACAAACAAATAACTTTTACTACAAAAGTAGATGTAAAACTATATCAGTGGTTATTATTGTGAATATACTCTTTGGACATCATACTGAATAATGATATTAAGAAAACAATATAATATTTAATATCTCTGTTAAAATATTTATAATCCAATTGTTATTGTTGTATTATTATATGGAGTTACAACTAATGATAGTGGTAACTTGTATATAGTACTTACAACAACTTACCATGACACTTTAATCCAATATGATTATATTGACAACCAAAGCTATTACACTGACTTCCAATATTAAGAGAACAGTATTTGATATTGTTATATTTCTGCCTACAGTATTGACTGAATAAATAGACATTTGTTGTTCCAGTTCCATAACGTCCATCAGTTATAATTGTCGCGTCTATATTAAAATGAGTGGTATGTACATTATTAAAATGTGTTGTATTGTAAATCCTTAGACAAATCCCAAACCTTACACTTTAAACTCTAAAGCATTGACTTAATACAATACATAGTCATAACATGCAAGACATTTCATGTTAACTGTATACTTAGATTATATGGCTTAGGACTCATTCTACTGTTTCTATTGTCTAGTTTAATCTACATCATGAGAGAAATTATTCCATTAAACACAGTGTAGTAGAAATAAGAAGAAAACTAGGAGGAGGCAAGGGGAGGGACTGGCCCATCCCAATAATTATAAACCTCTTAGGCATGTTTACACATGTCTTATAATAAGCAATCAATATGTTGACAATATGAATTGATATCATCAATGCACTGTATCTGAATGTACATTAAATTTGTACTTAGCCTCAGAAATTGATTCAATGCACATTGTGTTTGGAGGTGCATTAAGATATTAAGCTAAAATATTAAATAACACTATGTTTCTCTTTTTGTGACTTTTAAAGCCAAGAAATTAAATCAACTTGCATAAGTAACCATTGACACACATCACAATTAATGAGCTTAATCAGTGCTACCACATCTGCTATAAAGTAGGTGTGACTTGAAATCTTTCATAAAAGAAACTTAGCTTCTTCCAATCTTCCAGTATTCAGAATTGGCAAAGTACACTCATTTATAGTAACAAGAGTACCATTAAAATATCTTAGGACAATGCTTCACAATATAATTATAATCCTGTCCCATAGCTATTCATTTATACATATTCAAAATGTTCGGACACACTATGTACACAGCATAGATTTGCCCTACCATCATCTCATGTATCTTATACCTCCAGTGAAATATATCTCAATAACTACTACAGCAAACATGTTACTATCATTACTATGACTATTATATAGCTAAATTAAATGATATACTTACAACTGTTAGCAACATATCCAAGTTGATTACAAACAGTCGATGCAAACTTGGGATTTACATAACGATTGCTACATATAGACGTCCATTGTCCTTTAAAACATACTTCAAGTCTTCCTTCTTTACTTGAGTTTCCACCAACTAATCTAACTTTATACTCAGCTGAACAACTGTTATTAAAACCTAAACGAGTATAGAGTAAGATCAAGTAATATATGGATGGATGGGTAGATGGTGAAAGATGAAAGCTTGATAAATAAGATAAATTTTATTTGTAAAAACAGGAAAGGATATGCTAATTAATAACAATAGAGATGATAAAACATTGTACTTTTAGTTTAGTTTAAGTGTAATCATGATACCTTGAATACAAACAAAACATTAAAGGAGCATTCCAGCTCTGCATAAGCTATCATCAACTTATCTTTTGTCTAATGTAGGTAGCACAGCAGACACTTTGTGTTTTAATGCTTACAAATATATACATATAAGCCATATTTAATAAATGAAAACCTCTACTTTTATATGATTGGATTTCATTGTAATTACAGCTAGTGCCAGCTAAAATTAAATTTTACTTATAAGCAGATCTTGATATGTTGTTAGCTTTTGTGGTTTAAAAAATTATATTGTGGTTCTTCATGTCATATCTTTTATTATAAGAAAACCACAAAAGTTTATATAACACCAGGTCAAAGATAAGCTAGTTAAATAAGATTTTGCTATTGGCACAAAAAATAGTACTACCATGCTAGATATTGCATGTAATAATGTTTTTATATAGCAATAGTCACAAGACATACAAGTGCCATGCTTTTTTGAAAATAATTATATATTATTACACTCAATACTGATTCTAATCTCTGAAAATATCTAGCTAGTTCACTAGATAAGCAGGTCCCTTAAAACTCACAAAGTAAATATTTCTTTAAATAACAAGACTGACTATCTATGAATAATTATAATCGTGATATGATTTTATCTGACATACTGTCATTTATTATAATTACATTGTTGACATCTATTGAAACTAAATTGTGGTCAAAAACCTTAGCTTGATATACTCACATGTTAAATTCAAGATTATTAATTTAGACTAGAAGGCTTTAACAATAACATAACATATACCTAGGGTTCTGTTAATAATTAAAACACCTTAAGTATACCATTAATGGTTATCACTGTAGTAAAACCATTAGCATCCATAAATATTTATGTTGCTATAGACAACAATATATAGTTGACATAGCAAAACTCATAAGTGCATGCTGCAGGTGTTCAGTCTAAAGGACAGTATAACTTAGTATTGATAGATAACAGCTATATAAAAATATTTCAATAAAGGTGAGCATTATTGCCTTACTTACATACATAGCCTTAGTTCTATAATAAGTAAATTACTCATTCTATTCCTCTTACAAAACATGTATGTTTTATGTGTAAATTTGAGCTATGATTACTCCAACTAACTTAATAAAAGCATTGAACAATGCCTCAAATAGTTTATAGTTCCATGTGTATGTACAATTGTTACACAGCTATATATAATGAATGGCTGGTCATGCAGGTTAGACACAAATTTAAAACAAAAGTTAAATTTAAAAATCAAACCTGATGGCATAAAACAGTTGAGCATGACTGTATCCCGTAGAGGGTTACAATAGAATGAATTTGTTCTGAAAGATGAAGGGTAACGATTGCAGTTAAATAGTGAGCTATATTTTATGTTACAGTATGAATATGGTCCAAATCCAAATTTAGTCCATGGTCCTCCATTATAACGATAGAAAGGATCTAAATTAAAGTACATAAAATTTATAATTATATTTTTGTTATACTCTCACTATATATTTACAAGTGAGACAATTATTAGTTATATTTTCTTACATGGATTATTATATCCAAGTTGTTTGCAGGCAACGTTTGCTTCATTACATCCCCAACTAAAGTCACATACTGCTGTCCAATGTCCTGTTGAGTCACATATCTGTAACATACCACTGTCTCCTGTACTGTTAGTGGTAATGTTGTAAAGACGAATTTGTTGAGATTCACAACCACCTATAATTAATAATTTGCTTAATTTAAAAATAACTTTTTCATGAAAAATGTAAAGAACTCACTAGTATCAAGATTGCACTGAAGATTTAGAGAATCTCTGGCTCTATTACAAGCACTACTTGAGGACAAACCAGAAGTACTAAGGCAACTAAAGACATTTGACTTGCTACGACTACAGTAGCTTTTGGCTGCATATCCAAAAGCACCACCACTAGGTCCATTATTGATACCAGTTATCGGATCTGTTAGCAGAAAGTATATTCATTCAAACATCATATATTTTAAACATAATTGTACTCACCTGGATTATTGTATCCTAACTGTTTGCAAGCTACAATAGAGTGAGACTGTGTCCATCTATAGTCACACACAGCTAACCATTTACCAGACTTGCATATCTGAAGCATGCCATTATCTGGTACTGAAGCTGTGCCATTGTAAAGGCGAATGTTACCGTTTGTACAGGCACTAGCTGAATACAATAATAATATAATTCAATAATAAAAACCCAGTCAATAGAAGATCTATCGCATAATCTACGTATAAATTACACATACCTAAGTTATGTAGAGCAATGACCGAGAAAAAAGCAAAGAAGACACGAGCACAAATCATCTTCGAGAAATCATATGCCGGAAGTTATTCCAACTTTATCAAACACTAATTAATTATTTGTTATTATAATATATTTAATTACAGTAAAAGGGTCTTCATAAAGAATTATACATAGAATGTATCAAGGTATTAATCTAACCTCCGTGCAATCTCTCCTGGTGTATTCACATCAATCAAATTTGTTTCAAAGGCCATGAAACTACTTGGTTACATTTATTAGCACTTCTATCATAACTCTACTTCATCTGTACTATTTAAATTGTATTTAACATCAATCCTCCACATCTTAATATACTGTTCATACATAGGACCCTCATTCCATGTCTGATGTCAATGAATTAGAAAAGTTTCAACACTTAAAATTAATATTATATTAAAATTGATATAAATATAATAAATTGTTCATTAAAACAAGGTAAATTTTAGCTAGTTAACAAAACATGAAATATCTAAAGTACACAAAAACTACATGAAAACTGATAGAATTTGAGCGATCTTTGAAAAAGATAGAGAGAGCATGTCGTATATATCCACAGTAATCAATGTATCTATAATGAATAAAGAGGAATGTGTCTTATAATGTTTTTTTCGGAAATAATAAGAAACTTAATGACAAGGGTTTTCAATTCCTTTAAATTGAACACAAAGTACATTAAATATAAAAATATGTATCATTCTTGGGTTTAAACTTGTACTACAAAATTTGAAGGAACCTTAATACTAGTGATCTGATGTAAAATCACAAACTAGGTTTAATTCCAAACTCATGTACAATGGATCTACCCACTTCTGGCTCCTCCTCTCATTCATGGTGTAATCCAACTATCTTTCTGAAAAACAAGCTTACATTCTTTTTAAATTTCACTTTGTCCCTGAAGCATGTGTGTGTTCTGACACAAACTGTTTCAGACCCAACATGATAAAGTCAATTCTTTTAATTTAAGGTAACTCTAAAATTATTGACTACATAACCAGTCTTACTAGTTAAAAAGAAAGTTCTTGATGTTTCCAAATATGCTAAACACATCCAAAGTAACCACTGTACCTAGGTGAATAAGAAAATAAAACTATAAATGTTTACCTCTTAGCAAGAAATTTAGGAAATTTTGTAGTTAGTTTATAGTTGATAGAAGATCAAAGTACAATGAACAAATACCAAATGATCTATTCCACCCTTTTGTTAAGTATTGTCTTAATAATAATACTAAAAACAGACCGGTCATCAGTGATGCCATGTGATGCATTGAAGGTGATTGCTATCACTGAACTTTCACTTCTGAAGAATAAACTAGAGATGATAAGGAAGTTAGCTTTATTATTTGAAGGAACTAGTTAACATTTTTACTATATTCCGGCAAATTGTTTATAGATAAAAAATTAATTTTCCCCCAATAAATGATTTTTTAACAAACTAATTTATTTGATTAGCAATTTCAAAATTATAGCAGCATCCACTCAAACAAAAATATCTAGCAATTACAAAATTATAGCAGCACTTAAAATATTGATGTTTCATGCAAAAATAAAGCAAGTTTGCAGCAAAATGTAATTAGTTAATTATGAGAGAAGTTCATCATCTTTATCTGGTATGAATTCCTTATCATCATAATCATATTGAACAGACAATGGATTGGTTTGTTGAAGGGAACTCATTTTTTGTGGAATATCACTATTACGTCCTGCCTTGCTAATAGACAACTTTCTCATTCTAGCAATGACGCAGATCATTATGATGATTCTGTGGAGAAGACATTACAATAACAAAAGTAAGTATCAATTATATGAACACCAAATTTACTCTAATCTGTCACATGTAAATAAAATATAACAAATATAATTAGTTATCATCTATATGTCCTTACCCAATAGTCATAATACAGATTGCTATCATAAGAAACAGGAGTCCAGAGATGAACAGTGATCCACTTATTTTAGAGGTCTGTTGAAGTGTTACTGCTGATGGTGATGTCACTATGATTGTTGGTTTACTGGTCATTGATGATACAGGTGTACTGGTCAATATCTCTGACACTATTACTATATAGAAGATGTACATTATTTTATAATTTGTATTATTATATAGGGTATGATAGTAATATGATAGTAATAATTATATAAGTGAACTGTGAATATTTATCAAAATATTTTTACAAACTACTACTACTGATGAATATGGTTGATTTAACTAGTCCATGATCATTCACATTGCATATATTATAATAGTGGTAGTAAATATCACTATGTTTCATTAAGTATTAAATATTATGATAATTGAAACTTGACAGTTATGTAGTTAAGCAATGAGAATTCTGTCTAAGAATTCATTAGTTAGAATTTTCATTAATGGTGGACCTATGTGTAAGAGCTGTCAATATAGAGTTTATAACAGGGTAGCCATACTACAACATAAATATATTTTGAGAAATCATTTGTTGAAGCACACAAACTAACCATTTCATAGTAATTAGTAATCAAAAATGGTTTGATTATGTTGTTAATGGCTGAATATAAATCTGAAAATTTTATTAGCTTTTAATTTCATTTTTAAATTTTCATATTATTTATTTTATCCTTTTGTGCTTTATTCATAGTCATAAATTTGGTTATTAATAGCAACTGTAAAATTTAAACATTTTATGATTTGTAGGTATGTATACAACCTAAATGAACATGAACAGGTTAGAACAACCAATCTATTTTGATCAGTAAATTCTTGTATATATACATGTAATATATAGTAGTTTTTTTAATGTACTACAATACTTTGTATGCACACATGATTTACTTTAATGTGTCCTGTTATTATTATAATTACCTCCACAATCAACACCAGAAACTTTAGATTGATATGTCCTGCCTACATATAATTCTAAAGTATGATGAGAACAGTCTGATAACTCCTCTTCTTGACCACGACAATTAACATTGCTATATCGTATTGCTCGTTTAGGATGTCCATAAGTGGAATTGAACATAGCCATTCCAGCTATAGTGAATAGTATAATTAGTATTTCCTCTCAACATAAACATACCACTAGCATTGTATCCTCCAAGTTGTCGACACACAACTCTGGCATCATTGTCATCCCAACCATGTTCTGCCACTAGACACCAAACATTGTCTAGACATATCTCAACTGTTCCTTGAAACATATGAGCACCACCAGTAAGTTGTATATCTCCTTCTTTACAGCCTGCAATTAGAGGAAGTAATAGTTAAATGATTTGTTTGAAGTCATATGATAAATGTGAGTTTAAAATGATATGTATTCAAATATTTTTTGGCAATCCCATGAAACTTTCTACCTTGTATGAACAAATATTACATTAGCTAATATACACAAGTTCAAATGAAATTTGGATTAAATCTAAAAGTATTGTTTCTACAAGTAGGCAAAATTCACAGTGCAAAGCTAAGTGAATTTTACTTCAAGGAAAAGCATGTGGCCCAAAGTTCACTTAAACACATGCTATTACAATTTAAGTGTAGACTTTGAAATAGTATATAGCCTTGAGAAAAAACCAGCAATTTTCTTGGATGAACAAGTACCTCCAAAACAACAAAATGCTTTAAAAACTTTGAAATATGCTCAGTTCACACTCGTTTAGTACTAACAGTTTCAAACACAGTGTATTGATATTATAATTATATTATGTAATGAGGTTTGTTTCTTTCATGACTTTATTGTTTTGTTGCATACAATGATCAAAGTGATAAATGAAATAAAATTTAATCCTTTAACTACCAACTCATATAGCAACCAATGAAATTTGTTAACAAAAACAATGAGCGTTAGGGCAATAATTGATCAGCTTTGACATTTCTCATTAGGTTATTTGTCTGTCTATATTTCTAACAATACATAGCTATAGTATTCCATAGACACTGCTATTAATTTAATAACTTTTGTAGCTCTAATCAGTGTTTCACTGTGAAGTCAGTATCTTCCAAAAGAACAAATTAATTATTTTAATATAATACTGATATAATAATATATTAATTATTATAATATAATACTGAGTGAGTATTGTGTATTGACATAATGTTAACAAACTTACCATCATAACAAAGAAGACCAATAATATATTTGCTATTACAATAAAAGGCTGGAAAAACAGATTTAGAGCATACAGAGAGATCTTGTTCATGTCCATAGCAGTCTACATTGCTATATATAATTGGTTGACCTCCATATCCATAACTACCAGATCGATCAATAATAGCTCCTATCAATTGAAATGATATGGTTTCTATAATGTTATCTCTTACCATTTGTATTACTGTATCCAAGTTGTTTACAAGCAACATATGCTGATGATTTTCTAAAGTTAGCAGCGCAAATTTGTCCCCACACTCCATTAGCACAAACTTCAAGTCGTCCTTCTCTATCCAAAGTGCCATTAACCAGACGAACTTCACCTTCATTACAGTTATCGGACTCTACAAACAAATAACTTTTACTACAAAAGTAGATGTAAAACTATATCAGTGGTTATTATTGTGACTATACTCTTTGAACATCATACTGAATAATTATATTAAGAAAACAATATAATATTTAATATCTCTATTAAAATATTTATAATCCAATTGTTATTGTTGTATGGAGTTACAACTAATGATAGAGGTAACTTGTGTATAGTACTTACAACAACTTACCATGACACTTCAATCCAATACGATTATATTGACAACCAAACCTATTACACTGACTTCCAATATTAAGAGAACAGTATTTGATATTGTTATATTTCTGCCTACAGTATTGACTGGATAAATAGACATTTGTTGTTCCATTTCCATAACGTCCATCAGTTATAATTGTCGCGTCTATATTAAAATGAGTGGTATGTACATTATTTAAATGTGTTGTATTGTAAATCCCTAGACAAATCCCAAACCTTACACTTTAAACTCTAAAGCATTGACTTAATACAATACATAGTCATAACATACAAGACATTTCATGTTAACTGTATACTTAGATTATATGGCTTAGGACTCATTCCACTGTTTCCATTGTCTAGTTTAATCTACATCATGAGAGACATTATTCCATTAAACACAGTGTAGTAGAAATAAAAAGAAAACTAGGAGGAGCCAAGGGGAGGGACTGGCCCTTCCCAATAATTATAAACCTCTTAGGCATGTTTACACATGTCTTATAATAAGCAATCGATATGTTGACAATATGAATTGATATCATCAATGCACTGTATCTGAATGTACATTAAATTTGTACTTAGCTTCAGAAATTGATTCAATACACATTGTGTTTGGAGGTGCATTGAGATATTAAGCTAAAATATTAAATATCACTATGTTTCTCTTTTTGTGACTTTCAAACCCAAGAAATTAAATCAACTTGCATAAGTAACCATTGACACACATCACAATTAATGAGCTTAATTAGTGCTACCTCATCTGCTATAAAGTGGGTGTGACTTGAAATCTTTCATAAAAGAAACTTAGCTTCTTCCAATCTTCCAGTCTTCAGAATTGGCAAAGTACACTCATTTACAATAACAAGAGTACCATTAAAATATCTTAGGACAATGCTTCACAATATAATTATAATCCTGTCCCATAGCTATTCATGTATACATATTCAAAATGTTTGGACACACTATGTACACAACATACATTTGCCCTACCATCATCTCGTGTATCTTATACCTCCAGTGAAATATATCTCAATAACTACTACAGCAGACATGTTACTATCATTATTATGACTATTATATATCTAAATTAAATGATATACTTACAACTGTTAGCAACATATCCAAGTTGATTACAAACAGTCGATGCAAACTTGGGATTTACATAACGATTGCTACATATAGACGTCCATTCTCCTTTAAAACATACTTCAAGTCTTCCTTCTTTACTTGAGTTTCCACCAACTAATCTAACTTTATACTCAACTGAACAACTGTTATTAAAACCTAAACAAGTATAGAGTAAGATCAAGTAATATATGGATGGATGGATAAATGGTGAAAGATAAAAGCTTGATAAATAAGATATATTTTATTTGTAAAAACAGGAAGGGATATGCTAATTAATAACAATAGAGATGATAAAACATTGTACTTTTAGTTTAGTTTAAGTGTAATTATGATATCTTGAATACAAACAAAACATTAAAGGAGCATTCCAGCTCTGCATAAGTTATCCTCAACTTATCTTTTGTCCAATGTAAGTAACACAGCAGACACTTTGTGTTTTAATGCTTACTAATATATATATATATATAAGCCATATTTAATAAATGAAAACCTCTACTTTTATATGATTGGACTTCATTGTAATTACAGCTAGTGCCAGCTAAAATTAAATTTTACTTACAAGCAGATCTTGATATGTTGTTAGCTTTTGTGGTTTAAAAAATTATATTGTGGTTCTTCATGTCATATCTTTTATTATAAGAAAACCACAAAAGTTTATATAACACCAGGCCAAAGATAAGCTAGTTAAATAAGATTTGCTATTGGCAGAAAAACAGTACTACCATGCTCTTGATATTGCATGTAATAATGTTTTTATATACCAATAGTCACAAGACGTACAAGTACCATGCTTTATTGAAACTAATTATATATTATTACACTCAATACTGATTCTAATCTCTGAAAATATCTAGCTAGTTCACTAGATAAGCAGGTCCCTTAAAACTCACAAAGTAAATATTTCTTTAATTAACAAGATTGACTATCTATGAATAATTATAATCGTGATATGATTTTATCTGACATACTGTCATTTATTATAATTACATTGTTGACATCTATTGTAACTAAATTGTGGTCAAAAACCTTAGCTTGATATACTCACATGTGAAATTCAAGATTATTAATTTAGACTAGAAGGCTCTAAAAATAACATAACATATACCTAGGGTTCTGTTAATAATTAAAACACCTTAAGTATACCCATTTATGGTTATAGCTATAGTAAAACCATTAGCACCTATAAATATTTATGTTGCTATAGACAACAATATATAGTTGACATAGCAAAACTCATAAGTGCATGCTGCAGGTGTTCAGTCTAAAGGACAGTATAACTTAGTATTGATAGATAACAGCTTTATAAAAATATTTCACTAAAGGTGAGCATTATTGCCTTGCTTACATACATAGCCTTAGTTCTATAATAAATAAATTACTCATTCTATTCCTCTTACAAAGCATGTATGTTTTATGTGTAAATTTGAGCTATGATTACTCCTACTAACTTAGTAAAAAAACATTGAACAATGCCTCAAAATAGTTTATGGTTAGATATGTATATATAACATTTGTTACACAGCTATATATAATGAATGGCTGGACATGCAGGTTAGACACAAATTTTAAACAAAAGTTAAATTTAAAAATCAAACCTGATGGCATAAAACAGTTGAGCATGACTGTATCTCGTAGAGGGTTACAATAGAATGAATTTGTTCTGAAAGATGAAGGGTAACGATTGCAGTTAAATAGTGAGTTATATTTTATGTTACAGTATGAATATGGTCCAAATCCAAATTTAGTCCATGGTCCTCCATTATAACGATAGAAAGGATCTAAATTAAAGTATATAAAATCTGTAATTATATTTTTGTTATACTCTCACTATATATTCATAAGTGAGACAATTATTACTTTATTTTCTTACATGGATTATTATATCCAAGTTGTTTGCAGGCAACGTTTGCTTCATTACATCCCCAGCTAAAGTCACATACTGCTGTCCAATGTCCTGTTGAGTCACATATCTGTAACATACCACTGTTTCCTGTACTGTTAGTGGTAATGTTGTAAAGACGAATTTGTTGATTTTCACAACCACCTATAATTAATTTAATTTACTAATAACTTTTTCATGAAAAATATAAAAACTCACTAGTATCAAGATTGCACTGAAGATTCAGAGAATCTCTGGCTCTATTACAAGCACTACTTGAGGTCAAACCAGAAGTACTAAGGCAACTAAAGACATTTGACTTGCTACGACTACAGTAGCTTTTGGCTGCATATCCAAAAGCACCACCACTAGGTCCATTATTGATACTAGTTATCGGATCTGTTAGCAGAAAGTATATTCATTCAAACATCATATATTTTAAACATAATTGTACTCACTTGGATTATTGTATCCTAACTGTTTGCAAGCTACAATAGAGTGAGACTGTGTCCATCTATAGTCACACACAGCTAGCCATTTACCAGACTTGCATATCTGAAGCATGCCATTATCTGGTACTGAAGCAGTGCCGTTGTAAAGGCGAATGTTACCGTTTGTACAGGCACTAGCTGAATACAACAATAATATAATTCAATAATAAAAAACCAGTCAATAGAAGATCTATCGCATAATCTACGTATAAATTACACATACCTAAGTTATGTAGAGCAATGACCGAGAAAAAAGCAAAGAAGACACGAGCACAAATCATCTTCGAGAAATCATATGCCGGAAGTTATTCCAACTTTATCAAACACTAATTAATTATTTACTATTATAATATGTTTAATTACAGTAAAAGGGTCTTCATAAAGAAATACACATAGAATGTATCAAGGTATTAATCTAACCTCGGTGCAACCTCTCGTGGTGTATTCACATCAATCAAATTTGTTTCAAAGGCCATGAAACTACTTGGTTAGATTTATTAGCACTTCTATCATAACTCTACTTCATCTGTACTATTTAAATTGTATTTAATATCAATCCTCCACATCTTAATATACTGTTCATACATAGGACCCTCATTCCATGTCTGATGTCAATGAATTAGAAAAGTTTCAACGCTTAAAATTAATATTATATTAAAATTGATATAAATATAATAAATTGTTTATTAAAACAAGGTAAATTTTAGCTAGTTAACAAAAATTGAAATATCTAAAGTACACAAAAACTGCATGAAAACTGATAGAATTTGAGCGATCTTTGAAAAAAATAGAGAGGGCGTGTCATATATATCCACAGTAATCAATGTATATATAATGAATAAAGAGGAATGTGTCTTATAATGTTCTTTCAGAAATAGTAAGAAACTTAATGACAAGGGTTTTCAATTCCTTTAAATTGAACACAAAGTACATTAAATATAAAAATATGTATCTTGGGTTTAAACTTGTACTACAAAATTTGAAGGAACCTTAATACTAGTGATCTGATGTAAAATGACAAACTAGGTTTAATTCTAAACTGATGTACAACAGATCTATGGAACACTCACTTCTGGCTCCTCCTCTCATTCATGGTGTAATCCAACTATCTTTTTGAAAAACAAGCTTACATTCTTTTTAAATTTCACTTTGTCCCTGAAGCATGTGTGTGTTCTGACACAAACTGTTTCAGACCCAACATGATAAAGTCAATTCTTTTAATTTAAGGTAACTCTAAAATTATTGACTACATAACCAGTCTTACTAGTTAAAAAGAAAGTTCTTGATGTTTCCAAATATGCTAAACACATCCAAAGTAACCACTGTACCTAGGTGAATAAGAAAATAAAACTATAAATGTTTACCTCTTAGCAAGAAATTTAGGAAATTTTGTAGTTAGTTTATAGTTGATAGAAGATCAAAGTACAATGAACAAATACCAAATGATCTATTCCACCCTTTTGTTAAGTATTGTCTTAATAATATTACTAAAAACAGACCGGTCATCAGTGATGCCATGTGATGCATTGAAGTGATTGCTATCACTGAACTTTCACTTCTGAAGAATAAACTAGAGATGATAAGGAAGTTAGCTTTATTATTTGAAGGAACTAGTTAACATTTTTACTATATTCTGGAAAATTGTTTATGGATAAAAAATTAATTTTCCCCCAATAAACAATTTTTTAACAAACTAATTTATTTGATTAGCAATTTCAAAATTATAGCAGCATCTACTCAAACAAAAATATCTAGCAATTACAAAAATTATAACAGCACCTAAAATATTGATGTTTCATGCAAAAATAAAGCAAGTTTGCAGCAAAATGTAATTAGTTAATTATGAGAGAAGTTCATCATCTTTATCTGGTATGAATTCCTTATCATCATAATCATATTGAACAGACAATGGATTGGTTTGTTGGAGTAAACTCATTTTTTGTGGAATATCACTATTACGTCCTGCCTTGCTAATAGACAACTTTCTCATTCTAGCAATGACGTAAATCATTATGATGATTCTGTGGAGAAGACATTACAATAACAAAAGTAAGTATCAATTATATGAACACCAAATTTACTCCAATCTGTCACACGTAAATAAAATATAAAAAATATAATTAGTTATCATCTATATGTCCTTACCCAATACTCATAATACAGATTGCTATTATAAGAAACAAGAGTCCAGAGATGAACAGTGATCCACTTATTTTAGAGGTCTGTTGAAGTGTTACTGCTGATGGTGATGTCACTATGATTGTTGGTTTACTGGTCATTGTTGATACAGGTGTACTGGTCAATATCTCTGACACTATTACTATATAGAAGATGTACATTATTTTATAATTTGTATTATTATATAGGGTGTGACAGTAATATGATAGTAATAATTATATAAGTGAACTGTGAATATTTATCAAAATATTTTTATAAACAACTACTACTGATGAATATATTGGTGGATTTAACTAGTCCATGATCATTCACATTGCATATATTATAATAGTGGTAGTAAATATCACTATCTTTTAATGAGTATTAAATATTATGATAATTGACACTTGACAGTTATGTAGTTAAGCAATGAAAATTCTGCTTAAGAATTCATTAGTTAGAATTTTCATTAATGGTGGACCTATGTGTAAGAGCTGTCAATATAGACTTTATAACAGGACAGCCATACTACAACATAAATATCTTTTGGGAAATCATTTGTTGAAGTACACCCACCAACTGTCCGTTTCATAGTAATTAGTAATCAAAAATGGTTTAATTAAGGTTTAATTGAACTGAATATAAATCTGGACATTTCATTAGCTTTTAATTTCATTTTTAAATTTTCATATTTATTTATTTCATCCTTTTGTGCTTTATTCATAGTCATAAATTTGGTTATTAATAGCAACTGCAAAATTTAAACATTTTATGATTTGTAGGTATGTATACAACTTAAATGACCATGGACAGGTTAGAACAACCAATCTATTTTGATCAGTAAATTCTTGTATATATACGTGTAGTATATGGTAGTTTTTCTAATGTATTATAACTTCGTATGCACTCATGATTTACTTATTGTAGAGGTCTGTTGAGGTATTACTGGTGGTATCACTATGACTGTTGGTTTACTGGTCATTATTGATGATACAGGTGTACTGGTCAATGTCTCTGACACTACTACTGTATAGAAGATATTGTACATTGTTTTATGTGTCAATAATGTATGATGGTAATATAATAGGTGTGAATTAGCAATATGATGTATATGGTAGTTTTTCTAATGTATTACACATACTTTGTATGCACACTTGATTTAATTTAATGTGTCCTGTTATTATTATTATTACCTCCACAATCAACACCAGCAACTTTAGATTGATATGTCCGACCTACATATAATTCTAAAGTATGATGAGAACAGTCTGATAACTCCTCTTCTTGACCACGACAATTAACATTGCTATATCGTATTGCTCGTTTAGGATGTCCATAAGTAGAATTGAACATAGCCATTCCAGCTATAGTAAGTAGTATAATTAGTATTTCCTGTCAATATAAACATACCACTAGCATCGTATCTTCCAAGTTGTCGACACACAACTCTGGCATCATTGTCATCCCAACCATGTTCTGCCACTAGACACCAAACATTGTCTAGACATATCTCAACTGTTCCTTGAAACATATGAGCACCACCAGTAAGTTGAATATCTCCTTCTTTACAGCCTACAATTAAAGGAAGTAATACTTAAATGATTTGTTTGAAGTCATATGATAAATGTGAGTTTAAAATAATATGTATTCAAATATTTTTTGGCAATCCCATGAAACTTTCTACCTTGTATGAACAAATATTCCATTAGCTAATATACACAAGTTCAAATGAAATTTGGATTAAATCTAAAAGTATTGTTTCTACAAGTAGGCAAATTTCACAGTGCAAAGCTAAGTGAATTTTACTTCAAGTTAAAGCATGTGGCCCAAAGTTCACTTAAACACATGCTATTACAAATTAAGTGTAGACTTTGAAATAGTATATAGCCTTGAGAAAAAATAACAATTTTCTTGGATGAACAAGTACCTACAAAACAACAAAATGCTTTAAAAACTTTGAAATATGCTCAGTTCACATTCTTTTAGTACTAACAGTTTCAAACACGGTGTATTGATATTATAATTATATTATGTAATGAGGTTTGTTTGTTTCATGATTTTATTGTTTTGTTGCATACAACGATCAAAGTGATAAATGAAATAAAATTTAATCCTTTAACTACCAAGTCATGTAGCAACCAATGAAATTTGTTAACAAAAACAATGAGCATTAGGGCAATAATTGATCAGCTTTGACGTTTCTCATTAGGTTATTTGTCTGTCTATATTTCTAAGATTCTATAGCTATAGTATTCCATAGACACTGCTATTAATTTTATAACCTTTGCAGGTCTAATCAGTGTTTCACTGTGAAGTCAGTATCTTCCAAAACAACAAATTAATCATTATAATATAATATTGATATAATAATATATTAATTATTATAATATAATACTGAGTGAGTATTGTGTATTGACATAATGTTAACAAACTTACCATCATAACAAAGAAGACCAATAATATTTTTGCTATTACAATAAAAGGCTGGAAAAACAGATTTAGAGCATTTAGAGAGATCTTGTTCATGTCCATAACAGTCAACATTGCTATATACAATTGGTTGACCTCCATATCCATAACTACCAGATCGATCAATAATAGCTCCTGTCAATTGAAATGACATGGTTTCTATAATGTTATCTCTTACCATTTGTATTACTGTATCCAAGTTGTCTGCAAACAACATATGCTGATGATTTTCTAAAGTTAGTAGCACAAATTTGTCCCCACACTCCATTAGCACAAACTTCAAGTCGTCCTTCTCTATCCAAAGTACCATTAACCAGACGAACTTCACCTTGATTACAGTTATCAGACTCTACAAACAAATAACTTTTACTACAAAATCAGATGTAAAACTATATCAATGAATATTATTGTGACTATACTCTTTGGACATCATACTGAATAATGATATTAAGAAAACAATATAATATTTAATATCTCTGTTAAAGTATTTATAATCTGATTGTTATTGTTATATTTTTATATGGAGTTACAAATAATGATAGTGGTAACTTGTGTATAGTACTTACAACAACTTACCATGACACTTCAATCCAATACGATTATATTGACAACCAAAGCTATTACACTGATTTCCAACATTAAGAGTGCAGTATTTGATATTGTTATATTTCTGCCTACAGTATTGACTGGATAAATAGACATTTGTTGTTCCATTTCCATAACGTCCATCAGTTATAACTGTTGCATCTATATTAAGATAAGTGGTATGTACATTATTAAAATGTGTTGTATTGTAAATCCCTAGACAAATTCCAAACCTTACACTTTAAACTCTAAAGCATTGACTTAATACAATACATAGTCATAACATACAAGACATTTCATGTTAACTGTATACTTAGATTATATGGCTTAGGATCCACTGTTTCCATTGTCTAGTTTAATCTACATCATGAGAGAAATTATTCCATTAAACACAGTGTAGTAGAAATAAGAAGAAAACTAGGAGGAGGCAAGGGGAGGGACTGGCCCTTCCCAATAATTATAAACCTCTTAGGCATGTTTACACATGTCGTATAATAAGCAATCAATATGTTGACAATATGAATTGATATCATCAATGCACTGTATCTGAATGCACATTAAAGTTGTACTTAGCTTCAGAAATTGGTTCAATGCACATTGTGTTTTGAGGTGTATTCATATATTAAGCTAAAATATTAAATAACACTATGTTTCTCTTTTTGTGACTTTCAAAGCCAAGAAATTAAACCAACTTTCATAAGTAACCATTGACACATCACAATTAATGAGCTTAATTAGTGCTACCACATCTGCTATAAATTGGGTGGACTTGAAATCTTTCATAAAAGAATCTTAGCTTCTTCCAATCTTCCAGTCTTCAGAATTGGCAAAGTACACTCATTTACAGTAACAAGAGTACCATTAAAATATCTTAGGACAATGCTTCACAATATAATTATAATCCTGTCTCATAGCTATTCATGTATACACATTCAAAATGTTTGGACACACTATGTACACAACATAGATTTGCCCTACCATCATCTCATGTATCTTATACCTCCAGTGAAATATATCTCAATAACTACTACAGCAAACATGTTACTATCATTACTATGACTATTATATAGCTAAATTAAATGATATACTTACAACTGTTAGCAACATATCCAAGTTGATTACAAACAGTCGATGCAAACTTGGGATTTACATAACGATTGCTACATATAGACGTCCATTGTCCTTTAAAACATACTTCAAGTCTTCCTTCTTTATTTGAGTTTCCACCAACTAATCTAACTTTATACTCAACTGAACAACTGTTATTAAAACCTAAACAAGTGAAGAGTAAGATCAAGTAATATATGGATCGATGGATGCATGGGTAAATGGTGAAAGATGAAAGATTAATAAATAAGATAAATTTTATTTGTAAAGACAGGGATATGCTAATTAATAACAATAGTGTTTATTTAGATGATAAAACATAGTAGTTTTAAATTAGTTTTAGTATAAGTGTAATTATGATATCTTGAATACAAACAAAACCAGTAATAATAACTCAAACATTACATCAAAAGGAGCATTCCAGCTCTGCATAAGTTATCATCAACTTATCTTTTGTCCAATGTACGTATATAGCATAGCAAACACTTTGTGTTTTTAATGCTTACTAATATATACGTATAAGCCATATTTAAAAAGGAAAACCCCTACTTTGATATGATGGGACTTCATTGTAATTACATCTAGTGGCAGCTAAAATTAAATTTTACTTATAAGCAGATTTTGATATGTTGTTAGCTTTTGTGGTTTAAAAATTATATTGTGATTCTTCATGTCATATTTTTTATTATAAGGAAACCACAAAAGTTTATATAACACCAGGTCAAAGATAAGCTAGTTAAATAAGATTTTGCTATTGGCACAAAAAATAGTATTACCATGCTCTTGATATTGCATGTAATAATGTTTTTATATAGCAATAGTCATAAGACATACATGTGCCATGCTTTTTTGAAACTAATTATATATTATTACACTCAATACTGATTCTAATCTCTGAAAATATCTAGCTAGTTCACTAGATAAGCAGGTCCCTTAAAACTCACAAAGTAAATATTTCTTTAATTAACAAGACTGACTATCTATGAATAATTATAATCGTGATATGATTTTATCTGACATACTGTCATTTATTATAATTACATTGTTGACATCTATTGAAATTAAATTGTGGTCAAAAACCTTAGCTTGATATACTCACATGTGAAATTCAAGATTATTAATTTAGACTAGAAGGCTTTAACAATAACATAACATATACCTAGGGTTCTGTTAATAATTAAAACACCTTAAGTATACCATTAATGGTTATCAGTGTAGTAAAACCATTAGCATCCATAATTATTTAAGTTGCTATAGACAACAATATATAGTTGACATAGCAAAACTCATAAGTGCATGCTGCAGCTGTTCAGTCTAAAGGATAGTATAACTTAGTATTGATAGATAACAGCTTTATAAAAATATTTCACCAAAGGTGAGCATTATTGCCTTGCTTACATACATAGCCTTAGTTCTATAATAAGTAAATTACTCATTCTATTCCTCTTACAAAACATGTATGTTTTATGTGTAAATTTGAGCTATGATTACTCCTACTAACTTAATAAAAGCATTGAACAATGCTTCAAATAGTTTATGGTTACATATGTATGTACAATTGTTACACAGCTATATATAATGAATGGCTGGTCATGCAGGTTAGACACAAATTTAAAACAAAAGTTAAATTTAAAAATCAAACCTGATGGCATAAAACAGTTGAGCATGACTGTATCTCGTAGAGGGTTACAATAGATTGAATTTGTTCTGAAAGATGAAGGGTAACGATTGCAGTTAAATAGTGAGCTATATTTTATGTTACAGTATGAATATGGTCCAAATCCAAATTTAGTCCATGGTCCTCCATTATAACGATAGAAAGGATCTAAATTAAAGTATATAAAATTTATAATTATATTTTGCTATACTATCTCTATTTATTTACAAGTGAGACAATTATTACTTTATTTTCTTACATGGATTATTATATCCAAGTTGTTTGCAGGCAACGTTTGCTTCATTACATCCCCAACTATAGTCACATACTGCTGTCCAATGTCCTGTTGAGTCACATATCTGTAACATACCACTGTCTCCTGTACTGTTAGTGGTAATGTTGTAAAGACGAATTTGTTGATATTCACAACCACCTATAGTTAATAATATGATTAATTTACTAATAATGTTTTCATGAAAAATGTAAAAAAACTCACTAGTATCAAGATTGCACTGAAGATTCAGAGAATCTCTGGCTCTATTACAAGCACTACTTGAGGTCAAACCAGAAGTACTAAGGCAACTAAAGACATTTGACTTGCTAGGACTACAGTAGCTTTTGGCTGCATATCCAAAAGCACCACCACTAGGTCCATTATTGATACCAGTTATCGGATCTGTTAGCAGAAAGTATATTCATTCAAACATCATATATTTTAAACATAATTGTATTCACCTGGATTATTGTATCCTAACTGTTTACAAGCTACAATAGAGTGAGACTGTGTCCATCTATAGTCACAGACAGCTAACCATTTACCAGACTTGCATATCTGAAGCATGCCATTATCTGGTACTGAAGCAGTGCCATTGTAAAGGCGAATGTTACCGTTTGTACAGGCGGCACTAGCTGAATACAATAATAATATAATTCAATAATAAAAACACAGTCAATAAAAGATCTATCGCATAATCTACGTATAAATTACACATACCTAAGTTATGTAGAGCAATGACCGAGAAAAAAGCAAAGAAGACACGAGCACAAATCATCTTCGAGAAATCATATGCCGGAAGTTATTCCAACTTTATCAAACACTAATTAATTATTTGTTATTATAATATATTTAATTACAGTAAAAGGGTCTTCATAAAGAATTATACATAGAATGTATCAAGGTATTAATCTAACCTCCGTGCAATCTCTCCTGGTGTATTCACATCAATCAAATTTTGAAAAGTTTCAACACTTAAAATTAATATTATATTAAAATTGATATAAATATAATAAATTGTTCATTAAAACAAGGTAAATTTTAGCTAGTTAACAAAACATGAAATATCTAAAGTACACAAAAACTACATGAAAACTGATAGAATTTGAGCGATTATTGAAAAAGATAGAGAGAGCGTGTCATATATATCCACAGTAATCAATGTATCTATAATGAATAAAGAGGAATGTGTCTTATAATATTTTTTTCGGAAATAATAAGAAACTTAATGACAAGGGTTTTCAATTCCTTTAAATTGAACACAAAGTACATTAAATATAAAAATATGTATCATTCTTGGGTTTAAACTTGTACTACAAAATTTGAAGGAACCTTAATACTAGTGATCTGATGTAAAATCACAAACTAGGTTTAATTCCAAAAATCATGTACAACAGATCTATGGAACACACACTTCTGGCTCCTCCTCTCATTCATGGTGTAATCCAACTATCTTTCTGAAAAACAAGCTTACATTCTTTTTAAAGTTCACTTTGTCCCTGAAGCATGTGTGTGTTCTGACACAAACTGTTTCAGACCCAACATGATAAAGTCAATTCTTTTAATATAAGGTAACTCTAAAATTATTGACTACATAACCAGTCTTACTAGTTAAAAAGAAAGTTCTTGATGTTTCCAAATATGCTAAACACATCCAAAGTAACCACTGTACCTAGGTGAATAAGAAAATAAAACTATAAATGTTTACCTCTTAGCAAGAAATTTAGAAAATTTTGTAGTTAGTTTATAGTTGATAGAAGATCAAAGTACAATGAACAGATACTAAATGATCTATTCCATCCTTTTGTTAAGTATTGTCTTAATAATAATACTAAAAACAGACCAGTCATCAGTGATGCCATGTGATGCATTGAAGGTGGTTGCTATCACTGAACTTTCACTTCTGAAGAATAAACTAGAGATGATAAGGAAGTTAGCTTTATTATTTGAAGGAACTAGTTAACATTTTTACTATATTCCAGCAATTGTTTATGGATAAAAAATTAATTTTCTCCCAATAAATGATTTTTTTAACAAACTAATTTATTTGATTAGCAATTTCAAACTTATAGCAGACTACTCAAACAAAAATATCTAGCAATTATAAACATTATAGCAGCACCTGAAATATTGATGTTTCATGCAAAAATAAAGCAAGTTTGCAGCAAAATGTAATTAGTTAATTATGAGAGAAGTTCATCATCTTTATCTGGTATGAATTCCTTATCATCATAATCATATTGAACAGACAATGGATTGGTTTGTTGGAGGAAACTCATTTTTTGTGGAATATCACTATTACATCCTGCCTTGCTAATAGACAACTTTCTCATTCTAGCAATGACGTAAATCATTATGATGATTCTGTGGAGAAGACATTACAATAACAAAAGTAAGTATCAATTATATGAACACCAAATTTACTCCAATCTGTCACACGTAAATAAAATATAAAAAATATAATTAGTTATCATCTATATGTCCTTACCCAATAGTCATAATACAGATTGCTATTATAAGAAACAAGAGTCCAGAGATGAACAGTGATCCACTTATTTTAGAGGTCTGTTGAAGTGTTACTGCTGATGGTGATGTCACTATGATTGTTGGTTTACTGGTCATTGTTGATACAGGTGTACTGGTCAATATCTCTGACACTATTACTATATAGAAGATGTACATTATTTTATAATTTGTATTATTATATAGGGTGTGACAGTAATATGATAGTAATAATTATATAAGTGAACAGTGAATATTTATCAAAATATTTTTATAAACAACTACTACTGATGAATATATTGGTGGATTTAACTAGTCCATGATCATATTCACATTGCATATATTATAATAGTGGTAGTAAATATCACTATGTTTTATTGAGTATTAAATATTATGATAATTGACACTTGACAGTTATGTAGTTAAGCAATGAAAATTCTGCTTAAGAATTCATTAGTTAGAATTTTCATTAATGGTGGACCTATGTGTAAAAGCTGTCAATATAGACTTTATAACAGGACAGCCATACTACAACATAAATATCTTTTGGGAAATCATTTGTTAAAGTACACCAACTGTCCATGTCATAGTAATTAGTAATCAAAAATGGTTTAATTAAGGTTTAATTGAACTGAATATAAATCTGGACATTTCATTAGCTTTTAATTTCATTTTTAAAGTTTCATATTATTTATTTCATCCTTTTGTGCTTTATTCATAGTCATAAATTTGGTTATTAATAGCAACTGCAAAATTTAAACATTTTATGATTTGTAGGTATGTACACAACTTAAATGACCATGGACAGGTTAGAACAACCAATCTATTTTGATCAGTAAATTCTTGTATATATACGTGTAGTATATGGTAGTTTTTCTAATGTATTCTAACTTCATGTGCACTCATGATTCACTTATTGTAGAGGTCTGTTGAGGTATTACTGGTGGTATCACTATGACTGTTGGTTTACTGGTCATTGTTGATGATACGGGTGTACTGGTCAATGTCTCTGACACTACTACTGTATAGAAGATATTGTACATTGTTTTATGTGTCAATAATGTATAATAGGTGTGAATTAGCAATGTTATGTATATGGTAGTTTTTCTAATGTATTACACACACTTTGTATGCACACTTGATTTAATTTAATGTGTCCTGTTATTATTATTATTACCTCCACAATCAACACCAGCAACTTTAGATTGATATGTCCGGCCTACATATAATTCTAAAGTATGATGAGAACAGTCTGATAACTCCTCTTCTTGACCACGACAATTAACATTGCTATATCGTATTGCTCGTTTAGGATGTCCATAAGTAGAATTGAACATAGTCATTCCAGCTATAGTGAGTAGTATAATTAGTATTTCCTGTCAGCATAAACATACCACTAGCATTGTATCCTCCAAGTTGTCGACAAACAACTCTGGCATCATTGTCATCCCAACCATGTTCTGCCACTAGACACCAAACATTGTCTAGACATATCTCAACTGTTCCTTGAAACATATGAGCACCACCAGTAAGTTGTATATCTCCTTCTTTACAGCCTACAATTAAAGGAAGTAATACTTAAATGATTTGTTTGAAGTCATATGATAAATGTGAGTTTAAAATGATATGTATTCAAATATTTTTTGGCAATCCCATGAAACTTTCTACCTTGTATGAACAAATATTCCATTAGTTAATATACACAAGTTCAAATGAAATTTGGATTAAATCTAAAAGTATTGTTTCTACAAGTAGGCAAAATTCACAGTGCAAAGCTAAGTGAATTTTACTTTAAGGAAAAGCATGTGGCCCAAAGTTCACTTAAACACATGCTATTACAAATTAAGTGTAGACTTTGAAATAGTATATAGCCTTGAGAAAAAATAACAATTTTCTTGGATGAACAAGTACCTCCAAAACAACAAAATGCTTTAAAAACTTTGAAATATGCTCAGTTCACATTCTTTTAGTACTAACAGTTTCAAACACGGTGTATTGATATTATAATTATATTATGTAATGAGGTTTGTTTGTTTCATGATTTTATTGTTTTGTTGCATACAACGATCAAAGTGATAAATGAAATAAAATTTAATCTTTTAACTACCAAGTCATATAGCAACCAATGAAATTTGTTAACAAAAACAATGAGCATTAGGGCAATAATTGATCAGTTTTGACGTTTCTCATTAGGTTATTTGTCTGTCTATATTTCTAAGATTCTATAGCTATAGTATTCCATAGACACTGCTATTAATTTTATAACCTTTGCAGGTCTAATCAGTGTTTCACTGTGAAGTCAGTATCTTCCAAAACAACAAATTAATCATTAAAATATAATATTGATATAATAATATATTAATTATTATAATATAATACTGAGTGAGTATTGTGTGTTGACATAATGTTAACAAACTTACCATCATAACAAAGAAGACCAATAATATATTTGCTATTACAATAAAAGGCTGGAAAAACAGATTTAGAGCATTTAGAGAGATCGTGTTCATGTCCATAACAGTCTACATTGCTATATACAATTGGTTGACCTCCATATCCATAACTACCAGATCGATCAATAATAGCTCCTGTCAATTGAAATTATATGGTTTCTATAATGTTTTCTCTTACCATTTGTATTACTGTATCCAAGTTGTTTACAAGCAACATATGCTGATGATTTTCTAAAGTTAGCAGCGCAAATTTGTCCCCACACTCCATTAGCACAAACTTCAGGTCGTCCTTCTCTATCCAAAGTGCCATTAACCAGACGAACTTCACCTTCATTACAATTATCGGACTCTACAAACAAATAACTTTTACTACAAAAGTAGATGTAAACTATATCAGTGGTTATTATTGTGACTATACTCTTTGGACATCATACTGAATAATTATATTAAGAAAACAATATAATATTTAATATCTCTGCTAAAATATTTATAATCCAATTGTTATTATTGTATTTTTATATGGAGTTACAAATAATGATAGAGGTAACTTGTGTATAGTACTTACAACAACTTACCATGACACTTTAATCCAATACGATTATATTGACAACCAAAGCTATTACACTGATTACCAACATTAAGAGTGCAGTATTTGATATTGTTATATTTCTGCCTACAGTTTTGACTGGATAAATAGACTTCTGTTGTTCCGTTTCCATAACGCCCATCAGTTATAACTGTCACGTCTATATTAAGATGAGTGGTATGTACATTATTAAAATGTGTTGTATTGTAAATCCCTAGATAAATCCCAAACCTTACACTTTAAACTCTAAAGCATTGACTTAATACAATACATAGTGATAACATACAAGACACTTCATGTTAACTGTATACTTAAAATATATGGCTTAGGATCCACTGTTTCTCAGCTTGATCTACATCATGAGAGAAATTATTCCATCAAACACAGTGTAGTAAAAATAAAAAAGAAAAGTTGGGGAGGGACTGACCATTCCCATTAATTATAGACCTCTTAGGCATGTTCACACATGTCATAATTATAATAAGCAATCAATATGTTGACTATATGAATTGATATCATCAATGCACTGTATCTGATATAAATTGGGTGTGACTTGAAATCTTTCATAAAAGAAATTTCCAATCTGCCATTTTCGGAATTGGCAAAGTACAGTCATTTACAGTAACAAGAGTACCATTAAAATGTCTTAGGATAATGCTTCACAATATAATTATAATCTTGTCCCATAGCCATTGTATATACACATTCAAAATGTTTGGAGATACTTTATGTAAACAACATACATTTGCCCTGCCCCCCTCTCATGTATCTTATACCTCCAGTGAAATATATCTCAATGACTACTACAGCAAACATGTTACAATCATTACTATGACTATTTCATAGCTAAATTAAATGATATACTTACAACTGTTAGCAACATATCCAAGTTGATTACAAACAGTTGATGTGAACTTGGGATTTACATAGCGATTGCTACATATAGAAGTCCATTCTCCTTTCAAACATATTTCAAGTCTTCCTTCTTTACTTGAGTTTCCACCAACTAATCTAACTTTATAATCAACTGAACAACTGTTATTAAAACCTAAACAAGTATAGAGTAAGATCAAGTAATATATGATGGATGGGTAGATGGTGAAAGATGAAAGCTTGATAAATAAGATAAATTTTATTTGTAAAGACAGGAAGGGATATGCTAATTAATAACGAAGAGATGATAAAATATTGTACTTTTAGTTTAGTTTAAGTGTAATTATGATATCTTGAATACAAACAAAATATTAAAGGAGCATTCTAGCGCTGCATAAGTTATCCTCAACTTATTGTTTGTCCAACGTAAGTAGCACAGCAAACACTTTTTTAATGCTTACTAATATATCCATATAAGCCATGTTTAATAAGTGAAAACTATTTTTATATGATGGGACTTCATTGCAATTTCATATCAAGAGGACAACTTAAACCTATAATTGTAGATGTGTTAAATGAATGAATAAATAAATGGGATTTGTGATTACAAGTTACTCTAGATCAATAACCACTCCATGTACCCCTTTGTTTTTCTTGTGTCCATTTTGTTTTTATTTGACCAGTTCATCTACTATATGTGCTAATAATCAATTGGTTATTTCATTATGCAGTGACAAAATGTGTAATCATCATCTATGAAGTCATTGACTAACATCTATAATTAACAAGATAATAATTGATCAACCTATCTATAATTGATTTGGAATATACTGACTTTACAATGAAACACTAACTAGAGATACAACATTGAATAATTAGCAATAAAGTCTGAGGAAGAAGACTAATAGGTAGATAATGCTAGAAATATAGGCAGAGAAAACAAGCCAACAAGAAGCTTCAAGCATGATCACACATGACATATCACATATGATCATGGTTAATTTCTCTTTTCTTCATTTGACAGTGTTATAAGTACATGTATTGTCTATAGAGATTTAGTTTACTTAACACTAGAGACTATAAACTAATTATTAGCTGTGAAGATAGTTTCAGTGTTGTTATGGACTTAATATAGTTCTTTTGCTTGAGATTTATATCTCTTTAGAAATCATTAAGTAGTTATTTAGGAATTGAAATATTATATAACCACTCCTACAATAAATATATAGTAGTAACCTAGAACTAATCCTCTGATAGTATATGGTTAATTTAAGCTATTGGACTAAATTGCTCCTCATCAAATATTAAATGTACTTTTTACTTATTAGTTTTCATACAAATTATTTGTTGAGCTATGTGTGTGGGTGGGCTGGCTAAGAAAACCTGTCCATTAGGCTTTGTATCTGGAAAACAAACCATGTGTTTTTCAAATGCTGCTATAGCAATGTGATTTTATGTAATAAAATCATAAATCAGAACAGAGCGATGCCATGTGGATGACAACTATAATAAAAAAGTATAACAATTATTATAACAACTATTATATTACATAGTTATTATTAAGAGAACCAAGTAGGAGAAATAAGACATATATTTTTATTGCATCCACAATTGAGGTGAGTGACTATACTTTAGGATAATATATAAAACCAATCATTTCAGTAAATGGTAACTGACACACTGGACATAATCTACAGAAGAGAGAGAGTATCATGTTACATTACTATAATAAACATAAACAATGTCTTCTGTATAAACAACTACTGAAGATAATTATGTAATATGTAATCTATATTAAAAGATCATTTTGGCAACAAGAAGTAAACAAGCTACAGCTGATTACAATTATCTATCTTTTGTTATTATAGTTATAATGATACAAACGTGTACCTGCTATCAGTGTTTTTACATTTCTCTCTTGTAAGTCATTAATTCAAATTTTTTGTTTGAAATAAAAGGCAAACTAAAAATAATAATTTAATCAATAACATTATTTTTGTCTTTAAAAATTTGTTTCCTCCATTAGAAAGAAGACCATCATTTGCTAAGATATTGTGAGCTATAAATATACCTCTGACTTATGAAATGTAATCAATATTCATAATTATACAATAAACTTTACATAAAGCATTTTAATAACTTGTGTTAGTATTACATTGATTATATCCCTATTATTATGATATCAAGTATAGTACAGTTAATATTATACATTTGAAATCCTGTTATTGTAGCAGTACATAATGTTTGCCAGTAATTTTTCTCCTTAGCTAGACTGTGTTCAATTTTATTAGTACATCCAACATTAGTTATCCTACGAATACTCTGAACAAGAAACTTTTTGCCAGTACTTTTTCCCACTGAGATGGTCATATCTGGAGTACCTATAACATAACAATACACAATAGTAATAATTTTACTTTACATACGACTAACAAAATAGTAATATTTACTGAAAATCATCTAATAGAGCTGTGGATGGTTACACTAAGCTTTGTTTTGTTTGATGCTTTGTTTCAACAACTGTTGTACAGTGACATTTAGTTAAAAACCTTTATGACAAAAATGGTAATACACACACACAAATAGAGAGATAACACACACACATGTATACAAAAACACAGGGAGGGAAACACTTACACATCTTTGCAGCATCAAATTCTTCACAATGTGTGTTCAACAATTTTAGTACTTGTTTAATGGGAGATGGTTTTGAACTAAAATAATATGTTAGTTAATAAAGGGTTAGCTAACCGATCAGAGGGTCTAAGGTAGACAGTTTATAATGTCTAGTATACTCATTGATGATCCTATTAGCTATGAACCTACAATAATTAATGTATTATATTATAGAATTTTGTTTGAATATACATTAGCTTACCTTTGTATATATAGAACAATATCGTTCAGCACCTTCATAATCCTGTAAATGATGAGCAAAGATATTAAGACCTTTTTAATGTTCATCCATAAGTATAAATTATAAAGACATATAATAACCACATAATAACTACTGTTATGTACATGTACTAATATACTCTCTCATGATATTTTTACAATAAATGTGTTAGTATATACATATATATACATGTACATGTATAAAATTTAATATTCCTATGATTAAAGAAAATAGCATATGTATCTGGCCTTTTAAAAGTATTTTAAAGTTCTCTTCTCTCAACTTGAACACTTTTTATAAATACAGCATACCAAGATGAGTATAAAAGACCTCATCCTAGAAAACACAACAGCAAACAGTATACCTGTAGTATTATTAATACATACATTATCAATATATTAGACTTATTAAATGATATATTAGTATTAATAATACACTATTACATTCAATTCTAGTTCATGCATTAAGTGTTCTAAGTAGAGTAGACTAGCTTCAACATATGGTGATAATTTTTCAAGTACTACAAAATGTTCTAGTTGTATACGTCCTTTGTCTTTACCAAGTCTGTCAATAAATATTTTAACTCCTTTTAGTTCATCATGATCTAGTACCCATTTAGAATACTTCAGTAGTAAATCATTATCAATAAACCTGGAATATAAAGATAATATAATATTATATTGTAGTAATATTGCTAACATCAGCAATATTAAATACTCATTATAGAAACCACCAAAGTGTTACACTATAACACTGTCAGTTAGATGTATAACATATCATATAACTTCATTTCATGTTTAGCATTAGAATGTTAGCAGTACTATACTAATATTAGCAATAATTATCTCTGAATAATAATTATCTGAGTAATACTTTATATATTATATATATATATATATATATATATATATATATATATATATAATGATCCAAAGAATTTAATAATTCTATAGCTTATGGTTATTTTATTAAAGCCATAAATGATAACAGAGCTAGGCCTCATAAAAGACAACTATAATAATAAAGTATATTAATATTTGCTATAATTTATTATTATAGTTGTCTTCTATGAGGCCTAGCTCTGTTATCATTTATGGTTTTATTAAATAACTATAAGCTATAGAATTATTAAATTCTTTGGATCATTTTCTGTGTACATTGATGCATTGCATGTCATCTATATTAAAAGATCATTTTGTCACAAGGAGTGAATAAACTACAATTGATTATAATTATCTATCTGTTGTCATAGTGATAATGATACAAACATGTACCATCTATCAGTAATTTTTACAGGTCCCTCTTGTAATTTTATTACTTCTAATTTTGTCTAAAAAAGGGAAAACAAATAATAATAGGTATATTTACAATACACTTCATAATGCTTCCAAAAGTAATGACAATCAGAATGATAACAGGATAACAAGGTCACAACACAATTACAAGTCTGTGATGACAAATGACTCAGAGGAAGAAGGCAGCAAATAATGAGCACAAATACCAATACATTATATGGTATGTAAACTGTAATCACTAGCAGATATCACTGCTCCAAAGATACATTAGTGTTTTTAGCAGCACCAACCTAGTCCTGACTATTTCAATTGAGTCAGTGATAGTGACAACATTCATCAAATTTTTTTTCAAAGTCTACTTAAAAATATCAATCTAAAGTCAATGAATTTCCTGCTGTTCATAGCCTCAATGATAAAAAATATATGTGTGGTAAACTGAAATTTATAGAACTTTAATTATAGGTTGTACATTTTTCACAGTAAAGAAAAATTTTAGAAGAAATTAAAAATCAAGAAGAAAACCTATAAAAACACATTGAGGGCTTGAAAGGTTCCTTAGGCAATGTAATCACTCTACTTGTAGGAAGAAATTATTGCAATCATTCCTAAAGCAAAACTAAATTGATAAATATACTATGGGTTTAATGCTGAGACAAATTGAGATCCTTTAAAGTGCAATCACATAGTTTTTTACACTGTAAACAGGTTATGATAAATGTTTCTTTCACTATAAAGGCTAAACTGTTCTTTGAAGAGCTCAAGCAAAGAGATGTAAGATAAGAGATGTGGGTCATGTGTTGTTAGGTGGGATTGGTAATATTTAATTAACTATGGCAAACCAATCGCACCATCCAAATATTATTGTATCAATCCAGAATATAGCCTGTATAACATCATTGGAATGTTTAATTAACCCTCAAATCATACAATAATACTATAATAAATTTTATTACCTAGGATTGTGTATGCAAAACTTTTTAAGCTATATATGAAGAAAATGACATCTTTAGAATAAATGATTAAACAGCCCCCTACATGTAAATTATTTATATGGTCACAGCAGGAAAATAGGTAAGAAAGTGAAACATTTTATATTGAAGATATAAATTTTAAAAAAACAATTGTAGGAAAGGAAATATCAGCCCAATACAAAGAATGCAAACAACATAGTATCAATGACAACTACATCATCCCTACATAAAGCAGTACTATCAACATTCATTGTCACACAAGCCATAAGAGAAATGACTGATGGCTGTTGTTCCACTGTACTATTTTCTACATTCTGTGTTACTTCAATTAATGACTAGATTAGTCTCACCTCTACGTTGTTTAGTACTGATCACTAGTAAAAAACACACACACACATAGTAGTAATAATTACTACTATATAGTACTGATCTTTATATGCCAAGATTATAATAACAATTAAGATAGCAACTATTAGTATTAGTAAGATAATGATAATAATACCAACAATAAATATATCACTTAGTTCTAGATATAAAAAAAGATATAATGAACAACAGTTATAACATATATGTAACTTACTACTAGATCCACTAACTGTAAACTGGAAGCATATTGTAGTGGATGTGAATGATACTGGATGTACTTTTGTAGTAGTAGGAGTGGGACCTATATCATTTATATATTAATGTACTTATTTAAATTCAGTGACTTATTTGGTACAATTATAATTTCTGAAGAGTTTCCTGACCGTTCTAAGTTCCAATAAATATTAGTAGATATAACTATATATGAATTGATATCTTCCTGTACTTAGCTTGTACGCGTATAATTCTATACAGATGAATATTAGCATTCATACTAACTTCATTAAACTATGATGATTATGTTATCACATTGGTTATAGTCTGGTTAACACCCAGTACAGTAATAATGTACTGGAAGGTAGAGACATCAATTATATTAGTATACTTTGTATAGATATAAAGAGTAGCTTGTCCTGGAGAATGTTCTAATCATGAACTAATAACATGTACAGATGGAATCCCTACATTATATTATATATAATAACAATATAGTTGATATATGCACCACCATTCTTAGATACTACTGTAGTGTTACTGCTATCAGTAACCATAACATCATTATATATTTTATATTAATTATAAACTATAATTATGACATATAAGATGAATGCTTGATGAAAGTTGAGAATGCTGTTTTCTCACAATGGGTCATAAATTAAAGCTAGATTTATTAGTACCAACTAAGAAAGTTTCAAACATTTATTGTTATTATATCAAAATGGTGAACTATGCAGTTATTTAGTGATATAATAGGTAATGTGTCTAATGTGTTCTTCCATGAAGTTGCTTTTTATACCATTGCATAAAATAAATAATCTTTGTGAAGTTTTTAAAAATTGCAATTTTTTGTTTACAGTTCACTATTCATCCTGAGCAAGAAAAATTCACACAGGATGATGGTCTTCAACCACCACTCACTCTTACCTCTCCTAACACCTAACAGGAGCTCATTGCAGCTACCTTTCACAAACTCAATTAAAAGACATTGGTTGGTGTTAGTGATTTTTCATTATTGCTGGTGAGTTGACTTGTCACTTCCATATTTAGTGGTGCTGAGACCTTTAACAACAAAATAGTCCTGGATAACTAAAAATAGACAAACATTTGTATAACTCGAAAACAAATTAATGTTAGACTTTAAATGTAAATAAATAGCTGACATATGTGGAAAAAGAAATTTAATGTCAAGTTTTGTGGAGAAGCAGGTACACTTAATTTGTATTGGTTGTAAAATTGATTTAAAAATATAGATATGATGTATTGTTTTCATTATATGATCAGAGAGATCGAAGTAAGTGGAGTATCTAGTAAGTTTTTACTTGCTTATGTCAAGTGCTTTATGGACATACTGTAGTGACCGTGATCATTTTATTTCTGTTTCTCAAGCTAATTCGAAAGTTAGTACATGGTCCTCTTAAACAGTTACTATATCTATATCTGTCAGGAAGAAAGATAGGTAAAAGGGTAACAAACAGCTTGTAGTAATAAATGATCTGGTCAATTGTTGTTTGGTTACAATGGTAACACACCTACCAATCGTGAATACAAAAATATTTCTATATTTATCTTCA
This sequence comes from Xestospongia muta, assembly GCA_963693285.1. Taxonomy (NCBI): domain Eukaryota; kingdom Metazoa; phylum Porifera; class Demospongiae; order Haplosclerida; family Petrosiidae; genus Xestospongia; species Xestospongia muta. The sequence goes on from OY848917.1 coordinate 18,743,862, forward strand.
TATAACACTTTGTCACTACTTCACAAATCACTACATTTTTTTCAGTAGACTGTTGTCATGTTATTGACATTTTCCCTGACTTGTGGATAATGTTAAATGATCAACAATTAACAGGTATACTCCAATATTACATCATTATATTACACATCACATATATCCTTATCATCTCTCTCTCTCTCTCTCTGATAGAAGATGAAAGTACAATGAACAGATACCAAATGATCTATTCCATCCTTTTGTTAAGTATTGTCTTAATAATAATAATAAATCCAGACCAGTCATTAGTGATGCTATATGATGCATTGGAGGGTGCTATCTCTGAACTTCCACTTCTGAAGAATAAGCTAGAGATGATAAGGTAGTTAGCAATATTATTTGAAGGAACTATATAGTTAAAATTTTTACTATATTTCAGCAAATTGTTTATAGATAAAATTAATTTTCCTCCCAATAAATGATTTTTAACAAACTAATTTATTTAATTAGCAATTTCAAAATTATAGCAACATCTACTCAAACAAAAATATCTAGCAATTATAAAAATTACAGCAGCACCTAAAATATTGATGTTTAATGCAAAAATATAGCAAGTTTGCAGCAAAATGTAATTAGTTAATTATGAGAGAAGTTCATCATCTTTATCTGGTATGAATTCCTTATCGTCATAATCAGATTGAACAGACAATGGATTGGTTTGTTGAAGGGAACTCATTTTTTGTGGAATATCACTATTACGTCCTGCCTTGCTAATAGACAACTTTCTCATTCTAGCAATAATGCAGATCATTATGATTATTCTATGGAGAAAACAATACAATAACAAAGGTAAGTATCAATTATATGAACACCAAATTTTACCCTAATCTTTCACATGTAAATAAAACATAACAAATATAATTAGTTATCATCTATATGTCCTTACCCAATACTCATAATACAGATTGCTATTATAAGAAACAGGAGTCCAGAGACGAACAGTGATCCACTTATTTTAGAGGTCTGTTGAAGTGTTACTGGTGATGGTGATGTCACTATGATTGTTGGTTTACTGGTCATTGATGATACAAGTGTACTGGTCAATATCTCTGACACTATTACTATATAGAAGATGTACATTATTTTATAATTTGTATTATTATATAAGGTGTGACAGTAATATGACAGTAATAATTATGTAAGTGAACTGTGAATATTTGTCAAAATAATTATTTTTACAAACTACTACTACTGATAGATATATATTGGTTGATTTAACTAGTCCGTGATCATTCACATTGCATATATTATAATAGTGGTAGTAAATATCATTATGTTTCATTGAGTATTAAATATGATGATAATTGACACTTGACAGTTATGTAGTTAAGCAATGAAAATTCTGTTTAAGAATTAATTAGTTAGAATTTCATTAATGGTGGACCTATGTGTAAGAGCTGTTAATATAGAGTTTATAACAGGGAGCCATACTACCACACAAATATCTTTTGATTAATCATTTGTTGAAGTACACAAACTAACCATTTCATAGTAATTAGTAATCAAAAATGGTTTAATTATGTTGTTAATGGCTGAATATAAATCTGAAAATTTCATTAGCTTTTAATTTCATTTTCAAATTTATATTATTTATTTCATTCTTTTGTGTTTTATTCAGAGTCATAAATTTGGTTATTAAAGCAACTGCAAAATTTAAACATTTCTAGATTTGTAGGAATGTATACAACCTAAGTGACCATGGACAGATTAAAACAACCAATCTCTTTTTTATCAGTAAATTCTTGTATATATACATGTAATATATAGTAGTTTTTCTAATGTACTACAATACTTTTTATGCAAACAATTTACTTTAATGTGTCCTGTTATTATTATTATTACCTCCACAATCAACACCAGCAACTTTAGATTGATATGTCCTGCCTACATATAATTCTAAAGTATGATGAGAACAGTCTGATAACTCCTCTTCTTGACCACGACAATTAACATTGCTATATCGTATTGCTCGTTTAGGATGTCCATAAGTAGAATTGAACATAGCCATTCCAGCTATAGTGAGTAGTATAATTAGTATTTCCTGTCAGCATAAACATACCACTAGCATTGTATCCTCCAAGTTGTCGACACACAACTCTGGCATCATTGTCATCCCAACCATGTTCTGCCACTAGACACCAAACATTGTCTAGACATATCTCAACTGTTCCTTGAAACATATGAGCACCACCAGTAAGTTGTATATCTCCTTCTTTACAGCCTGCAATTAAAGGAAGTAATAGTTAAATGATTTGTTTGAAGTCATATGATAAATGTGAGTTTAAAATGATACCTATTAAAACATTTTTTGGTAATCCATGAAACTTTCTACCTTTCTACCTTGTATGAACAAACATTCCATTAGTTAATATACTTAAGTTCAAGTGAAAATTGGATAAAATCTACAACAAGTAGACAAACTTCACAGTGCAAAGTCAAGTGAATTTTACCTCAAGGAAAATCATATGGCCACAAGTTCACAGAAAAAACCCAGCAATTTTCTTGGATGAACAAGTGCCTCCAAAACAACAAATGCTTTAAAAACTTTGAAATATGCTCAGTTCACATTCTTTTAGTACTAACAGTTTCAAACACAGAGTATTGATATTATAATTATATTATGTAATGAGGTTTGTTTGTTTCATGATTTTATTGTTTTGTTGTATACAATGATCAAAGTTACAAATGAAATGAAATTTAATCTTTTAACTACCAAGTCATATAGCAACCAATGAAATTTGTTAACCCTAACAGTGAGCATTAGGGCAATGGGTATAATTAATCAGCTTGAAGTTTCTCATTAGGTTGTTTGTCTGTCTAAATTTCTAACATTCTATAGCTATAGTATTGCATAGACACTGCTATTAATTTAATAAACTTTGTAGGTCTAATCAGTGTTTCACTGTGAAGTCAGTATTTTCCAAAATAACAAATTAATTATTATAATATAATATTAATAATATTATATTAATTATTATTATATAATACCGAGTGAGTATTGTGTATTGACAAATGTTAACAAACTTACCATCATAACACAGAAGACCAATAATGTACCTGCTACTACAAAAAAAGGCTGGAAAAACAGATTTAGAGCATTTAGAGAGATCTTGTTCATGTCCATAGCAGTCTACATTGCTATATACAATTGGTTGACCTCCATATCCATAACTACCAGATCGATCAATAATAGCTCCTATCATATGAAATGATATAGTTTCTATAATGTTATCTCTTACCATTTGTATTACTGTATCCAAGTTGTTTACAAGCAACATATGCTGATGATTTTCTAAAGTTAGTAGCACAAATTTGTCCCCACACTCCATTAGCACAAACTTCAAGTCGTCCTTCTCTATCCAAAGTACCATTAACCAGACGAACATCACCTTGATTACAGTTATCAGACTCTACAAACAAATCACTTTTACTACAAAAGTAGATGTAAACTATATCAGTGGTTGTTATTATGACTAAACTCTTTGGACATCATACTGAATAATTATATTAAGAAAACAATATAATATTTAATATCTCTGTTAAAATATTTATAATCCAGATATTATTGTTGTATTTTTATATGGAGTTGCATCTAATGATAGAGGTAACTTGTGTATAGTACTTACAACAACTTACCATGACACTTCAATCCAATACGATTATATTGACAACCAAACCTATTACACTGATTTCCAATATTAAGAGAACAGTATTTGATATTGTTATATTGCTTCCTACAGTATTGACTGGATAAATAGGCTTCTGTTGTTCCATTTCCATAACGTCCATCAGTTATAACTGTCGCGTCTATATTAAGATGAGTAGTATGTACATTAGTAAAATGTGTTGTATTGTAAATCCCTAGACAAATCCCAAATCTTATACATTAAACTCTCAAGCATTGACTTAATACAATACATAGTCATAACATACAAGACACTTCATGTTAACTGTATACTTAGATTATATGGCTTAGGACTCATTCCACTGTTTCCCACTACTCAGCTTGATCTACACCATGAGAGAAATTATTCATTCAAACACAGTGTAGTAAAAATAAGGGAGGGACTGACCATTTCCATTAATTATAAATCTCTTAGGCATGTTCACATGTCATATAATAAGCAATCAATTATGTTGACAATACGAAATGATATCATCAATGCACTGTATCTGAATGTACATTAAATTTGTACTTAGCTTCAGAAATTGATTCAATGCATATTGTGTTTGGAGGTGTGTTAAAATATTAAGCTAAGGTATTAAATAACACTATGTTTCTATTTTGTGACTTTCAAACCCAAGAAATCAAAGCAACCTGTATAAGTAACCATTGACACAAATCAAAATTAATGAACCTAATTAATGCTACCACATTTGCTATAAATTAAGTGTGACTTGAAATCTTTCATTAAAGAAACTTAGCTTCTTCCAATCTGCAATCTTCAAAATTGGCAAAGTACAGTCATTTACAACAACAAGAGTACCATTAAGATATCTTAGGACAATGCTACACAATATAATTATAATCTTGTCCCATGGCCATTGTGTATACACATTCAAAATGTTTGGACACACTTTACGTACACAACATACATTTGCCCTGCCTCCATTTCATGTATCTTCCGTCTCCAGTGAAATATATCTCAATAACTACTACAGCAGACATGTTACTATCATTACTATGACTATTATATATCTAAATTAAATGATATACTTACAACTGTTAGCAACATATCCAAGTTGATTACAAACAGTCGATGCAAACTTGGGATTTACATAACGATTGCTACATATAGACGTCCATTCTCCTTTAAAACATATTTCAAGTCTTCCTTCTTTACTTGAGTTTCCACCAACTAATCTAACATCATAATCATCTGGACAACTGTTATTAAAACCTAAACAAGTATAGAGTAAGATCAAGTAATATATGGATGGATGGATAAATGGTGAAAGATGAAAGCATGATAAATAAGATAAATTTTATTTGTAAAGACAGGAAGGGATATGCTAATTAATAACAATAGATAATAAACATTGTACTTTTAGTTTAGTATAAGTGTAATTATGATATCTTGAATACAAACAAAACATTAAAGGAGCATTCCAGCTCTGCATAACTTAATCTCAACTTATTTTTGTCCAATGTAAGTAGCACAGCAAACACTTTGTGTTTTTATTGCTTACTAATATATACATATAAGCCATGTTTAATAAGTGAAAACCCTACTTTTATATGATGGGACTTCATTGTAATTACAGCTAGTGCCAGCTAAAATTAAATTTTACTTATAAGCAGATCTTGATATGTTGTTAGTTTTTGTAGTTTAAAAATTATATTGCGGTTCTATTGCGGTTTTATTGCATCCACATTTGAGGTGAGTGACAATACCATTAGGATAATATATAAAAGCAATCACTTCATTAAATGCTTACTAATATATACATATAAGCCATATTTAATAAGTGAAAACTTCTACTTTTATATGATTGGACTTCATTGTAATTACAGCTAGTGCCAGCTAAAATTAAAGTTTACTTATATTGTGGTTCTTCGTGTCATATCTTTATTATAAGGAAACCACAAAAGTTTATATAACACCAGGCCAAGATAAGCTAGTTAAGTGATATAAGGTGTTGCTATTAGCAGAAAAAACGGTACTTCCATGTTTTTATATAGCAATAGTCACAAGATATACAAGTGCCTTACTTTTTGAAACTAATTATACATTATTACACTCAATACTGATTCTAATCTCTGAAAATATCTAGCTAGTTCACTAGATAAGCAGGTCCCTTAAAACTTACAAAGTAAATAATTTCTTTAATATGATTTTATCTGACATACTGTCATTTATTATAATTACATTGTTGACATCTATTGAAACTAAATTGTGGTCAAAAACCTTAGCTTGATATACTCACATGTAAAATTCAAGATTATTAATTTAGGCTAGAAGTCTCTAACAATAATATAACATATACCTAGGATTCTGTTAATAATTAAAACACCTTAAATATACCATTAATGGTTATCAGTGTAGTAAAATCATTAGCATTCATAAATATGTAAGCTGCTATAGACGACAATATATAGTTGACATAGCAAAACTCATAAGTGCAGGCTGTAGGTGTTCAGTCTAAAAGATAGCATAACTTAGTATTGATAGATGATAACAGTTTTATAAAAATATTTCACTAAAGGTGAGCATTATTGCCTTGGCTACGTAGCCGTAGTTCTATAATAAATAAATTATTCATTCTATTCCTCTTACAAAGCATGTATGTTTTACGTGTAAATTTGAGCTATGATTACTCCTACTAACTTAATAAAAGCATTAAACAATGCCTCAAAATAGTTTATAGTTCCATGTGTATGTACAATTGTTACACAGCTATATATAATGAATGGCTTAACATGTAGGTTAGACACAAATTAAAAACAAAAGTTAAATTCAAACCTGGTGACATAGAACAGTTGAGCATGACTGTATCTCGTAGAGGGTTACAATAGATTGAATTTGTTCTGAAATATGAAGAGTAACTATTGCATTTAAATAGTGTTTCAGATTTTATGTTACAGTATGAATATGGTCCAAATCCAAATTTAGTCCATGGTCCTCCATTATAACGATAGAAAGGATCTAAATTAAAATACAAAATTTATAATCATATTTTGCTATACTATCTCTATTTATTTACAAGTGAGACAATTATTAGTTATATTTTCTCACATTGATTATTATATCCAAGTTGTTTGCAGGCAGCTCTTGCTTCATTACATCCCCAACTATAGTCACATACTGCTGTCCAATGTCCTGTTGAGTCACATATCTGTAACATACCACTGTCTCCTGTACTGTTAGTGGTAATGTTGTAAAGACGAATTTGTTGAGATTCACAACCACCTATAATTAATAATATGATTAACTTACTAATAATGTTTTCATGAAAAATGTAAAGAACTCACTAGTATCAAGATTGCACTGAAGATTCAGAGAATCTCTGGCTCTATTACAAGCACTACTTGAGGACAAACCAGAAGGACTAAGGCAACTAAAGACATTTGACTTGCTACGACTACAGGAGCTTTTGGCTGCATATCCAAAAGCACCACCACTAGGTCCATTATTGATACCAGTTATCGGATCTGTTAGCAGAAAGTATATTCATTCAAACATCATATATTTTAAACATAATTGTACTCACTTGGATTATTGTATCCTAATTGTTTGCAAGCTACAATAGAGTGAGACTGTGTCCATCTATAGTCACAGACAGCTAACCATTTACCAGACTTGCATATCTGAAGCATGCCATTATCTGGTACTGAAGCAGTGCCATTGTAAAGGCGAATGTTACCGTTTGTACAGGCGGCACTAGCTGAATACAATAATAATATAATTCAATAATAAAAACACAGTCAATAAAAGATCTATCGCATAATCTACGCATAAATTACATATACCTAAGTTATGTAGAGCAATGACAGAGAACAAAGCAAAGAAGACACGAGCACAAATCATCTTCGAGAAATCATATGCCGGAAGTCATTCCAACTTTATTAAACACTAATTAATTATTTGTTATTATAATATATTTAATTACAGTAAAAGGGTCTTCATAAAGAATTATATATAGAATGTATCAAGGTAAAAACTCATTTGTTCCTTGGTCCTTTCACTCTGGAATCCACTTCCCTACAGCGTAAAATCCTCTAATTCACTTACTGAGTTTAAACACAATGTAAAAAATTGTTTACTGAAATTTTAAGTATATATATCTACAGTTTCTCTCTCTCTCTATATATATATATGTAGGTATATATATAATATTTACTTATTTATTTATAATAGTGTCTGATTGTTGTTTGTTTGTTTTTGCCCTTCAGACTAGCACTATGCTATTGGGCATCAGTTGTACAAGAAAAAAAACCTCCGTGCAATCTCTCCTGGTGTATTCACATCAATCAAATTTGTTTCAAAGGCCATGACACTGCTTGGTTAGATTTATTAGCACTTCTATCATAACTCTACTTCATCTGTACTATTTAAATTGCATTTAACATCAATCCTCCACATCTTAATATACTGTTCATACATAGGACCCTCATTCCATGTCTGATGTCAATGAATTAGAAAAGTTTCAACACTTAAAATTAATATTATATTAAAATTGATATAAATATAATAAATTGTTCATTAAAACAAGGTAAATTTTAGCTAGTTAACAAAAAATGAAATATCTAAAGTACACAAAAACTACATGAAAACTAATAGCAATTGAGCGATCTTTGAAAAAGATAGAGAGGGCGTGCCATCATAATAAATTATTTAGGGGGTACTTCCACATCTTCAAATAGACTGATATTTATCCACAGTAATCAATGTATCTATAATGAATAAAAAGGAATGTGTCTTATGATGTTCTTTCAGTAGTTATAAATAGCAAGAAACTTAATGAAGGGTTTTTAATTCCTTCAAATTGAACACAAAGTACATTAAATATAAAAATATGTATCATTCTTGGGTTTAAACCTGTGCTACAAAACTCGAAGGAACCTTAATACTAGTGATCTGATGTAAAATCACAAACTAGGTTTAATTCCAAACTCATGTACAATGGATCTATGGAACATCCACTTCTGGCTCCTCCTCTCATTCATGGTGTAATCCAACTATCTTTCTGAAAAACAAGCTTACATTATGTGTGGTGTCTGACACAAACTGCTTCAGACCCAACATGACTAAAACAAGTCAATGCATTTAATATAAGGAAACTCTAAATTATTGATTACATAACCAGTCTTACTAGTTAAGAAGAAAGTTCTTGATGTTTCTAAATAAGCTAAACACATCTAAAGTAACCACTGCACCTAGGTGAATAAGAAAAACTATAAATGTTTATCTCTTAGCAAAATGTTTAGCAAATTTTGTAATTAATTTATACCCAAATAACTTTATTAGATTTAAAATGTCACCCGTAATAAGTATTTCTCCTTATAATTATAATTTACCTATTTCCGGTAAAAGTGGTATGATCATTACAGGAAGTAGGTGAATATCTAAGATCAGTAAGTAACATATACTCTATGTATGAAGTCGTAAATATTTATACATTGTATGATATGTGGAAGAGAGTTTACTTATACCACACATATACACATAACACACACACACACACAAATACACTATACGTGTTGACTACCATATTTAGTGTTCTAATAAATGTTATGTCTATATACTATAAGCCATACCACAATAATTTAAAGGAGTATGGATCTTCTGTGTTAGATGTCATGTTGTTTCTAACTTTGTGAACGTTAATCGATTTTGTTACTAAGTCATATAAAATGTATGTTATATATGTAATGTTAACTGCTAAGTAATAACATTCATTAATCTATTCTATTTGCCACATGCATCAATGGATAAAGCCAATTAACATTCATTAAAATTAAGTTAGTTATATTGTCAAATGGCTATATCACTTCAGTCTGATAAGGTGTCTGTGCACATATAATTGACAAATCTATTTGTTAGTCATACTTCACAATAAATAATGACATGACTGAACTTAATATGGATTTAGTGTTTTTATCTAAAACTATCTAAGCTAGCAACAACAGATTCATGAAACATGGCTATGAGTTTTGTGAATGAAATAATATAATAATGTGTGCAAGACAAGGGTGTGTGTCCTATTTTATATATCCATTTAGTGTAGTCTTTGTTCCTCTAGCCCTATCTATCAAAAATTTAGCTTCCTGTCTCATTTCCTCTAAGTTCAAAGAAAGATATTACAGCCAAAAAAGAGTTGAAATGTAGTGCTTTGAAATTCTTGCCAATTGAGATACTTTTAACTCACTTTTAGTAGAAGATACACACACTGCGATAATTAGCAGTGTTAAACAGAGAGTAACTAACAGTTATTGTTATCAATTTCCAACAAATCAAATTGCTTTATTTAAGATATATCTACTCTGAAATTACCACCTACATAATAACCACATAGTCACAATGTGGTTGCCATTGTATGGCCAGGCAATTAAGGGGAAGTAAACATCTGACCATGTGGTCTTGAGGCCTAGGAAATGTGCGTTAACCAAAATTAATCATGTAGGCAAATAATATTTAGTAGCTAAATTGGTAAGTGGTGTCAGTTTTTCCACTGCATGTCCAAATGTAGGTCTGACCCAACCATTAACCATCCAATACAATCTATATGGCTTCCTGTCTCATTTATTCTAGTTCAAAGAAAATAATTAACCAGGAAAGAGCTGAAATATAGTGCTTTGAATTTTTTACTGATTGAGTTATTTTTCTTGTTTGCTATACAACCCTTTCATTTCACTTTTTGCCATTGATCATTTTATTACAGTCATATCAGTCTCTATAATGACTTTAAGAATGTTCCAGAAGACATAATCATATAACAAATAGTTTGTGTTTATAATATGTATTGTAATCTAGCAGAAGAAAATGCTATATTTATCTACTAGTGACCAATAGATAATCATGTACTAAAGCTGTTTATACTTGTTAAATTTGAATGTACTACCTTATTCAGTCTTATTCCACATACATCAGGCTATGAATAGACAATAGAGGTTTGTAATGGAGTAGTCAGAGGCTAACGTTAGACAAATGGTGCTGAAGGTTAAAATTATAGGATTATATAAACTGGCTATCCATCTCACATTGATCCACTAATTAAAGTAGTAAAAGATTAAGTTGAAATAAGAGGAATAAAATAGAGAACTACTTCATATCTATTACTCTATATACAAAGAATGTAGTACAGTATTAACAACTTCTACTAGTGCACATGATATAGTTAATTAAGAAGTAAACATTATGTTATATGAGCAATTTCAAGTATATCTTCATATAAGGTTAGTTACATATAAAGATACATGTATGTAGTATAAGGCTGCTTCAGTACACTATGGTGTCTTCCATAATAGTACCATAATAACTATAACTAACTTACAAACATGTTACTACACAAATATGCAATTAACATATACTATATGTGTTATCCAAAGTGAGTGGATGGTAGGAGCAATAACTGTAGCTAAAGCTATCGTGATAAACTGTGTTGACCTAGTAGCAAGGTACACTGTATTCAATAAACTGACAACAATTTGAAAATATATTTAACAGAAGCAACACACACTGTGATAATTAAATGTTTTAACCAGGGAGCAACCAAGAATTATAGTTATCTATGTCTAACAAATCAGATTGCTTTATTTAAGTTATGTCTACTCTAAAATTATTGCCTACATAGTAACTACATAGTCCCAATTTGGTTTCCATTGTATGTCCAAATATTAGAACTAGGATAGAGAAACATATGGCCATGTAATCTTAAGGCCTAAAAGATATTAGGCAAAAGTTGATCAAGTAGGCAAATTAATATTAATAGCTAAATTGGTAAGTGATATCAGGTTTGGTACTACATGTCTATATGTAAATCTAACCCAGTCATTTATTAACCATTTAACCATTTATTCTTCCTTTACAATCTATACCTATGCATCCATGCTCCAATACTGGTACTCATGTATAGGGTTATTAGGATACACAAACTAAGACAGTGGACTAGAAATTGTTACAAGAAACAGACATAAGGGTAGCTAGTCCTTGTACTCTGTTTCTACATTGTCTAGTTTAGAGCCACAATTAGGACAATTGTATGAAGATGAGCGCATGTAGGATTATTTTTCTCTTAATTGTGATAGTCATTATGACAATAGAATAATATGATATAAACAAACACACCCTTATAGTTACGATATAGGCTAAACTTAGTATTGCCTGGCATACTTTGCAAGCCAGGCAGAATCGTACAATAACAGACTATACCACAATACTGAACAAATAAAATGCCATATTGACAGTTGATCTTTAAGCAATAAATATGTTATATGTGACTATTTTAGCTAACATTTTAATCTTCATTGTTACAAGAATACTGTAAGGTCAAAATTGTAGGATTACACAAACAGGGTCCTAACCGTGCATCTATCTCACATTAATCCACTGATCAATTAGTAACAGGTCAAGTTGCAATAAAGGATCTAGCTTTCAACAAAATAGAGAACTACTTCATTTCTATCACTATATGTACAATAACTAAAACTATGAGTAGCAAATTAACCCGAGTATGTCATATTAATTAATTTCTAGTAGCTCACGTGGTCATAAATTAGAAAGTGTACATCGTGTTACATGAAGGATTATACATTTCAAGTATATACTTCATATAAGGTAAGTTATAGAAGTTTATATATGTGTATTGTATAAGGCTGCTTTAGTGCACTATGGTGTCTTCAATTATAGTACTAATTAATTTACTACATTACTATCATGTTACTATACACATGGCTAAGACATACAACGTGTATATGCAATAATAGTGAAATGGAATCATGGTAAGAGTAATACTATAGCTATAGCTTTAGTGATAAACTGTGGTAACCCAATAAGTATATTTCATAAACTGACAGCTAGTTGAAAATATACAGTGATTTTAGTAGAAGCCACACCCCCTGTATTAATTAACAGGAAGTGACTAGTTATCTGTGCCACACCAATCAGATTGCTTCATTTAAGTAATGTATACTCTGAACTTATGTATTACATTGCATACATAATAACTACATAGTCTCGATGTGGTTGCTGTCACATGCTAGACATTCAAGGGGAGAGAAACATCTGGTCACATGATCTTGAAGAGATGTATATTAAGTAAAAGTTGATCAAGTAGGCAAAATAATATTTATTAACTAAATTGGAAAGTGATGTCAGGTTTACCATATTACATGTCCACATGTAGATCTAACCCAACCACTTAGCCTTCCCTAATGATCTATACCTATGCATCCATGTTCTAATTACTAGTACTCATGTATAGGGTCACTAGGGTAGACAAACTAAGACAGTGGACTAGAGATTGTTGAAGGAAATAAAGCACAAGGGCAGATAGTTCTTATACTCTGTTTACTATATTGTCTAGTTCAGAGCACAAGTAGGGCAAGTAATTAGTCCTGTAGATCTGACCCAACCATTTAGTCTTTCTTCATAATCTATACATATCATGCTCTACTTACTGTTACACAAGGGGTAACTGTCCTGGCTCTCTATTTCCTGTAGAAACATACAGTTCATCGTCTAAGTTTATCTACCCTAATAATGGTATACATGACTTCTATTTTCTATATTATCAAACTAGTTAGAGCCACAATTAGGGCAATTAATTAACCTAAGCCAGCCCATAGGTCCAATTCAACCATGATTGATTAGCAGAATTCTGGAAACTATCTTTCATGTTAATGAGAAACATTAGATATCCATCAACAAAACAAATACATTGTGTTTAAAAACATCTAAGCTCTATTAATGAGAAACATTAGGTATCCATCAACAAAACAGATACATTGTGTTTAAAAACATCTAAACTCTATTAGTAGATAAATACCTCATTAACATCAAAGGAAATTATTCATAAATTGTCTGAATATAAACAAAGAGATGAACAGTATTCAGTAATGTTACTACTAGGGTCATTCCTCTCTACCTGCAATGACCATTACCACAAATATTATTGGAATACTAGTATAATACAAACCACAATATTTAATTATATAGTACGTATATTGAGATTATATTGTTAACAAGTCTACATGTACTTATAATGGTGTTGTTTCTTACTATTTTTGTCCTTGATGTCGGCATTTTCTCTTTGTTTTCAATTCTCAAATGTTAGCTATTAAATAAAAATAGATCATGTTGAGGTCGTAGGACATAATGATTATTACATACTATACAATAACAAAAATTATAGAGTAAGAAAGAATAGAATCATAGAATTTATTATTGTAAAGAGATAGCGATGATATTTTTATTGATATAATCTACTAGAGTTTACTAATATTGAATTAGTAGAATAATGATGAAGAATACAATAACAAGTAAGCTAGTCATGTCAGGACATCATAGGCTCTGCACTCCTATTCAGATCACACTTGCTACACACAAATAAAAACAACTGTTGCTATATGTATGAGGATGAGGATGTGTACTAAGTTAGTTTTATTAGTCACATATGACAATAGAATAAAACACGCCTTTATGATTACCATGTGGTCTAAACCCATTGCCTGACATTGTTAGAAAAAATAATTATTTGTACAATGACAAACTATATGCCACAGTTCTGAACAAATGAAATGCCACATTAATATACATTAGTACAATTGTAGCAAAAAAGGAATGATATTCACTTTGTACCAGTGAACACTGTGACAGTTACTATGGCATCTACCAGTGTTCATGTTACAAAGTGAATGCCATTGTCCAGTGTCCACTTCTTAATAGTGTTGATCTGTAAGCACAGATTATATTATATTTAAGTATAACCAGTTCTGCCAACACTTAATCTTTATCTTTAAAAGATTCCTCTTACAACACTCAAAACAATCTTAGGATTCAATTACAATCTTGTGTGAATAACCATCAGGACTACCTTTAAGGTACATGATGTATGTCAAATGTATAATGCTACATATGTGGAGAGTGCTTACAATAGCTTTTCATACATGTGCAATTTAACTCCACCTATCAATTTATTTACATGTATATACGCATGCGCAGTTCAGGGACAACAGCATCGTCATCGTCAGATAATAAAAAAATAGCAAAGAAGACAGATCATATTCTCGTAAGTAGATAATTCACATTTTTTGTACCATACTAGGAATATAGTAATTATAGAAGTATTTATATTTTCATTATGTTCATATTTCTGTAACGAAATATACTAATATGCTCATATTACAAAGATGTGCCATACAAATAGGACAGAGGTTGGACATTACTTTTAAATCAACTATCTAGTGACTTTATATCATTATTATTACATTTTTAAAGTGTTTTGTGTCAAGCTGTTAATAATGCCTTTGTAATAGACACATGACCACACCCATTGCATTGTTTTATTATATGTACATAATATAATACAAGAAATACAAGATGAAGATAACCAAGGAGATATAGAAAAGACATACACAATGGTATCATTCATGACAATATTGTTTTAACTAAAGTAGCAAGCACAACAAGAAATTGGTCAAGACTGGACGTGGGAACAAACACCATATATTATAAATATAAACCATTGAAATAGGTCAAAAGGCATGGCATTACCTTAAGAAACTATGTATTGTGTCGACTATTATCACAATTGTAGTTTTATTAATTCTTTGTCAAGCCATTAACGATGCCTTTGTAATATGGGCATTTGACCACACCCATTGCATTGTTTTATTATAATGTATATGTATATGACTTTAATAATAATATATGATAATCTAACAACAATATTATTATCGTGTATAAAGATATTGTAATATATATTGTACTGTTTTACAGATCTAGATAATATGGATATTCATCCATTTATTTCACAACACAAGACACATATCATAATTGATGATACTGGACAGAACCAAGATGAAAATAACCAGGAAAATATAGAAAAAGATATACACAATGGTGTCATTCATGACAATATTGTTTTAACTGAGGTAGAAGCACAACAAGAAATTGGTCAAGACTGGCCCTGGGAACAAACACCCATTCAATGTAATAACAACGATATAGGGAATTTTGTCAGTGGAAAAATATAAAAGTAATTACAATTATATAGTTCTATAAAATGTAGTATATTTCAAATAGTCAGATTTATTGACAGTACATACAAGATTGTGTGTTAAATGGTGCATAGTGTGTAATTCACACCTGATTATTATAGACTCTATGATACTATTACTGATATTCATAAATTATATCATTTTATATACTATGTTACTACATAATGTCTTATTAGATAGTAATATTGATATCATTAGAAGCTTACTGTACATTTACTTTGTTTTACATATTCCTTTTTTCTTAGGTACATTCTAAAGACAATTGATTAATAACTACTGGTATCATGTTTTGTTTTAGTTAACTGTGAATATACTGCTCCTTAACAATTATTTAATTAAATAATAAAAATAACAACATCGCTGATGTACTATTTTAACTATATGTGTACGTATGAACACTATGAAGTAATATAAAAACACTATCAGTCAGCATTATACAATTAACAAGTTATACAGATATTCAGTTGCTATATGATATGATGATTTTTGCTAGAGTTATCATCTTCTAGGTGATATAACAATGTCCCAAACTGTCAAAATATAGTGTGTATTGTATTCTAACAGAAGAAAATGCTGTATTTAGGTAATATTGGCCAAGAGATAATTATCTACTAAAGCTGTTTATACTTTCTTCAATTTGAGTGTGATACCTGAATCATTATTACATGTACATCTCAGGCTACAAACATGCTATAGAGGTTTGCAATAGCCAGTCAAAAGTTGAAGTTAGACAAATGGGCTATAGGTAAAAATTTTAGGATTACAGAAACTGGATCATAACAAAATTCATCTAACATTGATCCACTAAATCAAGTAGTAACAGATCAAGCTGCAAAAAGGGAAATAAATAGAGAATCACTTCATATCTATAGCTATCTATCACTATACACACAATGAATATAGTACAGTATTAATAACTTCTACGAGTGCACGTGATATTGTTAATTAGAACTACACATCGTGTTATGTGAAGGATTATACATTTCAAGTATATACTAACTAAGGTAAGATATATAAGATAATAAGCCTATATAGTATAAGGCTGTTTTAGTGCACTATGGTGTCTTCAATTATAGTACTATAGTCACTATAACTAATTTATAACAATGTTACTACACAAACATGCAATTGAGGCATACTATATGTATATGTAAATAATGATATAGTTGATGATAAGACCAATTATTAGAGCTAGAGCTAGGGATAGAAACTACAGTGGTCCACAATAGTTGTAGTAGGCATACTGTATTCAATAAACTGACAGACAGTTAAAATATAGTGACCTTAATAGAAGACGCACACTTTAAGATAACTATCTAAGAATAGTAGTTAACTGTGTCTAACCAATCAGATTGCTTCGTTCATACTATGTCTACTCTGAATTATTGCCTACATAGTAACCACATAGCCTCACTGTGGTTGCCAATGAATGGTCATATATTTAAACTAAGGAAGGGAAACAACTGGTCATGTGATCTTGAGGAGATATTCATTAAACTTAAGTTGATCAAATAGACAAAATAATATTTATTAGCGAAATCAGCAAGTGATGTCAGGTCTACCATATGACATGTCCTCATGCAGATCTGATCCAACCATTTAGCCTTCCTTCGTGATCTATTCCTATGCATTGTAAAAATTGATTGGTTGATTTAACTAATACATGGTTATACAGGTTGTATATGCCAATGTAAACATAATACTAGTTTGATTACTGATGTATTATGAGATTGATGGTTTTGTAGCTATATAAACAGTAGTACATTAGTAATATAAACAGTATTATGATTACTTTTTCAACAAAAAAGCTTGCAATTACAACCTATATAACCAAATGATGGTTGAATCAACCACCATTTTTTACAGTGTGGAATCATGCTCTACTTATTGTTACACAAGCGGTACCTATCCTGGCGCTCTATTTCCTATAGAAACCTCTAGTTCATCATCATAGTTTATCTAACCTAATAATGGTATACATGAGCTCTATTTTCTATATTATCAACCTAGTCAGAGCCATAATTAGAACAATTAATTAACCTAAGCCAACCCATAGGTCCAATCCAACTATGATTGATTAGCAGAATTCCGGAAACTATCTTTCATATTAATGAAAAACATGAGATATCTATCAACAAAATAGATACCTCATGTTTATAAACATCTAAGCTCTACTAGTAGATAAAAACCATATTAACATCAAAGGAAATCATTCATAAATTAGAGATGGTTGGTAATATTACTAGGGTCATTCCTCTCTCTATAAGCCCATAGATTATATTATTAACAACAATAATAACAAGTCTACATGTACTTATAATAGTGTTGTTTCTTACTATTTTTGTCTTTGATGCCTGCATTTTCTCTTTGTTTTCAATTCTCAAATGTTAGCTATTAAATGAAAATAGATCATATTGAGGTCATAGACATAATGATTATTACATACTATACAATAACAACAATTATAGAGTAAGAAAGAATGGAATCATAGAAGTTATTATTGTAAAGAGATAGCGATGATATTTTTATTGATATAATCTACTAGAGTTTACTAATATTGAATTAGTAGAATAATGATGAAGAATACAATAACAATTAAGCTAGTCATGTCAGGACATCATATCCTCTGGGCTCATGGTCATGTCATAATTGCTACACACAAATTCATTTTTTGCTATATGTATGAGGATGAGGATCTGTACTAAGTTAGTTTTGTTAGTCACATATGCCAATGAACAAAACTCACCTCTATGGTTACCATGTCATTTAAATTACTACCTGACATACTTTGAAAAAAAAGTACTTGTACAATGACAGAATGTATGTGACAGTACTGAACAAATAAAATGCCACATTAATATTTTAATACATACATACCAAAAAAGAAGGAACGACATTCACTTTGTACCAGTAAACACTATGACAGTTGCTATGACATCTACCAGTGTTCGTTGTTACTAAGTGAATGCCACTAAAAAGTGTGCAGTTTTTAATAGTGTTGATCTGTAAGCACAGATTATATTATATTTAAGTGTGACCAGTTTTGCTAACACTTAAATCTTCATGTTTAAAAGAGTCCTCTTACCACATTCAAAGCAATCTCTGGATTCAATTACAGACATTTCAGAATAAACATTTGATCAGGACTACTTTTGAAATATGTGATGTATGTCAAATGTATAATGCTACATATGTGGAGTGTGCTTACAATAGCCTTCCATATATGTTCAAATGAACTCCACCTATCAATTTACTTACATGTATATACGCATGCGCAGTTCAGGGACAACAGCATCGTACTGTCAGATATTGTAAAAATTGCAAAGAAGACATATCATATTCTTGTGAGTAGATAATTCACATTTTTTCTACCAAACTAGGAATACAGTAATTATAGAAGTATTTATATTTTGATTATGTTCATACTTCTATAACGAAGTATACTAATATATGCTCATATTACAAAATATGCCATACAAATAGGACAGAGGTTGGACGTTACCTTTAAATCAACTATCTAGTGACTTTATGTCATTATTATTACAATTGTAAAGTGTTTTGTGTCAGGCTGTTAATAATGCCATTGTAATAGATGTGTGACCACACCCACTGGATTGTTTTATTATATGTACATAATAAAGTAAAATCCATTGATCCTAAAATTGTACATTATTGTACTGATATACATTTATATTGCTTTCACAGACGTATTGATAAAACATGGATTTGGATGAGGTAGAAGCCCAACAAGAAATTGGTCAAGACTGGCCATGGGAACAAACACCCATTCAATGTACTAAATCTGATATTGGACAATTCGTCAGTGGAAAAATCAAAAAGTAATTACAATTATACAGTTCTATAAAATGTAGTACTCAGACATTTCAAATATTTAGAAC
Organism: Xestospongia muta; assembly: GCA_963693285.1. NCBI lineage: Eukaryota > Metazoa > Porifera > Demospongiae > Haplosclerida > Petrosiidae > Xestospongia > Xestospongia muta. Next base: position 18,763,518 of record OY848917.1, read on the forward strand.
CATTAATAGTACTTACAAGGTTGTGTGTTAAATGGTACATTGTATGTAATTCATGCTGGTTTATTGTATACTCTATGGTACTATTACTGATATTCATAAACTATATCATTTGATATACTATGTTACTACATAATGTCTTATTAGATAGTAATATTGATATTATTAGAAGCTTACTGTACATTTACTTTATTTTACAAATTCCTTTTTTTCTTAGGTAAATGTAAAGACGATTAACTAGATGTTTGTTTCAGTTACTGTGAATATATTGCTTCTAAACAATTATTTAATTAAACAATAATAATAACAACATTTCTTTTGCATCATTGTAATTATATGTGTATGTATGAACACTATGTAACAAATACTATTGCTCAGCATTATACATTAACAAGTTATACACATCTCCATTGACATTCTTAAACAATTAACCTATTCACTGAATCCTAACTTTACCAGATATGATGGTCTTACTATGTTGATATATATATTGAGGTAATTGAGTTGAAAGTGGAATAGGCACCAAACATATGTCAAACTTGAACTCGATGTTTAGCATTGAGTGAAGCTGTGTCACAAAACACAAAAACAAGGTGATTTTAAATAAAACTCTCTACTTTTCATTTTAACTAAGCTAATAATACCTGATGTTGGTGGCTCTCTAATTTTTTTCTATTGGATTCACTCAATAAGACTCATATTACAATTCAAATATTACAAAAACAAAACTATTGATAAGATAGCTAACTTCTCTTAGAATGAAAAACTAAAAACGTCAATATAGCTGTAATTTTTCACAGACTAGAATTAGAGACTTATTTGAAAAATAAAATTTCAAAAACAGAAATATCACGATGCTACCAATAACTGTCACATCTTTACAATAACCTGTATTGCTGACTGGGTTTTGGGTAAGAGGTGGTTTAATACAGAAAGAATTTATAAAGACAACATAAACTTGTGTCTATAATAAGTTAATAATTGTAGATGCAACACCCAACAATTTCATGCATAACAATTTCATGAAATCAGCTATACTAGGTATATTATATTTTATATAGTTACTATAATCACAAACATTTTAGCCCACAAAAAGTTGGAGCCATAAATTATAATACTTAATGATACTGCATGAATGAATTATTGTTGTGGTAATTATTAATAAGTTTGTGAATTGCGATTGTCTTGTAAAAATACAACCATCAATGTAATATTTTGTAGTGGTAGAAGGATCAATGTCACGTAATTTTCAGCATCAAGATTTTAATTTGGATAGAATCGTGACATACTTTGATTGTAACAACAATATTTATTCATACCGTAAATTATCAAATAGATATGATGTTTAGCCACGCATCTAATTGATTCCTATTATAATTCTCTTAATAGTAACATCAACAATACTCTGCTGCTCTGTTGTCATATACTAATTGTTATTATATATAATAAGACAAAACTAACTTTCAAGTTGCAATGTACACACAATCAGATTCTGCATTGACTATGACATCAAAACAGTTAACATACATAAGTTAGACATACATACATTACATTGATACATCTTCTACACAAACAAAAGTCTTAATTTCAAGTCTAATATATTAAATATATATTACACTTTGCAGTTTAAATTGAGAAATGTACATAGGTGAAAATTAACTATGTTGTACATGATTAGAAGTAGACTGTTTTCTACAATCACAATCCGTACAACCATTGGTAGCAAGTTGTAATAAATCTACTTCTTGTCCCACTTGTCAACATAGCATACAAGGTGGTCAGACATCTTGTTGTCAGCAATTTATTTAAATTATATTAATAATAATTATTTTAACTTACTTTAATATTTTCTTTGTAACATTCTGTGTTTAGAGTTGAAGTCAATGACATGTTGTATCATTACACATAAAGAGCTAAACACGGACATAATAGAGAGATAATATGGAGATAATAAGATCAACTAATGCTTACCTTCAATAAAATTATAAAATTGAAGGGCTGTCGTCATTAACTAGTACATAACAAGGTTGCGTAACAATCTTTCATCTGGTAGTAAAAAGATCATTTCATACTCATACTATACAATAAGTACATTAGTAGTGAGCTCAGGAATGGCCACACAACCAACAAAGTTAAGTACATTCATAAAAATAACAAAGGGGATTATTTGATTACATCAGTCTGAGTATAGATATCTATGGTCTGAGGTAAATCTTAGAGTACTAGGATAGCATGAATAGTGATTGCTTTTGAATCAAATATATAATACATAACTGAGTGTAATTCTTAAAATTCATTAGATGATATATCATAGAAATGGCTAGAGATTTACACTCACTAGTGTATCTCTGAATATTTTGTGAGTATATTATATTATATTATATTTGTGTGAGTGTTCCAGAGATAATAAATAATAAAAAAAGATTTAAAATATAATTATTAAAAATACATCAACTAATGACTAACTTACACAATGTAGTTCACACTATTCAATGTCAGGAAAGGGAGAAGACAACACATCGTAGATCCAACTACTTCTATTACAAAGTTGACACTCTCACTTCCAATACAAATATTGACCCTCCCACTCTAAATTATACATGAATACCTACATAAATTGTCTACTAAGGCAGTGAAAATAATACACGTTAGTACAAAGATACGTATGTAGATATTAGAAATACATTTAAAGACATGTGTAAACATAACGTACATCCTATAACCTATGTGGTCTATAAATCCATGGTGTGTGTACACATAATGTTAATTTGCCACACCTAAAATTGAAATGATTTTTATGGCAGCACAGTTGAGAGAATTGGCAACTCTTTAACAACAAGATGCTAGTACAAATGAAATTATTAACTATAACAATATAACAACATCAAAGAGATTGTGTATTAGTGATTGTAGTAACTTCAGTGTAACATAGCAATGATGAGCTAAGTAATTTTTATTTATGTTTGCTTCATCATATTGTCAAAAGTATATGTCTATACCAATCCATTCTTGTACTTGTTTTTATTGATTATAGTTAACGTGAAGAATTTGAGCTCATGAATTTTCTTTTCCTGCTTTATAAATAGTGTTTCCAATGATATCATTAAGAACTAAATTAATATGTATATTTAAAAATAATTATGAAATATATACTACAAGAAAATAACATTATGCAAATCAACAGTATTACATAAAGTACTCATAGATTTTAATTGTAAAAATAAAGTTCATTCAAATATAATTATCATAAAACATTGTTTATATCATTGTATGTTCAGTTAGTAAAGCTGGCTTAACTGCAATAAGCAACCCAATGTCACAAAGCTGTGAAGCACAATACCAACAACTGTAAATTAGTAGTAATAATGAATGCCATTTACAGCCAAGAGCCTGTTACATATATATATATATATATATAATACATGTGTATTTTGTCCAAAATTCCTGTATTTAAAATATATGTCAACATACATTTTACATATATGTATACCATATGTTACATATATGTATGTTTTTGAATATATCTTTTGATAGTAGAATAATTTGTTTAAACAATTTTAGCAAAGAAATAACATGCAGCAATTTATAAATTTGAGCATGAATAAGAATATAAACACAAGTCGTTATTGTAAGTATGTGTCTTGCCTGTTCCTTAATACCATATAAGTTTTTTTCATTTCTAAGATATCTATCTTAGATTGTAGTTTGCTTATTGTGAAGTACTATTCCATTTGAAATAAAATTCATATTTGTACTTGTGATATTAGAATTTGGATAAAAAGTTTACAATCATCAATTGATAGTTAGTGTTTATAGATCAAAAAGAGTCCTGTATTTAAAATCAAATGCCAAAATTACATCAGAGCACTTTCATTCAACACCATTGTTGAATAAACTTCTGAAGTCTAAGCTTGTGTCATGGTAACTATACAATAACTCAGGTAAAGTGCCCCTAATTTTATCTATTCCTTAAGAACGTTGAAACGTCAAAAGATAGATATGAAAACCACATTATAAAGTTTATGTCAAATGTTGAATATCCAATAGCGTAACACACAGTATAATTTAAGAGCAAACCTAATAAAAAATGTCTTAATTTCTGGTAACAAAAATAACAAAAATTACAATAAAATAACATTATACAAATATATGGAATTCACTCAATAATCTTTAACAAAGCTCAATCAAAAATAACTACTACGAAACATGGTTTGTGTCCTTGTACGTTCAGTTGGTAAAGCCTGACTGAGACGAGCAATATAGTGAGCCAAAGTCACAAGTCTATGAAATAACATGCCAATAAACTGCACTAATAGTAACATACCATATACAGCCAAGAATAGTAAGCCAAGAGCCTTTTCATTCAAAGAAACAGCCTTCAAGTCATCAAATCTGAAGAGACTGAAAACAATAAGCCAGATAAGATTAATCAAAAGCATTGCTATGAGGGCATGATTACGAAGGTTATTGAGATCATCACGTAATTCATTGACACGTGTCAAGCTATCAGGAGTAGGTTTAAGAACATTTTCAATAGTATGTAGCCAAAATTCCTCCTCATCATCCTCAAGACAACTATTCACTGGATTAGTGTTTAATGCCATTTCTGCTTCAGCAATTCTCTCTTCATCTACAAGAGACAAATGCTATGAAATTTGTACAATAATTATTACATTTTACCTTCATTTCTCAATTTTAACCTATTAAGTCCTTGTAGAAATCTCTTAATATGAGCTGTGAAATGTTCAATATCATTTGTATTCAACATTTTAGTGTAATATACCTTTTTTAAACACACCTATATCTTTTATAAGTTCTTCTTCAGTTATGTGTACAAGATTTTCAACATCCTCCACTCCATGATAACCTGCTTTATACAATTTTTCACAATATCCGTCTTCTTCAGCATCCAATTTTAAATCAGTGATCCAACTTTCAATAGACTTCTATATAATGAATAGAAAATAAAATGTACATATTATACTGTGTTTATATAATTATTACAGGTACTCCAACTTTAATTGGTGCTGTAGAAAGTTTTTTGATAGCCTTATCCAAGTGGCGAACATATCCTTGTGGTTTCACTCCAATATTAGTTAAGTCCTAAATGTATTGTAATAATAAATTTTGCTGACTATATCAATACCATCTATACTGGTATAAACTTTCACTCACCTTGACACTCATGCTTGACAAAAACCATTCTTCTGTATAACCATCTCTTGCAAACAAATCATAAAATTGCTGTATTTTAGTAAAGATATTAATAAATAAACTTCAAAATAGTAGTAGTTATCAGTCAATTCACCTCACTCTTGTTATCCTTCAACCACTTCCTTAGCCATGGATATTCTATAGAAGTATCTAAAAGGTCATTGTTTTAAGTCAATATATGATTTAATTTAAAAATGACTCACCATGCCTTTGATAAACAGATTCTTCTAAAGGCTTGTGGTGAGTGATTACTTCTGTTAGTACCTGTTTTTGATTGTTTTCTGTATTTCCTTTCTTTCTGTTTAAAAGTTTTAGAATAAAACGTTTGGTAATTTTCCACAGAACAGAGAGTAAACTTTGTGTCTTAACAGCTTCTTCTCGTGTCCCCCAACTCCTACTGTTAAGATTAGCAGTGGAATATATGAGAAGTAAAAGATAACCGGAAGGTAAACCCAAAAAATACCACAAGGAATGAAAAATAGCAAAACTCTCAAAGAGATGCAGTAAAGCAGCTATAATAAAAACTAATCCAAACAGACCAACATAAATAACATTCTCAGAAACACTATCTGTATAATGGGGCCGTGATTCAATGGGTATATTATTAGTTTTTTTTAGCACAACAAATACACCAATAGTTTCTTTAATAAGTTCAGCAATCACAATGGCCATAACAATTGAAAACAAGAAGGTCAGAAGTTTTGCAATATCTAGTTGTGTTTTTTGACTTGTAAAAACACAGATGACTCCATAGATGACATTTATTACAGCAAGAGTCACAGTTAAATAGATACCATTCAAGTTTAAGGCAGCTGATAAACCAGCAGCAATAATTAGAATAACAGTAGCTGGAGATATTATAGTTGCGATGACCACCAAGATTTGGTAAATAATAAAAAACCAGTTAATTGTCTTATTTCTAGTTGTAATTTTAGTTGCTTTAGATACCAATAGCCACAGATTAGCAACAGTTGATGGAATCCAACGACGACGTTGCTTGTAAAATTCTTCAAAATCTACAGGACAGTAGGTGTAATTATTAGAAATAGCACAGTACTCCAATCGCCAACCCTTTTCAACAAGAAGTGTACACAACCACCTGTCTTCACCCATATCCTTCACTAAGAACTCCACTGCATTTTTTACTTCACTAGAATATGTACGCAAGCAATCTTGAAGTGCTGAACAACGAAATATACTAAAACAACCTGGACAGCATAAAACAGAGCCTAAAATATGTTCAGTGCTTTTCTGTAACCAATGACTTACAGCATAGTCAAAGATTTGATACCAGTAAAGAGGACCATTGCCAAGTGGATGAGTACGTGAACATACAGCGCCTACTTGTGGATCACGAGCTAACATATCTAATAAAACAACAGCTGACTCAGCTTTGAAGTCAATGTCAGCATCTGTAGTAAGTATAAAAGTATTGTTAAGATCATATCCATTTTTCATAGAGCGATGATTAAGCACATAGTTCATGTACATGATTTGACTCCATCTCTTTTTGTTCCGAACTTTCAAGTTGTCCTTGAGATGAACAACAAATGGCATACAACCTTGAAGTACCCATGTGAAACGATAACCATAAGGTGTTTTCTGTTTTTCTGCATGTTTTAATTCCACATGAAGAGCTCTAGGTACTAAACTCATAAGTTGTATTGCAAATGTTGACAGCTCATCTTCACGGCAACCACCATCAAAAAAGATATGAGACTCAAAATTGTCATGTATTATATTCATTTTGCTCTTGTAATACTTAGCAACACGATTAATAGAATACAACATTTGCTTCATCTCTGTAGAGTTCTCTCGAAACATTGTTGAACAGATAAAAACATGACAAGGTTCACGATTACCGTCTATACTCACTTGTGCATGATTTGAAACATTTCGATTAACAATCAAGTACTGCTCCAAGAAGATACTGTTATAGTAAGGCCTCACAAACATATTTGAATCAGTAGCAAGAATGGCATTTTTGGCTCTGAAAATGTTGAAAGCTGATGCAAATTGTTGTCCAGCCCAAAGTAAGAAAGAGAAACCAAAAGCAAGCACATACCATTTTGATTCAATGGTGTCTTTCCAATTGAATGAAATTGCATCTGTTGCTTCAAATGGAAACAAGACAATGTTTTTACCAAACAAAGCTACAGAAGAATTAGACAAAAAATAGACAGCTAATGTAACAGGTGTAGCAAGCAGTATAGGTAATCCTAGTCCAAATACATGTAGAGTCATGTAACAAGACAGCCATGACAAAACATATGTCAAGAAACTAGTGACAACATGAACAGAGAAAACTGTAGTGTAGAAATTGTTCCAGTTGAAAGCTTGTGTTATAGAGAGAGATATATCTTTGTTGATGACCCACGGATCAACCACTTCATTTGTCTCCAAATTATATGTATATCGAAAGATAACATAACTAGCAATTGGGTATATGATGAGACGAACAGATGTTGTTATAAAACCTGAAAAAATAATTGAAAGATGGGATAAATTTGCAATAGACTACTTTATGTAGAATCTGGCACATGGTAGCAGTGCCTATGTAGGGATGACCTGGATTTCTGGATCCATTAAAAAATTAAACAAAAACAATAAATATCTCACTCAAAACTAATCATAATGTTTCATTCTTTGCATTATTTTTTTATTATAGATTAAGACAACGTTTTCTATAAGCATCATAGACACAATTGGTAAATGCTGGATTTGTTCATCATTCAGCTTTTTAGCTCACAAGAAACTTAATAACACTAACAGATTGGATACCAAACTTACAGACGTAAAAACTCAGCTTTTGTAGGCTTCACCTTGAGTGGTTTAAAAACAAAGTTAGTGCCGGCCAAAGAGCTATATAGTCTTTAAGAGAAGCCATTTTATGAATAAGTAATTTTAGGGCAGATGCAAACAGTTTACATTGCTAGATCTAAAAGCACAGTCTCCTACTTCTGGCAGTAAACATAGACTATTTACTGCTTTGATGCTCAGCTAAAAGAATATTTAAGATAATCATTGTATGGTTTATAAGCCAGTGACTGTAAGCCTAGCTTTTTGATACATTGAATTAAGCATCATTCCAAATTTCTTATATTGTATTCAGGAGAACCTTCTCATTGTCCATAAACTCATGCATGATCCAACAATTCCAATCCCAGGTTCCAGCTATTTTTACTTCATTTAATTATTCAAATAATATATAATATCTTCATTACAATATGGAAGAAAACTTTTTTGAGCTGGTTGAACATGGAAACTCATTGCTTTCCAAGCATGCTACAATTTTGCTTGCTGGCCATCAAAAGTTTACGAGACTGTCACCTCACCTTTGCTGTAACAGTTAATTGAAAAGAGGCTCTGTTGTATCAATCTATGGGTTCGCGGAGTTGACAAGTGAATACTTGTCTATGTCACACATACTCATTAGTTATAAATAGTTATTATTTTCTTATCACATTACTTACTTGTTTTCCATCTGGCTGTTATAGTTGTACCATCACTGATTTGATGATCTCTTATTGTTCCGCTTTGCATAGACTTTGAATTTGGAAGGAAGGTTAGCTTTTGTATGTGGCTAGACCAAGTAAAAGAGAGAATTAGTAGACAAGGTATGGCTACCACTGGTCCTAAAATTCTACCCAGCTCTGCACTTTCATATTCTTTAATAAGAAATGCTGTTGCACTAATTAGTCCAACTATTTGACATACAAGACCACATAGTGAAATAAAATTTACAAAAATATGGTGACATTTTCCAAATTTAAGAACCCTTTTATTCCCTCTGAGTAAAGAGAACTTATTTTCTTCCCCATTATACTTGAAATAATAGTAGATATAAATAATAGTTTGAACAATGGAATGTATGCTGACCACTCCACACATCAAAACAACAGACACCTCAGGAGGAATAGTAATGAAGACATAAAATACAAGACATGATTCTGCAACTGCCTCCATCCCAGCATTTAATGCACCCTATAGAGAAATTACCTATATTATTTGCATGAACATAACAATAATGCATAATTTTGTAAGTGCAAGTACATATCTTTACTTACTCCTAAAAATGCAGACCATTTGGGCCAAGGATGACTTGAAGATTTCCTTAGTAAGCCACTCAATGTTGCTCGTATCCATGCAATCAAATTGGGTATCATTACAATAAAGAACAACATCCAGTAAAGGTTAGCAGCATGTGAAAGAGATTTTCCTGCATCATGATCATCTGCAACCTTGTGGATACTAATGTTTCTTAAGATATGTAGATCTGTAATGATCTTGATTATTGTAAGCTTGCTAAGGACCAGACAAGCGAGTACTCCACCAAATAATAATAATTTTACAAACCAAACAAGGGCTATGATAGTGCTTTTCTTAGACTGAAAGACACGTTTATGCTGGTTTGACAATGAAATTTCATCATCACTTGTTTCAATGCTGGAAGTAGAAACGATTTCATAGTCAGATGCTGCCACTGGGTTATTGTCAAACATCTCATAGTGAATTTCTCCAAGTTCATTGGTTGCCATCTGTAATTCTAGTTGTGGGAGAACACAACAGATAATGCAGACAATTGCCGTCCCTTTTAATGTATGGACACACATGAGTAGATTATGAGCTTGACCTTAAAAGAATGGTTTATGTGGTCTGAAATAACATTTGTAAACACTATTGTAAAAATATATTGTCTAATTTAGCCTATTTTGGTCAATTGAGTGGCAAGGTAAACATTGCACAGTTTTTATTTTGATTATGTATACAATGCAAAAATTTATATTAAGACATTACACAACATCCTTTTTGATAAGTTAAATGAAAACAGTATTTTCCACATGGCACATGCAGCATGACAACAGGTGGTGTGATAATTCTAGCCCATAATTGAAGTACATGTGTATACCTGTTCTATCTATATATGTAGGCCTAATACAGATTTCGGCCCTGAATGTAATATTTATATATGGATTTTATAGTTTGACCCCTGACTCAATGTTATATATCAAGCTAACAATAAACTAGAGAGAAATGGCTTGTACTGTTTAATACATCTTGAAACGTCAGTTAAAATATGATCACTAGCTTTTCAAAAAATTAGTAAACTAGAAACTCCATTGAAAATGATTGGGATTTTTACATACAACCATGATCATACATGTTTTAGATTATTGTTAAATGTTTGTACAAGAGTTCACAAACTGCAGCAAAACGTTCAGAAGAGTAAAAAAATGTTTTTATAGTAAAACCAAGAAAGGAACAGCAAAGAATAAAGAAATTCATCAATGATAGTTCCAATTAAGAGACACTGTATATAGGCTATCAGCAGAAAAAACATTATAGGAAATAATACTATATATAAACCCTATATAAACCTTGGAATCTAACAGTATTAATTTAGCACTAAAGTATGGTTTCATTCCAACAGGACTCTAGCCACAACAATACTGTTCTTTTATTAAAGTATAGGTCAGTTTGGGACTATTGAGACCAATGTAAACCACTTAGCAGCAACAATGTTTTTACAATGCATAATTATGTAACAAGAGGACTTTAAATTGGTTTGAGAAATCGAAGCTTCTGAGCTCTGTTACTTTTATGTAGCAGTATAGTATTATCAAAATACAAATCTATAAGCAGTGTTGTTCTAATATAAGGTCAGTGTATATCTATGTCTCAAGCGAACTGTTAAAGGCAAGCAAAAACTATATACTGCTACTCTTGCTTATAATTATAACACGAGTTATGTATATATATATACACATATATTTCAACACATACATGTATCACAACTATTAGTAAGATACTTGCAACATACTTACCTTACAAGGTGTTGAAGCTCACACAAGCTAAGCTTTAGTTGAAAGGTAGTGCTTAAACAGTCCAGAAGAACAAGTGCACAATTTATTGGATATTAACCTGATCTCCACCCACTCAATTCTGAAGATTAACAATACGCAACAAAGATTGACTTCAAGCTGACGTAGGCACTATATACCTAGTTGATAATACATTTTCATCAAAAGCAAAGTGACCTGAGACTCCACCAAGTTTATCATATACAATGTATGTTCATAACAATAGATTTAAACCAGTTAGAAGAAAATTTGTGATTGTGCATGTGATCTGGAAAATACATAATTTTCTTTTAGATATAGAATATGAATTAGATGTGTAACTTTACTAAGAATAGACTATTATGAATAAAGATAATTACAATATTCTTACACCCATTGTCATGCCATCTCCCCTATAATTATAACTAGTTATATAATAGATAAATACACAGTTTAGTAATTCCAAAACTCAAAGACAAAAATAGTGTGAACAATAGACAAAAATATCACTTAGTTTACTTTAAGAATTGATTAGCTGTTAAAACTAATATATGGTTATATAGGTTGTATGTAGCAAAGTTTTTGATACAAAACATAACATGTTACTGTTTTGATAACTAATGCATTACGAAATTAATTGCTTATATAACTAATGGATTTGAATCAATAATACCTTATTTTATTCTTAGAAAAATAAGATTGTTGATACTAAAGTACACGTACGCTTTTCAATCAACCATAATAGTAATCATAAAAGAATTGTACATGATTAAAAAAAGTAATATTACATACTGTTGCTGCAATCCTTTACAAAGACAAACATTTCTATAAATGCGATAGTAAACAATATACATTAAATTTCTAGTATATAGATAGTAGTAAAGTTTGCTTGTAGCAAATGTTTAGATACAAAATGTAAACATAGTATTGTTTTTCTTACTAATGTATTATGAAGTTGACTGTATAGGTAGCTAAAGGGTGGTGGCCTATACAGGTCAAGTTTTTTGATGATTGCCCTGTAGGGAAGTGGTCTTATGCACAATCATCCTATACCCTACTGGCCTATTGCAAATTGTCCTATAGTCAAACGTCCTTATACTGAAAGTGTTCTTTATCACTGTTACTATATCTCTCGTAGCTATAGCTATATATTGTGCATATAAATATAGTAGTATCGTCTATTCAAGAGCGATGATATTACTTGAACAATCATAGTACAGTAAAATAGACTTTTGATGAAGTAATTTTGTGAGATTGATCTGCATATATATATATATATATATATATATAACAATTTTAGCAAAGAAATAACATGCAGCAATTAATAAATTTGAGCATGAATAAGAATATAAACACAAGTCGTTATTGTAAGTATGTGTCCTGCCTGTTCCTTAAAACTGTATAAGTTTTTTTCATTTCTAAAAATATATATCTTAGATTGTAGTTTGCTTATTGTGAAGTACTATTCCATTTGAAATGAAGTTCATATTTGTACCTGTACTATACAACAATATTGAAATGAAACATTTAAAAGTGTCTAACTTAGCAAAGTGGGTTCGTTTCAAAGTGATTATCATTAAAAAACTAAATTTCCTGATTTCATATAGAATTATAACATTCAAATATATGAAATATGCCTGTTGTAAGGTAAAATAACAAGGGTAATAATTCTTTGATCTTCTACAATATAATTACAGAGAAAGGTAACTGTATTTCTCAGTTATTTGGTGAAAATAAATATAGACTAACAAATGAATCAATAGAGGAATGTAGTTAAAGAATGTCAATAACAATAGATCCATTACCACTATAAGCAAGCAATATAATTAAACCTGTGTCAGTCAACATTATCGCATTAGAATTAGAGAGGAATTATTTTTAATATTATGATGCGGACAAAAGGTTTACAATCATCAATTGAAAGTTAGTGTTCATTGATCAAAAAAGCGTCTTGCATTTAAATCAAATGTCAAAACTTACATCAGAGCACTTTCATTCAACACCATTGTTGAATAAATTTATGGTGTCTAAAGCTGGTTGCCATGGTGACTATGCAATAACTTGGATAAAGTACCTCTAATTTTATCTATTCCTTAAGAACATTAAACATTAAGTCTAACCTTGTGTCATGGTAACTATACAATAACTCAGGTAAAGTCCCCTAATTTTATCTATTCCTTAAGAACGTTGAAACGTCAAAAGATACGTATGAAAACCATATTATAAAGTTTATGTCAAATGTTAAATATCCAATAGCATAACACACAGTATAATTTAAGAGCAAGCCTAATAAAAAAGTTATTATTTCTGGTACCAAAATAACACAATTACAATAAAATAACATCATACAAATATATGGAATTCACTCAATAATCTTTAACAAAGATTACTCAAAAATAACTACTACGAAACATTGTTTGTGTCCTTGTACGTTCAGTTGGTAAAGCCTGACTGAGACGAGCAATATAGTGAGCCAAAGTCACAAGTCTATGAAGTAGCATGCCAATGAACTGTACTAATAGTAATATACCAAATACAGCTAAGAATAGTAAGCCAAGAACCTTGTTCCCAAAACCAAAACTTTGCAATTCATCAAATGTGAAGAGACTGAAAACAATAAGCCAAATAAAATTAATCAAAAACATTGCTATGAGGGCATGATTACGAAGGCTATTGAGATCATCGCGTAATTCATTGACACGTGTCAAGCTATCAGGAGTAGGTTTAAGGACACTTTCAATAGTATGTAGCCAAAATTCCTCCTCATCATCTTCAAGACAACTATTCACTGGATCAGTGTTTAATGCCATTTCTGCCTCAGCAATTCTCTCTTCATCTACAAGAGACAAGTGCTATGAAACATGTACAATAATAATTACATTTTACCTTCATTTCTCAATTTTAACCTATTAAGTCCTTGTAGAAATCTCTTAATATGAGCTGTGAAATGTTCAATATATATTTGTATTCAACATTTTATTGTAATATACCTTTTTTAAACACACCTATATCTTTTATAAGTTCTTCTTCAGTTATATGTACAAGATTTTCAACATCCTCCACTCCATGATAACCTGCTTTATACAATTTTTCACAATATCCGTCTTCTTCAGCATCCAATTTTAAATCAGTGATCCAACTTTCAATAGACTTCTATATAATGAATAAAAAATAAAATGTACATATTATACTTTGTTTATATAATTATTACTGGTACTCCAACTTTAATTGGTGCTGTAGAAAGTTTTTTGATAGCCTTATCCAAGTGGCGAACATATCCTTGTGGTTCCACTCCAATATTAATTAAGTCCTAAATGTATTTTTAATAATAAATTTTGCTGACTATATCAATACCATCTACACTGGTATAAAATTTCACTCACCTTTACAGTCATGCTTGACAAAAACCATTCTTCTGTATAACCATCTCTTGCAAACAAATCATAAAATTGCTGTATTTAAGAAAAAAATATTAATAAGTAAACTTCAAAATAGTAGTAGTTATCAGTCAATTCACCTCACTCTTGTTGTCCTTCAACCACTTCCTTAACCATGGATATTCTATAAAACTATCTAAAAGGTCATTGTTTTAAGTCAATATATGATTTAATTTAAAAATGACTCACTATGCCTTTGATAAACAGATTCTTCTAAAGGCTTGTCATGAGTAATTACTTTTGTTAGAACCTCTTCTTGAGTGTTTTCTGTATTTCCTTTCTTTCTGTTTAAAAGTTTTAGAATAAAACGTTTGGTAATTTTCCACAGAACAGAGAGTAAACTTTGTGTCTTAACAGCTTCTTCTCGTGTCCCCCAACTCCTACTGTTAAGATTAGCAGTGGAATATATGAGAAGTAAAAGATAACCGGAAGGTAAACCCAAAAGATACCACAAGGAATGAAAAATAGCAAAACTCTCAAAGAGATGCAGTAAAGCAGCTATAATAAAAACTAATCCAAAGAGACCAATATAAATAACATCCTCAGTAACAGGGAATGCTTTAATGGGACTAGTTTCTTCTATCTCAACAATTACTTTAATAGTCCCCTTAATAAGTTCAGCAATCACAATGGCCATAACAACTGAAAACAAGAAGGTCAGAAGTTTTGCAATATCTAGTTGTGTTTTTTGACTTGTAAAAACACAGATAACTCCATAGAAGACAGTTATTACAGCAAGAGTCACAGTTAAATAGACACCATTCAATTTTAAGGCAGCTGATAAACCAGCAGCAATAATTAGAATAACAGTAGCTGGAGATATTATAGTTGAGATGATCACCAATATTTGGTAAGCAATAAAAAACCAGCTAATTGTCTTATTTCTAGTTGTAATTTTAGTTGCTTTAGATACCAATAGCCACAGATTAGCAACAGTTGATGGAATCCAACGACGACGTTGCTTGTAAAATTCTTCAAAATCTACAGGACAGTAGGTGTAATCATTAGAAATAGCACAGTACTCCAATCGCCAACCCTTTTCAACAAGAAGTGTACACAACCACCTGTCTTCACCCATATCCTTCATTAAGAACTCCATTGCATTTTTTACTTCACTAGAATATGTACGCAAACAATCTTGAAGTGCTGAACAACGAAATATACTAAAACAACCTGGACAGCATAAAACAGAGCCTAAGATGTGTTCAGTGCTTTTCTGTAACCAATGACCTACAGCATAGTCAAAGATTTGATACCAGTAAAGAGGACCATTGCCAAGTGGATGAGTACGTGAGCATACGGCGCCTACTTGTGGATCACGAGCTAACATATCTAATAAAACAACAGCTGATTCAGCTTTAAAGTCAATGTCAGCATCTGTAGTAAGTATAAAAGTATTGTTAAGATCATATCCATTTTTCATAGAGCGATGATTAAGCACATAGTTCATGTACATGACTTGACTCCATCTCTTTTTGTTCCGAACTTTCAAGTTGTCCTTGAGATGAACAACAAATGGCATACAACTTTGAAGTACCCATGTGAAACGATAACCATAAGGTGTTTTCTGTTTTTCTGCATGTTTTAATTCCACATGAAGAGCTCTAGGTATTAAACTCATAAGTTGTACTGCAAATGTTGACAGCTCATCTTCACGGCAACCACCATCAAAAAAGATATGAGACTCAAAATTGTCATGTATTATATTCATTTTGCTCTTGTAATACTTAGCAACACGATTAATAGAATACAACATTTGCTTCATCTCTGTAGAGTTCTCTCGAAACATTGTTGAACAGATAAAAACATGACAAGGTTCACGATTACCGTCTATACTCACTTGTGCATGATTTGAGACATTTCGATTAACAATCAAGTACTGCTCCAAGAAGATACTGTTATAGTAAGGCCTCACAAACATATTTGAATCAGTAGCAAGAATGGCATTTTTGGCTCTGAAAATGTTGAAAGCTGATGCAAATTGTTGTCCAGCCCAAAGTAAGAAAGAGAAACCAAAAGCAAGCACATACCATTTTGATTCAATGGTGTCTTTCCAATTGAATGAAGTTGCATCTGTTGCTTCAAATGGAAACAAGACAATATCTTTACCAATTTCTGCAGAAGAATAAGACAAAAAATAGACAGCTAATGTAACAGGTGTAGCAAGCAGTATAGGTAATCCTAGTCCAAATACATGTAGAGTCATGTAACAAGACAGCCATGACAAAACATATGTCAAGAAACTAGTGACAACATGAACAGAGAAAACTGTAGTGTAGAAATTGTTCCAGTTAAAAGCTTGTGTGATAGAGAGAGATGTATTTGAGATGACCCACGGATCAACCACTTCATTTGTCTCCAATTTGTATGTATATCGAAAGATAAGATAACTAGCTATTGGATAAACAAGGAGACGAACAGATGTTGTTATAAAACCTGAAAAAACAATTGAAAGATGGGATAAATTTGCAGTAGACTACTCTAATGTAGAATCTGGCACATGGTAGCAGTGCCTATATGTAAGGATGACCTGGATTGTCTGGATCCATTAAAATATAATGGACAAAAACAATAAATATCTCACTCAAAACTAATTAAAATGTTTCATTTTTTTGTATTGTTTCTTTCTATATCAATCCTTCATTATTACTTTATTACAGATTAAGACAAAGTTTTCTATAAGCATCATGGATACAATTGGTATATGCTGGATTTGTTCATCTTTCAGCTTTTCAGCTCACAATAACTTGATAACACTAACAGATTGGATACCAAACTTACAGACGTAATAAACTCAGCTTTTGTAGGCTTCACCTTGATTGCTTTAAAAATAAAGTTAGTGCCGCAAGAGCTAAGAGAAGCCATTATAGGAACAAGTAATATTTAGGGTGGATGGAAACAGTTAATAATATTTACTTTGCTAGATCTAAAAGCACAGTCTCCTACTTCTGTGTGTAAGCATAGACTATTTCCTGCTTTGATTTTCAGCTAAAAGAATATTTAAGATCATCATTGTATGGTTTATAAGCCAGTGACTGTAAGCCTAGCTTTATGACACATTGACTTAAGAATCATTACAAATTCCTTATAGTGTATTTAGGAGAACCTTCTCACTGTCCATAAACTCATGCATGATCTAACAATTCCAATCCCAGTTTCCAGCTACTTTCACTTCATTTAATTATTCAAATAATATATAATATCTTCATTACAATATGGACAGATACTTTTTGTAGGCTGTTGAACATGGAAACTCATTGCTTTCCAAGCATGCTACAACTTTGCTTGCTGGCCATCAAAATTTTACGTGACTGTCACCTCAACTTTGTTGTACCTGCTAATTGATAAGAGGCTCTGTTGTATCAATCTATGGGCTCGCTGAGTTGACAAGTGAATACTTGTCAATGTCACACATACTCATTAGTTATAAATAGTTATTACTTTCTTATCATATCACTTACTTGTTTTCCATCTGGCTGTTATAGTTGTACCATCACTGATTTGATGATCTCTTATCGTTCCGCTTTGTATAGACTTTGAATTTGGAAGGATGGTTAGCTTTTGTATGAGGCTAGACCAAGTAAAAGAGAGAATTAGTAGACAAACTATGGCTAGCACTGGTCCTAAAATTCCACCCAGCTCTGCACTTTCATATTCTTTAATAAGAAATGCTGTTGCACTAATTAGTCCAACTATTTGACATACAAGACCACATAGTGAAATAAAATTTACAAAAATATGGTGACACTTTCCAAATTTAAGAACCCTTTTATTCCCTCCGAGTAAAGAAAAATTATTTTCTTCCCCATTATACTTGAAATAATAGTAGATATAAATAATAGTTTGAACAATGGAATGTATGCTGACCACTCCACACATCAAAACAACAGACACCTCAGGAGGAAGAGTAATAAAAACATAAAATAGAAGACATGATTCTGCAACTGCCTCCATGCCAGCATTTAATGCACCCTATAGAGAAATTACCTATATTATTTGCATGAACACAACAATAATGTATAATTGTAAGTGCAAGTACATATCTTTACTTACTCCTAAAAATGCAGACCATTTGGGCCAAGGATGACTTGAAGATTTCCTTAGTAAGCCACTCAATGTTGCTCGTATCCATGCAATCAAATTGGGTATCATTACAATAAAGAACAGCATCCAGTAAAGGTTAGCAGCATGTGTAAGAGATTTTCCTGCATCATGATCATCTGCAACCTTGTGGATACTAATGTTTCTTAAGATATGTAGATCTGTAATGATCTTGATTATGGTAAGCTTGCTAAGGACCAGACAAGTGAGTACTCCACCAAACAATAATAATTTTACAAGCCAAACAAGGGCTATGATAGTGCTTTTCTTAGACTGAAAGACACGTTTATGTTGGTTTGACAATGAAATTTCATCATCACTTGTTTCAATGCTGGAAGTAGAGACGATTTCATAGTCAGATGTTGCCACTGGGTTATTGTCAAACATCTCATAGTGAATTTCTCCAAGTTCATTGGTTGCCATCTGTAATTCTAGTTGTGGGAGAACACAACAGATAATGCAGACAATTGCCGTCCCTTTTAATGTATGGACACACATGAGTAGATTATGAGCTTGACCTTAAAAGAATGGTTTATGTGGTCTGAAAAAACATTTGTAAACACTATTGTAAAAATATATTGTCTAATTTAGCCTATTTTGGTCAATTGAGTGGGAAGGTAAACATTGCACAGTTTTTATTTTGATTATGTATACAATGCAAAAATTTATATTAAGACATTACACAACATCCTTTTTAATAAGTTAAAGAAAACAGTATTTTCCACATGGCACATGCAGCATGACAAGAGGTGGTGTGATAATTCTAGACCATAATTTAACTACATGTATATACCTGTTTTATCTATATGTAGGCCTAATACAGATTTCAGCCCTGAATGTAATATTGATATATGCATTTTATAGTTTGACCCCTGACTCAATGTTATATCTCAAGCTAACAATAACCTAGAGAGAAATGGCTTGTACTGTTTAATACATCTTGAAACGTCAGTTAAAATATGATCACTAGCTTTTCAAAAAATTAGTAAACTAGAAACTCCATTGAAAATGATTGGGATTTTTACATACAACCATGATCTTACATGCTTTAGATTATTGTTAAATGTTTGTACAAGACTTCACAAACTGCAGCAAAAAAGTTCAGAAGAGTAAAAAATGTCTTTATAGTAAAAGCAAGAAAGGAACAGCAAAGAATAAAGAAATTCATCAATGATAGTTCCAATTAAGAGACACTGTATATATTCTATCAGCAGAAAACACATTATAGGAAATAATACTATATATAAACCCTATATAAACCTTGGAACCTAACAGTATTAATTTAGCACTAAAGTATGGTTTCATTCCGACAGGACTCTAGTCACAACAATACTGTTCTTATATTAAAGTATAAGTCAGTTTGGGACTTTTGAAACGAATGTAAACCACTTAGCAGCAACAATGTTTTTACAATGCATAATTATATAACAAGAAGACTTTAAATTGGTTTGAGAAATTGAAGCTTCTGAGCTCTGTTACTTTTATGTAGCAGTATAGTATCATCAACATACAAATCTATAAGCAGTGTTGTTCTAATATAAGGTCAGTGTATATCTATGTCTCAAGCGAACTGTTAAAGGCAAGCAAAAACTACATACTGCTACTGTTGCTTATAATAATAACACGAGTTATGTATATATATATGTATACATATATATTTCAACACATACATGTATCACAACTATTAGTAAGATACTTGCAACATACTTACCTTACAAGGTGTTGAAGCTCACACAAGCTAAGCTTTAGCTGAAAGGTAGTCCTTAAACAGTCCAGAAGAACAAGTGCACAATTTATTGGATATTAACCTGTCTCCACCCACTCAATCCTGAAGATTAACTATACAACAAAGATTGACTTCAAGCTGACGTAGGCACTATATACCTAGATGATAATACATTTTCATCAAAAGCAAAGTGATCTGAGACTCCACCAAGTTTATCATATACAGCATATGTTCATAACAATAGATTTAAACCAGTTAGGAGAAAATTTGTAATTGTGCATGTGATCTGGAAAATATATTATCTTCTTTTAGCTATAGAATATGAATTAGATGTGTAACTTTACTAAGAATAGATTATTATGAATAAAGATAATTACAATATTCTTACACCCATTGTCATGCCATCTCCTCTATAATTTTAACTAGTTATATAATAGATAAATACACAGTTTAGTAATTCCAAAACTCAAAAACAAAAAATAGTGTGAACAATAGACAAACATATCACTTAGTTTACTTTAAGAATTGATTAGCTGTTAAAACTAATATATGGTTATATAGGTCGTATGTAGCAAAGCATTATGATACAAAACGTAACATGTTACTGTTTTGATAACTAATGCATTACGAAATTAATTGCTTATATAGCTAATGGATTTGAATTAATAATACCTTATTTTATTCTTAGAAAAATAAGATTGTTGATACTAAAGTTCATGTACGCTTTTCAATCAACCATAATAGTAATCATAAAAGAATTGTACCTGGATAAAAATAGTAACATTACGTACTGTTACTGCAATCCTTTATAAAGACAGACATTTCTATAAATGTGATGGTAAACAGTATACATTAAATTTCCAGTATATAGATAGTAGTAAAGTTTGCCTGTAGCAAATGTTTAGATACAAAATGTAAACATAGTATTGTTTTTCTTACTAATGTATCATGAAGTTGACTGTTTATGTAGCTAATGGGTGGTGGCCTAGATAGGTCATGTTTTGTGATGATCTCCCTGTAGCAAGGTGGTCTTATGTACAATCATCCTACAACCTTCTGGCCTATTGCAAAATTGTCCTATAGTCAAACGTCCTCATAGCGAAAGTGTCCTTTATCACTGTTATCTTTCATAACTATAGCTATATATTGTGCATAAAAATATAGTAGTATCATCTATTCAAGGGCGATGATATTCATTGAACAATCATAGTACAGTAAATAGACTTTTGATGAAGTAATTTTTGTGAGATTGATCTCCATATATATATATATATATAATATATATATATATATATATATATATATATATATATTATTACTATCCTCCAGATCTACCTATCATACTATACTATTAATTTTAATGTCAGAACGCTTGGTCTTAAGGCTGTCATACGACAGCCTCAGTAGTTAAGTGTGCATGTATAGGTTATTATGTCAATTGTCATGTTATGGGTGTGGCTAAATTATTATCGCTAACGCAATGACGTAGCAAAAAAGTAGCTATATATATATATATAGTTATGTTTCAACTTTTTAGGCGAGTCGATCCTGAATTTGACAGTAAGTCATAATACGGATTAAATGATGTCAATGAATACTAAGATATATAGAACTAATTGAGAAGTACTGGAGACAAAACAAAACTTAATGTGAAAAATTCACCATGTATGAGTTGTGTGAGTATGATTATATAAATAGCGAGAATACCTGTTAATCCTACCCATTTGTAAGAAAAATATTTAATTGCTTTTAGTCTTACATGGCTGAAGGCAAGAATTAAATTATGGGGGTTAAGAAAGTACGGACCAGGAGTGACATACCCTCCACATGTTGTAACAAGACAATAGAGGTCAGTATTGAGAAAATATGTTGAATTATGATGTTATTAATTATAATATTAGTATGAAATAAGCAATATATCAAGTGAACTATTTGGCTATTGAGCCATGGAAGTTGTTATAATCAAAATACCATTTCACTGTTAAAAGGTTAAATAAAGTGATGCTCTCTTTCTTGATTTAGCCAAAGTAATTTCAAGGAGTACTGTTATGATGCTTCTTAACATAATAGATCCAAATGTAAGGATCATAATGGAAAATGATTAGGAAGAAGGTGTACTACAACAAGGTTGGTATTTATCAAGTTGTAATCTGTTGTTTTAATCCTTATGAGTCCAAACCTTGTATGGCACATAGAAGGTTACAATAAATTAAAACCATATGGATTTGCATAAATGGGTATACACTAATATGAATTATGTGGCATTTTATCATTATTTAGTTGCTCAAGAAAAATATGGATAAAATTAGGCTCCTCAAATAATAAACCCCATGCCATTGCAGCAATTATGTAGGTATATGCAGTCTTCATGAATCGTGACTTACACTTGTCAGCTATAATGATCAATATAAAGACACTTTGGCATTTGTGTATGCTCCAATACTGAAGTTTGAATTGGAACATCTTCAGAAATATTGACATGCACATTGAAAAAAGAAAAAACAAAGCTGCAAATGGTCCAATCAGGAGTAACAGATAACATTTTCTACCTCCATAATAATAAGTAAGAAGCCTGCTGTATGCACATTTAAATGTATGCATTGATGTACTTACCTTTTAAAGGTAGGATCTCTGGAGTTATTGGCATATTGTATAGAAATTGATGCTCACCAGTGCCTTCTGCTCTATCCTTCAGAGTATAAGAGTTAGTACAATACATTTCTAACAAAAAATATGCAGATAACCCAAAAAAGATATAAACTTACAAAATGCTGTACTATCTTATTATTACTTTGTTGCTAACATTCAATGTCTCCTCTTAAAATCAATGTTTGTATGCATTGTTTGGTACTCAAATAAAAATCAAAACAATACATTGCAACAATGGAAGATTTTGCAGGCTTTATAAATCCTATATGTATGTCCTAGTCCCCAGACCCCTCCTCTCTAAGAAAAGGAGTGGCAAGACCAGACTACACTTGACTAGAGTTACTTGCTCAGGATGTCATGTCCACTGGCCAGACTGCCTTACTCTAATCCACTCACTGGAGGGATAGTAGTGTAGCAGTATTCATGTGATCTATTAATTATCTTTGAATCTATCTTTAAATTGACCTCATGATAGATTGTTTTGTGCTTATCACTAACTCTTTTTTATTGTTATTTGTTTGTAGGAGTTATGTTTTTGTGATTTGTTAATTATTGATGATTATTGCAAAACCATAGCAATAAGATCATGTCAAAGTCACACCCACAAAATGAAAAGAAATGTAAAGACACTTTTCAGATATTAGCTGAGCCATCCAATGAGGGGGAGTAGAAGCCATGAGCGGGTGATCTCTAGAGTTTTTCATTTTAAATTAAATCACTAATATTCCATACTAATGGAATTTGTTATATTTTTGAATTTCTTTTTGAAGAAAGTAAAACCCAAAGCACAAGCTATTTCTACATACTGAGAGATAAAGGAACATCATAAGATGTTTTCCTCTGTTCATCTTGGTATAGTGATTACTGTGAATGTGTTTCAGTCTAATTGGAAGATTATTATCACAACAGCAATTTTGCCTTTTTCACTCTCTTAACATGTGCCCAGGTCAAAGAGATATTCAACCTACATCTGCATTCCTGCTGTGAGAGTCTTATATGCGCTTGTCCCCAGACCCTTCCTCTGTAAGTGGTGGTGGTTCGAGTAATATGTCCAAATGAACTGGTTTTAAATGATCAAGAGGGTCCTCATGTCGGCCATGGATGTCCACAGTGAAGTGCTTGTCTGTATATGTTATAACTTTGTATGGGCCATCATAAGGCTATTATAATGGTGTGTGAACTGCATAATGACAGATGAAAACATGAGTACTGGAGGAAAGGTCATTCATTGCTAATGTCATTATTAGATTAATTAGAATGAGTAAATACTGGAACTGCCTTGAGTTTTTTAATTGTTGTCTTGAGACAAATTGTCTGAACGTTTGGCTGATAATGCCTCAATGTTTACACTGCAATGGTAGTGGTTGGTGTATAAATTGCTTGTGTTAAGGCTGGAGATCATTGTGTTGATTGTCTACCTAGTAAGAGAAATATGTGCTCAAACATCTCCAATGGTTCCCAACTTGTCTCACAGTCACTCCCATCTTTGCCAGGTGCAGGTCAAGACAGGACTAGTCTTCTTGTTAGTGTATCCCAATTGATGCACACCTCTCCCCCCTCAGTCATTTCTGCAGACAGTTCAGTGCTTCCTGCTCTCCTTGTAGATCTAACATCCAGCTCTACTTATATTCCTGTCTCTGCTGCCAATGTTGATGACTTCCCCCTTTTCTCCAGCTGCTCTACATGGGTTTCATTGGATTCCCCTACTTTTATTTCATCATTGAATACAGTCTATCCTAAAGTCATGCACTGGAGGAAAACTGTTTCTGACTTCCAGTTGGTGATGCTGGTAAGACATTTGTATGTGAGTTGGCTCTAAAAGCCACTGTCATTTTTCCAATGTCAACAAAAAGGTGGACACCATAGCAGTTGGTAATATAAAATAACTGACTTGGTATTAGGCCAGCAACACTAGTCATCACTAGTGATTGCCTAGTCATTTTCCAACCTGACATAGGGAGATCTCCACTTTCAAGCAGAGTCACCAAATAATTGATGATACCAGCACACATCTGAAAATAATTGTGAAGATGCTGGGCTTGGGTGTTTTACTATGATGAGAGTGAGTTAACAAGCTTCTTGTGTCCAGTGATCTCAGTATAAAGTTGCTGCGCTTCTTCAGCCAGTTGGAAAGAGTTGATGATGGCAAAGACTGGTGGAACCACTGCCACTACTACTATCATATGAGCAAGGCTAGCCAATTCCTCAAGGTTGACAAAATCTCAAATTGAAGCTAATATCAAGTAGACATTAGCTGGGAGGCATTGATGAAAGAGTAAACATAGGAAAGATCAATCTGTAGTTCTATTAGCCAATGACTGTTTAATTTGGTGGAGTAGTTGCATAGGCTTACAGTCACCAAGTTTCTCTGAGCTAATTAATTACTGTAGTTGACATTGTTCTGAGGCAGCTGTCCTCTTTATAAGTTGTTCTTTAAGTGTGTCATACTGGTTGGTAGTGAGTGGAGTCAAAATTAGGTCATGAACTTCAGTAGCAACTTCGGCCGAGAGAGAAGCGATTATGTAGTCAAACTTAATCTTTGTGCTGTGATACCTTGTGTAGTGAACTATGCTTCGACTTAAGCAAACAACAACTGTAGGATAGAGTGTCAGAAAAAGACAGCTTCACGTTAACAACTACCACAGCAGTTGGCTCAATAGATATCTCCAAAATACTCACGTCTCCAATCACCAATTTTGTGGTAGTTTTAGAATAATCGTTATAATTAACAAATCACAACAACACAATTACAAAACATAAACAACGTAGCTAGGTAGAGAAAACAATTCACCATGAGGTTATCTAATGATGGATTGAAAAATTAATTATAGATCCACAACTACAACCTGCCCAGCATGTTATATTTGTTGTATAAAGGCAAAACTTGTAGCATCAGCTGGAACCATATCAGACAATCAACTAGTAGCTGGTACTAATGACCGACAGAAAGTAGATGGTTGATAATAATCACAACAACTCAAACAAACTAAAAAAATGAATATTACTCACAGCATACAATCTTAAATACTTGGAAGACCACGTGCAGCGCACTAATGATTACATAAAAGCAATAACTATATTAATAATAAGTCACACTACATCTCCCCTTCTGAGTCATTTACAGCACATAGTCTCCATATCTCTGAGTTAGTCTGATCTCAGTACCTGTTTGCATCGGAGTCATAATTTTCTTAGGATGTCTCTTTTGGTACTCTTGTGAGATGGAAACGATTGCATCGGACTATCCCAGAAGGTGTATCCACCAAATATGAGCAGGAGCAGCTAACTGTTCTTGACCTTGGCCCCTCACAGGAGATGTCCCTGACTTTATCTAGATCTCCAATCCATCAGGAATATCTGGAAGCTCTCTTACTCGGTGGCGACAATCATAATCATGTTTCTGCCTTTGGTTGAACAAGTTGTCAGCATCTTGAAACCCAGAGAGATATGGCCATTCTGGGATTAACTGTGTCTTGACAAGGGTAGACCTGACCATATTCGCCTCCCCATCAGTAGTTCAGCTGGACTCAAGTTACACCAGGGCAATGGCGTCAAACAATAAGTGAGCAGAGCCAAGTCGAGGTCAGTGGAGTGTAGATATAGCTGTGTTACAGTCTTCACCATCTGTTCCACCAACCCATTACTCTGAGGAAT
The DNA here is from genome assembly GCA_963693285.1 of Xestospongia muta. NCBI lineage: Eukaryota > Metazoa > Porifera > Demospongiae > Haplosclerida > Petrosiidae > Xestospongia > Xestospongia muta. Next base: position 18,790,136 of record OY848917.1, read on the forward strand.
GTGAGGGCTGCTAGTGTTGTGGGAGAATCCATACGACTTGGCAAATTTCTCTAACTCTTCTGAGGCATATTGCGGTCCGTTGTCACTCCGTAATACTTCCGGTATTCAGTCACGAGCAAACATTGATCTGAGGGAAGATATTACAGCATTTGAAGTAGTAGACGAGAGACTTACAACCTCTGGATATCGCGAAAAGTAGTCCACAACTAGAAGATAATGTTTTCCCTGCAGCTCAAACAGATCTGAACCTACCTCTTTCATTGGATAATCTGGAAGAGTAGATGGAAGGAGTGGTTCTCTAGTAGGTTCTGCATCCCTTGCACATACTTGGCATTTTTGGATCATTTCTCCCACAGCAGAGGAAATTCAGGCCACCACACAGACACTTTAGTCATCATCTGACATCGAGAGATTCCTTGATGCCGTTCATGTATTCTGTCAAGAACACTCCTCTGTAGAGAAAATAGAACAACAATACAGCTGTTAAGCAACAATAAATTGTGAATAGATAGTGAGTTCCTAGCTTTCCAGTAGACTCTCACTGCTGCTGGTACAGAATGCTTCTCCGGCCATCCTGAACGGCAATACTCCATCACTTTAGAGCAAACTGGTCCTCCTCTTGGGCAAGACAATATGTGTCCATCTCTGTTTGTGATGTGGGTAGGGAAGCTACTACTGCACTCACAAATGTGTCCACTACCTGCTGGAGGTCACTGCCATGAAGTATAGTGGCAATGGAGCATGTGAGAGGGTATCTGGTGTTTACAACTGTTTGCCTGGAACATGCTTGATTGAGTAGTCGAATCTGGCGATTTGTAGTTGAAATTGCAGGACTCTAGGAGGTAGATCATCCAAATGCTTGGAGCTTAAGAGTGGAACTAGAGGCTTGTGGTCAGTCTCAATTTTTAAGTGACATTCCAGAGAATAATTGGAGAATTTCTCACAAGCCCAGGTAGTCGCCACGGCCTCCTTTTCTATCTGGGTGTACCTCTGCTTAGTTTCTGTCATTGACCGTGAGGCATATGCAACTGGTTTGCAACTGTCCTGAGATTGTTGTAGCAATGCAGCTCCCAGTCCAAAAGATGAAACATCAGCAGACATTTTGGTCATGGCAGAAGGATTGTAGAGAGCTAGAGCTGTTGGTCGGATCAACTCCTTGACTAATGCAAAAGCACGCTCCTGCTCTGGTCCCTATAGCCAAGCTCTTTTTGGGCTGAGTAGTTCTTGTAGTGGTTGCGACACTTCTGAGAATTTGTGTGAGAATTTTCCCAGCTGATTAGCCATTCCCATGAATCTTCTCAGTTGAGCAATATTAGTGGGAGGGCTGAGTTTGACAATGGCTTCCACCTTGTCTGGGTCAGAGTGTATTCCGTCATGATCAATAACATGCCCCAGAAACTTGATTTGGGTCTGTCCAATAGGGCATTTGTCACCATTAAGTGTGACTCTGGCTCCTTGAAGGTGGCTCAGTGCCGCATGCAGTCATTGATCATGTTCAGATTGGTTGGCTCCAAAAATCAGGACATCGTTGATGTGACAGATGACTCCCTCCAGGCCTGAGAGTATATGACTCATGTGCTGCTGAAATAGCTCTGGAGGACTGGAAATCCTGAATGGTAACTTACTAAAACCTTAGCGACCAAACGGAGTGATAAATGTTGTGAGAGGGCGTGACTCCTTGGCAAGAGGTATCTGCCAAAATACACTATTGGCATCTACCTTACTGAAAACAGTGGTTCCAGACAGCTGTGCCAGTGTATCATCAACTGATGGCATTGGATGGGTCAAAAACACTCGTTTAGTGGCTTCAAGTTGACACAGATTCTGACTGTTCCTGAGCGTTTTGGCACCACCACCATTCCTGCACACCAGGGGGTAGGATCCTGAACTTGAGAGATAACTCCCAACTGCTCCATCAGGCTGAGGTCCTCTTTTACTTTGTTCCTGAGTGGTATAGGGACATTGTGAGGAGTGAAGAGAGCATATGGTTTGGCCCCCTCCTGCAGGTTGATTTGGTATTCTTCTCCCAGTATGCCCAGTCCAGTGAACAAGGTTGGGTATCTCTTCTTAATGATTGAGGTTGAAGTAGGTAAGGTTGTGGGGATGGGGATGTGATCCACTCTGTTGATGAGCTTGAGAGCAATGATGGATGACAATCCTAGCAAGCTGGTTTCAAGGTGACGTGTGATGTACACATCCTCTGGTGATGCATTCTGGCCAATGGAGAGTGTGACTTTGCTCCCATCACTGGTTTGCAGTTGTTTGTGTTGATCATGTATAGCTTCTATCTATCGAATCAAGGTTTTTGCCTTTTCCAAAGTGAGGTCTGGCGTAAGCTGCAACCTCTCTGAGAGTGCCTGTTCAGCAATGCCAACAACCAATTGTCGCAAAAGGAGATCATCTTTCAGTGCTCCATAGTTACGTTTCAATCCATATAGAGCAGTGATATACTGCTTGGCAGTTTTTTCAGCTTGTTGGTAGTGACAGTTAAACCTCACCCGTCAAAGATAATGTTACGACAAACTTTAAAGAACTCGTTGTACTTTTGTATTACTGCATCGTATTTCTTGCAGTCATCATTGGTGATGTTCGTAGTTGAAAGGATGTCCCCAGCCTCCTCACCCATGCAATACAAGAGGTACTGACTTGGCGAGTGTCGTCTTCTGCCAGTCCGGAGGCAACTCTAAATTGTTCAAATCATCTCTTCCACCTCGGCCACTCATCGGGCTGTTTGAAGTCAAACGATGTAGGCGGCTGAAGTTGAACCATGGCCATAGGATCCTACCTCTGACACCATCTAGCATCAGCTGGAACCGTATCAGACAATAAGCTAGTAGCTGGTACTAAAACCGACAGAAAGTAGATGGTTGATAATAATCACAACAACTCAAACAAACTAAGAAACTGAATATTACTCACAACATACAATCTTAAATACTAAGAAGACCACGTGCAATGCACTAATGATTACATAATAACAATAACTATATTAATAATGAGTCACTACAAAACTGTTTTAATGTTTCATTAAAATGTGAATATTCACTACATAATCAGTTTAAATTAACTTTTTATGTCTTCAAATGAGCTAAAACACACGCAAAGTAACCACTGCCCCTAGGTAAATAGAGAAACATGTTTAAAATGTCTATCTCAGTAGTTAGAAATAAAAAACATAACGATTTAGTGCTTTTTATTCTATTATATTTAATTAGACTCAGTTCATGATAATTTAAATCCTACTTCTGATAAATTAAATGGCATTACTGTTATGACAAAAAATTTGTAGTAACTTGTTACGCAAGTTCAGTAAGTAAAGTATGTACATAATATTAAATGTTTGAAGTCATGAATATTGACATTTACATTATATGTTAGTATAGGAGAACTTCGAGAAAATAAATGATGTTATTGATAAGCTATCGAAACATAACAGTAGTAAAAAATCATCTGAATGGAAACATGAATGTCTTTTTAAAATGCTAGACCAATCATCCAGAGGCTTGGGATTGTCTTATAACAAGCTATCTAGTCGAAATTTATAAGGTATTTTGTCTTAAGCTACTTTTTGTAATAGGCACATGACCACACCCATTCATTGCATAGAATGACACCAAGTATATCATTGTTTATCATTTGTAATATTTTTTATAGTGGATACAGACATATTTAATCAATCAATAACACTATTATCAAAGTAAAAACACTATACAATAATTACATAGCTAGTAGAATGTTACCACTCATTGGTTGTCACATGTGTCTGTGGGTAAGGCCAATGTATCTGGTTCAATTCTATTAAAATCAATCCTTAAATTAGAGATGCGTCCATATCATTGTCTTTTTCTTTGAAAGGCATTTTCTAGTTAATTTTAAACCAAAATGTCAACTCAAGCCAGCCCAGTCATACAACAAGTCCAACCAAAATAAGATGACTAAGCAGAAAAAACCTCTCTTTGATGTTAATAAGAAACATGAGGTATCATTGGAGAAATAAGACCTCATGTTTATAAAAATTTAAGGTACATCAATAAATAAATATCTAGTCTAGACTGGGATACAATAGAACATACTGGTGTTATTTATAAATAACAAAAACGAAGTGATATATATACACCACAACCAACAATCTCATTATTCAATCCATGTATATAGGCTAAATTTGAAGAGTAATACGACAGTCCCACCTATATAAGAGGCATCAAGAACATTTAATTCATAAAAGCAAAATATCAGAGAGTTAACAACAATTTATACTTTAACATTTTAATGCAACCCAGAATCTGGGTAGTGAAATGTCATTGGTCAACTGAAATTTAATGAACTGTGAACTTTGCTAGAGCCTTCTTGTGCATCAACAAAGAGAAGGGTCTAGATCAAAAAAGTAATTTATTCATAAATGGAGTGCATTATGGCGTGCACTGAGAATAGGCATTAGGGGTGTAGTGGAGTCATTTTTAAAGGAAGTGAGTGATATGGGACATATATGTCCTATGTCCTTTTTGCAAGTGGGAGTCATGGAAGTTTCAAAAACAAATACATTCACACTTAGTATGTGTGTACATTATCATTCAAAATGTATCTCACAATTTCTTGATTTTGCTCAGAAGCTGTCGTAATATGTCCCAAAAAGAGATCTTTGGATCAATAAATTTTTTCTGCATTAACCCTGGAAGTTGAAATAAGTGTAATATAGCATGGTGATATTTTGTGGACACACCCATTTAACTTGGTTGCAATCAAATGACTGACTTATGTCCCTTGACGTTTTGTTAATAACTAGGCTTAGGGGTAACTCTGGACAATTTTAGGGGTGGCACTTAGTAGTGCTAAAGTAGTGGGCTCTTATGGTATGGCCTTTTTTAAATATCCCATCAGGAACATATGGCCCTTTGGGGTTTTCTTAATAACTAGGTTTAGGGGTAACCCTGGAAACTTTTTAAGGTGGGGCTTAGTAGTACTGAAGTAGAGGGCTCTCATGGAATGGCCATTTTTTAAAACCCCACCCGGGACATATGGCCCTTTTGGTTTTTTGTTAATAATTAGGTTTAGGGGTAACCCTGGAGACTTTTAGGGGTGGGGCTTAGTAGTGCTAAAGAAGATAGTTCTCACAGGATGATTTTTTCAGAAACCCCACCTGGGACATATGGCCCTTTGGTTTTTGTTGATAACTAGGTTTAGGGGTAACCCTGGAGACTTTTAGGGGTGGGGCTTAGTAGTGCTGAAATAGAGGACTGTCATGGTATGGTCTTTTTTAAAAACCCCATCAAGGACATATGGCCCTTTGGGGTTTTCTTAATAACTAGGTTTAGGGGTAATCCTGGAGACTTTTAGGGGTGGGGCTTAGTAGTGCTAAAGAAGATAGTTCTCACAGGATGATTTTTTTAGAAACCCCACCCGGGACATATGGCCCTTTGGTTTTTTGTTGATAACTAGGTTTAGGGGTAACCCTGGAAACTTTTTAAGGTAGAGCTTAGTAGTGCTGAAGTAGAGGGTTCTCATGGAATGGCCATTTTTAAAAACCCCACTGGGGACATGTGGCCCTTTGGGGTTTTGTTAATAACAAGGTTTAGGGGTAACCCTGGAAACTTTTAGGGGTGGGGCTTAGTAGTGCTAAAGAAGAGGGCTCTCACATGATTTTTTTTAGAAACCCCACCAGGACATATGTCTTGGATAGGGTTTTAATTTTAAAAGGTTTCATTAGTTAGAGGGGGTGGCAATGATATATGAAATATCTGTTTTTCTTCCCAGGGTTAAATTTTATGAGTTTAGGGCCACTTTTAGAACTATGGGACATATAGGGACATAGTTCAGTTTGTAAACATACAAATTGTTATAACTCGCTTACACATGTGGGGATATATGGGGTTTTGTGATATATGATTGACTGGAGTATGTGCAACGTGTGACACCACAATAGGGCGATTGCTTCATTGCTAATTTGTATATGTGTAGTCAATATTTAACGACTTTTATCTCACTTTCTATGATGTTTTTCATTAATTTGATCATTGTAATGAATTGTAAACGATGAGAGGAATTGATTGGTACGGTCATTTCCTTGAATAGAAGCTTTTTTACATCACTTTTGGTGAAACCACTCAAAAATAAGAGTTGGGAGTTCTTTTATAACTCCTTTATCTGTGTGGGGATTTGAATGGGACCAATGGGTTTGATAGAAATATAATTCGTCTAGCTATCCCATATTTTTATTTATTTTTGGGCATTACTTCCAATTTTTATTAATTTTTGAATTATGAAAATGTGAAAAAAACGAGATTTTTCATATTTTTCTTTAGGGTTTTAGAGCGATATCTCTGTAATGGAAAGAGATATTGGTAGGATTTTTTTATGAAGTTAGCCACATCCTTTGTGCACATTTCCAATATTTTTACCTAATTTTAAATAGCACCATAAAGGTGATAATATTGATAAGGCGAACTTCATTAAAGGTCCCATTATGCAAAAAGGAAATTATTCATAAATATTCTAATTATAGTTACAATGTGGTCAAAATAGATTGCCTGGCATACTATATATTGCAAGAAGAGTAGTACAATAACAGACTACACCACAGTGCTGAACAAGTAAAACACTACAATAACATTAAGTACTGATTACATTATTAGTTCTGCTAACATTGCAACCTTCATTGTCACAAGAGTACAATAACATTATGACAATCAAAACAACTAACATTTTCTATCAAACTAGGACTATAGTAATTGTAGGAGTATGTATGTTTTGATTACTTTTATCCTTGCAGATGTATTATAAAAATAAGCCACACAAACAGGCCCAAAGGGCGTGGCATTAGCTTAAGTAAGTATGTATCTAGTTAACTATTGCTACAATTATGAAGTGTTTTATCAATTTTGTGTTAATCTATTAATAATGCCTTTGTAATATAGACATGTGACCACACCTATTGCATAGTATTATTATAATGTATATAATATCAAATTATACTAATATTGTGTATTAATTTACTATGATATATAATTATACAGACGTATTGATAAAATATGGATGTTCAGCCATTTATTTCACAACATGAGACAAATATCATAACTGATAATACTAGAAAGAACCAAGATGAAGATAACCAAGGAAAAATAGGAAAAGATATACACAGTAGTATCATTCATGACAACATTGTTTTAACTGAGGTAGAAGCACAACAAGAATTGACAAAGACTGGCCATGGGAACAAAAGACCAATTCAATATTGGAGACTTTGTAAGTGGGTAAATTCTAATAGAGATTGATTAATAATTACATGTATCATGTCTATTTTTGGGTGTTACTTTCGATTTTTTATTAATTTTTGAATTATGAAAATGTGAAAAAAACGAGATTTTACATATTTTTCCTTAGGGTTTTAGAGCGATATCTCTGTAATGGAAAGAGATATTGCTGGGATTTTTTTATGAAGTTAGCCACATTCTTTGTGCACATTTCCAATATTTTTACCTTATTTTAAATAGCACCATAAAGGTGATAATAATGATAAGGCGAACTTCATTAAAAGTCCCATTATGCAAAAAGGAAATTATTCATAAATATACTAGTGTTGAAACGAATAGTGTAAATATTTGAATAATTGATTGTTACACTAATTATTCGAATATTTCTGAGGTATTCAAATATTCGGTTCTAAGCCACGCCCTTAACGTGATAACACATGCTCAACAGACGAAGCAAGTTCAAGCAGTGGCAAAGCATTTTTGAAGTCTATAGAAATAGAAGGAACCAATGAAGAAGCAGAACCCAAGGTACAGCCAGCCAAAAGAACCAAGAAAGACAGTGCCATGCGCTATCTTGGAACTTTGTCATACAAAGATATTATGAAGACCTGCAGTGACGAGTTTTATGGGCGTGGCAAAGGCAACGAATATTCGAATATCCGCTTTTTCAGGAAACAATTATTCGAATATTGACTTTGCATATTCGTTTCAACACTAAAATATATATACTGACATGATAGTGTTATTACTAGGGTCATTCCTTCCTGGCAGTGATCACTAGCCCCCACATCATAGGGATATAATAGTAACTAAATTATTAACAATATTAAGTTGTCTACATGTACTTACGATGTATTGCTCTTACTATTTTTATCTCTTTAAGATGTCTTCATAGTTTTAGTCCATTCATAATAGCTATTTAATGAAAAAATAGATAATAATGATTATTAGACACAATTACAAAGAATGTAATAACAACTAAACTAGTCATGTTAGGAACCCATAGCCTCTGGGACCCTGGTCATGTCCAATCTTATAGCACTTACTATATAAATATTATGTATGAGGACAAATGTGTAGTTTATTTCACCTGTTTATTCTAATTATAGTTACAATGTGGTCAAAATAGATTGCCTGGCATACTATATATTGCAAGAAGAGTAGTACAATAACAGACTACACCACAGTGCTGAACAAGTAAAACACTACAATAACATTAAGTACTGATTACATTATTAGTTCTGCTAACATTGCAACCTTCATTGTCACAAGAGTACAATAACATTATGACAATCAAAACAACTAACATTTTCTATCAAACTAGGACTATAGTAATTGTAGGAGTATGTATGTTTTGATTACTTTTATCCTTTGTAATATAGACATGTGACCACACCTATTGCATAGTATTATTATAATGTATATAATATCAAATTATACTAATATTGTGTATTAATTTACTATGATATATAATTATACAGACGTATTGATAAAATATGGATGTTCAGCCATTTATTTCACAACATGAGACAAATATCATAACTGATAATACTAGAAAGAACCAAGATGAAGATAACCAAGGAAAAATAGGAAAAGATATACACAGTAGTATCATTCATGACAACATTGTTTTAACTGAGGTAGAAGCACAACAAGAATTGACAAAGACTGGCCATGGGAACAAAAGACCAATTCAATATTGGAGACTTTGTAAGTGGGTAAATTCTAATAGAGATTGATTAATAATTACATGTATCATGTCTGTTTCAGTCAACTGTGAATCCATTTTTCCTACACAATCATTTCATTAAACAATAATAATAACAACATCATTAATTAATAACTAATTAATAATGTAATTATAATGTGTATGTATGAACACTATGTAACAAATACTATTGCTTAGCATTGTACATTAACAAGCTATACATATCCCCATTGATATTGTCAAGCAATTAACCCCTTACTTTACCAAATGTGCTGGCTTGAATATTGGTTTTATATCAATTAATTCAGTCCAGTGATTTTGTGAATTGCATTTATTTTGTAAAAATGCAAGCATCAATTTAATATTATGTAATAGGAAGAGGATCAATGTCACATAATTTTCAGAATCAAGATTTAGATTGAATAGAATCGTGACATATTTTTATTGTAACAACATTTGTTCATATTGTAAATCATCATATAGACATGTATGTATGTTTAGCCACATTTCTAATTTATTCCCAATTAATGCTCCACACATCAATTGTAATTCTCTTATTAGTAATATCAAGAATATTCTACTGCTCTGTTGTCATATACTAATTGTTACTATATCTGATAACACAAGCTAACTTTCAAGTTGTATCAGTGTACACACAATCCAGATACTGTATTCATTATGATATCTAAACAGTTAGCATAAATAAGCTAAACGTACATATATTATATTAATGCATCTTATACACAAAGTAAAATCTTAATTTCAAGTCTAATATATATATTATATATATCAGTGGTGGCAGAAGCAATTCAGCATTGGTCAGGCAACAGGCAACAAGAAAAAAATTTCTGAACCATGCTCACTTTTGGTTCCACGCCCTTCATAATTGTAATTTTAATAACTTCGTGGGCTACAATTAGAAAAATTAGAATATTGAGCAGTCGAGCAAACTTGAGCTTCTTTTGTTGAAACGTTTGGGCTCTAAAATAATATTGGTCCGGCAGCCCCAGACCTGCTGAACCTGCTCCGCCACCACTGTATATGTATATATTACACTTTGCAGTTTAAAATGAGAAATGTACATGTACAAAAGTTAACTATGTTGTATATGATTAGAAGCAGACTGTTTTCTACAATCACATCTAGTTATCTATACAACTATTGTTAGCAAGTACAGTAGAACCTCAATTATCCGGACCTCGTTTATCCGAACCCTCGTTTTTCCGGTATAAAAGAAAATTACCCACGTGTATTACCGTAATTTGAATAGTATTAGAACACGCAAATACCACACCCCCAAACTTAATTAAATTAGTCACGCTACTACGTTTGATAACCATTAGGTGCAGCTGAATGTACAGTAATGGCCATTCTAAAAAAAAGAAAAAGATTAGTGCTTTTTATAGAAGACGAAGCAAAGATAGCAGACATGCTTGATAAACATGTGTCATCTACTTGTACAACATTTGAAGAAATGGCTGCCATAATTATACAACGTGTAACAGGTTACGCATGTGTAGTTGTTGGTGCCACGCCCATTTAGGGATAAGCCTGGAGACTTTTAGGGGTGGGGTTTAGTAGTGCTAAAGAAGAAGGTTCTCACAGGATGACTTTTTTTGGAAACACCACCCGGGACATATGGCCCTTTGGGGTTTTGTTAATAACTAGGTTTAGGGGTAACCCTGGAGACTTTTAGGGGTGGGGCTTAGTAGTGCTAAAGAAGAGGGCTCTCACATGATGATTTCTTTTAGAAACCCCACCAGGACATATGTCCCGGATAGGGTTTTAATTTTAAAAGGTTTCATTAGTTAGAGGGGGTGGCAATGATATATGAAATATCTGTTTTTCTTCCCAGGGTTAAATTTTATGAGTTTAGGGCCACTTTTGGAACTATGGGACATATAGGGACATAGTTCAGTTTGTAAACATACAAATTGTTATAACTCGCTTACACATGTGGGGATATATGGGGTTTTGTGATATATGATTGACTGGAGTATGTGCAACGTGTGACACCACAATAGGGCGATTGCTTCATTGCTAATTTGTATATGTGTAGTCAATATTTAACGACTTTTATCTCACTTTCTATGATTTTTTTCATTAATTTGATCATTGTAATGAATTGTAAACGATGAGAGGAATTGATTGGTACGGTCATTTCCTTGAATAGAAGCTTCTTTACATCACTTTTGGTGAAACCACTCAAAAATAAGAGTTGGGAGTTCTTTTATAACTCCTTTATCTGTGTGGGGATTTGAATGGGACCAATGGGTTTGATAGAAAAATAATTCGTCTAGCTATCCCATATTTTTATTTATTTTTGGGCATTACTTCCGAATTTTTATTAATTTTTGAATTATGAAAATGTGAAAAAAACGAAATTTTTCATATTTTTCTTTAGGGTTTTAGAGCGATATCTCTGTAATGGAAAGAGATATTGCTGGGATTTTTTTTATGAAGTTAGCCACATTCTTTGTGCACATTCTCAATATTTTTACCTAATTTTAAATAGCACCATAAAGGTGATAATAATGATAAGGCGAACTTTATTAAAGGTCCCATTATGCAAAAAGGAAATTATTCATAAATATACTAGTGTTGAAACGAATAGTGTAAATATTTGAATAATTGATTGTTACACTAATTATTCGAATATTTCTGAGGTATTCAAATATTCGGTTCTAAGCCACGCCCTTAACGTGATAACACATGCTCAGCAGACGAAGCAAGTTCAAGCAGTGGCAAAGCATTTTTGAAGTCTATAGAAATAGAAGGAACCAATGAAGAAGCAGAACCCAAGGTACAGCCAGCCAAAAGAACCAAGAAAGACAGTGCCATGCACTATCTTGGAACTTTGTCATACAAAGATATTATGAAGTGCAGTGACGAGTTTTATGGGCGTGGCAAAGGCAACGAATGTTCGAATATCTGCTTTTTCAGGAAACAATTATTCGAATATTGATTTTGCATATTCGTTTCAACACTAAAATATACATACTGAGATGATAGTGTTATTACTAGGGTCATTCCTTCCTGGCAGTGATCACTAGCCCCACATCATAGGGATATAATAGTAACTAAATAATAGATTTATTAACATTATTAAGTTGTCTACATGTACTTACGATGTATTGCTCTTACTATTTTTATCTCTTTAAGATGTCTTCATAGTTTTAGTCCATTCATAATAGCTATTTAATGAAAAAATAGATAATAATGATTATTAGACACAATTACAAAGAATGTAATAACAACTAAACTAGTCATGTTAGGAACCCATAGCCTCTGGGACCCTGGTCATGTCCAATCTTATAGCACTTACTATATAAATATTATGTATGAGGACAAATGTGTAGTTTATTTCACCTGTTTATTTTAATTATAGTTACAATGTGGTCAAAATAGATTGCCTGGCATACTATATATTGCAAGAAGAGTAGTACAATAACAGACTACACCACAGTGCTGAACAAGTAAAACACTACAATAACTTTAAGTACTGATTACATTATTAGTTCTGCTAACATTGCAACCTTCATTGTCACAAGAGTACAATAACATTATGACAATCAAAACAACTAACATTTTCTATCAAACTAGGACTATAGTAATTGTAAGAGTATGTATATGTTTTGATTACTTTTATCCTTGCAGATGTATTATAAAAATAAGCCACACAAACAGGCCCAAAGGGCGTGGCATTAGCTTAAGTAAGTATGTATCTAGTTAACTATTGCTACAATTATGAAGTGTTTTATCAATTTTGTGTTAATCTATTAATAATGCCTTTGTAATATAGACATGTGACCACACCTATTGCATAGTATTATTATAATTGTATATAATATCAAATTATACTAATATTGTCTATTAATTTACTATGATATATAATTATACAGACGTATTGATAAAATATGGATGTTCAGCCATTTATTTCACAACATGAGACAAATATCATAACTGATAATACTAGAAAGAACCAAGATGAAGATAACCAAGGAAAAATAGGAAAAGATATACACAGTAGTATCATTCATGACAACATTGTTTTAACTGAGGTAGAAGCACAACAAGAATTGACAAAGACTGGCCATGGGAACAAAAGACCAATTCAATATTGGAGACTTTGTAAGTGGGTAAATTCTAATGATGAATGATTAATAATTACATCTATCATGTCTGTTTCAGTCAACTGTGAATCCATTTTTCCTACACAATCATTTCATTAAACAATAATAATAACAACATCATTAATTAATAACTAATTAATAATGTAATTATAATGTGTATGTATGAACACTATGTAACAAATACTATTGCTTAGCATTGTACATTAACAAGCTATACATATCCCTATTGATATTGCCAAGCAATTAACCCCTTGCTTTACCAAATGTGCTGGCTTGAATATTGGTTTTATATCAATTAATTCAGTCCAGTGATTTTGTGAATTGTATTTATTTTGTAAAAATGCAAGCATCAATATAATATTATGTAATAGGAAGAGGATCAATGTCACATAATTTTCAGAATCAAGATTTAGATTGGATAGAATCGTGACATATTTTTATTGTAACAACATTTCTTCATATTGTAAATCATCATATAGACATGTATGTATGTTTAGCCACATTTCTAATTTATTCCCAATTAATGCTCCACACATCAATTGTAATTCTCTTATTAGTAATATCAAGAATATTCTACTGCTCTGTTGTCATATACTAATTGTTACTATATCTGATAACACAAGCTAACTTTCAAGTTGTATCAGTGTACACACAATCCAGATACTGTATTCATTATGATATCTAAACAGTTAGCATAAATAAGCTAAACGTACATACATTATATTAATGCATCTTATACACAAAGTAAAATCTTAATTTCAAGTCTAATATATATATTATATATATCAGTGGTGGCAGAAGCAATTCAGCATTGGTCAGGCAACAGGCAACAAGAAAAAAATTTCTGAACCATGCTCACTTTTGGTTCCATGCCCTTCATAATTGTAATTTTAATAACTTCATGGGCTACAATTAGAAAAGTTAGAATATTGAGCAGTCGAGCAAACTTGAGCTTCTTTTGTTGAAACGTTTGGGCTCTAAAATAATATTGGTTTGGCAGCCCCAGACCTGCTGAACCTGCTCCGCCACCACTGTATATGTATATATTACACTTTGCAGTTTAAAATGAGAAATGTACATGTACAAAAGTTAACTATGTTGTATATGATTAGAAGCAGACTGTTTTCTACAATCACATCTAGTTATCTATACAACTATTGTTAGCAAGTACAGTAGAACCTCAATTATCCGGACCTCGTTTATCCGAACCCTCGTTTTTCCGGTATAAAAGAAAATTACCCACGTGTATTACCGTAATTTGAATAGTATTAGAACACGCAAATACCACACCCCCAAACTTAATTAAATTAGTCACGCTACTACGTTTGATAACCATTAAGTGCAGCTGAATGTACAGTAATGGCCATTCTAAAAAAAAGAAAAAGATTAGTGCTTTTTATAGAAGACAAAGCAAAGATAGCAGACATGCTTGATAAACATGTGTCATCTACTTGTACAACGTTTGAAGAAATGGCTGCCATAATTATACTACGTGTAACAGGTTACACATGCGTAGTTGTTGGTGCCACGCCCATTTAGGGATAAGCCTGGAGACTTTTAGGAGTGGGGTTTAGTAGTGCTAAAGAAGAAGGTTCTCACAGAATGACTTTTTTTGGAAACCCCACCCGGGACATATGGCCCTTTGGTTTTTTGTTGATAACTAGGTTTAGGGGTAACCCTGGAGACTTTTAGGGGTGGGGCTGAGTAGTGCTGAAATAGAGGGTTCTCATGGAATACCCATTTTTAAAAACCCCACTGGGGACAAATGGCCCTTTGGGGTTTTGTTAATAACTAGGTTTAGGGGTAACCCTGGAGACTTTTAAGGGGTGGGGCTTAGTAGTGCTAAAGAAGAGGGCTCTCACATGATGATTTTTTTTAGAAACCCCACCTGGACATATGTCCCGGATAGGGTTTTAATTTTAAAAGGTTTCATTAGTTAGAGGGGGTGGCAATGATATATGAAATATCTGTTTTTCTTCCCAGGGTTAAATTTTATGATTTTAAGGCCACTTTTAGAACTATGGGACATATAGGGACATAGTTCAGTTTGTAAACATACAAATTGTTATAACTCGCTTACACATGTGGGGATATATGGGGTTTTGTGATATATGATTGACTGGAGTATGTGCAACGTGTGACACCACAATGAGGTGATTGCTTCATTGCTAATTTGTATATGTGTATATGTGTAGTCAATATCAAAAATAAGAGTTGGGAGTTCTTTTATAACTCCTTTATCTGTGTGGGGATTTGAATGGGACCAATGGGGTTTGATAGAAAAATAATTCGTCTAGCTATCCCATATTTTTATTTATTTTTGGGTGTTACTTTCGATTTTTTATTAATTTTTGAATTATGAAAATGTGAAAAAAACGAGATTTTACATATTTTTCCTTAGGGTTTTAGAGCGATATCTCTGTAATGGAAAGACATATTGCTGGGATTTTTTTTATGAAGTTAGCCACATTCTTTGTGCACATTTCCAATATTTTTACCTAATTTTAAATAGCACCATAAAGGTGATAATAATGATAAGGCGAACTTCATTAAAAGTCCCATTATGCAAAAAGGAAATTATTCATAAATATACTAGTGTTGAAACGAATAGTGTAAATATTTGAATAATTGATTGTTACACTAATTATTCGAATATTTCTGAGGTATTCAAATATTCGGTTCTAAGCCATGCCTATAACGTGATAACACATGCTCAACAGACGAAGCAAGTTCAAGCAGTGGCAAAGCATTTTTGAAGTCTATAGAAATAGAAGGAACCAATGAAGAAGCAGAACCCGAGGTACAGCAAGCCAAAAGAACCAAGAAAGACAGTGCCATGCGCTATCTTGGAACTTTGTCATACAAAGATATTATGAAGACCTGCAGTGACGAGTTTTATGGGCGTGGCAAAGGCAACGAATATTCGAATATCCGCTTTTTCAGGAAACAATTATTCGAATATTGATTTTGCATATTCGTTTCAACACTAAAATATATATACTGAGATGATAGTGTTATTACTAGGGTCATTCCTTCCTGGCAGTGATCACTAGCCCCCACATCATAGGGATATAATAGTAACTAAATTATTAACAATATGAAGTTGTCTACATGTACTTACGATGTATTGCTCTTACTATTTTTATCTCTTTAAGATGTCTTCATAGTTTTAGTCCATTCATAATAGCTATTTAATGAAAAAATAGATAATAATGATTATTAGACACAATTACAAAGAATGTAATAACAACTAAACTAGTCATGTTAGGAACCCATAGCCTCTGGGACCCTGGTCATGTCCAATCTTATAGCACTTACTATATAAATATTATGTTTGAGGACAAATGTGTAGTTTATTTCACCTGTTTATTTTAATTATAGTTACAATGTGGTCAAAATAGATTGCCTGGCATACTATATATTGCAAGAAGAGTAGTACAATAACAGACTACACCACAGTGCTGAACAAGTAAAACACTATAATAACTTTAAGTACTGATTACATTAGTTCTGCTAACATTGCAACCTTCATTTTCACAAGAGTACAATAACATTATGACAATCAAAACAACTAACATTTTCTATCAAACTAGGACTATAGTAATTGTAGGAGTATGTATATGTTTTGATTACTTTTATCCTTGCAGATGTATTATAAAAATAAGCCACACAAACAGGCCCAAAGGGCGTGGCATTAGCTTAAGTAAGTATGTATCTAGTTAACTATTGCTACAATTATGAAGTGTTTTATCAATTTTGTGTTAATCTATTAATAATGCCTTTGTAATATAGACATGTGACCACAGCTATTGCATAGTATTATTATAATGTATATAATATCAAATTATACTAATATTGTCTATTAATTTACTATGATATATAATTATACAGACGTATTGATAAAATATGGATGTTCAGCCATTTATTTCACAACATGAGACAAATATCATAACTGATAATACTAGAAAGAACCAAGATGAAGATAACCAAGGAAAAATAGGAAAAGATATACACAGTAGTATCATTCATGACAACATTGTTTTAACTGAGGTAGAAGCACAACAAGAATTGACAAAGACTGGCCATGGGAACAAAAGACCAATTCAATATTGGAGACTTTGTAAGTGGGTAAATTCTAATGACGATTGATTAATAATTACATGTATCATGTCTGTTTCAGTCAACTGTGAATCCATTTTTCCTACACAATCATTTCATTAAACAATAATAATAACAACATCATTAATTAATAACTAATTAATAATGTAATTATAATGTGTATGTATGAACACTATGTAACAAATACTATTGCTTAGCATTGTACATTAACAAGCTATACATATCCCTATTGATATTGTCAAGCAATTAACCCCTTACTTTACCAAATGTGCTGGCTTGAATATTGGTTTTATATCAATTAATTCAGTCCAGTGATTTTGTGAATTGTATTTATTTTGTAAAAATGCAAGCATCAATATAATATTATGTAATAGGAAGAGGATCAATGTCACATAATTTTCAGAATCAAGATTTAGATTGGATAGAATCGTGACATATTTTTATTGTAACAACATTTCTTCATATTGTAAATCATCATATAGACATGTATGTATGTTTAGCCACATTTCTAATTTATTCCCAATTAATGCTCCACACATCAATTGTAATTCTCTTATTAGTAATATCAAGAATATTCTACTGCTCTGTTGTCATATACTAATTGTTACTATATCTGATAACACAAGCTAACTTTCAAGTTGTATCAGTGTACACACAATCCAGATACTGTATTCATTATGATATCTAAACAGTTAGCATAAATAAGCTAAAGGTACATACATTATATTAATGCATCTTATACACAAAGTAAAATCTTAATTTCAAGTCTAATATATATATTATATATATCAGTGGTGGCAGAAGCAATTCAGCATTGGTCAGGCAACAGGCAACAAGAAAAAAATTTCTGAACCATGCTCACTTTTGGTTCCACGCCCTTCATAATTGTAATTTTAATAACTTCTTGGGCTACAATTAGAAAAATTAGAATATTGAGCAGTCGAGCAAACTTGAGCTTCTTTTGTTGAAACGTTTGGGCTCTAAAATAATATTGGTCCGGCAGCCCCAGACCTGCTGAACCTGCTCCGCCACCACTGTATATGTATATATTACACTTTGCAGTTTAAAATGAAAAATGTACATGTACAAAAGTTAACTATGTTGTATATGATTAGAAGCAGACTATTTTCTACAATCACATCTAGTTATCTATACAACTATTGTTAGCAAGTACAGTAGAACCTCAATTATCCGGACCTCGTTTATCCGAACCCTCGTTTTTCCGGTATAAAAGAAAATTACCCACGTGTATTACCGTAATTTGAATAGTATTAGAACACGCAAATACCACGCCCCCAAACTTAATTAAATTTGTCACGCTACTACGTTTGATAACTATTAAGTGCAGCTGAATGTACAGTAATGGCCATTCCAAAAAAAAAACGATTAGTGCTTTTTATAGAAGACGAAGCAAAGATAGCAGACATGCTTGATAAACATGTGTCATCTACTTGTACAACGTTTGAAGAAACGGCTGCCATAATTATACAACGTGTAACAGGTTACGCATGCGTAGTTGTTGGTGCCACGCCCATTATAATTATCCAGACTTTTTTTATCTATCCGGACAATTCCTTTTTTTTACAAAGGGGTCCAGATAATCGAGGTTCTACTATAATAACAAATGTACTTCTTATGCCACTTGTCAACATAGCAGTACAAGGTGGTCAGACATCTTGTTGTCAGCAATTTATTTTAATTATATTAATAATAATTATTTTGACTTACTGTAATATTTTCTTTCATTCTGTGTTTAGAGTTGAAGCCAATGACATGTTACATCATTACACATAAAGAGCTAAACAAGGAGATAATAGAAAGATAATATGGAGATAATAAGATCAACTAATGCTTACCTTCAATAAAATTATAAAATTGAAGGGCTATCTTCATTAACTAGTACATAATCAGGTTATTAAGAATCTTTTATCTGGTAGTAAACAGATCATTTAATACTCATACTATACAATAAGTACATTAGTAGTGATCTCAGTTATGACCATACAACCAACAAAGTTGGTTGCATTCATAAAAATAACAAAGGGGATAACTACATTAGTCAGAGGTAAATCTTAGAGTACAAGGATAGCATGATTAGTCATTGCTTTTCAATCAAGTATTATAATATATAGTGTGATTCTTAAACTATCATTAGACAATGTATTAGAGAATCAGTAAGAGTATTACATTCACTAGTGTATCCCTGAATGTTTTATATTACATCATATTATATTTGTGTGTGTATTCACAAAACATTCACAGAGATACTAAACAATAAAGAAAGAATTAAATATAATTATTAAAATATATCAGCTAATGACTAACATAAACAATGTAGTTCATACCATTCAAGATCAGGAACGGGAGAGGATAACACAAAGCAGATCCAGGTGCTGGTACTACAAAAAATTGACACTCCCATTCTAAATGTTAATAACTGATTATGACGCGCAGTTTATTGTCAGGATTTAAGGGGTGGGGATCGTGTATACTCAAGCTGTCACCAGACTAATAGTCTAGCGAGCTAGCCCCTCCTCTTTTAAATAAGCTGACGGGGTCACGGGGAATATATGGAATGTGGGGCAGTACCACAACGTTTTCATAGCTATTATTACAATTTCCACGAAGTTGATGAACTATAAATATTTCCATACTGGCCCATATTTCGCATATTCCAATTGGGCATTATGTCTCTAGGCTCTCCTCCACCCTTCACCTTATCAAAAAGAAGGAGGGGCTAGCTCGCTAGACAACCGGACTATTTAAGCACTGCCTTTCAACTAAAGCTTAGAGGATGTGAGCTTCGTCAACTTGTAAGGTGAGCATGTTGCAATTTCCTCAATAATAATTGTGATATATGTATGTATAGATGCATAAAATGTATGTACGTATTTGAATTATATATCTATTATTTCTTCTCAACTGATCCTATCAATACAAACAGCAGTAGCAGTATATAGTTTGTGTTAGCGCTAGCCATTAACAGTTATAACTGCCCTTATAATAAGGCTGCATGCGTATTTGTAATACATTGGAAAATATATGTTATGACCTGCTTTGAAATAGTCTTAAGGTCAGCAAGCCCGCTCTAAAGCCGAATTGTTCGATTTTAAACGGAACCATCCTGCTTTACAACTAACGCACCGCTAGTGAAAGAGCTAACTACTATTTTTATTTATGTGATATTGATCTCAAAGGAAATAATTTTTATGTTATGCATGGTTATAAAATCGTCGGAGAAACTACAACTTAGCAATTGGTTTCTGACCTTCATCATGTCAATAGAATTGCGTGTACATGTGACGGCGATTTTTGTCTTTTACTTGCATGTAATGCTTTTAAAATATTTTTATATGTTTACAACAATAGCCTTTATTTGAGCTAGATTGTCACCTGCTGTTTTTAAGATGTTATTCGCTTTCTTTAAGCTCCTTCGTAGGTATTTATGTTGAATAATTGGGCTGGCCCACTATTTAAAGCTACATCATTTAGAAGCTGTTTACCCATTCAGAACAGGCTGAGGTTTGCATGCAATCGGATAGTAAATTATATTTGTAGTATATGTGTGTACATATACATACATACATACATACATACATATATATATATATAATATGTGACCTGATTGCCAAAAAGGGACCACTGCTGTCAAAACATTTGTGATCTAATTTGTAAAGCAAACAAACAAACACTATTAAAACATATCAAGAAATGTTTTGTATACATATAGAATAGTTATATATATATAGCAAGTGTATGTATACAAACATGTTTTTTGAAATGTTTTAACAGTTAGACTTTTTCACAAATCAGGTCACAAATGTTTTAACAGAAGTGATCCCTTTTGCAAATCAGGTCACATATGGAAAATCATATTTTGATGACATTATACTGCTACATAGAAGTAACAGAACTCAAAAGGTTCAAGCTGTCAAATCAGATTAAAAGCATGCACTCTCGTTATATAAATATGCATTGCAAAAACAATGTTGCTCCAAGTGGGTTACATTAATCTCAAAAGTCCCAAGCACTATACAATTAAATGGACATAACATCCTTTCATACAATATCAGTAAAAATATCACTGTATAGCTAGAGTTCCGTTAGAATGAAACCACATGCAATTTAATGCGAAAATAATACAAGTACATTCAAAGGTTAATATAGGGTTTATAGATAGTATTTATTCCAAATTGAAGTATATTGTGTTTTCTGCTGGAATGACTATACAATTGCTCTTTTGTGCAAGTCTCATTGATGCATACATTTCTTATTCTTTGCTGCTCCTTTCTTGCTTGCTTTTCTTTGTTTTACCATAAGGACATTTCTACTCTTATGAATATTTTTGCTGCAACAAGAGAGCTCTTGTACAAGCATTCATCAATAATCTGAATCATATATGATCATGGTTGTATGGAAAGAATGCCAATCATTTTTCATGGAGTTTCTAGTTTACTACTTTTCTGAACAGCTACAGTGCTCTGGTTTTACAATAGTTTAACTAGAGTATCAAAATGGATTAAATAGTACAAGCCATTTTTAGGTCATTGTTTGCTTGAGATATAGCAGTGAGTTAGGGGTCAAACTATAACATACATGTATATATATCACATTCAGGGCCTACATATTTATGGCCTGATTTGCAATAAGGGACCACTTCTGTCAAAATGTTTTGTGATATCGGGCCACATTTAGAACAGGCATACACATGTAGTTATAACTTGTGGTCAAAAATTATCTTGTAATGTTGTGTGTGCCATGTGGAAAATACTGTTTTCATATTAAATATCCAAAATTGCATAGTTTAGCTCAGCAATGCAACTTAGGAAAACAGATGTTGTGTAATATCTAGAATTGTCTTACTATAAATTTTGTATTGTATACAAAATAAAAATAAAAACTTGCCACTCAATTGACCAAAATAGCCTAATTCAACCAAGTTATTTTACAATAATTTTTACAAATATTATGTCAGAGTATGTAAGCCATTTTAAGATCAAGTTCACAAATGTACTCATAGTATGTCCATATATTAAAAAGGACAGCAATTGTCTGCATTATTTGTTGTGTTCTCCCACAACTAGTAGAATTACAGATGGCAACCAATGAACTTGGAGAGATTCACTATGAGATGTTTGAAAATAACCCAGTGGGAACATCTGACATTGAAATCGTCTCTACTCACAGCATTGAAGACAGCAATAATGAAATTTCATCATCAAAACAACATAAACATGTCTTTCAGTCTAAAAAAAGCACTATCATAGCCCTTGTTTGGTTTGTAAAATTATTATTATTTGGTAGTGTACTCACTTGTCTGGTTCTCAGCAAGCTCACCATAATCAAGATCATTACTGATTTACATATTTTAAGGAACATCAGTATCCACCAGTTTGCAAATGATCATGATACAGGAAAATCTCTTTCACGTGCTGCTAACCTTTACTGGATGTTGTTCTTTATTGTAATGATACCCAATTTGATTGCATGGATACGAGCAACATTGAATGGCTTACTAAGGAAATCTTCAAGTCATCCTTGGCCCAAATGGTCTGCATTTTTAGGAGTAAGTAAAGATATGTACTTTCACTTACAATTATACATTATTGTTATGTTCATGCAAATAATATAGGTAATTTCTCTATAGGGTGCATTAAATGCTGGCATGGAGGCAGTTGCAGAATCATGTCTTGTATTTTATGTCTTCATTACTATTCCTCCTGAGGTGTCTGTTGTTTTGATGTGTGGAGTGGTCAGCATACATTCCATTGTTCAAACTATTATTTATATCCACTATTATTTCAAGTATAATGGGCAAAAAAATAAGTTTTCTTTACTCGGAGGCAATAAAGCAGTTCTTAATTTTGGAAAATGTCACCATATTTTTGTAAATTTTATTTCAATATGTGGTCTTGTATGTCAAATAGTTGGACTAATTAGTGCAACAGCATTTCTTATTAAAGAATATGAAAGTGCAGAGCTGGGTAGAATTTTAGGACCAGTGCTAGCCATAGTTTGTCTACTAATTCTCTCTTTTACTTGGTCTAGCCTCATACAAAAGCTAACGTTCCTTCCAAATTCAAAGTCTATACAAAGTGGAACGATAAGAGATCATCAAATCAGTGATGGCACAACTATAACAGCCAGATGGAAAACAAGTAAGTGGTGTGATAAGAAAGTAATAACTATTTACAACTAATGAGTATGTGTGGCATTGACAAGTATTCACTTGTCAACGCTGCAAGCCTATAGATTGATACCATAGAGCCTCTTCAATTAATAGTTACAGCAAAGGCGAGGTGACAGTCACGTAAAATTTTGATGGCCAACACAGAAAGTTGTAGCATGCTGGAAGGCAATGAGTTTCCATGTTCAACCAGCTCACCAAAAATGTTCTTCCATATTGTAATGAAGATATTATTATTTAAATAATTAAATGAAGTGAAAGTACCTGGAAGCTGGGATTGGAATTGTTGGATATCATGCATGAGTTTATGGACATTGAGAAGGTTTTCCTAAATACAATGTAAGGAATTTGTAATGATTCTTAAGTCAATGTATCATAAAGCTAGGCTTACAGTCACTGGCTTATAAACCATACAATGATGATCTTAAATATTCTTTTAGCTGAGCATCAAAGCAGGAAATAGTCTATGTTTACTGCCAGAAGTAGGAGACTGTGCTTTTTGATCTAGCAAAGTTAACTGTTTGCATCTGCCCTAAAATTACTTATTCATAAAATGGCTTCTCTTAAAGACTATATAGCTCTTTGGCCAACACTAACTTTGTTTTTAAACCACTCAAGGTGAAGCCTACAAAAGCTGAGTTTTTACCTCTGTAAGTTTGATATCATGTCTGTTAGTGTTATCAAGTTATTGTGAGCTGAAAAGCTGAAAGATGAACAAGTCCAGCATTTACCAATTGTGTCTATGATCTGCTTATAGAAAACGTTGTCTTAAGCTACAATAAAGAAATAATGCAAATTAATAAAACATTTTGATTAGTTTTGAGTGAGATATGTATTGTTTCTGTCCAATATATTTTAATTGATCCAGACAATCCAGGTTATCCCTACATAAGGACTGCTACCATGTGACAGATTCTTCACATTATAGCAGTCTACTGCAAATTTATCCCATCTTCCAATTGTTTTTTCAGGTTTTATAACAGCATCTGTTCGACTCATCATTTACCCAATTGCTAGTTATGTTATCTTTCGATATACATACAAATTGGAGACAAATGAAGTGGTTGATCCATGGGTCATTAACAAAGATATATCTCTCTCTATAACGCAAGCTTTCAACTGGAACAATTTGTACACTACAGTTTTCTCTGTTCATGTTGTTACTAGTTTCTTGACATATGTTTTGTCATGGCTGTCTTGTTACATGACTCTACATGTATTTGGACTAGGATTACCTATACTGCTTGCTACACCTGTTACATTAGCTGTCTATTTTTTGTCTAATTATTCTGCAGCTTTGTTTGGTAAAGATATTGTCTTGTTTCCATTTGAAGCAACAGATGCAATTTCATTCAATTGGAAAGACACCATTGAATCAAAATGGTATGTGCTTGCTTTTGGTTTCTCTTTCTTACTTTGGGCCGGACAACAATTTGCATCAGCTTTCAACATTTTCAGAGCCAAGAATGCCATTCTTGCTACTGATTCAAATATGTTTGTGAGGCCTTACTATAACAGTATCTTCTTGGAGCAGTACTTGATTGTTAATCGAAATGTGTCAAATCATGCACAAGTAAGTATAGACGGTAATCGTAAACCTTGTCATGTTTTTATCTGTTCAACAATGTTTCGAGAGAACCCTACAGAGATGAAACAAATGTTGTATTCTATTAATCGTGTTGCTAAGTATTACAAGAGCAAAATGAATATAATAGATGACAATTTTGAGTCTCATATCTTTTTTGATGGTGGTTGCCGTGAAGACGAGCTCTCACCATTTGCAATACAACTTATGAGTTTAGTACCTAGAGCTCTTCATGTGGAATTGAAACGTGCAGAAAAACAGAAGACACCTTATGGTTATCGTTTCACATGGGTACTTCAAGGTTGTATGCCATTTGTTGTTCATCTCAAGGATAACTTGAAAGTTCGAAACAAAAAGAGATGGAGTCAAGTCATGTACATGAACTATGTGCTTAATCATCGCTCTATGAAAAATAGATATGATCTTAACAATACTTTTATACTTACTACAGATGCTGACATTGACTTCAAAGCTGAGTCAGCTGTTGTTTTATTAGATATGTTAGCTCGTGATCCACAAGTAGGTGCTGTATGTTCACGTACTCATCCACTTGGCAATGGTCCTCTTTACTGGTATCAAATCTTTGACTATGCTGTAGGTCATTGGTTACAGAAAAGCACTGAACACATCTTAGGCTCTGTTTTATGCTGTCCAGGTTGTTTTAGTATATTTCGTTGTTCAGCACTTCAAGATTGCTTGTGTACATATTCTAGTGAAGTAAAAAATGCAATGGAGTTCTTAATGAAGGATATGGGTGAAGATAGGTGGTTGTGTACACTTCTTGTTGAAAAGGGTTGGCGATTGGAGTACTGTGCTATTTCTAACGATTACACCTACTGTCCTGTAGATTTTGAAGAATTCTTCAAGCAACGTCGTCGTTGGATTCCATCAACTATTGCTAATCTGTGGTTATTAATATCTAAAGCAACTAAAATTACAACTAGCAACGAGTCAATCAGCTGCCTTTTTATTGCTTACCAATTATTGGTGATCATCTCAACTGTAATATCTCCAGCTACTGTTATTCTAATTATTGCTGCTGGTTTATCAGCTGCCTTAAACTTGAATGGTATCTATTTAACTGTGACTCTTGTTGTAATAACTGTCATCTATGGAGTCATCTGTGTTTTTACAAGTCAAAAAACACAACTAGATATTGCAAAACTTCTGACCTTCTTGTTTTCAGTTGTTATGGCCATTGTGATTGTTGAACTTATTAAAGAGGCTATTATTGACATTGTTGCACTAGGAAGAACTAATAACATAGGCAATGAATCAGAGACCATTTATGTATATGCTGTTACTGAGAATGTTATTTATATTGGTCTGTTTGGATTAGTTTTTATTATAGCTGCTGTTCTGCATCTCTTTGAGAGTTTTGCTATTTTTCATTCCTTGTGGTATCTTTTGGGTTTACCTTCCGGTTATCTTTTACTTCTCATATATTCCACTGCTAATCTTAACAGTAGGAGTTGGGGGACACGAGAAGAAGCTGTTAAGACACAAAGTTTACTCTCTGTTCTGTGGAAAATTACCAAACGTTTTATTCTAAAACTTTTAAAAAGAAAGAAAGGAAATACAGAAAACACTCAAGACCAGGTACTAACAGAAGTAATCACACATCACAAGCCTTTAGAAGAATCTATTTATCAAAGGCATGGTGAGTCATTTTTAAATTAAATCATATATTGACTTAAAACAATAACCTTTTAGATACTTCTATAGAATATCCATGGCTAAGGAAGTGGTTGAAGGACAACAAGAGTGAGGTGAATTGACTGATAACTACTACTATTTTGAAGTTTACTTATTAATATCTTTGCTAAAATACAGCAATTTTATGATTTGTTTGCAAGAGATGGTTATACAGAAGAATGGTTTTTGTCAAGCATGAGTGTAAAGGTGAGTGAAAGTTTATACCAGTATAGATGGTATTGATATGTCAGCAAAATTTATTATTACAATACATTTAGGACTTAACTAATATTGGAGTGGAACCACAAGGATATGTTCGACACTTGGATAAGGCTATCAAAAAACTCCCTAAAACATCAATTAAAGTTGGAGTACCTGTAATAATTATATAAACACAGTATAACATGTACATTTTATTTTCTATTCCTTATGTAGAGGTCTATTGAAAGTTGGATCATTGATTTGAAAATGGATGCTGAAGAAGATGGATATTGTGAAAAATTTCATAAAGCAGGTTATCATGGAGTGGAGGATGTTGAAAATCTTGTACATATAACTGAAGAAGAACTTATAAAAGATATAGGTGTGTTTAAAAAAGGTATATTACACTAAAATGTTGAATACAAATATATATTGAACATTTCACAGCTCATATTAAGAGATTTCTACAAGGACTTAATAGGTTAAAATTGAGAAATGAAGGTAAAATGTAATAATTATTGTACAAGTTTCATAGCAGTTGTCTCATGTAGATGAAGAGAGAATTGCTGAGGCAGAAATGGCATTAAACACTGATCAAGTGAATAATTGTCTTGAGGATGATGAGAAGGAATTTTGGCTACATACTATTGAAAATGTCCTTAAACCTACTCCTGATAGCTTGACACGTGTCAATGAATTACGTGATGATCTCAATAGCCTTCGTAATCATGCCCTCATAGCAATGTTTTTGATTAATTTTATTTGGCTTATTGTTTTCAGTCTCTTCACATTTGATGAATTGAATAGTTTTGGTTTTGGAAACCAGGCTCTTGGCTTACTATTCTTGGCTGTATTTGGTATATTACTATTAGTACAGTTCATTGGCATGTTACTTCACAGACTTGTGACTTTGGCTCACTATATTGCTCGTCTCAGTCAGGCTTTACCAACTGAACGTACAAGGACACAAACAATGTTTCGTAGTAGTCATTTTTAAGTAATCTTTGTTAAAGACTATTGAGTAAAGTTCATGTATTTGTATAATGTTATTTTATTGTAATTTTTGTTATTTTTGGTACCAGTAATAAAGACATTGTTTATTAAGTATGCTCTTAATTATACTGTGTGTTAGATTATTAAAAATTCAACTTTTTTTATGAACTTTATTCATAATATGGTTTCATAAATATTTCTTGATGGTTCTTTGTTCTTAAAGAATAGATAAAATAGTGGCATTTTATCTGAGTCAGACTGCTCTAATGTAATCTTTGGTATTTGGTGCTAGTGGGCACTTGATCAATAAGCACATTCAATTGATGGTCATAAACGTTTTGTCCTGATTATAATGTTAAATGTAAATCCTCTCTCTAATATTACAAAAGTGATATATTGCTTGCTCACAAAGTGGTAAGAAATTATTATAGACATTCGTTAAATGCAATTTTCCATTGGTTCATTTGTTAATCTATAGATCCATTCATTTTCAGTGAGTAACTGAGAAATATATAATTATCCATGTGTGGTCATGATGTAGTTTGTTTTAAATTCTTAAACTTATATATATTCTAATCTCATCCATTCTACAGTAACTATACTAAGTAGACCTAATACAGTTATATTGTTTGTTGTTGTGGCAATTAACAATAAGAGCTAGTGAGTCATCTCTCTAGTACGGTAAGATTGAGTATTATTAAATTTCTTACATTATACAACCAAACTACAATGCATT
This sequence comes from Xestospongia muta, assembly GCA_963693285.1. Lineage (NCBI taxonomy): Eukaryota > Metazoa > Porifera > Demospongiae > Haplosclerida > Petrosiidae > Xestospongia > Xestospongia muta. The sequence goes on from OY848917.1 coordinate 18,818,740, forward strand.
AAAAGAGAATGATAAGATGAAATGTTTGTGGTAATGTAGTGATGAAAATAAATAAGGAATTTGTCTTCTCTATTGAGGAAGTAAGAGAACTCTTGGGAAAAGGGGCAGTGTCTGTGTTAACAACTCCACAGATGGGAAGTTAAATAAAAGCACTGATTAAGAATATAATAACAACTAAACTAGTCATGTCAGGAACTGATAACATCTAAGTTATTGGTCATGTCCAATTTTGTAGCACTGGTTATATGAATATTTACACAAATACCTTTGTTGCTATATGTGAGCTGATTTGCAAAAAGAGACCACTTGTGTCAAAACATTTGTGACTTGATGATTTTTGGAAAAATCAACTGTTAATACACATCAAAAACAGTTTTGCATACATATAGGTTATGTACATATAACAACTGTATATATACAAACTGTTTTTTGATATGTTTTAAAAGTTGATTTTTTCAAAAATCAGGTCACAAATGTTTTGACACAAGTGGTCCCTTTTTGCAAATCAGGTGCTTCTTAGTGTAACTTGACTGATGATGTAACAACATGTCCTATGATGATATCACTATGTGTCATAGAGTTAATAATATTAGGTTTGGTTTAGGGTCATTATTATGATGACATCAGTATGTGTCATTTCATTATGATGTCATCATAGTCAAGTTACACCAAGTACCACCTTTGCAAATCAAGTCACATACGTATTCGGACAAGTGTATTCTTAATTTTACCTGTTCATTTGTCAATTGAATTAGTTCTGCTAAAATAGTCTATATAATACATTTTCCAGAGTGCTTACATACATGTATAAAATGACCCCACCTATTAATTTAAGTGTAAATAGAATATACGGACTGCGGATTACGGACTTGGAACATGAAAGACAATGAATAATATTAAACATCACATGAGGTAAGCAATGAATAATTAAAATCACATGCAAAAGGTAAGCGTGTATGGCTGTATGGTCATGGATGCACAAGATAATTATTCATTGGCTTGCCTCGTGTGATTTTAATATTATTCATTCTTTCATGATCCGAGTCCGTGAACCCCGTATATTCTATTTACCCTTAATTTACTTAATATACATATTACGCATGCGCAGTGACAAATGCTCCGTCATTGTGAGATGAAAATATTGCAAGAAGATAGATCATGTTATTGTAAGTAAATAATTTACAGGAGAGTAAATGTTTTGATTATGTTCATATTTCTATAATTAAGTATAATTTCATACTTGTACATGTATTATAAAAATAAGCCATAGAAATAGGTCAAAGGGCGTGGCATTACCTTAAGAAAGTAAGTATCACGTTGGCTATTGTTACAACTGTAAAGTGTTTTATCAATTTTTTGTCAAGCTATTAACAAAGCTTTTGTAATATGGGCATATGACCACACCCATTGCATTGTCTTATTATAACATATATGATTTTAATAATAACATATGATAATTCAACAATAATATTATTGTGTATAAATATATTGTAATAGATATTGTACTGCTTTACAGATCTAGATAATATGGAGATTCTTCCATTTATTTCACAACATGATACACATATCATAAGCCAGGATACTGGACAGAGCCAAGACGAACATAACGAAGGAAATATAGGACGAGACATACACAATTGTGTCATTCATTTTGAAGTAGAACCAAAACAAGAAGTTGGTCAAGATTTACAAATCAACCATGTTGTAAGAGTGTTGGCAAAATAACCAATGCCAGGACCAAATAAGTAAATATTATTCGACCAGTTGTGCAGATCATTGATGGATCCTAAAGTAGTGGCTTATCAGTGTACCAAACCTGGAAAACAGATGAAGAGGTCTTATCACTGAAAGAAATAGTGGCAATGGCCAGAGGCTCACCCTGGATTGTCCCCTTTTGCGACCACAGCACCTCACCATCGATGAACAGCTCAACAGGAGTTCAGTAGGTGTTGATAAGTACTGAGGCAAAAAAGGGCATAGGAAACGAACATTATATAAAGCAACACCATGGTTTTGACAGTTGAACGCTTTGCTAGTGCCAACGAGTAAAACAGCTTCAGTTTCTTCCTGTTGAAAAAGGTGATGTACAGTATGGACTCCAGACTCAACATCTAAGATCTGACCAGCGCAGAGTTGGGCTGTGCCTGCAGTTTCTTGAATATCTCTTCTTAAAATTGAGAGAATGGATTTGGCCATAATTCATCAGGGAGTCTCCGCAATCCCAATAGGACACACTCTGGCCATTTGTCAAGTGCTATGAGATGGCAGGCCAAAAGTAGAGAACAAACCCAATACTAACTCTCCATTGACTAATGTCAATCATGATTGCAACATGACAATTCCAACAACATTTATTCATTAAATATGTATGCTATGAAAAAATAAATTTAGTTATAATAACTATATCAAGAAAAATAAATGATTTTAAGTAATTTCTAGATACAGTGTGTTTCTACTATGTAGTTTCTTTCCTAATAATTACATCAACGATATCGATATGTGCACGTTTCTGTCAAGAATTCATAACGTACCGCTATGTTTTTCGTTAGGCGTCAAAGTAACGTTCTATTACTTAACACTGTGAATTCGTTTGTGGATATACAAGCCCGTTTTGACGCGTGTTACGCTATGAAAACGCTCGCTTTGTTTTTGGTTGTGATCATAGTTCAATGTTTCCTGTGGGCGAAAGTAAAGAAATTCTATATTCAAATTTATGACACTTGTCTCGTAGTGTTAGCTGTCCGTAACAATTTACTATAGCTAATGAAGTCAGAACAAAACACTGAAGATGACCATTCTACAAATGAATCCAAAACATGTCTTCTTTCAGACAATGCTCATTACCCTGTATCTTGGTGTCAACCATTATACAAACCATGGGATCAGTATGGTACCTTTGAAATGGTATTCGTAGACAAACCATGCCTTACTTCACTGATACAAATAGGACATGAGAAGCAATGGCATGTCATAAGAGAAAGACTTTCTAGTGTTAATGATGACGAAATAAAGTCTTTGTTTTCTGATGATGTGTTTACAATTGCTTTTACGGCTTCTTTAACTCTCTTACATCCACTCTTCAAAGCTCAGCTTTGTAAATCAAATATGTTGATGGGAGCTGTTCCTCATCTTTACAAGCTTACTAGAGATAAATGGGAAACATATCTATTGCTCCAGAATTTTCTTAGGCCTTATCAAATGTCAGTGGAGCAACTTAGACTTATGCCAAAGACTTACTTGATGAGTGAATTAATGCAGTCACCGAGTGATGTAGAATATTTAAAGGATGCAAAACCAAACAGTATGTGGTTAATCAAACCAAGAAGAAACTTTGGAGGCCGTGGGATTGAAGTTATTGACAGTACACTTCAATTGGAACAAAAACTAATATTGTCAGATAGGAGAATTGTGCAAGAGTATATACATAATCTGTTATTAGTTGAAGGCTGTAAATTTGATATCAGAGCTTTCGTTCTTATAGCAAACACACAACCATATATGTTATTTCATCATGATGGATATCTACGTGTATCTTTGAAAGTATATGATCCTAAAGGTAGTCGTGATGCTCATCTAACAAACACACACGTTCAGATAGAAAACCCTGATTTCTCTCCCGAAAGCACTACTGGTTCTATGATAGGTTACAGACATATTTAGATCAACATCATCCAGATAACAATAACTTTGTCACTAACAAATTAATTCCTTACATCAAAAAGACTGCTATACTTCTGTTGCACTCAAGTAATAATTTTGTCCTTGTTTGTTTAAAAAACTCATTAATTTAAGACTAATTGTTATGATCTCTTTCTAATCTATAGGTTTTCATTTCATGGAGAGAGCACCTTCCTGTTTTCAACTAATAGGTTTAGACTTTATGGTATCAACTGATTTGAATGTTTGGTTCATTGAAGCTAATGGCTACCCTGGAAGTAAAATGGTTGGATATATGAATGAATTCCATCACAACAAGAAAGTAAATGATAGCATATGTACATTATTACTTAATGTGGAATTTCTTGTATACAAAGTCCATATCAATTGACACTTTCTTTATTACAGAAAGACATGCTTGATTTAGTGATGATAATGTGCCAGACACCTCAAATAGTCTTGGACATGCCTGTAGGGGAATGGTTTCGTTCTTGGCAATTAATATGGAGAGAAAGTCCTCCAGATTGTCCACTATTAGAGAGGTATAATCCCTTACTTGAGTTTAATGGTTCAAGCTAGTCAGTCTAGACTCATGCCTCTTGAAGAAAATGTTTTCTTTCACACATTATAAATTATGAGATTTTTAAATTATAGCTTTTTAAAATAAGAGTACCATTGCAAATGATGTCATATTTAACTAGTTAATAGGACATATTAATAAATTATGTTCATTATTATTATTACTAGCTATTATTATTTAAATCCTCTATTTTGATAAAATTTTATTACTGTGTTATTTTCATCTCACAAGATTTATATTCTTTAGTAATGTTTTAACTATACAACTTACAGCATGTAAGTAAACCTGCTAAGAATTCCAAATTTATTTTATTTATTTAACTATGTGATTTCAATGGTGGTCAGTAAAGCTTATTTTTTAAGAGACATCCAGTAAAATCTGTAGGCAACTTGATTTATTCACCCTTATGATTTAATTACCACACTGATCCGCTGGTTTTGTCTTGAGATAATCACTTAAAATTAAAATACATGCTATGTTCATACAGTCTAATGCTATTACCCCAGACTCTTACTCCTTTTTAAACACCAGGGGAGTAGAGTATGGATCACAACACAGCTCTTCTCTATCAAAGAAGGCTGTTTCCTTCGTAAATTAATAACTGAGTCTCTACGATTTGTGGGTAAAGTCAGCTCCTCCCTACAATAACAAGCAGTAGAGGGTGGGGCTGCCATTTCCAGCTTGTAGTCCTATGGTTTCCTGTGGGCGAAAGTAAAGGAATCGATTTTGTGACAGTGTTAGCTGTCCTTAGCATTATATTATAGACAATGAAGTCAGAACGAAACGCTGAAGATGACCATTCTACAAATAAATCTAAAGCAACATGTCTTCTTTCAGACACTCCTCATTACCCTGTATCTTGGTGTCAACCATTGTACAAACCATGGGATCAATATAGCTATTTTGAAATGGTTTTTATAGACAAACCTCAACGTCTATCTCTGATACAAATAGGATATGAGAAGCAATGGCATGTTAGAAGTAAAAAAGATTATATCAACAACGATGAAGAAATGAAATCTTTGTTTTCAGACAAGGTGTTCACAGTTGTCTTCACTGGATCCAGAACTCTTTCTCATCCATTTCTCAAAGCACAGCTTTGTAAAGCAAATGTGTTAATTAGTGCTATTCCTCATGTCCACAAGCTTACTATTGATAAGTGGAATATGTATTCACAACTTCAGAATTATCTTAAACCTTATGGAACATCAGTGGAGCAACGTAAGCTTGTGCCTAATACTTATTTGATGAGTGAATTAATACAGTCACCAAGTGTCTTGCAACATCTGAAAGAGAGAAAACCAAACAGTATGTGGTTAATCAAACCAAGAACAGGCTCTGGAGGCTGTGGGATTGAAGTAATCGATAGTACATTAAAGTTGGAGCAGAAAATGGTTTCATCAGATGAAAAGATTGTGCAGGAGTATATAGATAATCTGTTATTACTTGAAGGCTGTAAATTCGATATCAGAGCTTTCATTCTTATAGCAAATACACAGCCATATATGTTATTTCATCATGATGGATATCTACGTGTATGTTTAAAAGCATACGATCCTAAAGGTAGCTATGAAGCTCATCTAACAAACACATGTATTCAAGTAGGACAACCTGACTTCTCTCCTGATAAGCACTACTGGTTCTATGATAGGTTACAGACATATTTAGATCAACATCATCCTGATAACAATAACTTTGTCACTAACAAATTAATTCCATACATCAAAAAGACTGCTATCCTTCTATTGCACTCAGGTACAATAACCTCACTTCTGCTTTGTTATTAGTTCATTTGTTGATGTCTAAGTGAAAATTATAGTTAACAATACTATTACACTTATATTTATATATTTATAGGTTTTCATCTCTTGGAGAGAGCACCTTCCTGTTTTCATCTAATAGGTTTAGACTTTATGGTATCAACTAACTGGGATATTTGGTTTATTGAGGTTAATGGCTACCCTGGAAGTCGAACGTTTGGATATATGAGTGATTATCATCACAAACAGAAAGTGAGTTACAGTAGGCGTGGAACATATTTAATAATAAATATTATATTTCATTTAATCATACATAAACAATGCGTTACTTAACTTAATGTGTATTAAAATACATACCTCATGTATCATAATGACATTTTCTTTATTATAGAAAGACATGCTTGATTTAGTGATGATAATGCGACAGACACCTCAAATATTCCTGGACATGCCTGTAGGAGAATGGTTTCGTTCATGGCAATTAATATGGAGAGAAAACCCTCCAGATTGCCCACTGTTAGATAGATATAATCCATTACTTGAATTTAATGGTTCAAATTGGTAGTCTAGACTTATGTCTCTTGAAGAGAATGTTTTTTTACACATTATAGATATTGAGATTTTTAAATCATAGGTTTTTAAAAATTAGAGTACTATTAGAAATGGTTTTGTCTTAGATAATCACTTAGGATTAATAACTGTTCACTATACTAAGTCAATGCAGTCCAATGCTACAACCCAGACTCTATACTCCTTTTTTAGACATCAGGTAAGTAGATTCTGGATCATGAGACAGCCCTTCACTATTAACGGAGGCTGATAAAACTCACTGAATTAGTACGATTTATTCGTAATGATAAAGGGTTATCAATTGTATTATGTGCTTGTATCACCACTAGTTGCATTAATGATGAATCAGAAAAAAAATTTATTGAGATTGGGATATCAGCTTAGTTTATATCTGAAACTCATTGTGATATTGAAAGAGTTTGAGGCATCAAGAAAAGTACCAGCCAGTTAATATATATGAGCCCAGAGACATTACTAAATAACAGGCAGTGGAGAGATGTACTACTAAGTCGAGTTTTCACAGATAAACTTGTTTGTATTGCTATTGATGAAGCACATTGTGTTCCAAAATGGTTAGTAATATGGTGTCAAATTTGAATATCTATTGAGAGTTTTCCAGCAAGATTTACAAAAGACTTTGTCTATTTTTTGGTGAATCTCCTCTCGTTCCATTTCAATTTTCTCATTCCTTAGCATATACACAAGAATATTCATAGTTCTTGTTTCTTATAATAACACGATCTTTGGTTTACTGCTTAGGTCAGAGCAGCGGGAGTAGCAAATTTCATAAAGAGTAGCCATACATTCACGTTCACACATACTTCAATTTGATAATATTCATATTTCACACTACCTTTAATTGCATACCAACACCTGCGCCACACCTCTTACTGGGACACAAAAGTCAAGGTGTGGCAGTGATGGTCACAGTACAAAAATGTTTGAATTCTTCCTACTCTGCGCACGTCCATGCTCTGCACTTTACTTATTGATTGTGATATGTTTAGAGGCTTTTCATAGTTTTAAAATACTATACTTACATCATAAACAGAATAAACATGTCGATAGTCTTCTTGTTGCCTTGATAAGATATATAGAAGTAGAGTTTTTGAAAACTGAGAAAGGTGGAAATGGGCAAAAACAGCCACAGGATTTGCAAAATTATGAAATGCCATCAATCAGGCAAGAAATTTTATTCAATTATACCTTTAAATAACAACAAATAAAAAGTAAAATCCTCTGAATATGCCAGACATATTATGTAATAGAAAAGTTACTGCAAGGCTTTGATTGTAAATTACACCTAAATTGGACAAAAGGAAAATATGACGTAGCTGAGGTACACAATAATAAGTATGGATATCTTACTCGTGTTTAATTTCGTGCTACAAAATTTTGAAGGATCTAGGAATACAGAAACTGTAGGAGAGTCTATATGTTTTGATTATGTTCATACTTATTAGTTCTCTAATGTAAAATAATAAAAAAATAGATCTAGGTGAATTGGACAAACTCTGAATTAAAATACAGAAAATCTATAGAGCACCCACTCATACATCCCTCATAACCCCCAAAAATATCATTATCATTGTTTTACTTATACAAAAAGGGAATATTCATTACATAATCAGTAAACTTCTTGATGTCTTCAAACAATTTAAACATACCCAAAGAAACCACTGCACCTAAGAGAACAGAAAAATGTGTCTGAAAATGTTTATCTCTTTGTAGTTAAAAAGAGTAAGAAACATACCGAATTTTGTAGTTTCTTCAGATCAAAATTATATTTAATTAGATTTAGCTTATTATAATTTAAACTATAGCTTCCAGTAAATCACGTGCCGTGATTGTTATGACAAAGTAGTAATGTAGTAAGTTCAATACGTAAGTTAAGTAGGTAAACTCTTTACATGTACTCAATACATAAAGTTATGAATATGGACATTTTTGTTATATGATAGTATAGAAGAACACTGAGAAATAATCTATATTAATGATAAGCTATCATAACATAACGGTGGTATCAATCAAGATTAGAGATATATCTAAAAATACTATAGGAATCATCCAAAAGCTTAGAATTGTCTTAAAACCAGCTATCTAGCCATAATTTATAACGTATTTTGTGTCTAGATAATCTTTGTAAGATGTGTGACCACACCCATTAATTAAATTTGTTACAGTGTACATACATACAATAATACTTTACTTTTCTAATTATAAACATTATAAGAAATTAAAAACCAAGTAGAATGCTACCACTCAAAGTTAAATTCATTGGTTGTCACATGTGCCAATGGATAAGACAAATGTATCTGTTCTATGTCTATCAAAATCAATCCTTAAATTAAAGATATGTCCATATCATCATCTTTTTTGTTCATGTTATCGAATAATTAAAATCAATCAATAAATATAGCACTAGCCAACACTTGTGGCAAACAAGAAAAGCCTCAAATTTGAATAATAGCATACTAATTTGGTATCTTCCACTAACAGTCCTATCATGCATGGATTAAAATACCATTATTAACCAGAGCCTCAAATGGCAAGGCAAATTCATGTAACTTGCAAGTGAAGTTGTATGATTCATTTAAATAATATATTTAACAGTATAGAAGCATCAAGATCTTTTTAATTCATATGCACTGCCATTTCATGTGAGATACGAAGTGGCTTTGTGTGATGTCCCTATTTGTCATATTACATGTCAATATGTAGAACTTACTCAACCATTTAGCCTTCCTTGCGATCTGTATCTATATAACTGTATTCTAACTACTGCTAATGTTATGCTCTATTTTCTATAGAAACTATAGAAGTTTGAAAGGCATTGTCTAATCAATTTTGAGCCAAAGCCCAACTCATGACAGCCCAGTCATACCACAAGTCCAACCAAAGTGAGATAACTCAGCAGAAAAACTTTGTTTGACATTTATAAACATTTAGGCTACATCAATAGATAAATATCTAGTCATGAAGGTAGAATCTCCTCTTTCTTGATGCATGCATTGCCTAACGAAAGTCACAATAGAATGATCTGCAATTAATTACTATCAGCAAAAAAGGAAGCCATATATATATATATATATATATATATATGTATGCGCACACACACATCAACAACCAAAAATCTATTTACTCAATAGATAGATTATTTTTGAAGATTAACAAACATTTAAAGAACCATAAGTGTGGATATAAGACAGTTCCACATAAATGTGGATATAAGAGGCATCAAAGCTTTTGTTTACTTCGTAAAAACAAAACATCAGAGAGCTAACAACAAATTCTACCTCTTACCACCCATGTTTAAATTTAACCCAGAATCTAGGTAGTGAAATCTGATTGGTCAACTGAAATCTAATCAACTGTGACCTTTGCTAGATCCTTCTTGCACATCAGCAAAGAGGAGGGTCTAACTCAATAGGTCTAATAAACAGCATATTACTCATTAACATCAAAGGAAATCATTCATAAACATACATGCTGAGATGATTAGTAATATTACTAGGATCATTTATCACTGCCAGTGACTATTAGCCCGTGCATCATAGGATATTACAATAATTAAATACTACATTTATTATTAAGATAACATTATTAAGTTGTCTACATGTACTTATAATGGTATTGCTCTTACTATTTTTGTCTTTTTAAGATGTCTTCATATTCTTTTGTTTTTAACCCCACATATTAGCTATTAAATAAAAAATAGATCATAATGATTTTTACATATATTATTATTAATAACAGTAATAATATAACAAGCTAGAATATCATTATTGAAGTTGTAATAACAGAAATTGACCTAAGATAGTGATGGTATTTTCATTGGTTTTATCACTTAAGATTTTGATAATATTGAATTAGTAGAAACACTGACAAAGAAAACAATAACAACTAAGCTAGTCATGTCAGGACCTCATAGCCTATGGCATTCTTGTCATGTCCAATGTTGTAGCACTTGCTATGTAATATTACATAAATACATCTGTTGCTATATGTAGTTGATTTTACTGTTACTTTTGCTATTAGAATAAACAGATTTAGTTACAATGTACTCTAAATAGATTGGTTGGCATACTATACAATCCAAGCAAAGTATTACAATAACAGACTGTACCACAATACTGAACAAGTAAAATGACACGTTGACAGTTGACTTTTAAGCACTGATTGTATTATATATGACTAGTTCTGCTAACATTGCAATCTTCATTGTTACAAGAGTCCTATAAGATTACCACAATCAAAGCAATTATCTTAGGTACAATTTTGTCTGTATAATATATTTTCCAGGACTGTCTTTACAAGTATATCATGCACGAAAAATGCATAATGCTATATGTGTGGAGAGTGCTTACATATATATGTAAATTGATCCAACCCATTAATTTACTTAATATACATATTACGCATACACAGTGCTCTGTCATTGTCAGATGGAAACATTGCAAAGAAGACAGATCACATTATCATAAGTCAATAGCTCACATTTTTCTTCCAAACTAGGAATAAAGTAAATTTAGGAGAGTCTAAATATTTTGACTTTGTTCATATTTCTATAACTATAAGTATAATTTTATGTCTGTACATGTATTATATAAATAAGCCATATAAATAGGCCAAAGGGTATGGCATTACTTTAAGTAACAACATATCCAGTTGACTATCGCTACAATTGTAAAATGTTTTAGCAAAAATATATCAATATCTTTGTAATATAAATGTGTGATCACACCCATTGCATTGTTTTATAATAATGTATATAACTTTAATAATAATATATATTTGTACTGCTTTTACAGATCTAGATAATATGGATGTTCGTCTATCTATTTCACAACATGAGACACATATCATAATTAAGGATACTGGACAAAACCAAGATGAAGATAACCAGAGAAATATAGGAAAAGACATACACAATTGTGTCATTCATTTTGTAGAAGCACAACAAGAAGTCGGTGAAGATTTTCCATGGGAACAAAGACCCATTCAATGTAGTAACAATGATATTTGACATTTTGTCAGTGGAAAATCATAAAAGTAATTACAATTATACAGTTCTATAAAATGTAGTACTCAGAGATTTCAAATATTTAGAACCATTAATAGTACTTATAGGTTATGTGTTAAATGGTACATTGTATGTAATTCATGCCGGTTTATTATATATGCTATGGTAAATTCATAAACCATATCATTTTATATACTATATTACTACATAATGTCATGTTAGATAGTAGTATTGATATTATTAGAAGATTATTGTATACTTACTTTGTTTTACATATTCTTTTTTCTTAGGTAAATTCTAAAGACAATTGACAGTAGTCACAGGTATCATGTCTGTTTCATTCAACCATGTGAATCTATTGTTCCTACATAATTATTTCATTAAACAATTAACAATATCACTGATGTGCCATTTAATTATATGTGTATGTATGAACACTATAAAGTAATAAAAAATAATATAGTCTTTACTTAAACTTAACACTAAGCTAGTGCCTGAAGATGGTTCTTTATCTTGTTACCTTGGACACCTCAATAGGACTCATAAAACATGTGATAAGATATCTAATATCACTTAATGAAATTGTAACTATAACCTGACCATGTCTGAAACTATAAGTTCAACCATCCCTCCAGTTGACTCCCACAAAACTCTTTATATTGTTTTTATAATTGTACAAAGATATAAAAATATTTTGATAAGTTTGGTTAGCTTGCTCATAACTCATAATACCAATAAAGAGAGTGAATAATCTATCTTTGAATAACATCATCCTTACACTGACCACAAATTTATTCACTAGGTCACATGTGCACTATATTTATTCTTATTATATGCAAGTGAATTCCCTCAGTTTTGAATACAATAAATATATATCTTAGTAAATATGACATAATGGTTTAGACTACAAAATCTGTGAATAAATGAAATTAAGGCTTAACAATTAATAATGCTATAGTGCGTATAACGTTTCTGCTCTCTACAGTCATAATCTAACTATCCATGGTAACATGTCTAATTTAAAAGTATAGCTTTTAAATTATAGTTCATTTCTGTTATATATAATGATGTTTGATGCTAAACAAGAGGACTACATGCCAACCATATTTTTAGTTTTTTACATGTACTAAATGTTACTTGTGATTTAGTGTAACTTGATTTTAAAGCATTAAATACCAAGAGAGTTGTATACTATGTATATTATATACAATAGATAGTATATAAAGTTTCTTATCGTATATAATATTAATCATTATTAATTGTTGGAATTATTATAATAATCACCAATTTACAAACAAGACACATACTTTGTATGTGTTTTAATTTCAACGTGGTTGGAAAAGCTGTCTTCATAAACTAAATTATTACCAGGTCATGTAATGAACTCTTATCTGGTGGTAGTAAACAGGTTACTTAATAATCATACAACAAGTAACATTAGTTGTACTCTCAATTGACAATTATGCACACAAAACAAAATTGGTTTCACACATAAAAACAAATTGGGCATCTTTAACTACTGGCAAGATGAGAAAACTCTAACTTAGCATGAAGGGATAGCATGCACACTTACAAATCAAGGATATGAGTAAGCGTGATCCCTGACCATTTCTTTGATATACTATATTCACAAAACATTTACAGACACATTAGACAATAACAAACTCTATATAGACAAGTTAAAATATAAACATTAAAAAAACGTCAGCTAATGGCTAACCTAGTTACAGTCGCTGTTTCTATGTAGTATATAACATCAAGAGATCCAGTCACTCCTACAATAACATTGACCAGCCCACTTATAAATTTTAATAAGAAATGTGCAGTGTGCAAATTTACTTTCGCTAGCTTATTACTTTGATATAGATTGGTGCTCTAGCATAAATTCAATCTTTTATAACATAAATTTTGTGTATTAGTTTCTATAGTACAATATTTACACACAAACGTAGCTTCATTTGATCAGATAGTCTACAATAAGTTTGTCAATGACATTCTCAAGACTTTTAACTAACAGAGACTTTAGAGTGAATATTGAAGCAAATTATCTAAAATGTTGTGGTTTTACTAATGACTATTGGTGATTGTAACTTTTGTATAAATTTGTGCAATCATCATGAGTTTTAGTCAGTTTTGTATACTCTAGCTTAACAAATTTGCTTATAAAATCCAAACCTTTCATCCTTTATAAAGTCAATGCAATATATATAGCACTTATTCATAGGCGTAGGAATAATTTTATGACTGGGGGGGGGGGGGGGGGCACAGTTGGCGAAGTAAAAGGTGTGTAATAATCATTAAATGGTAATAATAATAATAATGTTTTAATAACATTAGCTATAAACATGTTGTGTGAGCCTTTCATGTGCCTTCTTCCAATTATCAAAACCACTAGTTACAAACGCATCCTCTTTTTTAACCAAACTCAAGCCCTTCCTCACACAATAACGACAAAACACACAAAATGCTCGAGCTCTTGTAGTACAAAGGGTTATCCAAGGATAAGTTACATACCAATTTGGAGAAAAAAGACGACTTTTTGGCTTTGCCTCAGACGAGTCCGTTCGATGGTGCTTGAATCCTTTGGCTGAAACGGAGTGAGTCCTTGCTCGTCACAAATATTTGCGCAGCACTCAGAGGTGCACGCAATCTCTTCGTCCGTGACGGTGTGCGTGTCTTCCTGATCTGAGTCGTCTTCACGGTGGCTCGTAGATGTTGTCGACGGGTCCAACTGGGTAGTTGTACCAAAGGAAAGCGTAGTTTGCTTTAACTTCTTGATTGGCGGAGGAGCAGACATAGCAATACTAGTTGGTTTAGCACGTGTAACTTGGGTTGGCCCACCATGAAATTTTTGGGGGGGAATGCTCCCAGTGATGTGCCCCCCTAGTGCCCCCTCCCCCCCGGTTCCTACGCCTATGAAGAAACAGATTACTGTATTGGATACCAACTCGTACATTTCAGAGGTCAATCATTCTTCAAAATGTTTCCACTAGACATATCATACATGATTGATACCTCAATTCTGGAATAGTCTACTTAATCCAATGTAGATACTGTCCAGCCAAGGCAGTATTATGTAATGGAGAGAGGCCAGACATTGAAAAATAGAATGAATGGCCACTGACACACCATCTGGTCAAAAACAGACAAACTTTGGTAGGAGGTCTATTCTCATGACAGGGACACTCAAACAAGAGCACTGTAAATATTGGTTTGTTGATTTAGCCAATATATTGTTACACAGGTTGTATGTAGCAAACTTAATATGTTATGAAAATGGACATAACATTGTTTTTGTTATTGATGTACTACTGTTTATGCAGCTGTAGTGCATTAGTAATAAAACAGTGTTATGTCAACGTATTAAGTTTGCTACATGCAACCTGTTACAATATATTAGTTAAATCAAAAAATCAATTTTTACAGTGAGGTCTTTGTCCACTGTTACTCACCCATTTATTAATTACAGAATAAATTGTTCATTTTTCATTTTCATTAATTATGATGTTATTACCATACCCTCACATGTTTTGATCATTTCTGTACATTTAACAGTCAATGAGAGCCGTGTATTTAAATAATTTGATTGGCATCAACCCAAAGTTTGGTCGTACTGACTAAAACTGACATGATAACTTCTCAGTTTCTGATACATCTTTTTATAAGAGCTAGTTCCTTTGACTACTGCCTCAATTTCATTCATTGACGATCTGATCTCTTAATTATGCCTGTTAACTGAAGATGAGGAAACAATGCTGAGCATTAACTAGTACACTCACTGTAAAAAATGATTGATATATTTAACCAACATAAAGGTTAGACAGATTGCATGATGCAAACTGTTTACAAAATATTAGAACTAGTTATAATATTAGAACTAGTAATAGCATTTTCATTTGATAAGCAATTAATCCCATAGGACAATATAATCAAAACTATATTATGTTTACTTTCAGTTTACAGCATACAACCTGTAAACCATTTATTGGTTAAATCAACCAATCAGTTTTTACAGTGTACCAGACAGCAATTCTCTTCTTCTTATAATATCATTGCATCTCCATAAACCTATATAATTTGGATTCATTGTTGGTAAGTGTAATGAATTTAATTCTAGTCCTTCAATCTCCTTCTGTAACTGTTATCCATATAACATTATCTGAATTATTGGACTTTGGAGAGATCTACATATGTACTATAACTTAAATAAGGAGGCAGTTTGTGATATTTGAAGGACAGTTAAGTAGTTTAGCTGACATATTGATTATGTAATGGTTTACATTAAGCCCAGACTCTATTATACATAAAGTGTTGTCTTGCCAATAACAGCTAGAAAGAAATTATAAGACTTGTTAACAATAATTGAGATTACATAGTTTGTGTGTTTCTAGCTACTATGACAAACCTACAAATATTTCCCAAGCATTATTACTTTAAGTGGGAAATGAACAAGTGTTTCACAGACTGTATTACTGTGGTAGGATTACGTAATGTGTAGACATGTGAAAAGAGCAGGCATTTCCCAAGTATTCTGCTTTATTATTGACATCAGCCATCTTTATTTCTCACATAGTAATTATAAATATTCATAATTATATATAAGTACAGTATTTAAGTCCTTGGAAAGCTTACTATACTGAAAGAATAACTAGTTCCAGTTGGCTTGTGTCATGGCTGCTAAAATTGTGAAAGAACATGAAGATATAAAAGAGATTACAAGGTTCATTGAGGTACATTCTCTTACTGTATTTCCTCGTAGAAACGCCTATCCCAAATAAACGTCTTACCCGTTTAAACGCTTAGCAGCATGGCTGGAATAGCGTAATAAACGTCCAGTCTCGAATAAACGCCTGGGTGCCACGTAGTTTCTCGTGTTATAATTATGGCAGTATCTAAAGAAAGTCACCGAAGCTTTGACATCAGCTTTAAACTTCATGTTGTACAAGTCGCTGAAGAAACTTCAAAATCTAATGCTTCGCACTTTATTTTACCTCCATGCTTTAAAAAGTGCTATGAAACTTTTGAGATGGAACGCGGCATGTGTCCTACGATTCTGCCGTCTCTCGTTAATGATACGGCGTATCTATCATACAGGTTGCCTTCTTCCATCTCAGCTGGCAGCATCTCTCCAATAAATGGAGTCCATATGGTCTTGTAGATATGGTGGCCAGTAACAACGCTATTTTTCTTGAGTGTCTCTATATCGGTAGGTGGGGCCAACACATGCTTACTTTATAAGTTACTGATAAACGGCCATCACCGAATAAACGCCTACGTTTATAGTAAAGATAAGAAATAAACGCCTAGGCGTTTACATGAGGAAATACGGTATATTTGTAGTCAAATGTTCCTTAGACCAAATTTAGGGACCTGTATAAAGTCTATCTTGGAGGTTCACGATCCCAAGGAACACAGTTGGATAACAGTGATTTTGATATTGTACTGTACACTGAAAGTAATAAATTTTACTTAATTCCTGTTTATTTTATGCATATGAATTAATAAAGGTATTTCACCTGAGATGTTACTGTCAAGCCCAGAAATCGAGAGCTACCATGAAATAATAGAAATCTTTCAGAAACACTTCAATTCAAGATTTCGTTTGCTAATGACTGATAATCTTAGATACATAAAGTTTACATTCACATCATTACAAGGACAAAACATACATGTTGATATATTTTTGAGTCCCAATTGGAGACGCAATACTGACTTCCTTGGGTACCTTAAAAGTATTCCTCAGTATTTGGTTGAGCAATCTGCTGAAAGGTAAGTAGAATGTTAGTGTGATTTTCAATGTTTATCTATAGTCTTCCAGGTTTAGGTACACAGGTGCACAATGGAATGCCTATTTCTTTGAAAAGCAACACCCTAAAGTAAGTTTCTAAGCCAGGTGACTGTTCTTTTATCATAAAATTCAGGTGAAAGAGTATATTCGTAAAACCAAAATATGGCGTTCTAAAGTCTGGAATTTGAAGAGTGATGTGGGAATTCCAAAATGCTATTTACTCTCACTCTTGGTTATCAGAGCTTGTGAACTTGCTTCTGCAAACAAACATCCAGATGAGTAAGTTAATATGTGAAGGTAATAAAGATATAGTAACTGTTTAGATCGTAAACAACCAATTCAATTCATAGAAGGCAAAATGTATATAGGTATACGCAAAGATTGCTTTAAGTTTCCCATTTTTGGAGACTTGTATTATGAAGATGTCACTGTATTATTACAAAACATTTCCTCTCATGCTTTGTACAACCCTTTTAATTATACCCTTGTTTCTAGTGGTATTTTTCCATTCCATAAACTATAGTTTAGAATATTAGTTGTAATATTAGATTTCATACTGTTAAGTCTTATCATGACTATTTGTATGATTTCAGGGTTAAACAATGGATGATTCATTTGGTTGAAAATTATGCTAGGATGAAGTGAGATTTTGAGTATGCCATAATGTTACATCCACTATCTCCAACTGTAGTATATATTGGGAACTGTTCTACAACATTAGGGACTTTCCTAATGTACCAAAAACATTCCCACGACTTCTGTGTCCTTGGAACCCTTATGACAATGTTGCTGACGGTGCATTTCTAGATGGTATTGAAGATGGAAGAAGTAATTGGCCAACAGTTGTTGATAAAATACGTCATATTGAACTTAACTAGTACATTACGTAAAATGTATATATGCACAAACATTTGTAAATAATAACCCATAAATATATTACATGGTGATAGCAACAGTTTTATATGTGATCTTTTAATTTTAAATTAAATGTCTTTTCTGTGAAAGGCAAAACGTTGTTAATGTAAACCAAGTCTCGTTCTTTGTACTGACATCAGTTATGGCACAATAAGCAAAAATTCAAAGTAGAAATATATGTTATTTATGTTATAGATAGAAATAGATGTTATTTAGATAAAATGTAATGAAATACTCTACATGCTAAAAGAAGATACATCGCTATGCGCCTGATTTTAACTAGAAAGATTTCCCAGGTCGAATTATTATTATTTTGATTATGATTTCCAGTGCAGAACCCAAAACTAAGCAGCAACACAGGTCATTAGTATTCCTATAATCACTAGTACCCCCATCATTTTGAACTTGTTGGAGAATTTAATATTTTAGTATACATTAGACATTCAATGTGAAGTGTCATTTGAAAACTAGGGCAGAAGCTTCTGTATATGCTGATAGGTTATGTTTATGCAGGAATGGGATGCTTTATATCGTAGAGTTTGATGTGAGTTGATCTAATCCTTCACATATATAGAGGAGCACGTAGAGGGTGGCAACAATGGAGTTTCATCTCAGTAATAGTTACTTCTGAGTTTTCCATGTTAGAAGAGGGTTTGACTTCTCTTGTTTTTTCTCTAGTTTTAAATCCAACCACAAAGGTTACAAAGGAAGAGGAGGACCGCTTTACACCAGCTCTGGAGACACAGCTGACAATCCACACAAGGTCCATCTGACTTCTTGTTACAGGAACAATTCTTACATCACCCATTAGCATTACACTGGCAGCATACAAGCATATTGCAAGTTTGACTGGGTCAAAGAAATCAGTTAGTTCTTTCTATCAATGATTTAGCTTAATATGCTTAGTCTGTATGGCTTGTAACTATCAGTACATGATACTAGCAGTATGCATAGTTTATAATTTGCACTTGATAGAGTGTAGGGTCTAAGGTCTAGGGTCTAGGGTTCAAGCTGTGAATGTCATTAGCTATTCTGTACGCACGCACTAATGGCACGCTCACATTATACACCTATAGATTGATGTGAGTTCTGCTCACTGCTTAGATGATTCTAACGGCGTGCCATACTTGTGACGCTGTGAATGTGTTTTACTTACTGTGTACATGTGCTAATGGCTAAGTTGGTATTAAATAGCAGTGTTATGAACAGCACCTCATAGTTGAAAGCATATCAATGAAGTTGATTGTTGTTGTTGCTGTTGTTTTTACAGTGACTGTAAAAATGGCAAACAATGTAAACCATTGATAACGTTCTATTTGTTATTTAAATTTCATCTTTAGTACTTAAGCTACATACAGTCTGTTCTTACAACTCAAAATAAACTTCTAAATTTTTGACCAAATGCAAACAAAGTTTAAAAACAACATATGTAATATCTAAAGAAAAAGTACCATAAACTAAGGTACATGTAACGTTTAAATTACATTTGTTTCACTCACAGCTATAAAATCATGTGTGTTCTAATATTACTTTGATAGCTAATTATACATTTACATACGTTAGAGCACTTGAACTCGCCAGTTTGATTTGTCACATATATACAGATATCCATCTAGATCAATAGCTAATCCTGAAGGATTACTGAAAAGTCCCTTTTCATATCGCTCTCCTTTTCCACCAAATTTCCTCATAAATTTTCCATCAAGGCTAAACTCAACAATAGTATGATCGCGACAGTCACTCACGTATACATATTCTTTACCAATGGCAATGCCTTCTGGACTATGAAGATGATCTACACCAAACTCAATCACAAAATCACCTTTGATAGACAGTTTTTGAATACGTTTGTTGAATTTGTCTACAATATAAATATTACCACTTTCATCAAAGTCAATCGAATATGGACGACGGAACTCTTTAGGTCTTATGCCAGCAATTTTACCAATCTGATGAGAGAATGTCAAATCATCATTGAGTACTTGAATGCGGTGATTTTCTGCATCACAGACATATATTTGACCTGATATTGGATGAACACCAATTCCAACAGGTAATTTGAATTCAAGAGGGCCACTACCAGACATACCAACTGATGTGATATATTTGAGATACTCTCCTCGATCTCCTACAGCAATTGTGAATTCTCGAATACACTGGTTGTTCTGATCAACCAACAAAATCCGATCATTTCTTGTGACAGCAACACCAGCAGGACAAGATAATATGTCTTCTTTTATTTTGTGTGAAAAGTAACACACACTTCTTCCTTCATTATCAAACACAGTTACACGATTTCCATAATATTCTGTAATAATAATATAACCTTTGTTGTTGGTCAAAGCAATCCCCCAAGGATGATTGAGATGTGATATAGTTGTAATCCATCTATCTTGTTGTAGTGGTGAAGGAACCATAGGTATCATTTCAGCAGTGTGATCGAGATCTAACTTTACAAGAAGCTGGTGCTCACAAGATAACTCTGGTTTGTACTCTATCATGTATGTATCAGCAGCTCTGCGAAGAGGTACTACTAAATATTAATTTAAAAAATAATTTCAAATAAGAAGCAATAATAACATATGCATACCAATTTTGTTAGGACTGGAAGCTGCGTACTTCGTCTTTTCTGGATGTCATGTATAATTTATAATGTGTACATAATTAAGACATTTACCATTTACATATGATTTTTCTTTATCATCGTTTTTTTCAATAAGAGATGGAGCATCAATACTGAATGCAGTCGCATTTGATGATCCTATAGTTAAACATAAATTATAAATGAACATTGATTTATACACGTAAGTTATTACCAGAGTCATCAGAGAACACAGATGAACTGTCATCATTTTTGTGAATTGCACCATGCTGTATTGAATGAGAACCTAAATAAGTGATCAAGGAATGGAAAGAAAGAAGATCTACTTTAAAACTGAATTGCACTTCTTCTTCTGATAATTTCTCAATACATGCTATGAATGCACTAATGATGTCAGATTGCCCCAATTTGTATTTGGATGCTTCTATAAGCTCTGCTAAGAAATTATTATGCTTCAGAAGTAATGCTTTTACTAATATATATGAATTGTCACGGAGAGAAACTGTTAAAGCTGTATCTCCACTATTAGTGGTTTGAGATAAATTAGTATTGAACTCAAGCAGAAGTTTTACCATTTCCAAATGCTTATTTTCACAAGCTATTATGAGAGCTGTTTTACCATCCTGCCTCTGAATGTTAGGATTAGCATTAGCATTGAGTAAATATTGAGCAATCACGTGTTCATTTTTTTCACTAGCTATCATGAGAGCTGTAGACCCTCTATAATCTTGAACAGGTGGTTCAGTAACTTGGTCCTGTCTACATTCAGGTGTGACAGTTAGTGCAATCTTCCCTTCTTCATCTTGGAAGTTAATGTTAATTTCTAACTGAAGTAGAAAAGAAGCTGCTTCAGTATGACCAACTTTTATAGCTTGCAGAATAGCAAAGTCAAAAGTGAAGTTCTTATTTTCTTCTCCTTCTAGAATTGGCTTGTCATTGATGATGAGTTGGAAGATTCCAATAAGGTGCATAAACTGAAGCTTTTCTTGTGTACAAGCTATAACATAGTTAACTTGAGTGTCTTGAATTGTATATTCAATGCAAACTGACCCTGGAAATATTTGAATATGATTACAAAGAGATTGTCTATCGAGACAAGGCAATAAATGAGATATTAATGTATATAAATGTTGTATAGCAACTTTACTCCATGGTTGGTTTAAGAAAATAGCTACCTTGGGTGAATTAGAGTTTGGACGTAGAGAAACATAAACACTTCTCAAGTAATCACGCAATGCAATTACAGATTGTGTCTTTCGAAACATTTTAGCTGATGCTGAATGAGCTTGCAACTCTGTCAGGAGATTTCCTTTCACAAATTTTTCAGTGATTGCTTCAAATTCTTCACAGTCAAGAAAATCAGAGTAATCATGTAGTTTTTCAAAGAATTGCGTAAGATCTGGAATATTTGTGAAGTTCTCTCTGTTGCTAAAGCGGCGTTGTATAAAACTAGTGATGGCCTCAAGTGTAATTTCTCCCTTTTCTATTTTTATTTTCAGTTCTTTTCTAACTCTTTCCTCTAAGGTGATAAACGTTGCATTAAGGCTCTTTAATTTTTTCTGTATTTCTTCTTCATTTTCTGGCTTACACATAAAAACTTTAGAAGCTGCAGAAGAAATTTCACGACTCCCAATACGTACCAAACCTTCTTCAATGCTAGATCTAGTGTATTGTTTGAATTGCAATTTTACCTTGCATTCTCTTTCAGCTTCTTGTGTCCACTGCTTAGCTAGGCTGTCAGCAGCAGACTTTACGGGACCACCTTGAGAAGACAGGATATCAAGAAAGACTTGACAATGTCTTTCTAACTCTGATATATCGTTTTTCCATTCCATTCCTGACTGGAATTCAAATTCAATGTTTCTGTAACTTGGGTCATCTCGTACAGGTAAAGTTATCAAATCATGAGAGAATAACTTTCCTGCTACTTCCTTGAGACAAGTCTTTAGAGTACCATCCAAACGAGAGTAATTTTTCTGAAGAACTTGTTTTAGTACCTTCTGTATATCTTCCACTCCATATTCACGATCACTTTCACGAGTAATCTCATGTTGAGACACAGACATTGTTATAGTTTCAACTAAAGTTGATACTAGGGCTGGAACAGATCCACCATAACCATATCCAGATGTCCCTTTAATAAAAATAATTATCCGGTTCTTGAGGAAGTAGTTAATTGTAAACACGCCCCTTATAATTATTAATTATTTATTAATAACAGGTAAGTTTTGTTCAGAACAACTACCATGTCTATATTCTCTGGCTTTAAACTTGCCCTTTTATTATTTATACTCAAGCCACTAGTTGAAAATATCCTCTCTAAGGGTACTGAAGTAGCTGGTTTAATTTCCACCATTTGAGTGGATCAGTGTTAGGATCAGTTGCTGGTTCTTTAATGAAAACATCCATTTCATCATGTGGACTTCTGGTGTCACTGCTCCTTCCAAAAGTGTCATCTAAAAGATACTCAATAGCACTCTCTGTTTTAGGTTTCTTAGTGGTAGGTTCTTCAAGTTCATT
The DNA here is from genome assembly GCA_963693285.1 of Xestospongia muta. Lineage (NCBI taxonomy): Eukaryota > Metazoa > Porifera > Demospongiae > Haplosclerida > Petrosiidae > Xestospongia > Xestospongia muta. The sequence continues at coordinate 18,842,155 of OY848917.1, forward strand.
ATCACTTTCATGAGTTTCATCTTTATCTACTTGTGTTGCCTCAGCTAACTTCTCCAGTTTACCATACGTTAGAGTACATTGGTCATTCCTTAGAAATTTCAAATGGTGATACCTGGGGTCTATAGCTGATGCTAATGCTAATGCTGGAATGATTACTAGACAAAGATTAAATCATAAATTAAGCCCACACAAATTTCTAATATCTAACTCTAGTTTAATTAATTTAGTAATTTCTAATATACAACACACATATCTAGGAAGACTAGCTCTTCAGATTATTACCACTAGATAAATAAAAGCACTAAAGTGCACACCATCACTGCAGTTCCTGTAGTAATTAATGTTATTTTGTCTGCAATTGTCATGCTGTCACTGCATGAGAACACACTAATAAATATTTACAATAAAATATGCAACAAAATTGTATGAAGACTTCTTTACCATACGCAATCGATGCAGGTAGCATATAAATGAAGATAAAACTATAAGCATGGGAAGTACCAGATTGACCATAATGGGCGTGGCAGTGACGGCGCAGTCAAGTGGCAGTTTTGTAAGACTCCGCTTCTTTGCTAACTTGTTTATTTTGTAGACTTAGTGTAACTTTTCTAACACTCGGTAGTTTTACGACAGCAACAGCTCATTCTAGATATATCTACTTACCGCTACAACTGCTGGCAAATAAGACCTTCAAGTAATTAAAATTGTTGATTTGCGCCTATTCCGTCTTGTCTGTTCTTTCTTGATATTACTATTAGTGATTGATTAATAATAATTTTAACTTATATCAATTTAAAATAGCTTATACACACAAGGCATTAAAAATGTATCAGTTAAAAAATACACAAAGCACTGGAAGTAAAATTATGTATACAGGATAGCCTACGAAGCCGAGGACGTCAATTCCTTTCTTCATTTTCAATCAAACGGGGTTATACGGAGTTGGACAACTGTGCCGTTAATTGGAATTTTGAAATTCGCGAAGGCGGCAGAAGAAATAAGAAATGGATGTCTGTATATAGCTACTTTTTTAATAAATATGTGCACAAAAGTTTCCAAATTTCTGTTGTACAAACATAGTTCCCACACTACCAATCAAACTATACAATTATTCAAACAAAAGTTTGTAGAGACATAAATATTGATATCATATATTAGATAATTTAACTTCTTACAGGTTCATTGACTCCACTGTTTACTTCAAAGACATTCGTCTGGCCCTCCCACAAAATCATTCATAGTTTTAAAGCATTGAACTCTGATGTTTTGCATACCAACTGTTAGTGAACCAATCATATTATAAATTTATACTTAAAGAACTATACTGTAGGCAACAGAAACCTTAATATTATGAAATGAAGGGAATGTAGTAGTCACAGCACAAGCACCTCAAACAAAATCAGAGTAATAATTGGTATTAGACTATGGTACAATTATGTATTGCATCAATACGTTTGGTGCTTTCTCTTCTCAATCAGACACACAACACAAGTATTTGTTCAACTTGATCTCAATTCATTCATATTTTAAACTTGTAGATACTGTTGCATGCGACATAAAATTTTTGCTCTTCTGTCAATCATGGTGCAATTAATGATTATATATACCCTTGAAGATTTTCACATAATACTGCTATTTCTATTCTGGTGTTGTTTGAGATACAGGAGAACACACAACTGTGAATTTCAAGAGTACTTTAAATTAAACCTCCTAAACAAATTGATTACATAATAAAGCATGCATGGATGACCATTAAGAACTACTTCTTGCATGAAAATTAACTTTCATAAAAACAATAATTATAAACTATGAAAGATAATATCTTTAATAACATTTGTTGCTTGGTTCACATGTTTATCAAGAAAGATGTTTGCTTTGAATGGAAATCCACAAAAGAAAAACAGATCTTCTGAAATAAAGAGAGAAAGATCTAGAGAAAGAGAGAGGAATACATAATTAAACAACAAACAAATCATAATTTTCTAAAGCGATAAAGTTGATAATGTTTACATTGGTCACTCTGCATGTTATAATATAAGCTTAACTGGCATAGTACACGCCTTCATATGCTACGTACAACATGTGAACATAGTAGATATTAATAACTATAGCCTGTATTAGTATCAGACTATCAGTATCATCACCTCACACTCATTAGTCTGAATATTGATACCTTGATATGTACATTAAAATTTAATGAATGGTAAACTGTACTATATAACTATATATAGAGTATTCCAAAATCCATAAACATGTGTGAACATCATATCTCTATTATGTAATTATTAAGGATATGTAATCCTAATAATTAATGCTAACATAATTCACCCCACCTACCCGCTAATTTACTTAACACAAATAGATGGCGAAGACATTCTAATTGGATAAATAAATAATACAGAAGACATTACTTTAAAAAGTACCACATAAGGTTATATAATATTTGAAGGTAAATCAATAGTTTGATTATGTCAATGGTATTAAATTCATCACTCTCATCCTTCGATGATAACAATATTACTTCATGTAATGTACTTGGAATAGTTTAACGTTATACACCTATCATATTTAACATATGAGATTATCTGATATCATGATATTCCCAAACCAGGTACAGATAGAACTAATCAATTGTTTGTCAACTTTGTGCTTAGCTATTAATATAAATCTTTGATGGATAATGTATGTGACCATACCCATTACAACATTGGTTAGTGTAAAGTATAATTAATTAAGTTTAATTAAAATTAATTGTTTACAATCAATTAAATGCTATTTTTACAGACGTTATTTTACTATTTTATCCACAAAATAAGGATGATGAAGTACATGTCACAGCTAATGATATTACACAGAACCACCATGAAGATAACCAAGGTGGTACAGGTAAAATGTTTGAAGTTACATCATAAATACTCAAGAAACTAGCTTTCACATTAAGAAAATACATAATATAGATTTGCTATTCTTAATAAATATGAACAAAAATAATAACTAAATCAGAAACAGGTCCATTGATTAAAACATATCACATATCAATTGCCGTTATATAATATCAACAGATCAACTTATTACTTAATTATTTATAATTCCAAGCTCTGATATTGTCATGATTATACGATAGTATACCAAGAGAGGTAGACTAGAACATATGCTAAGATATCAAATAGGTAAGTAAACTATACTTCATATAAGATGATTTTAATATCAAAGATCTATATTATGTAATTACTAATGCTTTGAAGACAAGAAGTATACCAGAGTGAAGTAATTATCCAAATATGACCAGAAAAGTATAATGAAATTTGTGAAAGACAAACAAATTGATTATGAAAAAGAAAAAATCCTTTAGTTTTCATTTAGCTCAAGGTGAACTGAAAAGGGACATTTCAATATATACGAAGTCCTAACTTGACAAGACAATGTCATTATGCTTTGTATTTTTCTGATTATAAGTTAACTCTTTTAAAAAGCATTTAAAGAGATTATGAATAAATAATTATTTAAAAGTTAATGTTAAATTTCAAGAATTTATGGTTAAGGTTTTTGGCTATTACATAGTTGAATTCAATCTGTTAAGAAAAATCTGTAAATATCTGTATATGTATTCTAGTATGCATATACACCAGTATACTTATATGTACAGTAGCATACATGGATGTATACTAGTATGCATAATATATACCAGTATAATATACATATATATATATATATATATATATATATAATCCAGGATGTATGACATGTACATATACACTAGTATACATAGATGTACACCAGTATGCATAACATGTGAATAACTATAATAATATTGTTGGGGATAGAACATGTGAATTAAACTAACTGTCAGCATGTTTTAATTAGGTCATTACTCCTCTTACTCCCTTAATTAGAGAGATTTCTTTGTTGCCTGTTAGACGATGTCAAATTTCTTTAGTTTTAAAGGCTGACTAGAGCATTCCTATGTATTAACCTCACTAACAAGGTGAATATACTTAAGACAACTTTGTTTTCAAAAACTGACAACAATGAATTACATGAGTTAGTTATATTATAGGTAGTTTCTATCTCTTATCACTCCCTTACAAAAATTATGATCATTTTGCAATACAAATAAAACGTATGTAATAGTAAAGAGGTTGGTCAGAACAACTAAGCTAGAAAGTACATACTCCTGTTAAAACAGATGGCCAATGGCTCTTTTACTAGCTACCTGCCTAGAACAAATTACAACTGATTTGTTTGTAGTTAGCTAATGAGCTTTTATAGGGTATGTCAAACAAAATTGTTTGAATAAGTATTATTAGTAACATAGATGTATTAATGGGAACAACCACCTATATGATATACAAAACTAGAACAACTGGTGACTTAGTTTTACTGACTTTTCTATTACTCATTTGTCACCTGACTATGAATACTGTTTTGTTACTAGCATGGTTGTATAATTACATGTAGATTTTTATGACTTCTGATACCTAGACATAAAAATTGGTTTCTGGTTTAGGAGGCTATGAAGTAATTATATATGATCAGTGAATAAAATTATTTATTAGCCTGAGCTTGCTCACGTGAATTCATTATACAAACTATTAATAAATAATTCTAATAACATCGCCAGTGACGGTACATGTGAATACGTGTATAGCTCTCATCTACTACTATATTATAGACTACTTAAAGCATTCCTTTCTATTGAGTTCACTGACAAGGTGAGTATACTCATAATAACTTACTCCAATTTTGTCATATTATGTAAACAATGACTACCGATGTGTTCCTGTGGCTACAATCTAGTAGATATTATATAATACTAAACTACACTAAAATTATGATAACTATGGTATAGAAATGAGATATATAACCACATCTATGTGATGTTAAAGAGGTTGGTAAGAACAATCAAGTGAGAAAGTACGAGTTTCAGTTAACAAAAATGGTGGCCATTCTAAGAAACCACACCCATTAATTATGAATAATTGTTTATCAAACCACACCCATTAATTATGAAAGTTGTTTTAACAAACAAGTAGCTAGTTTGGCAGTTCTTGTATGGGATATCAAGTGTAAATAAATTTATTAAGTTTAGATTACATTCATATTTCTATAACAAAGTACAATCTTATACTCATATTACAAAAATATGCCATACAAATAAGCCAAAGGGTATAATATTACCTTATGCAACAATATTGTAAAAGTGTTTTATAAATTTTGTGTCAAGCTATTAATAATGCCTTACTAATACAGACATGTGACCACGCCCATTAAATTGTTATTATAACATGACTTTAATAATAGTATATGATAATCCAACAATAATATTATTGTGCAGTAATGTATTGTTGTATATAATTTGTACTCCTTTACAGATCTCAATAATATGGATATTCGTCCTTTTATTACACAACAAGAGATACACGTGCACGTCGTAATTAACAATAATAGACAAAACCAAGATGAAGAGAACCAAGGAAATATAGGAAGAGACATACACAATGGTATCATTCCAAATAATATCATTTTAACTGAAGTAGACGCACAAGAAGAAGTTGGTCAAGACTGGCCAGAGCCAGTTCAATGTTTGAATGAACAGATGTAAATATTGGGCTCTTTGTTGGTGAATGCTTTAAACACTGTACTGAAAAAAATAATAAATTTTTCTATAATACTACATTACTTGAACTAAACATAATATGTGAGTAGATCGTGGACATTTCTGTTGAACTTTTGTATGCTAAAAATACTTGAATTGAAACAATTCATGTGCAGTTTACTGTCATTAAACTTAATTTTTATTTACTTCAGATTAAGGTACTGGCATTTTCATACTTCTTATACACTTTAATCAACTTTAAAACATACTGAACAATTGTGAGTGTTATAAAACATATTCAATATTACAAATTTATACACAACTCTACTGTACACTTAAGACAATTAACTATTTGGTGTATTTTTGAGATCCTTGCTCGAATCTTGTACATAAACAATTGTAAAATGCTTGAAGTTACATCATAACAACTCAAGAAACTAACTTTCATATTAAGAAAATGCATAACAAAGCTTTGCTGTGATTATTAAAATATGAACAAAAATAATAATTAAATTAGAGACGGGTCCATTAAAAGTACAAATTCTAGTTAAAACAGATGGCCAGTGGCTCTTTACAAGCTCCACCTCTAGATGAAATCACCACTAATTTGTTTATAGTTAGTTAGTGAGCTTTTATAGGGTGTGCCAAATAAAATTATGTTTTAATAAATGTTCTGAATAGCATAGATGTATTAATGTGTGTGTATATATATATATATATATATATATATATAATATATTATATAAACAAAATGTTTTGTTACTCTTGAGATCCCAGGACCAAAACAATGACATTTGTAAATGATGTAAAGGTTTTTACAAGTCAAGAACCACATAACATTGATATATAATCAAATGAGGATGATGGTTTAGGTGGTTATAAAGTATGTAAGAACAGTAAATAATATTTGATTTAATAGCCTGTGAGTTTATTCATGTGAATCGATAACACAAACTATGAATAATAATAGGCTAATTATACTAGTACCACCGGTGACGGCACAAGTGAATATAGGTAGCTCTCATATATACTGTTCATAGACCGGCTAAAGCATTCCTTTGTACTGAGTTCATTGGCAAAGTGAGTATACTTATAACAACTTACTCTAATTTGTTATAATACAAAGACAAGGACTATTGGTGAGTTGCTATAGCTACGTTAGTCAAGTAGATATTATATGGATACTAATCTATAATCACTGACTCCCATAAACTAAAATTAAGATAGCTATTATATGAACAAGATATATAAGTACATAAATGTGATGGTAAAGAGGCTGGTAAGAACAACTAAACAACTTTCATTCAAAAAAGATGGTGGCCATTTTAAAGAAACCACACCCATTAATTATGACTATTTGTTTTTACTATACAAGTAGTTAGTTTGTCAGTTTTTGTATAGGAACCAAGTGCAAATAAATTAAATATGTTTAACAAGTGTTGTCAGTAATATAGAGAGTACAAATACATTCATAGCACCTCATTTTATTATTCAGGAGATCCCAATACCAAAATATCCTAGTGAAAAATCCCAACGTGGATTTGTAAGATATTATTGTTATAACAACATTTGTAAATTATGTAAAGTTTTTAACATGTCAAGAATGACTACACTATATTTATACATCATCAAATGATTAAAATGAACTGATGTGGGATCACTGGGAAAACATAATCAAAGGTCACAAATGATCATACTGCAATAAATTACAATCAGCAAAAAGGAAGCCATATATACACACCATAACCAATAATCTCATTACTTAATACGTATATATTAACAAACATTTAAAAAGCCATAGGTATTGATATAAGATAGTCCAACCTATGTAAGAGGCATCTAAGAACTTTGCTTTTTCCCATAAAAGCAAAATATCAGAGAGCTAACAACAAATTCAACTTCTTGCCACCCACCTATAGATTACTACCCAGAATGTGAGTAGTGAAATCTCATTGGTCAACTGAAATTTAATCAATTGCTAGAACCTTCTCGCACATTAGCAAAGAGAAGGGTCTGCCCAATAGTCTAACAAATACCTCATATTTCTCATTAACATCAAAGAAAATTATTCATAAATACACATAGTAAGATGATTAGTAATATTGCTAGGGTCATTCCTCCCTGCCAGTGACTATTAGCCCATGCATCATAGGGTTATTATAATAATTAAATACTACATTTATTGAGATGACATCATTAAGTTCTCTACATGTACTTATAATGATATTGTTCGTACTATTTTGTCTTTATAAAATATCCTTCATTCTCTTTTTGTGCTTTAATCCCCACATATTAGCTATTAAATGATAAGTAAATCATAATGATTATTACATATATTATTATTAATAACAGTAATAATATAACAAGAATATCATTATTGAAATTATAATAATGCAATAAATTCCCCTAAGATAGTGATGGTATTTTCATTGGTATTATCATTTAAGAGTTTGATAATATTGAATTAGTAGAAACACTGACAAAGAATACAATAACAACTAAGCTAGTCATGTCAGGACATCATAGCTTCTGGTCATGTCCGATGTTGTAGCACTTGCTATGTAATTTTATATAATACATATGTTGCTATGTGTATGAGGACAACCATCTATTTGATTTTACCTCTTACTTTTGCTAAGATAATAAACAGATTTAGTTACATTATACTTTAAATACATTGGTTGGCATACTATGCAATCCAGGCAAAGTAGTACAATAACAGACTGCACCACAATACTAAACAAGTAAATGACACATTGACAGTTGACCTTTTAATACTGACTACATTATATGCAAATAGCTTGCTATATTGTACTCTTCATTGTTACAAGAGTCCTATAACATTACCACATTTAAAACGATTAATCTTAGGTACAATCTTGTCTGTATAATATATTTTCCAGGACTGTCTTTACAAGTACTTGATGCATGGGAAATGTATAATGCTATATGTGTGGAGAGTGCGTACATAGATGTGTAAATTGACCCCATCTATTAATTTACTTAATATACATGAATACACGAGTGCTATGTCGTAGTAGATGAAAACATAGCAAAGAAGACAGATCACATCATTATAGTAAATAGCTCACATTTTTCTACCAAACTACGAACAGAGTACATGTAGGGGAGTGTAAATATTTTGATTATGTTCATATGTCTACAACTAAGTATACTTTTATGCTTGTACATGAATTACAAAAATAAGCTATATAAATAGGCCAAAGGGTGTGGCATTAGCTAGCAAATATGTATCTAGTTTCCTATTGTTACAATTATAAAGTATTTTAACAAAAACGTATCAATCTATTAACAATATCCTTGTAATATAGACATGTGACCACACTCATCACATTGTTTTATTATAATGTACATGACTTTAATAATAATATATGATTGTCCAACAATAATATTATTGTGCATTAATGAATTATGGTATATATTTATACTGTTTTTACAGATCTAGATAATATGGATAGAGAGATCACATTATTGTAAGTAAATAATTCGCATTTTTCTACCAAACTAGGAATAAAGTAATTATAGGAGGGTCTTATGTTTAGATAACATTCATATTTCTATAACAAAGTACAATCTTATACTCATATTACAAAATATGCCATACAAATAGGCCAGTGGCTATGACATTACCTTAAGCAACAATATATCTAGTAGACTATTGTTACAATTCTAAACAAGAAGTGGGAGGAGCAATACTAATCTCTAAAATGGGAACAACCACTTATACAATGTACAAAACTAGAGACAACTAGTGACGTAGTTGTTACTAACATTTATATTGTTCATTTGTCACTATACTATGATTTTTATAAATTCTCATACCCAGACATAAAAATTTCTTATCATAAGATTTCACGACAAAGTATAGATATACTTTATACAGAACCACTAAATTAAAATTATAACTGTTTCTACAAATGCCAGGGAACCTAATGAATTATTTATAAATAATAAAACTAAACAATATGGATCAATGACAAATACACGAATTTAACTGACTCTTAACATGAGTTCTATGATGTTGAGTATGACAAAGTGACATTTTTAGTATCTGAAACTGTGGCATTCGATTTCTTTCAAAGTGTTCTAATAAATATAGGAGTGGTATCAACATTATTACAGTGTCCCTAGACCCCACTTCAAACCTTCCTAAAAGCACAGCACTAATTGCATCTTCTTTAACATCTAGTCATAGAATATGTGAATTTGATATAGTCTGTACACTTTAGGAAACACTTAGCTTTAATAGCTTATTGGCATATAAGAATTCCTTCACATTTTATTTATTTTTCACATAGAAAATAAGCATAGTCACAATTTATTAAATTTCAGTTGACCAATATATATACCAGGACCATGCTACCAAATCAAGTCTTTCTTACTAAACTTGTGAACTGGATTCAATAATAAATACTATCAATAAGTGACTATGAAATTTTGCAGAGTTGTCTTAAGATCATATATGTATATCACTTAATTAATTGGAATAGGGTAAGCAAATACTACATATTAATAATGAAGTTCAACAAAAAGTGAGAGGACCAATACATTACAATATTTCAAGAATTTATGCATATTTCAAAGTTTTAAGAGTTTAGGGTAAATGTTTCTGGTTTAGGAGGTTATAAAATATGAATAATCAGTTAAGAATAGTTAATGAGATTTGATTTCATAGCCTATGACTTTGTTCATGTGAATTATGACACAAACTATGAATAAATAATTAGCTAATTATATTGCGGTAACGGAAGATGTGAATATAGCTAGATCTCATATACCAGCTAACGCATTCTTATCTATTGAGTTCATTAACAAGGTGAGTATATTTATAGTGACTTACTCACATTTTATTAGAATATGAAAACAGTGACTATTGATGAGTTGCTATAGCTACGTTCATCTACTAGATCTAATATGATTCTTATCTTTAATTACTTAAACTCACACACACTGAAGTTATGATAACTATGTCATACATAAGATATAAGATACATTTTCAAATTTCTAGAATGACAACATAGCTCTTACACCACCAGTCATACTAAGTAGCCATTTTACCAAATCTTATACATCATATAGTGTAACAAAATTGGTAGAGGCACAAATAATTTTGATGTCAATAGACTATTACAAAGACATAGAAAAAACTATTAATTAAAATACATTAGATAATGATTAACCTCTTACAATTAAAGTAACTGGACTGCATCTTTATCACCTCTACTGACTAGAAACATTCCAAAGTCTCACTCTGTTGAAGCAGGAGCGCATGAGCGTCAAACTGCCATTATATTTGTATTCTAACCATTGTCGAAAGACGGATTATTCCATATAAGGAAAATACACTTATGTAGCATAAGTACTGCTAAGTATATGCAGCAGCAAATTCCTCAGGTACTGGATACCACGCCTTAAATATTTGTGGTTTCAAGTATTTTTGATAGGGTGGAGCTGCAGTTGCTGTTCGCTGTATCATAGATAGTATAGACTACGTAACCGGGATTGGAAACGGATCACGTGATCCCATAGAACTGAATGAACATTCAAAAACGCACTCCGTGTCCAAAGAAGTCAATTAATTTTTATTATCTGACATTGTAAACTGGACACACTCTTACCAGTATTGTATTACTCTATGAAGACATTAATGTAATTTTTATTTATCAAAACATTGACTATATAATTTTCTTTATGTTCTATTATTAAAAGTAGTTAATAACACAGATATTCACTTTTAAATTACTTATTTTACGATGAAAATAGCACTAAAAATACTTTTGTACCTCTTTCATCTTACAGCATTGTTATTACTAAAAGATTTAGGACGAAATATTTAGAACAAATAAGAACACGTTGGTTTAGACTGTTTTTTTCTAAGTAAAGTCGCGCTATTCTTATGGAAAACACTAAAACAACATAAGATAGAGGTGCACTTTTGGGACTATAGCCATTGTTTTAAGCTATGTAGACATAAATTACAACTTTTTATCTGAAGATGAAGGATTGCTGTTTTGGTTTAGCTTGTTATAATTTGCTTTGGTAATCTCCTATCGTAGTTATGTAAGATACAAAATACTCGTACATATTCAGTACAAAAATTAACTGTAGTGCACAAAAATAATTATCAATAAATATTTTCCTTTCAAATTGTAAAAGAAAAGTTAGACTGTACTATAGAAAGTACAGGCCAATATAATAGATCTTTTATAGGAATTAGTACTTGTGACTAGGATAATTATCCCGTTAAATATTTGATCAGTAATGTACTGATACACGACAAGATTGTTTGAGCAACTAATCGATGCTTGAATGAAACTACACCATGTAGACCTAAAGTGCACTGACGTCCTGATGTCATGGTATCTTTCCCATATTCTCTCTCTTCTTGTTGTCATATTCTTACAATTATCTTGTTCAAGAGTGGATGACAGGTCATGTACTAGGCTGATTGCAAAAGTTGATACAATCTCCCTGTTTTCAGACCTAGAACACCATTTAACAGGAGGTCTGTACTATCTAACACTAATAAATATTTATTATAAAGAAACACTTAATTAAAGAAAAATTCCAAAAATACTACACGCTCGTTTCAGAAGAAACAGGAGCACTGCAAGCCATGGTTACATATATTATACAGTTTATGCTTGTCAGGTAGAGATGACAAGGAGTGTACCGGAAGTGCGTGGGCGTTTCCAATCCCGGTTACGTAGTCTATACTATCTATGGCTGTATACTGAAAACGTACAACAACGTTGTGTGTAGAACAGAACGTTCCATCCGTTTGAATGTGCTGCTAACTTCAACAGAGTCAAAGTCTCCCACTAATCGACTCCTCCCACATATAAACTAGTATGTGCATGGAATGTAAATTGTTTTTTTAGAATATTTTATCTTTATAATTCTAGTGTCAAATCGCTAAACGTTATTGTAGGCAAATAAAAAACTAAAACTAACGAATATTTTAAACAAGATGAGAGTAATAATTGGCATTATGATACATTGCATCAAGTTCAACATGCTGCTTAGCCAATGGTGAGATTAATGGAAAAAGATTTGTTTAACTTAATGTTGTCTTAAATGTGTACTACTGCAATACGTCTTACTATTCTGCCAATCATACATCAAATATCACTAAGATATGCCCTTGTGTTTAAATTAATCTCGTGTGTGAAATGTGTACTACTGTGATACTTCTTGTTCTAAGGTGATTATCAGGTATTGTTAAGTTACTATGAATAACCTGCTATTTCGACCATGGTTTAAATGGCATATTAGATACCTTAATGTATGCCAACAACTATTAGACAACTATTAGACAACATGCAAACATTGTGGCTTCAGGACTATCTTGATTTATTGATTTAATCAATATATGACATACAGGTTGGATGTAAGTAAACATGACACTGTTTTGATTATTCCATACATGGAATTGACTGTTTACATTAACAGTCAATCCAAAAGTACGTAGGAAAATGATCATGTTTACATAATACATGCCATAATCACAATTCCATGAAGACTGTCTAATATATAATTATAAATGTAGTAATAACAATTAAGATTTATCTCATAGTATGTGAATGATAGTTGTCTCAGACAGCTGTGTGTACATGCACATACATCTACAATTGTGAAAGACATTGAAACTAAGTCCAAAATACGTGGAGTATCAACCATAATGAATAATTTTGATTTTGTTTTTGGAGCCATGTTAGGGGAATCGGTTTTACGTCATGCAGATAATCTTAGCACCACCCTCTAGGATGAAACCATATCAACAGCAGCTGGTCAAGAACTTGCTCGTATGACTGTGCAGACACTTGAAAGTCTTCACAATGACAGAATGTTTGATATTTTTTGGGCAAATGTAAATCAGTTTACTTCTACCCATGAAGTCCATGATGCATGGCTACCTAGGCAACAGAAGAGACCTAGAAGATATCAAGAAGGAACTTCAAGTGGAAATGTTCATGAAACTCCAAAGCACTACTACCAACAACATTATTTTGAAGCTATTGACCTGATATTTAATTGTATTCAAGATCGGTTCAACCAACCAGGGTACAAAGTTTATTCCACTCTTGAATCTCTCCTAATGAAGGCATGTAAACAAGAGGAGTTTGAAGATGATCTTTAAGCTGTCAGTGCATTTTACAAAGATGATTTTGTGCAGCTCCAAACATTTGCTGTGCATTTCCAAGAAGTGATGAAAGAAAAGGAAACACTAGACAAACTCTTATTCTTTGACCTGAAGATTTATTTCTCCTCAATTTCAAGCTCTCAGGCTGCTCTTTTAGACCAAGTTGCAAAAGTAATGCAGCTTATCTTGATCATGCCAGCAACCAATGCCTCCTCTGAGAGGCCATTTAGTGCTCTCAGAAGAGTCAAGAGTTGTTTACGATCTACAATCTACAATGCTACAGGAACAATTGAACTATTTCATGTTATTACATATGCATAAAGATCGAACCTACAACTTATGCTTAAAAACAGCTATCAATGAATTTATACAAGACTCACAACACAGAGCAAACATTTTTGCCAAATACAAAATTTGACTTTTGATTGTTATTATATTAAATTTTTAAATTACTTGCTGCTAGTTTACTGCTATGGCTTGTACATCCACACAAGTACATTAGAAGTGACATATGGCCTGACCACTCAAAATTTACTTGCTATGGCCCTGTAATAGAGTGACAACTTGCCATAGTGGTAATTCTGATTAGCCTTATCTGATGAGTGATAAGAATACTGAGAGCACTCACTCCCTAGTAACTTTGATTATTGGACATGGTGTTTTGGAGAATAGTATATATAAGTCTATGCCAAAGAATGTGGAGAAAAATGCCAGCTTTTTTCAAATTTTCAACTTTTTACTGAAAACATGAAGAATCTTGAAGATGTAATATGTGACAATGATGGTAGCTGGATTAATAATGGAGTTAGGAAGATTTATTTATGTATTGACCATCATACAAATCCCAAAAAGCTCAACATCACAGTCATCTGTTCCACACTGGTGGTGTTTGACCTGTACATATTTCTTTTTAAAGACTCCAAGGATTTTAGAAAAGCATTGTGTCACTCCAAAGTACATTAACTGACTTGAACTGACTTAACAATTCTTTTTCTATACTAGATGATTCTGGAAATAATATTGCTAAACGAGTGGTTCGATACCAATTTACAAGTGAAGAACACGCTCTTCCTGGAGAGTTTTATGTGACTCAAGTAGTATTTCCACTTGTAAATTATACCTATTGAAAGGGTAAAGGAGGAAGTCTAACATTCATAGGACCAGTTTTACTTCATCATCAAATCCAACACAGTACATACAGCTATTTGTTAAATCAAATAACTTCATTGAAGCCCATTTTATGTGTAGAGAGTTCTTAGCAACAGTTATTAACAACAGAGGAGGAAATTCAACCTGTAACTTTTGCAGCCAACAGATCCAAGATAAAGAAATGGTTTTTTGTATACATGAGAAGCTAAGAGATTGTTGGGTTCCAAAAGACAATATAATTTTATTAGGATGAATGGGGAAGAATTATTAAAAGCTATAATTAACTTTTGCTTTTTTAGATAGAAGAGTTAAATGAAAAAAGTCAATAACTTAGCACTTCTTTTAGTCAAGCTCAAAAAAGTAATAGAAACAGCTTTACTCTCAACAATCTGAGGCTGGAATAAGATGTCAAAATGGTTCCTATTGTACAAAGAAAGATAATGAAGATTTTTCTGTGACAAATAATGCCCATGATAGGCCTAAGAACTGGAAGACTGTATTGTGTCGCTATCATTCAAAATCCACGAAAAGTTAAAATGAATAGAAGTGTAGTATATTAATTATTTATATTATTATACAGGATGCTCAGTAGGCCAAAGTATTCATCTCATGTTATGTTGTGTTTTTCTCTGGTGTTTATATTATTTACAAAAGTTTATTCAAATGCAGTTACCAAACACAATATTTGTATTGGGATGGACTAAATCATGACAACTCTAGCCCATATTGAATAAATTTAATCCTTACTCAGAGTCTATTACTACATGGCGTGAATGCGAAAGTGAATGCGTAAGATGAAAGAAAGCTCTCCATCCTTCTTAGTCTAATTGGACCATAAGTCTAAGGTACTCTTAACTAGCTCCTGACAAACCTAATGACAAGTCGTATGATCAATTAAAATTGCACTCAAAGGATATTTCAATCCCAATCCACTTTACAATAGCTGAAAGATTATACTTTTGTAAGCAAAGCTAAGATCCTACAGAAGTATTGGTGAATATAGTGATGGACTAAAGAAGTTAGCATATGCCTGTGAGTTTGGTCCTTTATCTTCAGAAAGTATGAGAGAAGTTAGCATATACCTGTGAGTTTGCTTGTTATCTTCAGAAAGCACTTAGAGATTATTTTGATTGTGGCATTCACCATGAACACACTTTCAAAATACTAAGAATAAGTACCTCCCGTTGATCCTCTTAGAACCTTCACATATTATATTAGCCAGTTTTGGGAGAATAGAAGTCTCCTATATGGATCAAGTCAAAACATTGACACTATATGTAGTTAGTAAGGAAGCTCCTAGTCTCTTTGGCCATGATTGGCTACATCATATACAATTGAACTGGGAAACTATCACTGTCCCAAAGAAGAATGGTCATTCACAATCCTTACAGCTGGTCAGCAGTTTTCAAAGTTAGACCTGTCCCAGGCATATCAACAAACAATTCTGGATACCTCCTTTCATGATTATTTCATTATATAAGACTGCCCTTTGGTACTGCTTATGCTCCACTCACCTCATCAAGCATGGCAACTAGATTACATCTCACAGTTCACTTCCAACATCCGACATATCTAGGGATCTAATAATCCTGTAGCAGACGCACTCTCCCGCATTGAGACAAATCCTCTGTTGTCAGGACAACCCCCACAGTAGATTATACTGTTATGGCCGAGACTCAGTCCACCGATCCCCAAATTCAAGTACTTCAGTCGTCTCCAGAAGCCATTCCACTCGCCAACTTGTCCCATCCGCTTTACTGTGATACCTCTACTGGCACACAGTGTCCCCTAATTCCAAAAGCATGGCGACAAGTTATACCGCTTATCACACACCCAGGGATACAAGTGTCTCAGAAGCTCGTCACTGCTCGCTACATATGGCCCAGCATCAATTCCGATGTTCGCCATTGGACACGCTCTTGTGTCCAATGTCAATGTGCGAAGATACAACGCCACATACGATCTCTACTGTTATCCTTCCCCGCTCCCAAAGCTTGTTTCCAGATAGTTCATGTTGACCTAGTTGGACCGCTGCAATCATCAAGAGGTTTTTCTTACCTTCTCACCTGCATTGACCATTTCACTAGGTGGCCTGAAGCCATCCCCATCACTAATACTACCACAGAGGCAGTGATACAAGTATTTCTCAATAAATGGGTATCTCGTTTCAGCGTTCCCTCGACTATTGCTACCAACCATGGCCGTCAATTTGAATATCATCAATGGACAAATCTGATGTCATTCCTCCTTAAGGTTTGGTCACTGGCAGAATTATGTCAAACCACACTTTGAGGGTTGATTCACAGACTAAGCCAATTGAGATGCAAGACTTAGATGCCAGGTTGAAGACGTTCTGGGATCTGAAATCGCTAGGTCTTGAAAACAGTGACTCTTCAGCACAGTGAGCTCACTAACAGTATCTCATTTAATGATAATAGGTCATGATGTTTGCCTTCCATGGAGGGAATCACATCCTGTACTGCCAGATAACTATGGCCTGAGCCATGTGGCTCAAACACAACCCACCAACCTTTCAAACATACAATGATGTCATCCAAGGCCAATTGACCCAAAGAATTGCAGAGGTTGCTGACAAAACCTGAATCTGAAGATGTTGGTATAGTTCCTTATCTTCCGTATCATGCTGTTATAAGAAGGGAGAAGTAGACCACGAAGCTTCACATTGTCTGACACATTAGTGAGGACTGAAGGTGTCTCTTTTAACAATTGTCTGCATATTGATCTTACGTTTGGGCAATACATTGTGGACATTCTTCTGAAATTTCACTCTTATAAGGTGGCACTCACTGCTGATATTGAGAAGGCATTTCTGATGATATCGATGACTGAAAGAGACTGATATGCTTTGAGATTCCTATGGATAGATGATGTTAGCAAGGCCATACTGAATGTTGTGGTGTTACGCTTTACCCGAGTAGCCTTTGGGGTTTTTTCCGGTCCATTCTTGCTCAAAGCAACAGTGAAACATCATCTTGAGCGTTATTGCGCAGAGGACCCAAGTTTTGTCAATCTGTTCTTGGAATTTATCTATGTCAACGATGTTGCCTATGGTGCAAATAATGATGTTACTGCCTTCAAATAGTACCGCTGTTCTAAAGTGAAGAGCTGAGTTTAAATTGCAAAAAAATTGTCACCAACTCTAGATGTCTGATGGAGCAGATTGACATTGATGAAGGAGGTACTAGATTAGTATGTACCAATGTTGATATTACCACTGATGATAAATCTTATCCTAAATCTGTCCTTGGAGGCAGCAGTGATCTTTGTTGTGAGGAACAAAAGATATTAGGAGTTCATGGAACGTCATATACCACCAACTTGTCTTTCATTGCTGCAACTTTGGAACCAACAAAGAGAAACATAGTTGGCCTTTCTTCAAGGCCCTCGTCAGGTAAGACTAGAATGGGACAAACCACTTTCAGGAGAATTATTAGAGACTTGGAGTTTACTTATAACTGTAACTGGCTTGCAGGAAGAAAAACCTATGTCAGTTCCTAGATATAAAGCAATTATGCTCATGGAGTTTTGTAATACCTCCTCCAGACTTGTTATGAATATTGCCAGCATTTTACAAGCAGATATATTGCTTCTGAATGATCCCTATGTTTTACAGATTCTAAGGTGATTCTTTATCAAATTAAGGCTCTCACCAAGGAATGGAAACAGTTCATTCAAAATAGAGTTGAAGAAATCAGAAGATTACTTTCAATCAAGTGCTGGCAACACTGTCCTGAGGTTAGCAATCCCACAGATATACCATCCAGAAGGACTCAACCATCTGATTTAATATCTAATCCCTTATGGTGTAATGGACCTGAAGTAATTGACTATGAAGAGGTACTAGTTGAACAGGTACCCATCCCAGATAAATGCTTGAGATGAAGTTAAGCAAGGATAAGTTCCACGGTCTACTCGTAAATGGATCTAACAGACTCTTATCAGTTATACAGACTCTAGTGTACTTGGGCAACTTTACGAGTAACCGCTTACATTTTGACATTCACCTGGCTACTTGTAGCCAGGTCCAAAGGGACTGGTGAGTCAATTGCTAATGACATTGCCACATGTGATGTCCTCAAAGCAGAGACTCACTGCATAACAGAGTCACAAAGGACACTAGTCAAGCAAGACCAATCTGAATCTACCTCCCTCTCCGCATTTCCCTGAATTCAGAGTAGCAGAAGCTCCACCATTTACATATACCGGAGTAGATTTTGCCAATCCTCTCTTTGTGAGAACAATGGCTAACCTAACTGCCAATAAGGTATGGATTTGTCTGTATATTTGCTGTCTAGTATGAGCGGTACATTCAGATGTTGTTCCTGATCTTAGTACTCAGACCTTTTGAAAAGTGTTAAGCAATTTACTGTTAGACGAGGATTTCCAAATAAAATGATTCTGACAA
The DNA here is from genome assembly GCA_963693285.1 of Xestospongia muta. NCBI lineage: Eukaryota > Metazoa > Porifera > Demospongiae > Haplosclerida > Petrosiidae > Xestospongia > Xestospongia muta. The sequence goes on from OY848917.1 coordinate 18,861,490, forward strand.
TGGGAAAACTTTAAAATTCATTGCAAAAACTATAAAGAAAATCTTCAACCATTTTGAAGTAAAACGCCATTTTAATCAACACTCTGTGGCCTGGTTATTTGAAGTTGAAGAAGACAATTGAAAGTTTCAGACTAACTTATCATGAGCTACTAACAGCTGTTGTTGAAGTCGAGATGATTTTAAACTAAGACTTCCTTCGTATTACACCTTCTCACGATTGGACATAGAGTCCTTACACTACCTCAATAAAAATCCTGACCATGACAATCATCCTGTTGTATATGGATAAGCTAGTAACAGAACAAAACCTAAACAATTTACAATGAAGAGAACCACTTTCTGTCCTCTTTATACCCTGTTTGAAAGATTGAACTGACCTTTCAGTCAACCCATTAGTTGCTGTGTGGTATAGTGAAGACATGATATGTCTAATCTCATTGATTTGACAGAACATTCAATTCCATACTGATTAAAGAAAGACTATTGTCAGTGATTTACTTACATGGTAACCAATGAAGGTAAACCATAATTTCTCAAGTGTCTTAGCGGAGGAAATAGAATTAATTATGCAAAGCTCCAGTCATTTGGTACAGCCATCAACTAAAACTGGGTACATGATTCTAGTACAAAGTCTCACAAGGCCACTCCCACGATGATCAGGAATGACAGGTGATTGTGGTTGTGAGAGCTAACAACCACTACATTGTTTCACATAATGCTCAATATCGGCATCCATACAAGGCTACCAAATGATTCCTATATAAGATTTGTGTAACTTCCAAATTGTGATAGGATAATGATATCAGAGGTTACAATAAGGGTGTAGTAAAGACCTATAATTAGGCCTGAAGAGACCCCAGAATAAGCATTCATCTAACACATTTAACTGATTCCAATGAGACAAATAAGGCTGAACATCTCTATTAAGTTGCAATCAAAGAAGACAAATGATTTAACGTGTGATAAAATTAAGTCCTATTCAGTCCACAGTTTGCTATCAAAGGCTGTGATATGGGTGTGGTCAAGATATCTAAAATATGTATAAGCTCACCAGGTAAGCAATAAGATGTAGATGAAATTAGGCCTGAGGATGTCAGTTAATATATCAGCATTAAATTCTCACCTGACATATACACAATATGATACTGGTAAGAACGCCAGGGCCCATCTTTAGATACTAGCTGAAGCCAATGGTAAGATACCATTACATTCATTAAAAGATGATAAAGAAGTTTATAATCTGATCTAATGTTGTATTGTATGTTGAATATAAATTTGTGTGCATGTGCTGTATTAGTTTACAGCAGTCTGGTGATTGGGTTGTTAGATTATTGTAAAGTTACTATAAGAATAATTCAAGGGTGGGACAGCAGGTGGGGCTGGTGAGGCAATAGCCACACCACTTTTTTGCATTGTGGGCATAGCCCCACCATCTTTTGCGGAATCCGAAAGTGCAAGGTTCACTGTATCAACACATGTGTGTCTGGCAGATGGCGAAGAAGCAGACGTTGTTGGGTGATTTCCTTACCCGCCAGCAGTCAGAACAGTCAGAGCAGTCACCAGAAAGCAGTGATATTGACTCTGATTGCGCATCTGCCAAAAGTGACACACCGTTCAGTAAATCAGCTGAAGTTGAGATGGGCAGTATTTCATTGTGCGTTGCATTAGGAAGTAATGTCATATTAAGCAAGCCCAACCAACCACAATGTCAGTCATTCCCATCTAGGCTCTTCGGTAAGCAAAAGCGTTCGTTTCATTCAAAGTTGTTCAATAATGAAAAATGGTCGTCATGGCTTCACTGGGATGGGACTGCAAACAAAGCCTTTTGCTACATATGTAGGAATCTTTTCCAACTATATCAAATCAAGCTCACAAAAAACGTAGAAGCAGCTTTTATTGTCAATGAAAGCGAGCTACTTCAGCATTTGAGCAACATAGGCGAAGCAAGTGTCACCGGGAGTCAGTAATAAAATGGGCTCACCATCAGAAGGGAATTAGCATACAAGCCGAACTTAATGAGCAGGCTAGTGAAGAACAACAAACCAGCCTGCAATGTCTTTCAGTCATAGAAAATCTTGCACGGCAAGGTTTGGCACTCAGAGGGCATGATGAACAATTTGGCAACTTTTATCAACTTGTTAAACTACGGGTTAATGAATGCCCAGCTTTAGAGAGATGGATGGAATGGAAAAAAAGCCTATTTATCACATGAAATACAAAATGAAATATTGAGGATCCTGTCACATCAAATTTTGCGTTCTATACTGAAAGATGTATCAGCAAGCTTGTGGTATTCCATCATGGTAGATGAGAAAGTGGATACCTCGCTAAATGAGCAGGTCAGTGTAAAAACTTTATAATAAAAGTGTATTATTCAGTCTTTTGTACTGCAGGTTACCTTGTGTATTCATCATGTCAATCCCTCTACACTGGATGTCCATGAGGACTGTTCGGGTTTGTATACAACTGATGCAGACACCATTACAAAGTTAATCCTTGACTCTTTAACTCACTTTAATCTCCTAATTAACTGTTGTAGTGGTCAGTGCTATGATGGAGCTTTAAATACGTGTGGTAGGCATACTGGTGTTGCTACACAGATCCAGAGGGTAGAGCCTAAGGCATTGTATATCCACTACATGGCTCACAGCCTTAATCTCGCTATACAGGACACTTGCCGGTCAATTCCAGTAAGGTCTGAGGCATTCGATATTGTGCTAGAGCTCTCAAAAGTGTTTAAATATAGTGCTAAAAAGAAACTAATGCTTCTGAAACTTAAATATGAGCTTGCACCAGCTACACCAGGGTTGAAGCCACTTTGTCCTACACACTGGACAGTAAGAGCAGAATCCCTGCGCTCTGTCATTGTCAATTATACAGTGATTTTATCAGTGTTACAAGAAATAGTGAGGAATATAAGGGGAATTTTGAGACATGTAGTCAGGCCAGGGGTATCTTAACTGCAATGGAGAAATTCCACTTTTTATTTGGGGTGATCATAAGTGAAAAGATATTTTCAATCACTGACTCTCTTAGTAAAGCCTTTCAGAAGAAAGATCTATCAGCTATTGCTGCTAGAAAGGGTTCATTGGTTGTTGTTTCAACTTTGAAGGAGTTTAGAAATGACTCAGAATTCAGCAAATTTTGGACAAATGTAAGAGAGAGAGCAATACAATTGGAAGTAGGAGAGCCTATATTAATTACCCTGTAGGTGCAAACTACCAAAACGACTGGACGAATCTAACTCTACTACATTTCATGATGCCACCCCAGAAGATATGTACAAAAGGTACTATTTCGAACTCATTGACACTGTAATGGGGGAAATAGAGAAAAGATTAAACTCCTCTTCTTTCACACTGTTTACGAGAATGGAAATGTTGTTGCAATCAGCTGCTGAAGGTAAGGAAGGTGGTCGAGCAGTTTAGCGATAATCTAAATCTTGATGATTTATGTACTGAACTTGCTCTCCTAAAGAATGTAATGTCATTAATGGAATTTACATATGCTAACTTGAAATGGGAAGTCATTGAATATGGTGCAATACTTCCTCAGGTGACAAACCTACTTCAGTTGCTCCTTGTTGTCCCTGCCACTTCAGCCACAAGTGAACGGTCATTTTCCTCTCTTCGCTTGCTTAAAAATTTTTAAGGACTACAATGAGTCAAAGTTGTTTAAACCACCTTATGTTACTTCATGTACACAAAGACTATACCATTGACCGAAAAGCAGCTATTACTGAATTCATTACAAGTAATTCAGAACGTAAACAAACATTTGCTACTCCTGTTTATAAGAATGATTTGATGATATTTTGTCTATAGTTTAAACTTTACCTATAGAGGGCTAATATAAGAAAAAATAATAATAATATTAGTGTGTTTTGTTAATAACAACATAGGGTCCCTGACAAAAACGACAAGCCAAATTTAGCCCCACCACTTTTTCTAATCCTCTGCCACCCCTGAATATTATGTCTGGTGATGATCCTTCAAGTCCATAGAGAACACAGATAAAGTCCCTCATTGCAAAGTTGGTAGATTTGATCAAGCTTTCAAAACTTGGGACCAGTATGTTGAACAGCTGCAACACTTCTTTGATGCTAACAAATTCAAGATGATTTGCAAAAAGATCAATTTTATTGTTGGTATTGACTCCAAAGAATTACAAGTTACTTTGCAGTTTACTAAGTCTAGAGCAGCTGAAGGACAAATCATTTACACAGACTGTTGAGGTGCTGGAGGTACAGACCACAGGTTAGACAACCGTAGATTTAAAGGGTCAATCTGTATAAATTGTGAGAAGCTAGGCCATATCCAAAGGGTGTGTAGGTCCATAAGTCAGAACTAATCTGGCCAATCCTTCAGTTTAACTTGTAAAAACTGTAGTAAGACAGGCCACATCTAAAAGTACTTTAGACCAGCTTAGGCAAAGTAAACCACAAGCATTAGAAGCCCGACTATTGAATAAGACACCACATTAGAAGAGTATCGACTAAATAACATCCATGAGCAAGGATGCCAACCACTCAAGTTAAGATTGATGATCAACAAAAAGGATCTGGAAATAGAACTAGACACTGGATGAGTGTTAGTTTAGTTTCAAAAATACAAACAGCATTTTCAGATTTAACAATTGGCACTATGGGCACAGCCAATTCAGTATGTTATACTGGCTCAATAACCTATTCTTTTACTATTTTGTCTAACTGTTCCTTGATCTTTGTTTTGATTTTTGTTTTGATCTTTGCTTTAAGTAAATTAAGGACTAAATGAGCTTGGAAAAATTTTGGTTTTGCATCTTGTTCCACATAAATCCTGGCTTTGAATCCTTTCAGTAAGTTTAAACCTTCCACCAAGTACACTATCTGTTCAAGCTATTCATTCAATAATAATTATTGTATTTCAGTTAATTTAAGTTGGGTGTGGTTTTTTATCACTAGTTTATTTGTTCATGTTCTTTTGGTGATCACTAGAAAAATCGTTTCTAAACTTCAGGGAAACGTTCCCTACATTGGTCCACCGAACCAGATACTTGTTGCTGGTTGCTTAGAAAAGTTACTTATCGCTTGTTTCAATGGGAGACTTACCTGGTCTGAGGCGAAGAAGAGGAGTGTCACGTGCCTTCATTACATGCCTGTCTACTAAAATTGTTGAAGCTGAATCCAAGTTTGGAGAACCTGGACTCTCTAGCTCAGAAATTATTTAAAAGGTTGAAATCACTAGATTCAGATTTTAAAACTCAACATTTGGCAGTTGTTGATTCTCTCAAAGAAGGAAGTGATTTTGATTGCGAACAGGACATCCTCAATCAACACAATGATTAAGTTCTTGATTTGTCTGGAGCGATTGATAGATGCCTCTCCATGAACAAGAACACACTCAATTAAGAAAATTGCTGGCAGGAGACTGGAACACCTTTGCATGAATTTTGAAAAGGTTAGTGAAGCTGTTGAAAAATTGACTGAATCTGATGATATTTGTTTAATACGTTTGCATGATGAACAGTTAGTTAATTTCAAACATGAACTAGATGATATTTGTAAATCTGTGTTAAGTTCTAACAAAGCAGAAGACGAAGAGTTGTCACTTCAGCAGATCGAGTTTCAGAAGTTGTTTGACTGTTCGTTAGCTGTGAAACGTCTTTTGGAGAATAGAGCTCATCCTACTGCTCCAACATCATCTCATGAAGGGGTGAAACTGCCCAAGTTAGATGTTCCAAGCTTTGATGGTAATATTTTAAACTGGAAGATGTTCTGGGATCAGTTTTGCATATCGGTTCACAATCGTTCTAATTTGTCAGATTCCGAGAAACTCATTTACCTTTTACATTCACTAAAGGATGGCCCAGCCAAACGATCAATCGAGGGTCTGTCTAGATCCGGAGAATGCTATGCCGAGGCGATTGATTGTTTGAAATCGAGATACGATCGACCACAGTTAATCCATCAAAAACATGTGCGCATAATCCTGGAAGCTCCTCCTTTGAAGGATGGTGATGGTAAAGAGCTACACAAGCTACATTACACCATACAACAACATACTCGAGCATTAAAAGCAATGGATTGTGAACCTTTGGGCCTATTTCTCACTTCTGTCATTGAACTTAAGTTGGACACAATAACACTGTTCGAATGGCAAAAACACAGTCAAGACACTTCGAGTATGCCACACTATCTAGATCTACTAGAGTTCATCAATCTCTGTGCACAAGCATCAGAAACATCTACTCCAGAAGGCAAGAAATTGTCAAAGGGTGAGATTAAAAGGAATTTCCTCACCAGTAAGCCAGTAACATCATTCGCTACCAATACTGATATCTCTGAGTCTCAAGTATGTGTGCTGTGTAAGTCAGACAAGCATCCACTGTTTAGCTGTAGCAAATTCAAGGAGTTGCCTCATGATGGGAAACTGTCAGTTCTCAAAGCACATAATCTCTGTATCAACTGTCTTTGATTGGGTCATTTTGCTCGGCAGTGCAAATCTGTTCACCATTGTAGAAAATGTCATGGTAATCATCACATGCTATTGCATAAGGAACGAGCTGGCAGTATCAGTCCCAGGCAGGAAAATTCAAGTCAAGTCACTACTCACACAACCATTAGCATCAAGTCTCAATCTCTGCTGATGACCTGTAGTGTGCTACTGCATTCCCCTAGTGGCTTATGTGTTGTTGTTCGAGGACTTCTTGATTCGGCATCTTCAGAATCCTTTATTTCTGATCGATTGTCACAAGTCTGTACCTTCCTAGGGCTCATCATGGATCATTAGTGTTGGCGGATTGTCAAACAAGTCACCAATCAACTCAGTCACCAATTTTCTGGTTTCTCCTGTTCAGTCACCACATGAGAAGGTCAGCGTAACTGCAGTAGTTGTTCCCAAGGTAACATGTGATTTGCCTCGTTACCACATTCCCTTTGATAGTAGTTGGAGTCTTTTGTCCGATCTTGAACTGGCTGACCTGGAATTTGGAACCCTAGGTCCAATTGACCTGTTGTTGGGTGTAGGTATTTGTTGAAGTCCTGTTGCACGACAGGAGGGTTGACCCACTTAACACTCCTGCTACTATTGAACAGCAAATTTGGTTGGATCATTGCTGGTACTGTAGATACGGAAAACAGTACAGAACTTGGTTCAAACCATACCATTACGATGTCAGAAGATATTTTCAAGAGATTCTATGCAATTGAAGAGCTTCATCAGGCAGACTCTGGTTGCTGGTCGATGGAAGAGCGCACTGAGGTTAAGCATTTTGAAGCTCAACATTTTCGTTCCCCTAGTGGACGTTTCATAGTTCCATTGCCACGGAGAGCAGACTTACAGACCATTGGAGAGTCTAGATCCCACGCAGTGCAAAGGTTTTTATTCCTGGAAGATCATTACATCACAGGGATTATCTGGTAAGGTCAATGACATTATAAATGAGTATTTTGACATGGGTTATGCTGAACCTGTTCCCTTAGCTGACTTGGACAGACCTCCATCTCAAGTTTTCTACCTTCTGATGCATGTCATATGGAAGGATTCGAGCACAACAACCAAGATCAGAGCAGTTTTTGATCCATCAGCAAAATCGTCAACTGGTGTGTCTCTTAATGACACATTACTTGTTGGTCCGACAGTACACTCAACACTTATTGATGTCTTGCTTCGTTTTTGTTTGTATCATATAGCTCTAACAACAGATGTTAGTCGGATGTATCGAGCCGTGGAGTTAACCAAGTCTGACCATGATTATCAGATTTGTTTGGAGGAGTGATCCTAGCAAACCTCTTCAGGATTACCAAATGACTAGGGTAACATTTGGAGTTTCAGCTGCTACATTTGCTGCTAATATGGCTCTCAGACAGAATGCAGTAGATCACATTACTGAATTCCCTATGGCAGCGAAGGCTGTATTCAATTCTTTCTATATCGATGATGGCCTAATCGGTGCTGATTCTGTTGAAGAAGATATTTCACTTCAGAAACAACTGCAGGATCTATTTGCAAGAGGAGAATTTCTCCAATGTTGCTTTAGTAATTGATAATCTACCTCCTGAATTAGGAGACTCTAAAGTATTTTATCCATCACAGAATCTCAGAGTTATACCAAAACACTGGGCATTCAATGGAATTCTAAGGTAGATCTCTTTTGTTTGACAATCAATGAACTGCCTTAATGGAATAATCCTACAAAGAGGGAACTAGTGTCTGATATTGCGAAGACCTTTGATGTTTTGGGATGGTTCTCTCTGACCATAGTAAAGGCAGAGAGTGTGGGAGCCAGGAATTGACTGGGACCAAGAGGTACCTGAGCGCATCGTGGAAGAATGGTTAAGATGGAGGACAGAATTGAAGCTTCTCTCTCAAAAACACATTAATCGGTATTATTTCCCAAAAAATGTTTTAATCAAAGACTTACAACTTCATGGATTCTGTGATTCCTCAGAGAATGTGTTTGCGAGTGTAGTCTATCTGCGAATGACCGATTCTATAGGCAAGGTACATATTTCATTGGTTATGGCAAAGACCAAAGTAGCCCCCATCATAAGGTTGACAATTCAACGATTAGAGTTGTGTGGAGCACATTTACTAGCCAGGGTACTCAGTCATGTGAAATGGGTTTTGGAGATTTCATCTTCTGAAATATTTGTGTGGACTGATAGCACCATTGTGTTAGTTAGACTTGTTGAAAGGCAATCCAAGAAGATTTACACAGCTTGTTGGTAAAAGATTTTCAGTCATAATGAGTCTCATCCCACCTGAACGATGGAGTCATGTAAATGGAGTCGAAAATCCTGCTGACTGTGCATCAAGAGGAGTGTTTCCAGCTGAACTTATGGCACATAATATGTGGTGGTCTGGTCCAGACTGGTTGAAGTGACCTCCCTCTGAATGGCCGATGAAAGGTACTCTGAGGAACTGTGTCATCACTCATATGTTCAGCAAACGTCACCTGTTATTTCATTGGATCACTGTTCTGATTTAAACCACTTGAAACGAGTTACAGCATGGATCATTCGTTTTGTTGATTGTTGTCGGAAGAAAAGTACCACAACAAATAGCTTGTCAACTAAGGAATTGGAAACTGCTGAAAATTATTGGATCAAATATTCTCAACACGATTGTTTTGAAGCTGAACTGAAGATAATTGAACATGGAAAACAACTTTCAACTAAAAACAATTTACAATCTCTGAACCCATTTAAGTGATATAATGTTATTTTATAATAATAAACTAGTTACTTATCAATTAATTACTGGTTCACAACAGTACAGGTAACTGTACTCATTGCAGTTAATATGTGGTATGATTTTTATCTAGTCCTTCATGATGGGGAGGTTTATGGAGGGTAGTTTGGTGTCCGAGTTTGTTCGATGTACTCATTCTGGTGAACTGAGTTCTGTTAGTTGTGTTTGGGGTCAGCACCAGGTGAATGGATGCATGGACTGATGGATGGACAAATGGATAGATGGATGGATTAACAAATGGATCAATGTAATGGAACAGTAATTAGTCACATTAAAGACCTTTCAATTTTTAGTTTAGACTCATTTAATCTCTCAAATTAATGGAGATCAAATGCTAAATTTACTGCAAGCAGTACCGGAATCAGTCCCTGTGGCTGAAAGCAGATATCCTGTGATGCTTTTTATGTCATTTTCCAAGTCAATTGGTACAGAATTCATTATACATTGTATATAACTTAATTTATTATGTAGGATAGGTTCACATCATGGTTAATAGAGAGAACATGTAGACTAGAATTAATGGAGAAAGTAAGATATACTATGACCTCATCAATATATGTACTGCTTGTACTCTCTCTCTCTCTCTCTCTCTCTCTCTCTCTCTCTCTCTCTCTCTCTCTCTCTCTCTCTCTCTCTCTCTCTCTCTCTCTCTCTCTCTCTCTCTCTCTCTCTCTCTCTCTCTCTCTCTCTCTCTCTCTCTCTCTCTCTCTCTCTCTCTCTCTCTCTCTCTCTCTCTCTCTCTCTCTCTCTCTCTCTCTCTCTCTCTCTCTCTCTCTCCTCTAGTCTTCTTGGCCAACTAATGCTCTACAATTACTAGATATACTTATTCGATCAATAACATCCAATAAAAAGTGGGATGAGCATCTTGGTATACAGGCTAATAATATCACGTCAATATCAACTTTACATGGCCTCCTTGTTTAGCTGTCATTGATAGAGGACCCAACTGCTCCACAAACTACTGAAGACGATGAAGAAGAAGAGGAAGAACAAATATGTCTACGTTGTTTAACATACTTAATGACACTGCCTAATGAAGTAGAAGAGAATGCTAGATATCTTCTTAACTGGGCCAAAGTATGACTTGTCTATCAATCCATCCATCAGTCCATCCATCAATCCATCCATCCATCAATCAATTGATTCATCCATCCATCCATCGATTCATCCATCAATCCATCCATCTATCTATCAATCCATCCATCAATCCATCCATCCATCAATCCATGCATCCATCGATTCATCCATCCATCAATCCATTGATTCATCCATCCATCCATCGATTCATCCATCCATCCATCAATCCATCCATCAATCCATGCATCCATCATATCTTCTTAACTGGGCCAAAGTATGACTTGTCCATCAATCAATTCATCAATCCATCCATCAATTTATCCATCCATCAATCAATCCATCCATCCATCTATCAATCCATCCATCCATCCATCTATCAATCCTTCCATCCATCTATCAAGTATCAATCCATCCATCAATCCATGCATTCATCAATCCATGCATCCATCCATCCATTGATTCATCCATCCATCCATCAATCCATCCATTCATCCATCCATCATTCCATTCATCCATGCATCTCTCCATCAATCCATACATTAATCGATGCATCCATCCATCTATCAATCCATCCATCCATCTATCAATCCATCCATCCATCTATCAATCCATCCATCAATCCATCCATTAATCCATGCATCCATCCATCAATCCATCCATCCATCTATCAATCCATCCATCCATCTATCAATCCATCCGTCCATCCATCTATTAATCCTTCCATCCATCTATCAAGTATCAATCCATGCATTCATCAATCCATGCATCCATCCATCCATCGATTCATCCATCCATCCATCAATCCATCCATCCATCCATCCATCATTCCATTCATCCATGCATCCATCCATCCATCCATCCATCAATCCATCCATCCATCAATCCATCCATCCATCTATCAATCCATGCATCCATTCATCCATCAATCAATTCATCCATCCATCCATCAATCCATCCATCCATCCATCCATTCATCCATCCATCCATCCATCTATCCATCCATCCATCCATCCATCCATCCATCTATCAATCCATGCATCCATTCATCCATCAATCAATTCATCCATCCATCCATCAATCCATCCATCCATCCATCCATTCATCCATCCATCCATCCATCCATCTATCCATCTATCCATCCATCCATCAATCCATCAATTCATCTAGGTATCCATCTATCCATTCATCTGTCCATTAATTAATCTTACTATTTATCTATTCAGAGTTCCAAAGTATTAGGAGTTACACAATCTCGTATACGAGCAATTCAAGTTCTGTTTTCTATTGCTTCTATTGAGTTGATTGAAAGAATCAGTGAGGCTTCAGTTACTAACATCAAGTAAGTACAATGTCCACTTATATTGACTCTATTAACACTAATGTATTGATAGAGCCTGTATTTACCTTTTTCAAGTTCAATGTCTCTCACTATAGGGAGTATGTACAAGTTATTCTCTTTGTCTCTGAACTGGAAGGACTCCATATTAAAACAACAGTTGGTGCTTTTCAATCATGTAACAAGGAAGGACTGGTCAGGACTCTTTGGAAAAGCCACTCACATGAACCACGAGTTGAGAACTCAATGACCCCTGTAATTAGTACAATAATTAAACAGTTGAAAATAGTTTGTTTATTTGGAAAGTTCTTCCTTTTAGGCAATGAGACTAATATGTGAACTATGTCTACAATATGATATACACGATACTACTCTTTGGAGCAAACTCCTTGAACAGCTTATCAACATGAACATGGTACGTGAGAACTTAATCTGTAGTTGGTATTCTTCTCAATAGATTCCCTACTTGAGATATCTATTGAAGTCATTAGTACAGTTGCCTTTGATATGGAAGGTAAGAGAGATTATTGAGACATTATTGAGTATTTCTTTTTGTGCTTGTTATAGATACAGAATACTGTTCCTGTTTGGTATAAAACTTTGATCACTCCATTTAATATTGATTTTGTTTGATCAGTTTTGCCGTTTAATGATATGAATAAATGATTTTGTTTGATTTCTCTTCAGTTTCAATACCACCTACTACTTTTCAAATCAACGAATGCTCAAAGTCATTGAAACTATTACAAATGTAAGACAGACTGATCTAGTCTAAGTTTGAATTTGACTCTCTCTCTCTCTCTCCCTCTTTCTCTCTCTCTCTCTCTCTCTCTCTCTAAGATCTAGATATAGTGGGATTAGGTAAAGCATTTCACAGTATTGGTATGCTAGTCCACTCTTTAGCATGTGCTCTGCTATTACCTGAAGAACAACTACAAAATTATATCAAGGTTAAATAAATGTGGCCCTAATACAATATTTGTTAGCTGAGTATGGCAGTCTGAATAAATGTTATTATTAACGTTTTATTGTCTTAGAATAATTGGCTCTCTAACTGAGAGTGAGATTACTTCAATGTTAATAGAGCTACAGAGACTTACTGGTTCTGTAACATCTGTCCAATCACTACAACTGATATTGTTACATGATGTGTAATAATGAACTCCTAATATTGTATGGTGACTATTATACTCACTATGTTAATATTGATGATGTAAAGGTTCTGCATTTTTAGTCCACTCAGTTGATGTTGTAGTATCATTAGTACTGAACCAGCTGCTAGAGTTATGTTACCACTACCTGAGTTTGAGTGATTCTAATTCTGTGCATCTTGAACTTGATGGATAGTTAACATATTAGATATTACAGTTATAGAAATGTCTGTTAAAACAATTAATGATAGCTCAGAAACTAATTGAGTCTGTTCACAAAATCTAATCTTGTAAGCTGGTATCAGTAACTAGTTGTAACTAATTCATTGTTGTTTTCATAATTAACAAGATTGACTGTTTAGAATCTTGTTTAGAACGTTTATGATTAAAACATTTGTAATCTTTAAAAGGTAATGTTAAGAATTTGTTTTAAAAGGATGAATTAAAGAATAGATTTTAAATAGATTTAAAAAAGAAGATATTCGGAATAAATTTAAATGAATAAATTTAAGAATAAAAAAGAATAAATTTGAATGAGCGAAAGATATTTGGAATAAATTTAAATGAGCGAATTTAATATTAAGAATATAAAAAATTTTTCTTAAAAAAGAGTAAATTTAAAATATATTTAATATTAACAATTTAAGATTAATTTTTTTAAAAGAATAAAAAAATTTTTTTTTAAAAAGAATAAATTTAAATGAGAGAATTTAATATTAAAAATAGATTTTAAAGAACGAATTTAAAAGTTTTAAGTTACAAATAACAAAACAGAAACAAAAAGAAATTCAAATAACAAAACAAAAACAAAAAGAAATTCAAATAACAAAACAAAAACAAAAAAATTAAAAGTTAACAAATAAGAAATCAAAAACAAAAAAAAAAGAAAATAAAAAGTTCAAAGATGAAGAGTCCTCCAATCCACTTGATGACAGAGCCAGTCCAGACTGTAGAAAACATAGAAAAAGAGAGAGAAAAAATCTGTTAAAACTGAATCAATGAAGTAAAGAATTGAATGGATGGAGAGATAGCTCACCTTTTTCAACAGGACTGCTCCTACAGGGAAAGAAAAAGAGTAAATGAACTTGTAGAGACAAAGAATGGATGGATGGAGAGTGAAGAGAGACAGAGGAAGTGAAAAAGGACCACCAACCTACACACACACAGCACACACACACGCACCCTACAGGATCAGAGCTCTCCCCCGCCACCTGGCGGCCTAGGATTTTTAAAAAAAATTTTTTTTAGGCCGCCAGGCGGCAGGGGAGAGATGATTTGTAGAGATTGTATGAGTGTGTGTATAATGTATAGGCTAGATAGCCCAAAATAAAAATAAAAAAATAAAAGAAGAGAAGGCTGGAAGAAAGACAGGAGAGAGTCCAATGACCAGGATAGCAAACTCATCTTTTACATTCAGAGAACATCAGGCAGGAGCTGGAACAGTCAGAGAACATCAGAACAGTCAGAGTCATCAGAAAGGGAACATCAAAGAACATCAGAGCTAGAACAGTCAGAGAACATCAGAGCTAGAACAGTCAGAGAACATCAGAGCTAGAACAGTTAAAGAACATCAGAGCTAAAACAGTCAGAGAACATCATTGAGGTATGAAAATATCAAAGCACATCAGTTAGAAAAGTAAGACCTGTAGAAACGAAAAAAAGGAATTAGACAATCAATAAAGAAATAAATGAAGAAATTTAAAAAAGAAAAGTTACAAAAATAAAGAAAAGGATGACAAAAAACAATAAAGGTGACAAAAAAACGAGTGAAATCCAACGATGAGAGAGACGATCCAACGATGAGAGAGACGATCCAACGACGAGAGAGACGATCCAACGACGAGAGAGACGATCCAACGACGACGACGATCCCACGGAGGTGCAGTGCACTGAACATGGCCGACAACCCTATCTTTTTATAGTCTATAAAGATGAACTTTAAGGGATCACGCTCTCTTACAGACTCAGACACACAATCCTGCGTGTGCTGGAATGTTAATTGTACCATAATGGCGGGAACTTATAATTGACCAATCAGAATGCACGACTCACACTCCTCCTACCAACACTCACTCATTAAACGCGTGACTCGTATACATCGGTTACATCCAGCTTTAATTACTTTTCAATTTTCAGAAATAATCGTTTGCCTTAATTACCAAACTAGATTAATGGAGAGATGCACACCATTATGGAGATCACAACAATAAACTTATAATTCAATTTGAAAAATTAGCAATAAAATTTGACATTACAAAACATATCACAAACATCCCATTAATAATATCATGAACTTACAGAAGAGTGGCTCAGGTCAAATCTAGGTTTCTTCAGTTAATCTATTGTTATATTAAAGGTCAGCTCATGTAGCATTTATTTTTATAAATCATCTCTTATTAAAAATCATTATGTGTAATTGATCCAAACAAAATTTATTTGATTCCATGCTAAAAGTTTGAGTTAAGACACGAAGGCCCATACAATATTACATTAAATTAATTTAATATAAAATTAGAAATGCTTATAATATGGAAATGATGCAAAGTAAGACTCTTCACCTTGTATTACCGCTGAGGACCATGTCGGAAAGCTTGAAAAACCAGCTTCTGATGCAACATCTTTCAGTACAGGCTCAATAGTTTTCTGAATTGAGACCATCAATGATTTAACAACCTCAATATCACATTTTTCAGGCAGTATGGTCAAAAGGCTAAGGGTTAGATCATCTGAGACGAAAAAGGCTGCAAGAGTATGTCTAAGTGCAGTAGATAATTTATATACAATGTATATCTTGTCTTTTGGAAATTCAGTAGTACCATCACTAACACATATGTAAGTAGTTTGACAAGCTGCCAATTCTTCTCCATACTCATCATAATAATCATTAACACGCTGTAATATGGTGTGTCCAGTTGGTGGTAGAACATTGACCATTCCATCTTTAATGCTAAGCTTGAAAAGAGATTGTAGCAAGTTTAGAGATTTAGGTGAACTATTGATTGATACTTTACAATTGTCACTGCAAAACTTTATGATAACACCATTTTCAACCTGTTTTGTAAGTCCAACAGCAGCTGGTTCCACGCAATTGTCACACCGATTGATACAGTACCAACATCGATATCTTGTCATACATTTCAGATCCACTCTGATGGGAAAAAGAATGGTAATAAATCATCACTAGTACTAAAATAGGATCATTATATAATAAAAAATGATATGTTATGATCAGATTTCATCAAATGGTCTACCAGTATCATTAACACTCACAATATGTCAAACAATTACTGTAATCACTCAACTTATAATTCATCATGAACATAACTGACTATTACATGCTGGCCCCACATTAATGAGAGCATCTCTGAATCGCAGATTGTACATTATTGGCATCCATAGATGCATCCGATCTATCACTCGAGGTTGTATCGGGTGTTGTCGTGAATCAGCTAAACCACAATTACAGAAATTGGGAAAACTACCTGTTGAGAGAATTGTACCTGCCCACCCAGGCACTGTGTTTGCTACCATTGGAATTGATTATGCTGGTCCTGTGAAGATGAAGTACGGGCCCATACGTAAACCTACCATTTCAAAAGCACATATATGTGTATTTGTATCAATGTCAGTCAAAGCAGTCTATATAGAACTAGTCTCTGAATTAACAACCAAAGCATTTCTAGCTTGTCTCCGAAGATTCATAGCCCAATGTGGAAACCCAAGAGTTGTTTGGAGCGACCATGGGACTAACTTTGTTGGTCCTTCTCAAAAACTGAAGGAACTCACAGAGTTCTTACAGGAAAAATCACGAAACTATTGCTGACTTCTGCTCTTCTCAAGCAATTGAATTGAAATTTATCCCTGAAAGGGCACCTCATTTTGGAGGTCTCTGGGAAGCAGCGGTTAAAAGTCTGAAAAGGCATTTAAAGAGAATTGTTGAAGAAAACAAACTGACCTTTGAAGAGTTAACAACAACACTTACACAAATTGAAGCATGTCTGAACAGTAAACCATTAACACCTATACCATCTGATAGTGATGGAATTGAAGCACTCACCCCTGGACACTTTCTGGTAGAAATGGTCAACTGAATACTTAGTTTCTTTACGTCGAAATAACAATATGGAGATTTCAAAGTAAGAATATCTGTGTTGGTGACATAGCCATAGTTCAAGATGATACTCTAGTCCCTTGCAAATGGCCACTCAGGAAAGTGATCGAAGTTCATAAAGGCAAGGATGATCTAGTACGTGTTGTGACAGTCAAAATGAGATCAGGTATCTACAAACGATCAATAACCAAGATAGCAATTTTGCTCTCTGATGAAAAAGCGAACTGATTGTGTTATTTAGTTTGATTTGGTCTTGGCTGGCGGTATGTACAGGCTATCCATTCAATAATAATTACTGTATTTCAGTTAATTTAAGTTGGGTGTGGTTTTTTATCACAGGTTTTTTACTTTGTTCGTGTTCTTTTGGTCACTATAAAAATTGTTTTTAAACTTGAGGAAAACGTTCCCTACAACAGTCTTTCCAACAGCTATAAGATTAATTGCTGTCAAGGTTGACTGAAACTGTGGTCTTATATTAGCTAGAAAGAAAAAAAGGCAACCCAGCTACATAAAATGCAATGGGATTTACAATTTCAAGGTCATCATAACACCCAATGATTTGTAATGCCTTATCATTTACTGTAAAAAGGGGATGTTCTCTGTACATAAAACCATCACAAAAATCACCCAAAAAAAGACCACTAGAATGATCATTGAAAACTTCAGCCTGAACATCCTCAAACGACAAAGGATTCTGAGAGTATCAAGCAAGGATACATAATAAAAACCATCCCTCTTCTGTACCTTATGATGTTTCATATATGAGAATTTGTCAGTGTAATAAGTCTGTCCAAAGAGAAACTCCATGGGTTACTATAAAAAAGAAAAGACATAAACTAACAATTGAAACAGTAAATCATGCATTACCACGTATCCAAAATTTTCCTTGTAAAACGTTTCACGTAGATGAGGGGTGTGTATGTCAGCAAAGGGGTCTGGAAAGTCAATAAAAACAGACAAAATGGTTTCAGTATGGAGATCACTCTCACACTCCAGTGCTACTTCCATCTTTTCTCGAACTTGAGCTATACAATGTTCGCAGATCTTCCTACAACCACCAATAACTTCCTCCACAGCAGCTTGAGATATTTGCTTTCCTTCCATCAAATTTAGCAGAAACATCGCATTATCCTTAATGAAACGATCATTATAGCACATTTGTCTGTATGTGGCAGCACATTGACTAGCTGCAAACTGAGCTGAGTCTATCATAGAGGCCATCTGCAACTGTGGGGATTCTGGTGAGATCTCTGCGCTATTCTGAATGAGGTCTTCAGGAGGCTGTTGTGAGGATTCTCCCAAAGACAGTCCAATGATGACGATATATGTGACTGTTATAGGAAGGAAAAGTAGTGAAGGAAACACCACAATAGGACAATGGATAAACTGTAAGAAAGTCTGGACTTTTGGAGTGAACTAGCCTGATGTGACTGACATGAAGTTTAAAAGAAGGAGAAAGAGATTTGCACATATCACAAGTATACACCATCTTGAACTGGGGATCAATTAGAACTGGCCACACCTCTAAGGCCATTCCAATTAAATTCATTGTTTCCCATTACATGCCCACGTGACACAGCCTCCCGCTTCATTATTAGGTTTTGTTCATTATTTTTGTTTAAATTTGTTATAATGGCTGATTTTGCCGTCTTGTAAGAGAACACTGATGCCCTGGACGATTACTCAAATCCCAGAAGTTGAGTATACGTTCTAGATTTCTTCACCTCCGTAATATGGCTGAAAATACCTGGGTCGTCAGCTCGTACTTACGAACTATTGTCATCAAACGTTGGACTTCAGAAAGACTCTTTGGACCCTGTTGATTCAGCATTGCTCATTCATCCTGTCATATCATCTTTTGGCTGGTTTTTTAAGTATTGTGTATGTGTGAATGAGGAAACTGAAAGTACAATAACGTCTGTCTCACATGAGTCAACAGTCTGGACTCTGCCCGACAAATGTATCCTCAGGACCATCAACCACCTGACTCCAGTTTACAGCCAATCACAGAAAGGAATTGAAAGGCCAAATTATACAATGACATCATAAGTTTCTTGACATCAAAAGGGCTGAAGTTCAATGCTGATGATGTAGATACATTTGGTACTAAGCTTGTTTGGTTGCTGTGCCAGATATTTTGGTACATTGATGTCCATCGTCATGTTTTCCTGTACCAAAAGAATTCGATTGTTTTCTCATATATAACATACCAGAAGAGGCGGACCTGCAACTTGTCTATCGACGTGCTACAAGAGTTCACACTTGACCTTAATGTCATTTTGGATGAGAGCTATTGGGACAGGGAGAGATGGTGTGATTTTAAGCAATTTGTACTTGCTTTGCTGCAGTCACTTGTTGGCTACATTCAGTATCTATCCTCTGAAAACAAAGCTGTTAGGCTGGTATGTGAAATATCAAATAATCTCCGAGTGAGATTTTTATCTCCTTCGTGTGTTGCTGATAGCAACTCGCCTTTTAAGGAAATTGAAGAGTCTCTTATCAATGTGCCTTTTTATGAGCACGTTAATATCACAAGTTCTTTTTCAAGTGATCCAGCAAAGAAGCATCGCACACTGGACAACCTGGTCAGAAATGGCTTATCCTTTCCTTCTGTTCTACTTACATATTTCCTGGGAGCAATATAGGGAATATGCATTTTCTGTGGAGAGTTCCCCGTGATGTTGAACCTGTGCAGTGCTTAGAAGCTAGTCAACACTGCGTGGAAACAGTGAGGCAGTTAATTCCAGTTTATCACACATGGCAAATGAGATCTGAGATGTTCAAGAAATTTGGGAGACTTTTGCCAGCAGTAAAACCAGCAGTATTGAAGTATTTCTACAAGAGTTTAACAGGTAAACAAAGATCTTGTTAGATGTTCATTGCAGGTATAATGGTAGTGCATTATATACTGTTTTTGAGTAATTCCAATAGTAATGGTAATTCATAATTGCTATAGTGAAGTATTTATTTATGTAATCAAGGCACACTTACATGTACTCAATTAGTATTGCTAACCAGTTGAAATAACACCAGTCCAGATTATTGGCACAAAACTTGAGTTTAAATAGTCATACATTAGGGACTAAGGACCTATGAGTAATGTAGTGTATGCCTATTGGTAATTTGGTAATGCTGTGAATACCAGTACATCAATGTCTGGAGAGAATGCCATTGCATCTAATTTATGCACACCTTGATGTTTCATTGTTTTCTAAATTATGCAGGTGACTGTGGTTCTTCTGATACCACTGACCAATCCAAAGTTGATGCTCGAATTACATCAATAATAGATATGGAAGATCCAATGTTATTGGAGACCTTTGCTCTCTCAACACAGGCCACTCTACCAGGTATGATAAATTTTGGGAAGAATGTGACAAGTAATCTCAATGAAAATACAGCTATTAATGACGGACCCCATGGTACTGTTGCATATTTAGCACTTGCATTGTCTGTCCGGGACTTCATAGAGCAAGTAAAAGATTCCTACTCTCGAGTGGGTAAGGCTGCAGTTTTGGCCTAAAACACCTTCTAAGGCTGCAATACATCACACTAGTAGACTAAAAGTCAAATTTAAAATTCAGCAGCAACAGTGGAGGCATGATCATGTTGATGGCCATTATGCAGCTGCAAGCATTCATTATATCAGGGAATATGCTGTAATGGTACGAGACTATTGCATGTTTATTTGTTTAGACGACAAACATAATGTTAAAATAGGAGAGCCTGACTTCCCTGTAGTATCAGCTAAAAGTGGCATGAGAGTGCCAATGGCTGTTAACGTGTCTCTTCAAGCTGGTGATCATGACTTCACCATCGTTGTATACTGGCAATGTCTATGTAGGTGTGAAGGACTCTATTTTTGAAGCCTCTTCTCCATTGCAGCGTGCTTGTGAGTTTTATAGTATCCTGATGTCTCTGCCTTCACAAAAACATATTTTGTTTTTGTATACTGATGGTGGCCCTGTCCACAATTTAATGTACCTCTCTGTCCAGATTAGCTTAATTTGTTTATTCTTACAACTTGACTTGGACTTTTTGGGTGCCGGTAGGACCCACCCTACCACAGCTGGCATAATCCTGTTGAGAGGGTAATGGCCATATTTAATTTAGGTCTACAGTGTGTTTCACTTGCTTGTACTGAGATGCCTGAAGAATATGAATCAGAAGTAAGAAAATGTAATACTCTTGGTAAGCTTCGAAAAATTGCTGAAAGGAAGAAAGGATTCGAGTCTATTGTATCTAATGTTGAAGTTTATTGGGTAATATTTTTTCCCACTTGACATTGAAGGATAAGAGTATTCGTATATTTCATTCAGCATCAAATGAAAGGCACTAAAGTGCCGAACCTCGCTGTAGTTTCTAAGTTATTTATAAATTCTATGCCAGCTTAGGCCCAGCTATGATGTTGTTATTGCAAGAAAATTTATTAACATTCCAGAAGGTGTGGCTATAAAATGGTAAGCTTTGTCATTCTGTATATGCTCATTAATTGTTGCTTGATTTCTAGCTTTGCCATGTTTGTGAAGCAGTAACTGAGTAAGTGATAGTATCATTCAATTCCCAAGCAAGATTAAGTGCTAATTTTGTGATGAAAAGTTTCTCTGAGTCTTTACATGACCCTTTAAAATGTATCAATATTTCATATACAAATTTTATTGTAACTTGAAGATGAAACGTTCTTTGGAAACGTCCCGTAGTACAAATATAAATCGATATATTATCTATTTATAGCAGTCTTTTCAGTGCTTGGAGACGTTTCCTGAATGCGTTACTTCGCTCCAAGTCCACAAAACATTTTTCAGAACTTTTCTAACGATTACTTCGACCAACGGCCTTCTGTCTTGCTGATCCGTATTCCTCTGAGATTGTTTACAACATACTAAAAAATCTCCACGTTAAGTTTTTTACTTTTCGAGAAACGGCACTTGACCTCTGCAGCCTGAAAATTCTTTTGCGGATTTTAAGCTTCTGTTTTCCTTGACGATGTTCTTGATACTACTGTTGTAAAGTCCACATGTTTTTCTATTCGTTGCTAAATGTTGGTAGCTGCTAATGCTTAGGTTGCCAAGTTATAGCAGTTCAAAAAAAACAACTCTGGTAACAGACACACACACACACACAAACAGACTACAGTACCCTCACTATGCGCCCACGCACGTCGAGGTTAATGAAGACATTAGTCAGTTTTGGTCAGCAATATTGGCATTAGAAAATACTATGGAGCAACATGAAAAATACAACCAAGGGAATGTGACTGATTACCCTAATCTGTGTGCCTTAATCAACCATTGCTGCCAAGTGGAGCATTATACATTTAGAATTTGAAGTGTGGTAAAAGTAGCTGCTCCATTTGTAAACCAGTTCGCTTACCGTCACATGTTTTTGGTTGTCTTCAGCATTTGCCACATCCTGTGCCAGGAGAAGATGGACATTATCTTCCTTTTTCTGAAGTTTTTAAAATGAATACAACAGGAGAGTTTCATCCTTCTTTGCAAAAAAACCTTCTAAAAGTTGAGGCCTACCTTTCTATGCCAGTGTACAACATGTTAAAAACTGTCAGTTAATGGTACAGTGCGAGAACTGTGGCGACTCATCTTCTCCAAGTTCAAGCTCAAAACTACCCAAAAGCAGCAATTGCAGCAGCTTCTTGGCAACATCTCGTGCATGTGTGGTTCAAAACTGAGAGACCTTAACTTGGCTGAAGAATTTTCTAATATTGAAATACATGATCATCATTGTAAAAATCCTATAGAAAAACTATACTATTCAGCAAAATTTGAACCTATTTGTGTCTATTGTGGAGTAATTGAGCCTTACAGTGTTGAAGGCCAATATCCTCAATGTCAGTCATTGCCACCTATCAAAAAGAAATAATTTTAATGTACTGAAGTACATAATACATTTCTTTTTCTCTTCCTATTTCTCTTATACTTTTTGCTCATGTAAATCTTCCTTTTGATGTGGTCAGTATCATTCTCTGACTCTCTCTTATACAATATACCTTTTCTTATGTTCCCTCTGTTGTATAATAAATGCATTCTTTGGGTCTCTTATACTTATACTCATTTTCATGTGTTCCTTCTGTTGTATAGTTATTCTCTGTTGTACAATCACATTCTTTGGCTCTCTCTTGTACATTGGTATATTGGTTCTGTTGTACTTGGCTCTCTTATAAATAATACTCAATTTCATGTGTTCCTTCTGTTGTACAGTTATTCTCTGTTGTACATTAACATTCTTTGGCTCTCTTATTCTCATTTCCTTCTGTTGTACAGTCTATTTGTT
This sequence comes from Xestospongia muta, assembly GCA_963693285.1. Classification (NCBI taxonomy): domain Eukaryota; kingdom Metazoa; phylum Porifera; class Demospongiae; order Haplosclerida; family Petrosiidae; genus Xestospongia; species Xestospongia muta. The sequence continues at coordinate 18,884,686 of OY848917.1, forward strand.
TGTTCCTTCTTTTGTACAGTAACATTCTTTCCTGTCATTCTTTGCTAAGGTATTATATTCCTTGAATCTCTTATTCTCATTTTCTTCTGTTGTATGTTTATTTGTGTGCTCCTTCTTTTGTACAGTAAAATTGTTTCCTGTCATTCTCTCTTCTGTTGTTCAGTGGTGTTTGTTATTTGTTTTGTGAATAATGTGGGTATTGTAATTGATTCATTGACGAACTCCAAGAATTTCTGACAGTAAGCCACCATTAGAGGTCAAGTCTCAATTGTGACTGAACAATCAATGTTGTGGTATGTAATAACGTTGCCAGAATGTGAAACAGCAAACAATAATAAACACCACATTATTAATTAATCCGCCTGCCTGCCCACCAGCATGGGCCTACCCGTGTAATGGGAAACAATAAATTTAATTGCAGTGGCCTAAATTAAGTTAATTAAAAGGAAAAAGCGCCATTTTCCACTCAAAAGCACTCACTTTAGCGAGAGTATGGATATTTCCTCATCATGCCGTTGTATCATTTTAGCCCTGAAGACGACTAGAGCATCTGGCTGAAACGTCGGCAAGAAATTGTTTCTTTAAGTTGTTTTATAGAGAACCCCAGACTTCATCGAGTGTCAGGAATATTAACAGAAGATGAAGTGATAGTTGATGCTGAAAGCAGAGAAGCAGCGTCATCAGAGTCAGTGGTAAAACTTGTGGTAGGGCTAAAGGGGCCTACTCCAAGAGTCTGACAGGTTTGATACTGGTGGCAAAAAATCTTGTTGTGTGGATTGGATCTGGGAATTTTGACTCTTAATCTGTGATGAAACAGATGTGACTTATGTTGAATACTCGATCGTGTGTGCCTACCACTGATTGCAAACGCAAGATTCTTCGGATCTCTTGGCAAGAGGCTCAAGATTACAAAACGCATTGGTTGATTTTAGTCAAATCAGCAACAAGTCCCAAAGTAACAAATTTTACACGTTTAAAGAAGACGGACAAACTGTTGAAATGATTTGTGCTGCTATCTATGAACCAGTGGCATGGTACATTACTATTAGAAAATTGCAATGATTGAAATAATTTGATTTGTAATCAAAAAAACATGTGTGTGAAATAATTTGATGTGAAAACAAATAAAGTCATTATTCGCTGCTGCTGTTGTTGTCGGAAGATTGGTAGCAATCCTCATTTTCTCCTCTCCCATTTGTTTGTGGTGGTGGTGGTTTGAGCATTTCTTTCATTTCATCAACATCTTTTTGTAGAGTTTCAATTGCTTTCAAGATGTCATCAACTTTTTTGTACATGTTTTCAAATTTTTGCTGAAATCTTTGCTCTAGTGTCGTGTTACATTGATATAGTCCTGGCCAGGATCACTCGGAATCACTGGACCGCTTTGGAATTCCCTTTCCTGTCTTGTGATTGGTCCGCTTTTGTTCTTGATTAAGTGATCCGCTAGCTTGACCTGATCCACTAGCTCGACGTATATTATCCGTCACATTACTCCCCTCCTTCTCTAGTGCAAAGCACTGGTCTGTTTTGACTTTTCCGGGAAGTCTTGATAAGGCATCTACATTGGCATTGTTTCACCCCTTTTGGTGTTGGATTTCAAATGTATACGGCTGTAGTGCCAAACTCCACCTGGTCAGTCTCATGTTTTTGTCTTGGAAGGTCTGTAACCAAGTGAGTGCATAGTAGTCCGTTTGTAGTATAAAGGGTTTTCCGACAAGGTATGTAGCAAAGGCCTTAATTCCCAATACTATGGCTAAGCATTCCTTTTCTATTGTTGAGTAGTTTCTTTCGCGGTCCATTATCTTTCTACTGAAGTTTGCGATAGGCTGATCTTGATCTCCTCCTTGACTTAATACTGCTCCTACTCCCATGTCTGAAGCATCGGTTTGTAGTTGAAATGGTTTACTGAAATCCGGGTTCTTCAACATCACTGCGTCGATGAGGTCCTTCTTTAGGAGTTCAAAGGCTTCTGCTTCCCAACTGGTCCAAGTCACTTGGTCCGGTTGTCCTTTCTTCGTTAAGGCGGTTAGTGGTTCTGCTTTCGTAGCAAAGTGGGGAATGAACCTCCAGTAGTATTTACCATTCCTAGAAAACTCCTCACTTCTTTCTTGGTCCTTGGTTTGGCTATCTTTCTAATTGTTTGTACTCCTTCATTTCCAATCTTGTGTCCTATAGGTGCATTCTTGCGCTCCAAAAGCACGCTTTTTGAGTTTGATTGTGGGTCCTGCTCCACTTCGTCTTTCGAATACTCCTTCCAGATTCTTTAGGTGCTCTTCCCAGTCTGTTCCATAGACAATTATGTTGTCTAGGTAGACTCCTGCATATTCCACTGTTCCTCTGAGAACTTGGTCCATCAGTCTCTGGAATGTTGCTGGAGCTCCACTTAGTCCAAATGGCATTGTTGTAAATTGTAGCAGTCCCAATGGGCTCGTAAATACTGTCTTTTCTTTGTCTCTTTCATCCATCTGAACTTGCCAATAACCTTTCATCAGGTCTAGAGTTGTGAGATACTTTGATTGTCCAATGTTATCCAGTAGATCATTGATCCTTGGCATCGGATATGCATCAAACTTAGTTTTGGCATTCAACCTTCAGTAGTCAACGCAGATTCGGTTACTTCCATCCTTTTACTTTACTATCACTAGTGGTGACGCCCATTCACTGGTTGACTCCTCTACGATTCCATCGTCTTACATTTCTTGTAGTTCCTTGATTACGTCTCTTTTGATAGCCGGAGGTATCTGATAGGATCTCTGTCTTATGGGCTGTTGATTGGTTGTGTTAATTTGATGTCTCACTTGAGTTGTGACACTATTTCTTGCTTGTATAACCTGTGGGAACTTTTTGATTAGTTGTTCCACTTTCTCTTTTTGCTTCTTTGTTAATTGCTCCCCGTACACAGCATCCTGTATATTCTGTTGCTCTTTCTGGTAGCAGGAACCTCCTACTCTTCGTCAGATATCTGATTCTCGAACATCTCCTCCAGTTTGTTCCACTTTTTCACCATGTTCACGTGAAAGAGCTTTCGTCCTTTCCTTCCATCCGTCATTTCCAGTTCGTAGTTAACCTTCCCTACTTTCCAAAGTACATTGCAGGGTCCTTTCCATTTGGCTAACAGTTTCTCTGTACGAGTGGGTAGCAATACTAACACTTTATCTCCCACCTCAAACTGGGTCTTTTTGACTCTCTTATCATACCAAGTGTTCTGATTCTGTTGTGCTTGTTGCAGATTCTCCAATACGGTCTCCTTTGCTGCTTCCAGGTGTTCATAGATCCGGATAACATATGTAATTATGTCATCTCCTCCTGGTTTTCCTCCGATCCATCCTTCTTTTAAGATGCCCGGGGGTCCTCTAACATCTCTTCCATAAACCATCTCGAAAGGACTGAATCCCGTGGATGATTGAGGCACTTCTCTGTAAGCGAATAGGATGTAGGGAACAAGCTTGTCCCAGTCCCGTCCTTTCTCGTCAATCATCTTTCTAAGCATCTGTTTGAGGGTCTGGTTGAATCTTTCCACCAGTTCGTCCGTTTGAGGGTGATATGGTGTTGTCCAGACAAGTTTTACTCCCAGCATTTTATACAGTTCCTGCAGCAGCTGAGACGTAAAATTGGTCCCTTGATCGGTGAGTATCTCCTTTGCACCCCGTGCTTAGAGAACAGTTCCATTGTTCAGCTACAGCTGGTGCTTTGAACCTTTTCAGTGGCATCGCTTCAGGGTACTTGGTGGTATAATCACAAATGACCAATATGTACCTTTGTCCTTTTGCTGTTTTGGGTAATGGCCCCACTATGTCCATGGCCACTTTCTCAAACAGTTCCCCTACTATTGGAAGTGGTACTAACAGTGCTCTGCCTGTCACCCTTCTCCCCACCAGCTGACACTCCGGGCATTGTTGGCAATACTTCTCAACGTCTTTGAAAACACTAGGCCAAAAAAATCGTCTCAGGATACGTTGGGCTGTCTTCTGTTTTCCCAAATGTCCTGCTAATGGTAAAAAGCATGTGCCATCCTCAACACCTGTGTCCTGTATTCTTCCGGTAACACGATCTGCTCCTACTCAGTTCCTTCGTTCCTGGATCTCCATACATGAAGCAACACACCCCTCTTTTCTTTGACTCTGGAGGGGTCCTCCTTACTCCTCCAACATTGGACTTCTGGATCTTCCTGCTGAGCCCTGCTCAGCGTATTCGTGTCCTCTTCGTCAGACATCGCTCATGATTTGTTGGCCTTCCTCCTCTGTCCCCTCGACAGGTCCTGTCTGGCTGGCCTGCTCCTCCCGAACAGGTCCTCTGAGAAATCAAACTCCTCTCCTAGCGTCGGTTCTCATCTCTGACTTTCTGACTGATCTTCCTGATCATCCTGGTTATTTAGCTGCTTGTCTCGAGCCACAGTCACCTCTCGCTCCTTGTGCTCAACAGCTTCAACGTCCTGCATGTCTGCCTCCTTCTGAGGTCTTTGCTCCTCTGTGATCGCCCTTGATTGGCCTTGAGCCAATGCTTCCTCTTAAAGCCTCTGCTCCTCCTCGGCCCCCTCTCTTCGAGCCCGTGCTCTTGTAGTCATCACAAACTGTTGCTCCTGTCTTTTCTGAAGTATCTCCCTGAGTTCCTCATCAGACAGACGTTGGGCAATCATCCAGTCAATCGGTAGATTCTGCCCAGGAGAACAGGTACTGCTAGGCGTTCCCCTATGGCCACTTCAGTTGAGTACTTTTCTCCTTCTATCTCCTGCTCCACTTCGGCCAGCTTGCAGTTGATCCACTTGCCGTTTGCGATCTGTGAATCCCTGGTGTCCAATTGTACTTTACTTGGACTCACCAAATCCTTCTGAACAGTAGTCCTAGAACACCCAGTATCGACTATCACCTTGACTTTTTGTCCACCATCCACTTGCCCCAGCCGAATGTGATTCTCGCCTCGTTCCTCACAAGCAAAAGCCTCTTGTTTACATTCTCAGGCATAGTGTCCCTTTTTGCCTCACTTGTAGCAAGTAATTTCGCATTTTGGAGTGATCTCCCTCTTGATTGCAGCTTTGGGTGGAGTAGATCCATTCCTCTGAGAAGATTTCTCATACTCGGCTTTTACCTCTGGTTTTCGATACGGTCGTCCTTCACTTTCGATACGGTTGTCCTTCACTTTCAATACGGTTGTCCTTCACTTGCTTTTCGTTCGTGTGGGTGGTAAGTGAGGTACAGTTGTATTAACTCCACCATCTGGTCAGTTTTGACTGGTTGCCGTTCTCCCACCTAGGTCCGCATCTCCTTTGGCATTCCACTCAGCAATTGTTCAATCACCAGCTGTTGACGTATCTCATCTGGAGATATATCTTTAGTTAGCCATCTTTGGATCAGCTGTTCTGCTTCCCATACAAACGCCTTGGGGGTTGACTCAGTTGTCCACTTCTTCTTTCTGAATTTCCGCCTTTGTGCCTTGGTAGTGACTTCAAACTGCTTCATGAGTCTCTCTTTCAAGTCTCGGTATGTGCATTTATCAAATTCCATGTACCGGCTTACTTCCCTTGCTTTGCCGGTCAGGCTCAGGACTAAATACTTCAACCAGTCTTCTTCTACTTCATTTAGTGTCATTGTCCCTTCGAAGGTTTCCAGGAAAGAAGCAATATCTTCTCCTTCCTTATACTCGGCAATGTTTACTCTTTCATTCCTAGCCGTAGGTCACTTGCCTATCTCTTTCAAGATATTCTGAAACTCTTTCTGTTGTTTTTGTTGCTAATCCATTATTTGCTGTTGTAACTCCTGTTGTTGTACTTGATTTTGGTGCTGCATTTCTTGTTATAATTGCTAGAGTTGTTGTTGACTATTAACCAATTGTTGTTGGAACTGTTGTTGACTACTGGCTAGCTGTGCCATTGCTGCTGCAAGTTTCTCCATATCAGCTTTGTCTCCACTCTGTATACTTGTTTTTTCAGAACTATCCGTTAGCGTAGTGGGCTTTTGGTTGCGTCTTCTATTTACCTCCGTCCGGAGCTCTTTATGGTACTTCCGCAAATCTGGTAATCGTGACGTTTTGCTTCCTGTTTAGTCAGTAGGGTCCTCGAATGTCTACTGTTTTTCGTTGAATCCCACCGCTGCCACCAAATAATGTTACAGAGTGACTAAAATAGTTTTAAACTTTTAATAATAATAATAATATAGTTACAAAAACCATATATAAACCATATCTCTTACTATATATCCTCTATAAGTATTAGTTGTTTATATAGTCCTGGCCAGGATCACTCGAGATCACTGGACTGCTTTGGAATTCCCTTTCCTGTCTTGTGATTGGTCCGCTTCGTTCTTGATTAAGTGATCCGCTACCTTGACCTGATCCACTACCTCGACGTATATTATCTGTCACATGTCGTTTCATCTTTTTTAGGTGGAATCTTTTTCTTTACCTCTGGTGGACACTCTAATTGCTCTGGTTCATAATCCATGTTGTTGAAACCAGGTCATTTGTATCTTGTCTTTCTGTGATTCATTTCAATGAAGATTTTTTCCTCCAACACGTCAGTCACAGCATACCTAAACATGTCGTAGCTGGCTCCTGGGTTACCTCTTTTCCACAAGTGGTACCACACATCTAAAACCGGTTGATTTTTGATTTCAAAAACCAGAACGGCTGGATCCCAATCCAACACATGGCAGGTTTCGTATGATTGCGTGTTGAAAGCATCTTTGAGGAAAGTCAATACGTTGTAGTCTGGTACTCTGGACTTGAATCTTGTTGATACATCTTCAACATCTGTTCTTTGCTTAAATCATTTGATCATGGGTAAAATACAATCGGCTGGTTGAAATCTTCTTTTGGCCATTTTTGACACACAATTGTTTGGTGTATTTTTAATTGAGGAAATCAGATTGGTAGTTTGTTGTTGTTGTTGTTCAACTGCAAAGATTATTTATTCAACCCTTCCCGCTCCAACCTGGCACAACACCCAAACATGCAATCGCTTAAAATCATTAGAGCCAAAGAAACAACGCTGTGGCTAACTTACCGGTATCGGGATCAAAACTTCTTATATTAACGGTAACAGTGAATTAAGGGTTAAATTTGACCGTTGCCTAGCAACATTAGTGCACGTGATTGGGAATGGCTCTATCTTTCATTGTTGGTGATATATTCTGCAGTTTTACAGAACTGGAGACCAAACTGAACGATTATAAATCGGTAAACTGTGTGGAATTTTGGAAACGAGGCGCCAGAACTATTATGGCTGCAAAGAAAAGGTTGGCAAAAGAACTCAAGCCCGAACTAAGATATTACGAGATAATGTACTGCTGTATACACGGACGGCAGTCCTTCAAGGCTACAGGAAAGGGAATTAGATCAACTTAGTAAGGGTAATTGTCACATCTGCTGATGATAATGATTTTTATTCACAGTACATTTAAACGTGACTGCCCAGCACACATTACCCTTCATGTTAATGTAAATGGTACTGCCTTAGAAGTGAAGAGTGTTTCAACTGAATATAAGCATGAAATATCACAGGTACGCGTTGGAATAGTGTCAGTTTTAACATGACTTGTGGCAATGTTATATAGGCACTATTTAATTGTTTCTTAGTGATTGTATGTATGTTAAACAGTTTCTGTTTATTAGACAAACATTCTTAGTAGATTACAGTTGTACACTGCTTACATCTCCATTACCTGCATCCATTGAACACTAACAGCATCAATAAGTAATTCTATTCCTTCTATTACATCATTCTGGCCACCAAAAGCTATGTGTTTTGATGTCATCAATGCCTATTAAATGACATAAATCATATCATATTGCCTGAAATAAATGAATACTGTTATCATCTGTGAATTAGCAACGTTATCTTCTACTGTGCACTCAATGTTCAAGTATTCTTTTTGGACTGGTGTTAATTCCACTTGTGGACCGTTGTGGTATACCTATTATAATAATTCATCATTACTTCAAAGTTTGGGGTTTCTAATTACCACATAGATGTTTTGCCAGTGGGGTTACATGCAATAACTGGAGGATGCTGTTTATCCAACATAGGTTGCTGGTTTGATTTCCAAAACCCTTGTTGTGTGTATAGCATAACTCCAGTGGCGCTCCAGTCTCATAGATCTGTCATTTATATACAAACACCTTGTCAAAGATGACTGATTATTAAGTCACAGGTGTTGATGGTAACAAACAAGGTTGAAAAGATGTTATAATGACATCTTCATCATCATTGTGTTCATCACTCCTAGAGAATTTCAACTTTTCACTATCATTAATGACTTCTTGTTTTTCCTGCATTAAAGTGAGTACTTAGTACATTAAACACTTAATTAATCATACATTGCATTCTACGGACAATGTTTCATCACAGCCTTCCCTATAGGAGATTATAATATGTATTTGTGTATATATCGTTAGTCATCTGACTTTGGTTTGATGGACACTTGAGATGATTTTGTATTGCTAACTTCATCATATTGGGACCTAAGTGAGAAAACTGAAAGTTATCTCTAAACGTATTCTGTGCATACAGCAATATAAAATCCTTCTTTGGAAGCTTTTGGTAGTGACCCATTAGGTTTTGTCCTGGCTTCTTAGATCTTTTTGATCACTTCTCCTCAAGCAGTTTTGTTTTTGGTTTATCTAGCTGTTTCTGAATACATGTATATATATTTTGTATATAAAGACAAATAATGTACTTTACCTTTAGCCTCTGTCTGTCTTTAGTAAAAACATTGTCAATATAAGCCAGCTGCCTTCCAAAGTGAATTGAGTAGTGCTCCTTTAAAAAAAGATCTGTCGCTTTCTGTGCTTTGGATGGTCACTTCTTTTCAATATGAGGTTCCAGGCCTCAATTGTTCCAGCAGTTCGATTTCTGCTTGTTGACATATCTCCTGAATTAACACTCCTCAGTATATTTGTCCAAAAAGGAACCATCGACAACCATTTCCGTTCCATTGTTTCGATCCATTTAGGTTGAAAAATTGGGTTTGGAGGACATGTTTTGTTACCAGTATATCCTCTGCTAACTCTTCGTTAATGTTGTCAATGTTGTTGTCGATTAACTGGGGGACCTCTCCAAGTTTTTTGAAAGTATCTTCAAGCTCATTAATTGCACATTGCACTTCATTGTTGACATACTCCGAGCCAAAGATTAGAGCACATCTCTTGAGATTTATTAAAAAAATTTCAATTGATGTAGAATTTAGCAAAACTGAAAAGCAGTACATTGAGAAGCTGTACTGCTCTTTTATGGCACTAAAGTAATGTAAATATACTAACAAATTGTATGCTGTGATAAACTGACAACAATTTTTTCATGTCATACTTGGCACTCTTCATAACATGACTTATGCATGCGTGTACAAAACACTTGTTGAAATCTGAGCTTGTTGAGCACCTGTTTGCCACACAAAAACAGCGGTGTAAATAATCTGATAATGTCTCCAAGTAAAAAACTCTTAAAAAGCTGAGAAGAAGGACTAGGCTTCAATCAATAATGATGTACTTAGGAACAACAATGTTTTGATGCCCATACAACAATGCTTCATGTTGTCAGAAGTCTTCAAGAAAATGGGAAATGGCCATTACAGAATGCTCTGTCGAAATAAGTTCAGCCACAGCAACAGGTTGCTGACCTTTCTTTGGGTGTCCAACAACAAGAGCATAGTATAAGGATGTGTTGGACTCATAGTCAGTGCCCTTTAAACTAATAACTGTACCTGTTGCATCTAAGTACAAAACTTGGTCTTTGGCAAAATTGTGATATATTCTTACTCCTTCCTCAGTAAAGGAAGAAACACTAAATGGTTTTGCCACAATCTGTTGAATGTATCCACAAATGTTTCTTTTGCAGCCAAAGGATTCTGTGATCTCTTTTTCTATAACTTTCAGAGACATAACAAGATCCAAGTGTGGAAATTGGTCTCTTTGACCCTCTGATGAAATTTTTCGAAGAACGTGCTGGCAACTGCCAACCTTGTCCCTCTTTCCTGACTCCAGCTCTGCTAACATTAAAGACAAAACCTTTTTGTTATAAAGACAAGATAGTGTTAAGGAAAGTACTTCTTTTTTGGCAATTGTTCTATTACTTTAGCGTATTTGCCTGGATCGTCTCTTGTCTGTGGCATGCTTAATGAAGGGGGATGTAAAATATATAGAGACATGTAATGTTATTGGAGGATTACTCTGACAAAAGGACATTATCTTGAGATGAAACTGTACAGGGCAATCAGTAAATGTACACTTTCCTGAACAACGAAATGAATAACAAGATGACTTTCTTGAATATTTTCTTTTCATTCAATGGTTTTTCATAGCAAAAGAGCAGTATGGGTTGTGAGTAGACAGAATATTGACAATTGGGTTTTGCCAGTCAGTCTTAGTAGATAACTCTGGCCATATACTTGATGGTATGGTAGTCATCACATTTGCAGGAACTGAAGCATAAAAGAAACAACTGTTTTGATTCCCTCCTATAGTTGACATCTACATAATAATAGACAATGCTTTTGAGCTTGAGTAGATGCAGCATATTTTACCTGAAGTTGTCGTCCTGTCCAGTATACAAGTGAAACAATGAAACTAGGCAACTAGTTTCATTAATAGAACAGTTAAAATGAGACAATCATAATTTTACATGAATATATTACATGTTGTGGATTGTGTAGGTTGTATCTTTGATCAATTTAGAACAACCATATATATTATAAAAAGGCAAATGTTATGTTCTCTCAACTGTTCTTGTTATTATTTATGTCTAGTAGTTGTAAAATTTCCTCTTATTGCTGGCTATGAAGACTTTGAATGTAAACAATAATATGCTATTCAAGTGTCTCAAGTTAGTATAAATACTATCGTCAGTTGTTATGATGTTGGTGTGTCTTTCTCGCCCAGCAATAAGACCATTTGTTCATTTTTCAGTACATTTCTTCTTATTGCTGGCTATTGAGAGTACAAATGTAAATGACAACATGATATTCAAGTGTGTCAAGTTAGTGCAAAGACTATCGTCAGTTGATTTGATGTGGGCGTGTCTTCCTCGCCCAGCAATAAGACCATTTATTCATTTTTCAGTACATTTGTTCTTATTGCTGGCTATTGAGAGTACAGATGTAAATGACAATATGATATTCAAGTGTGTCAAGTTAATGCAAATACTATTGTCAGTTGATTTGATGTGGGCGTGTCTTCCTCGCCCAGCAAAAAGATCATTTGTTCATTTTTTAGTACATTTCCTCTTATTGCTGGCTATTGAGAGTACAGATGTAAATGACGATATGATATTCAAGTGTGTTGAGTTAGTGCAAATACTATCATCAGTTGTTTTAATGTGGGTGTGTCTTCATCGCCCAGCAATAAGACCATTTATTCATTTTTCAGTACATTTGTTCTTATTGCAGGCTATTGAGAGTACAGATGTAAATGACAACATGATATTCAAGTGTGTCAAGTTAGTGCAAATACTATTGTCAGTTGATTTGATGTGGGTGTGTCTTCCTCGCCCAGCAAAAAGATCATTTGTTAATTTTTTAGTAGATTTCCTCTTATTGCTGGCTATTGAGACTTTGAATGTAAATGACAATATGATATTCAAGTGTTTCAAGTTAGTATAAATACTATCGTCAGTTGTTTTGATGTGGGTGTGTCTTTATCGCCTAGGAATAAGACCATTTATTCATTTTTAGTACATTTCTTCTTATTCCTGGCTATAGAGACTTTGAATGTAAATGACAATATGATATTCAAGTGTGTCAAGTTAGTGCAAATACTATCGTCAGTTGTTTTGATGTGGGCGTGTCTTCTTTGCCCAGCAATAAGATCATTTCTTCATTTTTTAGTACATTTCCTCTTATTGCTGGCTATTGAGATTTTGAATGTAAACGTCCAACGTTGGACTTCTGGATCTTCCTGCAGAGCCCCGCTCAGCGTACTCGTGTCCTCTTCATCAGACATCACTCGTGATTTGTTGGCCTTCCTCCTCTGTCCCCTCAACAGGTCCTGTCTGGCCGGCCTGCTCCTACTGAACAGGTCTCTCATCTCTGACTTTCTGACTGATCTTCCTGATCATCCTGGTTATTCAGCTGCTTGTCTCGAGCCACAGTCACCTCTCGCTCCCTGTGCTCAACAGCTTCAACGTCCTGCATGTCTGCCTCCTTCTGAGGTCTTTGCTCCTCTGTGATCGTCCTTGATTGGCCTTGAGCCAGTGCTTCCTCTTGAAGCCTCTGCTCCTCTTTGGCCCCCACTCTTCAAGCCCGTGCTCTTGTAGTCACCACAAACTGTTGCTCCTGTCTTTTCTGAAGTATCTCCCTGAGTTCCTCATCAGACAGATGTTGGGCAATCATCCGGTCAATTAGTAGATCTCTGCCCAGGAGAACAGGTACTGCTAGGCGTTCCCCTACGGCCACTTCCGTTGAGTACTTTTCTCCTTCTATCTCCAGCTCCACTTCGGCCAGCTTGCAGTTGATCCACTCACCGTTTGCGATCTGTGAATCCCTGGTGTCCCCTTGTACTTTACTTGGACTCACCAAATCCTTCTGAACAGTAGTCCTAGAACACCCAATATCGACTATCATCTTGACTTTTTGTCCACCATCCACTTGCCTCAGCCGAATGTGATACGGTTGTCCTTCACTCGCTTTTCATTCGTGTGGGTGGTAAGTGAGGTACAGTTGTATCAACTCCACCATCTGGTCAGTTTTGACTGGCTGCCGTTCTCCCACCCAGGTCCGCATCTCCTTCGGCATTCCACTCAGTAATTGTTCAATCACCAGCTGTTGACGTATCTCATCTGGAATTTCCGCCTTTGTGCCTTGGTAGTGACTTCAAACTGCTTCATGAGTCTCATTTTCAAGTCTCGGTATGTGCATTTATCAAATTCCATGTACCAGCTTACTTCCCTTGCTTTGCCGGTCAGGCTCAGGACTAAATAATTCAACCAGTCTTCTTCTTCTACTTCATTTAGTGTCATCGTCCCTTCGAAGGCTTCCAGGAAAGAAGCAATATCTTCTCCTTCCTTATACTCGGCAACGTTTACTCTTTCATTCCTAGCTGTAGGTCGCTTGCCCATCTCTTTCGAGATAATAGTTTGAAACTCTTTCTGTTGTTTTTGTTGCTGATCCATTATTTGCTGTTGTAACTCCTGTTGTTGTACTTGATTTTGGTGCTGCATTTCTTGTTGTAATTGCTGGAATTGTTGTTGACTTTTGACCAATTGTAGTTGGAACTGTTGTTGACTACTGGCTAGCTGTGCCATCGCCGCTGCAAGTTTCTCCACATCAGCTTTGTCTTCACTCTGTATACTTGTTTTTTTCAGAACTATCTGTTAGCCTAGTGGGTTTTTGGTTGTGTCTTCTATTTACCTCAGTCCGGAGCTCTTTGTGGTACTTCCGCAAATCTGGTAATCGTGACGTTTTGCTTCCTGTTTAGTCAGTAGGGTCCTCGAATGTCTACTGTTTTTCATTGAATCCCACCGCTGCCACCAAATAATGTTACAGAGTGACTAAAATAGTTTTAAACTTTTTAAAATAATAATAATACAGTTACAAAAACCAACAACAACTCTCCTACTATATATCCTCTGTAAGTATTAGTTCTTTAATGTGGGTGTGTCTTCATCGCCCAGCAATAAGACCATTTATTCATTTTTCAGTACATTTGTTCTTATTGCAGGCTATTGAGAGTACAGATGTAAATGACAACATGATATTCAAGTGTGTCAAGTTAGTGCAAAGACTATCGTCAGTTGATTTGATGTGGGCGTGTCTTCCTCGCCCAGCAATAAGACCATTTATTCATTTTTCAGTACATTTGTTCTTATTGCTGGCTATTGAGAGTACAGATGTAAATGACAATATGATATTCAAGTGTGTCAAGTTAATGCAAATACTATTGTCAGTTGATTTGATGTGGGCGTGTCTTCCTCGCCCAGCAAAAAGATCATTTGTTCATTTTTTAGTACATTTCCTCTTATTGCTGGCTATTGAGAGTACAGATGTAAATGACGATATGATATTCAAGTGTGTTGAGTTAGTGCAAATACTATCATCAGTTGTTTTAATGTGGGTGTGTCTTCATCGCCCAGCAATAAGACCATTTATTCATTTTTCAGTACATTTGTTCTTATTGCAGGCTATTGAGAGTACAGATGTAAATGACAACATGATATTCAAGTGTGTCAAGTTAGTGCAAATACTATTGTCAGTTGATTTGATGTGGGTGTGTCTTCCTCGCCCAGCAAAAAGATCATTTGTTAATTTTTTAGTAGATTTCCTCTTATTGCTGGCTATTGAGACTTTGAATGTAAATGACAATATGATATTCAAGTGTTTCAAGTTAGTATAAATACTATCGTCAGTTGTTTTGATGTGGGTGTGTCTTTATCGCCTAGGAATAAGACCATTTATTCATTTTTAGTACATTTCTTCTTATTCCTGGCTATAGAGACTTTGAATGTAAATGACAATATGATATTCAAGTGTGTCAAGTTAGTGCAAATACTATCGTCAGTTGTTTTGATGTGGGCGTGTCTTCTTTGCCCAGCAATAAGATCATTTCTTCATTTTTTAGTACATTTCCTCTTATTGCTGGCTATTGAGATTTTGAATGTAAACGTCCAACGTTGGACTTCTGGATCTTCCTGCAGAGCCCCGCTCAGCGTACTCGTGTCCTCTTCATCAGACATCACTCGTGATTTGTTGGCCTTCCTCCTCTGTCCCCTCAACAGGTCCTGTCTGGCCGGCCTGCTCCTACTGAACAGGTCTCTCATCTCTGACTTTCTGACTGATCTTCCTGATCATCCTGGTTATTCAGCTGCTTGTCTCGAGCCACAGTCACCTCTCGCTCCCTGTGCTCAACAGCTTCAACGTCCTGCATGTCTGCCTCCTTCTGAGGTCTTTGCTCCTCTGTGATCGTCCTTGATTGGCCTTGAGCCAGTGCTTCCTCTTGAAGCCTCTGCTCCTCTTTGGCCCCCACTCTTCAAGCCCGTGCTCTTGTAGTCACCACAAACTGTTGCTCCTGTCTTTTCTGAAGTATCTCCCTGAGTTCCTCATCAGACAGATGTTGGGCAATCATCCGGTCAATTAGTAGATCTCTGCCCAGGAGAACAGGTACTGCTAGGCGTTCCCCTACGGCCACTTCCGTTGAGTACTTTTCTCCTTCTATCTCCAGCTCCACTTCGGCCAGCTTGCAGTTGATCCACTCACCGTTTGCGATCTGTGAATCCCTGGTGTCCCCTTGTACTTTACTTGGACTCACCAAATCCTTCTGAACAGTAGTCCTAGAACACCCAATATCGACTATCATCTTGACTTTTTGTCCACCATCCACTTGCCTCAGCCGAATGTGATACGGTTGTCCTTCACTCGCTTTTCATTCGTGTGGGTGGTAAGTGAGGTACAGTTGTATCAACTCCACCATCTGGTCAGTTTTGACTGGCTGCCGTTCTCCCACCCAGGTCCGCATCTCCTTCGGCATTCCACTCAGTAATTGTTCAATCACCAGCTGTTGACGTATCTCATCTGGAATTTCCGCCTTTGTGCCTTGGTAGTGACTTCAAACTGCTTCATGAGTCTCATTTTCAAGTCTCGGTATGTGCATTTATCAAATTCCATGTACCAGCTTACTTCCCTTGCTTTGCCGGTCAGGCTCAGGACTAAATAATTCAACCAGTCTTCTTCTTCTACTTCATTTAGTGTCATCGTCCCTTCGAAGGCTTCCAGGAAAGAAGCAATATCTTCTCCTTCCTTATACTCGGCAACGTTTACTCTTTCATTCCTAGCTGTAGGTCGCTTGCCCATCTCTTTCGAGATAATAGTTTGAAACTCTTTCTGTTGTTTTTGTTGCTGATCCATTATTTGCTGTTGTAACTCCTGTTGTTGTACTTGATTTTGGTGCTGCATTTCTTGTTGTAATTGCTGGAATTGTTGTTGACTTTTGACCAATTGTAGTTGGAACTGTTGTTGACTACTGGCTAGCTGTGCCATCGCCGCTGCAAGTTTCTCCACATCAGCTTTGTCTTCACTCTGTATACTTGTTTTTTTCAGAACTATCTGTTAGCCTAGTGGGTTTTTGGTTGTGTCTTCTATTTACCTCAGTCCGGAGCTCTTTGTGGTACTTCCGCAAATCTGGTAATCGTGACGTTTTGCTTCCTGTTTAGTCAGTAGGGTCCTCGAATGTCTACTGTTTTTCATTGAATCCCACCGCTGCCACCAAATAATGTTACAG
Source organism: Xestospongia muta (assembly GCA_963693285.1). NCBI lineage: Eukaryota > Metazoa > Porifera > Demospongiae > Haplosclerida > Petrosiidae > Xestospongia > Xestospongia muta. Next base: position 18,900,880 of record OY848917.1, read on the forward strand.
AGTGACTAAAATAGTTTTAAACTTTTTAAAATAATAATAATACAGTTACAAAAACCAACAACAACTCTCCTACTATATATCCTCTGTAAGTATTAGTTCTTTAATGTGGGTGTGTCTTCATCGCCCAGCAATAAGACCATTTATTCATTTTTCAGTACATTTGTTCTTATTGCAGGCTATTGAGAGTACAGATGTAAATGACAACATGATATTCAAGTGTGTCAAGTTAGTGCAAATACTATTGTCAGTTGATTTGATGTGGGTGTGTCTTCCTCGCCCAGCAAAAAGATCATTTGTTAATTTTTTAGTAGATTTCCTCTTATTGCTGGCTATTGAGACTTTGAATGTAAATGACAATATGATATTCAAGTGTTTCAAGTTAGTATAAATACTATCGTCAGTTGTTTTGATGTGGGTGTGTCTTTATCGCCTAGGAATAAGACCATTTATTCATTTTTAGTACATTTCTTCTTATTCCTGGCTATAGAGACTTTGTATGTAAATGACAATATGATATTCAAGTGTGTCAAGTTAGTGCAAATACTATCGTCAGTTGTTTTGATGTGGGCGTGTCTTCTTTGCCCAGCAATAAGATCATTTCTTCATTTTTTAGTACATTTCCTCTTATTGCTGGCTATTGAGATTTTGAATGTAAACGACAATATGATATTCAAGTGTGTCAGGTTAGTGCAAATACTATCGTCAGTTGTTTTGATGTCGGTGTGTCTTTATCGCCCAGTAATAAGATCATTTATTCATTTTTAGTACAATTGTTTTTATTGCTAGCTATTGAGAGTACAGATGTAAATGACAACATGATATTCAAGTGTGTCAAGTTAGTGCAAATACTATTGTCAGTTGTTTTGATGTGGGCGTGTCTTCCTCGCCCAGCAATAAGATCATTTGTTCATTTTTTAGTAGATTTCCTCTTATTGCTGGCTATTGAGACTTTGAATGTAAACGACAATATGATATTCAAGTGTCTCAAGTTAGTATAAATACTATTGTCAGTTGTTTTGATGTCGGTGTGTCTTCCTCGCCCAGCAATAAGACCATTTATTCATTTTTTAGTACATTTCTTCTAATTTCTGGCTATTGAGACTTTGAATGTAAACGACAATATGATATTCAAGTGTCTCAAGTTAGTATAAATACTGTCGTCAGTTGATTTGATGTGGGTGTGTTATCCTCGCCCACCAATAAGATCGTTTATTCATTTTTTAGTACATTTCTTCTTATTGCTGGCTATTGAGAGTACAGATGTAAATGACAATATGATATTCAAGTGTGTCAAGTTAATGCAAATACTATCGTCAGTTGTTTTGATGTGGGTATGTCTTCCTCGCCCAGTAATAAGACCATTTGTTCATTTTTTAGTACATTTCCTTTTAATGCTGGTTATTATGACTTTGAATGTAAACTGTTGTAATGATGTATATTAAGAAATCATATTGAATGATCATGTCATCTTTGTATATGACAAACTATTATGATTTTATATTTGCATATAAGAATGTTAAACTTGTCACTGTGAGGTGAACTTAAACTACCTGTTTCAATTCAGTAATAAGTTCATGTAAATATTTATAATAACCTAATTTTTTAGACTTGTTTGCAAAACAATCTAGTATAAGGAATTAAGGACAAGTTTTGCTGGAGGCCAGTGACTGTGGTGCTAGTTTTTTTGATTATTTATGCTAACAATTTCGTGCTAAAAATTTTGTTCTTAAAATATAAAAAGTAATTTATTACAAAATTTATTAAACAAAGTATTTTGAAAGGAATTAATTGGCTATCATTTATAATATATTAACTAAACGGATGGAATGTTCTGTCTTACACACAATGTGATTGTTGTAAGTTTCAGTATACAGCAAAACAGCAACTGCAGCTCCACCCTATCAAAATACTTGAAACCACAAATATTTAATAAGGCGTGGTTATCTAGTACCTGAGGAATGTGCTGCTAACTTCAACAGAGTCATGTATTTGTATGCATAAATGCAGTTAGACCTTTGTGGAAATAGGTGTGGTGTTTACACCCCCAAAAATTGAAAAATGTTGGAGTAGGTATAAACGCATTTGAGACTATTGTGGGAATAGTTGTGGTGTCTCCACCCAGCAAAACAGAAAATGTTGGAACTTGTATCTTTTCTAAGGTAAAAAATGTATATACTTGGATCGTATAAATCGTATTTACATGTAATTTGTATGTGGAAATAGAAAACTAGGAGTTAGTATGATGTGTCTGCCCAGTAAAACCAGAAAATGTTAAACATTTTGGTGAGCTATGTTTATAGTTGATTGTATTAATCATATTCATATGTATTTTATAGGTACAAATGCATTTGAAACAATTGTGGGAGTGGATGTGGTTCTGCCTAGCAAAATTGAAAATTTTGGAAACAAAATTATTTTTGAGGTAATTTTGATGGATAGTTGATTGTATTTAACATATTCACATGTATTTTGTACAAATGCATTTGAGACCATTGCATGAATAGGTATGGGTCTCCTCCCAGCAAAAATGGAAAGTATATAAAAAATTACTTTTGTTTGCCTGTTATGGTATATAGTTGATCATATTAATAATAAATAGTTGATTATAAAATTAAAGACAATCATTGTTTCTGATTGATAATTGTTTATCCAACACTAATTATAATCTCTAATGTTTCAACCTAGGTATTGACTTTTGCAGCAATAAATTTGAAGATATAGCTCAATGTTTATTTCATTTATTAAGTTTCTGTTGATATACAAATAGGTTTGGTTGCAATGTCTTTGTTTCATATATTGTGTTAATTTTTGACTTTAAATTTTATTTTTATTATAACCAATTTAGTATTAGTATGCATTCTCATGCTATACACAACAATTTATATTGTTAATGTTATTGCTCAGGCACTTTCGTCAGGTTTATTGAATTAAATGTAAATATTTAATTTACATATATGTTCTTAATCTTGAAGTAAAGGAAAAAATCCAAACATGATGTCAGCTGCACCTGTTGATATGGAACGCCCACGCAACAGCAATCCCACAAGAATGTCAAATATTTGCTCTAAGGAATGTCAGGCTAACTTCAACAATCAAAAGTGACTTTCTATTCTTCCTAATTCGAAAGCAAAAATGAAAATGAAAAATGGATTAGAGAAATGATGAACTATAACTTTGAATTAGGATCTTTACCCTTTCATTTGAAGAAAGTAAGCTAAATTTGTACTAAAACATAATTAAACAATTATCAATGTTAGGAATGTTACCAGCTTGGTAAAGCCTTCAAATATTCCATTTGTTAGGCTACCAACTGTAGCAAGGTCTTTGATAGAACTATCTTTAAATTCAAAACGAAGCTCACACAAAAATTTCTTTGGACATTTTCAAAACTCCTGTATGTACCATTTGAGAATTTTGAGACAATATATGAGAACTTCAGCAAATAATTTGGTTGGGTTTATATTAAACTAAATTAAAATTTGTTACTTTATCTCTCTTTGATGCATGTGTAGTTGCTATTCATCTTGTAAAATTTGTTAGTGTGATAACTACATTGTGAAAGGCTTAAAATACCTAAAAACTGTGAGCCTTTTTCTAAACGTTTTCAATGCAAATCTGAGTTTTTATTCTGAACTACTAATAGGACAAGTCAGCTACAAGTAAAGGTTTGATACATATAATCACTTTCATGGCTTTGACATCAATATTGAAGGCGATAACTGGTGAGTTTGTACACTTGAGTAAATGACAGAGTTTCCTTACCCACTCTGTTAGCACCAATACAGTGGTATGTAGATCCCTTTTCACTATGTACACAGATCCATGATCCTATGGTTGCACAGTATAGTAATCCATGGTTACCATGGTTTGTTCACAAATACACTGTATCCACACAGCTATGTATACAGTTGACACCTTATTGGTACATTGTATATTAACCAGTAACCGATGGTTACCATAGTATGGATGTACATGGTACAACACCGTGTATGTGCATGTGTCATAAGTGTTACTGTGTATGCTATGGATTGTAGAAGAAATCAAGCTTTTGAGTTATGGCACTACTGGACATATCTCTTAACTTCGACAGTGAAGTGAATAATATACTATTTTTCACAAGCAAGGCTAAGGCTGCAATTAAAGCTTTTAACATATTTATGACCTTGTTAGTGACTGTAATGGGTTCATCCTGTGTTAACATGAAAGGTTTTAGTCTAATGGGAACAATTGCATTGAAACGTTAGCGGTTAAATACTTTAATTCAAGCTATTGCTATTCTATATGTGTATTTTGTAGATTATTATTAAGTATACATGAAGTATAGATGTCTGATGTCATCAAACAGATCTATTTCAATCAAATGAATAAATAATAATAAGGAATACTTTGTGCATGAAAATTAAGCTTTATAAAAACATTAATTTAGAAATTAGGAAAATAAATCCTTGATAATGGAATTGGGACTCTCAACTACCTAGTATTCTAATATTGTGTGATAGATGATGTCTTTAATTATATTCAATGCTTGCTTCACAAGTTTGTTAAGAAAGGTATCTGCTTTGAACATTGGTCCATTAAAGAAAAACCGATCTTCTAAAACAAGAAAGACGAAAAGATGAATCCATATTCAAACAGAAAACAAAGCATGATTTCTGATACCATTATGCTGATCACAATTACATTAGACAATCTGCATGTGATATAATTTATAATTAAGTGGCATATATAGTACATACCTTTATGTATGACAACAACTACTAGGTATCATGTGAACATGGTAGTTTTAGGGATATTAATGATTACAGTCTATAAAAAGTATCACATATTCATTACCTTGAATAATGGCATCTGTATATGCACATTAAATTTTTAATAAATCATTAATGATACTATAATAAGTATGGAGTGTTGCAAATATAACAGTTATATAATACATGACAGAAATATATGCCTTATTTTAGGACTATATTGAGATTTAAACACCATTATCTCCATCACATAATCATAAAATATACAAACAAGACAGTGATATGTCATCCTAATACTCAATAATATTATAAAAGTTCAAAATAAGTATTTTATATGGGGAGGCTACTAACACAATCAACCACACCTATTAATTTACTTCACACAGGTGTACTTAGAAACATGATGAGAACGGTCTATTTGGATAGATAAAGGAATACATTGGACATATTACTTCATTAAATGACAAACATTGTCATAATAATTGTAGATATATACGCTGTACTTTTAGTTTGATTATGTCAAAAGTACTAGATTAGGTCAAAAGTACTAGCTAAGTTCATCATTGTTGTTGATTGACATTGTATGACATAATGTTGATGAACCAGCTACAGTTAGAACTACTATTAGTCCACTTAATATGTAAAGGTTAGCCCCTAAAAACTAATAAACATTAACAAAATACCATGACATCACAATAGCTTACTGAAGATATATAAGTATATCATAAGGATTTTAATATTGATGATAGTTAAGTTAAAAAGTGATTGTGGTATGATATCGATATGTGTTATCAGAAAAGGACATTGTGATATCATTATTACTACGTTTGGTAACAATGGCAAAATACAAAATCGAAAGGTTCAAAAAAAGGAAAAACCAACAATCATAGCTCTTTATACACATATACATTATATATACTGTATGGATACTATATGCCACATACAGTTTATGTATATACAGTCATACCAAATCAAAACTCTGAAATTCTATATCTACAGTTTTACACACAGATATAAAATTGTACTATGTCATAAATTTTACTGCCAACACCTCTATCAATATTTAGCATTATACATGTCATATTACACATTGTTTAATTAGATGCTACGCCTCTTTTCTTTGATTACGTAATAAAATACGCAGCAAAAGAGATAAAGACACAAAAAGGGTTGGACAAGATAACAAGACAAACTAACAGGTGAGCTAAGAGATAAATAAGAAAATTATAGTATATACAAGAGGTCATGAATATCAAAAGAGATACTTACATCTGTATAATAAGTGTATTATAAGAAACTTAATAAGTGATATTCATGAACCTATTATCATATCACACACGAGTAACTAGATCTCTGACATATTACTCTAAAACATGGTTTTTCTATTTACAGAAAATGGACAAAAGTAATAAAAGTGTTCGAAACATGGAAATAGCAATACAAAGAAAGGCAAGATGTTTTGGCAAACAAGATGTACACAAAGTTTCCAATCAATCTGATCAAAAGGAGGTACCAAAGTGTGATGAGTGGTTATATTCAGAAAAATATTCAGCTGACAATACAGGTCATAATTCGGTTATGATCAGTGGATTATTAATGTTTTCAGGTATAATACATTTTTATAGGAAATGGAGCATGTAATGCCAAACCCAAATTACGTAAGGTCATATGAAATACTATATTTTATTAAGGTCAATGTAGCTTTATAGAGAGAATTGTCGTCTTTTGATTTTTTAAATAGTTATCTACAAAGTATTATATCTTTTCTATAGCATATATTCAGATCCACCCTCTTCATATATTCTCTTTTCTTGAGAATATAGAAGTGATGAATCTGCTTGATCAGTGACCAGTGCTTAAATTTGGCACCTTGAATAAACTGCTATGACCTAGACCCAATTTTATTAGTAGTAAATTCTTAATGATAGCTGGTTTGCCATGTATAAAAACATACATATCAAAGATGGGGTCTACAATCCATAGGTTAGTGTCCGAAAACAAGGGAACTACACATTTAAGAAGCCCAACAATCCTTGCTATGAAATTTGAGTACACTAGGGCTTTCTTAACATTGTGGGTTTAATTTAATTATGTATACATATACACAACACTACTACTGTTACAAGAGTAATTGTTTTGATGGTATGTTTCCTGAATCAAAAGAAATGAAATGAAATGAAATTAATTAAATCATGTCAAGTATTGACTGCTTGCACAAAGGAGACATGAAAAGTATTACAAATAAGAAAAAATGTAATTGTTAATTAAATGGGTGTGGTATCAATTATTACCATTGCATAATTGGTGTGATACTTGTATCAATTCTATGTGTCCTAAGTTGTTATATACAGTTACAACACCCAAGTACTTAATACTTCAACAACACATGTGAACTTTTTATTGGGTATGACTACAGTGATATCATTATTTCATTTTAGAATGTTTTTACTGCCTGGCCTAATGTGCATGCCAAGCAGTCATTTTGGACCACAGGTTAACTATTTTGGTGTTTGTTTTCATGGATAGTTTACTGTATTGTTATATGGTGACCATAATTATAATATATATACTCATGTGCCATGTGGATATGAAACTGGAAGGAACTCCACTATAAAATCTAATACATGAAGTTATAATGTTTCATAACTGTGTGCTTCCTCTCCTTTTAAGAAGATGAAAAATGGATTTTGTAGATATAGGCTCATGTATGAGAGTTTAAGCAAAGATATTCTTTTAATTGATCAGATGCCTATAACTTGTATCTAAGATATATCTCTGTAATCTAATTTGCTATAGTACTTTAAAAACATTTGGACATATATTATGCAGTTATAATGAGTGGTAATTGTCTCGTTTTGTCAATTTACTTAACTATCATCCTATTCCAATAATTTACTAAGCAGAATGCACTTCTTAACCTCCATCAACAGTATACAAGTAGGCTGTTAGTTTTGTAGTTATAATTAAGCCCTTATGTATTGCCTGCATATATTACCGAAAGTAGTAGAAAAGTTATCTTTGTAACAAATCCTTTTATAGATTTATAATATATTATTATAATGAAGATATTAATGTAGTATCATATCGTATTTAGTGAAAAGTGTATATATACCAGTTTCATATCCACATGCATGTATACATACGAAGAAACTTATAAATGACACAAAACCGCATCCTTTAACCACCAATGCATTGTAAACAATACATTTTATTAATAATATTCACGAGTGCTACAATGATAGCTGTGACTAATCTAGTTCTCATTATGTAGTTTGCTTCTCTGCCTACATTTTTAGTATTCTATAGCTATTAGTCTTCCACTAAAATTGGTACTACAAGTAGTTATGCAATCTTTATAGCTCTGCTCTGTGTTTCACTATGAATTTAGTATTAGTAAAATCAATAGCCATATATATATTTACATATATATACAAAATATATACATATATTTTGTTATATGTATAAACAACTTTTTAAACCTAATTGCTCCACACAGTGTAAATTTCACTGATAATGTAGGCTACTATAACACAAGTGTTTTATGGATTTTATTTTTAGATTGGTAGATCAAATTTTAATAAACACTTGTGACTTACTGGGGTTTTACAGGCCACTGTATTCAAATATTAATTTTACAAAGCTACAAGGTCTTGTGAAATTATTAGTAAAGTGTTCTATTTCTTTCGAAAATTATAAAATCTTTTTTAAAGATCTACAGGCTCATACCCAGAAATGACATTGCCATTACAAATGAGGTAAACAGTTTAACCAACTGAAGATTCATTTGTCAGCATGATGTTTTTCACACCACAGGTCCAGACCAAGAAAGAACATAGCCATTCCAAGTATACTACATCAAAACATATACCAGTACAACCTATTTCATAGTTGTTATATACCCAATCACTGATAGACATCATTTTGTGATATAGAAATTATTGTTAAACATTAGTATTATTAATATTTCATTTATACTGAGAAAAAGAAACAATCCATAAGACAACAATTATTCTATAAATCAAGTGAGAGTGGTTTCATACTATTATAACAACATATACGTTATATGGCTTTATCAAAGCTGTACTATAGAGTAAGAGGTCATTTACTGAATAAACAATTAGAACAGATCATTCAGTCTTATTGCAAATGTGGTAAGTATTTAATGCACTAATCAATTTGTTATAAATATACCACAAAAATTAATTTATTCATATAATTGCTTGGTTATTCAATATTATGATAATGTATGTACCCACTTTTACATTAGTTACAAAAATATGTTGTACCACTGCTTTGAAGAAAATCTTTCAAATTTCAAGGAGAGACGTTTTCATTTCAATTTATGTCAATATGAGAGTGGGCCATTAAATAAGTGATAGTGTTTTTAGTGATACTTATTTGTTACCCAGAAATGACATTGAGCCCTAGATGTATGATAGCATGTTACATTTACATCATTGTTATTATTACATCATCTAGAAGACTGTATCTTTCAATTATAATCTTATTGCAAATACATTTACTACAATATTGCTAAATGGAAGAGGTGAATATATAATGATACCTAATGCATTTAGTCTATCAATAATAGATAATTACATGCTTGCTTGTACTATGAAATATTTGCACTAAATACAGTTAACACAGAGCAAATTACCCAGTCATTAAATATTTTAATTAGGCATTAATTACCTGTGGTAGTTCTTGTCAAATCATAGTATAATTTCCTCAATTTGGTCAACTTAAACAGCTCCACCTAAAACATTAAGGAAGTCATTCAAGTTTAGAGACAATTGAATAAGATATATCTGAGATATATCAATTGCCTCTACATAATATGAACATATCATCCTTTATTATTTCTTAATACTTATTTGATTGCTTATAATTCCAAGTTCAGGTTTTATCGTTATCATGATAATGTACAAATAAGGTGAGGAGAGCACAGAGCTAAGATATCAGGTGATAGGTAAGTTAACTACATCACTGTACAAGATACACGAGGTGCTGAAAATAGGAAAAATTACAAAGTTTTTTTCTTAACTAACACTATTTGACTAATACTAAGCCTATATATATACCACGTAGAAAAAAACAATTAATTAATAACGATGAACCTCTAAAGTAACTGGACTGCAGCTTCGTCAGCTCTAGTGAGGCCAGAGGACTCTTTTCAGAGAGAAAAAGGGTGTGATACTAGCGCACGCGTAGTACAACTTCCTCTTTTACAGGATTCCTAATCAGAGTTATAATCCGCTTTGATCTGCTTATAAAAGCCAAAGGGCTGGCCTCGCAGCAACATGACATCCAAAGAATCCACGCCCTCTATATTGAGGCTCTGGTCAACATTTTCTACTATGACTCTAGTGTTGGATCTTTAACAAAATCGGAGTAATCATTTACATTGTGATACATAGTGCCAACATGTTAAGGTAGTACTTGTGCAACTTTATCAACAGAAAGATTTGTTGATGCAAACTGAAAGTAAAACATACTGCTTTTCCTGATGTATTATTGCATTGACTGTTTATGTAAACATATACACATTATCACGAATATTGACATCTTACATGGAGTGGATTTAAAATTGAATAATAAATATGAAATTAATAACTTTGATATAGTACATCTATTTTTCAAGCTAAGTCTCTTGAATTTCTTACTATTACAACAGAAAGTATCTCACAAGTCAAACATTGAAGAAAAGAAAAATCATCAACCAAGTTACTAACACAAAATGATCATGTGATAATAACCTTCAGCTATATCACCAAACTAACTGTTGTATCACCTATCTATACTGCCTATCATTAGATCTTTGTCCATGAATGAAATGGCCTGCGATGTTGCCTATAAATATCATGGCTTGTTGTACCCCTGAAGGCACTGACTTTGGGTCAGGATAATTCACTACTGTCAACTCTTCCATTGTTGCAATCAGTGGTCCTGCAGCATTCAGCAGAAAGTGTTGTGGACATGACAACATTCATTTTCTATGCCTCCTTTGATTATTCATTCTTGCAGAGATCTCTTCACTTCATTTCATACAGCAAAAATTTTAGCTCTTACAGTAATACTTTCACAACAACAATAATATAAACAACGATGACAGACTACGGCCATGAACATAAGAATAACAACAACATGACAAGGAGTATGCACTAAGTAGACAGTTAAACTGGAATGTATTGTTAATTCATTAGAAAAGTCCAATCAGTTATTCAATAGCATATGCTAAGGATTTCAAAGTGCCTGATGTTGCCAAACAACATGCCCAACCTGAGGAGGAGGAGGCCAAAACTTTGATCTTTGTTTAGACTCCAAACCCATACAAAAGTTTCTCTTACTGATGATATAGCCTGCTGATTAATCATAAGAAATTTTGGCTGATCAACTATGGCAGCTATGTCTTGACTGATGTCATCATAGTTTATTGACCAAAATGTTTAGCATCCTTTCACTGAAAATACATTGGTATCCACTATTGGTATCTAGTCAATCAAAATATGTTAGAAGTAAATGAAATGTTAGGGTTTAGGATGAACTTGTAAAGTGTGAATCAACTGATCAATCTCAACTTTACAGCCTGGACTTAGCTTTGCTGAAAGAGCATGATGAACAATTTAAAAACATTATATGAGGTGTCAAAAATCCTGTGATCATGATTGTTAGCCCAATTCAGATAGATAAATCCATCCTTGACAGTCTACAGTTATGAGTTATCTTAATAGCTGCTGTTATAGTTGGTTTAGGATTGATACATACTTATGACAATTCCTTGTGTTCTTTCTGACATTTATTTAGTTGTAATTCCTTGCTAGTTGGTTTAGTAAGTCATTCCTAATGTTTATTTTCTTAGTAAACAAATCTGTAGTCATAGTACAAGCTCTAATAAAGATGTCTCCTAAAGGTTTTGTTGCTCATCATACTGGCTTGTCTGAAAAAATATTGGTAAAAAGTAGAAACTCATTTTGAGTGTTACAATAGTGGCCACTGTGGCATCAATGGTTACCTTTGCAGCAATAAAACATTTAACTGGACTTTAAATTGTGTAGAAAATTTTGTATTAATGCTTATTACTAACTATTTTGTGGTTATTAACACCTACTGTTGATCTCACGACGTTGATTATAAAAAAGTTGATTTCATTGGAGTTATCTCGTGTACTACCTACCTACATCGTTAGCAGTGTTGTGGGCAGACGTTAATAAGTCAGGATAATAATTCATGTCACGTGACCAACTGTGGTCACGCCCTATTTTACTTTTACGCGCAGCTGTTCAGACTTCACGTTTTTGTATGATGACTGAGTGTGACGTTCTATCACTCCATAGAAGGAAGAGGAATAAGGCGAAGTTCCACTGTATGCACGTGAATTGACATCTAAACTGAAGCCTCCGAAAGGAAGTCATGCAATGGTAGCCTTTGTATGCCAGTTTGTCCATCAGGGCATCCTTGATCACGTTTTCACTGCACGGCAAAAATCTGCTTAGGTCAGTGTTTATAGATTGGGCCACTGTAATGGCATCTCCTCTAACATGTGTTGACTGTACAGGGATAGGCATTCTTATCTTGGATTGTAATGACCATTTCATTTGTAGATCTAGAATGTATTAAGAAGAGAAAAGGAGATTTATCCTGTAAGCTTTGTGGTCAACAGGATCAAGAGAAAGAAATGGTTTTTGTATACATGGATAACTCTAACACTTGGATTGAAGCAAAGAAGTTGTTGGGTTCCAAAGGACAAGAAGATCGTCGTGTTCGAATAGATGTGGGAGAATTGTTAAAGGTAGTAGCAAAAGGTCGTCATGTTGCTGAAGCTAACCTTTATGGTTCAGAACCTCCTCCTCTTGATACAGTATGGGAAAAAATGAGAGAAAAAGGTTGGAAAGTAATACCACATAAAAGGAGTCAAATCACTGACAAAGAAAAACAAGTAGACACTCAACTTGTAACAGATGCAACAAGAATGGCGTGTAAAACAAAACCTGGTAACAATACAATCATTTTTATTAGTGGAGATGCTGACATGAAGCCAGCAATAGTAGCTATAATAGAGGAAGGTTGGAAAGTGGGAGTGTTTATGTGGAAGCATGCAATCTCAAATGAGCTCAAAAAGTTAGCTCGTAAGGGTCGTTGTGCAATTTGTACTTTGGACAGCTACAAAGACAAAATAATGTTCAATAGTATGAGATTTCCTCTCGCTAATATCAATGACCACCTCCATATCATCCGAGCAAAAGGTATAGTTTTCATAATGAAGGCCAATTGCTTTAAAGATCATGAGCCAACAGATCTTTGGTGTAGAACAGTTTCAGAAGCTTTGGAGATACAATTTCAGTATTTTTGGATGGAAGAATTAAATGATAAAACAGAAAAATGTGTAAATAATACACTTGTTTTAGTGCTTACTGTTATGTTTAACTAATTGGACCATTATCACCTTATTGATTATTTTGTAAATATGAATCTAATTACAGTACTGTATAAATAGTCTTGACTTTTCTGATTTTTTGTAGTATTGTTGAGTATTGTTATCATCTGAGTATCTTAAGGAAAAATATAATCTTTGTTATAACGTAAAGGACATAACAAATGGCGACGAGGCTTGTTGGTGCTCTAGGACCTTTCGATCAAGGGACGACACAGTGGTCATCCTATGCTGAAAGGATGGAGGAATATTTACTAGCTAATGGCGTCACAGAAGAGAGAAAGAAAGTGGCTATTCTGCTCAGTACTATAGGTAGTCAAACGTACGATCTATTGAAAGATTTGTACACACCTGACAAGCCGAACACGAAATCTTTTGAAGAAATAGTAACGAAATTGACGGAACATTTAGAACCTAAGCCAACCGTAATAGCAGAGAGGTATAGACTGCATCAAAGACAGCAGAAAGCAGGGGAGTCGGTTATTACTTACATGGCAGCACTACGCCGTTTAGCCAAATATTGCAACTATGGCGCATTTTTTGAAGAAGCTCTCAGAGACAAGTTTGTATGCGGGCTAGCAAACGAAAGAATCAAGATGAAATTGCTCCAAGAAAAAGATCTGACGTTAGCTAAAGCCTGTGAAATCGTAACTGCTATGGAAGCAGCAGAAAAGGATACTTCAACGATGCACAATAACAAGGGAGAAGTGCACCGAATTGGAGGAAAGAAAATAAGCAGAGCTCCAAGAACAGAACAAGCCAAACCAGTAGAACGATGCTACCGTTGTAAAAAAGGTGAACATCACCCAGCAGAATGCAAATTTAAGACAGCCAAATGTTTTCACTGTGGAAAAGAAGGGCACATTGCCAACGCATGTAGAAATAAGATGAAACGAGAACAGTCAAGATCAAAAATAAAGCAGATACGAGAAGACTCTGAAGACAGTGACGGCGAGAGTGTGTTAAATGGACTGCAAGAAAAGAGTTCACAACAAAAAGCAATTATCAACGTCAAAATAAATAAAACGGAAGTGCCAATGGAAATTGACACTGGAGCTGCAGTCACGATTGTACCAAGAAGTATTTGCAGTGTGAAATTAGAACCATCAACAAGAAAATTGAGATCAGCAACTGGGCAGTTGATGAAGCTTGCTGGACAAACAACTGTGAAGGCCCAAATTGGTAAAACCACCAAATTACTTACACTGTATGTAGCGAAAGAGAAATGCCCATTGTTGTTTGGCAGAGACTGGATACAAGCATTTTTTGGAGAAAATTGGACGAGCAGGTTAACAAACCAAGTAGTACACTCAGTTGAAGAAGAAGTGTCAACAAAGCTAGACAAAATCCTTCAGAAATACAACAACACAGTCTTTAGAGCAGGACTAGGTAAGTTGAAAAGTATCACAGCTCATTTAAGAGTTAATCCAAACACACAAGAGAAGTTGTACAAACCACGAGCGGTACCATTTGCGGTAAAACCAAAACTAGAGAAGGCACTGGATGCCATGGTGGAAGAAAGAAATTTAGAAAAAGTAGATTTCAGCAAGTGGGGTACGCCAATAGTACCAGTAATAAAACCTGATGGCACTGTGAGAGTGTGCGGTGACTACAAGGTTACCCTCAACCCATGTCTAGAAGTACAGCAATACCCATTACCTAGGGTAGAAGAATGTTTTCAAGCAATGAATGGAGGAAACAAATTTACCAAAATCGATTTAGCTCAAGCTTATAACCAAATCATGTTGGATGATGAGTCTAAAAGTTTAACCACCATAAATACACATAAGGGATTGTACCGATGGACACGATTGCCATATGGAGTAGCATCCAGTCCCGCAATCTTCCAAGGGATAATGGACAAAATTTTGCAAGGACTACATCAAGTAGTGTGGTACCTGGATGATATACTCATCACAGGAGAAACAGAGGAACAACACTTAGCAAATGTGGAAGAAGTTTTGAGCCGACTAGAAAAGTATGGTCTTAGAGCTCGTCGGAGCAAATGTCAATTTTTTCAAGATTCAGTACAATATTTAGGCCATGTCATCGACAAAGAGGGAATTCACCCAGTCGAAAAGAAAGTAGAAGCAATTTTAGCAGCCAAACCTCCGAAGAATATAGAGCAACTACAATCATTTATGGGAATGGTAAATTATTATGGAAAATTTATACCTAATTTGTCAACAGTTGCTGCCCCCCTTAACGAATTAAGAAAGAAAGAAGTAAAGTGGAAGTGGACAAAGAGAGAGGAGAAAGTATTTGAACAGCTCAAGCAACAACTAGCATCAGCCAAGGTACTGGTACACTATGACCCAAAGCTACCATTGAAGTTGGATTGTGATGCTTCATCAGTAGGAATTGGAGCAGTGTTATCACATGTTATGAAAGATGGCACTGAAAGACCTATAGCATATGCTTCAAGGTCATTATCCAAAGCTGAAAGAAATTATTCTCAGATAGAGAGAGAAGCTTTAAGCATAGTGTGGGGAATTAGTAAGTTTCACACCTATCTCTATCTAAACAAGTTTACATTGGTCACAGACCACAAACCTTTGACCATACTATTCAATCCAGACAAAGCTATACCAGTATTAGCATCTGGAAGAATCCAGAGATGGGCACTCTTTTTACTGGATTATAGATACCACATACAATTTCGTTCAACCACCAAACATGGAAATGCTGATACATTGTCGAGGTTTCCGTTAGAGGATATAACACAGAAAGCAACAGATATTGTCGCATCAGTACAACAGCAACAATTTGAGGAGATACAAGTCTCAACAAAACAAATTGCAGAGAGCATCCGCAAGAACCCATTGCTAGCAAAGATACTCAGCTGTGTAAAAATGGGGTGGCCAGAAGAAATAAGTGCTGAACAACGACCATATTACCAACACAGAGAAGAATTAACCATCGAAGAAAATTGTTTACTGAAAGGAATGCAAGTAGTTATACCACCAGATTTGCGAGAGAAAGTGTTGAACTTGCTGCATGAAACACATCCAGGAATAGTAAGGATGAAAGCACTGGCCAGGTCTTATGTTTGGTGGCCTAGCATAAACAAAGACTTAGAGGATGTGGCTCATGATTGTGAGGACTGCCAACAGAACCACAAGGAGGACCAAAGAACCCCCCTTCACCCACTAGAACAACCCAACAAACCATGGCAAAGAGTACACTTAGACTTTGCTGGACCTTTCTTAGGTCAGATGTGGTTAATTGTGGTTGACGCGTTTTCTAAATGGCCTGAAGTCATACCCATGTCAACCACAACAGCTAAACATACCATACAAGAGCTGAGATTAATATTTGCTCGTTTTGGTCTGCCAGAGATTATTGTCACAGACAATGGACCACAGTTTGTCTCTAAGGATTTTGAAGACTTCACTAGTCAAAATGGTATCAGACATAGCAAGGTAGCACCCTACCATCCCAGATCAAATGGACTAGCAGAAAGATTCATGCAGACGTTCAAAATGGCAATGAAGAAGATGTCAAGAGGAGGAGGTGATATTAACCAAAAGCTAACAAACTTTTTATTAAATTACCGGAAAACACCACAATCAACAGTCAAGGAAGCACCAGCCATGTTATTGATGAAGAGGATACCAAGGAGTAGATTAGACTTACTGGTTCCAAATTTAAATAAGAAGATCATTGAAAGACAAGTGAAGCAAAAGAAATATTTTGACCAAAAGGCTATGGAAAAGAGTTTTCAGGAACAAGAAGAAGTTTGGGTGAGAGACTATCGAGGGACTACCAAGTGGGTACCAGGCATTATAGTGAAGAAAACCGGCCCTGTCTCTTATCGTGTAAAAGTACGAGAAATGGTTTGGAGGAGACATGCAGAACAATTACGTCCTCGAAATAAGGAAAGTTACCCAGCACCAGTTAGCAGTGACCCCACTGAGATTGAATTAATTCCTGGAGAGCTAGAACATACTGAACCACCTACAAATATAGTGCGTAGACCCACAAGGATTTCAAGACCTCCACAACGGTTAATTTATTACAAACCAGGAGATTCTGTTATGTATCATAATTAAAGGTGGAGGGAGATGTTATGTTTAACTAATTGGACCATTATCACCTTATTGATTATTTTGTAAATATGAATCTAATTACAGTACTGTATAAATAGTCTTGACTTTTCTGATTTTTTGTAGTATTGTTGAGTATTGTTATCATCTGAGTATCTTAAGGAAAAATATAATCTTTGTTATAACGTAAAGGACATAACACTTACAACAATAACTGCTTCTAGCTCTGACATTGCAAGAATTCTTGAATTTCACAGAACAAACCCAATTAAATTTGTTATAGAAGTAAAAACATACCTTCAATATGAACACGAACAATCTGATAATACTTCAAATGTTTTCTACAAGAGTGGAAAGTATCCTTCAAAAAGTAAATATGTAGATCTTGACTCATGTCTTTCAGATCATGATGCTAATGCTGATGATGACAGTCAGTCTGGTGAGTGGTGCTATGTGAAGCCTAAACATGAAAAGAAAAAGCATTATTCTCAACAATGCCAGGATGGAATAAGATGTCAAAAAGGTTCCTCTTGTTCATATAAGCATACTGAAGAAGAGATAGACTTTTTTGAGACAAATAATGGAATGTACTTAAGTACTCATTAATAATTATTCTAAGATAAGCTATAAGGTCATAAGTACATGTTGGTGCAATAGCAATACTGCATATTTTGAGAAGAAGCAGGAACTCTTGCCAGTGGGGATCATTTTCAGGAATATTGTCTGCAATTAAAAACAGAAATTCACGACAGAGAGTCATCATTTGGGAAGCTGACTGTTTTACTTTAGATTCAGTACGGCATATGTTAGGGTCAATGAGACAAGGTTTGGTATTTAAAAAGTCGGTAGCTCCAATTCTCTGATTTAATTCCTCAAGTGTAAAAAACTTTTCATGAACACAATAATTAAGAAGAAGTGACAAGTGATATGGTACAACTCCTTCATATAAGTCATGCATTATATCATGTGGTAGTCCACTGGTGACAGAGAAACTGGGGATTTCTTCTAGGATTGAGAGTCTGGTAATTCCATAAGATGTTGAATGATGTTCAGAAAGTGGACCTGCCAAAAGGGCACACTGCTCAAAGTGGGTGTCTGGTGTAAGTATTACACAATCACTTTTAAAAAATAGACTTTGTGATTGTTCACATGTGATCATGCACTCCCGACATATTCTTAATGCAAAGGACATGCTTTGTTTGAATCCACCTACTAAATGAGCAGCAAGGTTATCTGCTAAGAAAGCCAAAAGTCCAC
This sequence comes from Xestospongia muta, assembly GCA_963693285.1. Lineage (NCBI taxonomy): Eukaryota > Metazoa > Porifera > Demospongiae > Haplosclerida > Petrosiidae > Xestospongia > Xestospongia muta. The sequence continues at coordinate 18,919,362 of OY848917.1, forward strand.
CATGTAAAATATGGTCTATGCCTGCTATTGAAACCTTTATTCCATTACAGTACAAGGTCTTTATGTCATCAACAAATGGTGCCATAAATTCATCAATTCCATGTTTCTGAATGTCCTCATACTTTCCAAAAGCAACAAGTTGTATTGTTTTTAGAGTGGAACGATATTGTGGCCTTACATTAGCTAGAAAGTAAAACATGCACCCAAGTTTGTGCTTTCGGACATATGAACCAAGAGGATTTACTACTTCAATTTCATCGTAATAAGCCACTATTTGCAAAGCATATGGATCTGAGTTAAACAATGGATGTGAGTGAAATATTGTGCCATTGCAGAAGTCATGTAATTGCTCATCAACATTACTGTTGTGAGGATTTAAGACTTCAGTTTGAAAATCCACTAGCTTAAGGATATTTGTAAGGCTATCCAGCAAAGATATGTAATAAAATTTATCCTTTTTCAATACCTTTCTCCGTTTGTAACCCCCGAACTGATTAATCCAACTTGTCTGTTTCAATGAAATTTCTTGAGGTTCCTACAATAAGATAACGAATAATAGATGTGAGATATACAATTACAATATACTAACAATAAATTCTGATGACTAAAAACATGTAATTCATGTAATAGTTTTTCACTTACTATATAGCCCAAGTGATCTGCACAATACTTCTCAAATAAATAAATAGTATCGATACCTTCAAATGGATGAGATGGTTGTTCATTTAAAACATCTTCCAATCCGTTAATACTGCTAATGTCAATATTAGCTTGAATCAACTTTTGTCGTATTTCATGTTTTAAATTATTAACTTGTTGTGCACATAAAAGATGACAATTCTCCATTACATCAATTAAGGCAGCTTGAGAGATGTTACGACCTTCTCGAAGATGAAGAAGGAGCTTAGCAGCTTTAATAGTGTGATCAAATTGTTGAGTGGTTCTGCAATCTGTTAAAGTTACATTAGCATCAGCATATGAGCTAATAGGAGCTTCATCACTGACTAGATCAAATATGTCAAGATCATTAGCTGTAGTAGAAGGTTGAAGTGCAGTACTTGATTGTACATTTGACTCTTCAATATGTTTGTCTAATCCAAGTGCTACTCTGTGATGACGGTATATGTGGCTGTTGTAATCAGTGAATGCCTTAAATACGTGTTTGCATCCTTCGATATTACATACAATGGAGAAAGATGAATCCTTGGAATGCACCAAGCGTAGATGACTTACATGAAACGTCAAACTTGGCGAGAAGTAGCCACACAGAAGGCATTCAACAATTGGAGATGTTTCACTTGCCATCATTAATTTCCTCTATATAACTATTGATTAATTTCCTCTATATAACTACTAGCGCCAACATTATTTTTAAGCCAATCAGATCAAGCCATTTCTCAGATCAATAGAGCGTGCTAGCAATGGCTGTAACTGCTACATCAGAAGGAGAATTGGTTAAGTTCAGCCGTGATATCGACCCCGTGAATCTTGCTATGTTTTTACAGGATAATGGCATACCGTCAGACGTCTGTAACGTATTGGAAAGTAAGTACCGAGAAACACTGACATATGAATACTGAATTGATGTTACAGGTAATGATATTGATGGCGAAGCCTTCTTAGAATTGACAGAAGATGAAGTAAAGTCTCTCGTGTCCAAGCTTGGTGTGGTAAAGAAAATACTAAGATTACAGGCTAAGGTAGGCTATTCTTTGTTTATTCCATTTAGTTATGATGACCTGTGAATAAATATAATTCAATTGTATGTTTATGGATAGACCTTTTCAGCTTCAACGTGTGAAGGAATGTTAATAAGATTCACGACGTGGGTGCGGTCAGGTTACACCCACTGGGGGGAAGAAACTACAGTAGCTAATGTGAAAGAATGTAATCATAAATGCATATGAGCGACTACTTACTATCTATCGATCCTGTATCGAAGAAAAGGTACCTCAAACGCCTTGAAGTATTGGGGCTTATGGAGAAAGATGATCCTTACCTGGAAGAGAATCAGTTAAAGCGGTTTTCAGACAGTATGTCTGCATGGCCCCAGATCAAGCATGGACACATATGTGGATATTTCATTAGAAGACCTGGTGTTTATAGTCAACAGGAGCTACTAGAATGGAAAAGCCTACTGGTACTGTGACCATTGCAGGAGTTAATTTTATGTTGTATGCATGTACCTCAGCCTGCATGCCATAATTTCTTAATAACATTGTTTTACAGACTTCACTTTGAAATATAAACATGGTATAGTATAATAGTTTACTTTTCTTCTTAGAGAGGCATTTTCCTTTCTTAATGCATCCACATTGAAGTCAGGAGTTTGTGTTTCTTTATCATCTTTATCAACAGTGAGTTCCTCAGTTTGAGTACACTGATCAACATGACTAACATTAGTTTAACTCTAGTGAATTTTGTTAATCAATAAAATGGTTGCCGCTTGAAGAGAGAAACCAGTACGGTAGGAAATACATTATAACTGTAAAAGTTTAATTATATAGATAGGTAAAATAAATTGAATATAACTATTGTGTACGAGAATGAATACAAACAGAAGTATTACTGAAATCAGACTTTGATAACCAAAAAGAATTATCATAGGCGGATGAGGCACTTATATTTTGGGGGGGGGGGGGGGGGCTCACACCATAACTATGTGATGAATATGCAGACACCAATGTACCCATAATGCAGAAAGTATGTTTGATATAATCACAATCAGTATTACCAACATTAATTTAAAATGTACCAAAGTATTTCCTTTACTCATCATTTACCATAACAAATTCCTTAGCTATTTCAACAAGATTACACTCATTAGTTATGCATTTGTGTACATGAAGGACCAGACAATTGTTAAGCCATTTTTCCGTCATTGTGGCCTGCAAATATGTCAAAACTTTTGACAGTTTCATCAACACCAATAAGATTAACTTAGATTCTTTTTGTGGGGTAAGTAGCAAGAAATAAAAATTTGGGAGGGCTGAGCCCCCTCTTTCTAAATATTGGGGGGGGGGGCTCTAGCCCTTCCAGCCCCCCCCCTTCAGCCTCCTATGATTATAAAAATTATGAGAGTGGTAAATTGATAATATATTGTAATGTACAAAGGTGCTGGTCTGTGTTGTTTTACTTTCTCTAGTAATTTCTTTTTAATGTCTTTGTCATCATATTATGTTTGTCTAACCATCTTTTAATATCATTTTTTCTTTTTTGCAGTTGTTGGAGGTTTGTCCTTTTGTTTGCTATGGTATGAAGCATTGTCTAAAACTATCACAGATGTAGGTGGAATGTTTGGAAGTAGCTGTTGTGTAAACCATTCTATAAAGTGTTCTGAGTTCATTTCGTCATGATAGTCTGCTGAGTTTGTCTTAGATCTAAAAACCAAGTCTGCACCTGGAACCCAACCTTCCACTCCACCAGCATGAACCACACACAATCAATCATTGACCTTTCCCACTTGGCACCTTCCATCCTTCTTTACCATCAACGTCTACCCAAATATGTTCTTTACAGTGATGTGTGTTTACCATGTTATGTAAGTATATTATTATTGTCCTTTTGTCATTTCTTAGTTTACGTATCATTTGCAAGTATGTATGTCTTTGTTCCAGTATATTACGTTGTTCACATATGTATTGTTTATTGTCTCTTTTCTTGTATGAAAACCCCAACTCTTGCAGAACCTTCTATAGACAAAACGTACTACCTCTGAAAACTCCATCCTCTTTTAATTTAGCTAAAATAGTAGTCAATATGGGATATTGTCGTTGTGTGTAAAAGCTATGTAATTAAAGCATCTAGACTGCATCTTCGTCAGATCCAGCTGATTATTTCCAAAGAACAAGTGAAACATTCCAGCATTCCAACATTCATCCTACTATACCCTCCCATAAAATATTATATAAACACACTAGCTATGTTTTTATAAACATTATGAATAATTATTAATATTATAACTATGATTTAATTATAAAAATGTCGAGTCTCTGATGTTTGCTCAGTTGTCATATACTGGGCCATTATCACCATCTGTTGGTTGACACAGAGTGTACACCTCTTTCCATTGGTCCTTTCTTGTGCTTAATATACATATCAGGGAATTATTTTATTCAACTCAATCTAACTGCAATCATCTTTTAAACATATTAATGTGGAATATACATATACATGTTCATCAAGAAAGAGGCATCTGCTTTGTACAAAGATCAACAAAAGAAAAAATGTCACCTGAAATGAGAGAGAGAGAGAGGAATACAAAACAAAACTGATTTCAATGACAAAATCTATATTAAATAATCACTAGCTATAGTCTATAAAAGTATCATCACACACTCATTACCCTGAATGTTGACATCTGCATATGTACATTAAAATTAAATAAATAACTTGGACTATTAAGTATTGAGTATTGCAAAATATAATGCGTACATAACACATGATATAATATATGCGATATTTGAGGGCTATATTGAGATTTAAACATCATGTCTCCATTACATAATGAAGGATAGAAATACAGACAGCTATATGTAATTCTATTTCTCAAAATTATACATATTCAAAAAAGTTCTTTATAAGGAGAGGCTGTTAATGCAATTGATCCCATCTACACTAATTTACTTAACGCAAGTGTACAGTGTAGATGGCGACAGCAATCTAATTGGATTGATAAATAAATACAGAAGTCATATCATTTCATTGTAAGTGCCAAACAAGGTTATAATAATCATAGATGTATCTTTATTTGGATTACGACAAGAGTATTTTGTTCATCACTATCAAATACCTCTACGGAAATCTAGTGGGACAGTCTGACCTTTGGTCATTGCCAGCGGGACAGTTCACAACTTAGGTCAAAAATGTTAACATTTAATGTTTAGGATTTATGGATAGGGATCAGTATTAAAATAATATGCTAATCTCAGACTGTCTCCCTGGGGTTATATATCCTTCTATAACTACAATAACTACAATATGACTTCATGTTATATATGAACTGTACAACAACACAACAAATTTTACGTATGAAGTATATATTTGATGTTATGACATTACTAAACCAGGTGCAGACATAACTAATCAATTATTTTTCAACCTTTGTATCAACCTATTAATTTTTTCCAACACATTTATTCCATGTATTCAATTATAGCATTGTTGATGTAAAGTGAAATCAATTTAGTGTAATTAAGTTAATTATGTTATCTTTTACAGACAAATACAACATAGATTTTCATCCATTAATTTCACAACATCCCAATCTACTAATATAAGCCTTTGACACACTCTGTATGTGACCACACACATTATAGCATTGAATGTATAAAAAATAAACATTTATCAATGGATGCTTTAATCAGTGAAAAGTTAAGAAATATTTCTATTGTACTACATTACCTATCTCACTAAGCTGAATACTTATAATATATTATATCAATTCTAATAGTATATCAGTGTATTATGTGAGCACAACAGATCATGGACATTTCTGTTGAACTATTGAATGCTGAAAGTTACTTATATCGAAAAGAGTTCACTATATGGACTTTTAAATAAAAATGTAGTTCCCTCAGAAGATATTAAAGAAAAGCATCAAGTAGTTACAGATATTGTTAGTCTTTGTATGCCCACAAGTCAATTGTGTGCATTGTGATGTCAGCATTAGTCATTTGTACTTGAACACTAGGTAGTGTTACTGGCATTACTCTAAATTTATACACAATTAAATATCTGTAACTACAGTCTTCAACTTGAAGGCATTCACTATATGCTTTATTGATCAACTTATTACATCTGCATATTTGTATGCCTCATTGTTATTAGCAATTGTTAATTGTTAGATAGAATACGATAATGAGAAAGCTAGTTTCTTATATGACTGATTAAGCCATACCCACTGCTCACTCAGCTAATTCCAACTATTTTTTTACAAATAGTGGCAATCTGCCTAAAGTTAAGATCCTGTTCTATTATACATGTAAACATGTTGATACTATTAATGACATTGATTAATATTAATATATTTGAGATTACATTGGGTGGTTCTTGGTGTAACTGGACTATGATGACATCATAACTCTATGATACATAATGAATTAGTGATGTCATTATATTGATGACATTACCTAAACTCTAAACCAAACCTATCATTATTAACTCCGTGACACATAGAGATGTCATCATAGGACATGTTGTTACATCATCAGTCAAGTTACACCAAGTAGCACCCATTACAACGGATAAACAATATTTGTTACCAATTTAAATAATTCTAATTTTCCATTCATGAAATTTAGAATTGAAAATCCATTTAGAAGTAATATAGGCTAAGTATGTATACTAGCATATATGTATTGTGTATACTCATGTAGTACATGTATGTATACTTATATACACACTGTGTACATATAGTAAGCATACATATATACCAGTATACACAGTATAATCATATTAATACATTCACATAGGTATAATTATATACTCAGAGCTAATAATTAATTATGGGTTATACACTGAGATAAAGTCTCTTCTGATTAGTGCTTATAAACTTTCTGAATAGCAGTCATCAACCTAGTAGATTATTTATTTAAATTTCTAAAGATTACCACAACATTTTAAACATGAAATCAAGGAATTTCATCAATTCATTACGAGCATGGCAGAAAATATTATAAGCAAACATCAGATTTAAAATATAAGATATAGTAGTGTTACAATATAAATATTAATATTATAGACTATATTAGATTACTGTTCGATCATTACGTAAAATGATGAATAAATAATTTGCTGACTGTAAAGGATTACGGCAACAGCTGGAACAAGATAGATGTAAATTGCCTTGTATATAACATGATAGGACCATTCCAAGAATAGCTTTATTAAGGTGAGTTACAATTATACTAGCAAAGCCTAACTAAAAGTATACAGTCAATAAATGCCATAAATGTTTTAGGATCGATGACACAACAGTCTATAGCTCTCATATAGAGATATATGTATGCTTGTGTACAATAGACTATAATAGCTTCAAGTGTCACTTGATCCTACATGTTTGATATATAATATCTACATCACTGTTCACTAAAAAAGATGTGTAGAAACAAAACTTAGAAATTGTATATCTCAACACAAAAAGTGTGAGGAGCTATACTGTTCCATAAAAGAACAGGAACAACCACCTTTACAATATACAGAGACAAAAACAACTGGTGACATTGTTATTAACGAATACCATAATTTATCATATTACTATGAATATTGTTTGGGTAATGGTCTGGTTTACCTACTAATTTATGTCTACTAAATGTAAATTTGTATAATTATTTTCATTAATAGTGTTATAGTTCACTTTGTTGTCCAGACATCAACTTGAAAAAGAAGGAATAATAAAAACCATTTCTTTAATATAGTAATAGGCAAAAGTGAGTAGGTAAGCCCTGCATAAAGTACATTAATTAGATCTTTTATAATTTCACATGCCAGTCACATGATATCATCATATCAAGACAACCTCTATAGTCAAACCAAAGATGTAGTTGTTTTCAAAAAGTTTAAATTTGATCACATGATAGATTTGTATGAATATATATATATATATTATTTCATCATATCATTGTATTATTCTATGGAAATATACACTAATGAATATGATTAGTTCTTACTCTGTGTGTTATATTATTCACTAATTAAAGCTTATAGTAGTCTGTAACTCAAAAAATGCCTATCTTAGCTTAGCTTACTGTAAACTCTAATACTTTACTGACTATAGAACAATCAAACCTTTGTGATCATAGATTGAGTTTACAATTTTAGTTTTGCAATGTGGCTAAAACTGTATCATTTAAAATATACATTACTAAACAATAATCATAATCTTATTCTATAAAAGTTACTTTTAATGAAGAAATCTTTTACTTTAGATAATATTTTCTTTCAGTATATTCATGAACAAATGTGTCAGGCTCACTACTAATCCATTATTTCTCAAATATTCTAAACTATACCTCTTCCGGTATAAGTCTTGTGACCAGTAACGTAAAGATAATAACTGACAAGTGTCTTAAAAACAACTGCAAAGAGCCAAACTACCAAGTAAAGGTTAGCTCCTAACAATACTGTGTTCACATGTTATCATAATTACATAACCATGAATAGAATATCATGACATCAGAATAGGTTACTGATGATATAATATACATTGTATTAGCATAACGCTAGTAAGACTAGAATGTGCTTGTGAGATGATATTAACAATTTTTATCAGGATAAAGCACTTTGATATAAGTAATGGCACTTTTGGTATCAATGGCATAATATTAGACAAAAAGTTCAATAATATATTCTGACTCAAACAGAACAAACTACAAAGGTAGCTCTTTTACACACACACACACACACACACACACACACACACACACACAATACATGTATAGTATACTATATGTGCTATATATAATGATTACATAGTCATAAAACTATAACACAATTTTTGATTGCTATATACCTCTACTTTCACTATATATACACTATGTTGTATATGTCAATACCTGTACTACTAATATCTCTCTGTATTTAACACACTGTATTTACATGTTATTACTACACATTGTTTCTCTATATTGTTTGTAATTATAAGATACGCCTCCTTCCGCTAGTCTCGTGATCACATGATAGCTAGCATATGATAAAGAAGAATCGTATTTAATGAGATCAAATGGTACGTAAGTAAACTATACTATGTACTAGAAGTCATGAATATCTAAAAGACATACAAAGATGTCTATGATATGTGTAGTAGGAGAACCTTTAAATGATATTCATCAATCATTGGTATTCCTTACTACACAGACATCCTACATCTTTGACAAATTACTTTGAAACATATTTTTTCTTATTTGCAGAATATTGAGGAAGACAATAAAAGCATTCAAACAATGGAATTAGTGATACTAAGAAAAACTGGATGTTTTGGTATCCAACATGTACGCAACGTTTCTTATCAATCGGATCACAAGGAGAAACAAGAATGTTATCAATACTTATATTCAGAAGAAATTTCAGAAGACAGAGGTCATAATTCACTTATGATTAGTGGATTACTAATATTGTCAGGTATAGAACATTTTATAGGTTAATCCAGCATGCAATACCACACCTTAGTATTATATGGTATTAACTTTAATGTAGCTTCATAAAGTTAATAACTTTAATTATTCAGTATTGGGAAGAGCTTACATGCAAAACTCACTATAGCACTTCAATAGCATATCTATACTACATTATCACAGTGATATCAAGTACTTTATGACAACTAGTCTGCCATGTTTTCCTTTATTACACATACATATATTTAGTACGTAGTCATATGTTTCTGACATTTTACTCTGAAACACAACTTTTATAGTTACAGAAAGTGGAAATGATGAGTGGTTATATCAAGATGAACATTCAGTTGACAGAGGTCACAGATCAATCATGATCAGTGGACTACTAAATTACTAATGCTGTCAGGTATAGGACATTTTACATATTAATTGTAATGCCACATCTAAATTCCATAAGGGCTTGCTATGTTAATAAGGTCATTGTAGCTTTATAACAATTCAACAAAGGATTTGTTATTTGTGTGTTAAAAAACTAAGATATTATCAAGTGATGATACCGAAAGACCTCTCTAACATAGAAAAATTAAGATATTGCTCCAATGAAATCTTTGGGAATAAATATCAAGCCTCCACAATATGGGATAAGTTGTTGCTATAGATTGGTGTAGTTAATAATGTATTAAGTTAAGCTCGTAGTGCCACCACAATTAATGTAGTAAATGAAAATATTAACAGATAACATACCCAGGTGGGACAAAATGGTGGACAATAAAAGGTTCAAAACATTACAAAATGATTCTCTCTAAAAAATAATTTATTTAGCAAATGTTTTATATTTAAGATCTGCTGGGCTTTTCATGTTTTCGTCAGATAGTCTGAATTTGCTAGTAATTATTACTTTTCTATCTTAGTGAGGTAATCATAAACTAACATAGTATTGTGAATCTTAACTTGAATTATTTTCAGTACTGGTCTGAGCATCGACCAAATTACAAAATACACCATAGCTCTTCAATAGCATAGGTATACTTACATTATCACAATGATATCTAGTCACTCCTGTCAAAGATATAGTCCACTAACTAGAAGACTTACACATTATACAAGTAGATAGCATTTTTAGATTATGAGATCGGAAGTGCTGTACTTGACACTAAGTAATTTAGGAATCAGTATGGATAATATCTAGTACTAAATGAATTGTAACTTACACTTGCACAAAAACTCTATGTGGGCAAAAGACATCCATCACTATGCATAAAAGTAACAATAACTAATATATTTGGTAATTAAATGGGTGTGGTATCAATTATATTGCCTATATAATAGTCATGGCAGTGATCATACAGACTCCAAGCAAGTACTCAATAGTAGAAATTAGAAATGTAGTGTCAATGTATCAAGTACTTGAGGTGTCATATCAATCATGTATAAACAACTCAACACTGATATAGTGGGTGTGACTACTAGTGAGATCAGTGATATTTAATTATTGTAGCTAGTCAGTCTGAAATTAAATAAATGGCTTATCCACAAACTCTAGTGCTTTGCAATTAACTATTAATAAAATATCTTGTTCCTTAACAAATTAATTACTAAATCTTTTTCAATAGATCCACAGGTTCATGTCCAGAAATGACATAAACAGGTTAACCAACACTACATCAAAACACTTGTCAACATAATGGATTTCACAGTTATTCACATCACTCTATAACAGTTAATTCATTTTGCTATACACACAATCACTAATACATGGTCATGTCATCTGTATATCTATATTAAGTATATGTTTATTAATAATTCTAATGTTTAACATTAAGAATAATTAAGTTAGAAAGTACAAACTTCAGAAGGTGGTCATTTTAGAAGCATGCCTCCTGTACAGATTTCTACATTTGTTTCTCAATTTCACAAAGTACATTGTAATAAGATGAAATTAGTGGGAAGTCATAAAATTAACCAAGTGAAACCTTCAGTATCTGAAGCTCATTGTGTGCTGTTTATTCAACAGGTTCTGACATGGTATTGTCAGTGTTGTGCTATCTTTATACTGTTCCTATACGTATCCTAAAATATTCTTAAACTCTAGGCATAGTACTTATGTGTGTACATACTGCCAATTTCTGATCATACTTTTTTTATATGTACAAATAGTATAAGGAAATAGTTAAATTTAATAGCTTATAAAAATACTGCTTTAAGAGCAACATTTCAAGAAACTTCAATGACTTTACTAGCCATCATTGACTCATGTGGAATAGGCATTAAGTGAAAAGAAGGAGCTAGTAAGTGCACATATTGTTTCTGTGACCTGCAACATACAAGTCCTATATGCACTTATCCCAGCTATATCCTCCCTTACCAAAGGGTCGTCAATACCAAACCATTATTTTATCAAAAAAACCTAAACACCTGAATATAATAATTGTGAAGACTTTTTGAATAATCATCAATATAAATGGTTTTACTCACAAAATGATCTGTCATCTATATCCACTTAAATCCAATCCAACAAAGCTGTTATCCAGATTAATCAAATAGTCAAAGGGTGTGGTCACTTTAGTCCTCTTGAAATTATCGTTGAAGTAATTGATAATTAATGTATTACGTACATTAATTTCAAATAGATTATCCATAAAGAGCACTAAATATACATTAATACTTACTATTAAAAGCTAAAATAAAAGTATAACAGCTGAGTGTATATCCCTATTTTACTAAAGAATCCATAACTGCTATAGGTAGTATAAACGAGAACCATTATAACAAAGAATAAAAGTGTATGTGTGGACAGATGTTTCTAATTCTGGGGTGGCAAACATGGCATCTACACCAACAGTTATATTTCAAAATACCAAATCCTTTACATCAAATAGTAAATTTTAGACTCTATTTACTCTAATAGCATATCAAAGTTAATAATTGAATTAGTATCATTGCTGGTGTGTGATTTAAACAAAATTTGTGGAGGCATAAAAAACTGAATTGATATCAATAGAATATAGGCAGTATTAAGACAGAACTATACATTAAACTCATTTAATAATGACTAACCTCTTATAATTAAAGTAACTAGACTGCATCTTCGTCACTCCAGCTGATTATTTCCAAAGAACAAACGAAACATTCCAACATTCATCCCACTATATACCCTCCCACAAAATACTATATAAACGCAAATTGCTATGTTTTTATAAACATTATGAACATTATGAATAATTATTAATATTATAATTATGATTTAACTTTAAAAATGTCTAGTCTCTGATGTTTGTTCAGTTTTCATATATTGGGCCATAATCACCAGCTGTTGGTTGACACTGAGGGTACACCTCATTGTACACTGCATTGGTACTTCTTATGTTTTAAACATATTGATGTGAAATGGCTTCACATGTTCATCAAGAAAGAGGCATCAGCTTTGCATGAAGGTCCACAAAAAGGTCACCTGAAATGAGAGAGAGAGAGAAATATATAATCAAACTAATTTGAAATACAAAGTTGCTTTATAAGTGGAGGCTCTAATGTGATTGATCCCACCCATTAATTTATTTAACGGAAGTGTATAATGTAGTTCTAAATTCAGCGACAGCAATCTAATTGGATTTATAAATAAATACAGAAGTCATATCATTTCATTGTAAGTGCCAAACAAGGTTATAATAATCATAGATGTATCTTTACTTGGATTACGACAAGAATATTTGGTTCATTACTGTGAAATATTTCACTTCTCTAAAAAAAACTGTAAAGAACCAAACTACCAAGTAAAGGTTAGCTCCTAGCAATACTGTGTTTACATGTCATTAGAATTACAATAACCATGAATAGAATATCATGACATCAGAATAGGTTACTAAATTTATAATTTACATTGTGTTAGAATGATGCCAGTTAGACTAAAATGTGTTTGTGAGATGATATTACACATGTTATCAGGAGATAGCATCTTGACATTATTTTGGCATATTTGGTATTAATGGCATAACATAAGATCTATATTGACTGATTCAAAATGGACAAACTACATATATAATTATATATGAGTGTGTGTGTTATATTGATATATTATATATACAAATATCATATGTCATATGTACCACATACAGTGATTATATATTATATAGTCTTAAACCTATCAAACACTTTTCAATATACTCAAACTTTATACCACTAGTGGTAAGCTTTGGTTTGTAATCACCATTTTATATCATTAAATGGGAAATGCAGCATACACTATGTTGTATATGTTATTAACTGTACTGCTAATATCTCTCTGTATTTAATACACTGTATATACATGTTATTACTACACATTGTTTCTCTTTATTGTTTGTAATTATAGTATATGCCTCCTTCCGCTAGTCTCGTGATCACATGATAGCTAGCATATGATAAAGAAGAATTGTTTTTAGTGAGATCAAATGGTACGTAAGTAAACTATACTATGTACTAGAAGTCATGAATATCTAAAAGAAATACAAAGATGTCTATAATATGTGTAGTAGGAGAACCTTAAATGATATTCATTCAATCATTGGTATTCCTTACTACACACACATTCCACATCTTTGACAAATTACTTTGAAACATAATTTTTTCCTATTTGTAGAAAATGGAAAAAAAAATAAAAGTGTTTGAAAAATGAAAGTAGTAGTACCAAGAAAAACAGGATGTTTTGGTATCAAAAATGTATACAAAGTTTCCAATGAATCTGATCACAAGGAGACACAAAAGTCTAATAGTCATTTATATTCAGAAGAAAATTCTTCAAAAAAAGTAAGTGTTCTGAAAACAGAACTAGTAGTACCAAAAACTGATCACAAAGAGATACCAAAATCTTATGAGTGGTATATTCAGAAATATATTCAATTGACAGTAGAGGTCATAATTCCCTTATGATCAGTGGATTACTAATGTTGTCATGTAAATAATTATCATATGTATTAAAAGCATTATACTTCTATCTTTTTTATCATAGCTGGATTTATTGGTACTCCATCTGGTGTTACTGATCTTTCTCTTACTGATACTAACTATGTTGTTACTAACTTGACTTGTAATGCTGACTTTGAGTGTACTAACACTACATTATCACAGTGATATCAAGTACTTTATGACAACTGATCTGCCATGGTTTTCTTTATTACATGTACATATTTATAGTCATATATATGTCTGACATTTACTCTGAAATACAACTTGTTTTAGTTGCAGAAAATGGAAATGATGAGTGGTTATATCTAGACAAACAATCAGTAGATAGAGGTCACAAATCACTTATGATCAGTGGATTACTAATGCTGTCATGTATAGGACATTTTACATGTTATTTGCAATGCCACACCTAAATTCCATAAGGGCTTGCTATGTTAATAAGATCATTGTAGCTTTATAACAATTCAATAAAGGAATCGTTATTTGTGTTTAAAAACTAATACCGTAATTCATGAAAAGATTGCATGCATCTTAAAATTGCGATTGCGAGTTTTGGCAGGAAATCACATTTAAAAATCTCGTAATCCTTAAGTCCTTAAGAGTCATCATATCAAGTGTGTTTATGTCCCTGAGAAGTGCACTGACATATTGCTACCTCTTGATGTGTCAGTAAATAAGTCAGTGAAAGATTACATGCGTGGAAAATTTTGTTTATGGTATGCTGCTGAAGTGTTTAAACAGCTTGAACAAGGAATGGAGCCAGAAAATGTAACTGTTGATACAAGAATGTCAGTCATGAAGGAGATAAATGCAAAGTGGATTGTCGGAGTATATGATTATCTCAGGAGCAAACCAAATCTGAATCTAATTGTGTACTGTTTATTCAACATGTTCTTACATGGTATTGTCAGTGTTATGCTATCTTTATACTGTTCCTAGACCTATCATAAAACTTTCTTAAACTCTAGGCATAGTACTTATATGTGTACATACTGCCAATTTCTGATCATACTTTTTATATGTACAAATAACATAAGGAAATATTTAAATCCAATAGCTTATTGGCATATAAAAATACTGCTTTAAGAGCAACATTTCAAGAAAATTCAATGACTTTACTAGCCATCATTGACTCATGTGAAATAGGCATTAAGTGAAAAGGAGGAGCTAGTAAGTGCACATATTGTTTCTGTGGCCTACAACAGCTATACAAGTCCTATATGCACTTATCCCAGCTATATCCTCCCTTACCAAAGGGTCGTCAATACCAAACCATTATTTTATCAAAAAAACCTAAACACCTGAATATAATAATTGTGAAGACTTTTTGAATAATCATCAATATAAATGGTTTTACTCACAAACTGATCTGTCATCTATATTCACTTATATCCAACAAAGGTGTCATTCACATTAATCAATAGTTAAAGGGTGTGGTCACTTTAGCCTTCTTGAAATTATCATACTGATAATTAATCTATTACTTACATCAATTTAAATAGGTTATCCACAAAGAATACTAAATATACATTAATGCTTATTAGTAAACACTAAAATAAAGATATAACAGGTGAGCGTATGTCCATATTTTACTAGAGGATCCATAACTACTATAGCTAGTATAAATATGAACCTATTTGAACAAGAATACGAGTGTATGTGTGGTGATAAATTTCCAATTCTGGGGTGGCAAACATAGCATCTACAGTACAAATTATATTTCAAAGTACCAAATTCTTTACATATTGTTAGTATGTGATTTAAACAAAATTTGTGGAGGCATAAAAAACTGAATTAATATCAATAGGTTATAGGCAGTATTAAGACAGAACTATATATTAAAGTCATTTAACAATGACTAACCTCTTATAATTAAAGTAACTAGATTGCACCTTCGTCAGCTCCAGCCGATTATTTTCAAAGAACAAAGGAGGATTCCAACATTCCAACATTCATCTCACTATATACCCTCCCACAAATACTAAACCCACTAGCTAAGTTTTTATAAAATTATGAATAATAATTATTAATATTATCATTATGATTTAGTTTTTAAAATTGTCTAGTCTCTGACGTTTGCTCAGTTTTCATATACTGGACCATAATCACCAGCTGTTGGTTGACACTGAGTGTACACTTCTTTCTGGCATTGGTACTTTCTCGTGGTTAATATATATCAGATAATTATTTATTCAACTCAGTCTAACTGCATCATGTTTTAAACATATTGATGTAATATGGCTTCACATGTTCATCAAGAAAGAGACATCAGCTTTGCACAAACGTCTAGAAAAGAAAAAGATCGCCTGAAACGAGAGGGAGAGAATGAGGAATGAATAGTCAAACTAATTTAAATTACAAAACATATTAACGTATTACTAGCTATAGTCTATAACAGTATTATCACATACTCATTATCCTGAATATTGACATCTGGATATGTACATTAAATTTAATAAATCATTACTAGGACTATTAAGAATTGAGTATTGCAAAATATAATGCGTACATAACACATGATATAAATATATGTAATATTTGAGGACTATATTGAGAATTAAACATCATATCTCCATTACATAACAAAGGGTGGAAATAAATATAGCTATATGTATCCTTTTTCTCAAAATTATGCAAAGTCAAATAGTGCTTTATAAGTGGAGGCTTCTAATACAATCGATCCCACCCACTAATTTATTTAACGGAAGTGTACAGTGTAGATGGCGACAGCAATCTAATTGGATTTATAAACAAATACAGAAGTCTTATCATTACATTGTAAGTGCCAAACAAGGTTATAATAATCATAGATGTATCTTTGTTTGGATTACGACAAGAATATTTGGTTCATTACTGTGAAATATCTCTACAAACGTCCAGTGGGACAGTCTGACCTTTGGTCATTGTCAGTGAGACAGTTCACAACTTAGGCCAAATTGTTAACATTTAAAGTTTAAGATTTAGGGGTAGGGATCAGTATTAAAGTAACATGCTGATCTCAGACTGTCTCCCTGGAGTTTTATATCCTTTTCTAACTACATCCCAATCTACTAATATAAGCCTTTTTACACATAATGTATGTGACCACACCCATTATAGCATTGGATGTATAGAGCTGTTGAATGCTGAAAGCTACTCATATTAAATAGTATATTAAAAATGTTCACTATGGTCTTTTAAATAAAAATGCATTTCACTTCAATTAAGATATTTAAGGAAGTAGTTACATATAATGTTACACTTTGCATACCCATGAGTTAATTGAATGCATTGTGATGTCAGTATTACTTAATAGTATATGAACACTAGGTAGTACTGTTGGCATTACTCCAAATTTATACACTACCAAATATCAATACCCTTAATTCTTGACTTGAAACAATATTTTATGTTACAAATGGATGGTGATCTGTCTAAGTTTTAGGTCCTGTTCTATTATATATGTAAATAGGATGATACATATATATTGATACTATCTATTACATTGATATTGATTAATATTAATATATTTAAGATTACATCAGATGAACAAAATTTGTTACAAATTTAAATTAGTTTAATTTTCCATTCATGAAATTTAGAATTAAAAATCCATTTTGAAGTAATATATGCTAACTATATATATTAATTTTCATATATGTATACTAATGTACATGTGTGTATACTGGTGTACATGAATGGATACTAGTACATACTGTAGTATATATGTACATATATGTATACTTGTGTACATATAGTAAGCATACATGTATACTAGTATACACAGTATAATCATATTAATACATTTCACATAGGTATAATTATGTAGTCAGAGCTGATAATTATATATGGGGTATACACTAAAATAAAGTCTCTTCTGATAGGTGCTTATAAAATTTCAGAGGAATAGTCATCAAACTTGTAGGCTATTTGTTAACTTCCTAAAAATTACCACATTTTAACTTGAAATCAAGGGATTTCATCAATTCATTACAAACATGGCAGAAAATATTATAAGTAAGCATCAGATTTAAAATATAAGATATAGTAGTGTTACAATATAAATATTAATATTATAGACTATATTAGATTACTGCTTGATCATTACGTAAAATGATGAATAAGTAATTTGCTGACTGTAGAAGGATGCGGCGACAATTGGAACAAGATATATGTGAATTTCCTTGTAAATGACACGAGAGAATCATTCCAAAAATACTTGTATTAGCTTGAATAAAGGTTAGTATAAACATAATGACAAAGCCTAACTCAAAGAATGCAATCAATAAATGTCACAAATTATTTAGGATTGATGATACGACAGTCTATAACTGTCACATACAATATTATATAAAAGCTTGTGTACAATAGACTATAATAGCTACAAGTGTCACTTGATCTTACATGTTTATGATATATAACATCTACTATATTGTTCACTAAATAAGATGTGTAGAAACAAAGCTTAGAAATTGTATAGATCAACAAAAAGTGGGTGGAGCTATACTGTTCTATGCAAGAATGAGAACAACAACCTCTACAATCTACAGAACAGAGACAACTAGTGACTTAGTTTTAATGATATAATATATAGTGCTCATTAGCCATATTACTATGAAAAGTGTTAGTGTAATGGCCTAGTTTGCTTACTTAGTCTACTAAATGCAAATTTTGTGTGTATACATCTTTATATTTTATCATTTTATTATATTGTTCTATACAAACTAATGATTATTATTGTGTGTACAACAGCATTTGCTCATTAAAGCTTATAACAGTCTCTAACTTAAGAAAATACATATCTTAGCAACACTATAGTTCAATTACAAACTCTAATACTTACTAAAATGTAGAGCAATCAAAACAATCTTTTGTGATCTCAAATTTGGTTTAGAATTTTAGTTTTACAATGTGGCACAACATGTATCATTTAAAATGATAGAAATGTACATTACATAACAGTAATCATTACTTTATACTATATAACTGTATTACTTGTAATGAAATCTTATATTTTAGGATTTATTTTTACTACTTTCACAAACACACATATCAGGTCACTATTAATCCATTATTTCTCAAAAGTTCTAAGCAACACCTCTTCCAGTATATGTCTCGTGACCAGTAACGTAAAGATAATAACTGACAAGTGCCACCACTTCTCTAAAAAATAACTGTAAAGAGTCAAACTACCAAGTAAAGGTTAGCTCCTAACAATACTGTGTTTACATGTCATTAAAGTTACAATAACCGTGAATAGAATATCATGACATCAGAATAGGTTACTAAACATATATTATACATTGTGTTAGAATGATACCAGTTAGACTAAGATGTTTTTGTGTGATGATATCACTACATATTATCAGGGAATAGCATTTTGACATCATTTTTGGTACATTTGGTGTCAATGGCATAATATAAGATCAATATTGACTGATTCAAAATGGACAAACTACATATATAATTATATATGTGTGCGTGTGTGTATATTGTATATAAATATTACATATATATATATTATATATACAAATATCATATATTATATGTATCACATATAGTGATTATATATTATATACTCTTAAAACTATTAAACATTTCGATATACTCAAACTCTATACCACTAATGGTATAAACAGCACTAACAATAGTTTAGTTTTCTAGTTATCATTATAATGAGATATAGAACAAACTACACTTATCTTCTCTTTGTCATCACTTGTAATACTAATTTCTCTTAATATTTAACACGATACATGCAGTATACACGTCATTATTACGTATTATTTCTATGAACTCACGCCTCTTTTCATAGTCTCGTGATCATATGTAAATAGCATATAGTAGAAGATAGCATGAGTAAGATAACTAACAGCTGAGACAAAGTGATAAGTAAGTAAACTTAGCTCCTAACAATACTGTGTTTACATGTTCTCATAATTACAATAACCGTGAAGAGAATGTCATGATATCAGAATAGATTATAGGAGACAGTATAGTATACATTGTATTAGCATGATGCCTTTTTATATTAAATGTGTTTGTGAGATGATACTAACTATGTTTTATTGGGAGAGAGCACTTTGATATTACTAATGGCACTTTTGATATCAATAGCATAATATAAGAGAAAAAGGTAAGTAATATAGTCTGACTCCAAATGGACTAACCTACA
The DNA here is from genome assembly GCA_963693285.1 of Xestospongia muta. Lineage (NCBI taxonomy): Eukaryota > Metazoa > Porifera > Demospongiae > Haplosclerida > Petrosiidae > Xestospongia > Xestospongia muta. The sequence continues at coordinate 18,939,570 of OY848917.1, forward strand.
AAGATAGCTCTATTATACACACACACACACACACACACACATAATACATGTATAGTATACTACATATGCCATATACAGTGATTAACTATCAGACACTTTTTGAGATGCTATATTCCTCTAGTTTATCTACAAATATAAATAGTAAAAAGGCTCTAGTTTTGTAATATATCATTTAAATGAGAAATGCAGCATACACTATGTTGTCTATGTCATTAACTGTACTGCTAATACCTCTCTGTATTTAACACATAGTGTATACATGTTATTACTACACATTGTTTCTCTATATTGTTTGTAATTATAAGATACGCCTCCTTCCGTTAGTCTCGTGATCACACAATAGCATACGATAAAGAAGACAGTGATTAAGATTGCTGTTTGGTGAGATCAAACGATAAGTAAGTAAACTGTACTACATACTAGAAGTCATGAATATCTAAAATACATACAAAGATGTCTATGATATGTGTAGTGTGTAGTAGAAGAACCTGTAAATGATATTCATCAATCACTGGTATTCTTACTACACACACATCCTACATCTCTGACAAATTATAATTACTTGAAACATAATTTTTGCCTATTTTTAGAAAATGGATGAAAAAAGTAAAAGTGTTCTAAAAACAGAACTAGTAGTACCAAAAAATGATCACAAGGAGATACCAGAATCTGATGAGTGGTTATATTCAGAAAGACATTCAATTGACAATAGAGGTCATACTTCTTTTATGATCAGTGGATTACTAATGTTGTCAGGTATAAGACATTTTTACAGGTTAATCTAGCATGCAATACCATTGCCTTAACATTATATGGTATAAACCAATATAATGTTCATAACTTGAATTATTCAGTATTGGGATGAACCTACATAGAAAACTCATTACAGCTGTTCAATAACAAAGCTATACTAACATTATCAATATAGTGATATCAAGTACTATATGAAAACTGATCTCCCATGTGCAAAAACATGCATAACCAAGATAGACCACTATTACTGTAGACTGATGGGACCAAAGTTTTTATACTTGAATATTACGTAGTTTGAGAATCAGTATGGATAATATCAAGTACAAAATGAGTTGTGGGTTACATTTGCAAAAAGTATGTAGACAAGAAGAGATCTATTAATATGTATTAGAAGTAACAATAACCAATGTAATTGATAATTAAATGGGTGTGGTATCAACTATTTTGTAATAGTGGTTGCAGTACTCATTATAGATTCTAAGCAAATACTAGTTACTAGACATTTGAAATATGGTGCAAAGTATCAAGTACTTGAGTGTCATATCAATCATGTATAAACAACTCAACACTAATATAGTGGGTGTGACTACTAGTGAGATCAGTGATTATTTAATTATTGTAGCTGATCTGAAATAAAATAAATGGCTTACCCACAAACTCTAGTAATTTGTAATTAACTATTAGTAAAGTGTCCTGTTCCTTAACAAATTAACTATTAAGTCTTTTTCAATAGATCCACATCTTCATGTTCAAAAATAAGATAAACAGGTCATCAAACACTACATCAAAACAGCTATCAACACAATATATCTCGTTACATTATACATGCAATCACTGACATATTGTATATATCATTTGTATATCAGTATAAAGTACATGTTTATTATAATACTAATGTTTGACATTTGTATATCAATTAATAACAATGTCATGTTTAAGTAACAATCTATAAGACAATACTTATTGTCTATCTCATGTGGGAGTGGTTACAAACTATTCCATATATGGTTTTATTAAAGAGGTACTTTAGAGTAAGAGGTTATGTACTGAATAAACTATTAGTAAACAGGTCCAAATATTAAATCTTTAACACAAACAAGACAAGTATTGAAGTTATTATCAGTTATACTCACTGATGTATTGACTATAATAACTTTCAGTTCCAAATAAAGAATGACAAAACTAAATCTTATCAATGATGCCACAAAAGCAGTTATCTTTATATTAATTATAATATTTGCTTGGCTATTCAAATATTATGAACACAATTGCAAACTATCCACTTTAACCTTACTACAAAATTATGTGGTATCAATGCTTTGAAAAAATTCTTACAAATCTTCAAGGACATAATTTTTCATTTCACTTTACTATCAATATGATTGACTAACCAGTTAAATAAGTGACAGTGTGTTTTATTATACTTACTACATTGAGTCCTAGGTGACATGATTGATTGTGTTACAATTACATCATTATCATTATTACTTTATCTTGAATAATACTATAATCACCATTTAATTTAATGTCTACCACGCTGCACTTGACAAACACTTGTCCTATATTTGTTTGGAATATATTGTGAATTTTGAGTGCAATGAATTGTAGCTATTTAAAGCACTTATCAATGATGTTACAAATATGCCACAAAAATTATTTTAGCAGAATTATGCTGTAATATTGAACACTATATGTAACCTCTTTTTGCAATGACGTGCACTACAAAAATTACAAGAATGTTTTGTATGAGATATAATAATATAACAATACCTACCTACAGTGTACGAATTGTAGTTGTCAAACAGCTAGATATTAAATATCTTAAATGGGATATCTTTTTGGGTGTATCAAATGTTATAAGCAATGGGACAATAGTCTACTATCTATCTGTCTATATACAATATATTCTAGAATTTCTGCAGAGTTAGTACACACTATAGTATACACAGAGCAATTCCCCAGCCAATAAATTAATAATATATATAAGTTAGGCACTAACCTATTGTAGTTCTTCATTAGTCATAGTAGATTTACTCAACCGTAACAGCTAGAGCAGCTGCAGCTACACGCAAAGATTGCACAGATAGTTCATGTCCCTAGTCCCTCCTACGTCACCTCCCACTAATTTTAAAAAGTAAAATTAAGTGACTATTTCTCTACAAGTACTTCCTGTTAATATTTTCAATATGTAATGTAATGTTTGACATTAAATTGAAAGACAGATACTATCACTACATACTACATGCTATCTAACAGACTGTAATAACATAAAATATTGTTCCTCTACAAATACTTCATGTTTTTCCTATCAATATTTTCAATATCAATATGATTTTCAAAATGTTGAATCTCTGTCTCCTTTGGCATCTTGTTCTTTCCATACACCATAATCACCACTTTTCTAGCTGTTGATGATCCAGTGATATAGTGCTGGAAAAAATCAAACAAGTCCTTTCCAGTTAGCTGTTTGAGAGCTGCTTGTAATTGCTGGTTGTGATCAAACTGCTCTAGACCAGTGTGGATTTGTTCCCAGTAACGCTCACTTGATTCAGTAAGAGAGGAATCCTTACGTTGTAGAATGGAATTGTATGTACTTTTAAGCTTTTCAAATTCCAATTCACTTTCAGTAAATCGACGAAATTCTGATGAATAGTCAAGTAAAAATGCATCAACTTGTTGCAAAATAGTCACTGGAGTGTTTTCAATAGATTGAATGAGAATCTGAAATGATTCAATACCCTCATTGACAAACTGTAGACACAATACAACACGTCCCAGCTGTTGTTGTTTTCTAAAAACCTCTAAACATTGATGCTATGGAATAGAGAGAACACATTGTTATATAAGCTGTTAACATGAGTAAAATAACAATATTGATAGTTACATTGTTCTTTACCTGCATATGCATCGAGAATAATCCCAATAGGAGAGAACAATTTAATGACTTCTCTGAGCACTTTAATTCTTCATTGTGTTGCCACCTCTTAACACACTCTGGACCTACCTATAAGAAAGGCATGTACTTAGTAACCTAACATTGAATATAATGTAAGAACAAATTATAACAATAATGTGGATGTTAAAATTATATTGTAACATTTTTCTTAGCCATATAATAATTATCAAAACCCCAAGCTATATTTCTTTGTCAATACTTAATTTATATATATAGTATTGTGAGACCTCATACAAGTTATATGACAACTATCTACCTGATAAATAATATTGACAACAGAGTTGTTATCTTCTTTATCAAGAGCAGGTATCACTACACTATAGTTACCAGGTGAGACAGTAAGTCTAATTCTCTGATAAGATCCTTCAGGTTCAGTGGACTGTGGATTACTTAGAGCCAGTGAAAATGAGTGAATAAATTCCAAAGCCTATAATAAACAATAATTATTGGGATAATGTTTTTAATTTTATATTATACATCTGCTTCTTCTTGCTACAATATAATTAGTATTGTGTAATTAAGGTATGTCAAGATATAATTTGTCTATAACTGACAAGGCACTCCCATTTACAATACATGTAAAGTATCAATTATGTTCAAAATGTCAAGAGTTAATCAACTGTATTGAAGAGCAGGTGATACACAAATCACTGGTATAGTTTTACTGACCATGAATCCCATTATATTGCCTTGTACATAACAGAGAAGAGAGGGAGACACTCGTAGAAAGTATCGAGAATGTTGTCTTAATGTTGCAGGTGACACACTTATGCTTAGCTCTGACATTAGCTCCCAGTAGGACCAAAAATGTCGCTGCATAATGTAGCTAGAAGAAGTAAAAGTATTACATTCACTTTGTATTATATTTGTATATTAGTTCAAAACATGTCTTAATATAATCTTTTCTCTCTCCTACCTTTGTAAATATTGTACTGTATATAGATAGGGCGGGGTTGTTTGATTGTAGTTGTTGTAGTAATCTTTCAGATTTGTCTTTGCCTTATTAAACAAATCTTGATCAATATCAGTTGTTGTATTCTTTAAAGCTATAATTAAAAGAACATGGAGTTAGAAATATTATATACTCATATTGTGTTGAAATAAAGTGTACATACTCTATAGTTTAAGAGATTAAACCAAACAAACCAATGTAAAATCAGTAATTTATTAACGAAATGGAATGAAAAATCGTTGATCTATTGCAAAACACTTGACTAGTAAACTACAATACAGTATCCATAATGTATGTACATGTATTATCAATGACCAGATGCCTACATTGTTACTATTGTATGGTTATTATAATCAATTGGATTAGTTCCAATTGGTCTGTGGATTACTTCTATTAAAACACACCTGTTGATACTGTCTCTATAAATTTTGTCATAGTGTTCATGTCACTGTATCCATTGAGATAAACATGTAAGCCTCTAAGTGTTGGTATAATAGTATATGAATAACCAAGACTACGTGCTATGTTGGTTTGAGTTGATAGTACATTGTTAAGATACATAGCCAGCAATTGTGTGTACACTAAATAAATGATATAAACAATAAAACGATAAATGGAAGAATAAATGGATCGATGGATGAATGGATGGATGGACTAATTAATGAATGAATGGATCCAACAAATGGATGAATGAATGAATGGATGGATGATTGATAGATGAATGAATGGATGAATAAATGAATCATAGAATGAATGGATGAATAAATGAATCATAGAATGAATGGATGGAGAATACTACAAATACTACAACAACTTTATGGTGTTTGGGTAAGGTGATTATATACTTCAAATTAGAAAACTCATTTATTGAATGTAACCCTTGGTAAAGAGTGTGTAATTATTGTACAAATACATTTGTTTAGTGAAATATATTGTGAGTAACTGAGTCAGTAAAAACGTTAATAGAAGAGGAATAAAACAAATGAGAATGAGAAGGTGGTCTGTAGAGTAGAGTGAGCATATTTCCTCTCACTTGTATATCGTGGTGTTACAAAAGATTGTCGGATAAGATCAGATTGTAAATCACAATAAATGTAAACTTTGGGCTCTTGGAACTGAGTATCATGTAACCACCACACTGTAGTACCCTCCATACCTACAATAAATATCATCTATTATTACTACTGTATACAATAACATTACATATAGACTAAGTGACAAAAGCTATCCAGCTTAAAGTGTGTATCATGTCCTGTCAATAATGATCCAAAAGATAAGGTCATGTTATGTGTGACAAATGTGATAACTATGCTTACTATGTATAAGTTTAGTAGGTTTGTTCTGTGAGTTTGCAGGTGTTGGCAGGATGTGAAGATTTGAAGGGATGTATTCGTTAGGTGGTGGTAATTTTAAAGAGGGCACTCCCATCCTCTTCCAGGTGTCAGTTAAATTATTAGTGATATTGACCACCTGTGTTAGAAGGAAACAACAAAGATGATCATGATAACTAATACGTTCATCTAATAAACAGTACATATATATTTAGTGTTAGTTATTTGCTCCAATGTTTCACTTTAAAAAATAACATTTTATATTATTATTTGATCATAATCTTAATAAAAATAAATAAAGTCAAAGGTCAGTACTAACATTTATAGATGAGCAATATCATGTGTTGTTGTAGCATGAAATAATTTATGATCTCAGCATTACGTATGCTATGTTCAAAGAGGTTAACATGAGCACTGTTTAATTCTTATTGTCAATACATCTAGTGTATGATGACTAGCTCTCCTAATAAAATACAATATAGCATTACCTTATAACTAGTGTTGTGTATTGGTAGTCAGTGCTACTGTAAAATAAAGTATTACCTCATAACTAGTTTTGTGTATTGGTAGTCAGTGCTATTGTACAAGTATTGGTAGTCAGTGCTATTGTACAATAATAGATTACCTCATAACTAGTTATGTATTGGTAGTTAGTGCTATTGTACAAGTATTGGTAGTCAGTGCTACTGTAAAATAAAGTATTACCTCATAACTAGTTTTGTGTATTGGTAGTCAGTGCTATTGTACAAGTATTGGTAGTCAGTGCTATTGTACAATAATAGATTACCTCATAACTAGTTATGTATTGGTAGTTAGTGCTATTGTACAAGTATTGGTAGTCAGTGCTATTGTACAAGTATTGGTAGTCAGTGCTATTGTACAATAATAGATTACCTCATAACTAGTTATGTATTGGTAGTTAGTGCTATTGTACAAGTATTGGTAGTCAGTGCTATTGTACAATAATAGATTACCTCATAACTAGTGTAGTGTATTGGTAGTCAGTGCTCTTGTACAAGTATTGGTAGTCAGTGCTATTGTACAACAAAGCATTGCCTCATAACTAGTTATGTATTGGTAGTTAGTGATATTGTACAAGTATTGGTAGTCAGTGCTATTGTACAATAAAGTATTACCTTATAACTAGTGTTGTGTATTGGTAGTCAGTGATATTGTACAATAAAGTATTTACTCGTAACTAGCATAGTGTATTGGTAGTCAGTGCTATTGTACAAATATTAGTAGTCATTGCTATTGTACAATAATAGATTACCTCATAACTAGTGTTGTGTATTGGTAGTCAGTGCTATTGTACAATAAAGTATTACCTCATAACAAGTGTTGTGTATTGGTAGGTCAGTGCTATTGTACAAGTATTGGTAGTCAGTGCTATTGTACAACAAAGCATTGCCTCCTAACTAGTTATGTATTGGTAGTTAGTGCTATTGTACAAGTATTGGTAGTCAGTGCTATTGTATAATAAAGTATTACCTTATAACTAGTTTTGTGTATTGGTAGTCAGTGCTATTGTACAAGTATTGGTAGTCAGTGCTATTGTACAAGTATTGGTAGTCAGTGCTATTGTACAATAATAGATTACCTCATAACTAGTTATGTATTGGTAGTTAGTGCTATTGTACAAGTATTGGTAGTCAGTGCTATTGTACAATAATAGATTACCTCATAACTAGTGTAGAGTATTGGTAGTCAGTGCTCTTGTACAAGTATTGGTAGTCAGTGCTATTGTACAACAAAGCATTGCCTCATAACTAGTTATGTATTGGTAGTTAGTGATATTGTACAAGTATTGGTAGTCAGTGCTATTGTACAATAAAGTATTACCTTATAACTAGTGTTGTGTATTGGTAGTCAGTGATATTGTACAATAAAGTATTTACTCGTAACTAGCATAGTGTATTGGTAGTCAGTGCTATTGTACAAATATTAGTAGTCATTGCTATTGTACAATAATAGATTACCTCATAACTAGTGTTGTGTATTGGTAGTCAGTGCTATTGTACAATAAAGTATTACCTCATAACAAGTGTTGTGTATTGGTAGGTCAGTGCTATTGTACAAGTATTGGTAGTCAGTGCTATTGTACAACAAAGCATTGCCTCCTAACTAGTTATGTATTGGTAGTTAGTGCTATTGTACAAGTATTGGTAGTCAGTGCTATTGTATAATAAAGTATTACCTTATAACTAGTGTTGTGTATTGGTAGTCAGTGATATTGTACAATAAAGTATTTACTCGTAACTAGCATAGTGTATTGGTAGTCAGTGCTATTGTACAAATATTAGTAGTCAGTGCTATTGTACAATAAAGTATTACCTCATAACTAGTGTTGTGTATTGGTAGTCAGTGCTATTGTACAATAAAGTATTACCTCATAACTAGTGTTGTGTATTGGTAGTCAGTGCTATTGTACAATAAAGTATTACCTCATAACTAGTGTTGTGTATTGGTAGTCAGTGCTATTGTACAATAAAGTATTACCTCATAGCTAGTGTTGTGTATTGGTTCTTTTAATGTCAGTGATGTAGGAAGTCGTAAAGACATATTTATGTCTTGTAGTGAAGACAGAAATGTTTGATTTGATAACAGTTTTGATCCCAGAAATATAAGCACACTTGAAGAAGTCAATTTAGAGACAGTGTATGCAAGAAGAGTATAATTGAATCTAAAACAATCAGGACTCAGGAGAAGATTTTTATGATCCTTGACATGTTTCATTCTTGCTGACAGGGTTCTATACAAATTGAAACATCAATATAATATTAGGTATGTTTCCTTTAACTATTATAAGTGACTTATATATGAAATTGTTTATGACACATAAAATTATCGTTTCTTTGAACTGTATGAGATCATATCCTAAAATATAATATATAGCTTACGAGATATATTCTGTTGGGTCTTCTTTCAGTTCTTTAAAATTGAAATTGAACTTAAATTTTGCTATTTCAGTATAATCTTTCCATAGTGGTTGCCATTGAGGTTCACTTAGCCTTTCTAGCATGTTAATGTACTGTAAAGCTGTGGCTACCACCAGGGTAGTATTTTGCAGCCCTTTAGGTGTTAGTGCAATCTTGACAGTAAACAAAGAGTAGGTAATTGTTTCCAATTCAACACCTAAAAAGGAATAGTTATTACAGCACTTTATAAAATAATAGACTATGTGTACAATGTCTATACTTGTATGCATTACTTATAATTGTAATATTGTAAATTAAAAGAATCCTATAACAAGTATAACCATAGGACAAACCTGCTATCAAAGAGGAAGCCCATCCTTGTTTTTGTAAGTGATCCAGAATAGATCCAGCACCTTCATATCCAATTAGATGTGAGAGAAATGGTAACACCTGTTCACGATACTTGTCTAAATGAGAACACACCTATATGTAATAGGTAAGAGAGAACATTCCATTGATTTAAAAATTGCATAATACCATAAGCAAAACAAAACATGTACTATATAACAGTATTGTCAATACTATCATATCATGCATTTGAATAAATTCATTGTCATCTTATAAGAATAAACACCTTACCTGCCAGTACAGTGTTAGAGTATGTTCTTTTACTGACAATGGTTCATAGTAGATAATTTTCCCATTATATGGTGAAGGGAAAGATGTACTGTTAGTATAGTTACATTCAGTCTCAGTTGTGTGTAGTGGTACATCAGAAAACAATGAAGACACTAATTGAGAGAGAGTACCAATTGGTTCCTGACTGTGCACAACAAGATACATCTGTAAGGGCAATTTTAAATAATTGTAAATAAAAGTTGAATTGTGCTTGCATGTTTTATTTATAATGTATATTACTAGCAATATAATAGTTAGGTACACTTTAGCAACTTTTCAGTTACATACTATGCATATTGTATATGCCACAACATAAAACTAATAACAAAAATAATATTTACCTTATTAGCTATGTAATGTTGGGCATAGAACTTCAACATTTCCTCTTTTAGATGACCAGTTTCATTAAGCTTAGCAAGGGTACCGGTACTAAAACTATGAAAGGGGTGAAGTGGATTGGAAATATGTTTAAGTAGTTGCCAAGATTTCCACATATCAGACTTCAGATCTTGTTTATGTTCATCATCAACAACTTTTAATTCTTGATTAATTGCATCGTCAGTGAAACGAAGTGAAACAAAAAAAGCTGCAAATTTTGCCAGTGCTTCTTTGAAATGCTCTGAATTTACTAAAAAATAAAAGTTGGTATGTTCTGATGCTGTATATGCATTGTAAAAACCTCCATTTTCTCTAACATAAGAAGTAAAGTCATCTTCACTTGGATATTTTTGACTGGAAAATGTAAGCATATGTTCACAAAAATGTGCCAAACCTTCATAACCTTTAGGACTATTGAAACTGCCAGCACTTATGTCTAAAGAAACAGTACTGGTATTAGTGGTAGAATCTGATATAAAAAGAACTTGTAGACTGTTATTAAGCTTCATATAGGTGTAGTTGTTTTTATCAAATGAAGATTTGTCAACTGGTTGGTAATATAAAAACTTAGAAGAATAGGAATTTACATCAGTCTTACGTTCTTCCACATTTATTTTATTAATAGCTTGCATTTTGTTTGTGATATGATTAAAAGATACATTGTCTTTAATGTGGTCAGATTTATTTGAGGATGATGAAGGATACTTTGGATGCTTGGGCTCACTTGGATTTTTTCTTTTTTTCATTGATTGATTGTTTTCCAAAGTTTCTCCATCTTCCTTGCTTTTATCTCCTATAATTTGCTTGTCATTTATTCCGGGTGTACTTGTTACTTTATCAATGATGGGGGATTTTGGTGAACTAGTAGTTGATGGCTTAGATATGGACAGTTTGTCTGAGCTAGCAGTTGATGGCTTAGAGGTGGATGATGGCTTAGCCGAGCTAGTAGTTGATGGCCTAGAAATTGATGGTTTAGTTGAACTAATAGTTGATGGTTTAGAGATAGATGGCTTGGCTGTGCTAGTAGTTGATGGCTTAGAGGTTGATGCTTTGGCTGAACTAATGGTTGATGGCTTAGAGACTGATGGTTTGGTTGAACTAGTAGTCGATGGCTTAGAGATTGATGGCTTAGCTGAACTAGTAGTTGATGGCTTAGCTGAACTAGTAGCTGATGGCTTAGCTGAACTAGTAGCTGATGGCTTAGAAATGGATGGTTTGGGTGAGTTAACAATTGATGGTTTGGAAATGGATTGTTTTGCTGAACTAGTAGTTGATGGCTTAGAGATTGATGGTTTGGATGAGCTAGTAGCTAATGGCTTAGAAATAGATGGATTGGCTGAGTTAATGGTTGATGGCTTAGAAATAGATGTTTTGACTGAGCTAGTAGTTGTTGGCTTAGAGATGGAAGGGTTGGCTGAGCTAACAGTTGATGCCTTAGAGATGGATGGCTTGGGAGAGGTAGTAGCTGACGGCTTAGAAATAGATGGCTTGGTTGAGTTAACAGTTGATGGTTTGGAAATCGACTGTTTGGCTGTGCTAGTAGTTGATGGCTTAGAGACTGATGGTTTTGCTGAACTAACAATTGATGGCTTAGAGACTGATGGTTTTGCTGAACTAACAATTGATGGCTTAGAGATTGATGGTTTGGTTGAGCTAGTAGTTGATGGATTAGAAATGAATGGTTTAGTTGAGCTAACAGTTGATGCCTTAGAGATGGACTGCTTGGCTGTGCTAGTAGTTGATGGTTTAGAGATGGATGGTTTGGAATGCTTAGTGATGGATGATTTAGTAGTTGATGGATCAGAGATTGATGACATCCCTTGTGTAGACAAAGTTGGCTTAACCACTGAGCTAGTTGCTGAAGGCTCTGATGATGAGGTATACTTACGAGTTACTTCAACATTGCCTTTAACAAATCTACTACTAGACTTTACAAATGATGAAGATCTCATGTTCACACTGGTTATGACTGGTGTTGCATATGTGCTTTTACTAATTGTTGGGTTTGGTTTTACTCGTGAAACAGTGTCTGATTTTAAAATTGGTGGCCCATCATTTGATGTAAGGTGAGATGACATTATGGTATTGGTGAGTGGTGGCAAATTGGACTTATCATTGACATGTTTGGAATGAACCATTCTATATGCTCCATGCTTTTCTGTGTTAACAACAGTTTCCTTAAGAGATGATAAAGGTATGGAAGAAGAGGTAGACACAACAGCAGATGAACTAGTAGTTGTTACAGATGTTGTGCTTGTACCTGAGCTCTCAGTTACTCTTCTTGTGGGCTTCTTTGGTTGAGTTGATTTAAATTTAAGAGAGGGTGTGGGATGTATAATGGCATCAACATCACTACTTTGTACAGTATTGATTCCAGTAGTCTCTTGTACACTGTCTGTTTTTTTAGTGACTTCAGTGCGTTTTTTTGGAAATTTACTGGTTTGCTGAGTAGTTGAATGATGTTGAAAACTGCTTTTTATTTTCTTGTTGGAAGAGATGGTAATTTGATCTTTTGATTGCTTTGGAAGATCTTTGGAATCACTTGTGGTACCAGCTCTTGTACTTCTGTCTGTGTTTGATGTATCTTTCAGGATACACTGTAAGAGAGGAATACTGACTGCAATTGCTAATATAAGCAGACCAAAAAGAATGGCACAGTTTGTCAGTTTCATGATGTACTGTAGTCAAAAAACTGAGCTATAATAATCCAGATGATTTTAATAAATGCCAAGATAAGTATGATGTATGGTTTCACTAAGGATAGGTGAGGTTCAATCAACACTAAAATAAACTAGTCTGGCTTTTAAATACTGAAAGCACCACTATGCTAGTACTTGAATAGCTGTAATTTAGTCTTACATGAATATATTATAAATAATATGCACACAAAGCTAGCCATTCAGTCCTGACACTGTTTAAGATCATGATCTTATACTACTATCATTGTGGGTTTTAGTGCTCTTACTCCATTATTGTATGTAATTATCAAAAATATGAATAGAATTAAAGTGTGTACACTCAGCATGTTGCTGCGCAACATATAGTAACACTCAATATGACTGAATTTTAGTTTTAAGACAATCATGAGACATTGTTAAACAAATATAATATTCTTATTCACTTAGCTATGGCCATACCTACCCACTATACTTCAGCAGTTTGACAAATTAAAGACTTGAATAGGTAACATTTAGCTGTTTGATGCTCATCAGCATTTCCCACTATATGGTATTGTTATTTGTGAATGATAAAGTTTCAGTTAAACTACATGATAATGGACTTAAAGGTTCTTTTATGCTAGTCTATAATTCATGAGGACTTAAAGGAAATGTTGTACATTATTGACTGCTTAGACACTATTTTATGTCAATTTATCATCTATTCTGTTTTATTTCTTAATATACTTTCTTTTTTCATGGCAAGATGGACAAAGAAAGAACAATGATGGAACATCTAAAGATGGAAAAGTATATTTTGAGCAGTAAGATGAGGACAAGAAAATGAACCTGTGCTATCTTTCTCTCTCCCTCTCTCTGTCTCTTTCTCTCTCTCTCTCTCTAGAGGACAAGTAAATTAACCTGTGCTGTCTCTGTTTCTCCATTTGTCTGTCCGTCTCTCTCTTTCAGTAATAACGATAATAATGGTATGAAAGTTACCCTCAATAGGTGCACATGTACCCTCTATCTGTCTTTGTCTCTCTCTCTCCTTCCACTTCCCCAGATCTAAAGGATATGGTCTATATATACCAGTCCATCTTTATGTACACCAATAACACATATATGTCTGACTTCCATATAAGGTTAAAATTTGTACTATAAATAGCAACATGGTATTAATAGCAACACAGACTGTTCTATTAATAGGTACATACATTTCTAGTATTGTTGACATTGTTTTTAAAACAATAGCATGATTATTACATTGATATATAATTAAATCAATAGGTTTATATTAATGATGATAAATGCACTTTAAAGTTCCACAGAATGTATGTTTTTATAACTCTCTGTTAATTTATTTTATTTCATATTTTAGTATTTTTTCAGTATTTTTTATTCTCTTTTTTATGGTTTGTTAACTTCTTAAAAAAACATTTTAAATGTAAAATTTGTCAACAGTCAATCATTTTTACTTCAGTTCAAAAAAACAAAAATCTAGCTTAACTTGTTTCATGAAAATGAATTAGTTTAGAATTGAGTTTTTTTATTAAACAACTACAATGAAACTAAAATTTTGCAATAGGTTTTGTTTATTTTATTATTACACATTATTATATCAATATAGATCATTTTTCTTTTAGTTTTACAAAAAAAATAAACTATTTTTACTAATTATTAGGTAAACTAACTTTATTAATTATTTAGTTTGTATTATATTATCGTTAATTTTTAGACAAAATTAATAACGTTTTTAATAATAATATTAAATTGGTGGTTGTAAAGATAATAATACCTTATCCCTGAACGTATCCCTGAAGGTATGTGTCCATTTAGTTATTTCTACATCCATTCATTAGTTTATATGTCCATTTAGTCATCTATGCATTCACTTTATATATCTATTATTTCATTTATATATATTCATTCTCTATTAGTTGTTTCTAAAAAAAAGGAGACAATAGCTAATGAATTAAGAGATACATTACAAGAGGCATCTCTTCATAGACCTCAAATTAAGCCATGTCTGGTTCTACAATCTTGTTCTACTTCTCCTCATCAATCTGGTACTACTTGATCTCTTATCAGTAAGTTTTGAAGGCCACACCTACCTCAACTGCAGGGAAGTCTCAGAAACCAGAAAGAAGTAACTGGAGGTAATATTCATCCATCTATTCTTGCATTCATATTTAATCTGTCCATTTATACAGATACACCCTCTGCAAAACCTTATAAGCTTCCAAAGTAGATGCTAAGCCCCACCCATCTTCTCGACAAGACTCCAAAGGGTCACAACATGTTAATAGTTTAATGTAGCAATTGTTCCCTTACATGTTAATAGTTTATAATAACTATAACTGTTGTATTTTTAACTAATATAATATTCATTGCTACAAGTTGATCTATCAATCAATGTATGCATCCATTTCCAAATTCATATGTCCATTGCTTATCTTTCTCTATATCTATTTCAATTCTGGTTAGGTATAGAGCTAGATTATTCTTGTGGTATATATGACAGTGCCAAAGGAGGAAAGAATACTTCAAATGTCAACCTAACCAAGGTATCTTTGTCCTACCATCAAAGGTTAGTAAAATTATCAGTAAAGATACTATTGACCTGCCAAGCTCTGGAGGTAGTTGTTCTCCATCTCCTAATCCCCCAGTCTCAACTCTAACCAATACAAGGAGAAGACACTAACACCCAATAGTGCTAGGTAAGATGGATGGATAGACTAAACAGATGGATGAATGGTCCAGTTGTTGGAAAAGCCATTATTTATTTTTCATTTTTAGTATGTCCACTCTTCCTTCCAAGAGTTATTCAAGTTTTACTTCTCCTGTTTCCACGTCTCTCTTTTCAGCTATAGCACCTGATGTCATAAGTGAAAAAGTATATATGAATCCATCTATATCTGTATGTGTCCATTTGATTATCTGTATGTCTATTTGTTCTCTATCTATCCATTTTAGAGTATGAATGTTTTGTTAACAAAGAGAAAGGAACAGTTCAATATATTATTGGTCATACTGACTTTGGTCTGGGGGTGTGGCTTGGAGTGGAATTTAGAAAAGCAAGTCAGTTTCCTTTACTATTCTAACTCTCTCTCTCTTTCTCTCTTTCTCTCTTTCTCTCTTTAGGTGGTAAAAATGATGGCAGTGTTAATGGTAAACATTACTTTTCCTGTAAACCTAAGTATGATATTTCTGTTAAACCTGAAAAGGCTACACATCGTGGTATTAACTGTGCCAAGTTACTAAGAATAGACAAGTAGTTACTATAAATAGTTACAGGTTATAGTGCATGATGACATCACAATTCTCATGTCTTGTCAGTTCAGTTGTATTTTATTTTATTTCTTCTTTAAAAGTATTTGTATTATTTAACATGTCATATCAATATATTTATTGATGTATTTTATTACTTCAGTAGTCAATAAGAACTATAGACTACAACTTGTAGTACTACTTCTATACATTTAAATACAATATAATAATGTATATATTAAATGTGTGGAGGTAGGATATGTTCACTGTTTATGATGTACTTTTGGTGGCCAATTTTATGAAATTCATAATAGCTCTTGAGTCATTTTTTCATTAACCTCTTTGTAAACAGTGGCCCACCCACAAATGTCTTTGAATATGGGTGCTTCTTGGTGTAACTTGACTGATGATGTAACAACTTGTCCTATGATGACATCACAATGTGTCATAGAGTTAATAATGTTAGGTTTGGTTTACGGTTTAGGTTAGGTTATGTCATCATATATGATGACATCACTATGTGTCATTTTATTATGATATCATCGTAGTCAAGTTACACTAAGAACCACCCTTGAATATTATTAATGTTGTTTATCATTAGTGATTTTTTCCTATAAATATGACAGCGTTTATTACATTTTACACCTTCTCTGGAATAACCCACCCCTAGATATTGGACCTAACAGCACTCTGAGTATACTAGCTGTTGAAAGAAGACTAAACAGTGTGGTCTGTTTTAAAAAAGTACAAGAGAAGAATTTGGATCAAAGACATTGAACTAGGAATTGATCATTTTGCAAGTGTGGCCTTGACAACTCTGCTAGTAAGTAGCTCTTACATTTAGGAAGCTATCATCCTGAATTTTCTCACAAGTCATGCACTTGAGGTCATTTATCCGCTAGTGGACATTTCATTCTGCATTGTAAAAATGAATGAATTAATTTAACCATTTAACCATCATTTGGTTATACAGGTTGCAACGCAAACTTAGTTTTGTTAAAAAAGTAATCATAATACTGTTTATATTACTAATGTACTACTGTTTATATAGCTACAAAACTATCAATCTCAAAATACATCAGTAATCAAAAAAGTATTATGTTTACATTGGCATGACCAACATGTATAACAATGTATTAGTTAATTCAACCAACCAATTTTTACAGTGTGGATTTTCAATTGAAGTGATTTGATTTTCATATACTTGGTATCATAGATAAAAGAGGTGCACCAACGTTGGATCATGTTCTAGTCACCACAGTGCTCAGTCATTGCTCAGTATTGTAAGACTGAACTCCACCTCTTAGTTAGCAACAAGTACAGACTAGAGTATCTATGACAAGAGCTATTGAAGGTAGAATCTTTGGACTTTTAGTCTTAAAAGCCTTGCCTTTGTATTGAAGACTAATATATACTATACTAATTGTAGACAGATATCAAAAGCATCCAATCTAATATGAATTGTAACATTATTTCTTTCTGTTGTTTATTGTTGGTATTGAACAGTAATTTGAACTTAAATCAAAGATTTTTTCTGTCATTATATAAAGACTTAAGTCAGTGTCCAAGATGATCTATAAAAGACTAGAGTTAACATCTAGGCACATAATTATGTTAAATAATGATGTACAAATACTGTAAATGTAGATGACTAAAAACAAAGAAGTCGATAATGAATGATATATATGTATAATCATAGGTTTCCATATGCCTTGGTTCTATACCGTGCCACTTTTCACATCCACTAATAACAGTGTAGTCTTCAATATACATAGAACACGAGCACAAACTTATTAGCCATAACATCTTGCCTTTTAGTAGTTGTAATATGGTAATTGTTAATTTAATACTCATGTTCTGTCCACTTATTTAAAATAAATGAAGTATTTTTTAGGAACACATGTCAGACCTTTGTACTATATCTTGAAATATGGCTACTATGAAACGCTTTTTTAATAAAAGAAATCACGTGAGTTTGTATTGTATATGTGCTATATAGTGTAGTCCAAACATTTTATATCATTGTTATCAATGGACATAAATGTTATCTCTTCTAGAATATGTACATTAGTGGGATTACTTATAACAATGTATAGGGTCCAGTAGTCTAATGGTAGACAACTGTCCACTGCATATTATTACTAGATTAAAGCAGAACTGGCAAAACACAGTAGTAGAATGTGGAAATTCCTAAGAAATTTCAGTTATTACTATTCATAGCTTATTGGTTCTGTATTCTAAAAGACACATTAATTTTATTGTAAGTTATCACACTGTAAAAATTGATTTACCCAATATATTATTATTTGCATGTAGCAAACTTAATATGATGTAAAAGTAAGCATAACACTGTTTTGATTACTAACGTACTACTGTTTATGTAGTTAGTAGTACGTTAATAATCAAAACAGTGTTATGTTTACTTTTACATCGTATTAAATTTGCTATATGCAACCTGTATAACAATATCTGACCTGATTTTTGAAAAGTGACCACTTCTATCAAACCGTTAAAAATACTTACATGTACGTAAGCAATTTTTTCATAAAATGGTTACTAAATTTTGGACTTCAAGTTATCTATTGTTTTTCAACATAGATATAATTTAGTAAACATTTATTGAAAAATATAATATATGGTTGTGTAGACAACAACTGTATGTTTTGAGATGTTTTAACAGAAGTGGTCCTTATTACAAATCAGCTCACACATACATCATATTAAGTAACAATATATTGGTTAAATCAAGCAATCAATTTTTACAGTGTAGTGTGTTATAAACATGAAGTTGAAGTAGTTAATTAATCAACTGATAATTAATAGTAATTAAAGTTAGGTTATTACTGTTCCTACCTTATTGGATTTTCATTTTAACCCTTAAAGAGTCACCCTCAATTAAAAGTCTATTAAGTCATCTATGATTTATATATCTTACTGTTTTCAGAGCTATGATTTACTTTTTTTCAATGCTGCTAAAGATAGAGACCCAGAGGGAGTAATGTCAGCTCTTAAAAATGGAGCAGATGTGAATTATAAAGATGAGGTTAGTTTTAAATAATAATTCTGTTTCAGGCATAAATTTCTTTCAATAAAATTAGCAAGAATACTTATACATAATAATTGTTACTTAAACTGGTTTAATAATTAATGACATCTCAAATTAGCAATGCTTTGTTGTATTATTAATTGTGAACTTAATTCAACTAGTATGTAGTGAATGAAATGCTTTCACTTACAATAAAATGATGACACATCAGTAAAGCAAGTGATTAAATATTTATATGGCGCACAAATCTCTATCTAAAAAATATTAGAATATCTTACATAGAGTACTGATATTAATATTGCACTAGTCAATGTAAGTTATGATAATTACTTTCTGTAGTATCAGGAGATATTCTTGTATGTAATCTATAATATTAAGTCTATATCATAGTAGTACAGGATGTATAGTGTATAGTGTGAGTTAGTTATATAATTGATGTTAATACTGTACAAGTCAATGTTACGTATTATAATTAATTTCTGTAGAATCAGCAGACAGCTTTATATTGGGCCTCAAGTGATGGTTACACTGAGATAGTCCATTTACTTTTACAACATCTAGCTGATCCCAATATTTGTGATGAGGTCAGTGTGTATTGTGTATAGATATTGTTGTATGTACTACATAGTATTAAGTCTATATCATACTAGTACAGGATATATAGTGTATAATGTAAGTTAGTGATATAATTGATTTAAACGTTGTACTAGTCAATATAACATGTAATAATTAATTTCTCTAGGATCAGGAGACAGCTTTATACTGTGCCTCGTATAATGGTTATACTACGATAGTCCAATTACTTTTACAATATAATGCTGATCCCAATATTTGTAATGAGGTCAGTGTGTATTGTGTATCAACATTGTTGTATGTACTACATAGTATTAAGTCTATATCATACTAGTACAGGATATATAGTGTATAATGTGAGTTACTGATATAATTGATGTTAATGTTGTTATAGTCAATGTACTCTTATTATAATTAATTTCTCTAGGATCAGCAGACAGCTCTATATTGGGCCTCACGGAATGGTCACTATAAGATAGTCCAGTTACTCTTACAATATCAAGCTGATCCCAATATTTATGACGAAGTCAGTGTGTATTGTTTATAGATATTGTTGTATGTACTACATAGTATTAAGTCTATATCATAGTACAGTAGTACAGGATATATAGTGTATAATGTGAGTTAGTGATATAATTGATGTTAATATTGTACTAGTCAATGTAAAATATAATAATTAATTTCCGTAGGATAAAGAGACAGCTCTATACTGTGCCTCATATAATGGTTATACTGAGATAGTCCAGTTACTCTTACAATATAAAGCTGATCCCAATATTTGTAATGAGGTCAGTATAAATTGTGTATCGATATTGTTGTATGTACTACATAATATTAAGTCTATATCATACTAGTACAGGATATATAGTGTATATTGTAAGTTAGTGATATAATTGATTTAAACGTTGTACTAGTCAATATAACATGTAATAATTAATTTCTGTAGGATCAGGAGACAGCTCTATACTGTGCCTCATATAATGGTTATACTAAGATAGTCCAGTTACTTTTACAATATAAAGCTGATCCTAATATTTGTAATGAGGTCAGTATGTATTGTGTATAGATATTGTTGTATGTACCACATAGTATTAATTCTATATCATAGTAGTACAGGATATATAGTGTATAGTGTGAGTTAGTGATATAATTGATGTTAATGTTGTACTAGTCAATGTAACTATCATAATTAATTTCTATAGGATAAGGAGACAGCTTTACATTGGGCCTCAAAGAAAGCTCACACCAAGATAGTCCAGTTACTCTTACAACATCAAGCTGATTCCAATATATGTACCGAGGTAATTGTGTATTGTCTATAGATATTGTTGTATGTACTACATAATATTATGTCTATATCATAATAGTACAGGATATATAGTGTATAGTGTGAGTTAGTGATATAATTGTGTTAATATTGTACTAGTCAATGTAAAATATAATAATTAATTTCTGTAGGATCAGGAGACAGCTCTATACTGTGCCTCATATAATGGTTACACTGAGATAGTCCAGTTACTCTTACAATATAAAGCTGATCCCAATATTTGTAATGAGGTCAGTATATATTGTGTATAGATAATGTTGTATGTACTACATAATATTATGTCTATATCATACTAGTACAGGATATAGTGCGATTTAGTGATATAATTGATGTTAACGTTGTACTAGTTAAAGTAACCTATAATAATTAATTTCTGTAGGATCAGCAAACAGCTTTATATTGGGCTTCAAGTAATGGTCACACAGATGTAGTCCAGTTACTCTTACAACATCAAGCTGATCCCAATATTCGTGACGAGGTCAATTTTTATTGTGTATAGATATTGTTGTATGTACTAAATAGTATTAAGTCTATATTATACTAGTTCAAGATATATAGTGTGTAATGCAAAGTAGTGATATAATTGATGTTAATGTTTACTAGTCAATGTAACTTATAATAATTAATTTCTCTAGGATCAGCTGACAGCTTTATATTGGGCCTCAAGGAATGGTCATTATAACATAGTCCAATTACTTTTACAACGTGAAGCTGATCCCAATATTTGTGACGAGGTCAATTTTATTGTGTATAGATATTGTTGTATATACTACATAGTATTAAGTTTATATCATACTAGTACAGGATATATAATGTAGAATGTGAGTTAGTGATATAATTGATGTTAATATTGTACTAGTCAATGTAAAATATAATAATTAATTTCTGTAGGATCAGCAGACAGCTCTATACTGTGCCTCATATAATGGTCACAATGAGATAGTCCAGTTACTCTTAAAATATAATGCTGATCCTAATATTTGTAATGAGGTTAATGTGTATTGTGTATAGATATTGTTGTATGTACTACATATTATTAAGTCTATATCATGTTAGTACAGGATATATTGTGTATAGTGTGAGTCATTGATATAATTGATGTAAATATTGTACTAGTCAATGGAAAATATAAAAATTAATTTTTATAGGATCAGGAGACAGCTCTATACTGTGCCTCAGATAATGATGACAGTGAGATAGTCCGGTTACTCTTACAATATAAAGCTGATCCCAATATTTTTAATGAGGTCAGTGTATATTGTGTATAGATATTGTTGTATGTACCACATAATATTAAGTCTATATCATGATAGTACAGGATATATAGTGTATGGTGTGAGTTAGTGATATTAATGTTGTACTAGTCAATATAACTTATATATTTATTAATTTCTCTAGGATCAGCAGACACCTCTATATTGCGCCTCAAGTAATGGTCACACAAAGATAGTCCAGTTACTCTTAAAATATAATGCCGATCCCAATATTTGCAATGAGGTCAGTGTATATTGTGTATAGATATTGTCGTATGTACTACATAGTATTAAGTCTATATCATACTAGTACAGGATATATAGTTGAAAAATCTTAGGCGAAGGGGTAATAGATGTGAAAGGACATTTCAGACTTTAGATTTGTCTGGACAAGCAATACTAAAAATCAATGAACAAAACCAAGCTATATATACAATACAACAACCAATCAAAATACATCTAAGGAGTCCATAGCAACAGCCAATGAGTTAGCTGGGATGGAGTCCTTGACAGATCACAATTGGTTGAAGTGAGCAAGATTGTTTCGATCTTCTAACCGGAGATCTCATCAGCAGACACGGCAGACACACATAAAGTCCTAGATTATTTTTCACCCTCCAGTAAGCTAGTGAGATAGAGCGTCTATCTGTTGTTAAAATTAACCATGACAGCACGTCAATGGTAGCCATAGGTAGCCACGCCTATGCATATATAATAGCTACGTAGCTTTACTTCCAATAATAATATTGTTGAAAAGTCTTAGGCGAAGGGGTAATAGATTTGAAAGGACATTTCAGACTTTATATTTGTCTGGACAACCAATACTAAAAAATCAATAAACAAAACCAAGCTATATATACAATACAATGTTTATTGATTTTTAGTATTGGTTGTCCAGACAAATATATATAAAGTCTGAAATGTCCTTTTACAGGATATATAGTGTATAGTGTGAGTTAGTGATATAATTGATGTTAATGTTGTACTAGTCAATATAACTTATATATTTATTAATTTCTCTAGGATCAGCAGACACCTCTATATTGCGCATCAAGGAATGGTCACACTAAGATAGTCCATTTACTTCTAAAATATAAAGCTAATCCCAATATTTGTAATGAGGTTAGTTTATATTGTCGTATATAGTACATAGTATTAAGTCTATATCATACTAATATATAGAGTATATTGTGAGTTAGTAATATAATAAATGTTAATATTGTGCTAGTCAATGTGACATATAATAATTACTTTCTGTAGGATCAGGACACTGCTCTACATAAGGCCTCAAGATATCATCACACTGAGATTGTCCAGTTACTTTTACAATATAAAGCTGATCCCAATATTTGTAACATGGTCAGTGTGTATTGTGTATGGATATTGTTGTATGTACTACATAGTATTAAGTCTATATCATAGTAATACAGGATATATAATGTATAATGTGAGTTAGTGATATAATTGATGTTTATGTTGTACTAGTCAATGTACCTTTTCAACATTAATTTCTGTAGGATCAAGAGACAGCTTTACATTGGCCCTCAAGAAATGGTTTCAGTGAGATAGTCCAGTTACTTCTAACAAATAAAGCTAATCCCAATATTTGTAATAAGGTCAGTGTGTATTATGTACTGATATTGTTAAAATTGATGTTAATGTTGTACTAATCAATGTAACATATAATAATTAATTTCTGTAGGATCAAGAGTCAGCTCTGTATTGGGCCTCAAGGAATGGTCACACTGAGGTAATCCAGTTACTCTTACAATATAAAGCTGATCCCAACATTTGTAACAAGGTCAGTGTGTATTGTGTATACATATTGTTGTCTGTACTACATAGTATTAAGTTTATATCATACTAGTACAGGATATATAATGTATAGTGTGAGTTAGTGATATATTTGATGTTAATGTTGTACTAGTCAATATAACATAAAATAATTAATTTATGTAGTATCAATGGACAGCTCTATATTGGGCCTCAAGGAATGGTCACACTGAGATAATCCAGTTACTCTTACAATATAAAGCTGATCCCAATATTTGTAACAAGGTCAGTGTGTATTATGTATTGATATTGTTGTATGTACAATGTAGTATTAAGTCTATATCATACTAGTAGTACAGGATATATAGTGTATAGTGTGAGTTAGTAATATAATTGATGTTAATGTTGTACTAGTTAATGTAATTAATAATTATTAACTTTTGTAGGATCATAAAACAGCGCTACAAATTGCCTCAGAGAAAGGTCAAACTGACATAGTCCAGTCATTCTTACAATATAACGTTGATCCCAATATTTGTAACAAGGTTGGTGTTTATTTTGTATAAATATTGTTGTATCTACTACATGGTATTAAGTCTATATCATGATAGTACAGTATATATGATGTATAGTGTGAGTTAGTGTTATAATTGATGTTAATGATGTACTAGTCAATGTAACTCATCATAATTTAATTTCTGTAGGATCAAGAGACAGCTTTATATTATGCCTCACTTAATGGTTTCACTGAGATAGTCCAGTTACTCTTACAATATAATGCTGATCCCAATATTTGTAATGAGGTCATTGTTTATTGTGTATAGATATTTTGTATATACTACATAATATTAAGTCTCTATCATGATAGTACAGGATATATATAATGTATAGTGTGAGTTAGCGATATAATTGATGTTAATGTTGTACTAGTCAATGTAACTTTTCATAATTAATTTCTATAGGATAAAGAGACAGCCCTATATTGGGCCTCGTATAATGGTTACACTGAGATAGTCCAGTTACTCTTACAATATAATGCTGATCCCAATATTTGTAACGAGGTTTGTGTGTATTGTGTATAGATATTGTTGTATGTATTACATAGTATTAAGTCTATATCATACTAATACAATATATATAGTGTATAATATGATTAGTGATATAATTAATGTCAATATTGTACTAGTCAACGTAACTGATAACGATTAATTTCTCTAGGATCAGCAGACAGCTCTATATTGGGCCTCAAGGAATGGTCACACTGAGATAGTCCAGTTACTATTACAACATCAAGCTGATCCCAATATTTGTGACGAGGTCGGTGTGTATTGTGCATAGATATTGTTGTATGTACTACATGCATAGATATTGTTGTATGTACTAAATAGTATTAAGTCTATATCATACTAGTACAGGATATATTTTGTATAATGTAAGTTAGTAATATAATTGATGTTAATGTTGTACTAGTTAATGTAATATATAATAATCAATTTCTATAGGATCAAGAGTCAGCTTTATATTGTGCGTCATATAATGGTTATACTGAGATAGTCCAGTTACTCTTACAATATAATGCTGATCCCAATATTTGTAATGAGGTCAGTATATATTATGTATAGATATTGTTGTTTGTAATATATAGTATTAAGTCTATATCATACTAGTACAGGATATATAGTGTATAGTGTGAGTTAGTGATATAATTGATGTTAATGTTGTACTCGTCAATGTAACATATAATAATTAATTTATGTAGTATCAATGGACAGCTCTATATTGGGCTTCAAGGATTGGTCACGCTGAGATAGTCCAGCTACTCTTGAAACATCAAGCTGATCCCAATGTTTGTAATAAGGTCAGTGTGTATTATGTATAGATTTTGTTGTATATACTATGTAGTACTAAGTCTATACATATTAGTACAGGATATATAGTGTATAGTGTGAGTTAGTGTTATAATTGATGTTAATGTTGTACTAGTCAATGTAACATATAATAATAATTTATGTAGTATCAATGGACAGCTCTATGTTGGGCATCAAGTAATGGTCACACTGAAATAGTCAAGTTACTCTTAAAATCTAAAGCTGATCCCAACATTTGTAACAAGGTCAGTATGTATTATGTATAGATATTGTTCTACATACTACATAGTATTAAGTCTATATTATACTAGTACAGGATATATAGTGTATAGTGTGAGTTAGTGATATAATTGATGTTAATATTGTACTAGTCAACGTTACTAATAATAATTAATTTCTGTAGGATCAGCAGACAGCTCTATATCATGCATCAAGAAATGGTCATACTGAGATAGTCCAGTTACTCTTAAAATATAATGCTGATCCTAATATTTGTGACAAGGTCTGTGTGTATTGTATAAATATTGTTGTATGTACTACACAGTATTAAGTCTACTATGTCTATATCATACTAGTACAGGATATATAATCTGTAGTGTGAATTAATGATATATTGATGTTGTACTAGTCAATGTGACCTATAATAATTAATTTCTCTAGGATCAACGGACAGCTCTACATTGGGCTTCATGTAACAATCACACTGAGATAGTCCATTTACTTTTAAATTATAGTACTGATACTAATACTTATGATATCATTAGTATATGACATATTTGTTGATAATTTACTTTTTGCTAGTATGGTAATACTGCATTGCATATTGGTTGCTGTTGAGGGTCATCTTAATATTATTAGCTGTTTGCTTTCTGAAGGAGCAGATGTAACTCTTAAGAATAACAATGGTAAGACTCCAATGGAAAAATGTCCAGATACATTCTGGAATGAAATTGTTAGTCTCTTTAACAAGTATAATCCATAGAGAGGTGAAATATTGTTAAAGACCAACAACACACACACTCACACATACCTTATTTGCTATTATCGAGTAGAACATTAAATATATTGAAGAAGACCAGGTCTTTGAGAAAAGAGAATATGGAGTCATGTTAGTGTGTTATTAATTGTGGAGTATTAGTATGCATCCATTTTTATAATCCACAAAACAGAGGACTTATTTTCTAAGCCATAACAGAATACCTTGAAATAATCTAATTGTTTTAAATGCTTACAAATGGTTGAAGATGCTAAAGAAATAACTTGAGTATTTACATATTACCATTATTGTATTTACAAATGTGAAAGTACAATATTAAGCTATTTATACACATCCCGTGTAAGCTTGGGATAATACCTATATTGTAAATTGTTATAGTCAGTATAGAGTTATTATATGATTAGTAGTTTATTATTATATTATGATAGTAGATACGTTTGTATTATTTTACATGTGATATTTATCATGTGTACTTAATTTATTTTACAGATCCAGAGACACATAAAGAAGCTACTAGATTGTTGACAGTTAATACTGAGAATCTTATGACTACTGTGGGTGTAGTACTTAATACTCCAGAGAGTGCTTTAATAAAAGTACATCCAGAAACTTGTGCACATTTGACTGGTCTAAGTTGGATCAAGAAATTATAATGAACTATCAAGCTCAATTAATTGCTATATTCTGTGTGTTTATATTTTATATTACCTTTATGTAATATTTTTTGTTTACTGTGTAGTTTTATTAACTACTGTAGTCATGACATATGCTATGAATTATTGTCTATTTTTGGGGAAATTAAAACAAAAGTATAATTCTAAATATTATATGTGAACTACATGAGAAAGGACCTTTCTAATTTGTAAAAATACAAGTGGCTTAGACACCATAAAAAATTGGTGGGCTCAAATGTAATCTGATATTTTTTACTACCATTCTGAAAAAAATACAATAAATTAAATATGTTACATGTAAATTTTTATTACAATTCTCTTGTAAGCTAAGCTTAAGAACAAAATGTCATTTGACTTGCTGTTTTACACTCTCATACTAACTGACATTGAATTGTAATTTAATGAGTAATATTCTCATACATATTGATATATGCATTTCAATGTCATCACAATACCATATGATGTTATGTTAGAACAATGTTTAGAATTGAATATCTTTATTTAACAACTACAATCATAATGAATTATGATATCTTTTTACAACTATTGTATTACACCAATATAGATCATTACTATTGTTAATTATTCTTTAGTTTTACAAGATAAACTAATTTTACTAATTATTTACTTTGTCTCATATTATCATTAATGTTTTAGCAATAAGATATCATTTAATCTTTTTAATAATTAATTAAAAATCTATTAATGTTTTGGTGTTCTTCTTACGTAATATTTTCCCGCCATAATAGTGGCGGTTAAGGGTTTGAAGTTCCTTGCTAGATGTGTCCACGTGATATTTTCCCGCCTAGCCAACGTGTGTATTTTTATTAGTAATAATTTCTCTGGAGACCTTCTTTGACTGGACTCTCACTCTACTTTGACTGGACTCTTGTGATCTTCACCATTTAAGACAGTTTGTGTTTCAATGTTTTATTACACTCACGTCTTACTTTATCAATGAATGTACCAAGAACAAGAATATTAAGAAGTGGCAAGTGAATACTTCATATATTTGGATAAACTTGGTTGATCAATGAATAAATGAAACAATGACGTTTTACCATCTAATACAATTAAAGTACAGTTTTCATGGACTCTATTACCTGGCACAAGTTGTAACCTTGTTAAGTACTTAAATGTAAGTTTTTTACATGTGTTCTCCATGAACGATTGTACAAATACTGGATGACTGCATATGATAGATTTACAAGACTTATTAAAAATTCATAAACCACAACAAAACCCAGTATACTAAGCACAAGATGAAGGTTCTGGAGTAGGTGGGTGATCTAAGTATGTGCCCTATTAGTATGGGAGTGAGACTTAATGTGGTAGCACTAGAGCTGGAGAAGGAGGACAGAATTTATATGCTTTATATTTTATTCTACTCCACAGGATAATGAAGGTAATTAAAGTGGGTGTGGTTTTGTGAGGAACTATAGTTTTAACTGCACATGTATATCTTTATTTGTCCATTTATCAATTCATCCATTCATTGATTCATAAATTCATCCATTTATCCATTAATACTACCTATTTATCCATATAACAGAGTTATATTCTTCTACTATAACTTACCTCATTCCAACAACAACAAATCTATTGCTCAAAACAATGATTTTTGTCTGAATCGTCACAGTCATAATCCAATACCTTGTCCCTGTTGTAGTCTGGTTCCCATACTCAACATAGATATGCGTGTATGTAAGTTTCATTTCTCAGTGTTATAGTCTAATTTCCATACTAATCATTTTATTAATTAATATAGTCTGATACCCATACTACATAATTTAGTCCCATTTCCATACCACCACTTTCCTTTCCATTCCTATAATACTTACAATTCATTTCCCTAGTTCACATATAAATGTACATCCTAAACGAGCAAGTACTACGTCCTCCTCCACCCTTCCCAAATCCTCACTCACCAAAAGCAATTCTCCCAACTGCTTCATCTAAAACTGGTCAGACCAGTCAAACAAGTACTTCAAAGCAGGATACATCTGTACCAACTACTGCTAACACTAGGTTTTTAGTAACTGACATACATGTACAGTTATATTAGTGTATTTGTCACAATGTTAATATTCTTATTAACTATACACGTACATGTATATACATGTAGTTATTATATGTGCCTTGTAGTTCTCTCATTATGTGAGTGGGTAGTTATAGTTTGTCTGGATCTGGTCACATGATAGTCACATGATCTGGTTGTGTCCATTTCTGTAGGGATTGTCTGAAGTTGATGTTGTTGCTTTACAAGAGTAGAACGAATGTCTTTAAACTAATTTTGAATAAGTCTTTGCCCAATGGAAGGGTGTGTTAAACAATTAAATGGAAAATTAAAATAATATGAAAATAGCAAGGAACTGTCAGAATTTGTAAATTTGATGTGGTAGTTAAAAATGTAATCTACATTCATCATCTGTTATGTCTTACTATGAACCATTTAAAATATTATAAATCTATTCAACATTACAATTTTCCATTTAGCTGTCATTGAACTCAACCTATGATGA
Organism: Xestospongia muta; assembly: GCA_963693285.1. Taxonomy (NCBI): domain Eukaryota; kingdom Metazoa; phylum Porifera; class Demospongiae; order Haplosclerida; family Petrosiidae; genus Xestospongia; species Xestospongia muta. The sequence goes on from OY848917.1 coordinate 18,969,493, forward strand.
GAGACTAACAGAACTAGAATAGACAATAGAAAAGTTACATTCTGATCTAGAGTTTAAAGACTCAGACCTGGACACCAAGGAACAAAAACTCGTAGAATATAAAGATTATATGACAGCACTGGAGACCAGTTAGTGGAGTATGCTAGCATGATGAATGATCAATCTAAGATAAGTGTTTTGATAGTAATGTTTCATTCTCATATTTCCTTCTGTTAGGATTAATTTTCATAATTTCATAATAAAGTCTTATTCCCTTATTATAGACTGATTCTCATACCATATCATAAATATTGTATAAAAAGAAGTCTCATTTCCAATCCTAATGTTTCATTCTCATGTATAGAAACTAAGAGATACTTTAAAATTTAATTCTTTTGTTTTTAGATTGTCCAAACTTGAAGAAGGGAACAAAACTTTACATCAACTATCCAATCAGCTCTCATTAGTGATAGAGGAGTATCAGAAACAAACTAGAGCACTTGTTGAAGATGTAGAAACTAAAACTAGAGAAGTTAAAATAATAAGAGTATATTTACAGAGAACTGAACAAAGTAGAAGTGTCTCTGAAGTAAGTTAATATCAAATTGTGTCTATCTGGACATATCATGTACTAGTGTGTGTTCATTTATCATTTAGATCATGATCCATCCATTGATCACATATAAATTAGATGTTATTTTATTTATCTATCATTCCATTTATCTCTTGATTCATTGATACACCTGTTCTCTCTCTCTCTCCCTCCCTCTCTCCATCTGGCTCTCTCTCACTCTCCATCCTTTCTCTCTCTCTATCTTCTCTCTTCTCTCTCTCTCTCTCTCTCTCTCTCTCTCTCTCTCTCTCTCTCTCTCTCTCTCTCTCTCTCTCTCTCTCTCTCTCTCTCTCTCTCTCTCTCTCCCTCTCTCTCTCTCTCTCTCTCCATTCTCCTGTCTAGTTCCATTCCAACAGTTCCAAGGGGTATTGTTTATATTTTCCATTGTCAAAGATCCATCTTTATGTACACCAATAACACACTATTAACTGTAGAATGTTACACAGTGCAAAAACTTCCTACAGCCTTTATAAATATAGGGTTCTTTCTCTCCAAGTTAATGTACTAGTAGATCTGAGTCCAAGCAACTAGTGGGCCTGTTAGTTGTCTCCTACATACATAAACTAGTTTTACTAATTTGTAATATATATTGATATAGAAATATCATAACAGAAAATGATTTTGAGACGTCTAAAGTGACTAGTTTGGGAATTCTGAGAGAAATATTGTATTCTATATTACATATAGACATTGTCTTACAAATGTATTTCTTTCCCGTAACAAGTTGTATAATAGTTAAAGTACTATAATATTTTATGTATTTTGAAACTTTTAATTATTTGTTAATTAGTTCAATTAAAAATCAATTAATGTTGGTCACGTGGGTGGTGGTACAGGTGACAAATGTGTCACGAGGTTTTGTTGAGTAATCGTCAAATTGAAGCGTGAGAGAAACCTCTTGATGATATAAAAAATACTCTATTTTTCATGTCTCTATGTCTCTACGACTCACCACGTCGCTGGATCACCTCTTCACTTCGTTGGATCTTCTCTCCTCGTCGCTGGACACCTCGTCACTTCGTTGGATCGACTCTCCTCGTCGCTGGATCATCTTTTCGTTTTAGTTATGTCATCTTTATCTGTTTCGTTACTTTTTTTTCTTATTTTTGTAATATTTAATTTTTTTATTTATGTAAAGGTTTTTGTTCTGACTCTTCGTTTCTACAGGACTCAGCTTGGAAGTTCTTACTGTGGTTGGTCTGATGTTTTTTGATGGTCTTGACTGTCCTTCTCTGATGTACTCTTCACAGTTCTGATGTTCTCTGGATACAAAAGATGAGTTGCTCTCCTGCTCATTGGACTCTTTCTTGTCTTCCTTCCAGCCTTCTCTCCTCTTCTTTTATTTTTTTTAAATTTTATTTTGGGCTATCTAGCCTATATACATTATACACACACTCATACAATCTCTATAAATTATCTCTCCCTTGCCGCCTGGCGGCCATAAAATTTTTTTAAAAATATCCGTGGCCGCCAGGTGGTAAGGGAGAGCTCTGATTTGTAGGGTGCGTGTGTGTGTGCTGTGTGTGTGTGTAGGTTGGTTGTCCTTTTTCACTTCCTCTGTCTCTCTTCACTCTCCTCTATCCATTCATTGTCACCACCAGTTCAGTTAATAACTACTCTTTTTCTTTCCATGCAGGAGCAGCACTGTTGAAACAGGTGAGCTACCTTCCATCCATCCACTCTTTAGTATTCCAGTTGTTCCAGATAACTTTCTTTTTCTTCCTCTATGTTCTCTACTTGTGGACTGACTGGACTCTTAGGGACTCTACTTGTGGACTTCAACTACAGAGACTGTCTTTTAACTTTTTATTTATTTTCTTTTTTTCTTTATTTTTTTCTTTATGATTTGTTAGTTATTTATTATATAAAGTTCTCAAAAAACATTTTTTATCTAAAATCAGTCAATCTTCATTTAATCTTTAACTCAAATATTCTAGATTTATTTAACTTTGAAATTGTTTCATAAAAAATTGAATTAGTTTAGAATTGAATTTTTTAACTTTAACAACCACAATGATACTGAACTCTGATTATTAATCTTTTTACAACTATTGTATTACATATTATTATAACATCAATATATATCATTTTTATTAAAGTTGTTAATTTCTTTTTTAGCTTTAAAAGATAAACTAATTTTACTAATTATTTAGATTGTGTCATATTATCATTATTGTTTGTTGGCAAAAAGGTATATTTAATTAATAACATTTTATTAATTAAAAATCTATTAATGTTTTACTGTTCTCGTTACTTGATATTTTCCCGCCATAATAGTGATGGTCACGCGTTTGATATTCGTTGCTAGGTGTGTGCTCATAATATTTCCCGCCATAATTGTGATGGTCACGCGTTTGATATTCGTTGCTAGGTGTGTGCTCGTGACATTTTCCCGCCTAACCAACGTGTGTATTCTCAATAGTAATGGATTCTCTAGAGACCTTTTTGATTGGACTCTCTCCCTCCTTAGACTGACTCTCGAGATGTTCACCTATTGAGATAGTTTAATTTCTGTTTTATTGTTTCCATTGAACTCAATTACTTTATCATAGAATGTGCCAAGAACAAGAGTGTCGAGAGGAAGTATCAAAAGAATTCTTCCTATACATTGATGTTATGTAACTGTGATTAATTAATGGATAAACAATACAATGATTGCAGAGGTTGCATTTTAGAAACTTTAACATTTGACTGGTTCTCCAATCAGTTATTTTAATCAAGTTGTTTTTAGATATTTATTTTACAAAAGTAAGTAAGTAATCTATTCATCCATTTATCCATCAATCTTATTTATCCATATCACAGAGTTATATTCTCTTACTACAACTACCTCACTCAAACAACAACAGAATCCACTACTCAACAATAAGTTTTATCTGAATCTCCAACTAGTTCTGATACAGAAGCCACATCCATTGATTCTGATGCATTTTCTCAGCAGCTTAGTGCAAATAGATTTAGTCCTGCCAAGATTAAATGTGAAGCTCGTCTAAAAGGTAAGACTCATATTGGTCTCATGTCAATACTATACGGACAGATTCCTATACCTCATTTTTAATGTCAGATTCCCATATGTAGCACAGTGATAATCCTATACCTTGTCCTTATTATAGTCTGATTAGTATACTAATCATGTCATTATGTAATATGTAGTCTGATACCCATACTACATACTTTAGTCCACTTCCATACCTTACATATACACATCATTCTAAACAAGAAAGTACCACTTCCTCCTCCACCCTTCCCAAATCCTCAGACACCAAAAATGATCCTCCCTTCACAACTGCTTCTTCTAAAGCTGGTCAGACCAGTCAAACAAGTTCTTCAAAGCAGAATACATCTGTAGCAACTACTGATAACACTAGGTTTTCAGTAACTGACATACAGGTATAGTTATAATAGTGTATTTGTCACTATTTTAATATTCTTATTAACTATACATGTACATGTATGTCTCAATACATGTAGTTATTATATGTGCCTTGTAGTTCTCTCATTATGTGAGTGGGTAGTTATAGTTTGTCAGGATCTGGTCACATGATAGTCACATGATCTGGTTGCATATGTTTCTGTAAAGATTGTCTGAAGTTGTTGTTACTTTACAAGAGGAGAACAATCGTCTTCAAATTAATTTAGAATTAGTCTCTGCCAATGGATGGTTGTGTCAAACAATTAGAAGGAAAATCAAAACAGTATGAAAGTGGTAAATGGTTAGAAACCATTACAAATTGTTAGCTTGGAGGGTGTGGTTAAAATATAATCCAAACTCATTATGTCTTACTATGAATCCATTTACCATACCATACATCTATTCAACATATCACACATCCATTCCACATTTCATATATCCATTCAACTTACCATGCATCAATTTAATATTCTATTCATCCATTCAACATTACATTTGTCCATTTAGCTGTCATCTGAACCTCTGACGAGAGACAAACAGAACTAGAATAGACAATAGAGAAGTTACATTCTGATCTAGAGTTTAAAAACTCAGACCTTGATATCTATCTGTCTATCCATTCATTGATCCATTTATCTATCTGTCTATCCATTATTGATCCATCTATTTATCTGTCTATCCATTCATCAATCCATTCATTTATCTGTGTATCGATTCATTGATCCATCTATCTTTCTGTCTATCCATTCAATGATCCATCTATCTATCTGTGTACCCATTCATCGATCTTTCCGTTCATCTGTCTATAATCATTGATCCATCCATTCATTAATCCATCCATTATTGATCCATCCATTCATCTGTGTATCCATTCAATGATCCATCTATCTATCTGTGTACCCATTCATCGATCTTTCTGTTCATCTGTCTATAATCATTGATCCATCCATTTATTGATCCATCCATTCGTTGATCCATCTATTTATCTGTGTATCCAGTTATGGATTTAGAGGTGGAAAATAAAGATCTAACTCCGTTATGGCACATTTTAAAGGACAAGATCGAATTTAAGACTGAGAATTTTGGAGTTGCTAGAATGGTGTGTCCTCAAAAAAGAAACCATTGGTCAGCAGAAGAGAAAGGTGTTTTTCAATTGTATGTTGGCAAGAGATGGAAACATTCAGTTGGTTATAAATTAGTTGATTTTGTGAAGACAGATATAGCGTTTGAACAAAAAAGGAGAAATGATTCTGATGGCAGGAGATCTCATCGTTATGAGACTCTATACTGGAACAATGGTGAACCAGCTTATGAGATTGTAAAATGACCTGGAATCACCAAAATTAGAGAACTGGAATAGATGTAATATCCTGAAATTTGTATGTAATATATCAGAGTCGGTAAAATTATTTTACACAATTTATACTATTGCAGTGATTCAATTATGTAACAGAAATGACTCTTATAAAAATAATGTTAAATGTCTTATAAGTAGTAGACCTGTTATCATTCACTACTATTAATTTCAGTAATCTACAACTCCAGATAATTAAGTAAATGTCTTGTACTTCCTTGATAATGAAGTTGTTACAGTTTTTGATTTATGACTGTCTTGATCTTGTTTTAGATTTAGTCATAACTTACACAGAATATTCCTATATACATTGAGAATATTTGAATCAAAGATATTGTATAATTAGATAAATAGATAGAAATCATTATCTAGCACTCATGACTTTGGAGTGAATACAATCAAAAAATAATGTCTGTATTCATTATATTCTTTCATAAGATGAACGTTTAGAGATATTTTATTAGCTAAATGGTCTATCTCAACAATTAACATTTTTGTCTCACCAACAAACCATCCTATTAAGTCTAACATCATTTTGGATCATGTACAAGGAATGTATACAACTATCATTGGTGGGTTTTAGTGGTTTTCCTCCATTATTGTATGTAACTATGAATAGAATTAAAGTGTGCACACTCAGCATTGATGTACACTACTATATTATTGATCAAGACAATCTTAGGACAATATATTTAGTAAATATAATCTTGTTTACTTGCCAACAACACCTATATAGTACATCTCTGAACTTAATAATCAAGGCAAATTAAGTCACTATTTATAAGTAATAATACCATATAATGTGAAATATTGACAATCATTAAATTTGACAAAAGCTTATCAGTTAGTTTATCATTGTTATTTCTAAATAACTACTAACCAGTATAGTAGGTTATTACACTTTCTAGTAACAAAAGAAGCTATAACTTTTAGTAATAGGACAACCAATTGTTGATAGATGTCTTGTGATAATAAGTCAAAGATTGCAAGTAATGACACACGCTTCTCATTTTATGGGTGTGGTCAACATAAAATTGTTGGGAATTTAAATAAAAATTGCCAAATTGCTAAACAAAATGACTTAATAATATTTCCCATTGTACAGTAACTACAAAGTGGAAATCTAAAAACACAATTTACGTGGATTGTAACAATTTAGGTTCATTATATACTCACATTTATATGAGGTAACATAATGATAACGTAAGTTATTAATGTTATTATGTCTTACCTTTTGTAATTCAATAGGAAACTTGTTCTTATTTTTAAGAAAACAGTCCAAGCAATATCTTCTAGTATAAAATATACTGCAGTTCTATAAAAGAGATAATAATTATAGTTTCTAGTCACAATTAAGACATTTTATTAATGCAACATTTATATTAGATCTACAACCTGCCATTGAGTTTTAAACAAAACAACATTATACTAAAAACTATATTCCAATATACTGTAAATGTATACTGAACTCTATAAGGTTGATATGAGGTAATATTAATGTCTTCAATAGAAGATGTATCTAATTACCATAAAGTGGGTTTATAAGAAAAAGATTAATTTTTGGTAAATTGGTGAATTTAAATAGCTTACAAATTAGATGATAGTCAAATTTGATATTTAAGGCTTCCTGCAATGCCCAAGACATATGTACTGAAATTATCGATGTGTAATTACTTTAAAAAGTATCTACCGGAAACAGTCATTACTGTAACTTAGCTCTGTTATAAAAGGTAGGATTTCTCTCTTAACGGCATTCCTTATGCTCTGGTAAATATGACATCCTCTAACAACACTTTCAATCTGTACTCCATTAAAGTAGGTGTGGTTATTGATATGTGCTTGATTCATCATATTCATCTTATCAATACACAAATTTTCAATTTCACCAAATATTTTCCTTACCAATAAACCTACTATTAAGTTATGTCCATAATAAGAGGTTTCACTATACATATATTATGATACAGACTTACTTTACTAACACAGACAACCCTTTTACATATTACACAGTGTGATCCTAAAATGAGTGGCTTAAACCTCTCAGAGAAAGGGTCTCTACCAATGAACGTATCTTCTAAATACCTGTAACATTAATGAAAAACAAACCAAGACTTGTTGTAATGATTGTAACATGGCAACCTTGAAGTATTTTACACGTATTACTATCGTATTGTATTTCATATCATGACAATGACACAATGACCTCATGCACACTAGTAATGAACAACAAGCCAGGAACCTTTTGTCAGCTCCTTTAATATTACATATAATGAACTAAGCAACTACAATGTTAACTGGAACAACAGTGACAAAAATTATTTATTGTTCCTTATAAAAATGGTGGCCCTATATACACGAAAATTGTTTTTTATTGAAGGACTAAATTATTCTTAGACTTTCATATTCTAGTTAAGAATGAAATTAATAGTCTATATGTATAATATTATTTACACTTAACAATGAATTTTAAGGCTTTTTCACTGATATATATCAAGTCAAACATTGAATGGTTTAACATGTAAGACTATGTTTGGAGACCATGACAACAGTTATCACTTATTCCAACATTGTTTAGTGGGTCAGATAGTGTACAATAAAATATCATTTATTTTATTTAATAAATGCTATTATACTATACAAAAAATATGTCCATAAGGTCAGTTTTGTTCCTTACATGAATCCTCCCTTTACTTACACTAATCCACTTGAAAATGGACAAATACGTCCAAAATCATATATAGCATCTGAAAGACCACAATTATGACAAAGAAATCTTCCCTTTTTTTCAAACTTCTTTCTTAAAGAAGTGGCCATCCGAGTACACTTTGAGCCACGCCCCTATAGGCAGGACAGGATGTCCGCTGTTGCCTACTTCGCTGGCAGTATCTCCCGAGATGAGTCAAATTGTGAAACTGTAAATGAACCACTTGAGTGTCTATGCTTTAACGTTTTTACTGTTGCTACTGTCAGAGCACACTTTGACTGCTCCTGAACAGAGGAAGAAGCACTTAATTTCATAATGGGCGTGGCCTTACATTTTAGATGAATAATAATGTTTAGTGTGTCAACTATTGTACAATGTGATAAATGATATTGTAGTATCTAGTCATGGTAAAATAACCACCTCAAAAACAAAACTATTTTATAATCACAAGTGAACTTAATGACATTTTTTATAGTGATGTATTAATTTACACAGCAAGTATTAAGGTTATGGTCTACAGGTGGGACAAGTGTTCAATATTTTCCCCATTAAAGTGTGTTCCAGGTCATGGCTTTTTGTTTACAAACCTGACAAGAATACTGTGGTTACTTACACTAAACTACTTGAAAAAGGAAAAATATGTTGAAAATTATATATAGCATACAAAAGACCACACGAACGGCGACCTTAAAAACTTTCCTTAAGATGTTGCCTACTTTTAAGCCACACCTTCATAGGCCGGACAGGATGTCCGCGAAGCTGCTTCACTGGCAGTCTGCCGAGCTGAGTCAAATTGTGCAACTGTAAGTGAACGTTTTTATTGCCGCTACTGTCAGAAAGTCATGGCTGAAGCAACTACTGTGACACAAGATAATAATGAAGGTAATTAACCATTGATAAACTGAAATCAGCGAGTGCAGATTGATTATAGTTATTGTTGTGGAATTAATATAAACCCCAGTACACAGTATGTCATTGATATTTTAACATTAAAGCATATGTTATATATATATATATATATATTTATAACAAATATGACACTCACTATATCATTAACATAGAACAGAGTATAGAAAGTCTTCAAAAGCCTACAGAAATCCACGATCACTTCTGGGTTAATGTAAGGGTTCCAACATCAGGCAAGGAACAAGATAGTCTTGGTAAATGGCTCGTTTTTAAAGACTATGATAAAATTGATGACACATGGGAAAAGATTCGAACTGCTGTTCTCACTGATAATCTACAAGGTTGTGTATATGCTAAATGTTCCTGTATGAGATATGATCCTACAAAGGGAGGTCCTGGGCCCAGTACTACGGCTGTCATATGTGTTTATACAGAGGAGCACAACATGAATGCTATTGGTTTTAAACTTATTGAGATAGTACAGCAGGATATCAGGTACAAAACTAATAGTGACTCTCGGGCAGGAAAGTATGTGCACACAGGTGATGGAAAAGTTACCACCCAAAAAATTTACTGGAACAACGGGAAACCGTCCCTTGAAGACAAGGGTAAGCTATGCTATGGAACATCCAGAGACAAGGAGGATATATGGCATCTTAATGTTGTTGAGGCTCCTAAAGAATTTGCTTCAAAAGAAATCTTTGGAAGGTGGATTGTAGAGGTGGAAAATGAAGGCCTGACTCCATTATGGCACATTTTAAAGGTCAAGATCGAATGTAAGACTGAGGATTTTGGAGTTACTAGAATGGAATGTCCCCCAAAAAGAAATCGAAGGTCAGCAGAAGAGAAAGGCATTTTTCAATTGTATGTTGCCAAGAGATGGAAAGAGTCAGTTGGTTATAAATTAATTAAGTTGGTGGAAACAGATATAGTGTTTGAACAAAAAGGGAGAAGTGACTCTGATGGTTATGAGACTCTATACTGGAACAATGGTGAACCAGCTTATGAGATTGTAACACGACCTGGAATCACCAAAAATTGGAGGACTGGGGAAGATGTGTAACATTCTGAATTTTGTATGTAATATATCAGAATCAGTAAAATTATTTTACACAATTTATACTACTGCAGTGATTCAATTATGTAACAGAAATAACTCTTATAAAAATAATGTTGAATGTCTTATAAGTAGTAGACCTGTTATCATTCACTACTATTAATTTCAGTAATCTACAACTCCAGATAATTAAGTAAATGTCTTGTACTTCCTTGATAATGAAGTTGTTACAGCTGTAGTTTTTGATTTATGACTGTCTTGATCTTGTTTTAGATTTAGCCATAACTTACACAGAATATACCTATATACATTGAGAATATTTGAATCAAAGATATTATATAATTAGATAAATAGATAGAAATCATTATCTAGGACTCATGACTTTGGACTGAACACAATCAAAAAATAATGTCTGTATTCATAATATTCTTTCATAAGATGAACTTTTAGAGATATTTTACTAGCTAAATGGTCTATCTCAACAATTAACATTTTTGTCTCACCAAGAAACCATCCTATTAAGTCTAACATCATTTTGGATCATGTGCAAGGAATGTATACAACTATCATTGGTGAGTGTCAGTGCTCTTACTCCATTATTGTATGTAACTATGAATAGAATTAAAGTGTGCACATTCACTATTGGCGTACACTAATGTAATATTGATAAAGACAATCTTAGGACAATATATTTAGTAAATATAATCTTGTTTACTTGCCAACAGCATATATAGTACATCTCAAAACTTAATAATCAAGGCAAATTAAGTCACTATATAGTCTGCCTTCCATCATACACATAGTTTTACTCCAATTAGAGCATTCATAAGTAATAATACCATATAATCGAAATATTGACAATCACTAATTTGACAAAAGCTTATCAGTTAGTTTATCATTGTTATTTCTAAGCAACCACTAACCAGTATAGTAGGTTATTACACTCTCATAGTAACAAAAGAAGCTATGCCATTCAGTCTAACATCATTTGGATCATGTGAGGAATGTATACAACTATCATTTGCGAGTTTTAATGCTCTTATTGCATTATTGTATGTAACTATCAAAACTATGAATAGAATTAAAGTGTGCACACTCAGCATTGATGTACACTACTGTATTATTGATCAAGACAATCTTAGGACCATATATTTAGTAAATATAATCTTGTTTACTTGCCAACACATATATAGTGCATCTCTGAACTTAATAATCAAGGCAAATTAAGTCACTATATAGTCTGCCCTCCATCATACACATAGTTTTACTCCAATTAGAGCATTCATAAGTAATAATACCATATAATGGGAAATATTGACAATCATTAATTTGACAAAAGCTTATCAGTTAGTTTATCATTGTCACTTCCAAGCAACTACTAACCAGTATAGTACACTGTAAAAATTGATTCGTTGATTTAACTAATAAATTGTTATACAGGTTGCATGTAGCAAACTTAGTATGATGTAAAAGTAAAGAAAACATAACTCTGTTTTGATTACTGATGTACTACTGTTTATGTAGCTAATAGTACATCAGTAATCAAAACAGTGTTATATTTACTTTTACGTCATACTAAGTTCGTTACATGCAACCTGTATAACAATATATTGGTTAATCAACAAATTAATTCTTACAGTGTAGGTTAATACACTCTCGTAGTAACAAAATAAACAATAATTTTATAGCTTTATTGGTTTATTGGTTAAGAACAATCAATTTTTGATAAATGTCTTGTGATAATAAGTCAAACATTGCAGTTCACACTTCTCATTTTATGGGCGTGGTCAACATAAAATTGTTGGTAATTTAAATTTAATTTGCCAAACTGCTAAACTAAATGACTCACCAATATTTCCTATTGTACAGTAACTACTAAGTGAAAATCTAAAAACACAATTTACGTGTATTGTAACAATTTAGGTTCATTATATACTCACATTTATATGAGGTAACATAATGATAACATAAGTTATTAATGTTATTATGTCTCACCTTTTGTAATTCAATAAGAAATTTGTTTTTATTTTTAAGAAAACAGTCCAAGCAATAACTTCTAGTATAAAATATACTGCAGTTCTATAAAAGAAGATAATATAGGTTTTCAATCACAATTAAGGTATTTCATTAATGCAACATTTATATATTTAATAGATCTACAACCTGCCATTGAGTTTTAAGACGAAACAACATTATACTAATCTCCTAAAAACTATATTCCAATATACTGTAAATGTATACTGAACTCTATAAGGTTGATATGAGGTAATATTAATGTCTTCAATAGAAGATGTATCTAATTACCATAAAGTGGGTTTATAAGAAAAAGATTAATGTTTGGTAAATTGGTAAATTTAAATAGCTTACCAAATTAGATGATAGTCAAATTTAATTTTTAAGACTTTCCTGTCACGCCAAGACATATGTACTGAAATTGTTAATGTATAATTATTTTAAAGAGTCTACCAAAACAGTCACTACTATAACTTAGCTCTGTTATAAAAGTTAGGATTTCTCTCTTAACGGCATTCCTTATGCTCTGGTAAACATGACATCCTCTATAACAACATTTTTAATCTGCACTCCATTAAAGTAGGTGTGGTTATTGATATGTGTTTGATTCATCAAATTTAATCTCAATTTCACCAAATATTTTCCTTACCAATAAACCCACTATTAAGTTATGTCCATAATAAGAGGTTTCACTATACATATATTATAATACAGACTTACTTTACTAACACAGACAACTCTTTTACATATTACACAGTGTGATCCTAAAATGAGTGGCTTAAACCGCTCAGAGAAAGGGTCCCTACCGATGAATGTATCTTCTAAATACCTGTAACATTAATGAAAAAAAATAAGACTTGTTGTGATGATAGTAACATGGCAGCATTGAAATACTATACAAAATGTATTTCATACCAAGACAATAACCTCCTGCACTCTAACACTAGTAATGAACAACAAGCCAGGAACCTTTTGTCAGCTCCTTTAATATTAAATATAATGAACTAAGCAACTACAATGTTAACTATAACAACAGTGAAAAGAATTATTTGTTGTTCCTTAAAAAATGGTGGCCCTATACACGAAATGTGTTTTTTATTGAAGCACTAAATTATTTCTAGGCTTTCATATTCTAGTTAACAATGAAATTAATAGTTAGTATGTATAATATTATTTATACCTAACAACAAATTTAAGGCTTTTCCACTCATATATATGAAGTCAAGCATTGAATGGGTTTAGCATGCAAGACTGTATGTCTGGAGACCATGACAACAGTTATCACTTATTCAAACATTATTTAGTGTGTCAGTTAGTATACAGTAAGATACCATTTATCCTATGTGATAAATGCTATTATACTATACAAAAACTTGTCCATAAGGTCAGCTTTGTTTCAGTCCTTACATGAATCCTGTGTGTACTTACACTAATCCACTTGAAAATGGACAAGTACGTCCAAAATCATATATAGCATCTGAAAGACCACAATTATGACAAAAAAACGTTTCCTTTTTTTCAAACCTCTTTCTTGAAGATGTGGCCATCCGAGTACACTTTGAGCCACGCCTCTATAGGCAGGACAGGATGTCCGCGTTGCCTGCTTCGCTGACAGTCGCTCCAGAGATGAGTCAAATTGTGAAACTGTAAATGAGCTACTTGAGGGTCTATGCTTTAACGTTTTTACTGTTGCTACTGTCATAAAGTCATGGCTGAAGCAACTACTGTGACAGAAGATAATAATGAAGGTAATTAACCATTGATAAACTGGAATCAGCGAGTGCAGATTGATTATAGTTATTGTTGTGGAATTAATATAAACCCCAGTACACAGTATGTCATTGATATTTTAACATTAAAGCATACGTTATATATATATATATATATATATATATATATATATAACAAATATGACACTCACTATATCATTAACATAGAACAGAGTATAGAAAGTCTTCAAAAGCCTACAGAAATCTACGATCACTTCTGGGTTCATGTAAGGGTTCCAACATCAGGCAAGGAACAAGATACTCTTGGTAAATGGCTTGTTTTTAAACACTATGACGAAATTGATGACACATGGGAAAAGATTCGAACTGCTGTTGTCACTGATAATCTACAAGGTTGTGTACATGCCAAATGTTCCTGTATGATATATGATCCTACAAAGGGAGGTCCTGGGCCCTGTACTACGGCTGTCATATGTGTTTATACAGAGGAGCACAACATGGATGCTATTGGTTTAAACTTATTGAGATAGTACAGCAGGATATCAGGTACAAAACTAATAGTGACTCTTGGGCAGGAAAGTATGTGCACAGAGGTTTTAAAAAAGTTACCACCAAAACAATTTTTTGGAACAATGGGAAACCATCCTTTGTATGCGATGATAAGCCATGCTATGGAAGATCCATAGACAAGAAGGATATATGGCATCTTAATATTGTTGACGCTCCTAAAAAATTTGCTTCAAAAGAAATCTTTGGATGGTGGACTCTAGAGCTGGAAAATAAATATCTGACTCCATTATGGCATACTTTAAAGGACAAGATCAAATGTAAGACTGAGGATTTTGGAGTTATTAGAATGGAATGTCCCCCAAAAAGAAATCATTGGTCAGCGGAAGAGAAAGCTGTTTTTCAATTCTATGTGGCCAAGAGATGGAAAGATTCAGTTGGTTATAAATTAATTGATTTGGTGAAGACAGATATAGTGTTTGAACAAAAAAGGAGATATGACTCTGATGGCAGGAGATCTCATCGTTATGAGACTCTATACTGGAACAATGGTGAACCAGCTTATGAAATTGTAAAACGACCTGGAATCACCAAAAATTGGAGGACTGGAGAAGATATGTAATATCCTGAATTTTCTATGTAATATATCAGAGTCAGTAATGGCCACATCTTTAAGGAAGAAGTTTGAAAAAAAGGGAACGTTTCTTTGTCATTATTGTGGTCTTTCAGATGCTATATATGATTTTGGACGTACTTGTCCATTTTCAAGTGGCTTAGTGTAAGTAAAGGGAGGATTCATGTAAGGAACAAAACTGACCTTATGGACATATTTTTGTATAGTATAATAGCATTTATCACATAGAATAAATGGCATCTTACTGTACACTAACTGACACACTAAACAATGTTGGAATAAGTGATAATTATTCTCATAGTGTCCAGATATACAGTCTTACATGCTAAAGCATTCAATGCTTGACTTCATATATATCAGTGAAAAAGCCTAAAAATTGATTGTTAGGTGTAAATAATAATATACATATTTTTCATTGACGTTACAGGTATTTAGAAGATACATTCATTGGTAGGGACCCTTTCTCTGAGAGGTTTAAGCCACTTATTTTAGGATCACTCTATGTAGTATGTAAAAGAGTTGTCTGTGTTAGTAAAGTAAGTCTATAATATAATATTAGTATAGTGAAACCTCTTATTATGGACATAACTTAATAGTGGGTTTATTGATAAGGAAAATATTTGTTGAAATTGAAAATTTGTGTATTGATAAGATGAAATATAATGAATCAAGCACATATCAATAACCACACCTACTTTAATGGAGTATAGAGTATAGATTGAAAGTGTTGTTAGAGGATGTCATATTTACCAGAGCATAAGGAATGCTGTTATGAGAGAAATCCTACCTTTTATAACAGAGCTAAGTTACAGTAATGAGTGTTTCTGGTAGACACTTTTTAAAGTAATTACACATAAACAGTTTCCGTACATATGTCTTGGGTGTGGCAGGAAGGCCTAAAAAGTTAAATTTGACTATCATTTAATTCGGTAAGCTATTTAAATTCACTAATTTACCAAAATTAATCTTTTACAAAGAAAACAACATAACAACTTTATGGTAATTAGATACATCTTCTATTGAAGACATTAATATTACCTCATAACTAATCTAAATTGTTACAATCCACATAAATAATGTTCTTAGATTTTCACTTTGTAGTTACTGTATAATAGGAAATATTGGTGAGTCATTTAGTTTAGCAGTTTGGCAAATTAAATTTAAATTACCAACAATTTTATGTTGACCACACCCATAAAATGAGAAAGTGCATTAACTGCAATGTTTGACTTATTATGACATGACATCTATCAACAATTGCTTGTCCTATTAATAAAAGTTATAGCTTCTTTTTTTACTACAAGAGTATAATAACCTACTATACTGGTTAGTGGTTGCTTTGTAATAACAATGATAAACTAATTAACTGATAAACTTTTGTCAAATTTAATAATTGTCAATATTTCCCACTATCCCACTATATGATTTTATTATTACTGTTTCATGCTCCTAAAAGCATGAAACAAGTAAAGACTGACATTTAAAGAATGAGTCTTATGAATGGTAAGTTGGCTGATGGTGAATTTCAGTAGTAGTCTCACAAGGTAAGCAAAAGGGGCTGCCCTCTTGAGACTAGGTTGAATTTTCCCTTTAATAGAGTCTAATACTAATTAAACATTTTCCATGAGCTTAAGCACCATTGTTGATTTTGGAGTAAAATATCCTTTAGAATGTTATGTAATTAACAACAGACGTCCATGAACAATGGACATCCATGTTGGAATATACACTAGAAACTTTTTATGTTATAGAAGCTGTAAACTTGAATTTGAGTATAGCCAGGCACTACCTCTTTTTAGCTGAAGTAGGATTTCAGTGACAGTGAGTAATTGTGTTGCTTCATGCGTCCATTTTACTCTTGTAAAATCAACAAACGTTTTATGTAGTCCTCTCTAGTTTATAATACTTCAGTAATATCAACTAAAGGAGGACTGCTGTATGAATGACACTACATTCTCTCTTCCATTGCATGAAGATACCTCAGTAGCTCTTTTAAGGACAGTATACTTCAGTATCTCTCCATATAATGTAAAGGCTGAATTATTGTCAGTAAATGATGCAATTTTCTTTATAGTAGGTCCTTCTAGAACTGATTAACTACTACTATTGAAGATTCATTTCAATGTTAACCAACAGCTAATTCTCTCGCCAGCTGTATATTAAGGGACAATCATCCTTCTGCAACTCAATTGAATTATGCTGGCAAATAACATACTTCAACAAGAAATACTGTGATAACAATGATGGTTATGACATCATAATAGCTAATGAAATGTTAAAGATGTTTATAAATGTACTACAACACTAATATAGATGTAAATATTTCCTTAATTAACTAATTCTAAACCCTAATAGTACTGAACTCACTAAACTCTTGAACTGCCACTGAAATTCATGGCTGAGCTTTTGATGTCTGTGAGTTGATTATCTACATAATGTGATGACCCACACTGAACCTAGTGCAGTTTACAATGATAACTTCAAAATAAGTTAGTCATTGAGTAAGTGATTTCAATAATAATACAGCAAATACTTGTATTATTCATTAATTCTATGTATTCTCTCAGAGAATATGTGACCCTTAGTTGTAATCTGCTGGGAGCTACATGATACAATGAGCACATGGTTAACAATTTGAACCACACCCACATCATTAATGTCAAACCACCCACTCACCTAATACCTTGAAAGTGTATACTTAATATGTAAAATACCAAATTTGAAGTATTAGTTCTTTTGATCATTACTAAAGTAGGTAGTAGCCATTATTGTATTCATAGAATGGAGTAAGTTCCTTCTTATATAACTCATGTACAATATATTGAACTCAAAAAGTTTTAAATTAATGTGAATTCACTCAAATTTTACCAAAAAACACTCTAAATTATATCAAAGAATTATAGATGGTAAGATAAACAACTATGTCAAAAAGGGGTAATTATTATTTGGTGATATAAAAACTTCAGCTTAAAAACTGTTACAGTCTCTAATACACTTGTTAATATAAAATATTGTAATTATAAAAACATAACAAATTATATAACATCAATTCAATGTGGTGTAGCTTCAGATGAACTTTTGACCCAGCTCATTAGGCCAGTTAGTTGAGCATGATCTTCAGGAGGTACTGTTATTATAGCACTCTCAGTAACATTGAGTACTTCAGACACTGCAGACATTAGGTTCTCAGCATTGTCTATCAACAGTTGAGTGGCTTCTTGATCTTCTTTCGTGTCTATGGAAAAATGAATGACTTTAGATTAATACTTATCACTTAACAATAATTATTACAGTCAATTATGTTAATGATTACCTCTTCCTTTTTGTCTGCTATTCTCTATAGAAGCATTCCTCTTAAGTTGATGAGCAATGGTTTCAATTTTTACGTGACTTTGTACCAAAGTCTATAATAGTTGAAATAAAAAATGTATTATATAACAAACAAGAACTTTAGGTAAGCAACATGCTAGAGTAAAAATTCCCTCTATATAGAATACTATAACTTCTCTTTGTAGCTATAGGTAATAAAGACTACATATCCAAGTACACTGAGCAACTTTTGTTCTATATTTCAGAGAAGTTATAATAACTTCTCTGAAATATAGAACTAAAGTTGCTTAGTATACCATCATTGGATAATGGATATTGTGATAAATTGTTGAACAAAATATATTATATTCAATATAAATAATAGGTTTAAAAAAACATCAAGTTATCGCTTTCTCTAGTTACTATATACAACTACTATTTCCATTCACCTTGTTAATTTGCTTATGTCTGCAAAAAGTAGCAACTTTCTTAGCCATTTTGATAACTTCTTCACTCTCTGTTGTTATAAGGGTAGCTGTTTCCATGAAATCCTTTTTGGATGTCACCTCACCAACTTCATTCCTATGTAAATTAATGATATCACAACACAGCAATGAATTAAATATAAACTCAATGAAGTAACATGTTGTACTAAAATATAATGGTTTATATTCTAATGAATAGCAAAGAATTATATGTAACTATAAGGTATTGTAATTTATAGTTGATATCATCTAACTTAATCCTTTTATAGAATATTAAGTGATAACAAATAATACATTACACAAAATATACAGATTTATGACACATACTTGGCAAACTTTGACATTTTCATCATCAGTCTGGCCATTTGTTTAGCAGCTACTATCATATCATTATCTTTCTCTTCCCATTGTTTAGCTTGTTTATGAAGACAATGAGCAGCAAACTAAGAAAATTAAAGACATTTTGATAATTATTAAAATAGTTCTTACTCCAATAGGATTAGATGATGGCAATGGAGCTTCTTGTTCCATTTCATCTATCTCCACTAGGAAAAGAAAAAAATGATGATTCACTCTCTGGAACATACAGAAATATATTACTCTAGTACCTTTCTTCTT
Source organism: Xestospongia muta (assembly GCA_963693285.1). Lineage (NCBI taxonomy): Eukaryota > Metazoa > Porifera > Demospongiae > Haplosclerida > Petrosiidae > Xestospongia > Xestospongia muta. Next base: position 18,988,814 of record OY848917.1, read on the forward strand.
AGCAGGTTTTGGTGGAATTGGAGGAGGAGAATTAAATGTAGTGATTGGCTGATCTTGAGTGATAAGAAAGGAACATTTTGTTAAATAAAAATTATTTTACCAGTCTGATAACAAGAAGACAGATATTCATTCTGAATATCTGGTCTTGTTAAGAACTGATATATTCCATCAGCTACTGCTTTGTTTTCTACAGGTGGCTCTTCTACAACAGTAATAATTGTTTTCCAACAAACCAGCCGAGTTTTCTTATCCATCCAGACCTGAAGGACTTCAGATAGTTTTGTGGTATCTCCATATGACTCATTGTACTCTGTAGACTTTATATCACCATAACGTACTTCAAGTTGTTCACCAATTGTATTCCACATATACTTAATTGGATGAAGTAATGTCATCAGGTGACACTTCTTTGGTTGTTTACCTAATGAAGAAAAACACTTTTCAATAATATTACATAATGTTAAAGTACAATGTCTAAGAAAACTTTCACTTTACACTTAAATAGCTCACATAACAAGTCATTTGGAATGTTTTGTTTACATGAAGATTTTGTACTATAAGAAGGATCACTGGTAGAAGATTTATTATCAACAGAACTAGGAGTATTAGCAGTTGAAGTAGGAGCAGGTATATCTACATAATAATATATTATTAATTTAGCCTTGTAAAGTCATTCATTACATATTAAATTATGCATAATTATATTAATTAAAAAAGCTTTAATTGTCTCATTTCCATACCTTTGATTTGTTGCAAATCATAACTAGCAATCACTAAACTCGTCTTGTCTCTCATTCCTTTAAAAGTGAGCTCAAGGTCAGTAACCTCTTCATCATCTTTAAGAAAGGCTTTAAATTTTAAGTAAGGCAAGGCAGTATCAGGTTGACTTTTGTCAACTACTTTCTTAGAGACCTTTAATACAGTATAAAAGTTACAACATCAACAAATACTTTACTTGAAATGGATTGATCATTGGCTTGATCTCATAGTACTTATTAGTAATTGTCACTTCATTGACAAAAGAATCAAAGAAAAAAGAGACTGGTTCTATTCTCTTCCAATTTTCAAAACAAGCCTCAGTCATTACTCTCTAACAAACACAAGAGCATATTATGAATGACATTAATATCTTATAAACTTCCAATGACAAGAACTATTATTCTCTTCATTATTTAACAAATATACCTTTAAGAAAGGTCCAAGGTTCTTTGTGACTACTGCTCGTATTTCCCAACAAGATTTCATCATCTGTTTGACAAAAACTGTCACTACATAACTGCAAGATGGTTGTCGAAATAGAGCATTCTTTATTTTTTGCAACCTTTTCTTAAGATAAACTACTGCAACTGGAGAGAAATCACAGAGCCTAACAACTCCAGAGTTGTCATAAGGTCGAAACTCTTGTGTATCAGTGGGCAATAACTCAAATTTATAAGGAGGTGGACCTTTAGCTTTTATAAAGGCTAACTGTTCACATTCTTCTTGTGATGTGACTTCAACATTATGTTGAAGATGAAGCTCAATAGGTTTTGAAAATTTTCCAGTTGTTTCAATTTTATAGAAACAGCTTACAATCTCAACATCTGGAGGAAGAATGATATCTGTTTCCACTGGTGCAACAACCTTAACTTCAGCTTCAACTTCTTCTTTCTTCTCTACTGCTGATGGTGGAATAACTAACATGACTCCATAGTCTCTTTTCTCAAAGACCTGATCTTCTTCAATATTTTCAATATTCCACTTAGACACATCTTCCACAACTAGAAAACAACAAATAAAGTATGTGTGAGTGTGTAGTGTTGTTGATCTTTAATAATACCTCACCTCGCTTTGGATTATACTTGTTAAAGAGACTAACAATTTTATCCCTGCTTGTATCTTGACATACATCCAGTGGAGTCTTACCATCATTGTTCTTAACATTTACATCTGCTCCTTCAGATAGAAAGCAGCTAATAACTTTAAGAATACCCTCATGGCAGGCAATATGCAATGTAGTATCACCATACTAACAAAAAGTAAATTATCAACAAAGTGAGTCTAATACTGACCATATCATGAATATTGGGATCAGCTTGATGTTGTAAGAGTAACTGGACTATCTCAGAGTGACCGTTACATGAGGCCCAATGTAGAGCTGTCCATTGATCCTACAGAATTTATTACTATAAGTTACATTGACTAGTACAACATTAATATCAATTATATCACTAACTCACACTATACACTATATATCCTGTACTAGTACAATATAAACTTAATATTATGTAGTACATACAACAATATCTATACACAATACACACTGACTTCATTACAAATATTGGGATCAGCTTGATGTTGTAAGAGTAACTGGACTATCTCAGTGTCACCATTCCTTGAGGCCCAATGTAGAGCTGTCCATTGATCCTACAGAATTTATTATTATATGTTACATTGACTAGTACAATATTAACATCAATTATATCCCTAACTCACACAATACAGTATATATCTTGTACTAGTATGATATAAACTTAATACTATGTAGTACAAACTATACACAATACACACTGACCTTGTCACAAATATTGGGATCAGCTTGATGTTCTAAGAGAAACTGGACTATCTCAGTGTCACCATTCCTTGAGGCCCAATGTAGAGCTGTCCATTGATCCTATAGAATTTATTATTATAGGTTACATTGACTAGTACAATATTAACATCAATTATATATCACTAATGCACACAATACACTATATATCCTGTACTAGTATGATATAAACTTAATACTATGTAGTACATACAACAATATCTATATGTAATACACACTGACCTCATTACAAATATTGGGATCAGCTTGATGTTCTAAAAGTAACTGGACTATCTCAGTGTCACCATTCCTTGAGGCCCAATGTAGAGCTGTCCATTGATCCTACAGAATTTATTATTATTGGTTACATTGACTAGTACAACATTAACATCAATTATATCACTAACTCACGCTATACACTATATATCCTGTACTAGTATGATATAAACTTAATACTATGTAGTACATACAACAATATCTATACGTAATACACAATGACCTTGTCACAAATATTGGGATCAGCTTGATGTTCTAAGAGTAACTGGACTATCTCAGTGTCACCATTCCTTGAGGCCCAATGTAGAGCTGTCCATTGATCCTACAGAAATTACTTATTATAAGTTACATTGACTAGTACAACATTAAATTAATTATATTACTAACTCACATTATACACTATATATCCTGTACTAGTATGATATAGACTTAATACTATGTAGTACATGCAACCATATCTATAAACAATACACACTGACCTTGTCACAAATATTGGGATCAGCTTGATGTTCTAAGAGTAACTGGACTATCTCAGTGTCACCATTACTTGAGGCCCAATGTAGAGCTATCCATTGATCCTACAGAAATTAATTATTATAAGTTACATTGACTAGTACAATATTAACATCAATTATATCACTAACTTACATTATACATTATATATCCTGTACTAGTATGATATAGACTTAATACTATGTAGTACATACAACAATATCTATACACAATACACACTGACCTTGTTACAAATATTGGGATCAGCTTGATGTTCTAAGAGTAACTGGGCTATCTCAGTGTAACCATTCTTTGAGGCCCAATGTAGAAGTGTCTGCTGATCCTATAGAAATTAATTATTATAAGTTACATTGACTAGTACAATATTAACATCAATTATATCCCTAACTCACACAATACAGTATATATCTTGTACTAGTATGATATAGACTTAATACTATGTAGTACATACAACAATATCTATACACAATACACACTGACCTTGTTACAAATATTGGGATCAGCTTGATGTTCTAAGAGTAACTGGGCTATCTCAGTGTAACCATTCTTTGAGGCCCAATGTAGAAGTGTCTGCTGATCCTATAGAAATTAATTATTATAAGTTACATTGACTAGTACAATATTAACATCAATTATATCCCTAACTCACACAATACAGTATATATCTTGTACTAGTATGATATAGACTTAATACTATGTAGTACATACAACAATATCTATACACAATACACACTGACCTTATTACAAATATTGGGATCAGCTTTATATTGTAAAAGTAACTGGACTATCTCAATGTGACCATTCCTTAAGGCCCAATATAGAGCTGTCTCCTGATCCTAAAGAAATTAATTATTATAAGTTACATTGACTAGTACAATATTAACATCAATTATATCACTAACTCACACTATACACTATATATCCTGTACAAGTGTAATACACACTTAATACTATGTAGTACATACAACAATATCTATACACAGTACACACTGACTTCATTACAAATATTGGGATCAGCTTGATGTTCTAAGAGAAACTGGACTATCTCAGTATGGCCATTCCTTAAGGCCCAATATAGAGCTGTCTCCTGATCCTACAGAAATTAATCAATATAGGTTACAATGACTAGTACAATATTAACATCAATTATATCACTAACTCACACTATACACTATATAACCTGTACAAGTATAATATAGACTTAATAATATGTAGTACATACAACAATATCTATACACAATATATACTGACCTTGTTATAAATATTGGGATCAGCTTGATGTTCTAAGAGTAACTGGACTATCTTAGTGTAACCATTCCTTGAGGCCCAATATAGAGCTGTCTCCTGATTCTATAGAAATTTAATATTATAGATTAGATTGACTAGTACAACATTAACATTAATTATATCACTAACTCACATTATACACTATATATCCTGTACTAGTATGATATAAGTTTAATACTACGTGGTATATACAACAATATTTATGCACAATACACACTGACCTCATTACAAATATTGGAATCAGCTTGATGTTCTAAGAGTAACTGGACTATCTCAGTGTGACCATTACTTGAAGCTGAATATAAAGCTGTCGATTGATCCTACAGAAATTAATTATTATAAGTTATATTGACTAATACAACATTAACATTAATTATATCACTAAATCACACTATACACTATATATCCTGTACAAGTATGATATAGACTTAATACTATGTAGTACATACAACTATATCTATATACAATACACACTGACCTTGTTACAAATATTGGGATCAGCTTGATATTCTAAAAGTAACTGGACTATCTTAGTATAACCATTCCTTGAGGCCCAATATAGACCTGTCTCCTGATCCTACATAAATTAATCATTATAGTTTATATTAACTAGTACAACATTAACATCAATTATATCACTAACTCACACAATACACTATATATCTTGTACAAGTATGATATAGACTTAATACTATGTAGTACATACAACAATATCTATATACAATACACACTGACCTTGTTATAAATATTGGGATCAGCTTGATGTTGTAAGAGTAACTGGACTATCTCAATGTCACCATTCCTTGAGGCCCAATATAGAGCTGTCTCCTGATCCTACAAAAATTAATTATTATAAATTACATTGACTAGTACAACATTAACATTAGATATATTACTAACTCACATTATACAGTATATATCCTGTACTAGTATGATATAGACTTAATACTATGCAGTACATACAACAATATCTATGTAAAATACACACTGACCTTGTTACAAATATTAGGATCAGCCTTATATTGCAAGAGTAACTGGACTACCTCAATGTGACCATTTCTTGAGGCCCAATATAGAGCTGTCTCTTGATCCTACAGAAATTAATTATTATAGGTTACATTGACTAGTACAACATTAACAACAATTATATCACTAACTCACACTATACACTATATATTCTGTACTAGTATGATATAGACTTAATACTATGTAGTACATACAACAATATCTATCTATATACAGTACACATTGACCTTGTTACAAATATTAGGATCAGCTTTATATTGCAAGAGTAACTGGACTATCTCAATGTGACCATTTCTTGAGGCCCAATATAGAGCTGTCTCTTGATCCTACAGAAATTAATTATTATAGGTTACATTGACTAGTACAACATTAACAACAATTATATCACTAACTCACACTATACACTATATATTCTGTACTAGTATGATATAGACTTAATACTATGTAGTACATACAACAATATCTATACACAATACACTTGACCTCATTACAAATATTGGGATCAGCTTTATATTGCAAGAGTAACTGGACTATCTCAATGTGGCCATTTCTTGAGGCCCAATATAGAGCTGTCTCCTGATCCTATAGAAATTAATGATTATAGTCTATATTGACTAGTACAACATTAACATCAATTATATCACATTATACGCTATATATTTTGAACTAGTATGATATACACTTAATACTATGTAGTACATACAACAATATCTATACACAATACACACTGACCTTGTTATAAATATTGGGATTAGCTTTAGCTTTCAAGATTAACTGGACTATCTCAATATGACCATTATAAGAGGCCCAAAGTAAAGCTGTCCACTGATCCTACAAAATTAATGATTATAGGTTACATTAACTAGTACAATATTAACATCAATTATATCACTAACTTACACTATACACTATATATCCTGTACTAGTATGATATAGACTTAATACTATGTAGTACATACAACAATATCTATACACAATACACACTGACCTTGTCACAAATATTGGGATCAGCTTGATGTTCTAAGAGTAACTGGACTATCTCAGTATAACCATTATATGAGGCCCAATGTAGAGCTGTCCACTGATCCTACAGAAATTAATTATTATAAGTTACATTGACTAGTACAAAATTAACATCAATTATATCACTAACTCACATTATACACTATATATTCTGTACTAGTATGATATAAACTTAATACTACAACAATATCTATATACAATACACATTGACCTTGTTACAAATATTGGGATTAGCTTGATGTTCTAAGAGTAACTGGACTATCTCAGTAAAACCATTATATGAGGCCCAATGTAGAACCGTCCATTGATCCTACAGAAATTAATTATTATAGTTTATATTGACTAGTACAACATTAACATCAATTATATCACTAACTCACACTATACACTATATATCCTGTACTAGTGTGATATAGATTTAATACTATGTAGTACATACAACAATATCTATACACAATACACACTGACCTTGTTACAAATATTGGGATCAGCTTTATATTGTAAAAGTAACTGGACTATCTCAGTGTGACCATTCCTTAAGGCCCAATATAGTGCTGTCTCCTGATCCTACAGTAATTAATGATTATAGTTTATATTGACTAGTACAACATTAACATCAATTATATCACTAACTCACACTATACACTATATATCCTGTACTAGTATGATATACACTTAATACTATGTAGTACATACAACAATATCTATACACAATACACACTGACCTTGTCACAAATATTGGGATCAGCTTTATATTGTAAAAGTAACTGGACTATCTCAGTGTGACCATTACTTGAGGCCCAATGAAGAGCTGTCCACTTCATCATACAGAAATTAAGTATTATAAGTTACATTAACTACTACAACATTAACATCAATTATATCATTAACTCACACTATACACCATATATAATAGTTTGATATAGACTTAATACTATGTAGTACATACAACAATATCTATACACAATACACACTGACCTTGTTAAAAATATTGGGATCAGCTTTATTTTTCAAGAGTAACTGGACTATCTCAGTATGACCATTATATGAGGCCCAATGTAGAGTTGTCCACTGATCCTACAGAAATTAATTATTATATTTTATATTGACTAGTACAATATAAATATCAATTATATCACTAACTCACATTATACACTATATATCCTGAACTAGTATAATATAGACTAAATACTATGCAACACATACAACAATATCTATACACAATACACACTGACCTTGTTACAAATATTGGGATCAGCTTGATGTTCTAAAAGTAATTGGACTATCTTAGTGTGACCATTACTTGAGGTTGAATATAAAGCTGTCCATTGATCCTACAAAAATTAATTATTATATGTTATATTGACTAGTACAATATTAATATCAATTATATCACTAACTCACATTATACACTATATATCCTGTACTAGCATAATATAGACTTAATACTATGTAACACATACAACAATACTTATACACAATACACACTGACCTTGTTACAAATATTGGGATCAGCTTGATGTTCTAAAAGTAATTGGACTATCTCAGAGTGACCATTACTTGAGGCACAATATAAAGCTGTCTCCTTATCCTACAGAAATTACTTATTATATGTTATATTGACTAGTACAATATTAACATCGATTATATCACTAACTCACATTATACACTATATATCCTGTACTAGCATAATATAGACTTAATACTATGTAACACATACAACAATACTTATACACAATACACACTGACCTTGTTACAAATATTGGGATCAGCCTTATATTGTAAAAGTAACTGGACTATCTCAGTGTCACCATTCCTTGAGGCCCAATATAGAGCTGTCTCCTTATCCTACAGAAATTAATTATTATAGGTTACATTGACTAGTACAACATTAACATCAATCATATCACTAACTCACATTATACATTATATATCCTGTACTAGTATGATATAGACTTAATACTATGTAGTACATACAACAATATCAATACACAATACAAACTGACCTTGTTACAAATATTGGGATCAGCTTTATTTTGTAAAAGTAACTGGAGTATCTCTGTGTAACCATTCCTTGAGGCCAAATATAGAGCTGTCTTCTGTTCCTACAGAAATTAATTTTAATAGGTTACATTGACTAGTACAACATTAACATCAATCATATCACTACCTCACTTTATACACTATATATCCTGTACTAGTATGATATAGACTTAATGCTATGTGATATATACAACAATATCTATACACAATACACACTGACCTTGTCACTAATATTGGGATCAGCTTGATGTTCTAAGAGTAGCTTGACTATCTCAGTGTAACCATTATATGAGGCCCAAAGTAAAACTGTCTGCTGATCCTATAAAAGTAAATGATAATACCTTATATTGACTAGTACAACATTAACATTAATTATATCACTAACTCACATTATATACTATATATTCTGAAATAGTATGATATAGACTTAATACTACGTAGTACATACAACTATATCTATATACAATACACATTGACCTTGTCACAAATATTGGGATCAGCTTGATGTTCTAAGAGTAACTGGACTATCTCAGTGTAACCATTATATGTGGCCCAATGTAGAGCTGTCCACTGATCCTACAGAAATTAATTTTTATGTTATATTGACTAGTACAAAATTAACATCAATTATATCACTAACTCACACTATACACTATATATCCTGTACTAGTATGATATAAACTTAATACTATGTAGTACATACAACAATATCTATACACAATACACACTGACCTTGTCACTAATATTAGGATCAGCTTGATTTCGTAAGAGTAACTGGACTATCTCAGTGTAACCATTCCTTGAGGCCCAATGTAGAAGTGTCTGCTGATCCTATAGAAATTAATTATTATAAGTTACATTGACTAGTACAACATTAACATCAATTATATCACTAACTCACACTATACACTATATATCCTGTACTAGTATGATATACACTTAATACTATGTAGTACATACAACAATATCTATACACAATATATACTGACCTTGTCACTAATATTGGGATCAGCTTGATGTTGTAAGAGTAACTGGACTATCTCAGTGTAACCATTCTTTGAGGCCCAATGTAGAAGTGTCTGCTGATCCTATAGAAATTAATTATTATAAGTTACATTGACTAGTACAACATCAACATCAATTATATCACTAACTCACACTATACGCTATATATCCTGTACTAGTATGATATACACTTAATACTATGTAGTACATACAACAATATCTATACACAATATACACTAACCTTGTCACTAATATTGGGATTAGCTTGATGTTGTAAGAGTAACTGGACTATCTCAGTGTAACCATTCCTTGTGGCCCAATGTAGAAGTGTCTGCTGATCCTATAGAAATAAATTATTATAAGTTACATTGACTAGTACAAAATCAACATCAATTATATCACTAACTCACATTATACACTATATATTCTGTACTAGTATAATATAGACTTAATACTATGTAACACATACAATAATATCTATACACAATACACACTGACCTCATTACAAATATTAGGATCAGCTTGATGTTCTAAAAGTAACTGGACTATCTTAGTGTGACCATTACTTGAGGCTGAATATATAGCTGTCCACTGATCCTATAGAAATTAATTATTATATGTTATATTGACTAGTACAACATTAACATCAATTATATCACTAACTCACATTATACACTATATATCCTGTACTAGTATAATATAGACTTAATACTATGTAACACATACAACAATATATATACACAATACACACTGACCTTGTTACAAATATTGGGATCAGCTTTATATTGTAAAAGTAACTGGACTATCTCAGTGTGACCATTACTTGAGGCCAAATATAGAGCAGTCTCCTTATCCTACAGAAATTAATTATTATATGTTATATTGACTAGTACAACATTAACATCAATTATATCACTAACTCACACAATACACTATATATCCTGTACTAGTATGATATACACTTAATACTATGTAGTACATACAACAATATTTATACACAATATACACTGACCTTGTCACAAATATTGGGATTAGCTCGATGTTCTAAGAGTAACTGGACTATCTTAGTGTGACCATTCCTTGAGGCCCAATGTAGAAGTGTCTGTTGATCCTACAGAAATTAATTATTATATGTTATATTGACTAGTACAACATTAACATTAATTATATCACTAACTCACATTATACACTATATATCCTGTACTAGTATGATATAGACTTAATACTATGTAGTTCATACAATAATATTTATACACAATCCACACAGTTACCTTGTTACAAATATTGGGATCAGCTTGATGTTCTAAGAGTAACTGGATTATCTCAGTGTAACCATTCCTTGAGGCCAAATATAGAGCTGTCTTCTGATCCTATAGAAATTAATTATTATATGTTACATTGACTAGTACAACATTAACATCAAATTAATCACTAACTCACATTATACACTATATATACTGTACTAGCATAATATAGACTTAATACTATGTAACACATACAACAATACCTATACACAATACAAACTGACCTTGTTACAAATATTGGGATCAGCTTTATACTGTAAAAGTAACTGGATTATCTCAGTGTCACCATTCCTTGAGGCCCAATATAGAGCTGTCTCCTTATCCTACAGAAATTAATTATTATTATAGGTTACATTGACTAATACAACATTAACATTAATTATATCACTAACTCACATTATACACTATATATCCTGTACTAGTATGATATAGACTTAATACTATGTAGTACATACAACAATATCTATACACAATACAAACTGACCTTGTTACAAATATTGGGATCAGCTTTATATTGTAAAAGTAACTGGACTATCTCTGTGTAACCATTCCTTGAGGCCCAATATAGAGCTGTCTTCCGTTCCTACAGAAATTAATTTTAATAGGTTACATTGACTAGTACAACATTAACATCAATCATATCACTACCTCACTTTATACACTATATATCCTGTACTAGTATGATATAGACTTAATGCTATGTGACATATACAACAATATCTATACACAATACACACTGACCTTGTCACAAATATTGGGATCAGCTTGATGTTCTAAGAGTAACTTGACTATCTCTGTGTAACCATTATATGAGGCCCAAAGTAGAACTGTCTGCTGATCCTACAAAAGTTAATGATAATACTTTATATTGACTAGTACAACATTAACATCAGTTATATCACTAACTCACACTATACACTATATATCCTGTACTAGTATGATATACACTTAATACTATGTAGTACGTACAACAATATCTATACATAATACACACTGACCTTGTCACTAATATTGGGATCAGCTTGATGTTGTAAGACTAATTGGACTATCTCAGTGTAACCATTCCTTGAGGCCCAATGTAGAAGTGTCTGCTGATCCTATAGAAATTAATTATTATAAGTTACATTGACTAGTACAAAATTAATATCAATTATATCACTAACTCACACTATACACTATATATCCTGTACTAGTATGATATAGACTTAATACTATGTAGTAGATACAACAATATCTATACACAATACACACTGACCTTGTCACTAATATTGGGATCAACTTGATGTTGTAAGACTAATTGGACTATCTCAGTGTAACCATTCTTTGAGGCCCAATGTAGAAGTGTCTGCTGATCCTATAGAAATTAATTATTATAAGTTACATTGACTAGTACAACATTAACATCAATTATATCACTAACTCACATTATACACTATATATCCTGTACTAGTATGATATAGACTTAATACTATGTAACACATACAACAATATCTATACACAATACACACTGACCTTATTACAAATATTGGGATCAGCTTTATATTGTAAAAGTAACTGGACTATCTCAGTGTGACCATTACTTGAGGCCAAATACAGAGCTGTCTCCTTATCCTACAGAAATTAATTATTTTATGTTTTATTGACTAGTACAACATTAACATCAATTATATCACTAACTCACACTATACACTAATTATCCTGTACTAGTATGAAATACACTTAATACTATGTAGTACATACAACAATATTTATACACAATATACACTGACCTTGTCACAAATATTGGGATCAGCTTGATGTTGTAAGAGTAACTGGACTATCTCAGTGTAACCATTCCTTGAGGCCCAATGTAGAAGTGTCTGCTGATCCTACAGAAATTAATTATTATGTGTTAACTTGACTAGTACAACATTAACATTAATTATATCACTAACTCACACTATACACTATATATCCTGTACTGGTATGATATAGACTTAATACCATGTAGTACATACAACAATATCTATACGCAATACACACTGACCTCATTACAAATATTAGGATCAGCTTGATGTTCTAAAAGTAATTGGACTATCTTAGTGTGACCATTACTTGAGACTGAATATAAAGCTGTCCATTGATCCTACATAAATTAATTATTATATGGTAACACATACAACAATATCTATACACAATACACACTGACCTTATTACAAATATTGGGATCAGCTTTATATTGTAAAAGTAACTGGACTATCTCAGTGTGACCATTACTTGAGGCCAAATATAGAGCTGTCTCCTTATCCTACAGAAATTAATTATTATATGTTATATTGACTAGTACAACATTAACATCAATTATATCACTAACTCACATTATACACTATATATCCTGTACTAGTATAATATAGACTTAATACTATGCAACACATACAACAATATTTATACACAATACACACTCACAATACACACTGACCTTATTACAAATATTGGGATCAGCTTTATATTGTAAAAGTAACTGGACTATCTTAGTGTGACCATTACTTGAGGCTGAATATAAAGCTGTTTCTTGATCCTATAGAAATTAATTTTTATATGTTATATTGACTAGTACAACATTAACATCAATTATAACACTAACTCACATTTTACACTATATATCCTGTACTAGTATAATATAGACTTAATACTATGTAACACATACAACAATATCTATACACAATACACACTCACAATACACACTGACCTTATTACAAATATTGGGATCAGCTTTATATTGTAAAAGTAACTGGACTATCTCAGTGTGACCATTACTTGAGGCCAAATATAGAGCTGTCTCCTTATCCTACAAAAAATTAATTATTATATGTTATATTGACTAGTACAACATTAACATCAATTATATCACTAACTCACATTATACACTATATATCCTGTACTAGTATAATATAGACTTAATACTATGCAACACATACAACAATACTTATACACAATACACACTGACCTTATTACAAATATTGGGATCAGCTTTATATTGTAAAAGTAACTGGACTATCTTAGTGTGACCATTACTTGAGGCTGAATATAAAGCTGTTTCTTGATCCTATAGAAATTAATTTTTAGATGTTATATTGACTAGTACAACATTAACATCAATTATAACACTAACTCACATTATACACTATATATCCTGTACTAGTATAATATAGACTTAATACTATGTAACACATACAACAATATCTATACACAATACACACTCACAATACACACTGACCTTATTACAAATATTGGGATCAGCTTTATATTGTAAAAGTAACTGGACTATCTCAGTGTGACCATTACTTGAGGCCCAATATAGAGCAGTCTCCTTATCCTACAGAAATTAATTATTATATGTTATATTGACTAGTACAACATTAACATCAATTATATCACTAACTCACACAATATACTATATATCCTGCACTAGTATGATATACACTTAATACTATGTAGTGCATATAACAATATTTATACACAATATACACTGACCTTGTCACAAATATTGGGATCAGCTTGATGTTCTAAGAGTAACTGGACTATCTTAGTGTGACCATTCCTTGAGGCCCAATATAAAGCTCTCTTCTGGTTCTACAGAAATTAATTATTATAGGTTACATTGACTAGTACAACATTAACATCAACTATATCACTAACTCACACAATACAGTATATATCCTGTACTAATATGATAATTATATATATATATATTATCTATATATTGTTTACTGACCTTTGCAGAAATATTGGGATCAGCATTATATTCTAAGAGTATTTGGACTATCTTAGTGCAACCTTTCATTGAGGCAAAATGTAAAGCTGTCTCCTGATCCTACAGAAATTAATTATCATAACTTAACAGAAATTAACTATATCTGTTACAATAACTAGTACAATATTAATATCAATACTCAATATAAGATATTCTAATAATTATTCTAATAAAGAAGTGTGTCACATATAATATTCAATCAATTGTTTTACTGATGAGTTATCATTTTATTGTAAATGAAAGCATTTAATTTCACTAAACAGTGGAATTAAGTTCACAATTAATAATATAATAAAACATTGCTAATTTGAGATGTCATTAATTATTAAACTGTTTTAAGTAACAAGTATATGTACTAAGTATTCTTACTAATTGTATTGAAAGACATTTCTGCCAGAAACAGAATTATTATTTAAAACTAACCTCATCTCTATAATTTACATCTGCTCCTTTCTTAAGAGCTGACTTCACTCCCTCTAGGTCTCTATCTTTAGCAGCATTGAAAAGAGTTAAGTCATAGCTCTGAAAATAGTAAGATACAGATTTATAAGAAGTGTATTTCTTCAAGAGTTAAAACAAATAATATATGAATAGTAATAACCTAATTTTCTTAGGAATTATTTCATGCTCTACTACATTTTCCCAGTTCTGTGTTAATATACTAATAATACGCAGTGGACAGTTGTCTACCATTAGACTACTGGACCCTATACACTTTTATATACTATAAGTAACCCCA
Organism: Xestospongia muta; assembly: GCA_963693285.1. NCBI lineage: Eukaryota > Metazoa > Porifera > Demospongiae > Haplosclerida > Petrosiidae > Xestospongia > Xestospongia muta. Next base: position 19,004,392 of record OY848917.1, read on the forward strand.
CTAATGGACATTTTCTACGAGAGATAACATTTGTGTCCATTGATGACATTGATATAAAATGTTTGGACTTTATAGTACATATACTATACAAACTCACCTGATTCCTTTTATAAGAAGAGAGTTTTATATGAGCCATACTTCAAGATATGTTAAGAAGTCCTAAAAAACACTCTAATTATTCTACAGAGAGGACAATATAAGAGTATTGAATTAACAATTACCATATTATAACTACTAATAGGCACAGTATTGAACCAAGACATATGACAACCTATGATTATATCTATATATCATTACTAACTCCATGTCTTAAGTCATCTACATTTACAGTATATGTACACCATTATTTAATACAATTATATTCTTAGATGTTAACTCTTCTTAACTTTTCTGGATCATTTTGGACACTGATTTAAACCTTTATATAATGACATATAATATCCTTGATACAACTTCCAATTACTGTTTAATATCAACAATAAACAACACAATAAAATAATGTTACAATTCAGATTAGATTGGGATGCTTTTACAGACAATGATATCTGTCTACAACTACTATATATTAGTATTCAATACAAAGGAAAGGCTTTTAAGACTAAAAGTCCAAATATTCTACCTTCAATAGCTCTTGTCATAGATACTCTAGTCTGTACTTGTTACTAACTAAGAGGTGGAGTTCAGTCTTACAATACTGAGCAATAACTGAGCACTGTGGTGACTAGAATCTAACTTATTACTATGAGCTTATTCAACATGATCCAAAGTTGGTGAACCTCTTTTATCTATAGTACCAAGTACATGAAAATCAAATCACTTTTATTGAAAATACATAATGTCCACTGGTAGATATATGAGCTCTATTGTATGACTTGTGAGAAAACTTCAGGATGATAGCTTCTTAATTGTAGAAGCTACTTATTAGTAGAGTTGTCAAGGCCGCACTTACAAAATGGTCAAAATCCTTCTTCAATCTCTTTTTTCTAAATTCTTCTGTTGTACGTTTTTGAAACAGGCCACAATGTTCAGTCTTCTTTCAACAACTAGTATAACTACATTAACTACTGCTGTCAAGTCCAATATCTAGGGGTGGACTATTCCAGAGAAGGTGTAAAATATAATAAATGCCATTACAGTGACCACCAAGACTGTCTAATCATATTTATAGGAAAATAATCACTAGTGATAAACAACATTAACAATATTCAAAGACATCTGTGGGTGGGCCACTGTTTACAAAAGAGGTTAATGAAAAAAGGTCTCTCAAGTGTTACTATGAATTTCATAGAATTGGCCACCGAAAGTGTTCCACAAACAGTGAACATATCTACCTCCATACATTTAATATATACATTATTATATTGTATTTAAATGTATAGAAGTAGGACTACAAGTTGTGAGCTATAGTTCTTGTTGACTACTGAAGTAATAAAATACATCAATAAATATATTGACATGACATGTTAAATAATACAAACAGTTAAAGAAGGAATAAAATAAAATACAACTGAACTGACAAGACGTGAGACTGTATGACATTATCATGACATAATAACCTGTAACTATTAAACTATTAATAGTAACTATTGGTCTATTTTTAGTAACTTGGCACAGTTAATACCACAATGCGTTGCCTTTTCAGGTTTAACAAAAATACCATAGTTTGGTTTATAGGAAAAATAACGTTTACCATTAACACTGCCATCATTTTTACCACCTAGTAGGAGAGAGAGAGAGAGAGAGAGAGAGAGAAAGAGAGAGAGAGAGAGAAAGAAAGAGAGAGTTAGAACAGACATAACAGTAAAAGAAACTAACTTGGTTTTCGAAATTCCACTCCAAGCCACACCCTTGGAGCAAAGTCAGTATGACCAATATATTGAACTGTTCCTTTCTCTTTATTAACAAAAACACTCATACCCTAAAATGGATAGATAGAGAACAAATGGACATATAGATAATCAAATGGACGCATAGAGATATAAATGGATTCACATATACCTTTTCCAATGTAATATCAGGTGCTGTAGCTAAAGAGAGAGATGTGGGAACAGGAGAAGTGAAACTTGAATAACTCTTAGAAGGAAGAGTGGATTTACCAAAAATGAAAAAATAAATAATAGCTTTTCTGACAACTGGATCATCCATCCATCTTGTCACTCCATCCATCCATTCATCTTACCTAGCACTACTGGGTGTTAGCCTCCTTCTTCTTGTATTGGTTGGAGTTGAGACAGGAGGATTAGGAGATGGAGAACAACTACCTCCAGAGCTTGGCAGGTCAATACTATCTTTACCAATAATCTTACTAACTTTTGATGGTAGGACAAAGATGCCGTGGTTAGGTTGACATTTGAAGTACTCCTTTCCTCCTTTGGTACCATCACGTGTACCACGAGGATGATCTAGCTCTATACCTAACCAGAATCTGAAATAGATGCATAGAAGATAAACAATGGATGTATGAATTTGGAAATGGATGCATACATTGACAGATATATCAACTTGTGGCAATGAACATTATATTAGTCCATTTAATAGCAAAATAAATGGATGTATAATTGACCAAATGGATGCATAGATTATCAAATGGAAATATAAGTAACTAAATGGACATATTATTCTCTTACCCTGGGGCAAATTTTACAGCACCAGCATATCGTAATGTTCCTTTATTTTTACCAGACACAATGACACGATCTCCAACCTGAAACTCTGATGACATCTGAAGATCAGAATGAGCCTCAATAGCTCGTGCTGTCACAAATGATTCACTTTTAACACGAAGATCTGATGAAAGAGTTGAAGTAACTGTTTTCTTTCCTTTAGCACTAGCTCCACTACCAGCACTAGAAGTACTGGGTGGAGTAGTACTGGAGTCCTTAGTAATATGTTTTAAATGGACAAAGAGACCTTGAAAGGAAAACATTTATCCATCAATACATCTATCTGTCCATTGATCAATACATCTATCTGTCCATTGATCAATACATCCATCTGTCCATTGATCATTATATCCATCCATCCAATAATTCATCCATTCATCCATTGCTAATATAACAGTCCATAATATATACTATATATCCATTTTATTTCCTATATATCCATCATACCTCGTTTAGGTTTACAAGAGAAATATCGTATTCCTCCATGAGATCCATCATTACGACCAACTTCATCATCGAGTTCAATTGACCTGATCCAAACATAGTCTCACCAGCAAATTTAAATGTAGCTTTCTAAAAGGTTAAAAATACAATAGCCCTAGTTATTATAAAATATTAACAAGTACAGGAACAATGAAAGGCACTAAAGTCCCAAACCTCGCTGCAGTTTCTAAGTTATTTATAAATCCAATGCCAGCTTAGGCCCAGCTTATGATGTTGTTATTGCAAGAAAATTTATTAACATTCCAGAAGGTGTGGTTATAAAATGGTAAGCTAAGCTTTGTCATTCTGTATATGCTCATTAACATTCCAGAAGGTGTGGTTATAAAATGGTAAGTTTTGTCATTCTGTATATGCTCATTAATTGTTGCTTGATTTCTAGCTGTGCCATGTCTGTGAAGCAGACCTGATTTATACGTCTAGATAATGATACATCTCCTATCTCAAAATTAAAATTAAAATGCCTTACTACTGGATGTTTTTCCTATGCTCAAGGATTTGTTATTCAAGCTTTGGCTGCAAGTCTAGTAACAGTATAAAAGTACAGTATAATGTTAATGATACAATGTCTACAATCATCAGAACAGTTTGACACAAATGGTATAACATACTAGTGGGACCTCTGTGAATACCAAGATGTCTCCAACAATAAATACTACTATTATAACAGACCACACCTACTGATACCTGACACTGACTATCTTTGTTAATCCTTTACTAACAAAACTTTGAACAACAGGTCAATGTAGAAATTACTAATAGCCACACCTATAACATTCTATATCTATTAAATACTGATTTAAATCTAGTAACATGTAGTAATCTCTACAAACAATATACACTGACTATGTCACAAATGTTTGGATCTGCACTTGACTCTAACAATAGTTGTACGATATCATAGTAACCTCCTTTTGATGCATAATGTAGAGCTGTTTGCTGATACTAAAGGAAGTACACAAGTATTAATTTTATTGTTGACATGCTCAGGTTGAATTACTGATAAAAAGAGTAAATTAAATTCATTTGTTGCTAACTACATTGGCAGTTGTTACATGTAGTTAAATTAAAAAAAAAAGTTATACTAATAGTACAAGGTTAGTAGGAAGTGTGACAAAATGTCAAAATAGTCTATTAATTAAAGTTGTGTGTTAAATATTTCCTTCTTCATTAACATTATATGACAATGTCAATAAAGTAAATGAGAGAAGTCTTATGGAAATAGGAAAAGAGAGATTAAATTGCTTTCTAGATAACAATGTCTATAAGAGTGGGTAGGGCTAAATCTCTTAAATGCTTGTAATTGATCTCCTTTGTTATAGAATGTCATGTAAACAAACCACGTTTTCTCTCGTGGTCGTGAAAATGCAGAGTAAAAAAGACTGAATCACAAACAAAGGAGGTTTTTGCGAATGTCTATGGCTATTTCGAGGAAGTCAGCAGGCGTCAACAGACTCAAGGACCTCTTAAACAAATCTCTGATGCCATAGGAGTTTCATGTACCAGCATCAAGAGGCTACTGATAGTTCTGATGACAAATAGTTCTAGATATTCTTAGTCTTTCTTCTTTGTTAAAAGGTTTTTTTCAGAACCACAGTGGCTTTATAGCTGCCTAAAATCGCAAAAGACAATACTTGATTATTATTTTAATAATAATAATTGTTATTAATTATTCACGGTATAATTTATATTGGTGTGTTATGCTTTTACAAAGCAACAAATTATACATTGAGTAATTCACAGAATTTCTAGGATCCATGGTAATCCACCAATGTAAAGTACAAGTTATTTGTTAAAATGACAATTAATTTTTATAGTGAGAGTAGACTTAGTTAATATATTTCATCTTATAACAATGTAGATATATTTATGTTATCTTTTGCCTAGTGATAACGTTTGTTTTATATCACATGTTTTTGTTGATGACATCATTTATTGTAGATTTTATGATTTGAGTTACAAGATGTTCATTATTACTTGCCATGTCTTGTTTTTGTCACGTTGTATTACCACAGATAATAAAAGATTAATACTAACCTATTATTGATGGCATTATTTAAAATATTGAATCATGTTTGGTCTTATATGATGTTTGTGATGCTTGAATTATTGAGGAAATTACACTGACCATATAGTGTTCATTTTCCAACATAGGTGAGATTTGATTGCTTTATAGGTGTTGAGATAGATATAACCAGGTCATGTTTGCCAGAACTTGAGTTCAATAGTTTAGTAATAACATTATGATATTGAATACCAAGTTTATTGCTTAGTATATGTACAATGTAGAGTTAAACATATTCACATCTAGACGCTAGTAAAATCATAGAAATTATATGACATGATGTAAAACATGACAGAATGCTAATGTTGTATAATATCTATGGTAAAACCTAACTCTTAGTCTAAACGCTCAATATCTAAACCTATAAATATGCATGTGCTGCAATTGGAAACATCTCGATTCTAAGAGACGGCTCGAGGTACTCGCGCTCCGCGTTTTATTAAGTAACAAGAAAAGCCTAGAAATGGCGCACATGCCAAAAATGGAATTAGAAATAAGAAATTGGAACTCATCAACTGGCTCCTTAATTGGAATTTTTAATAAGCTAAGGTGCGTGGAAGATATATATAGGAAATAGGAATTGGAATGTCCGTCTGCGACTTCCGTACTTTTTAAAGAGAGATTTAGTCTTTCTAGTTGCTTTAGAGCGTAGAGTAGAGCAGCAGAGAAGTTACTATCTGTTCACTACAGTAGCATTTTGAACATTGCGGTAAAAGGAAGTACGTCATCCTTGACGGAGGATTCCTAGAGTATACTATTTTCCAAGAACTCTGTGGAAATCACGTGCATTCGCAAGCAGTAGTTATCAGGCATTCTCTTCTTTCGCGAATATATGCACTTAATGATGTATTGTGCATTTTGGCTCGCTGTACGCGAGAGAAAGAAATAATTTAAAGGTTACTGTTAATTGCTCTCGTGTTTTTAGCGATTTTCAAACATTTGGTTTCGATTGGATTATGGACGTAAAGATGGATGTAACCAGGTCGAGTTTGCCAGAACTTGAGTTGGACAGTTTAACAGAAAGATTATGATATCGAGTGCCAAGATTAGCGCTTACTGCACACACAACATAGAGTTAAATATATTAACAGCTAGGCGCTGTTAAAACCCCAACTCTTTGCCTAAAGTTAAATGTACATGCGTAGTGGTCATGGCGCATCATAAGCTATAAGGTCATGCAAGACATTATATTATAATTATGAAGTGTTTCGTAATAACTCGTTGACAGTGTATTCAAAACTGGTGCACCCAGGAGTATTGATGGGTGGTGACCAGCGCCTGGTATTTCCCAAAAGGGCGTGTTTGTAATGGCTGCAAAAGCATTTCCAAGCCAAGGGAAAGAAATTTACAGGGGTATGTTAAAAATTACTTAACTGTGTTAATTACTGTAGTCCTTATCTACTGTTTGAATGGCTGCATGCAATTAGACAGGTCTTATTATGTTTTTATATCATCCACACACATATAATCTAGTTTTTTGTTTATATAGAGTATTCCAGATATGATGAAAGTGTGGAAAGTATAGAAAACCCTACAGAAATCTATGATCACTTTTGGGTTCACGTGTCCACACAACGCCAATATGATGTAGCTCCTCGTATTTATGGCAAATGGCTCATATTTAGACATTTTGATAAAATAAATGAGCTATGGTGGACAATTCGAACTGCTGTTCTCACCAATTATTTTTATGGGTGGGTGTTTGCAAAATGCTCAACAATGAAATACAATCCATCTCAAAAAGGTCCTGGGCCTTGTACTACATGTGTGATTCAAGTTTACACAGAAGAGCAAAATATGGTGGATGTTGGCTTTGAGCTTGTTAAGACAGCAAAACAGGATATTCACTACAAACTCGAAGAAGACACTCTGGCCAAGAAGTACGTACACACAGGTGCTGGTAAAACTACAATCGAAACGATATTCTGGAACAATGGAAATCCATCTTTTGATTGTGAAGGTCAGCTTTATTTTGGAGCACCTGGTTGTCATGATTCATGGCATCTTAATGTTGTCAAAGCTCCAAAGAAATTTATTACTGAAGAAATCATTGGAAAGTGGGTTATCCAGTTTAATAATGAAGATCTAACTCACTTCTGGCACTTCTTAAAGGTAAAGATTGAATCCGACACTGAATATTTTGGAGTTGCTAAAATGGTGTGCCCTTCAAAAGTGGATCATTACTCAGCAGAAGAGAAAGCTGCTTTTGAATTTTATGTTAGCAAAGATTGGAAAGATGTCGTGGGTCAGAAATTGATCAAACTTGTTTCAACAGACATATTATTTGAACAAAAGTTAAAATATAGTACTGCAGTCAATCCTTCTAAGACACTGTACTGGAATGAAGGTGAACCAGGTTATGTCAAGATTCTTAAAAAAACCGGAATTGCCAAGTAGTGGTGCACATAGAGATGTCACAAACTAAAAGAATGAAACTACAAAATAGTATATATACTATTTTGTAGTTTCATGAAGTTTATTGCTATTATTCAATATATATACTATCATTTAATAATGTACTATAGGATTGACTGTTTACATAAACAGTCAATCTGATGGACTATAATGAAAGTAGTGCTATGTTTACCTTAAATATAAGTACATACAAGCAGTAAAAATATACATATACTAACTTTGTAGACCCAATTAACCCTAATTGAAGGGTTTTTTTCAATTGTCATAAAAACCGTTCACAAATGTTGATGATGATGTTCCCTTATCCATTATCTTCATAATACCCTTGCTATGAGACACCTACATTCAGCATATAAAGTTACAGGATGTGACATTTCAAAAAGGAACTCAAAAACAGTGTAATGGACATACTGGTAGTGTACACTGCAAAAAAATGTCATTCACTTCCTATCAGTGAACGTTGTCACAAATGTCAAGTAATTGTGTTTACTGGTAGGAGGTGAACATAATTACTCATTTTTGCAGTATGCTATTATTAACCTTTGCTGCTTACTTCATTGGCAAAGGCACAGTACTTATGTGTGTATGTCTTTGAACCGGTTTAACTAGGCAACAACAGTGTCTACATCTTTAAAACATGATATATATATATATATATATATATAGAATAGCAAGTGTTTGTGTTTGCTCCCATAAAGCTATTACAGATACAAAGTTCAACTATCTACAAATTCAACATGAAAATTTTCACAGAAATATTTTGTTCTGAAGTTATGGTAAATTTACTTAACTTCACAGCCCAGACTCCTTTGCTAACAGTTGTAGAGGTAAGTAGATATATTATCTAGAAGATGTGTGATGAGACTAACAATATTGTAAGTGATACAGAAGCAGTACATTAGATTATTAAAGTATACATTAGGTCTACAAAATATATAAGTTAACAAAAAAACAGTCTTACAAAACTACCCTTTGACTATGACTGTGATGGTCACTGCCACACCCACTACAAGACACTTGTCACATCTATAATTTAAACATCATCAACCACCCATAAAATAAAGAAATATTCGTACAACAAGTGTCTATTATCTATATTCAAAAGCAACACCAACAGAATCCTCAATGTTAATCACAGCATGACCCCAATTCTCTGGAATGTATATACTCTCACCAGGAAACTGTAGATACTGCATACAGGTATTTTCTAACTGAGACATCTAATATAAAAAGACAACACAGTGATTTAGTTTATGTATGGTTAGAGTCAAATGCTTACTTTATTTGTTAGTTGACTAATATGCTGAAAAGAGAAATATGCTTTGCTTGGTTGCCAGAAGTACCACATTTTCAATCCATATATCAGTACATTGAGTGCTTTGCCATGGAAATGAGGAGGAGAGCCTGAGTTCTTTGGACCAAGAATAAACTGCTTTAAATAAATTGACCTATTAGTTAGAAAGCTAGGAATAATGATATCATTAATGAGGGTAGCCTGCTTCTCAAAAATTTGTCCATCAAAAAGATAGAGAGGTGTGTCTGTAGTATTAACAAAACTGTCAACATAGTCACTTAATGCCATCGGTATTGTTTTTGTTCTTTGAAAATATAGATCTTCATATGGCATTCTTGATACTTTAATTTTAAGAGATCCATACCTAAAAAATAATAATAAACAATGTTCATATGTTATTGACTTTACCTATAATTGTTTTAAACTAGTCTGCACAGTTTAATATTATGGGAACTGTTGCTATAAATTTTAATTAGCTCAAACAAACATCATATTTATTGGTTTGTAAAAGTTAGAATCATCCACTGATACATACATTGATTTACTAGTTCTTTCTGTACTTAATAAACAAATTTGAGAATTGTGACTATCATAAACTCAAAATTATGGTCTTGGTAATGTAAGACAGTTATAGCATCAAACATCTCCATTACTGTAAAAGGCCTGGTTCCAAAACTTTTAAGGGTTCTAAAGGACATGTTCCACTGGGACTGACGAAAGCTCTTCTTTTAGCATGTCTTTAAAAGGAGATGAGGTATTTTATCTGTGTTTTAAAATGAACAAGACAAACTCAAGCAAATGTAACTCTTTTGAGGAACAACATTTGCAAAATTAAAAAGCATCTGTCATGTCCCTTGTCCATATATACATTGTCTCTATGCATGTCTTTTTGCTAGAAAAATACACACACAGATCTAAAAACTTGATGTCCAAGATATAGCAATAGTATAGTATAGAGGTTAGAACTTCATAGCTTTGATAATGTGATATTACAGTACAGCAACAGTATCTTGTAACTTTAATCATTATTTCTATCCAATTACAATTGTTATCAAGATTTCTCTACATCATCAGTATTGGCTCATTTTTGCAGGTGACTTGTGACCTCCAGAATACTGTATCTTCTATAGAAGAGGCCGCACCTTCCCTGATAGTGTTGGGACAGCTTGGTGAAGTTAAAGAAGTCTTCCTTGTAGCAGAATCACAGATAATCTGCAAAATAAACCCAAACGAAGCACCAATTCTACTCCTGGGAGCTTTTTATGCCTTTAATATGGCATATCCTAAAGGTCTGGAAACAATGTATTCCTTCCTAGAACACATACTGCTTAGCAAAAAGCTATCCAAGATGTCTACACTATTATGTAATTTTATTACCACACTAAAAACAGATTGTTGTAAATAAAATTAGATACACAATTATTTAAACATTATTTTTTTATTTGTAACGAAGTATTTTCCTGTAAGATTTTTTTGCATACATACACAATTATTCAAACATTATTTTTTATTTCATTAGTTTTTATTCCATGTATTAAACCTTTTCATTCTTAAAACAACTTTCCAAGCAGAATAACAGGATGATCTGTAATGATGGTTCAGTTACACAGTAATCTGTGTGCTTTGGACACAACTGTTTACTGTGTGAAATTAACACATTTTCAGGTGTTAAATAAGTTGCAAAATTATCACACCTGTATTTGTGTGATCAGCACAACCTATTTTTTACAGTGTACACATTTTAAATAGAATACCTTTGGATTAATTGTTCTTTTCATTGTACACATTTTAAATAGAATACCTTTGGATTAATTGTTCTTTTGTCCAGTGCTGCAAAGCAGGCCAGTCATTAGCAACATCTTGTAATACAATAGGAACATGATGTTTTTCAACTGTCATCAGAAACTGCTCTGAATTGATGTTGCTTGCTTGCACAGTCATCATATGAGAACAAACTAAGTCACTTATATCATAGTCAAATGATGTCCATCCACTGAACGACTGATATCTATACCATGATAAAAGGTTAAGCTTGTTTTTTGAGTATACTTCACAGTTAGATGATAAAGTTGTACATACTGGGTCTCTGTTTTTGTATTGCAAACCATTAACGTTAGACAACATATCTACTATTGAGTCATCGCCAGCTTTAATGGCTAAATCAATTGGCAATAGTTCCATGTTATTTCTTTTGTTAACGGGCACTCCTTTATTTAGTAGGAATTTGACTGCTGAGTTTCTACCAGCATAACTAGCCACATGAAGTATAGTATTACCATGTATATCAGTTAGGTTTGATAGGTCTAAGTGTGAATGAAAATGATCCACCAGTAAGTCCAAGTCTTTGTGTGATATTACACTATTCAAAGATGATAATGATAATTCTCCACCAGGTAATACAGGAACCTAGAAAGTTAAAGGAACAAGAATCATAGTTGTATAATTAGTTAGCTTAATCATATCTGATATTGCAACTATATGGGTAAAAATACAAATTAAATTACTAGTAAAATGTTTACATAGGAACCATTAAGTAGGTAAACAGAGTATATGAATATTATAACTGATAACCACAATACATATTATAACTTGTAATAATACAGGATAACTTGGTAGCCCCATATACATACTTCAGAGGTAAAGAGAAAGCAAACAGAAGCATAACCAAAGTGATAGAGGAGGATAAACCCAATTTGAGGCAATATGAAAGCAATAAGAGGCATAACCAGAGTGGTATAGTGCATGAAGGAGGATAAAGAGGTTATATTCAAGGACATACACATATTTCGTATTCTTATGAAGTCCAGATAATCTGTTTTGAGTGGGTGTGATTAATAAGATAATGGATAAACAATACAATGAAAAGTTGTGATTCTATAGAGCTCATTGTAAGAAGAGCTATGATATGAAAAAGAAACAAATGTGTGTATTATTTAATTGTAATGGATAAGTTTCTGGATCCAGAAAATCACTCATCAGAAAAAATGTCAAAAAAATAAAATTTCTATAAAAATCAATCTGTGTGATCTATTATAGTTAATACATAAATTCACATACCTTTCCTGACAGTCCTAATATTTTCATTACATTATCAACAGGTTTATGCATTGTTCCATTAGTTGATATAAGCTTAGAATAAAATCGTGCAAATCCTGATGCTTTTGATTTTACTATCGCATGAAGGACAGTTTCTCCTGAGCTATCTAACTGTGTAATACACTTTAAAGAATCTTCTATTGACATGGTATTAAGAAGAATTGGAAGCACAAGTAGATTACGATAATGAACAGCATAGTAGAGGGGACAGCCATAGTTAACATTAACATGAACATCAGTGATAAGGTATGATATAATATCCTATAAATAAACATCAAATATAAATCAATACTTTCTACATAATTATAGCTAGTAATAGTAATGTATATAGATTAGTATAGTAAAAGTAAGTGCAACATCTTTGTGCTTGAAGTAACTATTGGTCTGGCTTCAGAACATCAATACTTTGTTGTGTATTACTTGTAATATTAAGGGAATATAGATTAGTAAAACATACATTGAACATTAAAGGCATAATACAATAACAAAGGAGGGCTATGTTAATTGCTGTATTTTATCAAACTCACTTCATGTTGTCCTATGACAGATGTTGATTGAAACCTCCAACTGTCATGTCTGCCTCAAAGAGCACGATGAATAAAGGTATCAAATGGATGTGTCCTGCTATAGTTATCAATGAGCGTCTTAGCTTTCTTGTTTTTAGTGAGTATATCCTTTAAAGATTCAAAGTTACCACGATATGTATGTATAAGAGCTTTAGTAATGATTGCACTATTAGGTATAGCAGGTTCATTTGTATGTGGTAGAGAGTTATTAATGGAGGTCTTACAACTATCATTGTGGATTTTAACCCTCTTACTCCATTATTGTACGTAAATATCAAAACTATGAATAGAATTAAAGTGTGCACACTCAGTGTTGATGTACACAACTGTATTATTGATCAAGACAATTTTTTGGATAATTTTAAATAAATATAATCTTGTTCAGTTGCCAACAAAAGCTATATAGTACATTAATTTAGGTTAATATGTGAATTTATTTTGCATACTAAAATCTTTAAACTCAATAATCAAGGCAAATGAAGTCACAATAAAGTCTACTAATTAATCATGTAGTTTAACTCCAACTTTAGCATTCACATTGTGAAGGCTGTAGCTCATCCTCATCATACTTGTCAGTTGACTCAGGAATATCAGGCTCACTACTAATCTCAAGGAGACGAAAGGCTCTCATCATATTTGAGCCATTATCAGTAATGACATTATCAACTCTCCCAGAAATTTAAAATGCATGTTCGATTTATGCAAAGTGAAGTAGTATATCCTCACCAGTGTGAGAACCATGGAAGCGATGACAAGCCAGCATCACACTCCTTAAACTGAAATCAATCACGAAGTGGGCAGTCATGCCAAGATAAGAACGCATTTCCTGTTTGTCCAAATATCTTAAGTAAGGCTAATCTGTGGAGCACGTTGCATTAAGGCAACAGTCTTAGAATAAAGATAAGCTAAGCATTTTGGAATCAACTGGTTGCTTAGGTGCTTGATGGCATAGTATAGTGTGGTTCTGCTTTCTCCAAAATCTTGCGAAAAGTAGGACTTTCTACAACAGACATTGGCTGTAGATCTGAAGCTATGAAAGTCACAATGGCATCAGTTAGCACTTTCTGCTTTCCACTGATTTCATAAATGATTAAGATGTAGAGTTAAGAAAGGTAGGTATAAGTGTTTCCTGAACATGTGAGGGCTGTGAATGAAGGTTTTGGTGAATGGAGGGATGATGCCTCTACAATGAATAAATGTAAGATGCTATGCATTGTATTATGATTACATGAACAATATCTTCAAATGAGTAATCACATTTGAAGTGCTTCTCTCTTTCATGGAAACTTCATTACCACAGTGCTTACACTTAGGCTTAGAAAGTCCAGTATTAGCTGTTCCAACTTAATGGTTCATGAAAGTGATCAAATACTGGTGAACGAGTAGCCATAAGTTAACTTATCTCCAGCCGGCCAGAATACTAACTACTAAGACTACAAGTCTATAACTCACTCAAATGGGACTAGTGCTTAAAGAGTTGTAATGTGACATATCTGTCACCAAAGAGCTGATAATGGTACACAAAAGATGTAATAATAGTACACAACAGTTGCCCCAACCCTGGTGATGATTGTAACATGGTAACAAATATTTTACACAATGTATTTCATACCATGACAATGACCTCATGCATACTAGTAATGAACAACAAACCAGGAATGTTTTGTCAGCTCCTTTAATATTACATATAATGAACTAAGTAACTACAATGTTAACTAACAACAGTGACAAGAATTATTTGTTGTTCCTTATAAAATGGTGGCCCTATACATGAAATGTGTTTTTTATTGAAGCACTAAATTATTGTTAGACTTCTGTATTCTAGTTAAGAAAGAAATTAATAGTCTATATGTATAATATTATTTACACCTAACAATGAATTTTAAGACTTTTTTTACTGATATTTATGAAGTCAAATTTGAATGGGTGTGGCATGCAAGACTGGATGTCTGGACACCATGAAAATAGTTATCATTTATTCCAACATTGTTTAGTGTGTCAGTTAGTATACAGTAAGATACCATTTATTTTATGTAATAAATGCTATTATACTATACAAAAAACATGTCCATAAAGTCAGTTTTGTTACAGTCTTTACATGAATCCTCCCTTTACTTACACTCATACACTTGAAAATGGACAAGTACATCCCAAATCATATATAGCATCTGAAAGACCACAATTATGACAAAGAAACGTTCCTTTTTTTTTCAAACTTCTTTCTTAAAGATGTGGCCGTCCGAGTTGACTTTGAGCCACGCCTCTATAGGCAGGACAGGATGTCCGCGTTGCCTACTTAGCTGGCAGTCGCTGCCGAGAATGCCTGAGATGAGGCAAATTGTGAAACTGTAAATGAGCTGCTTGAGGGTCTATGCTTTAACGTTTTTACTGCCGCTACTGTCATAAAGTCATGGCTGAAGCAACTACTGTGACAAAAGAGACCTATGAAGGTAATTAACCATTGAAAAATCAGCAATTGTGGGAGGATCATGTTATTTTAATATGAAATTCATATTAAAAGTCAGTTCACAGTATGTCATTGATATTTTAATATTAAAGTATATGTACTTTAATGTAAAATTAATATAGTTAGCTTCTAAGGTTTAGAGTTTACAATCTAGAAGTTAATATTAATTTCACACTAAAAACATGATGTTCTTAGCCTGCTAACTAGACACAACCACTTGTTTTCAATGTCATGGCTTACCCATTGTATAGATAGTCTGGCATTGCCGACCCTTTGCTAAGAGAGGAGGGTCTGGAGACAAGCACATAGAGGACCTTGTACAGCTGGAAAATGAAGATCTGACTGCATTATGGCACACTTTAAAGGACAAGATCGAATGTATGACTGAGGATTTTGGAGTTATTAGAATGGAGTGTCTCCCAAAAAGAAATCATTGGTCAGCAGAAGAGAAAGGCATTTTTCAATTGTATGTTGCCAAGATATGGAAAGAGTCAGTTGGTTATAAATTAATTGATTTGGTGAAAACAGATATAGCATTTGAACAAAAAGGAGAGATGACCCTGATGGCAGGAGATCTCATCATTATGAAATTCTATACTGGAACAATGGTGAACCAGCTTATGAAATTGTAACACGACCTGGAATCACCAAAAATTGGAGGACTGGAGAAGATATATAATATCCTGTATTTTGTATGTAATATATCAGAGTCAGTAAAATTATTTTACACAATTTATACTAATGCAGTGATTCAATTATGTAACAGAAATAACTCTTATAAAAATAATGTTAAATGTCTTATAAGTAGTAGACCTGTTATCATTCACTACTATTAATTTCAGTAATCTACAACTCCAGATAATTAAGTAAATGTCTTGTATGTCCTTGATAATGAGTTGTTACAGCTGTAGTTTTTGATTTATGACTGTCTTGATCTTGTTTTAGATTTAGCCATAACTTACACAGAATATTCCTATATACATTCAGAATATTTGAATCAAAGATATTGTATAATTAGATAAATAGATAGAAATCATTATCTAGGACTCATGACTTTGGAGTGAATACAATCAAAAAAATAACGTCTGTATTCATTATATTCTTTCATAAGATGAACCTTTAGAGATATTTTACTAGCTAAATGGTCAACAATTAACATTTTTGTCTCACCAACAAAGCATCCTATTAAATCTACATTTTTTGGATCATGTACAAGTAATGTATACAACTATCATTGGAGGGTTTTAGTGGTCTTACTCCATTATTGTATGCAACTACGAATAGAATTAAAGTGTGCACACTCAGCATTGACGTACACTACTGTATTATTGATCAAGACAATCTTAGGACAATATATTTAGTAAATATAATCTTGTTTACTTGCCAACAACACATATATAGTACATCTCTAAACTTAATAATCAAGGCAAATTAAGTCACTATATAGTCTGCTCTCCATCATACACAGTTTTACTTCAATTAGAGGATTTATAAGTAATAATACCATATAATGGGAAATATCGACAATCATTAAATTTGACAAAACCTTATCAGTTAGTTTATCATTGTTATTTCTAACCAACTACTAACGAGTATAGTAGGTTATTACACTTTCTAGTAACAAAAGAAGCTATAACTTTTAGTAATAGGACAACCAATTGTTGAGAGATGTCTTGTGATAATAAGTCAAACATTGCAAGTAATGACACACACTTCTCATTTTATGGGTGTGGTCATCATAAAATTGTTGGGAGTTTAAATTAGATTTGCCAAATTGCTAAACAAAATGACTTAATAATATTTCCCATTGTACAGTAACTACAAAGTGGAAATCTAAAACACAATTTACATGGATTGTAACAATTTAGGTTCATTATATACTCACATTTATATGAAGTAACATAATGATAATGTAAGTTATTAATGTAATTATGTCTCACCTTTTGTAATTCAATAGGAAACTTATTCTTATTTTTAAGAAAACAGTCCAAACAATATCTTCTAGTATAAAATATACTGCAGTTTTATAAAAGAAGATAATATAGGTTTTTAATCACAATTAAGACATTTTATTAATGCAACATTTATATTAGATCTACAACCTGCCATTGAGTCTTAAGCAAAACAACATTAATCTAAAAAACTATATTCCAATATACTGTAAATGTATACTGAACTCTATAAAGTTGATATGAGGTAATATTAATGTCTTCAATAGAAGATGTATCTAATTACCATAAAGTGGGTTTTATCAGAAAAGGATTAATTTTTTGGTAAATTGGTGAATTTAAATAGCTTACAAATTAGACGATAGTCAAAATTGATATTTAAGGCCTTCCTGCCACGCCCAAGACATATGTACTAAAAATTGTCGATGTGTAATTACTTTAAAAAGTGTCTACCAGAAACAGTCATTACTATAACTTAGCTCTGTTATAAAAGGTAGGATTTCTCTCTTAATGGCATTCCTTATGCTCTGATAAATATGACATTCTCTAACAACACTTTCAATCTGTACTCCATTAAAGTAGGTGTGGTTATTGATATGTGCTTGATTCATCATATTCATCTTATCAATACACAAATTTTCAATTTCAACAAATATTTTCTTACCAATCAACCACTATTAAGTTATGTCCATAATAAGAGGTTTCACTATACATATATTATGATACAGACTTACTTTACTAACACAGACAACTCTTTTACACACTACACAGTGTGATCCTAAAATAAGTGGCTTAAACCTCTCAGAGAAAGGATCCCTACCAATGAATGTATCTTCTAAATACCTGTAACATTAATGAAAAACAAACCAAGACTTGTTGTAATGATTGTAACATGGCAACCTTGAAGTATTTTACATAATGTATTTCATACTACGACAATGGCCTCCTGCACTCTAACACTAGTAATGAACAACAAACCAGGAACCTTTTGTTAGCTCCTTTAATATTACATATAATGAACTAAGCAACTACAATGTTAACTATAACAACAGTGACGAGAATTATTTTTGTTCATTTTATAAAAATGGTGGTCCTATACACGAAAATTGTTTTTTATTGAAGCACTAAATTATTCTTAGACTTTCATATTCTAGTTAAGAATGAAATTAATATATAATATTATTTACACCTAACAATGAATTTTAAGGCTTTTTCACTGATATATATCAAGTCAAGCATTGAATGGTTTAACATGTAAGACTGTGTTTGGAGACCATGACAATAATTATCACTTATTCCAACATTGTTTAGTGGGTCAGATAGTGTACAATAAAATACCTTTTATTTTATTTAATAAATGCTATTATACTATACAAAAAATATGTCCATAAGGTCAGTTTTGTTCCTTTCATGAATCCTCCCTTTACTTACACTAATCCACTTGAAAATGGACAAGTACGTCCAAAATCATATATAGCATCTGAAAGACCACAATTATGACAAAGAAACGTTCCCTTTTTTTAAACTTCTTTCTTGAAGACGTGGCCATCCGAGTACACTTTGAGCCACGCCCCTACAGGCAGGACAGGATGTCCGCGTTGCCTACTTCGCTGGCAGTCGCTGCAGAGATGAGTCAAATTGTGAAACTCTAAATGAATCACTTGAGGGTCTATGCTTTAATGTTTTTACTGTTGCTACTGTCAGAGTACACTTTGCATAGGCGGATGAGGCACTTATATTTTAAGGGGGGGGGCTCACACCATAACTATGTGATGAATATGCAGACACGAATGTACCCATAATGCAGAAAGTATGTTTGATATAATCACAATCAGTATTGCCAACATTAATTTAAAATGTACCAAAGTATTTCCTTTACTCATCATTTACCATAACAAATTCCTTAGCTATTTTAACAAGATCACACTCATTAGTTATGCATTTGTGTACATGAAGGACCAGACAATTGTTAAGCCGTTTTTCCGTCATTGTGGCCTGCAAATACGTCAAAACTTTTGAGAGTTTCATCAACACCAATAAGATTAACTTAGATTCTTGTTGTAGTGTAAGTAGCAAGCAATAAAAATTTGGGTAGGTAATGAATAAATACATTTATTATACATGTATTTAAACATTCTCTAGATCTCATGTAACATCATTGGTCCAAAATATTTCCTCTCTCTCAATCACTTCTATTATCCCATGGTGTCTCTCTAGTAAGCTGTACTAACTCTATTTGTTAGCTCTTAATTGTTGGAGGTCGTCAATCAATGTTAGCAGTGGGTGACAGTGGTGGTACATTGCATATATTAGAAGTGCCATGGAGTCTATGTCATCCCTACAGCAATGAAGTAGAGATATAGTGTTTAAATTAGAGATTATTCTCTCTCTCTCTCTAGTTGTCCATTATGGAGTCATTCTTTGAGAAAGAAGTCAAGCGATTAGAATTTGTTGCTGAAAGAAATTGTATGCGTAGTGAAGAGAAGAAATTACTGGATGAAGCTAAAGCAATGTTTGCTACAGAAGTTATATTAGTCAATGAAGTATAATTATTATGTGGTAATTATAGGAGACACCTCAACAGAGCAAAGATAGTGGTTGGGAAGAGAAAGCTAAATTAGTGAGTTTGGGTCTGAAAATATAAGTACGAGTCCATTTCTATTGCTTTGTTAGGAATACGATGATTATCTCAAGTTAGAAGATACTCTTTTAATAGAACTATAGGAATCAAACAGCAACAGCAACAAGAAGACAGTTTAATAGTTTAAAGATTATATTTATTACTCAAGTTATTGCAAAGAAAATATTTCAGAATTGTTGACACATATTCTGCATATGATACTTTGTAAATAATTTATTGCTCCTAGACCTTCCAGCTAAACATTTTACTTTCTTAAAAAAGGTGTAGTTGTGTTACTCATATGATCCAACTGACTCACCTCCTGAACATCCTTACTGACTATTCCTTAATAGTCTTAAAATAGATTTATAAATAGATAATTAGATTTGTTTATAATTAAATAAAATTATAATTTCAAAAAAAAACCCTTGTGTGTTGCCCAAACGATCTTTCTTGACTCAATTCCACGCAGGCTTCCACTTAGGAAGCCAGGATTCCCTGCTATTGCTAGCTAGGACCGCCACCTGGCTTGGTAACCCTCGTCCGAAGACGAGGTAATCCTGGCTGGAACGTCGCCCTAACTTCAAACCAGCCGTACTGGGTTTCGAGCTTCGGGAATAAATCATCGTCATTACTGAACCGGGACTACAATACACCAAGCCTCATCTCGTTTAAAGGGAGACTACCAGCCGTATCCTAGTCCGCCTTTCGGATACTCCGAAGAGTATGCTGGTAACCATCTCAGAGGTCATGATGCATTGCAGACGCTGGCCTACAACACACTGGCAACC
This sequence comes from Xestospongia muta, assembly GCA_963693285.1. NCBI lineage: Eukaryota > Metazoa > Porifera > Demospongiae > Haplosclerida > Petrosiidae > Xestospongia > Xestospongia muta. The sequence goes on from OY848917.1 coordinate 19,024,819, forward strand.
AAGACTGTTTTGGCTTCCTTTTATATGTACTTACGATTTTGTCTTCATGCTCTTGTGGGGCGCGACGGTGTGCGCTTATGAATCTCATTAACGATTGCCATGAATATGATTATCGGTATAAAAAAAAGACTTATAAAATTAATAATTAAAACTAAAGCTATGTTTTAAGCAAACTAGGACAACACTACTAATTACATTCATTTTTATCATTGTTTAATTTTATAGGCACCACAACAAAAGAAACAATCTTATAAACATTAAGTTAAAATTCTTTTAAGTCACACATAGTTAATTGTGTATTTATATTAGATCATAAGATATGCTATCACTTTCATAATGGTTCAAAAAGATACACTCTATATATAATCTAACTTTTATGGATGCTTTGTGATCTTCAATATCTTGACCATGAATAATAAGTTTATGACACTACCACTGAATATGCTAAGACACTGGTACAAACTGTGGTGATCTTACTAGTAAATTTATTTATTATAATAAAAATAATTATTTATTGTTTATAAAAGGACTATATTTTTATGAAAGTGTATTCCTCATTAATAAAATCATCAATATTATTTAGCATAGTAACATAGTCGGATGAGGCACTTATATTTTGGGGGGGGGCTCACACCATAACTATGTGATGAATATGCAGACACGAATGTACCCATAATGCAGAAAGTATGTTTGTTATAATCACAATCAGTATTACCAACATTAATTTAAAATGTACCAAAGTATTTCCTTTACTCATTATTTACCATAACAAATTCCTTAGCTATTTCAACAAGATCACACTTATTAGTTATGCATTTGTGTACATGAAGGACCAGACAATTGTTAAGCCATTTTTCCGTCATTGTGGCCTGCAATATGTCAAAACATTTGAGAGTTTCATGAACACCAATAAGATTAACTTAGATTCTTTTTGTGGGGTAAGTAGCAAGCAATAAAAATTTGGGGGGGGGGGGGCTGAGCCCCCTCTTTCTAAATATTGGGGGGCTCTAGCCCCTCCAGCTTCCCCCCCCCCCCTTCAGCCTCGTGTACATAGTATTAAGTCTATATCATACTAGTAACGAATATATAGTACTGAATGTACAGATCTTCTCTATAAACAATGTTGGGATGCTCATCAAAGGGTTCAATCTTCTCATCCATATTCTTCTTTCACTCTAAAAGAAGCTTGTGTTATGTCCCGAGACAGTCTTATTAAACTAAATCCATCTTTTATCCATACTTGTCAAGATCACAGTGAACAACAACTAAAGTACTATTGTCAACAATGTATTATTCTAGTGTGTATTGAGTGTACCATCATCAACCACAAGGACCATGCTGTTATTGAGGTAAGAAAACAGATAGACAGCAATAAGTCAACAGTTCATGAGAGCATACAAGGTTTTCAAGTAGCTCAACAACAGCTTAAATTAGTCTTGATATCTAGTAAAGAGATGAAGGAGAGAATCAAAGTTCGTAAAAATGAGATAGATACAATCATACGTCAAAACTTTGGAACTCTTCAACAACTTTTACATGAATGTGAGGAGGCTCTGTTAGTTCAGAGTAGTGAGGTAATCCTCGATACTAAGTTGGCAGTCTCATGGGTAAGTTAGCAGGGTGATTTAGAGCAACACTACACACCTTTTTTAAAAATGTTTATAATATGTTTGTAATACTTCAGAACATTTTCAACTTTTTGATTTCACAGTATTAATTGATCAACTTTTAGAATTATTTTGCATTTGTCCAAACTGTAATAAAATGTTTAGGTAGATGTTTATTTGCTATTTATCCACTTGAATTGTGGCCAACAAGATATTACAGCTGCTTTTTTGCTAACCAGGATATAGATTGTGTTCAAATATCAGTAATAAATATCATTATGGACACCTTCCTATAACCACATCCTCTAAATTGCAAAACAAGCAGCCTCACCTTACATTATCAAAAATAATTCTTGAGCTAAGCCAGTCTTTTGTATGAACTTTAGCCTGTATTAATGTACTCACAGTTTACTCATTAATTTTATCATACCTATTGCAATGTCAACTGTGCCTCATTTGAAGTACAATACTTTTGAACTCTATAACTATTGTCTCATTGTTCTATAGTAGTAGTCAGTATACAACAAACCACTTCTGAGTCTGCATGGTTATTTTGCTGACTAAAAATTATAGCCAACAAAAGATTACATAAATTGGTTATATTTTTCAACTTTTTCCAACTAAAAGAATAATTAACCTGATAAAAAATTCCAAGTAATGACTGTTGACAAGTATGGTGAAGAACTGTCCGTAAGCTGGAAGATTTTAAATTCCAAAGACACTTCATTAATAATATTAATAAGAGCAATGAAGGATAGATGTGGCAATATTGTATCTCGTTAGTTTATGTCCAATGATGAAGAGCAAAATCTAAGTTAGCATGGTGTGTTTGGAGGCAGGGATACTCGCAAAGTTATCTGTGTATGGCGAGTCATATTTTCAAGTGTTTGTAGTTTTGTCAAAAGCAGCATTTTTCTTGTCCAAGGAAAATTTTTTGATCTCATAATCTCTTCATCCATAAGTTCCTTCATTTAAATGTTTATGTCTGGTGGGTCACTGTATTTGTTTGTTTGTTTGTGTAGTGTCTACCACATTACTTACAGGAATAGCATCAATATTAGGGAATGGTTCCATTCTGTCAACATTAGCAATTTTAACTTCAGGTATCCAAAGAGCACAACTCATATGAGTCCATCCAGGAGCAGGCCTGAGGTAGAGAAAATTATAATAACTATTAATAATTAGTAATAATTATAATAATAAATAACCCTTAATTTTCACAATGCTGATAACCATGACAACCGTGATAACATAACAATGTTCAAACAGATGGTGGAAAATGAATAATCCACTAAATTTGAAGTACTATCAAATTTAATGAATAGTCAGATTTTGAACCTGGCAAACATAATTTTAGAAGTTTTCTACCAAATACTGTGTACATGTTTTAATGAACAGTATCATTTGTGTAAGTGATCTAATTTTATGATTGTTGATAATATGTCATGGACGTTATTCTATTATGAGCACAAGAACTATTAGAACAAAGAACACAGGGTGCTTCTTTTTGATGTACTGCACAAGTTCAACATATCCAGTTACCTTTAGGAATAGACTGAATTTCATAACAAGTCTAAAACAAACAATAAAAAATTGATATATTAATAATACTGTATGTTATCTGATGTACATAGATATTACCTGAATCACAGAACCCTATTTCATTAGATTCTTCTCTCTCACACTATGAAAGATGGATAGACATAAAGAGATATAGGTAGATAAAGATAGAGATAGTTAGATATATATATAGAGAGAGAGGACAGACAAATACATCATATAATAATAACATTGATATAAAACAACTCACATCTCTACAAACATCACAGACAATAGAATGTTAAAATTCAATTCATAATGATTCATCAGTTTGTACAGCTTTCATCATAATTATGATAACAGTATAGAAAGAGGTACAGCTATTTTCACTCAAATAATAATCCTCACTTTTTTCTTTAAGACAGTAATAGATTGTTGTAATAAACTCCCAATTTCTGAGCTTCTGTTATTGAGACTATGAGGAGACAAGCTAATGCAACTTAAAGTGAAAATTATATTAATCTGTAACCAGAAGTATTTCAGTTCTGTCTACATTGGTAACAGGAGCAAAAACGTCATCTACAATGGTAGCATGCGACAAGTAATTTTCCCAGTAAAAAATTTCTTCTTCAGCTAAATCACCAATCAAAATGGAAGAAATTTTCAAAGGCACCACATCTGACTGACTAAATGTAGTTTAAATTCAAACATTCTAGATTTTATTTAACTTTAAACTTTTTTCATGAAAACTTAATTAGTTTAGAATTGAATATCTTTATTTAACAACTACAATCATAATGAATTATGATTAATCTTTTTACAACTATTGTATTACACCAATATAGATGATTACTATTGTTAATTATTCTTTAGTTTTACAAGATAAACTAATAGTATTAATTATTTACTTTGTCTCATATTACCATTAATGTTTTTAGCAATAAGATATCATTTAATCTTTTTAATAATTAATTAAAAATCTATTAATATTTGGTGTTCTTCTTACGTAATATTTTCCCGCCATAATAGTGGCGGTTAAGCGTTTGAAGTTCCTTGCTAGATGTGTTCACGTGATATTTTCCCGCCTAGCCAACGTGTATATTTTTATTAGTAATAATTTTTCTGGAGACCTTCTTTGACTGGAGTCTCACTCTACTTTGACTGGACTCTTGTGATCTTCACCATTTAAGACAGTTTGTGTTTCAATGTTTTATTACACTCACTTACTTTATCAGTGAATGTACCAAGAACAAGAATATTAAGAAGAAGTGCCTAAAGAATACTTCATATATATGGATAAACATGATTGATCAATGAATGAATGAAACAATAACGTTTTACCATCTAATACAGTTAAAGTACAGTTTTCATGGACTCTATTACCTGGCACAAGTTGTAACCTTGTTAAGTACTTAACAGTAAGTTTTTTACATGTGTTCTCCATGAACTATTGTACAAATACTGGATGACTGCATATGATAGATTTACAAGACTTATTAAAAATTCATAGACCACAACAAAATCCAGTATACTAAGCCCAAAATGAAGGTTCTGGAGTGGGTGGGTCATCTAAGTATGTGCCCCATTAGTATGGGAGTGAGACTTAATGTGGTAGCACTAGAGCTGAAGATGGAGGACAGAATTTATATCCTTTATATTTTATTCTACTCCATAGGATAATGAAGGTAATTAAAGTAGGTGTGGTTTTGTGAGGAACTATACTTTTAACTGCACATGTATATCTTTATCTGTCCATATATCAATTCATCCATTCATTGATTCATAAATTCATCCATTTATCCATTAATACTACCTATTTATCCATATCACAGTGTTATATTCTCCTACTGTAACTTACCTCATTCCAATAACAACAAAATCTATTGCTCAAAAACAATGATTTTTGTCTGAATTGTCACAGTCATAATCCTATACCTTGTCCCTGTTGTAGTCTGGTTCTCATACGCAGCATAGATATGCATGTATGTAAGTTTCATTTCTCACTGTTATAGTCTAATTCCCATACTAATCATTTTATTAATTAATATAGTCTGATACCCATACTACATACTTTAGTCCCATTTCCATACCACCACTTTCCTTTCCATTCCTATAATACTTACAATTCATTTCCCTAGTTCACATATAAATGTACATCCTAAATGAGCAAGTACTACGTCCTTCTCCACCCTTCCCAAATCCTTAGTCACCAAAAGCAATTCTCCCAACTGCTTCTTCTAAAGCTGGTCAGACCAGTCAAACAAGTTCCTCAAAGCAGAATACATCTGTAGCAACTGCTGGTAACACTAGGTTTTCAGTAACTGACATACAGGTACAGTTATATTAGTGTATTTGTTACTATTTTAATATTCTTATTAACTATACATGTACATGTATGTCTCAATACATGTAGTTATAATATGTGCCTTGTAGTTCTCTCATTATGTGAGTGGGTAGTTATAGTTTGTCAGGATCTGGTCACATGATAGTCACATGATCTGGTTGTGTCCATTTCTGTAGGGATTGTCAGAAGTTTATGTTGTTGCTTTAGAAGAGGAGAGCGAATGTCTTTAAACTAATTTTGAATGAGTCTTTGCCCAATGGAAGGGTGTGTTAAACAATTAAAAGGAAAATTAAAATAATATGAAAATAGCAAGGAACTGTCAGAATTTGTAAATTTGGTGTGGTAGTTAAAAATGTAATCTACATTCATCATCTGTTATGTATTACTATGAACCATTTAAAATATTATAAATCTATTCAACATTACTATTTTCCATTTAGCTCTCATCGAACTCAACCTATGATGAGAGACTAACAGAACTAGAATAGACAATAGAAAAGTTACATTCTGATCTAGAGTTTAAAGACTCAGACCTGGACACCAAGGAACAAGAACTCGTAGAATATAAAGATTATATCACAGCACTGGAGACCAGTTAGTGGAGTATGCTAGTATGATGAATGATCAATCTAAGATAAGTGTGTTGATAGTAATGTTTCATTCTCATATTTCATTCTGTTAGGATTAATTTTCATAATTTCATAATAAAGTCTCATTCCCTTATTATAGACTGATTCTCATACCAGTTCATAAATATTGTATAAAAAGAAGTCTCATTTCCAATCCTAATGTTTCATTCTCATGTATAGAAACTAAGAGATACTTTAAAATTAAATTCTTTTGTTTTTAGATTGTCCAAACTTGAAGAAGGGAACAAAACTTTACATCAACTATCCAATCAGCTCTCATTAGAGATAGAGGAGTATCAGAAACAAACTAGAGCACTTGTTGAAGATGTAGAAACTAAAACTAGAGAAGTTGAAATAATAAGAGTACATTTACAGAGAACTGAACAAAGTAGAAGTGTCTCTGAAGTAAGTTAATATCAAATTTTGTCTATCTGGACATATCATGTACTAGTGTGTGTTCATTTATCATTTAAATCATGATCCATCCATTGATCACATATAAATTAGATGTCATTCTATTTATCTATTAATCCATTTATCTCTTGATTCATTGATACACCTGTTCTCTCTCTCTCTCCCTCCCTCTATCCATCTGGCTCTCTCTCACTCTTCATCCTTTCTCTCTCTGTCTCTCTGTCTCTCTTCTCTCTCTCTTCTCTGTCTCTCTTTCTCTCTCCTCTGTCTCTCTTCTCTCTCTCTCTCTCTCTCTCTCTCTCTCTCTCTCTCTCTCTCTCTCTCTCTCTCTCTCTCTCTCTCTCTCTCTCTCTCTCTCTCTCTCTCTCTCTCTCTCTCTCTCTCTCTCTCTCTCTCTCTCTCTCTCTCTCTCTCTCTCTCTCTCTCTCTCTCTCTCTCTCTCTCTGCCTGTTCTCGTGTCCAGTTTCATTCCAACAGTTCCAAGGGGTATTGTTTATATTTTCCATTGTCAAATATCCATCTTTATGTATACCAATAACACATTATTAACTGTAGAATGTTACACAGTGCAAAAACTTCCTACAGCCTTTATAAATATAGTGTTTTTTCTCTCCAAGTTAATGTACTAATAGATCTGAGTCCAAGCAACTAGTGGGCCTGTTAGTTGTCTCCTACATACATAAACTAGTTTTACTAATTTGTAATATATATTGATATAGAAATATCATAACAGAAAATGATTTTGAGACGTCTAAAGTGACTAGTTTTGGAGTTTCTGAGAGAAATATTGTACCCTATATTACATATAGACATTGTCTAACAAATTTATTTCTTTCCAGTAACAAATTGTATAATAGTTAAAGTACTATAATATTTTATGTATTTTGAAACTTTTAATTATTTGTTAATTAGTTCAATTAAAAATCAATTAATGTTGGTCACGTGGGTGGTGGTACTGGTGACAAATGTGTCACGAGATTTTGTTAAGTAATCGTCAAATTGAAGCGTGAGAGAAACCTCTTGATGATATTAAAAGTACTCTATTTTTCATGTCTCTATGTCTCTACGACTCACCACGTCGCTGGATCACCTCGTCACTTCGTTGGATCTTCTCTCCTCGTCGCTGGATCACCTCGTCACTTCGTTGGATCGACTCTCCTCATCGCTGGATCACCTCGTCACTTCGTTGGATCGACTCTCCTCGTTGCTGGATCATCTTTTCGTTTAAGTTATGTCATCTTTATCTGTTTCGTTACTTTTTTTTCTTATTTTTGTAATATTTAATTTTTTTATTTATGTAAAGGTTTTTGTTCTGACTCTTCGTTTCTACAGGACTCAACTTGGAAGTTCTTACTGTGGTTGGTCTGATGTTTTTTGATGGTCTTGACTGTCCTTCTCTGATGTACTCTTCACAGTTCTGATGTTCTCTGGATACAAAAGATGAGTTGCTCTCCTGCTCATTGGACTCTTTCTTGTCTTCCTTCCAGCCTTCTTTCCTCTTCTTTTATTTTTTTTAAAATTTTATTTTGGGCTATCTAGCCTATATACATTATACACACACTCATACAATCTCTATAAATTATCTCTCCCTTGCCGCCTGGCGGCCATAAAATTTTGTAAAAAATATCCGTGGCCGCCAGGTGGTAAGGGAGAGCTCTGATTTGTAGGGTGCGTGTGTGTGTGCTGTGTGTGTGTGTAGGTTGGTTGTCCTTTTTCACTTCCTCTGTCTCTCTTCACTCTCCTCTATCCATTCATTGTCACCACCAGTTCAGTTAATAACTACTCTTTTTCTTTCCATGCAGGAGCAGCACTGTTGAAACAGGTGAGCTACCTTCCATCCATCCACTCTTTAGTATTCCAGTTGTTCCAGATAACTTTCTTTTTCTTCCTCTATGTTCTCTACATGTGGACTGACTGGACTCTTGGGACTCTACTTGTGGACTTCAACTACAGAGACTGTCTTTTTAAGTTTTTATTTTTTTTTTATTTATTTTTTTCTTTATGATTTGTTATTTATTATATAAAGTTTTCAAAAAACATTTTTTATCTAAAATCAGTCAATCTTCATTTAATCTTTAACTCAAATATTCTAGATTTATTTAACTTGAAAATTGTTTCATAAAAAATTGAATTAGTTTAGAATTGAATTTTTTAACTTTAAACAACCACAATGATACTGAACTCTGATTATTAATCTTTTTACAACTATTGTATTACATATTATTATTACATTAATAATTATAATTCATTTTTATTAAAGTTGTTAATTTCTCTTTTAGCTTTAAAAAATAAACTAATTTTACTAATTATTTAGATTGTGTCATATTATCATTATTGTTTGTTGGCAAAAAGGTATATTTAATTAATAACATTTTATTAATTAAAAATCTATTAATGTTTTACTGCTCTCGTTACTTGATATTTTCCCGCCATAATAGTGATGGTCACGCGTTTGATATTCGTTGCTAGGTGTGTGCTCATAATATTTCCCGCCATAATTGTGATGGTCACGCGTTTGATATTCGTTGCTAGGTGTGGCTCGTGACATTTTCCCGCCTAACCAACGTGTGTATTCTCAATAGTAATGGATTCTCTAGAGACCTTTTTGATTGGACTTTCTCCCTCCTTAGACTGACTCTCGAGATGTTCACCTATTGAGATAGTTTAATTTCTGTTTTATTGTTTCCATTGAACTCAATTACTTTATCACAGAATGTGTCAAGAACAAGAGTATTGAGAGGAAGTATCAAAAGAATTCTTCCTATACATTGATGTTATGTAACTGTGATTAATTAATGGATAAACAATACAATGATTGCAGAGGTTGCATTTTAGAAACTTTAACATTTGACTGGTTCTCCAATCAGTTATTTTAATCAAGTTGTTTTTAGATATTTATTTTACAAAAGTAAGTAAGTAATCTATTCATCCATTTATCCATCAATCTTATTTATCCATATCACAGAGTTATATTCTCTTACTACAACTACCTCACTCAAACAACAACAGAATCCACTACTCAACAATAAGTTTTATCTGAATCTCCAACTAGTTCTGATACAGAAGCCACATCCATTGATTCTGATGCATTTTCTCAGCAGCTTAGTGCAAAAGGATTTAGTCCTGTCAAGATTAAATGTGAAGCTCGTCTAAAAGGTAAGACTCATATTGGTCTCATGCACAATACTATAAGGACAGATTCCTATACCTCATTGTTAATGTCAGATTCTCATATGTAGCACAGTGATAATCCTATACCTTGTCCTTATTATAGTCTGATTAGCATACTAATCATGTCATTATGTAATATGTAGTCTGATACCCATACTACATACTTTAGTCCACTTCCATACCTTACATATACACATCATTCTAAACAAGAAAGTACCACTTCCTCCTCCACACTTCCCAAATCCTCAGACACCAAAAATGATCCTCCCATCACAACTGCTTCTTCTAAAGCTGGTCAGACCAGTCAAACAAGTTCTTCAAAGCAGAATACATCTGTAGCAACTACTGGTAACACTAGGTTTTCAGTAAGTGACATACAAGTATAATAGTTATAATAGTGTATTTGTCACTATTTTAATATTCTTATTAACTATACATGTACATGTATGTCTCAATACATGTAGTTATTATATGTGCCTTGTAGTTCTCTCATTATGTGAGTGGGTAGTTATAGTTTGTCTGGATCTGGTCACATGATAGTCACATGATATGGTTGCATCTCTTTCTGTAAGGATTGTCTGAAGTTGTTGTTACTTTACAAAAGGAGAACAAACATCTTCAAATTAATTTAGAATTAGTCTCTGTCAATGGATGGTTGTGTCAAACAATTAGAAGGAAAATCAAAACAGTATGAAAGTGATAAATGGTTAGAAACCATTACAAATTGTTAGCTTGGAGGGTGTGGTTAAAATATAATCCAAACTCATTATGTCTTACCAGGAATCCATTTACCATACTATACATCTATTCAACATATCACACATCCATTCCACATACCATACATCCATTCAACATACCATGCATCAATTTAACATTCTATTCATCCATTCAACATTACATTTGTCCATTTAGCTGTCATCTAAACCTCTGACGAGAAACTAACAGAACTAGAATAGACAATAGAAAAGTTACATTCTGATCTAGAGTTTAAAAACTCAGACCTGGATATCTATCTGTCTATCCATTCATTGATCCATTTATTTATCTGTCTATCCATTCATTGATCCATCCATTTATCTGTGTATCCATTCATTGATCCATCCATTTATCTGTGTATCCAGTTATGGATTTAGAGGTGGAAAATGAAGATCTAACTCCGTTATGGCACATTTTAAAGGACAAGATTGAATGTAAAACTGAGAATTTTGGAGTTACTAGAATGGTGTGTCCTCAAAAAAGAAACCATTGGTCAGCAGAAGAGAAAGGTGTTTTTCAATTGTATGTTGGCAAGAGATGGAAACATTCAGTTGGTTATAAATTAGTTGATTTTGTGAAGACAGATATAGCGTTTGAACAAAAAAGGAGAAATGACTCTGATGGCAGGAGATCTCATCGTTATGAGACTCTATACTGGAACAATGGTGAACCTGCTTATGAGATTGTAAAACGACCTGGAATCACCAAAATTAGAGAACTGGAATAGATGTAATATCCTGAATTTTGTATGTAATATATCAGAGTCAGTAAAATTATTTTACACAATTTATACTATGGCAGTGATTCAATTATGTAACAGAAATAACTCAATAAAAACAATGTTGAATGTCTTATAAGTAGTAGACCTGTTATCATTCACTACTATTAATTTCAGTAATCTACAACTCCAGATAATTAAGTAAATGTCTTGTACTTCCTTGATAATGAAGTTGTTACAGCTGTAGTTTTTGATTTATGACTGTCTTGATCTTGTTTTAGATTTATCCATAACTTACACAGAATATTCCTATATATATTGAGAATATTTGAATCAAAGATATTGTATAATTAGATAAATAGATAGAAATCATTATCTAGGACTCATGACTTTGGACTGAATACAATCAAAAAAATAGCGTCTGTATTCATAATATTCTTTCATAAGATAAACTTTTAGAGATATTGTACTAGCTAAATGGTCTATCTCAACAATTAACATTTTTGTCTCACCAACAAAGCATCCTATTAAGTCTAACATTGTTTTGGATCATGTACAAGGAATGTATACAACTATCATTGGTGGGTTTTAGTGGTTTTCCTCCATTATTGTATGCAATAATGAATAGAATTAAAGTGTGCACACTGAGCATTGATGTACACTACTGTATTATTGATCAAGACAATCTTAGGACAATATATATTCAGTAAATATAATCTTGTTTACTTGTCAACAACACATATATAGTACATCTCTGAACTTAATAATCAAGGCACATTAAGTCACTATATAGTCTGCTCTCCATCATACAAATAGTTTTACTTCAATTAGAGGATTTATAAGTAATAATACCATATAATGGGAAATATTGACAATCATTAAATTTGACAAAAGCTTATAAGTTAGTTTATCATTGTTGTTTCTAAGCAACCACTCACCAGTATAGTAGGTTATTATACTTTCTAGTAACAAAAGAAGCTATAACTTTTAGTAATAGGACAACCAATTGTTGAGATATGTCTTGTGATAATAAGTCAAACATTGCAAGTAATGACACATTATTCTCATTTTATGGGTGTGGTCAACATAAAATTGTTGGGAGTTTAAATTAAATTTGCCAAATTGCTAAACCAAATAACTTAATAATATTTCCCATTGTGCAATAACTACAAAGTGGAAATCTAAAAACACAATTTACAATGACACAATGACCTCATGCACACTAGTAATGAACAACAAACCAGGAACCTTTTGTCCTCTCCTTTAATATTACATATAATGAACTAAGCAACTACAATGTTAAGTAGAACAACCGTGACAAAAATTATTTGTTGTTTATTTTATAAAAATGGTGGCCCTATACACGAACATTGTTTTTTTATTGAAGCACTAAATTATTCTTAGACTTTCATATTCTAGTTAAGAATGAAATTAATATATAATATTATTTACACCTAACAATGAATTATAAGGCTTTTTCACTGATATATATCAAGTCAAGCATTGGTTTAACATGTAAGACTATGTTTGGAGACCATGACAATAGTTATCACTTATTCCAACATTGTTTAGTGGGTCAGATAGTGTACAATAAAATACCATTTATTTTATTTAATAAATGCTATTATACTATACAAAAAATATGTCCATAAGGTCAGTTTTGTTCCTTACATGAATCCTTCCTTTACTTACACTATTCCACTTGAAAATGGACAAGTACGTCCAAAATCATACATAGCATCTGAAAGACCACAATTATGACAAAGAAATGTTCCCTTTTTTTCAAACTTCTTTCTTGAAGACGTGGCCATCCGAGTACACTTTGAGCCACGCCCCTACAGGCAGGACAGGATATCCGCGTTGTCTACTTCGCTGACAGTCTCTACCGAGATGAGTCAAATTGTGAAACTCTAAATGAACCACTTGAGGGTCTATGCTTTAACGTTTTTACTGTTGCTACTGTCAGAGTACACTTTGACTGCTCCTAAACAGAGGAACAAGCACTTAATTTCATAATGGGCGTGTGCTTACATAATTATAATATGACATTTTAAATGAATAATAAACAGTAATAAAACATAACACATATTATACTGTACTCAGTTTGGATTACAGAGAGCTGTGCTGGACTCAAGTCTTCCCTCAGGTTTAACAAATCTTTAGAACTAAACTTTTATTGCTAAGATTTTTACTTATGAGGTCAGCCTTGGAATAGGCAAGTCTGTAGATCTAGAGACTATGAGAATAGTTCTAGCTTATTCCAACATTGTTTAGTGTGTCAACTATTGTACAATGTGGTAAATGATATTGTAGTATCTAGTCATGGTAAAATAACCACCTCAAAAACAAAACTATTTTTATAATCACAAGTGAACTTAATGACATTTTTTATAGTGATGTATTAATATTAAGGTTATGGTCTACAGGTGGGACAAGTGTTCAATATTTTCACCATTAAAGTGTGTTCTAGGTCATGGCTTTTTGTTTACAAACCTGACAAGAATACTGTGCTTACTTACACTAAACTACTTGAAAAAGGACAAATATATTCAAAATCATATATAGCATACAAAAGACCACACGAACGGTGACCTTAAAAAATTTTCCTTAAGTTGTTGCCTACTTTTAAGTCACACCTTCATAGGCTGGACAGGATGATATACAGGAAATGTATACTTTGTTGTGTATTAAACTGATCCCCACCCGCTAAACCTTAACCTACCTTTATACAACAAAGTATATATTTCCTGCCGGACAAATAGACACTACGTATAGTTATTGTTCAATTGTGTAATTAATATAAACCTCAGTACACACTATGTCATTGATATTTTAACATTAAAGCATATGTTATATATATATATATATATATATATATATATAACAAATATGATACTCACTATATCATTAATATAGAACAGTGTCTAGAAAGTCTTCAAAAGCCTACAGAAATCCACGATCGCCTCTGGGTTCATGTAAGGGTTCCAATATCAGGCAAGGAACAAGATACTCTGGTAAATGGCTCGTTTTTAAAGATTATGATAAAATTGATGACACATGGGAAAAGATTTGAACTGCTGTTGTCACTGATAATCTACAAGGTTGTGTACATGCCAAATGTTCCTGTATGAGATATGATCCTACAAAGGGAGGTCCTGGGCCCTGTACTACGGCTGTCATATGTGTTTATACAGAAGAGCATAATATGTATACAATTGGTTTCAAACTTATTAAAATAGCACAGCAGGATGTCAAATACAAAACTAATAGTGACTCTAGGGCAAGAAATTATGTGCAGACAGGTGCTGGAAAAGTTGCCATCAAAATGATTTTCTGGAACAATGGGAGACCATCCTTTGAATGCGAGGGTAAGCCATGCTATGGAACATCCAGAGACAAGGAGGATATATGGCACCTTAATGTTGTTGAGGCTCCTAAAGAATTTGTTCCAAAAGAAATCTTTGGAAGGTGGATTGTAGAGGTGGAAAATGAAGATCTGACTGACTTATGGCACATTTTAAAGGACAAGATTGAATGTAAGACTAAGAATTTTGGAGTTACTAGAATGGAGTGTCCCCTAAAAAGAAATCATCAGTCGGCAGAAGAGAAAGGCATTTTTCAATTTTATGTTGCCAATAGATGGAAAGTGTCAGTTGGTTATAAGTTAATCAAGTTGGTGGAAACAGATATAGTGCTTAAACAAAAAGGAGAAGTGACCCTGATGGTTATGACACTCTATACTGGAACAATGGTGAACCGGCTTATGAAGTTGTAACACTACCTGGAATCACCAAAAATTGGAGGACTGGAGAAGATATATAATATCCTGTATTTTGTATGTAATATATCAGAGTCAGTAAAATTATTTTACACAATTTATATTACTGCAATGATTCAATTACGTAACAGAAATAACTCTTATTAAATAATGTTGAATGTTTTATAAATAGTAGACCTGTTATCATTCACTACTATTAATTTCAATGTATTATTCAAGTGTATATTGAATGTACCATCATCAACCACAAGGACCATCCTGTTACTAGGCAAGTAAACAGGTAGACAGCAATAAGTCAACAATTCATGAGAGCATACAAGGTTTCCAAGTAGCTCAACAACAGCTTAAGAAAGTCCTGATATTTGGTAAAGAGATGAAGAAGAAGATCTAAGTTCATAAAAATGAGATAGATACAATCATACATGAAAACGTTCCAACTCTTCAACAACTTTTACATGAACGTGAGGAGGCTCTGTTACCTCAGAGTAGTGAGGTAATCCTTTACTAAGTTGGCAGTCTCATAGGTAAGTCAGCAGGGTCATTTAGAGCAACACAACACACATTTAAAAAAAAAATGTTTATTATATGTTTATAATACTACAAAACAACTTCATCTTTTTGATTTCACAGTATTAATTGATCAACTTTTAGAATAATTTTGCATTTGTCTAAACAATAATAAAATGTTTAGGTAGATGTTTATTTGCTCTTTATCCACTTGAATTGTGGCCAACAATATATTACAGCTGCTTTTTTGCTAACCAGGATATAGATTGTGTTCAAATATCAGTAATAAATATCATTATGGACACCTTCCTATAACCACATCCTCTAAATTGCAAAACAAGCAGCCCCACCCTACACTATCAAAAAATAATTCTTGAGCAAAGCCAGTCTTTTGTATGAACTTTAGCCTGTATTAGTGTACTCACAGTTTGCTCATACACCTATTGCAATGTCAAATGTGTCTCATTTGAAGCACAGGACTTTTGAACTCTATAACAATTGGCTCATTGTTCTATAGTAGTATTCATCATATATATATACTTACCAGTAATAGCCACTCTCATTAACAAGCATATATATTTACTTCTTTGAGCAATAGTAAAAGAAACATTTCAATAAATGCATTAATAACTTCATATCATCAATACCTCTCATTATATTAACATTTTTGGAAAAATTGGAAAATTTTCATGATATATTAGTCATTATTTATTAAATAACTCTTGATTTATTAAATAAATCATGCATTATTTAGTAAATCACAATTTATTTAACAAATAGTGAGCATTAAAAATAAATCAATTTTGACACAAACAGCGCTCCATAAGTTTTCACTATCTTTCCTTGATCATGATATAATCAGAAACACGAGATATCTAATGTTCATAAACATTTAATTTCCTGTTTCTTATTAACAACAAAGGAATGTAGTCATAAATTGTTTAAATATAAATGAGTCAAGTTGAAAGGTTAGAAACTTAGGTAGTATTATGGGTTCAATCATTTTTGGTTTCAGACTCTCTTGGCATAAGATATTCACATTTGTAGAAGCAATAGCAGATGAAGTATAAAATGCTGTATTTCATTCTATGTCCACTTGAATGTGTGTAGCTTGATTAGATGTTTGATGTTGTAACTTGTGTTGAAGACATACGTGTACAAGTGTCTACACTATTTCAAAGTTAAGGTTTTTTAAACACAGAGCCTGACCAAAAAGGTGAAACATGAGGTACAATGTGTGAAGAGACATTCATACCCATTGTATACTGTACAAGAAAAAAAAGCATTTCAATTACTATTACATTTTCTGACAATACAAAATTAGAAGGTGCACAAAGTGTGTCCGAATAAAGTAATGGTTTGTGATTTTAGCATTTTAACATATTTTCATTCCAGTGAGTTGGAAATTGAAAAAGTTGTCATTTGGGAGCCACATAAAGTTATATTAATATTTGTATAAGAATCATGAAATTATTCTTGATCAATAATAAAATATGATAAATAGGCATACAGTGAGAACATAAACTGTTATATTCACAATATACAAAAAGCATTCACATAATTTGTCAACAAACCAGACTGGGGTATTTCTCTATCAGTGACTATATCATTATCTAGAAAAAACCAATAGAAAGTGCAAATAAATCAAATTTGATTACTTACTTTTTCTTTGGTATGCATTCCTGAACTTGCATTGTCATATCATGATGCTTTGTCCTCTAGTTCTTCATCTACTAAGTTAGAGCCTGCCATTTGGTGAAATGGGTACTGAATTTAATGGTAATAATGTTATTAGGTATGTTCAATAATAGTGGGATTTTCTTGGATTGGAAAACTAAATGAGCTGTATGTGACAAAAAGTATGTTACAGTTTTCTACTGTGGTTGCTAGACATTGTCATTATCAACAGTTTCTATAACTCTAGGTTTCCATTTTAGTTATTGTTTAGTATATATAGTTTATTATGCTATTTGCATTAATTAGTAATTAACACAGCCTATGAATAGTACGATATGTATAAATAGGTTCAGACACCCACACGGAAGTTGTATTATTAGAGTTTATTAAGTAAACCAAAGCTACATGTGTGTTACTTCTGAGCTGTTTGTTATATATAGCTATTTTTTAAGAGAAGGAGTAACTCAGTTACAGTCACATACGAAGACTAAGAGACTGTAGGGTAAGCAATATCTGTGTTTTAAAGTAAAATATGATGTTTATTGTCATGTTTTTATAATAAAATTAATAAAATACTTATTGTAAGTAAAGATGTCTAGTACTTTTGTGTGCCACCCTTTCATTTGATTACAACTTCGAGTTTTTGTGGTATTCATGAGGCCATATTTTGTCTTAATGTTATTAGAATATTCTCCCAAACATTGTTTTAGTGTGTCCTGTAATTGAAAAGGGAGATTCACATTCACCAGGTCTGAAAAGAAGACAAGACAAGACATTCAAAGTTGTTACTATACGGGCAATTCTGTAGTTAAGTGTTCAATGGCTATAACTACATTATTTGACAACAATATAGTTGTACAGAAATACCTAAAGTAAGTTGCTATGGAATTGTTAAATTGTTATGCAATCTATCAATCCACAGATTTCGACCTACATATCCAAAAGAAATTTATGATAAAATCAAGCAGTTTACAGATAAACACAGTATTCAGCTAGACTTAGTTGTTGACATAGGGTGTGGATCAGGTCATAGTACGTTCCCATTAAGTTCGCTATGTCAGCAAGTCTTAGGGATTGATATTAGTCAGGCACAGATTGACCTAGCTCAGCAATTGCAACACAACAGATCCATATCAAATATTGAGTTCAAAATAGCTAGTGTGGATCAAATTCCAGTTGATGATGAATCTGTATCAATGATAACGTGTGGAGAAGCTTGGCATTGGTTTGATACAGTTCCAGTTCATCAGGAGCTTCATAGGATACTTAGATCTCCTGGCTGCCTTGCTGTTTTTGGTTACTCACTACCACGTCTTAAAAATGATCGATGTGATGCTCTTTTTGAGGATGTCTGTGCTATAATGATGAAAGGTTATGTAGACAATAAAAAAATTTTTGACGCTCATGTGCGTAATGATCCTGGAGTCACATTTCCTTTTCCAATTCTGGAACGATATAACTTCCAAATTGATTACGAGATAAGCATTGAGAATTTATGTGGTATGATTGAATCATTAGCGACATATTCTTTTTATATAAAAGATAACCCTGGTACAACAATGTTAAAGGATTTTGGTGATTGTCTAAGGGAAGTCTCATCTTCTGATATCTTGGATGCAGTCTACACTTTTTATTTGTACATCTGCTTAAAGAAATAATTCTTAAGTCTGTAAGTATTAATTTACACTTATTAATATTTTCTCTTTATGTTACGTCATTTGCAGTTTCATTTGCCTTAAAATTGCATAGTCCAAACAACCACATCACATGTCTTCTCAAAAAAGACAAGTCACCTCCTCCTCCTACTGAAAAATTATTGCATTTACAATACTATATATATCAAACACACTTTTGATCTTTCTGGTTTTGGTAAAAGATATTTGTCTAACATAGTATACTTTTACATGTAATCATTGTCCTTAATGATAATGTAACAAAAGGACTTGATCAATAATCACAAAACTAACAAAGTATTATATCTCATTTTAACTCAGTTAATATATCACGTCGAATTGCCCATTGACCACATGAATAGGCACCTGGTTCTGATCGTCCAATTATGTTCTAGAATGTTCTATAGACTAATTATAACAACTGTTTATACATTACAATAGTTATTACCTAGGCTACCAGTTTTACCACATGATGGTTTACCATATATGGTATATAGTAACCTTAAATCATCTGGGGAAATTCCCTCTTACTGAATAATTGACCTTCTATAGAATACATATATATTTATACTAACTACATAATTATATTGTTCCATCTTTGGGTTTGTTTGTGAAGTATCTATGGCAGAGTCACTCTCATCTGTCAAGGACTCTCTGTGATCTTATAATTAACTGGAAGGCAAGATGATCTTGTTGAAGTTCTACTAATTCATTTAGAGAAAAAGGGACTATAACACAATAATAATAGGATTCTGATTTTAAACATTTAATTTGAGTTTTCAGATTGTCAAAGAGGTGTCAAAAGCATTTCACATTATGGGATCATCGGGATGTATGCAACCACTTCTAAGCTTATACATTTTGTCATTGAAACAGCAAACAGTTGGAACATTTCCAAGGTTCTGAAAGGGTGTTGGTAGTCAACACAATGACAGATTTTTATTTGCAATCATTTCCTTATCACTTTAATGTAAATGTTATTTTGACAGCTAATTTGAATCTTGCATGGTTGCTTTTGGAATTCAAAATTCATGTCAATTACTCATTGTATAATTTGCTTTTTTAATTAAATATACCAACAAATTATACAGTGAGTACTGTAAATTGAGAATTATTAGAGTTGGTTTTAATTTAGCGAAAATAGCGTTATGGCATAGGTCGCTAAATTAACATTCAGGACACAGATCACGTGCACGCTCTCAGTTACCATGAGGAAAACTGATCTCTCTATATCGACGTTCAAAGCTGGCTCTACTACTAGTATGTCTTTTCTCAAGTGGTTGAATTATGTAAGTAAGCAAAGGGCTTCTCCACTATTGCCCACTGAAGAAGATCAATCCATCAAGGCTGCTAATAGACAAGTGGAGAAGGAAATAACTCAGCAAAATATTAATGATTAATGATAATTAATCCAATGATTAAATTGTTAATGATATAAAATTTTAAACGCAATAAAAACGATACATTACTTTCCTTTAGTAGTCCTATGTGATGACAATAATCCAGTGATTGTATTATTATCATAAAAACAATAGAAACTGTCCTATTGCAGTTACTGTTATAATTATGTCTTTTTCTTAGCTATTGCTTAATAAACACATCTATATTGGACAAAATTTGTTTTAAAGTGATCAGATCATCACTTGCTAAACAAGGTGAACAGATCAGATATATGACTGGCAATTCTTGTTGTTAGTTTCTATGCAATTCATAATCAAAGTTAGTGTTTTCACATCATTATCATGGCAAGTACACACACACACACATATATACATCATACCACTGACAGCATTTGTTGTATTATTTCTTTGTAACTTATTTGAGTTTGAGCTATACCAGTCATAACTGATATATATTTGATTATCTTGACAAAATTATATGGAAAAAGATTAAATGTACTTGTACACTAAACATGTATAGTATGTGTCATACATGTACATACAAAATATAAATATATACAAAAATGTATTAATGTATGAATTCTACACGCTACCGCTTCTGTCAATGAGGTATCATTTCATTGGTCATAACAATCTTGTGTTTCCAGAGATAATTATGACATTGTTCAAATATATAATAAGACATTGTGGTATAATAACTCTGTGTATATTAATGATTAAGACTTTCTAATGCTGTTTAATATAAAACAAACCTCTTCTGAGTCTGCACGGCTATTTTGTTGACCACTGTCAACAATTATAGCCAACAAAAGGTTAAATAAATTGGTTATATTTTGCAACTTTTCCAACTGAAAGGGATAACTAACCTGATAAAAAATTCCAAGTAATGATTGTTGATAAGTATGGTGAAGGACTGTCTGTAAGCTGGATATGATTTCAATTTCCGAAGACACTTCATTAATAATGTTTATAAAAGCAATGAAGGATAGATGTAGCAATATTGTACCTCGTTAGTTTATGTCCAATGATGAAGAGCAAAATTTAAAAGATTAGCATGATGTATTTGGAAGCAGGGATACTCATAAAGTAATCTGTGTATTATGAGTCATATTTCCAAGTGCTTGTAGTTTTGTCACAAGCAGCACTTTTCTTGTCTTATCACTTATCTTGTATGTAATATATCAGAGTCAGTAAAATTATTTTACACAATTTATACTATTGCAGTGATTCAATTATGTAACAGAAATAACTCAATAAAAATAATGTTGAATGTCTTATAAGTAGTAGACCTGTTATCATTCACTACTATTAATTTCAGCATACTACAACTCCAGATAATTAAGTAAATGTCTTGTACTTCCTTGATAATGAAGTTGTTACAGTTTTTGATTTATGACTGTTTTGATCTTGTTTTAGATTTAGCCATAACTTACACAGAATATTCCTATATACATTGAGAATATTTGAATCAAAGATATTGTATAATTAGATAAATAGATAGAAATCATTATCTAGGACTCATGAATTTGGACTGAATACAATCAAAAAATAACATCTGTATTCATTATATTCTTTCATAAGATGAACTTTTAGAGATATTTTACTAGCTAAATGGTCTATCTCAACAATTAACATTTTTGTCTCACCCACAAAGCATGCCATTCAGTCTAACTTCATTTTGGATCATGTGCAAGGAATGTGTACAACTATCATAGGTGGGTTTTAGTGCTCTTACTCTATTATTGTATGTAACTATCAAAACTATGAATAGAATTAAAGTGTGCACACTCAGCATTGATGTACACTACTGTATTATTGATAAAGACAATCTTAGGACAATATATTCAGTAAATATAATCTTGTTTACTTGCCAACAACACCTATATAGTACATCTATGTGTTTGATTCATCAAATGTAATCTTACCAACATCAAATGTTCAATTTCACCAAATATTTTCCTTACCAATAAACCTACTATTAAGTTATGTCCATAATAAGAGGTTTCACTATACATATATTGTAATACAGACTTACTTTACTAACACAGACAACTCTTTTACATACTACACAGTGTGATCCTAAAATGAGTGGCTTAAACCTCTCAGAGAAAGGGTCCCTACCAATGAATGTATCTTCTAAATACCTGTAACATTAATGAAAAACAAATCAAGACTTGTTGTAATGATTGTAACATGGCAACATTGAAATATTATACAAAATATAATTCATACCATGACAATGGCCTCCTGCACTCTAACACTAGTAATGAACAACAAACCAGGAACCTTTTGTCAGCTCCTTTAATATTACATATAATGAACTAAGCAACTACAATGTTAACTAGAACAACAGTGACAAGAATTATTTGTTGTTCCTTATAAAAATGGTGGCCCTATGCATGAAATGTATTTATTATTGAAGCACTAAATTATTCCTAGACGTTCATATTCTAGTGAAAAATGAAATTAATAGTTCGTATGTATAATATTATTTACACCAAACAACAAATTTTAAGTTTTTTTTCACTCATATATATGAAGTCAAGCATTGAATGGGTTTAGCATGTAAGACTATGTCTGGAGACCATGACAACAGTTATCACCTAATCAAACATTGTTTAGTGTGTCAGTTAGTGTACAGTAAGATACCATTTATTCTATGTAATAAATGCTATTATACTATACAAAAACTTGTCCATAAGGTCAGTTTGTTTCAGTCCATACATGAATCCTTCCTTTATTTACACTAATCCACTTGAAAATGGACAAGTACGTCCAAAATCATATATAGCATCTGAAAGACCACAATTATGACAAAGAAACGTTCCCTTTTTTTCAAACTTCTTTCTTGAAGATGTGGCCAACTGGCCATCCGAGTACAATTTGAGCCACGCCTCTATAGGCAGGACAGGATGTCCGCATTGCCTGCTTCGCTGGCAGTCTCTCCCGAGATGAGTCAAATTGTGAAACTGTAAATGAGCTACTTGAGGGTCTATGTTTTAACGTTTTTATTGCCGCTACTGTCAGAAAGTCATGGCTGAAGCAACTACTGTGACAGAAGATAATAATGAAGGTAATTAACCATTGATAAACTGGAATCAGCAAGTGCAGATTGATTATAGTTATTGTTGTGGAATTAATATAAACCCCAGTACACAGTATGTCATTGATATTTTAACATTAAAGCATACGTTATATATATATAATATATATATATATATATATGTATATATATATATATATTATACATATATAACAAATATGACACTCACTATATCATTAACATAGAACAGAGTAAAGAAAGTCTTCAAAAGCCTACAGAAATCTACGATCACTTCTGGGTTCATGTAAGGGTTCCAACATCAGGCAAGGACCGAGATAGTCTTGGTAAATGGCTCATTTTTAAACACTATGACGAAATAGATGAGACATGGGAAAAGATTCGAACTGCTGTTGTCACTGATAACCTACAAGGTTGTGTACATGCCAAATGTTCCTGTATGATATATGATCCTACAAAGGGAGGTCCTGGGCCCTGTACTTCGGCTGTCATATGTGTTTATACAGAGGAGCACAACATGGATGCTATTGGTTTTAAACTTATTGAGATAGTACAGCAGGATATCAAGTACAAAACTAATAGTGACTCTTGGGCAGGAAGGTATGTGCACAGAGGTTTTAAAAAAGTTACCATCAAAACAATTTTTTGGAACAATGGGAAACCATCCTTTGTATGCGATGATAAGCCATGCTATGGAAGATCCATAGACAAGAAGGATATATGGCATCTTAATATTGTTGACGCTCCTAAAGAATTTGCTTCAAAAGAAATCTTTGGATGGTGGACTCTAGAGCTGGAAAATAAATATCTGACTCCATTATGGCATACTTTAAAGCACAAGATCAAATGTAAGACTGAGGATTTTGGAGTTATTAGAATGGAGTGTCTCCCAAAAAGAAATCATTGGTCAGCGGAAGAGAAAGGTGTTTTTCAATTCTATGTGGCCAAGAGATGGAAAGATTCAGTTGGTTATAAATTAATTGATTTGGTGAAGACAGATATAGTGTTTGAACAAAAAAGGAGATATGACTCTGATGAGAGGAGATCTCATCCTTATGAGACTCTATACTGGAACAATGGTGAACCAGCTTATGAAATTGTAACACGACCTGGAATCACCAAAAATTGGAGGACTGGAGAAGATATGTAATATCCTGAATTTTCTATGTAATATATCAGAGTCAGTAAAATTATTTTACACAATTTATACTATTGCAGTGATTCAATTATGTAACAGAAATAACTCTTATAAAAATAATGTTGAATGTCTTATAAGTAGTAGACCTGTTATCATTCACTACTATTAATTTCAGTAATCTAGCTACAACTCCAGATAATTAAGTAAATGTCTTGTACTTCCTTGATAATTGAAGTTGTTACTGCTGTAGTTTTTGATTTATGACTGTTTTGATCTTGTTTTAGATTTAGCCATAACTTATGCAGAATATTCCTATATACATTGAGAATATTTGAATCAAAGATATTGTATAATTAGATAAATAGATAAAAATCATTATCTAGGACTCATGACTTTGGACTGAATACAATCAAAAAAATAATGTCTGTATTCATTATATTCTTTCATAAGATGAACTTTTAGAGATATTTTACTAGCCAAATGGTCTATCTCAACGATTAACATTTTTGTCTCAGCCACATAGCATGCCATTCAGTCTAACATAGTTTTGGATCATGTGCATTCTATCATTTGTGGGTTATATTCCATTATTGTATGTAACTATCAAAACTGTGAATAGAATTAAAGTGTACACACTCAGCATTGATGTACACTACTGTATTATTGATCAAGACAATCTTAGGACAATATATTTAGTAAATATAATCTTGTTTACTTGTCAACAAAACCAATATAGTTAGTACATTAGTTTAGGTTAATATGTGAATTTATTTTGTATACCACAATCTTTAAACTCAATAATTAATGCAAGTTAAGTCATTATATAATCTTTCTCATTAGTCATGTAGTTTAACTCCAACTATAGCATTCTCAAATAATAAAATCATATAGTGGGAAATATTGACAATTATTAAATTTGACAGAAGCTTATCAGTTAATTAGTTTATCATTGTTATTACAAAGCAACCACTAACCAGTATAGTAGGTTATTATACTCTTGTAGTAAAAAAAGAAGCTATAACTTTTATTACTAGGACAAGCAATTGTTGATAGATGTCACGTCATAATAAGTCAAACATTGCAGTTAATGCACTTTTCTCATTTTATGGGTGTGGTCAACATAAAATTGTTGGTAATTTAAATTTAATTTGCCAAACTGCTAAACTAAATGACTCACCAATATTTCCTATTGTACAGTAACTACAAAGTGAAAATCTAAGAACACTATTTATGTGGATTGTAACAATTTAGATTTGTTATGAGGTAATATTAATGTCTTCAATAGAAGATGTATGTAATTACTATAAAGTATTGTTGTTTTCTTTGTAAAAGATTAATTTTGGTAAATTAGTGAATTTAAATAGCTTACCAAATTAAATGACAGTCAAATTTAACTTTTTAGGCTTTTCTGCCACACTCAAGACATATGTACTGAAACTGTTTATATATAATTACTTTAAAAAGTGTCTACCAGAAACAGTCATTACTGTAACTTAACTCTGTTATAAAAGGTAGAATTTCTCTCATAACAGCATTCCTTATGCTCTGGTAAATATGACATCCTCCAACAACACTTTCAATCTGTACTCCATTAAAGTAGGTGTGGTTATTGATATGTGCTTGATTCATTATATTTCATCTTATCAATACACAAATTTTCAATTTCACCAAATATTTTCTTACGAATAAACTCACTATTAAGTTATGTCCATAATAAGAGGTTTCACTATACATATATTATAATACAGACTTACTTTACTAACACAGACAACTCTTTTACATACTACACAGTGTGACCCTAAAATGAGTGGCTTTAACCTCTCAGAGAAATGGTCCTTACCAATGAATGTATCTTCTAAATACCTGTAATGTCAATGAAAAATATGTACATTATTATTTACATCTAACAATGAATTTTTAGGCTTTTTCACTTATATATATGAAATCAAGCATTGAATGGTTTAGCATGCAAGACTGGAAGATGTCCAGGAGTTTCTTATGTAAGTTCTTCAAATTGAAGAGAGATATTTATTGTCAATATTAGTGCTTTTGATATATTAATTATATACTGATATACCAATATATTGTGAGGGCTATCCAGTTTCATGGTGCCTAAGTAACCAAGAGGATCAAATATTACTGATATATTACTTTGAATACCTTATGAAAAGACCGAAACATTATCTCCAAAGTGGTTTATATCTGATGACTTTTATGGGTTCTATAATTCACGGATGTCAGTATTCAATAGACATGCGCAAAAATCCTATATTCATGGGATGTGGATCATGCCTAGAGTCCCGCTAGAGAGATGCATCGAAAGATATTAGTGACAAAGAGTAGAAATGTGAAATCTACCACACACTTCTTGACAAAGAGGATGGCAACAACTTTGAACTACTTTCAACAAATTTATGATATGTATTAACAATAACGAAAGTACACAACGTTTTGCTAAGTACTTCAAGCAAGAGTACAGTCAATGCAAACATCAGTGGGTTACGTGTTACCTAAAAACAGTTGGTATCAACACCAACATGTATGTTGAAGCATTCCATCACATCTAAAGTATTTGTATATGAAAGGCAAAATCAATCAATACACCATCAATTATTAATTAATAATAATTTCACTTACATTCAATAGGACCTGTGTTAACATCAAA
Organism: Xestospongia muta; assembly: GCA_963693285.1. Taxonomy (NCBI): domain Eukaryota; kingdom Metazoa; phylum Porifera; class Demospongiae; order Haplosclerida; family Petrosiidae; genus Xestospongia; species Xestospongia muta. Next base: position 19,051,896 of record OY848917.1, read on the forward strand.
CATCCTCACACTTCTGAATTTTATTGTAATATGTGCTTAACATCTAAGAACACAAGAGAAAACACATCATAAGTCTAACGCAATTCATACTCAATACAACAATAGCTTCATTAACATACTATCTTATCCTGAATATTATTTCATTACTCCATTATTATAATCTAAAGGAATACACTGTAGATTGATTCTGAACGTTCATGTGATGACTGTGTGATCGACCAATAAATTAATTAAATGAATCTTATGAATGTTAAGTGTTCGTTCCTGTGAGCCGCTTTGCTACATCTCGAGCCACGCCTCCATAGGCTGAAGAGGATGTCCGGGTCGCCTTCTTCGCTAGCAGTCGCTGTCGAGATGAGTCAAATTGTGAAACTATAAGTGGACTACTTGAGGGTCTATGCTTTAACCTTTTTACTGCCGCTACTGTCAGAAAGTCATGGCTACTAAAGCAACTACTGTGACAGAAGAGACTTATAAAAGTAATCAATCATTGATAAACTAGAACAAGCAATTGTGATTGTTATTTTAATATAGAATTAATATTAAATGTCAGTACACAGTATGCCATTGATATTTTAGCATTAAAGCATAACATGTGTACTATATATACATATATATATATATAAGTAATGTTGTCAAATAGAATGAATTTGTTTACAAAGCTGGCAGAGAAACTAATATAGCTAGGTTCCAAAGTTCAAGGTCTAAAGGTTAATCTTAATTTCATAATTAAAGTACAACAGTCTTTTCTTTTAATGTCATGGTTTACCCAGTGTATAGATAATCTGGCATTACTGACCTTTGCTTTGGTATGTGGAGAAGCACATATAGGGAGGGTCACTGAGAGGCTAGAGGGTACCCAGGGCACTTTAAAACCTGGTCCTTTGTGTGAAGCACACCGCGAATTTCTTAGTCATTACATTTTCATAAGATGTGGTTTTCAATTAAGTCATTAATTACTGTAACTATTTTTCACATCTTGCAAGACAAATGAAGAAGCAAGTTTCAAATGTGAGGTTTTGTAAAGCTTTTAGATGCCATTATTTCTGGACTAACATATATGAAGCAGGAAGTGAGAACAATAACCATATTTCATTTCTTTGACAATACATAGGTTTGACAGATGACGTATTGCAAACAAAGGCAGATAGATTTATACAAACTTATAGCAATGGTGTTCATTAAATTTGTTGAAAAGCTAACAATCTTAAAGTACAGGTGAATAAACATTAGAACATGGACAGGAAATGTACCATACACAGGGAATCTAGGTTTTGTATGAATATAAACTGTATGTCCAGAAGATGAGATAAACTTGAATCAGAAAAGTTATCACTGTTTTTAGATTTTTAATAAATAAAACTTTTGTCTAAAAGCTTATAATTTTTCAATACTGTTATAAAAGATTGTCATCATCAAAACATTTACAAGATGACTGCAATTTGTGTTGGAGTAGTCTAGCTAGTAGAAGTAGTCTGACATCTAAGAAAAGTACAAAGTTATTGGTTTTGTCAGAGTACTCAGCCAGAATTGGAACACATAGTACTCTTTAGCTGGGATTTATCCATGATGATTATGCATGAGCATATACTTTTGTCTTGTTATTTGTCTTAGACTAAAGACTCTTTAATGCCAACTGCATTACTATTACAGGTTTTGATCCCTACCATGTACCCTCACCTGAGGGACGCCTTCCTGGTCATTTTTCCACCTATAATTTAACTTTTAAAATATGGGATGTAGCTTTTAAACGAGCATGCGCAGTATAAAAGGGGGCTGGGCTGCCCACAAAATGGCACACACAAAACTTTTTAATATCAAAAAAAATAGAAGCTGTGTTTCATTTCCTGTTTACATCATAATATGCACTTCCTGTAGCTGTTGCAACAGCTAGTTAATTAATACTATGTGTATGTTCAGTGGAGATATTCCCGTTTTTTTGGATACGTGTAAATTTCTGTAGTGAAATCACGAACAGTAGAAAACGTGTAAGACTTTCTCTTGTGATTGACTTTGACAGTCTAGAGGGGAAGAATGTGTTTAAGAGAAGGTTTGACCATGTTAGAAAAGTTCTAACTCCTGCTGGGCAATCTGATTTAGACAACTATGGTCTTGTGTCAGCCATCTTTGATTTTGTCATGTATAATTCAGTACAGCAATAAAAGTTATTATCTATTATTATCAACTGTGTAATTTACATAACACGTGTTTGTACCTAGAGCTAACTATTATAGATGTTTTGCGTGGGTTGTTCAGGTTGGTATGGCTACTATCTAGAACGATTTCTAGGTTTGAATATTGCCGCCATCTCACTCTTTGGTAGGCGTCACATTCTTCTGGGCAGCCCACCCCCCTTTTATAGCGAGCAGGAATGCGCCGAGAGTGGCATTATAAACGACACATGCTCGTTTAAGGAGGAGCATTGTAAAATTAATATGTCATTTTAACAACTAATTTGTACTTGCATGGGTTGATTACCATGGAATATAGAATTCTTGTTAATTATTCACTGTATAATTTATATTGGTGTGTTATGCTTTTACAAAGCAACAAATTATACATTGAGTAATTCACAGAATTTCTAGATTCCATGGTAATCCACCACTGTAAAGTACAAGTTATTTGTTAAAATGACAATTAATTTTTATAGTGAGAGTAAACTCAGCTAATATGTTCCATATTAAAACAAAGTAGGTATATTTATGTTATATTTTGGCTAGTGATAACATTTGTTTTATATCACATGTTTTTGTTGATGACATCTTTTATATATTGTAGATTTTATGATTTGAGTTACAAGATAATGATTATTACTATTGTCATGTCTTGTTTTTGTTACGTTGTATTACCACAGATAATAAAAGATTAATAATACTAACCTATTATTAATGGTATTGTTTAAAATATTGAATCATGTTTGGTCTTATATGATGTTTGTGATGCTTTAATTATTGAGGAAATTACATACACTAAACATATAGTGTTCATTTTCAGATTGACATAGGTGAGAGCAAGCAATACTTAAAACTTATTGCTAATTGTTCCACTAATTCAAACATTCAGATTAGATTGCATTATAGGTATAGATATATATATATAACCAGGACAAGTTTGCCAGAACTTGAGTTCGATAGTTTAGTAATAACATTATGATATTGAATACCAAGTTTATTGCTTAGTATATGTACAATGTAGAGTTAAACATATTCACATCTAGACGCTAGTAAAATCATAGAAATTATATGACATGATGTAAAACATGACAGAATGCTAATGTTGTATAATATCTATGGTAAAACCTAACTCTTAGTCTAAATGCTCAATATCTAAACCTATAAATGTGCATGCATTGCAACTGGAAACATCTGCGACTTCCGTACTTTTTAAAAAGAGATTTAGTGTTATAATGTTGTATATAATGGGCTAGTTATACTATCATTTAGTTATTACTAGTTATTATTTAGTGTTATCAGTGTTACATCATGCTATGTAATGTGAGTCATTATTGCGTATGTGTTATAATTTATTATTACGTAATCATTTGTGTATATAAGTGCATGCTTTTAACTTTGATAAGATAAAGGAATAGAGTAGAGATTTTAACCTTTCCAAAGTTGTAATTCTTTTCCTTCTCGCTCTCCTCGTGGCTTTTCTTTCCCCTTCCCGCTCTCTCCGACTCGGTCACTACATTGGCGACGACGGTATCTGGACTTTATTGTTACTAGCGTGCTTACTACAACTTCAGTGCGATGGCATCAGCAGCACATGGTCAGATGACCTCCTTCGATTCCTCTAAAGAGACATGGTCGTCCTACTCCGAAAGGCTAGACTTTTACCTTACTGCAAATAAGATTACCGACGCTAAGGTCAAGAGAGCTGTTTTCGTTACCGTTATTGGCGCTCGCACTTATGGACTACTGAAGAGTTTGCTACAACCGAAGTCTCCAACAGATGACGATATTACCTTACAGAGAATGAAAGATGTCTTGGCAGCGCACTTCAACCCTAAACCTTCTCCTATCACACAGCGATACAAGTTTCACACTAGAGAAAGACATGAGGGCGAGTCAGTGGCAACCTATGTTGCAGAATTGCGAGCACTGGGAGAGCATTGTGATTTTGGGGACACACTGGATAAGATGATACGTGATAGACTGGTATGTGGCATAAATAACCCCCGTATTCAACGAAGACTATTTTAAGAAGCTGACCTATCGTATGAGGTAGCATTTCAGAAAGCACAAGCAATGGAAGTAGCAGCACTTGACGTCTCCAAGATGTCACCTCAGAAACCTTCACAACCTTCAAACCCAGTACACAATTTTCGAAACAAACCCGAACCACACAGACAGAGAAAGATAGAATGTTATCAATGTGGAGCAGAACACTACGCTAACAAATGCAAGTTTATAAATGTGGATTGTTGTGCATGTGGGAAAAAGGGCCATTTGGCAAGAGTCTGTCGTAGCAAGAGAGATAAACCAGCAGATAGTGGCAAGAAAGATAACCCTTCAGACAGCAGAACACCTTCAAAGGATAGGCCAGATAAACCTAGGCAAGGCCATAAGGGATATAAAAACAAACATCACCCAACACACACCTTAGACAGTCAACCTCAGCCTCCATCTCCTGTAGACTCTGATGAAGACTACGCCTTGTTTACATTGCCTTCTAACACCAAACCCATTGTGGTGTCTCTTAAAGTAAACAATACTGACCTTTTAATGGAACTGGACACTGGTGCCTCCTTCTCTATTATTAATGAAACCACATACTCCTCCTTCACTAATGCATTCCCTCCTCTTTCTCCTTCTACAGTGATACTTACTACTTACACTGGAGAAAAGATTACTCCATTAGGCATGGTAGATGTGGAAGTCTCCTACCATAGACAGAATGTTACACTACCACTGTTAATTGTTCCAGGAAATGGGCCTAACCTTATGGGCAGGAACTGGCTTGAACATATTAAATTAAACTGGTCTGAATTGCATAATGTTAATTGTCCTTTATTTTCTTTAGGTAACGTACTCAAGACTCATGACGCAGTTTTTCGATCCGAACTCGGTAAATTACAAGGGATCTCCGCTAAACTTCACATAGCACCCGATGCTCGTCCACGTTTCTTCCGTCCACGACCTGTCGCACTCTCACTCAAAGAAAAAGTACTTAACGAAATTAGTCGTTTAGAAAATTTGGGAGTTATTACCCCTGTAAAGTATTCGGACTGGGCCGCTCCGATCGTTCCAATTGTTAAAGAAGATGGTTCTATTCGTTTATGTGGCGATTATAAAGTTACAATTAATCCGGTTCTTCTCACTGATACATATCCTCTGCCAAGAGTAGATGATCTTTTCGCTGCACTTTCTGGTGGCAAGATTTTCTCCAAACTAGACTTAAAACATGCATATCTTCAAGTACCCTTGGACGACTCCTCAAAGAATTATACTACTATTAATACACCGAAAGGTCTCTATCAGTACGAAAGATTACCATTTGGAGTGTCCTCTGCACCTTCCCTATTTCAGAGAATTATGGAAAATCTACTAAGCGATTTAAAACACGTATGCGTTTACATTGATGATATACTCATAACAGGAGTTGACGAATCCGATCATTTACGTAATTTACAAACCGTTTTACAGAAATTACAAGAAGCCGGTTTAACACTAAAGAAATCTAAATGCAAATTTGCCGTTTCATCCGTCGAATATCTGGGACACGTGATTGACTCAGAAGGACTTCACCCAGCAGAATCAAAGGTTAGAGCAATACGAGACGCACCAACACCCACTAATGTAACTGAATTAAAGTCCTTCTTAGGATTGTTAAACTATTATCACAAATTTTTACCAGATTTAGCAACACAACTAGCACCACTCCACAACTTGCTATGTCAAAACGCTATGTCAAAACGCTAAGTGGAGCTGGACCTGTATCCATGATGAAGCTTTTACTCAGGCTAAGTCATTACTGCATTCATCTTCATTGTTAGTTCATTATGATGAGAACAAACCTCTCATTATCGCTTGCGACGCTTCTCCATATGGTGTAGGAGCAGTACTCAGTCATCGTATGGCTGATGGATCTGAATTACCGGTTGCTTATGCATCAAGATCGTTATCACCAGCAGAAAAAAAATATTCACAACTTGAAAAAGAAGCTTTAGCAGTCATTTCTTCAGTAAGGAAATTTCACGATTATGTATATGGTAGAAAATTCATACTTTACTCTGATCACAAGCCTTTACAATATAATAATATTTAATATTAAGTGAGTCTAAACAGACACCAACTCATCCTTCATCACGTATTCAGAGATGGGCTCTGATATTATCTGCATACAAGTATACCATACAATACAAACCAGGAAAGAACCTCTCTCACGCCGACGCACTTAGCCGTCTCCCACTTCCTGATTGTCCTACAACAGTACCGATGCCTCAAGACGTAGTGTCTACGTTAAATCACATTTCAGAATCAATTATTTCAATTGCAAATTTCAACAATGGACAGACAAAGATCCAGCATTATCTCGTTTACGTGCACTTGTACTCTCAGGAGGGCAACTTCCTACAGATGTACCAGAAATGAAACAGTATAGTCACATTTTTACAGAACTCAGTGTAGCTGATGGTTGTTTACTCAGGGGATCACGAGTTATTATTCCTTTACCTGGTCGATCTACAATACTTTCCCAACTCCATGAAACCCACTCCGGGATCAGTAGGATGAAAAGTCTTGCTCGTTGTTATGTATGGTGGCCGGGACTCGATAAGGATATAGAACAGACAGTAAAGAAATGTCAAGTATGTCAAGAGAATGGTAATTTTCCTCCTCAAACCCCTGTTCACCCGTGGGAATGTCCTAAAACCCCATGGACACGAATTCATATAGATCATGCAGGTCCATTTTTAGACCACCACTTTCTACTTATAGTCGATGCTTATTCACGATGGCTCGAAGTTCATTGTGTTCCGTCTACTTCCTCCTCTGCAACTATTAAAGTACTACGTCGAGTGTTCTCTATACATGGTCTTCCACAACAACTGGTGTCAGACAATGGACCAGGGTTTACAAGTAATGAATTTAAACAATTTATGGATCAAAATGGTATTCGTCATTCACTAACTTCTCCTTACCATCCTAGGTCCAATGGACTAGTTGAGAGAGCAGTACAGACATTCAAACAAGCCATGAAAAAAATGGATGGTCCTATACATGTTAAGCTAAGTCGTTTCCTTTTCTCATACCGTATTACACCACAAACTACTACTGGTTGCTCACCAGCCGAACTCTTAATGGGTCGACGCTTACGTTCAAGATTTGATTTATCTCATCCTGACTCATGTACACCTTGGCCAAAGGAACCTGTACAACCAACTCGTTCTTTCAAACCAGGGGATCTTTTATTCGCTCGAAATTATTCAGGCACTCCTCTCTGGATACCAGTAACTGTGTGTAAGGTTGCTGGACCACTCACATATCACGTTGTAACAGCTGAAGGTAGTGTTTTCAAACGTCACGCAGATCAGTTAAAACGACGATATACTACTGAAGAAACTCCTCAACAAAATACTACTGCTGAAGCTGATGAGAGTGATGATTTCTCTCTACCTACTCCACTGGTTCCGATTCCTCCGATAGCTCCGCCTACAAGAGGCTTACCAACTCCAACAGCTCTGCCGATACGTCGTTCTAATCGACACAGACTGCCAAGGGTCATGGACCGTATGTTTTTGAAACTTAAAGGGGGAAGGGTGTTATAATGTTGTATATAATGGGCTAGTTATACTATCATTTAGTTATTACTAGTTATTATTTAGTGTTATCAGTGTTACATCATGCTATGTAATGTGAGTCATTATTGCGTATGTGTTATAATTTATTATTACGTATAAGTGCATGCTTTTAACTTTGATAAGAAAAAGGAATAGAGTAGAGATTTTAACCTTTCCAAAGTTGTAATTCTTTTCCTTCTCGCTCTCCTCGTGGCTTTTCCTTGCCCTTCCCGCTCTCTCCGACTCGGTCACTACATTTAGTCTTTCTAGTTGCTTTAGAGCGTAGAGTAGAGCAGCAGAGAAGTTACTATCTGTTCACTACAGTAGCATTTGAACGCTCAGTGCACACACAACATAGAGTTAAATATATTAACAGCTAGGGGCTTTTAAAACCCCAACTCTTTGTCTAAAGTTAAAAGTACATGCGTAGTACTCACGGCGCTTCATAAGCTAAGGTCATGCAGGCATTATATTCTAATTATGAAGTGTTTCGTAATAACTCGTTGCAAGTGTATTCACAACTGGTACCCCCAGGCAATTTAGTATTGATGGAGGGTGACCAGCGCCTGGCACTTCCCAAAAGGGCGTGTTTGTAATGGCTGCAAAAGCATTTCCAAGCCAAGGGAGAGAGATTTACAGGGGTATGTTAAAAATTACTTAACTGTGTTAATTACTATAGTCCTTATCTACTGTTTGAATGGCTGCATGCAATTACAAGGGTCTTATTATGTTTTTATATCATCCACACACATATATAATCTAGTTTGTTGTTTATATAGAGTATTCCAGATATGATGAAAGTGTGAAAAGTATAAAAAACCCTACAGAAGTCTACGATCACTTTTGGGTTCATGTGTCCACTCAACGCCAATATGATGTAGCTCCTCCTATTTATGGCAAATGGCTCATATTTAGACATATTGATAAAATAAATGAGCTATGGTGGACAATTCGAGCTGCTGTTCTCACCAATTATTTCTGTGGGTGGGTGTTTGCAAAATGCTCAACAATGAAATACAATCCATCTCAAAAAGGACCTGGGCCTTGTACTACATGTGTGATTAAAGTTTACACAGAAGAATTAAATATGGAAGTGATTGGCTTTCAGCTTGTTAAGACAGCAGAACAGGATATTCACTACAAACTCGAAGAAGACACTCTGGCCAAGAAGTATGTGCACACAGGTGCTGGTAAAACTACAATTGAAACGATATTCTGGAACAATGGAAAACCATCTTTTGATCGTCAAGGTCAGTTTTGTTTTGGAGCACCTGGTTGTCATGATTCATGGCATCTTAATGTCGTCAAAGCTCCAAAGAAATTTATTACTGAAGAAATCATTGGAAAGTGGGTTATCCAGTTTAATAATGAAGATCTAACTCACTTTTGGCACTTCTTAAAGGTAAAGATTGAATCTGACACTGAATATTTTGGAGTTGCTAAAATGGTGTGCCCTTCAAAAGTGGATCATTACTCAGCAGAAGAGAAAGCTGCTTTTGAATTTTATGTTAGCAAAGATTGGAAAGATGTCGTGGGTCAAAAATTGATCAAACAAGTTTCAAGAGATATATATTTTGAACGAAAGTTAGAATGGAGTACTACAACTAACAATAAATTTCATCCTTCTAAGACGCTATACTGGAATAATGGCGAACCAGGTTATGTCAAGATTCTTAAAAAAAACATAATTGCCAAGTAGTGGTGCACATAGAGATGTACAAACTAAAAGAATAAATTATATTGTGTATGCACACTTCAAGTACTGTATTTTGTATATACTGTAAAAATTGATTTGTTTTGAATTAATTAAAATTAAATAGAAATATTTTGTTTTGAATTTATGGCAAATTTTACTTAATTTGACCACCCAGGCTCCTTTGCCAGCATTTGTAGAGGTAAGTAGATATATCTAGAAGGAGCTGTTGTTGTGGTGAGACTACCAATATTGTAATTGATACAAAAGCTACATTAGGTCTACAAAATGTGTAAGTTAACCAATAGAAACAGTCTTACAAAACTGCCATTTCACTGTGACTGTAATGGTCACTGCCACACCCATTACAATTAAACAGACACATGCAACACCTACAATTTTAACATCATCAACCACCCATAAAATAAAGAAACATTCATACAACAAGTTTCTATTATGTAAATTCAATAGCAATACCAACAGAATCCTCAATGTTAATCACAGCATGACCCCAATTCTCTGGAATGTATATACTTTCTCCAGGAAACTGTAGATACTGCATACATGTATTTTCTAATTGAGACATCTAATATTAAAAGACAACACAGTTACTTAGTTTATGTATGGTTAGAGTCAAATGCTTACTTTATTTGTTAATTGACTAATATGCTGAAAAGAGAAGTATGCTTTACTTGGTTGCCAGAAGTACCACATTTTCAATCCATATATCAGTACATTGAGTGCTTTACCATGGAAATGAGGAGGAGAGCCTGAGTTCTTTGGACCAAGAATAAACTGCTTTAAATAAATTGACCTATTAGTTAAAAAGCTAGGAATAATGATATCATTAATGAGGGTAGTCTGCTTCTCAAAAATTTGTCCATCAAAAAGATAGAGAGGTGTGTCTGTAGTATTAGCAAAACTGTCAACATAGTCACTTAATGCCATGAATATTGTTTTTGTTCTTTGAAAATATAGATCTTCATATGGCATTCTTGATACTTTAATTTTAAGAGATCCATACCTAAAAATAATAATAAACAATGTTCATATGTTATTGACTTTACCTATAATTGTTTAAACTAGTCTGCACAGTTTAATATTATGGGAACTGTTGCTATGAATTTTAATTAGCTCAAACAAACATCATATTTATTGGTTTGTAAAAGTTAGAATCACCCACTGATACATACATTGATTTACTAGTTCTTTCTGTACTTAATAAACAAATTTGAGAATTGTGTCTACCATAAAACTCAAAATTATAGTCTTGGTAATATTACACACTGCGTCAAACATCTCCATTATTGTAAAAGGCCTGGTTCCAAAACTTTTAAGGGTTCTAAAGGACATGTCCCACTGGGACTGACGAAAGCTTTTCTTTTAGCATGTCTTTAAAAGGAGATGAGGTATTTTATTTGTGTTTTAAAATGAACAAGACAAACTCAAGCAAATGTAACTCTTTTGAGGAACAGCATTTGGAAAATTAAAAAGCATCTGTCATGTCCCTTGTCCATATATACATTGTCTCTATGCATGTCTTTTTGCTAGAAAAATACACACACAGATCTAAAAACTTGATGTCCAAGATATAGCAATAGTATAGTATAGAGGTTAGAACTTCATAGCTTTGCATAATGTGATATTACAGTATAGCACAGTATCTTGTAATCTTAATCATTATTTCTATCCAATTACAATTGTTATCAACATTTGTCTACATGCATTGTACACATTTTAAATAGAATACCTTTGGATTAATTGTTTCTTCGTCCAGTGCTGCAAAGCAGGCCAGTCATTAGCAACATCTTGTAATACAATAGGAACATGATGTTTTTCAACTGTCATCAGAAACTGCTCTGAATTGATGTTGCTTGATTGCACAGTCATCATATGAGAACAAACTAAGTCACTTATATCATTGTCAGATGATGATGTCCATCCACTGACTAACTGATATCTATTCCATGATAACAGGTTAAACTTGTTTTTTGAGTATACTGCACAGTTAGATGATAAAGTTGTACATATTGGGTCTCTATTTTTGTATTGCAAACCATTAACGTTAGACAACATATCTACTATTGAGTCATGGCCAGCCTTAAAGGCTAAATCAATTGGCAACAATTCCATGTTATTTCTTTTGTTAACGGGCACATCTTTATCTAGTAGGAATTCCACTACTGAGTTTCTACCAGCATAACTAGCCACATGAAGTATAGTATTACCATGTATATCAGTTAGGTTTGATAGGTCTAAGTGTGAACGAAAATGCTCCACTAGTAAGTCCAAGTCCTTGTGTGATATTACATTATTCAAAGATGATAATGATAATTGTTCACCAGGTATTACAGGAATCTAGAAAGTTAAAAGAACAAGAATCATAGTTATATACTTAGTTAGCTTATTCATATCTGATATACAACTCTATGGGTATCAATACAAATTAAAATACTATATAGTAATATCACTGTAAAAACGATGGTTGATTTAACCAAAGTTTGGTTACACAGGTTGCAATTGTAAACTTATTTTTGTTGAAAAAGTAATCATAATACTGTTTACATTAATAATTATTACTGTTTGGCATCTACACAACCATCAATCTCATAGTACATCAGTAATCAAAATAATAGTACTATCTTTACATTGGCATATGCAACCTGTATAACAATGTATTAGTTAATACAACCAATCAATTTTTACAGTGATGTTTTTATAGGAACCATTAAGTAGGAAAACAGAGTATATGAATATTATAACTGATAACCACAATACACATTATAGCTTGTAATCATACAGGATAACTTGGTAGCCCCATATACACACTTCAGAGACAAAGAGAAACCAAACAGAAGCATAACCAAAGTGGCAGAGAAGGATAAAGAGGTTATATTCAAGTCACAAAAGGTTGTTCAAAACTCAAGGACACACACATATATTTCATATTCTCATGGAGTCCAGATAGTCTGTTTTGAGTTGGTGTGATTAATAAGACAATGGACAAACAATACCATAAAAAGTGATGATTATATAGAGCTCATTGCAAGAAGAGCTTTGCTATGAAAAAAAACAAAATGTGTGTATTATTTTATTGTAATGGATAAGTTTCTGGACCTGGAAAAGCACTCGTCAGAGTAGATGTCAAATAAAAAATGAAATTTCTACAAAAATCAATCTGTATGATCTATTGTAATTAATACATAAATTCACATACCTTTTCTGACAATCCTAATATTTTCATTACATTATCAGCAGGTTTATGCATTGTTCCATTTGTTGATATAAGCTTAGAATAAAATCGTGCAAATCCTGATGCCTTTGATTTTACTATCGCATGAAGGGCGGTTTCTCCTGAGCTATCTAGCTGTGTAATACATTTTAAAGAATTTTCTATTGACATGGTATTAAGAAGAATTGGAAGCATGAGTAGATTACGATAATGGATAGCATAGTAGAGGGGACAGCCATAGCTAACATTAACATGAACATCAGTGATAAGGTATGATATAATATCCTATAAATAAAAATATCAAATCTAAATCATTGTTTTCCACATAATTATAGCTAGTAATAGTAATGTATATAGATTAGTAAAACATACATTGAACATTAACATCAATACAATAACAAAGGAGGGCTACAGTAATTACTGTATTTTACCTAACTTACTTCATGTTGGCCTATGACAGATGTTGATTGAAACCTCCAACTGTCATGTCTGCCTCGAAGAGCATGATGAATAAGGCTATCAAATGGATGTGTCCTGGTATAGTTATCAATGATCTTCTTAGCTTTCTTGTTTTTAGTGAATATATCCTTCAAAGACTCAAAGTTACCACGATATGTATGTATAAGAGCTTTAGTAATGATTGCACTATCAGGTATAGTTTCCTTTGTATGTGGTAGAGAGTTATTAATGGAGGTCTTACTACTTGAAGTATAGAGTAATATTCCAGTTACTGATGATGCTATGATAATTGATACACTAGTTATGAAGTAAAAGTTCTTATAATTCCATGATGGAGTTGTTACTGCTGTAGATTTTGATTTATGACTTTGCTTTGGTCTTGTTTTAGATTTAGCCATAACTTATGTGGAATATTCCTATATACATTGAGAATATTTGAATCAAAGATATTGTATAATTAGATAAAAAGATAGAATTCATTATCTAGCACTCATGACATTAGACTGATACAATCAAAAAATGTCTTCTGTTAGCATTACATGCTATCATAAGATGAACTTTAGAGATATGTTAGTAACCAAATGGTCTATCTCAACAATTAACATTTTTCATAAAGAACGCCGTTCAGTCTTATCATTATTTTGGATCATATTTTAACTAATGTCTACAAATATCATGGTGGATTTTAATGCTCTTACTCCATTATTGTATGTAACTAAAACTATGAATAGAATTAAAGTGTGCACACTCAGCATTGATGTACATTACTGTACCACAATCTTTAAACTCAATAATCAAGGCAAATGAAGTCATGAGATAGTCTACTTATTAGTCATGTAGTTTAACTCCAACTATAGCATTTATAAGTAATAATACCATACTGTGGGAGATATTGACAATGATTAAATTTGATAAAAGTTTATCAGTTAGTTTATCATTGTTATTACAAAGCAACCATTAGCCAAGACAATAGGTCATTATACACTCATAGTAACTAAACAAGTTATAGGTTTTAGTAATTGACAAGCAATTTTTGTAGATGTCTTGTGATAATATGTCAAACATTGCAGTTAATGACACAAACTCATTTAATGGGTGTGACTAATACAAAAGTATTGCTGAGAAGTTTAAATTTTGTAAACTTGCTTTGATTTACCAAACTGCTAAACTAAATGCAACATTTCTCATTTTACAATAAATTCAAAACGGAAATCTTAAAATGGTCTGCAACTATTTAAGATCATTATACATACACACATGTACATTAGATAACATAATGATAACATAAGTTATTATTGTTATGTCATACCTTTTGTAATTCAATAGGAAACTTGTTCTTATTTTTAAGAAAACAGTCCAAGCAATATCTTCTAGTATAAAATATACTGCAGTTCTATAAATGAAGATAATATAGTTTCTAGTCACAATTAAGACATTTAATTTAATATAACATTAATTTTAGATTCACTAGATCTAGAGCCTAAAAGCTATATTCAAATATACTGTAACTGTATTCTGTGTAAGGTTGATATGAGACAATATTAACGTCTTCAATAGAGGATGTATCTAATTATTATAAAGTGAGTTTTGCTAGCAAAAGGTAAATTTTGGTAAATTGTATAGTTTATATAATTTACCAAATTAAATGAAAGTCAAATTTAATTTTTAAGGTTTTCCTGTCATGCCCAAGATATGTGAATTGAAAATGTTATTGTATAACAATGGATCTACCAGTTATCTTGAAACAATCACTACTGTAACCTGGCTCTGTTACAAAAGCTAGGGTGTTCTCATAATAGTATTCCATTTGCTTTGGAAATGTGTTATCTCCTCATAACACTTTCAATCTGTACTCCATTAAAGCTAGTAGGTGTGGTTATTAAATGTGTTTGATTCATCAAATTTAATCTTACCAATATACAAATTTTCAATTTCAACAAATATTTTCCTTACCAATAAACCCACTATTAAGTTATGTCCATAATAAGAGGTTTCACTATACATATATTATAATACAGACTTACTTTACTAACACAGACAACTCTTTTACATACTACACAGTGTGATCCTAAAATGAGTGGCTTAAACCTCTCAGAGAAAGGGTCCCTACCAATGAATGTATCTTCTAAATACCTGTAACATTTATTAAGGAAGTTACAATATAAATATAATCTTAAAACTTGTTATAATGATTGTAACATGGAAACGTACTAATATTTTATTATGTCATACAATGATATTGACGTCATGAATCCCTAACACAAGTAATGTATAACAAAGCAGAGACTTTGTGTGTTTCTCTGATATTTTATGATGAGCTAGGCACGACACTTGTAAAATATAGGTTTATAACTAACAACTAAGTTTACGACATTTGGCTCATACACATGAAGTCAAGCATGGAATGGGTGTGACATGCAAGACTAGGTCTGGAGTCTGAGAATAGCTCTCACTTATTCCAATATTATTAGTGTGTCAGTTAGTGTACAGTAAGATACCATTTATTCTATGTAATAAATGCTATTATACTATACAAAAACTTGTCCATAAGGTCAGTTTTGTTCCTTACATGAATCCTCCCTTTACTTACACTAATCCACTTGAAAATGGACAAGTACGTCCAAAATCATATATAGCATCTGAAAGACCACACTTATGACAAAGAAACGTTCCCTTTTTTTCAAACTTCTTTCTTGAAGATATTGCCATTCGAGTACACTTCGAGCCACGCCTCTAGTTAGGTTGGACCGGATGTTCACATCACCTTCTTTGCTGGCAGTCGCTGGCGAGGTGAGTCAATGAAACTCAATAATTAAAGTTAGCTACTCGACAATTAGAGTTTATGTTACACTTTTGCTGCAGTCAGAAAGTCATATCTAAAGCAACTACTATGACAGAAGAGACTATTGAAGGTAATTAACTATTGATAAACTGGAATCAATGAGCAAAGGCGGAAGCCTCAGACGGACATTTCCATTTCTATTTCCTATGTCTTCCACGCACATTCGCGTGAAAATTCGAATTACGGACCTAGTTAATGAGTTCAATTTCTTATTCCTATTTCCATTTTTAGCATGTGTGCCTTTTGTAGGCTTTTCTTTTACTTAATAAAATGCGGAGCGCGAGTACCACGAGCCATCTCTTAGAATCGAGCGTCAGATAGATGTTTCCAGTTTGATTTGGTTAATGATTTTGGTTGTATATTAGAATTAGAACCCATCAACTGGATCTTTAATTGGAATATAAGGTGCGTTTAATTGGAATTTAAGTTGCGCGGAAGAAATTGGAAATAAGAATAGGATTGTCTGTCTGAGGCTTCCGTACAATTGTACTGAGGGTGAGGACCAATTCTTATTTCCTATTTCTTCCATGCATCTTCGCGTATTTTAAAACTCCATTTAACTACCCAGTTGGTATGGAAGCTGAGAGCGGATATTACAATATACAACCAAAATCAAAAAACAACAACTGGAAACAACTTATTGACGCTTGATTCTAAGAGACAGTTCGTAGTACTCGTGCTCCGCGTTTAATTAAGTAACAAGAAAAGCCTAATGAAATGGCTCATATGCCAAGAATGGAATAAGGAATTAGAACTTAACAACTTGAGGAATTTTCAAATACGCAAAGGTGTGTTTAGAATTCAACAACTTGGGGAATTTTCAAATACGCAAAGGTGTGTTTAGAATTTAACAACTTGGGGAATTTCCAGATACACAAAGGTGTGTTGAAGAAATAGAAAATAGGAGTTGGAATGTCCATTCTCAGCTTCTGTAAAGTGTGGATAGATTATGCTTATTTTAATGTGGGATTAATATTAAACTTCAGTGCATAGTCATTGGTATTTTAAAATTAAAGTATATCTTATGTGCTATATCTATAGCTGATGTTGCAAGTAGAATGAGTTTGTTTTACAAAGCTGACAGAGGAATGCCATACTCAACACAGAATTAATATAATTAGGTTCCAAGATTTACAGTTTAGGGTGTAGAGATTACTGAAACTTTCACATAAAGTACAGCATTCTGAGCTTATCACAACCACTTGTTTGTAATGTCATAGTTTACCTAATTTATAGACTGTGCAGCCACACGTTTTCTAATTAATATCAACGAATATTATTAGAGATGCTCCTGTGCCCTGTCATGTTGGAGGACAATTAAGGACGTGTAAATGAGCAAAATCTATAGAGTGCATCTTATGGAAAATATAAGCTTTCTTCATACACAGTCAGTAATAATGTAGTTGTGCTGAGTATCTCTTAAAACAAAGTTTCTAGTACATGTCTATGTCAATGGTCCTATTTATTATAACTTCAAGTATGTATGGAATGATTATTAAATTGGAAATTGCAGTAAATGTCATATTTGGATTACATTTCAGTCACTATTTTGTTGTGTTTTAATACAGGTTTGAATGGAGAAACATTCATTTCTTTGAAATTTCCTCCTTTGTATATAGTACCATTCATTCCTATTTAAAAATAGTAGAAATAGTTTCATTCTTGACACTTCTAACCCTGTAAAAAGTTTGTGACATTGACCTGAGTGAGGTGCTATAGTTGACTCTGTAAGGCATACCTTCCACTCTAATTCTTTATAAACTCAAGGATTGCTGGTATTATGTTTAAGCTCTAATTACTAGTGTAGAAGATAGATTGCGACAAGCTCAACGCACCAACTAGAGTAAAAAGATGAGCAGAACTGAAGTTAAAGTAAATGTAGTAGTTAAATCAGAAGTGTAAGTAGACCTTATAGAGTCAACTATAGCTCCTCACTTCAGTTGAATTTTCGTGTACTTTTTACAGGGATTAAATGTCAAGAGTGCTACTATTTTTCTACTATATTTAAATAGAAATAAATGGTACTCTATCCAAAGAAGTCTGAAATGTGCTCCAGATGTAATTATAGTTAACTGTATAGTTTAGTCCTTATGATAAACTGGGCTATTGGTTGCCTACCAAGATGGTGTCTATGACACCAGGCATGAGTAAAGCATTACAGAAACAGGTGTGGCCATAAGGGGTCTATATATATCACACCAATGTTATCGTCTTTCTTATATAATACAACAGAATACTATTCATAGTGTTGTTATGAGGGCATAGAAAGTCTTGAAAAGCCTACCAAAATCTACAATCACTTTTCAGTCTTTGCACACGTTCCAACACCAGACAAGGAACTAGATATTCACTGTAAATGGCTTGTTTTAAAGCAACTGCTAAGACAGGAGGGTTTATGAAAGTAATTAATCATTAATTAAATTTTAAATATTTTAAATGATTTTTCGGACAAAAGCAACTGTGAATAAAGTTTACTTCAATGTAGAATTAATAGTAAACCAAGTAGTGCTGTATTTAATATTAAAGTATGTGCTAATTATTCATTGTGAGCCAATATAATGTTTGGAATTTGTTTAGTTAATGTTATATTATATTGTGTGTATACACAATAGACTGTCATATTGTTTTTATGTGTACTATATATCTTTAACACAGAACATTATTCACAATATGATGAGAATGTAGAAAGTCTTCGAAAGCCTACTGAAGTCTATGACTCCTTTCATGTTTCAATAACCATTCCAACACTAGACATCAAGGTTAAGATTAAGGAACTAGATTTTTTTGGTGCATGGCTCGCTTTTAAAAATTTTGATGAAATTGATGACACCTGGGAAAAGATTCGAACTTCTGTTGTGACTGATACCCTACAAGGCTGTGTATATGCTGTATGTACCACTATGAAATATAATCCTACAATAGAAGGTCCTGGCCCCAGTACTACAGGTGTTATAGGTGTTTATACAGAAGAGCATGATATGGATACAATTGGTTTCAAACTAATTGAAATAGTACAACAGGATATCAAGTACAAAACTGTGAGTGACTCTTTGGCAGGAAAATATGTGCACACAGGTGATGGAAAAGTTACCATCAAAACGATTTTCTGGAACAATGGAAAACCATCCTTTGTATGCGATGATAAGCCATGCTATGGAACATCCAGAGACAAGGAGGATATATGGCATCTTAATATTGTTGACGCTCCTAAAGAATTTGCTCCACAAGAAATCTTTGGAAGGTGGATTCTAGAGCTGGAAAATGAAGAGCTAACTCCATTATGGCACATTTTAAAGGACAAGATCGAATGTAAGACTGACAACTTTGGAGTTGCTGGAATGGTGTGTCCACCAAAAAGAAATCGAAGTTCAGCAGAAGAGAAAGCTGTTTTTCAATTGTATGTGGCCAAGGAATGGAAACATTCAGTTGGTTATAAATTAATTGATTTGGTGAAAACAGATATAGTGTTTGAACATAAAAGGAGAAATTACTCTGATGGCAGGAGATCTCATCATTATGAGACTCTATACTGGAACAATGGTGAACCAGCTTATGAGATTGTAACACGTCCTGGAATCACTAAAAATTGGAGGACTGGAGAAGATATGTGATATCCTGAATTTTGTATGGAATAAGTCAGAGTCTGTATTAGTAGTATATTTTTTTATTTTGAAATAAATTATACACAATGTATACTACTGCAGTTATTCAATTATGTAACAGAAATAACTCTTATAAAGATGATGTTCAATTTCCTATAAATAGTAGTCTGTGCTATCATTCACTACTGTTAAACTTGGTAATCTACAACTCCTATAAACATTGAGAATATTGGAATCGAAGATATTGTAGATTTAGATAAAAAAGAAAGAAGTCTTCATCTAGAACTCCATTCTGGAAGAATATAATCAAAAAATGTCTTCTATAATCCTTACATCTCTTTTATTAAAATGATCTTCAGAAATATTTTAACTGATCAAATTGTCTAGCTTAACAAATAGTTTGTTAACACATTTACCTCACACACAAAACATGACATTCAGTCATAAATAACATTGTTTTAGATTATGATGTTATACAACTATATGGATTTTAGTGCTCTTGTACTCTATTGTTGTATGTAACTATCAAAACTATGATTCCATGATGATGGAGTTGTTACTGCTGTAGATTTTGATTTATGACTTTGCTTTGGTCTTGTTTTAGATTTAGCCATAACTTATGTGGAATATTCCTATATACATTGAGAATATTTGAATCAAAGATATTGTATAATTAGATAAAAAGATAGAAATCATTATCTAACACTCATGACATTAGACTGATACAATCAAAAAATGTCTTCTGTTAACATCACATTCTATCATAAGATGAACTTCAAAGATATGTTACTAACCAAATGGTCTATCTCAACAATTAACATTTTCCCTCATAAAGCATGCCATTCAGTCTTAACATTGTTTTAGATCATATGTTAACTAATGTATACAACTATCATCGTGGATTTTAACCCTCTTACTCCATTATTGTATGTAACTAAAAGTATGACTAGAATTAAAGTGTGCATACTCAGCATTGATATACACTATTGTAATATTTATCAAGACAATTTTAGGACAATTTTTAGTAAATATAATATTGTTCACTTACCAACAAAACCTATATAGTATGTTAACTTAGGTTAATAAGTGAATTCATTTTGTATACCACAATCTTTAAACTCAATAATCAAGGCAAATGAAGTCATGAGATAGCCTACTCATCAGTCATATAGTTAAACTCCAACTATAGCATTAACATTGCAGTTAATGACACAAATTCATTTTATGGGTGTTACTAATGCAAAAGTATTGCTGAGGAGTTTAAATTTTTCAAACTTGCTTTGATTTACCAAACTACCAAACAAAATGCAATATTTCTCAATGTATAATAAATTCAAAATGGAAATCTTAAAATGGCCTGCAATTATTTAAGATCATTATACATACACACATGTACATTAGATAACATAATGATAACATAAGTTATTATTGTTATGTCATACCTTTTGTAACTCAATAGGAAACTTGTTCTTATTTTTAAGAAAACAGTCCAAACAATATCTTCTAGTATAAAACATACTGCAGTTCTATAAAAGAAGATAATATAGTTTCTAGTCACAATTAAGACATTTCATTTAATATAACATTAATTTTAGATTCACTAGATCTAGAGCCTAAAAACTATATTCAAATATACTGTAACTGTATTCTGTGTAAGGTTGATATGAGACAATATTAACATCTTCAATAGAGGATGTATCTAATTATTATAAAGTGAGTTTTGCTAGCAAAAGGTAACTTTGGTAAATTGTATAGTTTATATAATTTGCCAAATTAAATGAAAGTCAAATTTAATTTTTAAGGTTTTCCTGTCATGCCCAAGATATGTGCATTGTAAATGTTATTGTATAACAATGGATCTACCAGTTATCTTGAAACAATCACTACTGTAACCTGACTCTGTTATAAAAGCTAGGATGTTCTCATAATAGCATTCTATATGCTTTGGAAATGTGTTATCTCCTCATAACACTTTCAATTTGTACTCTATTAAAGTAGGTGTGGTTAATAAATGTGCTTAATTCATCAAATTTAATCTTACCAATATACAAACTTTCAATTTTACCAAATATTTTCCTTACCAATAAACCCACTATTAAGTTATGTCCATAATAAGAGGTTTGACTATACATATATTATAATACAGACTTACTTTACTAACACAGACTACTCTTTTACATACTACACAGTGTGATCCTAAAATGAGTGGCTTAAACCTCTCAGAGAAAGGATCCCTACCAATGAATGTATCTTCTAAATACCTGTAACATAAATTAAGGAAGTTATATTATGGAGATAATCTTAAAACTTGTTATAATGATTGTAACATGGAAACGTACTAATATTTTACAAAATGTATGTCATACATTGATATTGATCTCATGAACCCCTAACACAAGTAATGTATAACAAAGCAGAAACTTTGTGTGTTCCTCTGATATTTTATGATGAGCTAGACAAGACACTTACTACACTTTTAACTATAACAACAGTGACTAAATCATTTCTTATAAAAAAGGTGGTTACATACATGATTTTTTTTATTGAAGCACTAAATTATTCCCAAACTTCCTTATTCTAGTTCAGAATGAAATTAATAGTCTAACCAAGTGTAAAATATATGTTTATAACTAACAACTAAGTTTATGACACTTGGCTCATACACATGAAGTCAAGCATGGAATGGGTGTGGCATGCAAGACTAGGCTGGAGTCTGAGAATAGCTCCCACTTATTCCAATATTATTTAGTGTGTCAGTTAGTGTAGAGTAAGATACCATTTATTCTATGTAATAAATGCTATTATACTATACAAAAACTTGTCCATAAGGTCAGTTTTGTTCCTTACATGAATCCTCCCTTTACTTACACTAAGCCACTTGAAAATGGACAAGTACGTCCAAAATCATATATAGCATCTGAAAGACCACAATTATGACAAAGAAACGTTCCCTTTTTTTCAAACTTCTTTCTTGAAGATATTGCCATTCGAGTACACTTCCAGCCACGCCTCTAGGCTGGACCGGATGTTCACATCGCCTGCTTTGCTGGCAGTGGCTGGCGAAGTGAAATAAAGTGAGCTACTCGACAAAAGGTTTATGTTACACTTTCGCTACTGTCAGAAAGTCATGGCTGAAGCAACTACTATGACAGAAGAGACTTTTGAAGGTAATTAACTATTGATAAACTGGAATCAATGAGCAAAGCCAATTGTACGGAGGCAGAGGACGGACATTCTATATAATTCTTATTTCCTATTTCTTCCGTGCACCTTCGCGTATTTGAAAATTCCAATTAACTACCCAATTGATACGGAAGCTGAGAGCGGATGTTACAATATACAACCAAAATCAAAAAACAACAACTGGAAACAACTCTTGACGCTTGATTCTAAGAGACAGTTCGTGGTACTCGCGCTCCGCGTTTAATTAAGTAACAAGAAAAGCCTAATGAAATGGCTCATATGCCAAGAATGGAATAAGGAATTAGAACTCAACAACTTGGGGAATTTTCAAATACGCAAAGGTGTGTTTAGAATTCAACAATTCGGGGAATTTTCAAATACACAAAGGTGTGTGGAAGAAATAGAAAATAAGAGTTAGAATGTCCATTCTCAGCTTCTGTAAAGTGTGGATAGATTATACTTATTTAATGTGGAATTAATATTAAACCTCAGTGCATAGTATGTCATTGGTATTTTAAAATTAAAGTATATGTTATGTGCTATATCTATAGCTGATCTTGTGAGTAGAATGAGTTTGTTTACAAGCTGGCAGAGGAATGTCATACTCAACGCAAAATTAATATGATTAGGTTTGAACTTTTACAATTTAAGGTCTAGAGATTAGTGCAAATTTCACATTAAAGTACAGCATTCTGAGATTCTTATGTAGACACAGCCACTTGTTTGTAATGTCGTGGTTTTCCATATTTTGACTATTGCAGCCACACCCATTTTCCAATTAATATCAATGAATATTATTAGAGACACTCCTGTGCTCTGTCATGTTGGAGGACAATGTAAGTGTATGGAAATTAGCCAAATTAATAGAGTGTATCTCATAAAGAATATGAACCTTTTCCATACACAGTCAGTAATAATGTAGTTGTGCTGAGTATAATCTCTTAAAACAAAGCTTCTAGTACATGTTACATGTACATGTCTATGTCAATGGTCCTGTTTATATAAGTTAAAGTATGTATGGAATGATTATTAAATTAGAAGTTGTAGTAAATGGATTTTTCTCACTATTTTGTTGTGTTTTAATGCAGTTTTAAATGGAGAAACATTTATTTCTTTCAAATGTCCTCCTTTGGATATAGATAGTTTTAGATTCATTTCAATTTAAAAATAGTAAAAATTGTATCATTCTTGACACTTCTAACTTGAGTAAGGTGCTATAGTTGACTCTGTAAGGCATACCTTCCACTCTAATTCTTTATAAACTCAAGGATTACTGGTATTTGACATTAAGTTTAAGCTCTAATTACTAATGTAGATAGATTACCACAACCTCAACACACCAGCTAGAGTAAAAAGATAAGCGGAACTGAAGTTGAAGTGTATGTAGTATATGTAGTAGTGAAATTAGAAGTGTAAGTAGATCTTATAGAGTCAGCTGTAGCTCCTCACTTGAGTTGAATTTTTATGTACTTTTTACAGGGTTGAAATGTCAAGAATGATACTATTTTTTACCATTTTTAAATAGGAATAAATGGTACTATATCCAAAAGAGGTAATTTTTAAAATGTCTCTCTATTCAAACCTATTTTAAAACACAACAAAATGGAGTCTGAAATGTGGTCCAGATGTAATAATTGTTAATTCTATACATTGTAAAAATTAATGTCATTTTAACAACTAATTTGTACCTGACATGGATGGATTACTATGGAATATAGAATTCTTGTGAATTACTCACTATATAATTTATTGGTATGTTGTATGTTTACATATCAACAAAATATATAGTTAGTAAAACAACTACTAAGACAGAAGGGTTTATAAAGGTAATTAGCCATTAATTAAATTTAAACTAGAACGATTTTTGGACAAAAGCAAATGTGGATAAGGTTTACTTCAATGTGGAATTAATATTAAACCAAGTAGTGTTGTATTTAATATTGAAATATGTACTATTTGTTCATAGTGAGTCAATATAATGTTTTAGAATTTGTTTATTTAGTTAAGGTTATATTATTTTGTGTGTATACACAATTGATTGTCATGTTGTTCATGTGTACTATATATCTTTAACACAGAACATTATTCACAATATGATGAGGGTATAGAAAGTCTTCAAAAGCCTACTGAAATTTATGATCACTTTTGGGTTCGTGTAAGGGTTCCAACACCAGACAAGGAAATAGATATTCTTGGTAAATGGCTCGTTTTTAAAAACTTTGATGAAATTGATGACACCTGGGAAAGGATTCGAACTTCTGTTGTGACTAATACCCTACAAGGCTGTGTACATGCTGTATGTACCACTATGAAATATAATCCTACAATGGAAGGTCCTGGGCCCAGTACTACTGGTGTCATATGTGTTTATACAGAAGAGCACGACATTGATGCCATTGGTTTCAAACTTATTGAAATAGTACAACAGGATATCAAGTACAAAACTGAGAGTGACTCTTTGGCAGGAAAATATGTGCACACAGGTGCTGGAAAAATTACCATCAAAACGATTTTCTGGAACAATGGGAAACCGTCCTTTGTATGCGAGGATAAGCCATGCTATGGAACATCCAGATACAAGGAGGATATATGGCATCGTAATGTTGTTGAGGCTCCTAAACAATTTGTTCCAAAACAAATCTTTGGAAGGTGGATTCTAGAGCTGGAAAATGAAGAGCTGACTCCATTATGGCACATTTTAAAGGTCAAGATCGAATGTAAGACTGACAACTTTGGAGTTGCTAAAATGGTGTGTCCACCAAAAAGAAATCGAAGGTCAGCAGAAGAAAAAGCTGTTTTTCAATTTTATGTGGCCAAGAGATGGAAAGATTCAGTTGGTTATAAATTAATTAATTTAGTGAAAACAGATATAGTATTTGAACAAAAAAGGAGAAATGACTCTGATGGAAGATCTCATCGTTACGAGACTCTATACTGGAACAATGGTGAACCAGGTTATGAGATTTTAAAACGACCTGGAAACACCAAAAATTGAAGGAGTGGAGAAAATATGTAATATCTTCTATTTTGTATGTAATATATCAGAGTTTGTATTAGTAGTATATTTTTAGTTCTAAATTAATTATACACAATGTATCCTACTGCAGTTATTCAATTATGTAACAGAAATCACTCTTATAAAGATGACATTTAATTTCCTATAAATAGTAGACTGTGTTATCATTTACTACTGTTAACTTTGGTAATCTGTATCTCCTGACGATTAAGTAAATTGTTCCTGCTATAGTTTTTTATTTATGACTTTTGATCTTGTTCAAAATTATGCTATCATTTAGGCAAAATATTCTTATATACATTGAGAATATTTGAATGAAAGATATTGTAGATTTAGATAAAAAAGAAATTCTTCATCTAGAAGTCGTTATTCTGGAATGAATACATTTAAAAAATGTCTTGTATAATTTTTATTATGATGATCCACAGAATTATTTTATCTGATCAAATTGTCTATCTTAACAAATAGTTTGTTACACTTTTACCTCACACACAAAACATGACACTCAGTCCTAAATAAGATTGTTTTAGATCATGATGTTATACAACTATCATTGTGAGTTTCAGTGCTCTACTCTATTATTATATGTAACTACCAAAACTATGAATAGAATTAAAGTGTACACACTCAGCATTGATGTACACTACTGTAATATTGATCAAAATAATCTTAGGAGAATATATTTAGTAAATCTTGTTCACTTGTCAACTAAACCTATATAGTACATTAAATTACGTTAATATGTGAATTTATTTTGTATACCATATGCATAATTTTTAAACCCAATAATCAAGGCAAATTAAATCAGTCATGTAGTTACTTTTCAATAAAGAAGAAAGCATAGGGTATCACCAACTTGGCATACTGCTCTTAAGGTGAATCTAATGCTAAAGTACTTGCAATTTTTTTTATTAATGCCATTGATGAAGTTTGGTCAGGTTCATTTCTAGTCACATTCATTTCTTTAACAAGACAAAAGAAGAAAAAAAACTGGTTGAAAAAAGTAGACAAATTAGTATAACATGAGCATACACTCTTCACTTTTGAGTTTATACATTCCAACCTATTCGTAGTTCTCTCACCCAACGTAAATCCTGAGGCTTGATAACAGTGCACCCATTGGTGTCGAATTGGGTGCCTATTTGAATTATAATAGCAATAACAGAGTGATGCTTACTTGTAGAAGTTGTTCATATAATTCATCATACTCTACTTCTGACTTCAATTCAAGGACATGTTTGTGTTTACTAGACTGCAAACTCATTTTTTGACAAGTGATTTCTTGTTGAAAAGTTTGTAATGCGTGAAAGAGGCAAAGAAATAATCTTGCATCTTGAAACTCATCACCAAATACTGACCTCTCAACAAAATCTTTATCTGTCATTATAACTCTTGAATTCATCCAACATAAGTTATGACTTTTCAGACGTCTCACTATCTTCATAATAGCTTTTTGTGTTTCTCGTTAGGTCAAATACATTCTAATGATTTCACTTTGTTCGTTGCCATCAACAATGAGAAGTAGGTAAAGTGACATACGAAACTCATTTAATTTATATGTTGCATCTACTGTGATGAGTTCAGGATATGAAGAAATATCACTTTCATAATATAATCCTGAAAAAAAGTCCTGTAAGCTCATTTTCATTATTAGTGTAAAGTTCAACTGTCTATAGAACCTGGATGAATAAAGACAAACAAAAAAAATTTTAAGCAATGGTGATATACCTTCCAAATCTTTTAAGCATTGCACTAATGTGTCCAGGTTATTATTACTGTCAGAACTTTGGTGTATTTCAGTTTGAACATTTTTTATATCCTTTAGAGTAACAACCTTTTCAGTACTGTTTGTCAAGTGTTGCTGAAGTAGTTTTATTTAATTACTTACATCTCTAACAGCTTTGCTGCTGCTGTTTTCTTGTCGTTATCTAGTCTTCTCTGCCGAGACAAATGGTCATAGATTTCCTATCATAGATCAAGTATAATTCCCAATGTATAAGTCTAGACAAGTGCTTGTTTACTTTACTGATGTAATGATTGTGATCTTCAATAACACTGGACACTTTTCGACACTGTTTATCATCACTTAGTATGAATTTTATTCCAGCTCCACAACCTTGCTTCAAAGTGATGAAACTGTATAAAAGTAAATATATAGATGGTGATCTAATCACATCAAAACTCACCTTTAGTTAGTTCTAGCGCCAGACCCTTTACGTTTACAGTCTTTACCATCTGCAAAAACACAAGCAAAATGAAGACTAAAAAAGCACATCTTTGTTTGCTCCCTCGACCCGCTTTGGAACTCTCCTACTCGGAGCGTTGAGAGTTCTATAATATCTGCAAAATAGTTGAACCGAATTTTTAGCTTCATACACTTTTATTTTAGCCTGAAAATCAGTATAGAAAGAGAAACTCTCCCCAACAACAAATGTACAATCTCCCATGTGCTACAGTAACTCATGCGTTTGCTTCATGGGTCAATTGGGTGTTGTTTTACATTTTTAGGACGTGGCTTCAATTCCCGGATATATACTCGGCGAGGTTTTATGATACACTGTCGCTACACTGTCAGGAAGTCATGGCTGAAGTAATTACTATGACAAAAGAACGTTTGAAGGTAATTAACCATTAATAAACAAGGATAGATTACATTGGAAACTATTTAGCTGTGACTGTTGATGTTTTAGATTTAAGGTATATATACATATATACCTTAAATCTAAAATTAATATAATAATATATATTGTATATACATATATATGTTAAGTGCTGTATATATGAAAGGCACTAAAGTGCCGAACCTCGCTGCAGTTTCTAAGTTATTTATAGATGCTATGCCAGCTTAGGCCCAGCTATGATGTTGCTAGGTAGCTTGCAAGAAAATTTATTAACATTCTAGAAGGTGTGGTCACATTTATCAATACTTCATATACAAAATTTATTGTAACTTGAAGATGAAACGTAGTACAAATATAAATCAATATATTATCTATTAGTAACAGTTTTTTCAGTGCTTTGAGACGTTTTCTGAATGCGTTACTTCGCTCCAAGTCCATGTACACTGTAAAAATTGATTTGTTGATTTAACTAATATATTGTTATACAGGTTGTATGTAGCAAACTTAGTGTAATGTGAACGTAAACATAACACTGTTTTGATTACCAATATACTACTAGTTACATAAACAGTAGTATATTAGTAATCAAAACAGTGTTATGTTTACTTTCACATTACACTAAGTTTGCTACATACAACCTGTATAACAATATATTGGTTAAATCAATCAATCAATTTTTACATTGTACAATCTTGAAAACACTTTTCAGAACTTTTCTAACTATTACTTCGACCAACGGCCTTCTGTCTTGCTGATGTGTATTCCTCTAAGATTGTCTACAACATACTAAAAAATCTCCACATCAATTTTTTTACTTTTCGAGAAATGGCACTTGACCTCTGCAGCCTGAAAATTCCTTTGCGAGTTTTAAGCTTTCGTTTTCTTTGACGATGTTGTTGATGCTACTGTTGTAAAGTCCACACGTTTTTCTATTCGTTGCTCAACGTTGGTAGCTACTAACCCTTTGCTTGCCAAGTTATAGTAGTTCAAAAACAATCCCCGGTAACAGGCAGTGCAGACACATGCACACACACTGACAGACTACAGTACTACAGTAAAGCATTTGTAATAATTATTGTTTTAGTTATTAATTGTTCACAAAACTCAAAGAATTTTAATTTTAGTTATAGTAATAGGTTTTTAGTTATTGTTATTATAAATCAATAAACCAAAGAAGATAATAAATTTACTATATGCTAAATATGCTAGTAATCATTTTTATTTTCTGTTTACAAATTTGAATGGTTAACTGATCTGATTGTGTGAAATCTGGAAATGAGATGGCTAAAATTCACAACTACTTTTGTGCAATTTTAGTTATTGTTATTAATAATTGTAAATCAATGGCTGGTTAATTTTTGCTATAATTTGTTATTGTTCACAATAATGATTTGCCCATTACAAAAATACTTTTAGTTTTAGTTATTGTTAAACAATTACAACACTAATATATATTAACAATGTTATCCATTTGTTTCTTTACAAAACACAGAACATTTCACAATATGATGAGAGTATAGAAAGTCTTCAAAAGCCTACTGAAATCTATGATCCCTTTTGGGTTCATGTAAGGGTTCCAACACCAGACAGAAAAAAAGATACTCTTGGTAAATGGCTCGTTTTTAAACACTATGATAAAATAGATGAGACATGGGATAAGATTCGAACTGCTATTGTCACTGATAACCTACAAGGTTGTGTACATGCCAAATGTTCTACTATGAAATATAATCCTTCAGGGGAAGGTCCTGGGCCCAGTACTACAGCTGTCATATGTGTTTATACAGAAAGGCATAATATGGATGCAATTGGTTTCAAACTAATCAAAATAGTACAACAGGATATTAGGTATAAAACTGACAGTGATACTCTGGCAGGAAAGTATGCACATACTGGTGCTGGAAAAGTTACCATCAAAACAATTTTCTGGAACAATGGGAAACCATCCTTCATATGCGAGGGTAAGCCATGCTATGGAACATCCAGATACAAGGAGGATATATGGCATCTTAATGTTTTTGAGGCTCCTAAAGAATTTCCTCCAAAAGAAATCTTTGGAAGGTGGATTGTAGAGCTGGAAAATGAAGAGCTCACTCCAATATGGCACATTTTAAAGGAGGAAATTGAATGTAAGACTAAGAATTTTGGAGTTGCTAAAATGATGTGTCCACCAAAAAGGAATCAATGGTCAGCAGAAGAAAAAGCTGTTTTTCAATTGTATGTGGCCAAGAGATGGAAAGATTCAGTTGGTTATAAATTAATTGATTTGGTGGAAAGAGATATCATATTTGAACAAAAAAGAAGTGACTCTGATGACAGGAGATCTCATTGTTATGAGACTCTATACTGGAACAATTGTGAACCAGCTTATGAAATTGTAACACGACCTGGAATCACCAAAAATTGGAGGACAGGAAAAGATATGTAATAACTTGTATTTTGTATGTAATATATTTTGTATGTATAGATTTTATTTGACAAAAGCTCATAAGTTAGTTTATCATTATCATTTTTATGCAACCACTAACTCGTTTTGAATATTAAATATTAAGAAGCTAGCAGCAGCTTTTACTTTGGTGGTAACAGCTATGTAAATGTCTCTACAATTATATCATTATTATTAAGCTTACACCTTATTTAGGGTATCCACTGTCATGTGACTGTTCTATTATAAGTTCATAACTTACTTGTCCAGTGGGACATTTACATCCTGGTTTACAAATGGCATGCAAACATGTAGAAGTTGTAAAAGAGCATTATTCATGTATAGTACATGATCTACAAAAAGACTTTTCCCCTTTCCTCACAAGACACTATGAAAGAGAGAGAGCAAGACAACAGCACATGTAGTCAGTATATTATTACAATACTTAGTACATTTATCTGTTACTTCATTATTATTTAGATAGAATTGTACCTGACATTTACTACATATATCTAACTTACACTTCACTTATGAGATATTAGGACAAGTCTGATAATTACATATATATCAATATAACATAATACAGCTGGTTTATTAGAAGGACCATCAACTATATAATGAGAATATAATATGTTATAATAAGCAACAATATAATTATAAAATATTAATCATAAACATATGAACCTATTTTTAACTTTTTATGTACATGTATATAGATAATCCTGAAGTAGGACAATATCATATGTTAATATATTACAATATAAAGTAGATATTATTGTTAATAACAACTGCCTAATTACATAATATATGTAATTAGGCAGATGTGTAACAAGTATATGTGTTTGTGTTGATTTCTGTATATGTAGTGAAGATAGGTGTTAATGAGTATTAATTAAGAGTATTGATTTTGAAACTTACCTTTTTGTCCTTCTTTTAAGCTATATCTATGCTTTTTGTTCTTTCTGTTGTGATCTGTTGTTCTTCCAATCAGTTTAATTAAAACTATCGGTCAAAACCTAGCAAGAGACTGTGCATCTGCCAATAGATATATCATTACATACTGCACATATTAATGACATAATCTCTCCTGTTGTGTTATAAAAATGTGTTGTATATTCTCCATAACATGTTGACACACAGACTGTATTAGGAATACAACTCCCTCCCTTTACCTGTTGTATCACAGTGTGTGTGGCACTAGTGACATTGACTACATTATCCATCAGGATTACATGAAACAGGTGTCCAACTGACAGTGATAGTGGTAGCTGTCTTGTTGACCGGAGTAGGGAGAGGGAGAGTGAATCCTGAACTGAAGCTAATAGGATTACACATGACATCATGTAACTGTAGTAGTAAATGATTTCTTTTAATCTCACTAACTCTTAAATTATATCTATGTATGTGATTACAATTATTGTTTGACTGACTAAATATTTCACTATTGATCATGTCTGCATCCCCACAACAGAAAGATTATGATGAAACGTACTGTTAATACTGTAAATATTCTAACTCTGACCAATGTGATAATTGTATCCAAATTGTGATGATGAACAGTCAAATTGAGTATTAGTACCACTGTTGCTATAATATGCCATCCAAACTTTGTATACAGTTCATTTAGAACAAGTTGAAGTGTGTATTGTTTTGGAACAACTGTCATAGTAGAAGGAAGTTCAACAACACTGAAGTCTGTGATCTCTATATGCCCTATAGTACAAATGACAGGATGTACTAGTACAATGAAATATAACTTACTGAATATATCAACAGTGATGATGTTGGTAGTAAGTTATTATTATCATTTGGATTTAGTTCATAAAATACTATATCTCCATTAGGTCTGTATAGACTGATGCTATATAGCAGGTATATCAGTGGTGTAGAGATGGAGAGAATTAGTATTACAGTTTTTACAGTTACAGTTAGTATAATTTAATGCAAGGTACAGATTTACATAAAATGTGTACAATCTATACTCACCCCTTTGAGTATTTTACTACTGTTTGTGATAATTTATAATTAGGTAGATGTGATAATTACCAAAATGTTTAATAAAACAAACAAGGTAAACACTTGCTGATAATGAACTTCCACATTTTGTTTAGATATATTAACTACAGCAACTCTGAATAAGCAAACAAATTACAAATTATTGAACATTATATACACTCATATACACTGGTATCTACTGGTGGTTCACACTCATCATAAATATCATTAGTTGGTTTAAACTGATGTAGACTGTAGCACTCACAAGCTTTCATTTCAATATCTTCATCAGGTCTATAGATAGACAGTATATGAGTTAACAAAAAGTAACAGAAGTTTAACAACTAACCTACTGTTTGGTCCTTTAATTGTATTAATTCCTAAAGTTTTGAGTCTGCAAAAGTGAAAATTACTGATAACTAAAACATTATATGTTTCACATACTGTCTGACATAAACTAATAGCAGTATATTGATGATGGAACAAATCATCACTACAATCAACAGTATACTAACTAGTACACCCAGTCCAGTAATAGTACTACTGGTAGATGAAGTGACTGCAGAGACACTATAAATGTAGTGATACCTTCACATTCTATATACCTTTATCAGTAGTACATACTGTTGTGTGAGGAGATATTGATGCAGTTGTTATGGATGGTAGCATCTGACTAGAATTCACTGGAAAAAATAAAAACAACAACAACAGTATATTGATTACTTGAACTAAGTACCAATTGCTTGTAACTCAATTAATGCTTCATTAACAATTACTGTCAATAAATATGCCCATTGTATATATATGTAGCTCAACTAGAGTTCGATTCCCAATTATTATTCACAGTCCATAACCATTAACAGAATAATCATGTATAGCAAACAGATAACAGGTGTTACCTAGAATATTACTAATATTCATATTTGTATCACTTGTATTAGTTTTTATCATTGGACTAACTTATCACTGGGAGAACAACAACAATTAGACAGATGAGTAGTCTACCCTATCTCATATGTGATAATTGGATAGTCTACAGAAATATAATGGTTCTGACAATAAGGGTATGTATTCAAGCACCTATTAACTTGTAAACTGTATGAAGAAACCATTTGTAAATTGAAAATTAGAATCCATAATATGGACGATTAACTATACAGTGTTTAAAACAATTAGTCTAAACAACTAATGATTCAGAACTACTTATATGATGAAGCCTATATATATGTATGTACATTGTAGATATCCCTATTTACCAGCATATACTAGCGACTGGCATAAATGTAGAATAACAAAACGATGTATTAAAATGACACACCATTATTTGCAGTGCAGTATGTGGCATTAAACTTTTAACCAAAATTAATATGGAAACTGTCTAACCTGGATGAATAATCTTCCCTTTGTCATTAATCAGAAACAACCACATTCCTGGCACATCAACATTTGATTGCATCAAGGATATATTTGATATTACTGTTGTATTAGAGCCTTGTTGAATCCACGTATCATATCCACAAGATTTTAATTTCACTGAGGCATACCCATCGCCATTCATAGCCCATTCTGTCATATTATAAAAATAGTACACTAGTGAGCGATTACCTCCATTAGCTATAACTAACTGAAACACATCTTTCTGTAAGAAATGAAACAACCATCTTCATAATTGTCCATTAGATGATGCTAAAAATAAGAATCTACTTACCTTTGTTATAACTTGTCCTGATATACTCTGGTCATTGTCAAGTTTCCATGTAACAACTATTAGAAGAGTTGGATCAAAAGCAAGCTCTCTGGGATAATTAGCGGAATAATCTCCTATAACTCGACTTTTTAGTGTAGAATCAATTTGAACATGTCTATAGAAGACCTCCTTTGTATCATTATCACCAGAACTAACTGAAAACACTTCGAAAACTAGAGAAGGGGATTGACCAATAGGAGATAGAGATGCTTTTCCTGCAATAGAAACCTGACAAAAATCAAAGTACCACTAAGTAATATAAGAAAGATACTGACTTTTAGTGATCTCACTACTCCACAACCTAGTCCAATATCAGTGAAAACATTAACAGTTGTTTCAGTACTTGTAACTTTTGTATCAGAAGCTACTTGGCCATTTGGAAAGAAGTTATTAGTAGGAATTGACAGAACAAATTTTAGTAGACAGCACTGTAGAAGTAGACTCTTACAAAACATAGTGGCAGAGAGAACAAGAAACCACCTTACTGTATGTACTGAATTCACAAGTATGTAGTGTTAGTTTAGTAGCTGGACTGGAGCCAGAATATACTACTCTGTTGAAGTTAGCAGGATATTACCTCAGTTATAAGATCCGCCTACATATATGTGATGCTAAGAGTGAATAAACTACACAATTAACGACTGTGTGGAATTAAATTTTACGCAGATACATCCAACTATTAAAGGGTAACTGAAATGCGTATTTTGAAATTTTTGAAACTTGGTTATTCGTTAAATAATAATATGATAACATGTAAACCTTACTTGTTTTCTTGAAATGGAACTTTCTTTTGAAATAAAACAAAGTCAAACCTTGCTCGATCACAAGTCAGCCATCTTTTTCCTGTTTAAGCAGCAAAATCGGCAAAACGCATTATGACATCACAAGATGAACGATGAAATTGAATTCAATTCAACACCTGGTAGGAAGTGTGAACTACTGGAAAATGCCTAAGAGATGCGTTGTTTTTGGTTGTGGTATTACTAACAAGGATGGAGTGAGTCTATTTTCATTCTCTAAAGATCCAGTACACAATAAAAATGGACTGAGCAAGTAAAGAGAAGCAAGGAGAAGTGGTTGGGACCAACCAAGTACTACTCATTTTTGTGTAGTTGCCACTTTACTGAAGACTATTTCCAGCCCGATATAGTTGGTGCTGCTAATCTATGGTTATCTAAAAAAACGAAACTAAAATTTGATGCTATCCCAACAGTTATCAAGGGACCAGTTAATGAAGATCAAACTAAGGAGGCATCACATTTAAAGAAGTCTAAATCAACAAATAGACATGAACATTACAAAAGAAGAGAGAATTTGAAGGTATATATATAAGAGCTATCACTACTGGATTATAACTGTTTGAATTGATTTAGGTTGTGAAAATGCTAGTAGATGCATCAGATGAACAATCCAATTAGGCTAATAATGAGAGTGAGTCCATAGATGAAGAATAGCTCAGTTAAGAGTGGGACATTCGAATTTACCTGAAGAACCTGGATATGAATCATGTTCATTTGTATCAGATCTTCTACCAGGCATGTTTTAAAGTGTATACTTCTACAGATTTTGTTCATATTGTACTTCCATTGCAATAGTACTATCAAGCAGTAAGAAAAAGCAAAAATGAAATTGAAAGGTATGTAATTTCAGTTATGTTAAAGCTGTCATGACATGTTAATGTTAGGCTGTCAGACAACTATACAATGTCAATCTACTGAAACATAAACAATG
Source organism: Xestospongia muta (assembly GCA_963693285.1). Classification (NCBI taxonomy): domain Eukaryota; kingdom Metazoa; phylum Porifera; class Demospongiae; order Haplosclerida; family Petrosiidae; genus Xestospongia; species Xestospongia muta. Next base: position 19,088,222 of record OY848917.1, read on the forward strand.
TCTATGTACTGTCATATATCTGTACAATGTAACCTTTTAATTGATGATAAGAAAAGTACTGAATCAGAATCACTCAATACACGCACTTATAAATTCAAAATCAGATGAATCATTATATCATTTATCAATTGAAGAGTAAGTATAATATAAATGCTCGTATGTAAAGTGTCCAGTATAATGGCATGATCTTTGTAGACAAATAACACTCACTCATTAATAGCTAATGGTAAAGTTGCAGACCCATATTCTTGTCGGTATTGGTAATATGCAGTTTGTAATGTCAACACATTCAAGCAAACAGCATGCAATCCTGGATGGCCAATAATACATAGGAGTTCAGGTATCTCAGCTTCTTCCATTTTCTCCTTCATTTTCATAATTTCCTGACAGCAAATGCACTCCTTTGAAATACTCATGATTACGCAGTGGCTACATGAACACCTATAATCAACATATATATATATATATATATATATATATATATATATATATATATATATATATTACAAACGTTATTCCTCATCTATTTTCATACCAATTAAAGTTTAAAAGTCTTTCTGAGGACAGTTCCGAGTCTCTTCACTACTACTACTATTACTGGATGCTTGGCTATCACTTGGTTCATATAAATAGCGTAAAACAATACCAGCAAAAGTATATTCATCTTAAATATTGTTCAGATCCACTAGTTTCTTTATTAGCAAGCACATCCATCTCTATAACAGGTGTGAAAGTATCGATTTGCATATGTTCAACTGTTCATCGTTCATCTTGTGATGTCATAATGCGTTTTGCCGATTTTGCTGCTTAAACAGGAAGAAGATGGCTGACTTGTGATCGAGCAAGGTTTGACTTTGTATTATTTCAAAAGAAAGTTCCATTTCAAGAAAACGAGTAAAGTTTACATGTTATCATATTATTATTTAGCGAATAACCAAGTTTCAAAAATTTCAAAATACGCATTTCAGTTACCCTTTAAATATATTATCATAAACAGCAAAATAATACCAACACTAGCTATCACTACAATCAACAGTATATCAACTAGTACACCCAATCCAGTAGGGTTCATCTATGTGATAAACTCACTAAGTGGATACTATCAATTAAATTCAGACAAAAATACTCGATAATGACATAATTATAATAATAGCAGCAATTGATAATGAAACAACTTATCACTACAATCAACAGTACACAAACTAGTCTAGCAAGCTAGCCCCTTCCCTTTTTGATAAGTTGACTGATAGAGGAGGGTCTAGAAGTGAACTAGGCTTACTACTCCATTGATATGTGTGGAATGTGGAGCAGTTCTGTAATGTTTAATACTTGTCATGTAACTGTTATTGCAATTGCCTCAAAGTTGATGAAAATAACATTTATAATAACTTAAATTTCCTCTCTAAAACGTTACAGTTTTTCATTAGTGTTCTAAGGCGTTGACATAATCAAAACGATTGTGTTGGGGTATTGCAGCTGTCACAGCCATTAAAACTATCACATAATATCCGTCTAAAACGTTTTTACCAATTAAAAAGAAAGTGTCATCAAATGAAAATTGTGAAACCAACAAAAGTTATGGAACATCCAGAGACAAGGAGGATATATGGTATCTTAATGTTTTTGAGGCTCCTAAAGAATTTGCTCAAACAGAAATTTTTGAAAGGTGGATTGTAGAGGTGGAAAATAAAGATCTTACTGAGTTATGGCACATTTTAAAGGGGAAAATTGAATGTAAGACTGAGAATTTTGGAGTTGCTGAAATGGAATGTCTTCCAAAAAGAAATCGAAGATCAGCAGAAGAGAAAGCTGTTTTTCAATTGTATGTTGGGAAGGAATGGAAAGATTCAGTTGGTTATAAATTAATTGATTTGCTGGAAACAGATATAGTGTTTGAACATAAAAGGACAAGTGACTCTGATAGCTGGAGATCTCATCGTGATAAGACTCTATACTGGAACAATGGTGAACCTGTTTATGAGATTGTAACACGTCCTGGAATCACCAAAAATTGGAGGACTGGAGAAGATGTGTAATATTCTGAATTTTATATGTAATATATTAAAGTTATTATTAGTAATATGTTTTAAATTAATCGTACATACGCAATAATTTATATGCAACCATTATTATCTATAGGCTCTAATTAATTGCTAGTTAGCTCTAATTAGTCATCCGCTCACGTGATTGTTGCCTAGTAACGAAAGTTGTTTTGTTTGTGTTGCTAGGTTACCCCGCACTTATGAGTTGCTGAAGACTTGGTAGCCCAGCTTACACTGGAACTGGTAAGTCAGTAGACTTGTATTGCTATTATTTTCTTTAGTGTCCCTTGCTTGGACAGTTCACGTCTAAAGTATATTAGTGCAAGCATTGTAGAAGCAATAAAGAAGCGGGTTTTGATTGCTTGTCCAACATGACAAATTTGGCGTATTCTGATAGTATATAGAGTGTGTGTGTTTCACTCAACCTTTATCAACCGAAACTAGACGTTTTCACCATTGTATGGAATGAAGACTTGTTAACTAGCATATATCAAGGTCATAGTGACCAAACATATATATATTGGTTTCATAATAACGTAAGTCTTGTACCCAGACTTACGTTAACAGTAAAAAAACAGTTATTGGGGAGTACATGCATCACTGACACATGCTGGAGAACACACTGCTTCTGTACAACTATGACCGTCCTACATGTGCAAGTGTCAGCTACTGTACAAATACCATAAGTTAGACTGCAATGAGTTTTACATTTAACTGAGTAAATGTAAGAACAATGTTATAACTGTAGTTCAAATTTTGAGTTACGAAGTGTATAATTAATGAGCACATTTGTACTTCTTTAAAATCTTTAGTTAATTAAGTTTACACATGCAGTAACTGCCATTAAAAGTTTAACCAAATATAGTCTACAGAAATGTAATGGCTCTCACCAATGTATTACCATACATTAAATAGATATCTAGTATATAGACATATATGAAATAAAATATAATAATTAGAACCAATAATATGGATCATTAACAAACAGTATTAGAAGGTAATCAAATAAGAACTTTTAGCTGTTAATTTCTTTTTAAGAGAGTGGGTGTTTCATAATATAATACACAACACTGCACGTGATTTATAGAGAATGTACAAATGTTGACATTAAACTAACTATTATATATGATAGTACAAAGTTATCATAGCTGTCTAATTGTATTTCATGCACTACATCATTCTTTGAATATTTTGTTAGTGTGTTAGTTTTGACTGATAAGCAATGATGATGAAGTCTTTTCACTGGTTATTGATTTTTCTTTTACAGTTCTTTACAAACCCGTCAAGTAAGTGGAAATATTAGCAGAGACTAGAATAATATATATATTTATATACAGTCAGTATTGGGCTTCATTGTACAGAGAGATTCATGGATTTTGATCTCATTAAATACAGAGCAGAGAGAATAGGTATCATCAGAATTGAGAATGTGTTAAGTAACAAAATAAGAATCCTTAAGGAATATCAGTTCAACTGCTCAACAAATATTACTAGTGTTATTGTGGGAGGTGATCTTAGAATACCATATAATAATCGTCAGTTATTTCCTACCTTTCAAATATGGAGACCTCAAATAGGTAATCCTAACCAATATGATCTTGTTCCAGACAGTGAGAGAACTATATATTATTCAACTAATAATGTCAGTACTAATGGAGTGTTTGAATATCCTCTGAGTCCACCTATACCAGTACAAAGTGGAGATATGTTAGCTATATCACAACCTCCTCAAGGAAAGAGTATTTTTAGAGTTTATTACATACGAGGTGTTATTAATTTTGATAGTCATCAAATCAACTTTGGTGTAACAACTACCGATTTATCTGGTAGTCCAAATAAAAATGATTTGGTATTAGTCTATCCTATAACTGGTGAGTTATATCATATATACTAAACTATTGTGATCTGTTATGTAATTAGATGGAGCTTGTGTTAATAGCTCAATAAATGTTACAGTCATCAAGGAGAATGCTCTATTGATACATGAAGTTAGATTGCCAGCAGATAGAAGGCAGTATATATATCCAGAGATGAAGTTCTCGTGTAATGGTAGTGTTACAAAATGGATCTATGGAGCTTTAGATCAAAACAGAGCTACAGGAGACTTACCTGAACTCCAAATATGGCGTGAAACTGGTCCTAATAGTTACAATAAACAAGGATCTAGTTTAGTTACTGCTAATATATCAATAGCTACTAATGTCTATGAATATTACCCTGTGACACTATTGGAGTTTCAAGAAGGAGATATATTTGGTGTTCATGTACCTGTGGATTCATCTAGTCAATTATGGTTATATGAACAAAGAATAAGTGGACCACTTAATTTACGTATTAATTCCAATGTAGATTCACCTGCTCCTACAACAATTAATTCAGCACTTAGTACAGTAAATGCAAATGATTTTCCTTTACTTACCATCATAATAAGTAAGTTTTTAATGATATATACAATTTAATTTTCTTCACTTTAGGTACTATGACATCAAGTGTGATATTTTCTACAAAAATCAGTAATTCAGGTACAATCGAAACCAGTGGTCAACCTTTGACATTGAGTGAAATAATATCTAACAAGATCACAAGCATCGGTACAATTGGAACCAATGGTAAGTCTTTGACAATAAGTGAAATGATGTATATCACAAAGGTCAATGGTACTCTCTCTTCATATAAAGTTATTGATACACTGTCATTGTTTGTTACTTAGCCTACAATCTTAGTAATCTCTTCTATTCTTTTAGCTCTTACAAATGTTTCATCAACATCGTTGTCTTTTGTTACTTTGTCTTTCATAGTTCCTACATTGATAAGCAATCATGAGTTAATATCAACCATTATGTTATTTTCCTCTTCACCTTCTGCTCCTGGCAGAGAAAGTTCAAAGATAATAAACTCTGTTCCAGTCATTGCTGGAGTTGTGGGCTGTGTTATAGTTTTACTAACAATTGTATTAATTAGTGTCATTTTGATATTTATTAAACGAAGGAGACAAAAAGGAAGAGTGGATCTATCAGGAGGAAGAAATGGAATAGAATTTACAATGACAAATCAATTATATATGGATGTCTATCAAGAGAAACCAGTTCAGAGTACTGGTTTTGCCTTGGAAAATCCCTTATATACAGGTACAACTATAATGAATGGTAGTTTGTATAGATACTATTTTTATGTGTTTAATATATATATGTCTACTCTACACACATTTTCTATATAAGGAAAGATAATACTCATACTTGATAGCACTGTAGTCACATCTTTCTTCCTTTTCTAGGATGTAACAAAACATCATATACTGATAAAGAAAAAAGCAACGATTACAATGATGTTGTTTATGACTATGCATCTGTCACATCTTCACCACCTCCTTATGATTCATTGGATTATGACATAACAAGAGAAGCCAATTATGAGCCAAAACAAGTCAGTTTATATATAATAACATTTTGACAGCTTATATTGTAGGACTCAAATTCTATTTTGAATGTTGTTCCAAATACTCTATATGCTAGTCTCAATCAGGTATTGTATGGTATATAGTGCATTTTATTCAGTTCCTTTTTAGAATGTTGTTCCAAAACTAACATCCTCTGTTTACAATAATTATGAACATGATGACACTTTACGACAGAGTCTGTGTGTACCTACTCCAGTAAGTATTACTGTATAACTAAGGGTAGTGTTTACTCTTCACTATTGTACAGAGTGAAAGAAGTCAAATTACAGACAGTGGACATGATAACATTGATTGTGTTTATGACAAACTATGGAATATACAAGTACTATCAATTAAAGTGATATTGTTATTGTTATGATTATTATAGAATTCAAATTCTCTACCACAAACTACTAGTCCAGATTCAAATTTTGAAATAGAACAACATTACTGGGAGCCTGAAACAGATATTAGTAGTATTTATCAACAGCTGTCATCTAAAAAGTATCGAGAGATTTTACGCCAACAAATTGAGTAAGTTAGTAACAAGAGTGTTATTTCAAATGAGAGCTTACATTTATAGGATTACTGGTGAATTAGGATCTGGACAATTTGGTACTGTTGCTAAAGGAAAATGGCAGTCTAAGGATGTTGCAATTAAATCTTTAAAAGATGATGCATTAGAGGAAGACAAAGTGAAGTTTCTACAAGAGGCAGCCATTATGGGTCAGTTTTATCATCCTAATATTGTCAAGCTACATGGAGTGGTCACTATCGGAGAACCAGTGAGTTAATAAAAGAGAGTTAACTTTTATTACATTATAACAATACAGATAATGATAGTGTTAGAATTAATATCTGGTGGAGATTTGAGACATTATCTTAATTCACTTTGTCCAGAGTACGTCTTGTATAACATAATTATTATAGAATGTATCATTATCAACATTGTAGACCAGGAGAGGCCATTCCATCTCTTCTGCCAATAATTCTACTCAGTTTCTGTCGTCAGATTGCCTCAGGTATGGAATATCTGTCAAAGAAATGCTTTGTACACAGAGACCTGGCAGCAAGGAATGTACTAGTGACTGAACAGGGTATTTGTAAGGTATGATATAGTAGATATAATTAGAATGGATTTATTGTTTTGTGCACAGATTGCAGACTTTGGTATGTCCAGAGATTTACAAGATGAGAACTATTATATCTCACATGCTTTGATGATTCCTATCAAATGGACAGCTCCTGAAGTCAGTACAATACTAATATTATGTATCAATTATATTGTAAATTGTATAACTACAGGCCTTACATTTTAAACGATATTCCACTGCTAGTGATGTGTGGAGTTTTGGAGTAGTACTCTATGAGATATGGAGTCTAGGACACAAACCATTTGAGAATTATAGCAATCAAGAGGTAAACACATATCTAAAACAGTAGATAATAAGTAACAAGTTCTTTTATTGTTTTAGTGTTTGAGTTTAGTAGATTCTGGTTATCGTCTTCCTCCTCCTCCTGGTTGTCCCAGACCTATCTATAAGATGATGATACAATGTTGGTAAGAGTGTCTGTATTATACTACTACTAATTATGTGTACATCAATGACAGACATCCAGAAACTTCTAGTCGTCCTACATTTCTCAAGTTGGTATCAGATCTATCTCAAGTTGATGTTGAACTTCTCAGTGGTCCATTGTCTAATGAAGACAAAACCTGTAGTCTAGAGAGTCCAGTATTGGGAGGTCCACTAGATACCGGACATAACCTCTGTGTAGATTTACAGAAAACGTATTTGTAACTATGTTCTGTATTTAAATGTAATGACAAGTCTAATCATGTTTGAATTTTGTTCTTAAGTATTAATAACTAACTGTTCCAATTTTAAAATGTAACTTATCAAAACTGAAAATCCTAAATCTATACCTACCTCAAAAGTCTTTAAATGAATTAAATGAATTAAGTGATGAAAGTTCAGTAACTACATTAACTTAGTTTCATCCTTAAATCTTGAGTTGCTATCATGATAGTTTTATTAAAATAATTATTGTCATTTTACTGTTTATATTGTGGGAAGGGATTAAAAAGAATGATTTCTATATCAGGATGAACTGATGTAGTGAATCTTACAATGATAAAAAGAAATCACATGATACTTCTGAGTACAGAGAGAATCTCTTATATCCAGATACTATTAGTTACTATGCATATCCATATAAAATGTGTGAACTCTACTCCCATTGCTATGTAAAGAGTGTATGACCTTGTACACTTTAGAGCTTTCTTATTGTACATGTTTATTCTAGTCTCTGTTGTCACATCTTTATTTCCAATTATATAGAGTGTGATACTACTGACACAACTATTCTAGGTACATCCAGATTTGATCAATTTCATCATAACAAGTATGTTAATATAATATATGCTACTATTTTCACTTCTGTCTGTTAAAAATTTTTAAACTTGAAAATTATATTTTAATGCATTGTGAATATATTCCTTAAACACTATCCTCAGTTTTTATCTAACTGAACACTCTTTTACTTTAGACTTCTTAATGAGAATATTTGCTTCATATAATTGTCACAACAAAGTGTTATGCTTTTGATTTTCTGGCTATTATGTAAGGATGTCCATACTGCCATCCCTACTTTGAGTTTGTTTGACATGTTCTTACTTCTATCCTTACATTTAATGTTTTTTAGAAATTTTTATTTACTTATGCATTATAACACAAACTTACTACTTTATTAACATAGACAACACTTTTACACACCGCATAGTGTGATCTTAGAAAAAGTCACTAAAACCACTCAGATAAAAGGTTTCTACCAATTAATGTATCTTTTAAATACCTAAGAAAGCTATAAATGTTTAAATATTAGTATAATTTAGGGACAAGATTTGGTTGCAACCTGATACTGTAGCATCGAAATATTTCATACAATTTGTCATAGCATGATATTGAGCTCATGCACCCCTACACTAGTATTGTACTATAAGGCAGAAACTTTTGTCTGTTCTATTAAATTGAGATAAGTGAGACACTACAATGTAGACTGTAACAGCAAAGACAGAATCATTTGCTGTTATGGTCCTGTACATAAAATTTGATTTTTAATGAAGCATCAATTTATTGCTAGATTTTTATACATTTGTTACAACTGACTTTTCACTCATACATTATGAAGTCAGCTTAGAAAGGGCAAGACTTGAAATGGGTGTGGCAGCTAGACTATAAGTCTGGAGGCTACGAGAATAGTTCTCACTTACTCCAACATTGTTCATTATATTAGTTAGTGTACAGTAAGGTGTTTAATAGTTTATGTGATAAATGATACTATACTATAGAGAGCTGAGCATCAAAAATACCACATTTATAGCAAAGAAACATTTTTACAATTCCAATAAAGTCAATATTAATTTGGACATTCCATTATTATAACTTACGCCAAATGATCACGTGCATAATTAACTAGGTAGTACAATGTATCCAAATGTCGTCATTCGAGTATACACTTCTCGAGACTCGCCCAATAGGCAAGGCCGGATGTCTGTGTCACTCCTTGTCACGGGGGAATTACAGAAATTTCTATACTCTTTGTTGTAACTGAGCTGTTTACTTAACGCCAGTACTCACTGTCAGAAAATCATGGCTGAAGCAACTACTAAGACAGAAGGGTTATATGAAGGTAATTAACCATTAATTAAATTAAAACTAAGAATACTTTTGGGCAAAAGCAATAACAAACAGATTACATTTAATTCAATAACATTAAACCAAGCAGCACTGTACTTTGATATTTTGAGCATTTTGAGTCAATATAATGTTTTAGAATTTGTTTATTTAGTTAATGTTATATTATATTGTGTGTATACACAATAGACTGTCATATTGTTTATGTGTACTATATATCTTTAACACAGAACATTATTTACAATATGATGAGAGTGTAGGAAGTCTTCAAAAGCCTACCGAAATCTATGATCCCTTTTGGGTTAGCATAAGCATTCCAACACCAGACGAGGTTAAGGAACTAGATTTTCTTGGTAAATGGCTCGTTTTTAGACACTATGATGAAATAGATGAGACATGGCAAAAGATCCGAACTGCTGTTGTCACTGATAACCTACAAGGATGTGTACATGCTGCGTGTTCCACTATGAGATATAATCCTACACAAGAAGGTCCTGGGCCCAGTACTACAGCTGTCATATGTGTTTATACAGAAGAGCACAACATCGATGCCATTGGTTTCAAACTTATTGAAATAGTACAACAGGATATCAAGTACAAAACTGAGAGTGATACTCTGGCAGGAAAATATGCACACACAGGTGATGGAAAAGTTACCATCAAAACGATTTTCTGGAACAATGGGAGACCGTCCTTTGTATGCGAAGGTAAGCCATGCTATGGAACATCCAGATACAAGGAGGATATATGGCATCTTAATGTTGTTGAGGCTCCTAAAGAATTTATTCCACAAGAAATCTTTGGAAGGTGGATTCTAGAGCTAGAAAATGAAGAGCTGAGTCCATTATGGCACATTTTAAAGGACAAGATCGAATGTAAGACTGACAACTTTGGAGTTGCTGCAATGGTATGTCCTCCAAAAAGAAATCGAAGGTCAGCAGAAGAACAAGTTGTTTTTCACTTGTACGTTGGCAAGGAATGGAAAGATTCAGTTGGTTATAAATTAATTGATTTGGTGGAAACAGATATAATGTTTGAACAAAAAAGGAAAAGTGACTCTGATAGCAGGAGATTTCATCCTTATGAGACTCTATACTGGAACAATGGTGAACTAGCTTATAGGAGTGTAGAAAGTCTTCGAAAGCCTACCGAAATCTATGACTCCTTTTGGGTTAGCATAAGTATTCCAACACCAGAGGAGGTTAAGGAAATAGATTTTCTGGGTAAATGGCTCGTTTTTAAAGACTATGACGAAATAGATGAGACATGGGAAAAGATTCGAACTGCTGTTGTCACTGATAACCTACAAGGATGTGTTCATGCTATATGTTCCACTATGAGATATAATCCTACACAAGAAGGTCCTGGGCCCAGTACTAAAGGTGTCATATGTGTTTTTACAGAAGATCACAACATCAATGCCATTGGTTTCAAACTTATTGAAATAGTACAACAGGATATCAAGTACAAAACTAGAAAATATGTGCGCAAAGGTGATGGAAAAGTTACCATCAAAACGATTTTCTGGAACAATGGGAGACCATCCTTTGTATGCGAGGGTAAGCCATGCTATGGAACATCCAGAGACAAGGAAGATATATGGCATCTTAATGTTGTTGAGGCTCCTAAAGAATTTGCTCCAAAAGAAATCTTTGGAAGGTGGATTGTAGAGGTGGAAAATGAAGATTTGACTGAGTTATGGCACATTTTAAAGGAGGAAATTGAATGTAAGACTGAGAATTTTGGAGTTGCTGCAATGGAATGTCCCCCAAAAAGAAATCGAAGGTCAACAGAAGAAAAAGCTGTTTTTCTGTTGTATGTTGGGAAGGAATGGAAAGATTCAGTTGGTTATAAACTAATTGATTTTGTGGAAACAGATATAGTGTTTGAACGAAAACGCCGAAGTGACTCTGATAACAGGAGATCTCATCGTTATGAGACTCTATACTGGAACAATGGTGAACCTGCTTATGAGATTGTAACACGTCCTGGAATCACCAAAAATTGGAGGACTGGAGAAGATGTATAACATCCTGTATTTTGTATGTAATATATTAAAGTCATTATTAGTAGTATATGTTTTAAATTAATCGTACATATGCAATAATTCATATGCAACTCCATATTATCTATACACCCTAATTGCTGACATTGTCGTCCGCCCACGTGATTGTTGCCTTGTAACAAAAGTTGTGTAGTTAGGTTACCCCGCACTCATGAGGTGCTGAAGAATTTGGTAGTCCTGCTAAGGCCTGCTTGCACTGGAACTGGTAAGTCAGTAGATTTGTATTGCTATTATTTTCTTAAGTGTCCCTTGCTGTGGACACTTCATGCATTGTAGAAGATATAATCAAGCAGGTTTGATTGCTTGTCCAAAGATGACATAGTTAGGAATAATAATAATAGATTGGCGTATACTAATAGTCTTGTACCCAGACTTATGACAGTAGGAAACGTAGGCCTGAGTATGAGACTATGTGACACGCTTGTGTTGTATGTGTTTGTGTTGATCTATAATGTTATCATCTTGTAATATCCTATTACAAGATGATTGTTTGTTCTAGACAACACGTCTGGGGAGGCAGTTAAAGTCATTGTACGATGTCGTCTTATTAATGAGTTTGAACAACATCTCCAATGTGATATTGTAGTTTCCATGGATACCAAAATTATGCAGGCTCAACGAGTTAAGCCAAAAGCTGACCCCAAAATAACTCCACCCAAATTATTTACATTTGATGGAGTATATGGTATGGAGGATATGACACAGAAAATTTACGAAGATATTTGTTTGCCTCTTGCATTTCGTCTCAAGTGTTTTAGAAGGTATTGTAATGTTATAGTGCCTCTATGCTCATATACAAAATAAAATTTACTAGCTAAATTAGTAAGTCCAAAGCATTGTACTATAAGATGTAAAATGTTATGCATCAAAATTTGTATTATATTGAATTATTATAAACTATACATGTACTGAAGTATATCATTGAGTGTTTATACTGGAAGAACAAATTCAGGCTTAGTGTAGACCATTATTTGTTTTCCTCTTGTCTCAAGTGTTTTTATAGAAGGTAATGTAATGCATTATGTATTAGATGTAATGCTATATTATATATAATGCTATATTAGATGTAATGCTATATTTTATATGTAATGCTATATATGAGATATAATGCTATATTAGATATAATGCTTTATTATATGTAATACTTTATTATATGTAATGCTATATTAGATGTAATGGTGTATTATATGTAATGCTATATTATATGAATTATACAGTGGCTCTATGCTCGTATACAGAATAAAATTTACTAGTTAAATTAGTGAGTTGAAAGCATTGTACTATAAGATGTAAAATGTTGTACATCAAAATTTGTATTATATTGAATTATTACAAACTATACATGTACTGAAGTATATCATTGAGTATTTGTACTTGTAGAGCATATTCATGTTAAGTGTAGACCATTAACAAAATAACACAGATCATGTGTTCTTGTAATTTCAGAAAATTCATAATATAGCTCACTATAGTGTATGTGAATAATGAAATTAAAACAAACAGGAGACCAACACAATGTTGTTATATATACTATTACTTCAGCAATTTGTCTGATTTAATTGGTTTTCACATTTTTATAGTTTTCATTACATTTCAACAACTTTTACTTTTTCCCACTCAGGTTACAATGGTACAGTGTTTGCCTATGGTCAGACTGGATGTGGCAAGTCTTTCACAATGGTAGGAATAGAGGAACAATTAGGAATCATACCACGAGCATTTGATCACATCTTTGATTATATAGCAGTTACTAAAGACTCTAAGTTCCTTCCTCATACTTGGAAATCTACAATGAAAAAGTCCAAGATCTCTTGGGAAAAGATGTCAAGGAGAAATTAGAACTTAAAGAACATCCTGAGAAAGGAGTCCATGTCTCTGGACTAAGTTTACATTAAGTACACAATCATGTACTTCTACTAACATTTCTTGTAGTTTAAATAAATTTTAAGATTTATAAAAAAACATGTTGTGTTGCATAAATGATCTCTCCTGATCCACTTAGTGTCCAGGATTCCTTGATATTGCTAACTGGGACTGCCACCATGGCCTGGTAACCTTCATGATAAGAACGAATTCAACAATGAAATAATTTACCAGAAAACTTCATGAACTAGAATTATTAGGTGAGTGCTGTAAAGACTTCATGCCATATCTACAGTTAATAAGCAACTTCAAGCAGCAATCACAGTCATTAAAGCTATCACACAATATACATGCATTTAAAATATCTTTACCAATATAATTAAAAGGAAAGTGTCATCAAATGAAAATTGTGAAACCAACAAAAGTTTTTTCAATTAAGCAAAAAGAACAACTACAACAACTATGTCAAAATCAACTCAATTTCAAATTAATATAGCTAAGAAAACACTTGTAAAAAGATAAGAAAGTTTGTTGAGGCTGTTTTAAATAAACTGTTGAATGGATACAGTGTGATTCCTGTCTAATATGGATGTACTTTACATGTACTATTCAAAAAAATAAATGCAATGCAATAGCTGATAACTACATCTGTCAATTCTGTAATACTGTACATGACACTAAATAGTGCTATTGTCTGCTTGTGTCAAAATAGTTGTTTTACTGTGTAAATTTCATATTACTAATGTAAAATATCATTGTCTCTATTACAATGAATAAAAATCCTAAACACATTATCAATCAACAAAGTGTAACTTCTGCTTAAACGAGAGAATGTAATAAATGCAATTTTTTGCAGTTTATGACACAAGTGTATTGTCTGTATTTTGTAAGCTCTCTTGGTCTTTCTCCTCTTGGAAATCTACTTTCTCTCCTTCTTTTTGTATTTCTTTCTTTTCTGTATGTATAGAGTGGTTATTAAATTGAAAATTGCAGTAAACATCACATCTGGAATACATTTCAGTCACCATTTTGTTGTGTTAATGTATAGGTTTGAATGGAGAAACGTTCATTTCTGAAACTTTCACCTTTGAATACAATACTGTTTATTCCTATTTAAAATAGTAAAAATAATATAATTCTTGACTTCAATAGAAGTGCATGTCAAGAATGATAATCCCAAAAACGAATGTGACAATTTGACTCAAGCGAGAAGCTACAATTGACTGGAGAAGATGTGTAATATTTGATATGTAATATTTGATACCAATAAGTTTAAGCTCTGGTTACCAGTACAGATAGATTGCCACAAGTTCAACCCACCAACTAAAGTGAAAAGATGAGCAGACCTGAAGTTGAAGTTTATATAGTAGTTAAAGCAGAAGTGAGTATACATCATATAGAGTTAACTGTATACATAGGTCCTAACTTGAATCAAATTTTCATGTTCTTTTACATGATGTGATATTTTATGCTGATGTGTCATGAATGATACCATTTTTTATAATTTTAAAATAGAAATATACTTCGATGTGGAATTAGTATTAAAATCTATAGTGCTGTACTTTAATATTGAAGTATGTGTTACTTACATACAGTGAGCCAAATGTAATGTTTTAGATTCGAGCTGTCATTGTCACTGACAACCTACAAGGTTGCATACATGACATATGTTTGACTATGTGATATAATCCTAGATAAAAAGGTCCAATATGGATACAATTGGTTTCAATCTTATAGAAATAGCATAGCAGAATAATGGTGAACCAGTTCATGAGATTGTAAAGCAACCGGGAGTCATCGAAAATTAGAGAACTGAAGAAGATATGTAATATCCAGCATTTTGTATGTAATATGTCAAAGTCTGTATTTTAATTGTAGTAACTATATTTATTTTTAAAATTAATTGTACACAGTTTATATTACTGCAGTGGTTCAATTATGTGACAAAAATAATTTTTATGAAGATGACATTTAATTTCCTATAAATAGTAGAGTGTGTTATCATTCACTATTATTAACTTCGGCAATCTATAACTCCAGATAATTAAGTAAATGTTTTTGTACTTCCTTGATAATGGAAGTTGTTACTGCTGTAGTTTTTGATTTATGGCTGTTCTGAGACTTAGCTATAACTTATGTGCAATATACTTATATGCATTGAGAATATTTGAATCAAAGATATTATATAATAAGATAAAAAGAAAGAAATTATTAAATAGGACTAATGACTTTAAGATAGTGTAATCAAAACATGTCTTCTGTAGAATTGAAACATACTGCTTCTGTACAACTGTGACCGTCCCAACCAGTCCTACATGTACAAGTGTCAGCTACTGTACAAATACCATAAGTTAGACTGCAATGAGTTTGACATTTAACTGAGTAAATGAATAAACAATGTTATAACTGTAGATCAAATTTTGAGTTACGAAGTGTATAATTAATGAGCACATTTGTACTTATTTAAAATCTTTAGTTAATTAAGTTTACACATGCAGTAACTGTCATTGAAAGTTTAACCAAATATAGTCTACAGAAATGCAATGGCTCTCACCAATGCATTACCATACATTAAATAGATATCTAGTATATAGACATATATGAAACAAAGTATAATAATTAGAATCAATAATATGGATCATTAACAAACAGTATTAGAAAGTAATCAAAATAAGGACTTTTAGCTGTTAATTTTTTTTTAAGAGAGTGGGTGTTTCATAATATAATACACAACACTGCACGTGATTTATAGAGAATGTACAAATGTTGACATAGTACATTAGATTAATTGTTATGTATGATAGTACAAAGTTATCACAGCTGCCTAATTTTATTTCATACACTACATCATTCTTTGAATATTTTGTTAGTGTGCTAGTTTTGACTGATAAGCAATGATGATGAAGCCTTTTCACTGGTTATTGATTTTTCTTTTACAGTTCTTTACAAACCAGTCAAGTAAGTGGAAATATTAGCAGAGACTACAATAATATATATATTTATATACAGTCAGTATTGAGCTTCATTGTACAGAGAGATTCATGGACTTTGATCTAATTAAATACAGAGCAGAGAGAATAGGTATCAGTAGAATTGGGAATGTGTTAGATGACAAAATAAGAATCCTTGAGGAATATCAGTTGAACTGCTCAACAAATATTACTAGTGTTATTGTGGGAGGTGATTTTAGGATACCAAATAATAATCGTCAGTTATTTCCCACCTTTCAAATATGGCGACCTCAAATAGCTAACCCTAACCAATATGATCTTGTTCTAGACAGTGAGAGAACTATATATTATTCAACTAATAATGTCAGTACTAATGGAGTGTTTGAATATCCTCTGAGTCCACCTATACCAGTACAAAGTGGAGATATGTTAGCTATATCACAACCTCCTCAAGAAGACAGTATTTTTAGAGTTTATTACATACAAGGTGTTATTAATTTTGATAGTCATCAAATCAACTTTGGTGTAACAACTGCCGATTTATCTGGTAGTCCAATTAATAATGATTTGGTATTAGTCTATCCTATAACTGGTGAGTTATATCATATATACTAAACTATTGTGATCTGTTATGTAATTAGATGGAGCGTGTGTTAATAGCTCAATAAATGTTACAGTCATCAAGGAGAATGCTCTATTGATACATAAAGTTAGATTGCCAACAGATAGAAGGCAGTATATATATCCAGAGATGAAGTTCACATGTAATGGTAGTGTTACAAAATGGATCTATGGAGCTTTAGATCGAAACAGAGCTACAGGAGACTTACCTGAACTCCAAATATGGCATCAAACTGGTCCTAATAGTTACAATAAACAAGGATATAGTTTAGTTACTGCTAATATATCAATAGCTACTAATGTCTATGAATATTACCCTGTGACTCCACTGGAGTTCCAAGAAGGAGATATATTTGGTGTTCATGTACCTGTGGATTCATCTAGTCAATTATGGTTATATGAACAAAGAAGAAGTGGACCACATAATTTACGTATTAATTCCTATGTAGATTCACCTGCTCCTACAACAATTACTTCAGTACTTGAAACAGCAAATGTAAATGATTTTCCTTTAGTTACCATCATAATAAGTAAGTTTTTAATGATATATACAATTTAATTTTCTTCACTTTAGGTACTATGACATCAAGTGTAATATTTTCTGCAAAACTTGGTAGTACAAATACAATTGAAACCAGTGGTCAGCCTTTGACAGTAACTGAATTTAAACATGCCACAGAGGTCAGTGGTATTCTGTCTTTACATAAAGTTATTGATATTCTATTATCATTTGTTACTCAGACTACAAGCTCAGTCTTCTCTTCTATCTTTTTTTCTTTTACAAGTGTTTCATCATGAGCATTTCTGTCTGTTGTTATTTTGTCCCCAACAGCTCCTACATTGTTAAACAACAATGAGTTAGTAACAACTATTATGTTGCTTTCCTCTTCACCTTCTGTTTCAGGCCTGGAGAAAAAAATTCAAATATTTTAATCTCAGTAGTGAAAGGTATAGTTAGTCATTGCAGGCAACTTGAAAATAATATTTTGGTATTACTACATAATTTGTTGATTTTACATGTACTCACATTTAATTAACATTGTTTTATTAGACACAATATCTCCAACTCCTTCATTATCGGCTGAGACATATCCCACTAATACACAATTACTACTGGCTGTGGTATTACCTGGTATCATTATAGTAGTAATTATTCCATTCATTATTATAATACTGGTGTGTGTATGTGTATTGTTTACTAGATACAGTAAGACAATATCACTAAATGATGATGTCATCACCACAACAGTTGATCCTATCACTTCAACAAACCCTTCATACATTCCTGCAAACAATACTGATCATTATTACGTCAGTGATACTGGACTATATATGGATATTAATGAATCATATAAGGATGTTCTACCACCAACTGTTAAAACTGAGGCAAATCCAGTTTATGGAAAGGGGATCAATGATGATTATATTTAGTTTATTTTCTACAAATATATTTTCTTACATGATAACTATAAAGGCTATGTAATATTAATTCTGTGAAATAAATAATAAAAAAGGCTGAGCTTGGGTAGTAGATTTAGATGATGATGAACATGATGAAAGTGTCATCATGTTCATAATTATTATAAACAGAGGATGTTAGTTTTGGAACAACATTCTAAAAAGGAACTGAATAAAATGCACTATATACCATACAATACTTGATTGAGACTAGCATATAGAGTATTTGGAACAACATTCAAAATAGAATTTGAGTCCTACAATATAAGCTGTCAAAAATGTTATTATATATAAACTGACTTGTTTTGGCTCATAATTTGCTTCTCTTGTTATGTCATAATCCAATGAATCATAACGAGGTGGTGAAGATGTGACAGATCCATAGTCATAAATAACATCATTGTAATCATTGCTTTTTTCTTTATCAGTATATGATGTTTTGTTACGTCCTAGAAAAGGAAGAAAGATGTGACTGAAGTGCTATCAAATATGAGTATTATCTTTCCTTATATAAAAAATATGTGTAGAGTAGACATATATTAAACACATAAAGATAGTATCTATACAAACTACCAAGCATTCATTATAGTTGTACCTGTAGGTTGTAGGCTAAGTAACAAACGATGACAGAGTATCAATAACTTCATATGAAGAGAGAGTACCATTGACCTTTGTGATATACATCATTTTACTTATTACGAATCACCAAAAATTGGAGGACTGGAGAAGATATGTAATATCCTGAAGTTTGTATGTAATATATTAAAGTTATTATTAGTAATATATGTTTTAAATTAATCGTACTTACGCAATAATTTATATGCAACCATTATTATCTATAGGATCTAATATGCTAACATTAGTCGTCCGCCCACGTGATTGTTGCCTAGTAACGAAAGCTGTTTTGTTTGTGTTGCTAGGTTACCCCGCACTTATGAGGTGCTGAAGAACTCGGTAGCCCTGCTTACACGGGAACTGGTAAGTCAGTAGAATTGAATAGCTATTATTTTCTTTAGTGTCCTTGGCCCTTGCTTGGACAGTTCACGTCTAAGGTGCAAGTGCAAGCAGTTTGGCGTATTCTGATAGTATATAGAGTGTGTGTGTTTCACTCAACTTTTATCAACCGAAACTACACGTTTCACCATTGTATGGAATGAAGACTTGTTAACTAGCATATATCAAGGTCATAGTAACCACACATATATATTGCTTTCATATTAACGTAAGTCTTGTACCTAGACTTACGTTAACAGTACAAAAACAGTTATTTGGGAGTACATGCATCATTGACACATGCTAGAGAACACACTGCTTCTGTACAACTGTGACCGTCCCAACCAGTCCTACATGTGCAAGTGTCAGCTACTGTACAAATACCATAAGTTAGACTGCAATGAGTTTGACATTTAACTGAGTAAATATAAGAATAATATTATAACTGTAGTTCAAATTTTGAGTTACGAAGTGTACAATTAATGAGCACATTTGTACTTTTTTAAAATCTTTAGTTAATTAAGTTTACACATGCAGTAACTGCCATTAAAAGTTTAACCAAATATAGTCTACAGAAATGGCTCTCACCAATGTATTACCATACATTAAATAGATATCTAGTATATAGACATATATGAAATAAAGTATAATAATTAGAATCAATAATATGGATCGTTAACAAACAGTATTAGAAGGTAATCAAAATAAGGACTTTTAACTGTTAATTTCTTTTAAGAGAGTGGGTGTTTCATAATATAATACACAACACTACACGTGATTTATAGAGAATGTACAAATGTTGACATAGTACATTAGACTAACTATTATGTAGTACAAAGTTATCATAGCTGTCTAATTGTATTTCATGCACTACATCATTCTTTGAATATTTTGTTACTATGTTAGTTTTGACTGATAAGCAATGATGATGAAGCTTTTTCACTGGTTATTGATTTTACTGGTACAGTTCTTTACAAACCAGTCAAGTAAGTGGAAATATTAGCAGAGACTACAATAATATATATATTTATATACAGTCAGTATTGGGCTTCATTGTACAGAGAGATTCATGGATTTTGATCTCATTAAATACAGAGCAGAGAGAATAGGTATCAGTAGAATTGAGAATGTGTTAGATGACAAAATAAGAATCCTTGAGGAATATCAGTTTAACTGCTCAACAAATATTACTAGTGTTATTGTGGGAGGTGATCTTAGAATACCAAATAATAATCGTCAGTTATTCCCCACCTTTCAAATATGGAGACCTCAAATAGGTAATCCTAACCAATATGATCTTGTTCCAGACAGTGAGAGAACTATATATTATTCAACTAATAATGTCAGTACTAATGGAGTGTTTGAATATCCTCTGAGTCCGCCTATACCAGTACAAAGTGGAGATATGTTAGCTATATCACAACCTCCTCAAGAAGACAGTGTTTTTAGAGTTTATTACATACAAGATGTTATTAATTTTGATAGTCATCAAATCAACTTTGGTGTAACAACTGCCGATTTATCTGGTAGTCCAATTAATAATGACTTGGTATTAGTCTATCCTATAACTGGTGAGTTATATCATATTTACTAAACTATTGTGATTTGTTATGTCATTAGATGGAGCTTGTGTTAATAGTTCAATAAATGTTACAGTCATCAAGGAGAATGCTCTACTGATACATGAAGTTAGATTGCCAGCAGATAGAAGGCAGTATATATATCCTGAGATGAAGTTCTCATGTAATGGTAGTGTTACAAAATGGATCTATGGAGCTTTAGATCAAAACAGAGCTACAGGAGACTTACCTGAACTCCAAATATGGCGTGAAACTGGTCCTAATAGTTATAATAAACAAGGATCTAGTTTAGTTACTGCTAATATATCAATAGCTACTAATGTCTATGAATATTACCCTGTGACTCCACTGGAGTTTCAAGAAGGAGATATATTTGGTGTTCATGTACCTCCGGATTCATCTAGTCAACTATGGCTATATGAACAAAGAATAAGTGGACCACTTAATTTACGTATTAATTCCAATGTAGATTCACCTGCTCCTACAACAATTAATTCAGCACTTAGAACAGTAGGTACAAATGATTTTCCTTTAGTTACCATCATAATAAGTAAGTTTTTAGCAATATATACAATTTAATTTTCTTCACTTTAGGTACTATGACATCAAGTGTAATATTTTCTGCACAACTTGGTAGTGCAAGTACAATTGAAACCAGTGGTCAGCCTTTGACAGTAACTGAATTTATACATGTCACAGAGGTCAGTGCTATTTTGTCTTTACATGAAGTTATTGATATTCTATTATCATTTGTTACTCAGACTACAAGCTCAATCTTCTCTTCTATCTTTTTTTCTTTTACAAGTGTTTCATCATCAGCATTTCTGTCTGTTGTTATTTTGTCCCCAACAGCTCCTACATTGTTAAACAACAATGAGTTAGTAGCAACTATTATGTTGCTTTCCTCTTCACCTTCTGTTTCAGGCCTGGAGAAGAAAGTTCAAATATTTTAATCTCAGTCTCAGTAGTGAAAGGTATAGTTAGTCATTGCAGGCAATTTGAAAATAATATTTTGCTATTACTACATAATTTGTTGATTTTACATGTACTCACATTTAATTAACATTGTTTTATTAGACACAATATCTCCAACTCCTTCATTATCTGCTGAGACATATCCCACTAATACACAATTACTACTGGCTGTGGTATTACCTGGTATCATTATAGTAGTAATTATTCCATTCATTATTATAATACTGGTGTGTGTATGTGTATTGTTTACTAGATACAGTAAGACAATATCACTAAATGATGATGTCATCACCACAACAGTTGATCCTGTCACTTCAACAAACCCTTCATACATTCCTGCTAACAATACTGATTATTATTATGTCAATGATACTGGACTATATATGGATATTAATGAATCATATAAGGATGTTCTACCACCAACTGTTAAAACTGAGGCAAATCCAGCTTATGGAAAGGGGATCAATGATGATTATATTTAGTTTATTTTCTACAAATATATTTTCTTAGATAATAACTATAAAGGCTATATAATATCAATTCTGTGAAATAAATAATAAAAAGGCTGAGCTTGGGTAGTAGATTTAGATCTTATCACATGTTAATTGGACTGCTTACATCTTTTTAGTATGTGTAGCTTTTAGTAAAAGTAACTTTAATTATATATCTAATTAATGAAAGCTATGAAATGGTTTCAACAATTAATAAACTCTTAGAAAAGTGATGACACTGTCCTATTAGGAGGAAGAGATAGACTGGACCTAATGGAGACAAATCAAGACCCTAACACTGAAATTAATTATATTAGACAGTCTCTTGTATGAAGGTACTTTAATGATAGACAGGTTGTATAGATACTATACTCCTCCATATAAATAAGTTGTCTACTCTGCTTTCCTTTCTATAGTAGTATGAGATGACATAACCCCTTCATAGCCCTGCATATCTCAATTACCACTTTGAATTACAATCAGTTGACAAGTCTTAACCATGACAGATCAGAACATGAATATATTAGGATAGCACATACTTTTTTAATCTAGGCCTCAATTTTACTAATCTAACCTTTCTATATAGCACGATGCTTTCTTTTGGATTTATTTTTGTTGTGTAGTGAAGGACTTGACTTTTAGCTGTTAATTTCTTTTTAAGAGAGTGGGTGTTTCATAATATGATACACAACACTGCATATGATTTATAGAGAATGTACAAATGTTGACATAGTACATTAGACTAACTGTCATGTATGATAGTACAAAGTTATCATAACTGTCTAATTGTATTTCATACACTACATCATTCTCCGAATATTTTGTTAGTGTGTTAGTTTTGGCTGATAAGCAATGATGATGAAGCCTTTTCACTGGTTATTGATTTTTCTTTTACAGTTCTTTACAAACCAATCAAGTAAGTGGAAATATTAGCAGAGACTAGAATAATATATATATTTATATACAGTCAGTATTGGGCTTCATTGTACAGAGAGATTCATGGATTTTGATCTCATTAAATACAGAGCAGAGAGAATAGGTATCAGTAGAATTGGGAATGTGTTAGATGACAAAATAAGAATCCTTGAGGAATATCAGTTCAACTGCTCAACAAATATTACTAGTGTTATTGTGGGAGGTGATCTTAGGATACCAAAAAATATTCGTCAGTTATTTCCCACCTTTCAAATATGGAGACCTCAAATAGGTAATCCTAACCAATATGATCTTGTTCCAGACAGTGAGAGAACTATATATTATTCAACTAATAATGTCAGTACTAATGGAGTGTTTGAATATCCTCTGAGTCCACCTATACCAGTACAAAGTGGAGATATGTTAGCTATATCACAACCTCCTCAAGAAGACAGTATTTTTAGAGTTTATTACATACGAGGTGTTACTAATTTTGATAGTCATCAAATCAACTTTGGTTTACCAACTGCTAATTTATCTGGTAGTCCAAATAATAATGATTTGGTATTAGTCTATCCTATAACTGGTGAGTTATATCATATTTACTAAACTATTGTGATTTGTTTAATAATTAGATGGAGCTTGTGTTAATAGTTCAATAAATGTTACAGTCATCAAGGAGAATGCTCTATTGATACATAATGTTAGATTGCCAACAGATGAAAGACAGTATATATATCCAGAGATGAAGTTCTCATGTAATGGTAGTGTTACAAAATGGATCTATGGAGCTTTAGATCAAAACAGATCTACAGGAGACTTACCTGAACTTCAAATATGGCGTCAAACTGGTCCTAATAGTTACAATAAACAAGGATCAAGTTTAGTTACTGCTAATATATCAATAGCTACTAATGTCTATGAATATTACCCTGTGACTCCACTGGAGTTTCAAGAAGGAGATATATTTGGTGTTCATGTACCTCTGGATTCATCTAGTCAATTATGGCTATATGAACAAAGAAGAAGTGGACCACTTAATTTACGTATTAATTCCAGTGTAGATTCACCTGCTCCTACAACAATTAATTCAGCACTTAGAACATTAAATGCAATTGATTTTCCTTTAGTTACCATCATAATAAGTACGTTTTTAGTAATATATACAATTTAATTTTCTTCACTTTAGGTACTATGACATCAAGTGTAATATTTTCTACAAAAATCAGTAATTCAAGTACAATTGAAACCAGTGGTCAACCTTTGACATCAAGTGAAATAATATCTAACAAGATTACAAGCATCAGTACAATTGGAACCAGTGGTAAGTTATTGACAATGGTATTCTCTCTTCATATGAAGTTATATTGATACACTGTCATCGTTTGTTACTTAGCCTACAACCTTAGTAATCTTTTCTATTCTTTTAGCTCTTACAAATTTTTCATCAACATCATTGTCTTTTGTTACTTTCATAGTTCCTACATTGATAAGCAATCATGAGTTAATATCAACCATTATGTTACTTTCCTCTTCACCTTCTGCTCCTGGAGGAGAAAGTTCAAAGATAATAAACTCTGTTCCAGTCATTGCTGGAGTTGTGGGCTGTGTTATAGTTTTACTAACAATTGTATTAATTAGTGTCATTTTGATATTTATTAAACGAAGGAGACAAAAAGGAAGAGTGGATCTATCAGGAGGAAGAAATGGAATAGAATTTACAAATCAATTATATATGGATGTCTATCAAGAGAAACCAGTTCAGAGTACTGATTTTGCCTTTGGAAATCCCTTATATACAGGTACAACTATAATGAATGGTAGTTTGTATAGATACTATCTTTATGTGTTTAATATATGTCTACTCTACACACAATTTCTACATAAGGAAAGATAATACTTATACTTGATAGCACTGCAGTTACATCTTTCTTCCTTTTCTAGGATGTAACAAAACATCATATACTGATAAAGAAAAAGGCAATGGTTACAATGTTGTTTATGACTATGCATCTGTCACATCTTCACCACCTCCTTATGATTCATTGGATTATGACATAACAAGAGAAGCCAATTATGAGCCAAAACAAGTCAGTTTATATATAATAACATTTTTGACAGCTTATATTGTAGGACTCAAATTCTATTTTGAATGTTGTTCCAAATACTCTATATGCTAGTCTCAATCAGGTATTGTATAGTATATAGTGCATTTTATTCAGTTCCTTTTTAGAATGTTGTTCCAAAACTAGCATCCTCTGTTTGTAATAATTATGAACATGATGACACTTTACGACAGAGTCTGTGTGTACCTACTCCAGTAAGTATTACTGTATAACTAAGGCTAGTGTTCACTCTTCACTATTGTACAGAATGAAAGGAGTCAAATTACAGACAGTGGACATGATAACATTGATTGTGTTTATGACAAACTATGGAATATACAAGTACTATCAATTAAAATGATATTGTTATTATTGTGATTATTATAGAATTCAAATTCTCTACCACAAACTACCAGTCCAGATTCAAATTTTGAAATAGAACAATATTACTGGGAGCCTGAAACAGATATTAGTAGTATTTATCAACAACTGTCATCTAAAAAGTATCGAGAGATTTTACGCCAACAAATTGAGTAAGTTAGTAACAAGAGTATTATTTCAAATGAGAGCTTACATTTATAGGATTACTGGTGAATTAGGATCTGGACAATTTGGTATTGTTGTTAAAGGAAAATGGCAGTCTAAGGATGTTGCAATTAAATCTTTAAAAGATGATGCATTAGAGGAAGACAAAGTGAAGTTTCTACAAGAGGCAGCCATTATGGGTCAGTTTTATCATCCTAATATTGTCAAGTTACATGGAGTGGTCACTATCGGAGAACCAGTGAGTTAATAAAAGAGAGTTAACTTTTACTACATTATAACAATACAGATAATGATAGTGTTAGAATTAATATCTGGTGGAGATTTGAGACATTATCTTAATTCACTTTGTCCAGAGTACGTCTTGTATAACATAATTATTATAGAATGTATCATTATCAACATTGTAGACCAGGAGAGGCCATTCCATCTCTTCTGCCAATAATTCTACTCAGTTTCTGTCGTCAGATTGCCTCAGGTATGGAATATCTGTCAAAGAAATGCTTTGTACACAGAGACCTGGCAGCAAGGAATGTACTAGTGACTGAACAGGGTATTTGTAAGGTATAATATAGTAGATATAATTAGAATGGATTTATTATTTTGTGTATAGATTGCAGACTTTGGTATGTCCAGAGATTTACAAGATGAGAACTATTATGTCTCACATGCTTTGATGATTCCTATCAAATGGACAGCTCCTGAAGTCAGTACATTACTAATATTATGTATCAGTTATATTGTAAATTGTATAACTACAGGCCTTACATTTTAAACGATACTCCACTGCTAGTGATGTGTGGAGTTTTGGAGTAGTACTCTATGAGATATGGAGTCTAGGACACAAACCATTTGAGAATTATAGCAATCAAGAGGTAAACACATATCTAAAACAGTAGATAATAAGTAACAAGTTCTTTTATTGTTTTAGTGTTTGAGTTTAGTAGATTCTGGTTATCGTCTTCCTCCTCCTCCTGGTTGTCCCAGACCTATCTATAAGATGATGATACAATGTTGGTAAGAGTGTCTGTATTATACTACTACTAATTATGTGTACATTAATAACAGGCATCCAGAAACTTCTAGTCGTCCTACATTTCTCAAGTTGGTATCAGATCTATCTCAAGTTGATGTTGAACTTCTCAGTGGTCCATTGTCTAATGAAGACAAAACCTGTAGTCTAGAGAGTCCAGTATTGGGAGGTCCACTAGATACTGGACATAACCTCTATGTAGATTTACAGAAAACGTATTTGTAACTATGTTCTATATTTAAATGTAATGACAAGTCTAATCATGTTTGAATTTTGTTCTTAAGTATTAATAACTAGCTGTACTAATTTTAAAATGTAACTTATCAAAACTGAAAATCCTAAATCTACCTACCTCAAAAGTCTTTAAATGAATTAAGTGATGAACGTTAGGTAACTACATTAACTTAGTTTCATTTTTTAATCTTGAGTTGCTATCATGATAGTTTTATTAACATAATTATTGTCATTTTACTGTTTATATTGTGGTAAGGGATTAAAAAGAATGATTTTCTGTATCAGGATGAACTGATGTAGTGAATCTTACAATGATAAAAAGAAATCACATGATACCTCTGTCTTCTGAGTTTAGAGAGAATCTCTTATATACAGATACTACAATAACAAGTATTTACTATGCATATCCATATAAAAAGTGTAAACTCTACTTCCATTGCTATGTAAGGACTGTATGACCTTGTACGCTTTAGAGCTTTTCATTTATGAAAATTTATGAAAATCCATATAGTCTTTATTGTCAGATCTTTATTTCCAATTATATAGAGTGTGATACTACTGACATGACTATTCTAGGTACCACTAACATTCCTCTTTTGACTCAATATGTCTTTATGTGGTTACATTGACCAATATGTGTGTGTGTGTGTGTGTGTATGTATGTATGTATGTATGTATGTATGTATATATATGAGAGATTTCTTCTTATTTGTTCATGTTCTCTGCTGACAGAAAAAAACTGAAGTAATGAAAAACAATTGTAAGGTCTATTGTTATACACTTTACAATATAACTGATATGTAACATTAGTAATGTACTGACTTCACTAGCATTAAACAATTATGACCTCATTTGCAATAAAGGAACACTTCTGACAAAACATTTGTGATGTGATTTATGAAAAAGGATCACTGTTAAAATACCTCAAAAACAGTTTTGTATACGTATATGCAGTTACCATGAACAGTTGTGTATATATAGCAGTTGTATGTATACAAAACTGTTTTTGAGGTGTTTTAACAGTGATTCTTTTTCATAAATGAACAATTGTTCATATCCCAGATGTCGACAATAATAATAGTCAACTATGTCTATGGACTACTCAATCTACAAATTATTTAGTGAAATAAATTCACCTGCTCCTTCTACAATAAATAGAATACTTACAACAGATGAGGCAAATAATTTTCCTCTAGTCACAGTCATAATAAGTATTTTAATATAATATATACTACTATTTTCACTTCTGTCTGTTAACAATATTTATACTTGAAAATTATATTTTAATGCATTGTGAAGATATTCCTTAAACACTATCCTCAGTTTTTATCTAACTGAACACTCTTTTACTTTAGACTTCTTAATGAGAATATTTGCTTCATACAACTGTCACAACAAAGGGTTATGCTTTAGATATTCTGGCTATTATGTAAGGATTTCCATACTGCCATTACTACTTTGGGTTTGTTTGAGATGTTTTTACTTCTATCCTTACTTTTAATGATGTTTTAGAAATTTTTATTTACTTGTGCATTATAATACAAACTTACTACTTTATTAACATCGACAACACTTTTACACACTACGCAGTGTGATCTTAGAATAAGTCACTTAAACCTCTCAGATAAAAGGTTTCTACCAATGAATGTATCTTTTAAATACCTAAGAAATCTATAAATGTTTAAATATTAGTATAATTTAAGGACAAGATTTGGTTGTAACCTGGTACTGTAACATCGAAACATTTCATAAAATTTATGTTATAGCATGATATTGATCTCATGCACTCCTAACACTAGTAATGTACTACAAGGAGAAACTTTTGTCTGTTCTATTAAATTAAGATAAGTGAGACACTACAATGTAGACTGTAACAACAGAGACAGAATCAATTGGTGGCCCTGTACATGAAATGTGATTTTTAATGCTGCGTCAACTTATTCTTAGTCTTATATACAAATCTTACAACCAAGACATTTTACTCATATGTTATGGGGTTAGCTTGGAATGGGGAAGACTGCAAATGGAAGTGACATGCAAGACTACCAGTCTGGAAACTATGAAAATAGCTCTTACTTATTCCAACATAGCTTAGGGCTTCAATTAGTATACAGTATTCTACTGTTTATTTTGTATGATAAATGCTATTATACTATATACACAAAACCATGTTGTAAGGTCAGTTATCTTGCATGTAACTTTGTACTTGATAATTGATATAAAATAATGATTTTAGTCTTGCATGCTCCATGGCAAAATGATACTTATTTATAGGCAAACTGATATTTTACCACCTTAGTAGGCAAAATGAGAGTAGATATTATGAAATGTATACCAATGGAATAGTAAATGAATCAATGAATAAATAGATGATGCATGTATGAATGAATGAATGGAGAATGTAAATACTATAAAGAGTCCTTGGTGTTTGGACAAGATAATTTTAGTACTGTACTCTTCATTAAGAAAACTTTATAACAACAATGTATTGATGTAACCCTTCGGCAAAGACAATTCAATCATTGTAAAATACATTTTGTTCCATGAATGATATTATTGTGAGTAAACTAAGTCAGTGAACAACTTAATAGAAGAGGAAAGAATGAGGGAGAATTAGAAGATGGTCTAAAAATGGGGCAAGTGTATTACCTCTTACTTGTATATTGTGGTTTTATAAAAAAGATTGTTATACAAGATAAAATTGTATATCACAAATAAATAACTTTGGGCTCTTGGAACTGAGTATCATGTAACCACCACACTGTAGTACCCTCCATACCTACAATGAATACTAGTTTATTGTTACTACTGTATACAATAAGATATAATCAGCTTCTTCCATAGCATTCCACAAAAAATAACATGATTCATCAGAAAGACATTCAAACTAGAGTTTGTCACTAAATAATACAAAGTTTCTACTATACATAATATTAATATTATTTTTATTAATGAGGTCATCATTACATATATGATTTCTTAATACATGTATCTTTAGAATATTGTATTAAAAGAATTGACACAATAGTGTATCTCAACCGGTAAGTTTTTACGTCTGCACACTGTCTGTGAGAGCATAATTTTGCCACATAACACGTACCCTATGGACCATGTCGTGTACTCCATCATATATTATGTTGAGGTCTGGTAATCTAGTGGGTGTTTCTTGAAGTCACTTATTGATTGATATAGCATCAAATAAGCTCTATATATACAATTATCCCATTTTGTCATACAATACTTAACAGCTTTCTCATTAATCATAGAACATTATCGAGGACATGATGAAGGTAATTTAGGAGAGGGGAGATCATTATATAAACAGTAACAAGATAAACAGTTAGAGATATCATAACCTCCAGGATAACCAAGATTAATACAGTAATACCTTGTAGAGAAGATGCACTATATATTAAAAGGAAAGAAAATAACCCGATTACATAATGGACATGGACACTGATCTTTATAACAACATCTCGTATTTGTAGTATCAAGTATCTAAATTAAGTAGTCAAATGAGTGACGTATTTCATTGGAATATTAAGTATTAAGAAGCTAGCAGGAGTCTTTACTTTGGTAGTAACAGCTATGTAAATGTCTTTACAATTATATCATTATTATTGAGCTTACACTTTATTTAGGGTATCCACTGTCATGTGACTGTTCTATTATAAGTTCATAACTTATTTGTAATTTTGTACAGTATGACATTTACATCGTGGTTTACAATATGGCACACAAACATGTAGAATTTGTAAAGAGTATTATTCATATATATGTACATGATCTGCAACAAGACTTAAAGATTTTTCATCTTTCCTCACAATACACTATGAAAAAAAAAGAGTGAGACAACAGTACATGTAGTCAGTATATTATTATAATATTTAGATGTAGACTGTAGCACTCACAAACTTTCATTTCAATATCTTCATCAGGTCTATAGATAGACAGTATATGAGTTAACAAAAAGTAACAGAAGTTTAACAACTAACGTACTGTTTGCTCCTTTAATTGTATTAATTCCTAAAGTTTTGAGTCTGCAAAAGCAAAAATTACTAATAATTAAAACATTATATGTTTTACATACTGTCTGACATAAAATAATAGCAGTATATTGATGATGGAACAAATCATCACTACAATCAACAGTATACCAACTAGAACACTCAGTCCAGTAATAGTACTACTGGTAGATGAAGTGACTGCAGAGACATTATAAACATAGAGATATATATTGATATTCTACATACCTTTATCAGTAGTACCTTTTTTTGAGGAGATATTATTGATACAGTTTTATGGATGGTAACACTTGACTAGAACTCACTGGAAAAAATAAAAACAACAACAATAGTATAGTTTTTATCATTGGGCTAAATTTATCACTAGGAGAACAATTGCAATTTAACAGATAATTAGTCTACCTTATCTCATATGTGATAAGGGGATAGTTTACAGAAATATAATGGCTTTTAGCTGTTAATTTCTCTTTAAGAGACTGGGTGTATCATGATATAACACACAACACTGGACATGATTTATACTCAGGCACCTATTGTAAACTGTATGAAGAAATCATTTTTAGGATTTATTGGTCAGTGATTTGAACTGATGCTGTAATCGTTGTCTCCCTCTTGAATTGAAAATACACTCTTTGCAGTAAATACCTGATTCGAAGAGAGAACAACTAGCATCAGCAGTAATTTCTGTCTCACAAGAATCACCAGTCCAGCCACTGTCACAGGTACACACATCTGGCTGGTTACATATCCCATTAACACATGCATCCTGATGAACAAATAGCAGTGTCATATATTGATCCTGTCCATTGGTTGGCACAAAAACAGTTATTGGGGAGTACAAGCATCATTGACACATGCTGGAGAACACACTGCTTCTGTACAACTGTGACTGTCCCAACCAGTCCTACATGTGCAAGTGTCAGCTACTGTACAAATACCATAAGTTAGACTGCAATGAGTTTGACATATAATTGAGTAAATGTAGGAAAAATGTTATAACTGTAGTTCAAATTTTGAGTTACGAAGTGTATAATTAATGAGCACATTTGTACTTCCTTAAAATCTTTAGTTAATTACGTTTACACATGCAGTAACTGCATTTAAAAGTTTAACCAAATATAGTCTACAGAAATGTAATGGCTCTCACCAATGTATTACCATACATTAAATAGATATCTAGTATATAGACACATATGAAATAAAATATAATAATTAGAATCAATAATATGGATCATTAACAAACAGTATTAGAAAGTAGTCAAAATAAGGACTTTTAGCTGTTAATTTCTTTTTAAGAGAGTGGGTGTTTCATAATATAATACACAACACTGCACGTGATTTATAGAGAATGTACAAATGTTGACATAGTACATTAGACTAACTGTTATGTATGATAGTACAAAGTTATCATAACTGCATGTTTAATTGTATTTCATACACTAACTACATCATTCTTTGAATATTTTGTTAGTGTGTTAGTTTTGACTGATAAGCAATGATGATGAAGTCTTTTCACTGGTTATTGATTTTTCTTTTACAGTTCTTTACAAACCAGTCAAGTAAGTGGAAATATTAGCAGAGACTAGAATAATATATATATTTATATACAGTCAGTATTGGGCTTCATTGTACAGAGAGATTCATGGACTTTGATCTAATTAAATACAGAGCAGAGAGAATAGGTATCAATAGAATTGGGAATGTGTTAAATGACAAAATAAGAATCCTTGAGGAATATCAGTTCAACTGCTCAACAAATATTACTAGTGTTATTGTGGGAGGTGATCTTAGAATACCAAATAATAATCGTCAGTTATTTCCTACCTTTCAAATATGGAGACCTCAAATAGGTAATCCTAACCAATATGATCTTGTTCTAGACAGTGAGAGAACTATATATTATTCAACTAATAATGTCAGTACTAATGGAGTGTTTGAATATCCTCTGACTCCACCTATACCAGTACAAAGTGGAGATATGTTAGCTATATCACAACCTCCTCAAAAAGACAGTATTTTTAGAGTTTATTACATACAAGGTGTTATTAATTTTGATAGTCATCAAATCAACTTTGGTTTACCAACTGCTGATTTATCTGGTAGTCCAATTAATAATGACTTGGTATTAGTCTATCCTATAACTGGTGAGTTATATCATATATACTAAACTATTGTGATTTGTTATGTAATTAGATGGAGCTTGTGTTAATAGCTCAATAAATGTTACAGTCATCAAGGAGAATGCTCTATTGATACATGAAGTTAGATTGCCAGCAGATAGAAGACAGTATATATATCCAGAGATGAAGGTCTCGTGTAATGGTAGTGTTACAAAATGGATCTATGGAGCTTTAGATCAAAACAGATCTACAGGAGACTTACCTGAACTCCAAATATGGCGTCAAACTGGTCCTAATAGTTACAATAAACAAGGATCTAGTTTAGTTACTGCTAATATATCAATAGCTACTAATGTCTATGAATATTACCCTGTGACTCCACTGGAGTTTCAAGAAGGAGATATATTTGGTGTTCATGTACCTCTGGATTCATCTAGTCAATTATGGTTATATGAACAAAGAATAAGTGGACCACTTAATTTACGTATTAATTCCAATGTAGATTCACCTGCTCCTATAACAATTAATTCAGCACTTAGAACAGTAAATGCAATTGATTTTCCTTTAGTTACCATCATAATAAGTAAGTTTTTAATGATATATACTATTTAATTTTCTTCACTTTAGGTACTATGACATCAAGTGTAATATTTTCCAC
This sequence comes from Xestospongia muta, assembly GCA_963693285.1. Classification (NCBI taxonomy): domain Eukaryota; kingdom Metazoa; phylum Porifera; class Demospongiae; order Haplosclerida; family Petrosiidae; genus Xestospongia; species Xestospongia muta. The sequence goes on from OY848917.1 coordinate 19,122,028, forward strand.
AAAAATCAGTAATTCAAGTACAATTGAAACCAGTGGTCAACCTTTGACATCAAGTGAAATAATATCTAACAAGATCACAAGCATCAGTACAATTGGAACCAGTGGTAAGTCTTTGACAATAAGTAAAATAATGTATATCACAAAGGTCAATGGTACTCTCTCTTCATATGAAGTTATATTGATACACTGTCATCGTTTGTTACTTAGCCTACAACCTTAGTAATCTCTTCTATTCTTTTAGCTTTTACAAATTTTTCATCAACATTGTTGTCTTTTGTTACTTTGCCTTTCATAGTTCCTATATTAATAAGCAATCATGAGTTAATATCAACCATTTAAGAATTATAGAATGAGTGAACCACTTAATTTACGTATTAATTCCAATGTAGATTCACCTGCTCCTACAACAATTAATTCAGCACTTAGAACAGTAAGTGCAAATGATTTTCCTTTAGTTACCATCATAATAAGTAAGTTTTTAGTAATATATACAATTTAATTTTCTTCACTTTAGGTACTATGACATCAAGTGTAATATTTTCTACAAAAATCAGTAATTCAAGTACAATTGAAACCAGTGGTCAACCTTTGACATCAAGTGAAATAATATCTAACAAGATCACAAGCATCAGTACAATTGGAACCAGTGGTAAGTCTTTGACAATGGTATTCTCTCATCATATGAAGTTATATTGATACACGGTCATCGTTTGTTACTTAGCCTACAACCTTAGTAATCTCTTTTATTCTTTTATCTCTTGAAAATGTTTCATCAATATTGTTGTCTTTTGTTACTTTGTCTTTCATAGTTCCTACATTGATAAGCAATGATGAGTTAATATCAACCATTATGTTATTTTCCTCTTCACCTTCTGCTCCTGATGGAGAAAGTTCAAAGATAATAAACTCTGTTCCAGTCATTGCTGGAGTTGTGGGCTGTGTTATAGTTTTACTAACAATTGTATTAATTAGTGTCATTTTGATATTTATTAAACGAAGGAGACAAAAAGGAAGAGTGGATCTATCAGGAGGAAGAAATGGAATGGAATTTACAATGACAAATCAATTATATATGGATGTCTATCAAGAGAAACCAGTTCAGAGTACTGATCTTGCCTTTGGAAATCCCTTATATACAGGTACAACTATAATGAATGGTAGTTTTTATAGATACTATGTTTATATGTTTAATATATGTCTACTCTACACACATTTTCTATATAAGGAAAGATAATACTCATACTTGATAGCACTGCAGTCACATCTTTCTTCCTTTTCTAGGATGTAACAAAACATCATATACTGATAAAGAAAAAAGCAACGATTACATTGATGTTGTTTATGACTATGCATCTGTCACATCTTCACCACCTCCTTATGATTCATTGGATTATGACATAACAAGAGAAGCCAATTATGAGCCAAAACAAGTCAGTTTATATATAATAACATTTTTGACAGCTTATATTGTAGGACTCAAATTCTATTTTGAATGTTGTTCCAAATACTCTATATGCTAGTCTCAATCAGGTATTGTATAGTATATAGTGCATTTTATTCAGTTCCTTTTTAGAATGTTGTTCCAAAACTAACATCCTCTGTTTGTAATAATTATGAACATGATGACACTTTACGACAGAGTCTATGTGTACCTACTCCAGTAAGTATTACTGTATAACTAAGGCTAGTGTTTACTCTTCACTATTGTACAGAGTGAAAGAAGTCAAATTACAGACAGTGGACATGATAACATTGATTGTGTTTATGACAAACTATGGAATATACAAGTACTATCAATTAAAGTGATATTGTTATTGTTATGATTATTATAGAATTCAAATTCTCTACCACAAACTACCAGTCCAGATTCAAATTTTGAAATAGAACAATATTACTGGGAGCCTGAAACAGATATTAGTAGTATTTATCAACAGCTGTCATCTAAAAAGTATCGAGAGATTTTACGCCAACAAATTGAGTAAGTTAGTAACAAGAGTATTATTTCAAATGAGAGCTTACATTTATAGGATTACTGGTGAATTAGGATCTGGACAATTTGGTACTGTTGCTAAAGGAAAATGGCAGTCTAAGGATGTTGCAATTAAATCTTTAAAAGATGATGCATTAGAGGAAGACAAAGTGAAGTTTCTACAAGAGGCAGCCATTATGGGTCAGTTTTATCATCCTAATATTGTCAAGTTACATGGAGTGGTCACTATCGGAGAACCAGTGAGTTAATAAAAGAGAGTTAACTTTTATTACATTATAACAATACAGATAATGATAGTGTTAGAATTAATATCTGGTGGAGATTTGAGACATTATCTTAATTCACTTTGTCCAGAGTACGTCTTGTATAACATAATTATTATAGAATGTATCATTATCAACATTGTAGACCAGGAGAGGCCATTCCATCTCTTTTGCCAATAATTCTACTCAGTTTCTGTCGTCAGATTGCCTCAGGTATGGAATATCTGTCAAAGAAATGCTTTGTACACAGAGACCTGGCAGCAAGGAATGTACTAGTGACTGAACAGGGTATTTGTAAGGTATGATATAGTAGATATAATTAGAATAGATTTATTGTTTTGTGTACAGATTGCAGACTTTGGTATGTCCAGAGATTTACAAGATGAGAACTATTATGTCTCACATGCTTTGATGATTCCTATCAAATGGACAGCTCCCGAAGTCAGTACATTACTAATATTATGTATCAGTTATATTGTAAATTGTATAACTACAGGCCTTACATTTTAAACGATACTCCACTGCTAGTGATGTGTGGAGTTTTGGAGTAGTACTCTATGAGATATGGAGTCTAGGACACAAACCATTTGAGAATTATAGCAATCAAGAGGTAAACATATATCTAAAGCAGTACATAATAAGTAACAAGTTCTTTTATTGTTTTAGTGTTTGAGTTTAGTAGATTCTGGTTATCGTCTTCCTCCTCCTCCTGGTTGTCCCAGACCTATCTATAAGATGATGATACAATGTTGGTAAGGGTGTCTGTATCATATTACTACTAATTATGTGTACATCAATGACAGGCATCCAGAAACTTCTAGTCGTCCTACATTTCTCAAGTTGGTATCAGATCTATCTCAAGTTGATGTTGAACGTCTCAGTAGTCCATTGTCTAATGAAGACAAAACCTGTAGTCTAGAGAGTCCAGTATTGGGAGGTCCACTAAATACCGGACATAACCTTTATATAGATTTACAGAAAATGTATTTGTAACTATGTTCTATATTTAAATGTAATGACAAGTCTAATCATGTTTGAATTTTGTTCTTAAGTATTAATAACTAACTGTTTCAGTTTTAAAATGTAACTTATCAAAACTGAAAATCCTAAATCTACCTACCTCAAAAGTCTTTAAATGAATTAAATGAATTAAGTGATGAAAGTACTAATGTACTAATGTACTGACTTCACTAGCATTAAACAATTATGACCTCATTTGCAATGAAGGAACACTTCTGACAAAACATTTGTGATGTGATTTATGAAAAAGGATGACTGTTAAAATACCTCAAAAACAGTTTTGTATACATATATGCAGTTACCATGAACAGTTGTGTATATATAGCAGTTGTATGTATACAAAACTGTTTTGAGGTGTTTTAACAGTGATTCTTTTTCATAAATGAACAATTGTTCATAACCCTGACAATAATAATAGTCAACTATGTCTATGGACTACTCAATCTACAAATTAATAGTGAAATAAATTCACCTGCTCCTTCTACAATAAATAGAATACTTACAACAGATGAGACAAATAATTTTCTTCTAGTCACAGTCATAACAAGTATGTTAATATAATATATGCTACTATTTTCACTTCTGTCTGTTAACAATTTTTAAACTTGAAAATTATATTTTAATGCATTGTGAATATATTCCTTAAACACTATCCTCAGTTTTTATCTAACTGAACACTCTTTTACTTTAAACTTCTTAATGAGAATATTTGCTTCATAGAACTGTCACAACAAAGTGTTATGCTTTTGATATTCTGGCTATTATGTAAGAATGTCCATACTCCCATCCCTACTTTGGGTTTATTTGAGATGTTCTTAATTTCATCCTTACATTTAATGTTTTTTTAGAAATTTTTATTTACTTGTGCATTATAACACAAACTTACTACTTTATTAACATAGACAACACTTTTACACACAGCATAATGTGATCTTAGAATAAGTCACTTAAACCACTCAGATAAAAGGTTTCTACCAATTAATGTATCTTTTAAATACCTAAGAAAGCTATAAATGTTTAAATATTAGTATAATTTAGGGACAAGATTTGGTTGCAACCAGATACTGTAACATCGAAATATTTCATAAAATTTGTCATAGCATGATATTGAGCTCATGCACCTCTACAATAGTAATGTACTATAAGGCAGAAACTTTTGTTTCTGCCTTCTCCAACATTGTTCAGTATATTAGTTAGTGTACAGTAAGGTATTTATTTAGTTTATGTGATAAATGATATTATACTATGCACAAAACCACATCATTAAGGTCAGTTTGGGTCAATTTTGTCATGATCAGTCAAATAATATATATAATTATATATAATGCATGAATTTGAAATACATGTGGTAATTTTTATGGTCTAGACTTTCTAAGTGGTGGAGCAATGGTTTTTGTATAAATTTCTATTAAAAATGTATTTCTGGTCATAGCTATATTTACACTGCCTTTGTTTTTCAATCTGGCATGAGTCCTGTGTTTACATACATCAAAGTCATATAGAGAGCTGAGCATCAAAAATATCACATTTATGGCAAAGATACTTTTCTACAATTCCAATAAAGTCAATATTAATTTGGACATTCCATTATTATAACTTACGCCAAATGATCACGTGCATAATTAACTAGGTAGTATATACAAAGTATCCAGATATCGTCATTCGAGTATACACTTCTCGAGACTCGCCCAATAGGCAAGGCCGGATGTCCGTGTCACTCCTTGTCAGGACTGATTTACAGAAATTTCTATACTCTTTGTTGTAACTGAGCTGTTTACTTAACGCCACTACTCACTGTCAGAGAATCATGGCTGAAGCAACTACTAAGACAGAAGGGTTTTATGAAGGTAATTAACCATTAATTAAATTAAAACTAAGAATATTTTTGTGCAAAAGCAATTCCAAACAGATTACATTTAATTCAATAAAATTAAACCAAGCAGCACTGTACTTTAATATTTTGAGCATTGCGAGTCAATGTAATGTTTTAGAATTTGTTATTTAGTTAATGTTATATTATATTTTATGTATACACAATAGACTGTCATATTGTTTATGTGGACTATATATCTTTAACACAGAACATTATTCACAATATGATGAGAGTGTACAAAGTCTTCAAAAGCCTGATACTGATAACCTACAAGGATGTGTTCATGCTCTATGTTCCACTATGAGATATAACCCTACACAAGAAGGTCCTGGGCCCAGTACTACAGGTGTCATATGTGTTTATACAGAAGAGCACAACATCAATGCCATTGGTTTCAAACTTATTGAAATAGTACAACAGGATATCAAGTACAAAACTGAGAGTGATACTCTGGCAGGAAAATATGCACACACAGGTGATGGAAAAGTTACCATCAAAACGATTTTCTGGAACAATGGGAGACCGTCCTTTGTATGCGAGGGTAAGCCATGCTATGGAACATCCAGATACAAGGAGGATATATGGCATCTTAATGTTGTTGAGGCTCCTAAAGAATTTATTCCACAAGAAATCTTTGGAAGGTGGATTCTAGAGCTGGAAAATGAAGAGCTGAGTCCATTATGGCACATTTTAAAGGACAAAATCGAATGTAAGACTGACAACCTTGGAGTTGCTGCAATGGTATGTCCTCCAAAAAGAAATCGAAGGTCTGCAGAAGAACAAGTTCTTTTTCACTTGTACGTTGGCAAGGAATGGAAAGATTCGGTTGGTTATAAATTAATTGATTTGGTGGAAACAGATATAATGTTTGAACAAAAAAGGAAAAGTGACTCTGATAGCAGGAGATTTCATCCTTATGAGACTCTGTACTGGAACAATGGTGAACCAGCTTATAGGAGTGTAGAAAGTCTTCGAAAGCCTACTGAAATTTATGACTCCTTTTGGGTTAGCATAAGTATTCCAACACCAGAGGAGGTTAAGGAAATAGATTTTCTTGGTAAATGGCTCGTTTTTAAACACTATGATGAAATAGATGAGACATGGGAAAAGATTCGAACTGCTGTTGTCACTGATAACCTACAAGGATGTGTTCATGCTATATGTTCCACTATGAGATATGATCCTACACAAGAAGGTCCTGGGCCCAGTACTACAGGTGTCATATGTGTTTTTACAGAAGAGCACAACATCGATGCCATTGGTTTCAAACTTATTGAAATAGTACAACAGGATATCAAGTACAAAACTAGAAAATATGTGCGCAAAGGTGATGGAAAAGTTACTATCAAAACGATTTTCTGGAACAATGGGAGACCATCCTTTGTATGCGAGGGTAAGCCATGCTATGGAACATCCAGAGACAAGGAGGATATATGGCATCTTAATGTTGTTGAGGCTCCTAAAGAATTTGCTCCAAAAGAAATCTTTGGAAGGTGGATTGTAGAGGTAGAAAATGAAGATTTGACTGAGTTATGGCACATTTTAAAGGAGGAAATTAAATGTAAGACTGAGAATTTTGGAGTTGCTGGAATGGAATGTCCCCCAAAAAGAAATCGAAGGTCAACAGAAGAACAAGCTGTTTTTCTGTTGTATGTGGGCAAGGAATGGAAAGATTCAGTTGGTTATAAATTAATTGATTTTGTGGAAACAGATATAGTGTTTGAACGAAAACGCCGAAGTGACTCTGATAGCAGGAGATCTCATCGTTATGAGACTCTATACTGGAACAATGGTGAACCTGCTTACGAGATTGTAACACGTCCTGGAATCACCAAAAATTGGAGGACTGGAGAAGATGTGTAATATCCTGTATTTTGTATGTAATATATTAAAGTCATTATTAGTAGTATATGTTTTAAATTAATCGTACATATGCAATAATTCATATGCAACTCCATATTATCTATACACCCTAATTGCTGATATTGTCGTCCGCCCACGTGATTGTTGCCTTTTAACGAAAGTTATGTAGTTAGGTTACCCCGCACTCATGAGGTGCTGAAGAATTTGGTAGTCCTGCTAAGGCCTGCTTGCACTGGAACTGGTAAGTCAGTAGACTTGTATTGCTATTATTTTCTTAAGTGTCCCTTGCTGTGGACACTTCATGCATTGTAGAAGATATAATCAAGCAGGTTTGATTGCTTGTCCAAAGATGACATAGTTAGGAATAATTAATAGATTGGCGTATACTAATAGTCTTGTACCCAGACTTATGACAGTAGGAAACGTAGGCCTGAGTATGAGACTATATGACACGCTTGTGTTGTATGTGTTTGTGTTTATCTGTAATGTTATCATCTTGTAATATCCTATTACAAGGTGATTGTTCTAGACAACATGTCTGGGAAGGGAGTTAAAGTCATTGTATGATGTCGTCCTATTAATGAGTTTGAACAACATCTCCAATGTGATATTATAGTTTCCATGGATACCAAAATTATGCAGGCTCAACTAGTTAAGCCAAAAGCTGACCCCAAAATAACTCCACCCAAATTATTTACATTTGATGGAGTATATGGTATGGAGGATACAACACAGAAAATTTATGAAGATATTTGTTTTCCTCTTGCATTTTGTCTAAAGTGTTTTATAAGGTTCTGTAATGCTATTATATAGTGCCTCTATGCTCATATACATTAGTAAGTCCAAAGCATTGTACTATAAGATGTAAAATGTTATACATCAAAATTTGCATTATATTGAATTATTATAAACTATACATGTACTGAAGTATATCATTGAGTATTTATACTGGAAGAACAAATTCAGAATTAGTGTAGACCATTATTTGTTTTCCTCTTGTCTCAAGTGTTTTAATAGAAGGTAATGTAATGCATTATGTATTAGATGTAATGCTATATTTTATATGTAAGGCTATATTAGATATAATGGTATATTAGATATATTAGATATAATGCTTTATTATATGTAATACTTTATTATAATTATGTAATGCTATATTAGATGTAATGGTATATTATATGTAATGCTATATTATATGAATTATACAGTGGCTCTATGCTCGTATACAGAATAAAATTTACTAGCTAAATTAGTGAGTTGAAAGCATTGTACTATAAGATGTTAAATGTTGTACATCAAAATTTGTATTATATTGAATTTGTACTTGTAGAGCATATTCATGTTAAGTGTAGACCATTAACAAAATAACACAGATCATGTGTTCTTGTAATTTCACAAAAATCATAATATAGCTCACTATTGTGAATAATGAAATTGAAACAAACAGGAGAGCAAAGACAATGTTGTTATATAACACTATTAATTTAACAATTTGTCTGATTTAAGTTGTTTTTCCATTTTTATACTTTTCGTTACATTTCAACAACTTTCTCTTTTTCCCACTCAGGTTACAATGGTACAGTGTTTGCCTATGGTCAGACTGGATGTGGCAAGTCTTTCACAATGGTAGGAATAGAGGAATAATTAGGAATCATACCACGAGTATTTGATCACATCTTTGATTATATAGCAGTTACTAAAGACTCTAAGTTCCTTCCTCATACTTGGAAATCTACAATGAAAAAGTCCAAGATCTATTAGGAAAAGATGTCAAGGAGAAATTAGAACTTAAAGAACATCCTGAGAAAGGAGTCCATGTCTCTGGACTAAGTTTACATTAAGTACACAATCATGTACTTCTACTAACATTTCTTGTAGTTTAAATAAATTTTAAGATTTATAAAAAACATGTTGTGTTGCATAAATGATCTCTCCTGATTCACCCACTGGGGCCTCCACTTAGTGTCCAGGATTCTCTGATATTGCTAACTGGGACTGCCACCGTGGCCTGGTAACCCTTATGATAGAACGAATTCAACAATGAAATAATTTATCAGAAAACTTCATGAACTAGAATTATTAGGTGAGTGCTGTAAAGACTTCATGCCATATCTACAGTTAATAAGCAACTTCAAGCAGCAATCACAGCCATTAAAGCTATCATACAATATACATGCATTTAAAATATCTTTACCAATATAATTAAAAGGAAAGTGTCATCAAATGAAAATTGTGAAACCAACAAAAGTTTTTTCAACTAAGCAAAAAGAACAACTACAGCAACTATGTCAAAATCAACTCAATTTCAAATTAATATAGCTAAGAAAACACTTGCAAAAAGATAAGAAAGTTTGTTGAGGCTGTTTTAAATAAACTGTTGAATGGATACAGTGTGATCCCTGTCTAATATGGATGTACTTTACATGTACTATTCAAAAAAATAAATGCAATGCAATAGCTGATAACTACATCTGTCAATTCTGTAATACTGTGCATGACACTAAATAGTGCTATTGTCTGCTTGTGTCAAAATAGTTGTTTTACTGTGTTAATTTCATATTACTAATGTAAAATATCATTGTCTCTATTACAATGAATAAAAATCCTAAACACTTTATCAATCAACAAAGTGTAACTTCTGCTTAAACTAGAGAATGTAATAAACGCAATTTTTGGCAGTTTATGACACAAGTGTATTGTCTGTATTTTGTAAGCTCTCTTGGTCTTTCTCCTCTTGGAAATCTACTTTCTCTCCTTCTTTTTGTATTTCTTTCTTTTCTGCTTGTTTGTATTCTTCTTTGTACTCTTCCTTTTGTAGTTGTACTGAGTATAATCTTTTAAAACACAGTTTACCAATATATGTTATGTCATTGCCCAAGTTTATTATAAACTAAAGTATGTATGGAGTGGTTATTAAATTGAAAATTGCAGTAAACATGACATCTGGAATACATTTCAGTCACCATTTTGTTGTGTTATAGTATAGGTTTGAATGAAGAAACGTTCATTTCTGAAACTTTCACCTTTGAATACAATATTGTTTATTCCTATTTAAAATAGTAAAAATAATATAATTCTTGACATTTCAATAGAAGTGCATGTCAAGAATGATAATCCCAAAAACGAATGTGACAATTTGACTCAAGCGAGAAGCTACAATTGACTGGAGAAGATGTGTAATATTTGATGTGTAATATTTGATACCAATAAGTTTAAGCTCTGGTTACCAGTACAGATAGATTGCCACAAGCTCAACACACCAACTAAAGTGAAAAGATGAGCAGACCTGAAGTTGAAGTTTATATAGTAGTTAAAGCAGAAGTGAATATACATCATACAGAGTCAACTACATAGGTCCTAACTTGAATCAAATTTTCATGTTCTTTTACATGATGTGATATTTTATGCTGATGTGTCATGAATGATACCATTTTTTATAATTTTAAAATAGAAATATACTTCGATGTAGAATTAATATTAAAATCTATAGTGCTGTACTTTAATATTGAAGTATGTGTTACTTACATATAGTGAGGCAAATGTAATGTTTTAGATTCGAGCTGTCATTGTTACTGACAACCTACAAGGTTGCATACATGACATATGTTCGACTAAGTGATACAATCCTACATAAAAAGGTCCAATATGGATACAATTGGTTTCAATCTTATAGAAATAGCATAGCAGAATAATGGTGAACCAGTTCATGAGATTGTAAAGCAACTGGGAGTCATCGAAAATTAGAGGACTGAAGAAGATATGTAATATCCAGCATTTTGTATATAATATGCCAGAGTCTGTATTTTAATTGTAGTAACTATATTTATTTTTAAAATTACTTGTACACAGTTTATATTACTGCAGTGGTTCAATTATGTGATAAAAATAATTTTTATGAAGATGACATTTAATTTCCTATAAATAGTAGAGTGTGTTATCATTCACTATTATTAACCTTGGCAATCTACAACTCCAGATAATTAAGTAAATGTTTTTGTACTTCCTTGATAATGGAAGTTGTTACTGCTGTAGTTTTTGATTTATGGCTGTTTTGAGACTTAGCTATAACCTATGTGCAATATACTTATATGCATTGAGAATATTTGAATCAAAGATATTATATAATCAGATAAAAAGAAAGAAATTATTAAATAGGACTAATGACTTTAAGATAGTGTAATCAAAACATGTCTTCTATAGAATTGAAACACACTGCTTCTGTACAACTGTGACCGTCCCAACCAGTCCTACATGTACAAGTGTCAGCTACTGTACAAATACCATAAGTTAGACTGCAATGAGTTTGACATTTAACTAAGTAAATGAAAGAAGAATGTTATAACTGTAGATCAAATTTTGAGTTACGAAGTGTATAATTAATGAGTGCATTTGTACTTCTTTAAAATCTTTAGTTAATTAAGTTTACACATGCAGTAACTGTCATTAAAAGTTCAACCAAATATAGTCTACAGAAATGTAATGGCTCTCACCAATGTATTACCATACATTAAATAGATATCTAGTATATAGACATATATGAAATAAAATATAATAATTAGAATCAATAATATGGATCATTAACAAACAGTATTAGAAGGTAATCAAAATAAGGACTTTTAGCTGTTAATTTCTGAGTGGGTGTTTCATAATATAATACACAACACTGCACGTGATTTATAGAGAATGTACAAATGTTGACATAGTACATTAGACTAACTGTTATGTATGATAGTACAAAGTTATCATAACTGCATGTTTAATTGTATTTCATACACTATATACATCATTCTTTGAATATTTTCTTAGTGTGTTAGTTTTGACTGATAAGCAATGATGATGAAGCGTTTTCACTGGTTATTGATTTTTCTTTTACAGTTCTTTACAAACGAGTCAAGTAAGTGGAAATATTAGCAGAGACTAGAATAATATATATATTTATATACAGACAGTATTGGGCTTCATTGTACAGAGAGATTCATGGATTTTGATCTCATTAAATACAGAGCAGAGAGAATAGGTATCAGTAGAATTGGGAATGTGTTAGATGACAAAATAAGAATCCTTGAGGAATATCAGTTCAACTGCTCAACAAATATTACTAGTGTTATTGTGGGAGGTGATCTTAGAATACCAAAAGGTAATCGTCAGTTATTTCCCACCTTTCAAATATGGAGACCTCAAATAGCTAATCCTAACCAATATGATCTTGTTCCAGACAGTGAGAGAACTATATATTATTCAACTAATAATGTCAGTACTAATGGAGTGTTTGAATATCCTCTGAGTCCACCTATACCAGTACAAAGTGGAGATATGTTAGCTATATCACAACCTCCTCAAAAAGACAGTATTTTTAGAGTTTATTACATACGAGGTGTTATTAATTTTGATAGTCATCAAATTGACTTTGATTTACCAACTGCTGATTTATCTGGTAATCCAAATAATAAAGATTTGGTATTAGTCTATCCTATAACTGGTGAGTTATATCATATATACTAAACTATTGTGATCTGTTATGTAATTAGATGGAGCTTGTGTTAATAGTTCAATAAATGTTACAGTCATCAAGGAGAATGCTCTATTGATACATGACGTTAGATTGCCAATAGATAGAAAGCAGTATATATATCCAGAGATGAAGTTCTCATGTAATGGTAGTGTTACAAAATGGATCTATGGAGCTTTAAATCAAAACAGACCTACAGGAGACTTACCTGAACTCCAAATATGGCGTGAAACTGGTCCTAATAGTTACAATAAACAAGGATCTAGTTTAGTTACTGCTAATATATCAATAGCTACTAATGTCTATGAATATTACCCAGTGACACTATTGGAGTTTCAAGAAGGAGATATATTTGGTGTTCATGTACCTCCGGAGTCATCTAGTCAATCATGGTTATATGAACAAAGAATAAGTGGACCACTTAATTTACGTATTAATTCCAATGTAGATTCACCTGCTCCTACAACAATTAATTCAGCACTTAGAACAGTAAGTGCAAATGATTTTCCTTTAGTTACCATCATAATAAGTAAGTTTTTAATGATATATACAATTTAATTTTCTTCACTTTAGGTACTATGACATCAAGTGTAATATTTTCTACAAAAATCAGTAATTCAAGTACAATTGAAACCAATGGTCAACCATTGACATCAAGTGAAATAACATCTAACAAGATCACAAGCATCAGTACAATTGGAACCAATGGTAAGTCTTTGACAATGGTATTTTCTCTTCATATGAAGTTATATTGATACACTGTCATCGTTTGTTACTTAGCCTACAACCTTAGTAATCTCTTCTATTCTTTTAGCTCTTACAAATGTTTTATCAACATTGTTGTCTTTTGTTACTTTGTCTTTCATAGTTCCTACATTGATAAGCAATCATGAGTTAATATCAACCATTATGTTATTTTCCTCTTCACCTTCTGCTCCTAGCGAAGAAAGTTCAAAGATAATAAACTCTGTTCCAATCATTGCTGGAGTTGTGGGCTGTGTTATAGTTTTACTAACAATTGTATTAATTAGTGTCATTTTGATATTTATTAAACGAAGGAGACAAAAAGGAAGAGTGGATCTATCAGGAGGAAGAAATGGAATAGAATTTACAATGACAAATCAATTATATATGGATGTCAATCAAGAGAAACCAGTTCAGAGTACTGATTTTGCCTTGGAAAATCCCTTATATACAGGTACATCTATAATGAATGGTAGTTTGTATAGATACTATGTTTATGTGTTTAATATATGTCTACTCTACACACATTTTCTATATAAGGAAAGATAATACTCATATTTGATAGCACTTCAGTCACATCTTTCTTCCTTTTCTAGGATGTAACAAAACATCATATACTGATAAAGAAAAAAGCAATGATTACAATGTTGTTTATGACTATGCATCTGTCACATCTTCACCACCTCCTTATGATTCATTGGACTATGACATAACAAGAGAAGCCAATTATGAGCCAAAACAAGTCAGTTTATATATAATAACATTTTGACAGCTTATATTGTAGGACTCAAATTCTATTTTGAATGTTGTTCCAAATACTCTATATGCTAGTCTCAATCAGGTATTGTATAGTATATAGTGTATTTTATTCAGTTCCTTTTTAGAATGTTGTTCCAAAACTAACATCCTCTGTTTATTATAATTATGAACATGATGACACTTTACGACAGAGTCTGTGTGTACCTACTCCAGTAAGTATTACTGTATAACTAAGGCTAGTGTTTACTCTTCACAGAATGAAAGAAGTCAAATTACAGAGAGTGGACATGATAACATTGATTGTGTTTATGACAAACTATGGAATATACAAGTATTATCAATTAAAATGATATTGTTATTATTATGATTATTATAGAATTCAAATTCTCTACCACAAACTACCAGTCAAGATTCAAATTTTGAAATCGAACAATATTACTGGGAGCCTGAAACAGATATTAGTAGTATTTATCAACAGCTGTCATCTAAAAAGTATCGAGAGATTTTACGCCAACAAATTGAGTAAGTTAGTAACAACAGTATTATTTTAAATGAGAGCTTACAATTATAGGATTACTGGTGAATTAGGATCTGGACAATTTGGTATTGTCACTAAAGGAAAATGGCAGTCTAAGGATGTTGCAATTAAATCTTTAAAAGATGATGCATTAGAGGAAGACAAAGTGAAGTTTCTACAAGAGGCAGCCATTATGGGTCAGTTTTATCACCCTAATATTGTCAAGTTACATGGAGTGGTCACTATCGGAGAACCAGTGAGTTAATAAAAGAGAGTTAACTTTTATTACATTATAACAATACAGATAATGATAGTGTTAGAATTAATATCTGGTGGAGATTTGAGACATTATCTTAATTCACTTTGTCCAGAGTACGTCTTGTATAACATAATTATTATAGAATGTATCATTATCAACATTGTAGACCAGGAGAGGCCATTCCATCTCTTCTGCCAATAATTCTACTCAGTTTCTGTCGTCAGATTGCCTCAGGTATGGAATATCTGTCAAAGAAATGCTTTGTACACAGAGACCTGGCAGCAAGGAATGTACTAGTGACTGAACAGGGTATTTGTAAGGTATGATATAGTAGATATAATTAGAATGGATTTATTGTTTTGTGTACAGATTGCAGACTTTGGTATGTCCAGAGATTTACAAGATGAGAACTATTATATCTCACATGCTTTGATGATTCCTATCAAATGGACAGCTCCTGAAGTCAGTACATTACTAATGTTATGTATCAGTTATATTGTAAATTATATAACTACAGGCCTTACATTTTAAACGATATTCCACTGCTAGTGATGTGTGGAGTTTTGGTGTAGTACTCTATGAGATATGGAGTCTAGGACACAAACCATTTGAGAATTATAGCAATCAAGAGGTAAACACATATTTAAAGCAGTAGATAATAAGTAACAAGTTCTTTTATTGTTTTAGTGTTTGAGTTTAGTAGATTCTGGTTATCGTCTTCCTCCTCCTCCTGGTTGTCCCAGACCTATCTATAAGATGATGATACAATGTTGGTAAGAGTGTCTGTATTATACTACTACTAATTATGTGTACATCAATGACAGGCATCCAGAAACTTCTAGTCGTCCTACATTTCTCAAGTTGGTATCAGATCTATCTCAAGTTGATGTTGAACTTCTCAGTGGTCCATTGTCTAATGAAAACAAAACCTGTAGTCTAGAGAGTCCAGTATTGGGAGGTCCACTAGATACTGGACATAACCTCTATATAGATTTACAGAAAAAGTATTTGTAACTATGTTCTATATTTTAATGTAATGACAAGTCTAATCATGTTTAGAATTTTGTTCTTAAGTATTAATAACTAGCTGTACCAATTTTAAAATGTAACTTATCAAAACTGAAAATCCTAAATCTACCTACATCAAAAGTCTTTAAATCATTAAGTGATGAAAGTTCAGTAAGTGCATTAACTTAGTTTCACCTTTTAATCTTGAGTTGCTATCATGATATGTTCTATTAGCATAATTACTGTCATTTTACTGTTTATATATTGTGGGAAGGAATTAAAAAGAATGATTTTATATATCAGGATGAACTGATGTAGTGAATCTTACAATGATAAAAAGAAATCACATGATACTTCTAAGTACAGAGAGAATCGCTTATATCTAGATACTACAATAACAAGTAGTTACTATGCATATCCATATAAAATGTGTGAACTCTACTCCCATTGCTATGTAAGGACTGTATGACCTTGTACACTTTAGAGCTTTCTTATTGTACATGTTTATTCTAGTGTCTATTGTCACATCTTTATTTCCAATTATATAAAGTGTGATACTACTGACACAACTATTCTAGATACATCTAGATTTGATCAGTTTCATGACACTAGTTGACTAATTTCTACCCTATATTTTATACCCATAATATATTTACTTTTTAATCCACTAACATTCCTCTTTTTGACTTTTTATATCTTTATGTGGCTACATTGACCAATATATATATATATATATATATATATATATATATATATATATTTGAAGAGATTTCTTCTTATTCATTCATGATCTATGCTAACAGAAAAAACTGAAGTAATGAAAAACAATTGTAAGGCCTATTGTTATACACTTTACAATATAACTGATATGTAACATTAGTAATGTACTGACTTTACTAGCATTAAACAATTGTGACCTCATTTGCAATAAAGGAACACTTCTGACAAAACATTTGTGATGTGATTTATGAAAAAGGATCACTGTTAAAATACCACAAAACAGTTTTGTATACATATATGCAGTTACCATGAACAGTTGCGTATATATAGCGGTTGTATGTATACAAAACTGTTTTTCAGATGTTTTAACAGTGATTCTTTTTCATAAATGAACAATTGTTCATATCCCAGATGTCGACAATAATAATAGTCAACTATGTTTATGGACTACTCAATCTACAAATTATTTAGTGAAATAAATTCACCTGCTACTTCTACAATAAATGGAATACTTACAACAGATGAGACAAATAATTTTCCTCTAGTCACAGTCATAACAAGTATGTTAATATAATATATGCTACTATTTTCACTTCTGTCTGTTAACAATTTTTAAACTTGAAAATTATTTTTAATGCATTGTGAATATATTCCTTAAACACTATCCTCAGTTTTTATCTAACTGAACACTCTTTTACTTTAGATTTCTTAATGAGAATATTTGCTTCATAGAACTGTCACAACAAAGTGTTATGCTTTAGATATTCTGGCTATTATGTAAGGATGTCAATACTGCCATCCCTATTTTGGGTTTGTTTGAGATATTCTTACTTCTATCCTTACATTTAGTGTTTTTTTAGAAATTTTTATTTACTTGTGCATTATAACACAAACTTACTACTTTGCTAACATAGACAACACTTTTACACACAGCATAGTGTGATCTTAGAATAAGTCACTTACACTTCTCAGATAAAAGGTTTCTACCAATTAATGTATCTTTTAAATACCTAAGAAAGCTATAAATGTTTAAATATTAGTATAATTTAGGGACAAGATTTGGTTGCAACCAGATACTGTAACATCGAAATATTTCATACAATTTGTCATAGCATGATATTGAGCTGATGCACCCCTACACTAGTAATGTACTATAAGGCAGAAACTTTTGTCTGTTCTATTAAATTAAGATAAATGAGACACTACAATGTAGACTGTAACAGCAAAGACAGAATCATTTGCTGTTATGGCCCTGTACATGAAGTTTGATTTTTAATGAAGCATCAAGTTATTGCTAGATTTTTATACATTGGTTACAACTGACTTTTCACTCATACATTATGAAGTCAGCTTAGAAAGGGCAAGACTTGAAATGGATGTGGCATGCTAGACTATAAGTCTGGAGTCTATGAGAATAGTTCTCACTTGCTCCAACATTGTTCAGTATATTAGTTAGTGTACAGTAAGGTGTTTATTTAGTTTATGTGATAAATGATATTATACTATACACAAAACCACATCATTAAGGTCAGTTTGGGTCAAGTTTGTCATGATCAGTCAAATAATATATATATAATGCATGAATTTGCAATACATGCGGTAATTTTTATGGTCTAGACTGTCTAAGTGGTGGAGTAATGGTTTTTGTATAAATTTCTATTAAAAATGTATTTCTGGTCATAGCTATGTTTACACTGCCTTTGTTTTTTAATCTGGCATGAGTCCTGTGTTTACATACATCAAAGTCATATAGAGAGCTGAGCATCAAAAATATCACATTTATGGCAAAGAAACTTTTCTACAATACCAACAATTTCAATATCAATTTGGAATCTATTATTATAACTTACGCCAAATGATCACGTGCATAATTAACTAGGTAGTACAATGTATCCAAATGTCGTCATTCGAGTATACACTTCTCGAGACTCGCCCAATAGGCAAGGCCGGATGTCTGTGTCACTCCTTGTCACGGGGGAATTACAGAAATTTCTATACTCTTTGTTGTAACTGAGCTGTTTACTTAACGCCACTACTCACTGTCAGAAAATCATGGCTGAAGCAACTACTAAGACAGAAGGGTTATATGAAGGTAATTAACCATTAATTAAATTAAAACTAAGAATACTTTTGGGCAAAAGCAATTACAAACAGATTACATTTAATTCAATAATATTAAACCAAGCAGCACCGTACTTTGATATTTTGAGCATTTTGAGTCAATATAATGTTTTAGAATTTGTTTATTTAGTTAATGTTATATTATATTGTGTGTATACACAATAGACTGTCATATTGTTTATGTGTACTATATATCTTTAACACAGAACATTATTCACAATATGATGAGAGTATAGAAAGTCTTCGAAAGCCTACGGAAATCTATGACTCCTTCAATGTTTCTATAAGCATTCCAACACTAGACGAAGTTAAGGAACTAGATTTTCTTGGTAAATGGCTCGTTTTTAAACACTATGATGAAATAGATGAGACATGGGAAAAGGTTCGAACTGCTGTTGTCACTGATAACCTACAAGGATGTGTTCATGCTATATGTTCCACTATGAGATATGATCCTTCAGCAAAAGGTCCTGGGCCCACTACTACAGGTGTCATATGTGTTTATACAGAAGAGCACGACATCGATGCCATTGGTTTCAAACTTATTGAAATAGCACAACAGGATATCAAGTACAAAACTGAGAGTGACTCTTTGGCAGAAAAATATGTGCACAAAGGTGATAGAAAAGTTACCATCAAAACGATTTTCTGGAACAATGGGAGACCGTCCTTTAAATGCGAGGGTAACCCATGCTATGGAACATCCAGAGACAAGGAGGATATATGGTATCTTAATGTTGTTGAGGCTCCTAAAGAATTTATTCCACAAGAAATCTTTGGAAGGTGGATTCTAGAGCTAGAAAATGAAGAGCTGACTCCATTATGGCACATTTTAAAGGACAAGATCGAATGTAAGACTGACAACTTTGGAGTTGCTGCAATGGTATGTCCTCCAAAAAGAAACCGAAGGTCAGCAGTAGAACAAGGTGTTTTTCACTTGTACGTTGGCAAGGAATGGAAAGATTCGGTTGGTTATAAATTAATTGATTTGGTGGAAACAGATATAATGTTTGAACAAAAAAGGAAAAGTGACTCTGATAGCAGGAGATTTCATCCTTATGAGACCCTATACTGGAACAATGGTAAACCAGCTTATAGGAGTGTAGAAAGTCTTCGAAAGCCTACTGAAATCTATGACTCTTTTTGGGTTAGCATAAGTATTCCAACACCAGAGGAGGTTAAGGAAGTAGATTTTCTTGGTAAATGGCTCGTTTTTAAACACTATGATGAAATAGATGAGACATGGGAAAAGATTCGAACTGCTGTTGTCACTGACAACCTAGAAGGATGTGTTCATGCTATATGTTCCACTATGAGATATGATCCTACACAAGAAGGTCCTGGGCCCTGTACTACAGGTGTCATATGTGTTTTTACAGAAGAGCACAACATCGATACCATTGGTTTCAAACTTATTGAAATAGTACAACAGGATATCAAGTACAAAACTAGAAAATATGTGCACAAAGGTGATGGAAAAGTTACCATCAAAACGATTTTCTGGAACAATGGAAGACCATCCTTTGTATGCGAGGGTAAGCCATGCTATGGAACATCCAGAGACAAGGAGGATATATGGCATCTTAATGTTGTTGAGGCTCCTAAAGAATTTGCTCCAAAAGAAATCTTTGGAAGGTGGATTGTAGAGGTGGAAAATGAAGATTTGACTGAGTTATGGCACATTTTAAAGGAGGAAATTGAATGTAAGACTGAGAATTTTGGAGTTGCTGGAATGGAATGTCCTCCAAAAAGAAATCGAAGGTCAACAGAAGAACAAGCTGTTTTTCTGTTGTATGTGGGCAAGGAATGGAAAGATTCAGTTGGTTATAAACTAATTGATTATGTGGAAACAGATATAGTGTTTGAACGAAAAAGGCGAAGCGACTTTGATGGCAGGAGATCTCATCGTTATGAGACTCTATACTGGAACAATGGTGAACCTGCTTACGAGATTCTAACACGTCCTGGAATCACCAAAAATTGGAGGACAGGAGAAGATGTGTAACATCCTGTATTTCATTTGTTTATTCTTTCAATTAATTTCAAACAATGTATACTAATACAATATTCAATGTAACAGAAAATACTTTACAAAGATGACATCAAATTTTCTATAAATAGTAGAGTGTGTTATCATTCACAATAATTAAACAACAACTCCAGAAAATTAAAAATGATTATGTACTTCCTTAATTGATAATGGGAGTTATTGCTGTTGTAGTTTTTGATTTATGACTGTTTTGATCTTGTTTGAGATCTAGCCGTAACTTGCCTAACTTGGAGACTGTAACAATTATATATTAGTAGGTAACATAATGACAATATAACTTATTATTATGTCTTACTTTTTGTAAAGCAATAAGAAAGTTGTTCTTATGTATAAGAAAGCAGTCAAAGCAATATCTTCTAGTATAAAATATACTGGAGTTCTATAAAATACAAATTATATATATATATATATTAATCACTAATCCATGTAATTTTGACAAAATGTGCTTGTTGTTTTCTGACTTATTTCTATTATAATGTCTTTGAATATGTCTTCTGTAAGACAGTTATAAACATTTTAATATTGATATAATTTATGTACAAGACTTGGTTATATAACATAGTGCCATAGAATTAAAACATTTTGTAAAATGTATGTCATAGCATGATATTGACCACATGCATCCCTAACACTAGCAATGTACTAGACTTTTTCTCTTCCTTTGAGATGAGATCAATGAGACACTATAATTTAGATTATAACAATAGAAAAATAATCATTTGCTGCTATAGTCCTGTGTATGAATCTTAATTCATTGCAACATCAATTTATTGCTAGACTTTATATAACACTTACCACTAAGATTTTTCACTCTTATACATTCATAAGTCAGCTTGGAATGGGTGTGGTATTCAGACTGTTGATCAGGAGATTATAAGAATAGTTCAATTATTCCAGACAGTGTATTAACTTAAGGTATCATCTGATTTATATAAGAAAACATGTCCATGTCAGTATTACGGTTCTTACAAGAGTTCTTTGTTTAATCACACTATAAGCCATTTTAAAATGAACAAGTACGTCCAAAATCATATATAGTATCTGAAAAGGTACGCATATGAGAAAGAAACGGTTCCTTTTTCAAACTTCTTTCTTGAAGATGCTGTCCAGAATCTGGATAGGAATACATTTCCGATTTCGAGCCACGCCTCTATAGGCAGGACCAAATGTTGATCTTCCCGTCTCCTCGCTACTTACTGACAGTTATTGTAGCGTTTACGTTGTCGTTACTCACTGTCAGAAAGTCATGGCCGAAGCAGCTACTAAGCCAAAAGGATTTTATGAAAGTAATTAACCAATAATTTAACTTAAATTAGAATAATTTTGGGGGCAAAAGCACCTGGGGATAAAGTTTACTTCAATATGGAATTAATATTAAACCAAATAGCGCTGTAATTTAAGATTGAAATAGGTTCTACTTGTCCATATTGATCCAATGTAATGTTATGGAATTTGTTTATTTAGCTAATGTCATGTCATATATACTAGTCTCACAAGGCCAGACTCTTTGCTTAGAGAGAAAGGATCTGGTCTTAATTACTGCTAATAAAGTCTTCGTGTGTTTCTTCAGGACTTGAAACCCTTCCTTGTAAGCAAATGGTCTAGCCTTGTGAGACTAATGTTGTATTGTATGTATACACAATAGACTGTCATGTTGTTCATGAGCACTATATATCTTTAACACAGAACATTATTCACAATATGATGAGAGTATAGAGAGTCTTCAAAAGCCTACTGAAATCTATGATCCCTTTTGGGTCCATGTAAGAGTTCCAACACCAGACAAGAAACGAGATACTCTTGGTAAATGGCTCGTTTTTAAACACTATGATGAAATTGATGAGACATGGGAAAAGATTCGAACTGCTATTGTCACTGATAACTTACAAGGTTGTGTAAGTGCCAAATGTTCCACTATGAAGTATAATCCTTCAATGGAAGGTCCTGGGCCCAGTACTACTGGTGTCATATGTGTTTATACAGAAGAGCACAATATGGATGCAATTGGTTTTAAACTTATCGAAATAGCACAACAGGATATCAAGTACAAAACTGACAGTGATACTCTGGCATGCAAGTATGCACACACAGGTGCTGGAAAAGTTACCATCAAAACGATTTTCTGGAACAATGGGAGACCATCCTTTGTATGCAAGGGTAAGCCATGCTATGGAACATCCAGAGACAAAGAGGATATATGGCATCGTAATGTTGTTGAGGCTCCTAAAGAATTTGCTCCAAAAGAAATCTTTGGAAGGTGGATTGTAGAGGTGGAAAATGAAGAGCTGACTGAGTTATGGCACATTTTAAAGGAGGAAATTAAATGTAAGACTAAGAATTTTGGAGTTGCTGCAATGGTATGTCCTCCAAAAAGAAATCGAAGGTCAGCAGAAGAGAAAGCTGTTTTTCACTTGTATGTTGGCAAGGAATGGAAAGATTCAGTTGGTTATAAATTAATTGATTTGGTGGAAACAAATATAGTATTTGAACAAAAAAGGAAAAGTGACTCTGATTGCAGGAGATCTCATCGTTATGAGACTCTATACTGGAACAATGGCGAACCAGCTTATAAGACTGTAGAAAGTCTTCGAAAGCCTACTGAAATCTATGACTCCTTTTGGGTCTCTATAAGCATTCCAACTCCAGGCGAGGTTAAGGAATTAGATTTTCTCGGTAAATGGCTCATTTTTAAACACTATGACGAAATAGATGAGACATGGGAAAAGATTCGAACTGCTCTTGTCACTGACAACCTACAAGGATGTGTTCATGCTATATGTTCCACTATGAGATATGATCCTACATCACAAGGTCCTGGGCCCAGTACTAAAGGTGTCATGTGTGTTTTTACAGAAGAGCACAACATCGATGCCATTGGTTTCAAACTTATTGAAATAGTACAACAGGATATCAAGTACAAAAATGAGAGTGACTCAGGAAAGTATGCACACAAAGGTGATGGAAAAGTTACCATCAAAACGATTTTCTGGAACAACGGAAAACCATCCTTTGTATGCGAGGGTAAGCCATGCTATGGAACATCCAGAGACAAGGAGGATATATGGCATCTTAATGTTGTTGAGGCTCCTAAAGAATTTGCTCCACAAGTAATCTTTGGAAGGTGGATTGTAGAGGTGGAAAATGAAGAGCTGACTGAGTTATGGCACATTTTAAAGGAGGAAATTGAATGTAAGACTGAGAATTTTGGAGTTGCTGGAATGGTATGTCCTCCAAAAAGAAATCAAAGGTCAGCAGAAGAGAAAGCTGTTTTTCAATTGTATGTTGGGAAGGAATGGAAAGATTCAGTTGGTTATAAATTAATTGATTTGGTGGAAACAGATATAGTGTTTGAACATAAAAGAAGAAGTGACTCTGATGACAGGAGATCTCATTGTTATGAGACTCTATACTGGAACAATGGTGAACCTGCTTATGAGATTGTAACACGTCCTGGAATCACCAAAAATTGGAGGACTGGAGAAGATGTGTAATATCCTGTATTTTGTATGTAATATATCAGAGTCATTGTTAGTAGTACACATTTTAATTTTATCGTTCATGTTTTGCAATAAATTATATGCAACCCCATATTGTCTATACACTTGTAATTGCTACAATATTATCGTCCGCCCACGTGATTGTTGCCTAGTAACGAAAGTTGTTTTGTTTGTGTTGCTAGCTGTTTACTTTAACGTCACTACTCACTGTCAGAAAATCATGGCTAAAGGAACTACTAAGACAGAAGGGTTTTTATGAAGGTAATCAACCATTAATTAAATTAAAACTAAGAATTTTTTGGGCAAATGCATTTGCAAATAGATTACATTTACTTCAGTAATATTAAACCAAGCATCACTGTACTTTGATATTTTAACATTTAAGTAAAAGCATAGTGAGTCAATGTAATGTTTTAGAATTTGTTTATCTAGTTAATGTTATATTATATTGTATGTATACACAATAGACTGTCATGTTGTTCATGTGTACTACATATCTTTAACACAGAACATTATTCACAATATGATGAGAGTATAGAAAGTCTTCAAAAGCCTACTGATATTTATGATCACTTTTGGGTTCATGTAATGGTTTCAACACCAGACAAGAAAGTAGATATTCTTGGTAAATGGCTCGTTTTTAAATACTATGATGAAATAGATGAGACATGGGATAAGATTCGAACTGCGATTGTCACTGATAACTTAGAAGGTTGTGTAAGTGCCAAATGTTCTACTATGAAATATAATCCTTCAGAAGGAGGTTCTGGGCCCAGTACTACTGGTGTCATATGTGTTTATACAGAAGAGCACAATATGGATGCAATTGGTTTTAAACTTATCGAAATAGTACAACAGGATATCAAGTACAAAACTGACAGTGATACTCTGGCAGGAAAGTATGTACACACAGGTGCTGGAAAAGTTACCATCAAAACGATTTTCTGGAACAATGGGAGACCATCCTTTGTATGCAAGGGTAAGCCATGCTATGGAACATCCAGAGACAAGGAGGATATATGGTATCTTAATGTTGTTGAGGCTCCTAAAGAATTTGCTCCACAAGTAATCTTTGGAAGGTGGATTGTAGAGGTGGAAAATGAAAAGCTGACTGAGTTATGGCACATTTTAAAGGAGGAAATTGAATGTAAGACTGAGAATTTTGGAGTTGCTGGAATGGTATGTCCTCCAAAAAGAAATCAAAGGTCAGCAGAAGAGAAAGCTGTTTTTCAATTGTATGTTGGGAAGGAATGGAAAGATTCAGTTGGTTATAAATTAATTGATTTGGTGGAAACAGATATAGTGTTTGAACAAAAAAGGAAAAGTGACTCTGATTACAGGAGATCTCATCGTTATGAGACTCTATACTGGAACAATGGTGAACCTGCTTATGAGATTGTAACACGACCTGGAATCACCAAAAATTGGAGGACAGGAGAAGATATGTAATATTCTGTATTTTGTTTATTTTTTTTGTTTGAGATCTTGTTTACTTTCTTGTTTTTTCTTGTTTTGATCTTGTTTGAGATTTAACCATAACTAATGCAGAATGTTCCTATATACTTTGAGAAAATTTGAATCAAGATATTGTATATTTAGATAAAAAACAAATAAATCTTTACTTAGGACTCGTGACTTCAGAATAAATACAATCAAAAAATGTCCTTAATAATTCTTACATTCTTGTATTAACATTAACTTCATATTTTAACTGAACAAGCAATCTATCTCAACAAATTCAAAGTATATATCTTAGCTAGACTTATAGTTACTAACTTATTAGGCATACAATATGATTCTGGATCTTCTTTTAAGCTGAACATCAAAGCAGGAAACAGTTTGTACCTACAGTTAGAGGTAGGAGACTATGTATGTGAGGGTAAGCCATGCTATGGAACATCCAGATACAAGGAGGATATATGGCATCTTAATGTTGTTGAGGCTCCTAAAGAATTTGCTCCAAAAGAAATCTTTGGAAGGTGGATTGTAGAGGTGGAAAATGAAGATCTACTGAGTTATGGCACATTTTAAAGGAGGATATTGAATGTAAGACTGAGAATTTTGGAATTGCTGCAATGGTATGTCCTCCAAAAAGAAATTGAAGGTCACCAGAAGAACAAGCTGTTTTTCATTTGTATGTTGGCAAGGAATGGAAAGATTTGGTTGGTTATAAATTAATAGAAGCAGCGGAGAGACTTTTGTCTGTTCCTTTGAGATGAGTAAATAAGACACTATATAATTTAGACTAAATAAAAGAAAAATAATCTTTTGCTGTTGTGGTCCTATGTATGAAATTAGTTTTATCAAAGCATCAATTTATTGTTAGACATTTAATTTATACAACTCTTACAACTAAGACTTTTCACTCATACATTCATGAGTCTGGGTGTGGCATGCAGACTGTAGGTTGGGAGATTATAAGAATAGTTCTCACTTATTCCAGACAGTGTGTCAACTAATGTACAGTAAGGTACCATCTGGTTTATTTATGAAAACATGTCCATGTCAGTATTACAGTCCTTACAAGAATCCTGTGTTTACTCGCAATAAACCATTTGAAAGTGGACAAGTACGTCCAAAGCCATATATATAGCATTTGAAAAGGCACGCATATGACAAGGAAATGCTCACTTTTTCAAACTTCTTTCTTGAAGATGCTGCCTGGATTTGCACATTTCGAGCCACGCCTCTATAGGCAGGACCAGATATTTGATCTTCCCGTCTCCTCCCTACTTACTATAGCGTTTACACTGTCGCCACTAACTGTCAGAAAGTCATGGCCGAAGCAACTACTAAGACAGAAGGGTTTTATGAAGGTAATTAACCAATAATTAAACAAATTAGAATGATTTTAGGGACAAAAGCAACTGCGGATAAAGTTTACCTTAATGTGGAATTAATATTAAAACAAGTAGTGCTGTACTTTAATATTGAAATATGTGCTACTTGTCCATATTCATAGTGATCTAATGTAATGTTATGGAATTTGTTTATTTAGTTAATGTTATGTCATAATATACTATATAGTCTCATGAGACCAGACCCTTTGCTTGGAGAGAAAGGATCTGGTCTTAATTACTGCTAATGAAGTCTTCATGTGTTTCTTCAGGACTTGAAACCCTTCCTTGCTAAGCAAATGGTCTGCCCTTGTTAGACTAATGTTATATTATATGTATATACAATAGACTGTCGTGTTGTTCATGAGCACTTTATATATCTTTAACATAGAACATTATTCACAATATGATGAGAGTATAGAAAGTCTTCAAAAGCCTACTGATATTTATGATCCCTTTTGGGTTTATGTAATGGTTCCAACACCAGACAAGAAACGAGATATTCTTGGTAAATGGCTCGTTTTTAAACACTATGATGAAATAGATGAGACATGGGATAAGATTCGAACTGCTATTGTCACTGATAACCTACAAGGTTGTGTACATGCCAAATGTTCTACTATGAAATATAATCCTACAGGAGAAGGTCCTGGGCCCAGTACTAAAGGTGTCATATGTGTTTATACAGAAGACCATAATATGGATGCAATTGGTTTCAAACTTATCAAAATAGTACAACAAGATATTAGGTATAAAACTGACAGTGATACTCTGGCAGGAAAGTATGCACACACAGGTGCTGGAAAAGTTACCATCAAAACGATTTTCTGGAACAATGGAAAACCATCCTTTGTATGCGAGGGTAAGCCATGCTATGGAACATCCAGATACAAGGAGGATGTATGGCATCGTAATGTTGTTGAGACTAATAAAGAATTTGCTCCAAAAGAAATCTTTGGAAGGTGGATTGTAGAGGTGGAAAATGAAGATCTGACTTCATTATGGCACATTTTAAAGGACAAGATCGAATGTAAGACTGACAACTTTGGAGTTGCTGCAATGGTATGTCCTCCAAAAAGAAATCAAAGGTCAGCAGAAGAGAAAGCTGTTTTTCACCTGTACATTGGCAAGGAATGGAAAGATTCAGTTGGTTATAAATTAATTGATTTGATGGAAACAGATATAGTGTTTGAACATAAAAGAAGTGACTCTGATGACAGAAGATCTCATCGTTATGAGACTCTATACTGGAACAATGGTGAACCTGCTTATGAGATTGTAACACGTCCTGGAATCACCAAAAATTGGAGGACTGGAGAAGATGTATAATATCCTGTATTTGTATGTAATATATCAGAGTCATTGTTAGTAGTACACGTTTTAAATTTATCGTACATATTTTGCAATAATTCATATGCAACCCCATATTGTCTATACACTTGTAATTGCTACAATATTATCGTCCGCCCACGTGATTGTTGCCTAGTAACGAAAGTTGTTTTGTTTGTGTTGCTAGCTGTTTACTTTAACGCCACTACTCACTGTCAAAAAATCATGGCTGAAGGAACTACTAAGACAGAAGGGTTTTATGAAGGTAATCAACCATCAAATAAATTAAAACTAAGAATTTTTTGGGCAAATGCAATTGCAAATAGATTACATTTACTTCAGTAATATTAAACCAAGCATCACTGTACTTTGATATTTTAACATTTAAGTAAAAGCATAGTGAGTCAATGTAATGTTTTAGAATTTGTTTATCTAGTTAACGTTATATTATATTGTATGTATACACAATAGACTGTCATGTTGTTCATGTGGACTACATATCTTTAACACAGAACATTATTCACAATATGATGAGAGTATAGAAAGTCTTCAAAAGCCTACTGATATTTATGATCATTTTTGGGTTCATGTAATGGTTTCAACACCAGACAAGAAAGTAGATATTCTTGGTAAATGGCTCGTTTTTAAACACTATGATGAAATAGATGAGACATGGGATAAGATTCGAACTGCTATTGTCACTGATAAGATGAAAAGATTCAGTTGGTTATAAATTAATTGCTTTGTTGAAAACAGATATAAAATTTGAACCAAAAAGGAGAAATTACTCTGATAGCAGGAGATCTCATTGTTATGAGACTCTATACTGGAACAATGGTGAACCTGCTTATGAGATTGTAACACGACCTAGAATCACCAAAAATTGGAGGACAGGAGAAGATATGTAATATTCTGTATTTTGTTTATTTTTCTTGTTTGAGATCTTGTTTACTTTCTTGTTTTTTCTTGTTTTGATCTTGTTTGAGATTTAACCATAACTAATGCAGAATGTTCCTATATACTTTGAGAAAATTTGAATCAAGATATTGTATGTTTAGATAAAAAACAAATAAATCTTTACTTAGGACTCGTGACTTCAGAATGAATACAATCAAAAAATGTCCTTAATAATTCTTACAATCTTGTATTAACATTAACTTCATATTTTAACTGAACAAGCAATCTATCTCAACAAACTCAAAGTATATATCTTAGCTAGACTTATAGTTACTAACTTATTAGGCATACAATATGATTCTGGATCTTCTTTTAAGCTGAACATCAAAGCAGGAAACAGTTTGTACCTACTGTTAGAGGTAGGAGACTATGTATGTGAGGGTAAGCCATGCTATGGAACATCCAGAGACAAAGAGGATATATGGCATCTTAATGTTGTTGAGGCTCCTAAAGAATTTGCTCCAAAAGAAATCTTTGGAAGGTGGATTGTAGAGGTGGAAAATGAAGATCTTACTAAGTTATGGCACATTTTAAAGGAGGATATTGAATGTAAGACTGAGAATTTAGGAATTGCT
The DNA here is from genome assembly GCA_963693285.1 of Xestospongia muta. Lineage (NCBI taxonomy): Eukaryota > Metazoa > Porifera > Demospongiae > Haplosclerida > Petrosiidae > Xestospongia > Xestospongia muta. The sequence continues at coordinate 19,151,919 of OY848917.1, forward strand.
GCAATGGTATGTCCTCCAAAAAGAAATCAAAGGTCAGCAGAAGAACAAGCTGTTTTTCATTTGTATGTTGGCAAGGAATGGAAAGATTCAGTTGGTTATAAATTAATTGAAGCAGAGCAGACTTTTGTCTGTTCCTTTGAGATGAATAAATAAGACACTATATAATTTAGACTAAATAAAAGAAAAATAATCTTTTGCTGTTATGGTCCTATGTATGAAATTAGTTTTATTGAAGCATCAATTTATTGTTAGACATTTAATTTATACAACTCTTACAACTAAGACTTTTCACTCATACATTCATGAGTCTGGGTGTGGCATGCAGACTGTAGGTTGGGAGATTATAAGAATAGTTCTCACTTATTCCAGACAGTGTGTCAATTAATGTACAGTAAGGTACCATCTGGTTTATTTATGAAAACATGTCCATGTCAGTATTACAGTCCTTACAAGAATCCTGTGTTTACTCGCAATAAACCATTTGAAAGTGGACAAGTACGTCCAAAGCCATATATATAGCATTTGAAAAGGCACGCATATGACAAGGAAATGCTCCCTTTTTCAAACTTCTTTCTTGAAGATGCTGCCTGGATTTGCACATTTCAAGCCACGCCTCTATAGGCAGGACCAGATATTTGATCTTCCCGTCTCCTCCCTACTTACTATAGCGTTTACACTGTCACCACTCACTGTCAGAAAGTCATGGCCGAAGCAATTACTAAGACAGAAGGGTTTTATGAAGGTAATTAACCAAAAATTAAACAAGTTAGAATGATTTTAGGGACAAAAGCAACTGCGGATAAAGTTTACCTTAATGTGGAATTAATATTAAACCAAGTAGTGCTGTACTTTAATATTGAAATATGTGCTACTTGTCCATATTCATAGTGATCTAATGTAATGTTATGGAATTTGTTTATTTAGTTAATGTTATGTCATAATATACTATATAGTCTCATGAGACCAGACCCTTTGCTTGGAGAGAAAGGATCTGGTTTTAATTACTGCTAATGAAGTCTTCATGTGTTTCTTCAGGACTTGAAACCCTTCCTTGCTAAGCAAATGGTCTGTCCTTGTTAGACTAATGTTATATTTTATGTATACACAATAGACTGTCATGTTGTTCATATGCACTATATATCTTTAACACAGAACATTATTCACAATATGATGAGAGTATAGAAAGTCTTCAAAAGCCTACTAAAATCTATGATCCCTTTTGGGTTCACGTAGACGTTCCAACACCAGACAAGGAACAAGATATTCTTGGTAAATGGCTCGTTTTTAAACACTATGATGAAATAGATGAGACATGGGATAAGATTCGAACTGCTATTGTCACTGATAGCTTAGAAGGTTGTGTAAGTGCCATATGTTCTACTATGAAATATAATCCTTCAGAAGGAGGTCCTGGGCCCAGTACTACTGGTGTCATATGTGTTTATACAGAAGAGCACAATATGGATGCAATTGGTTTTAAACTTATCGAAATAGCACAACAGGATATCAAGTACAAAACTGACAGTGATACTCTGGCAGGAAAGTATGCACACACAGGTGCTGGAAAAGTTACCATCAAAACGATTTTCTGGAACAATGGGAGACCATCCTTTGTATGTGAGGGTAAGCCATGCTATGGAACATCCAGAGACAAAGAGGATATATGGCATCTTAATGTTGTTGAGGCTCCTAAAGAATTTGCTCCAAAAGAAATCTTTGGAAGGTGGATTGTAGAGGTGGAAAATGAAGATTTGTCTGACTTATGGCACATTTTAAAGGAGAAAATTGAATGTAAGACTGAGAATTTTGGAGTTGCTGCAATGGTATGTCCTCCAAAAAGAAATCGAAAGTCAGCAAAAGAACAAGCTGTCTTTCACTTGTATGTTGGCAAGGAATGGAAAGATTCAGTTGGTTATAAATTAATTGATTTGGCGGAAACAGATATAGCATTTGAACAAAAAAGAAGTGACTCTGACAGCAGATCTCATCGTTATGAGACTCTATACTGGAACAATGGTGAACCAGCTTATGAGAATGTAGAAGGTTTTCGAAAGCCTACTGAAATCTATCACTCCTTTTGGGTTCGGATAAGCATTCCAACACCATACGAGGTTAAGGAAATAGATTTTCTCGGTAAGTGGCTCGTTTTTAAACACTATGACGAAATAGATGAGACATGGGAAAAAATTCGAACTGCTGTTGCCACTGATAACCTACAAGGATGTGTTCATGCTATATGTTCCACTATGAGATATGATCCTACATCAAAAGGTCCTGGGCCCAGTACTACAGGTGTCATATGTGTTTATACAGAAGAGCACAACATGGATGCCATTGGTTTCAAACTTATTGAAATAGCCCGACAGGATATTAAATACAAAATAGAGAGTTACTCTTTGGCAAAAAAATACGTGCACAAAGGTGATGGAAAAGCTACCATCAAAACAATTTTCTGGAACAATGGGAGACCGTCCTTTGTATGCGAGGATAAGCCATGCTATGGAACATCCAGAGACAAGGAGGATATATGGCATCTTAATGTTGTTGAGGCTCCTAAAGAATTTGCTCCACAAGTAATCTTTGGAAGGTGGATTCTAGAGGTAGAAAATGAAGAGCTGACTGAGTTATGGCACATTTTAAAGGAGGAAATTGAATGTAAGACTGAGAATTTTGGAGTTGCTGGAATGGAATGTCCTCCAAAAAGAAATCGAAGGTCAACAGAAGAGAAAGCTGTTTTTCTGTTGTATGTTGGCAAGGAATGGAAAGATTCAGTTGGTTATAAATTAATTGATTTTGTGGAAACAGATATAGTATTTGAACAAAAAAGGAGAAATGACTCTGATAGCAGGAGATCTCATCGTTATGAGACTCTATACTGGAACAATGGTGAACCTGCTTACGAGATTGTAACACGTCCTGGAATCACCAAAAATTGGAGGACTGGAGAAGATGTATAATATCCTGTATTTTGTATGTAATATATTAAAGTCATTATTAGTAGTATATGTTTTAAATTAATCGTACATATGCAATAATTCATACGCAACTCCATATTATCTATACACTCTAATTGCTGACAGTGTCGTCCACCCACGTGATTGTTGCCTAGTAACGGAAGTTGTTTTGTTTGTGTTGCTAGGTTACCCCGCACTCATGAAGTGCTGAAGAACTTGGTAGTCCTGCTTATACTGGAACTGGTAAGTCAGTAGACTTGTTTGCTATTATTTTCTTTAGTGTCCCTTGCTGTGGATACTACACGTCTAAGGTATATCAGTGCAAGCATTGTAGAAACAATAAACAAGCAGGTTTTGATTGTTTGTCCAAACATGACAAAGTTTGGCGTATACTGGTAGTATATGGAGTGTGTGTGTGTGTGTGTGTTTCACTCAACCTTTATTATCGAAACTACACGTTTTCATCATTGTATAGAATCCAAACTTGTTAACTAGCATATTTCAGGTCATAGTGATCAAACATATGTATTGATTTCGTAATAACATAAGTCTTGTACCCAGAAACGTAAATCTGAGTATGAGACTATAATCACATGCTTGTATTTTAATGTGTTTGTGTTGATCTGTAATGTTAACACCTTGTAATATCCTATTACAAGGTGATTGTTTGTTCTAGACAACATGTCTGGGGAGGCAGTTAAAGTCATTGTACGATGTCGTCCTATTAATGAGCGTGAACAATATCTCCAATGTGATGTTGTAGTCTCCATGGATACCAAAATTATGCAGGCTCAACTAGTTAAGCCAAAAGCTGACCTCAAAATAACTCCACCCAAATTATTTACATTTGATGGAGTATATGGTATGGAGGATACGACACAGAAAATTTATGAAGATATTTGTTTTCCTCTTGTTTCAAGTGTTTTAGAAGGTATTGTAATGTTATATTATATGTATTATATACATGTAGTGGCTCTATGCTCATATACAGAATAAATTTACTAGCTAAATTAGTGAGTTGAAAACATTCTACTATAGACTTAAAAGGTTGTACATTAAAATTTATATATATTGAATAATTAGAAACAATACATGTACTGAACTATATCCTTGAGTATTTGTACTTGTAGAGCATATTCACGTTAAGTGTAGACCATTAACAAAATAACACAGATCATGTTCTCTTGTAATTTCACAAAAATCATTATATAGCTCACTATTGTGAATAATGAAATTGAAACAAACAGGAGAGCAATGACAATGTTGTTATATAACACTATTAATTTAACAATTTGTCTGATTTAAGTTGTTTTTCCATTTCTATACTTTTCATTACATTTCAACAACTTTATCTTTTTCCCACTCAGGTTACAATGGTACAGTGTTTGCCTATGGTCAGACTGGATGTGGCAAGTCATTCACAATGGTAGGAATAGAGGAACAATTAGGAATCATACCACGAGCATTTGACCACATCTTTGATTATATAGCAGTTACTAAAGACTCTAAGTTCCTCGTCCATTCCTCATACTTGGAAATCTACAACGAAGAAGTCCGAGATCTCCTGGGAAAAGATGTCAAGAAGAAATTAGAACTTAAAGAACATCCTGAGAAAGGAGTCTATGTCTCTGGACTAAGTTTACATAAAGTACACAATCGTCAGGAACTAGAGAAAGTCATGGCTATGGGTAGTAAGAACAGATCTATGGGAGCAACATTAATGAATGTGGACTCCTCTCGTTCTCATTGTATATTTACTATTGATATTGAGATAATGACACCTGATGAGGAAGGAGATGAGAAAGTAAGAGCTGGGAAATTGAATCTTGTCGATTTAGCTGGTTCTGAACGACAATCCAAAACAGGTGCTACTGGTGAACGTTTAAAAGAGGCTACAAAAATCAATCTATCTCTGTCAGCTCTTGGTAATGTGATATCAGCTCTAGTAGATGGCAAATCTAAACACATTCCATATCGTGATTCTAAATTGACACGCCTCCTTCAATCGTCTCTTGGCGGTAATACAAAGACTTTAATGATTGCCTGTGTTAGTCCTGCTGATAATAACTATGATGAAACACTGAGTACTTTACGATATGCTAACAGAGCTAAGAATATTAAGAATAAACCACGTATTAATGAGGATCCTAAAGATGCTCTATTAAGAGAGTACCAGGAAGAGATTAACAAATTGAAGATGATGTTGTTAGGACAAATGGATATTCCAGATGAACTAAGAGGTAAGACATTTTCAATTTTTGTAAGTTTAATTAAGGTAACATTTATATTATCATGTTGATACAATCTTGTGCATAATCTTATGTACGAATTATATAGGATGTCCTGTGTAATAGGCAATACTGAATGCATGTATCTACTGTACTAATAGACTATAACTGTATTAAGTTTATATGTGTATTACATGTACATGTATCTGTATGTTATAGGTTCCTTAATACAAGGACAGTTACCTCAGTCAGTATCTAGTAGAGATTATGATGCTGAGTTAGCAGCAATAAAAGCTGACTACGAGGCTAAAATCAGTCACTTACAAGACCAATATGGTCAGGAACAAGCTAACAGGAGTAAACTAGAAGAAGAGATGGCCAAGTTAAAGACAGATTATGAGGCTCAGTTAGCTACAGCAAAGGTCAGCTAATACATGAATATATTATATTACCTAGAAATGAATATGAGGAGTATATACATGTACATTCATGTCAACCATCCAGCATATAGTTTGAATGATTGTACATATATTGTTTACATTGTAGAGTACAATGTAAACAGAACGTACATATTGTGTTATTTTTATGATACATAAATAAATAAAATACATATATATACATTTATTACATACATGTGCTTCAATAGGAGAAACAGGCTGTTGGTGCTTATGTCACTGGTGGTGTTAGTGGTGATGGTGATGGTGATGGTGATGGTGGTAGTATTAGAGTAGGACCAGATGAAGAGCCACTCCTAGCAAATGATCAACAGATTCTATCAGAACATGAAGCTGCTCTCCAGAAACTAGCTAATCTTCAGGAGGGTCTTATTGGAGGAGAAAAAGCTGGTAAGTAAAACTATTATTATCATAGTAATGTGATCTTTTATCTTTTATAGATGACAATGCTCTTAAGCAAACACTAGAGACTCGTAAACAACATGCTGAGGACAGAATAAACCAATTGAGGAAAGCCAACTCATTTCTAGAAGACGATGATGATGGAATATTAGAAAAAATATTCAATAACTTGACAGGTAATGATGTTTTACAAAACAGTTCGACTATAATGCTACCACAATATATTATAAAAAGATTGTACACTTAAACTCAAGAGTAAAAACTAACTGTACAACATGTACGTGTATACTGTACTATATTATTACTAAAGTGTTATAACAGCACACTAACAATGCAGTAACTCATCCTTACAAGTATATACTCTTACAATTTATTTATTGTACAGGTACTACTGTTAAAGATTGTACTTGTTTTTTTTTTATTGACCTCTACTGTATTACCCCATAACTAGAAATTTATTTACCTAACTTGCTCTTTTGTCTTGAAAAGAAGTATCCCCTCAGACAGTAGTACCCATTAAGTATTTTTATCCAAATATACTCTGTAATGTGTACAGTACATTGTTATTGAGATGTCTACCTAACATGTTTACCTCAGTATAGTGTACTTTTACATATACATGTTTAAATAGTGCATCATACAATGTATTAGCAGTAGACTATGTTTCTTTTAAACTTAAGTACATGTACATATTGTGATATTGTTATAGAAGGAATATCTCAATCATTTTGTTTTTCTAAATTAGATGAGGTTCGTGCTAAGACTAGAGCATTAGAACGTACTCAATACAAACTCAAGTCAGCTGAAGAAGATAATAAAGATCTCCAACATGAATTTGAAGAAGAACGTCAAAGTCTTTTTGATATCATACGTGAGCAAGAACGTCAGTTACAACTTCAAAGACAACTACTAGATACAATGGTACCATTAATACGACGTGATTGTAATTACTACAACTTAGACAAAGTGAAATCAGAATGCAAATACAATGAGGAAGAGGGAGAATGGCTTATACCAAAAGTCACTCTTACATCTACTAGTCTCTCTGCTGTTCCATCTAAAGGATCCTTAGTAACTAATCCTCATTCTCCTTCTCATTTGAGAAAAGCCGAAGAGGGTCGTCCTCATAGTCCTGCAAAATGGTCAGAAGATGATCAATACGGATCAAAGTTGCTCTTAAAACCTGACAATACTGACTATTTTGTTCCAAAACGTGCTAAAGAGCTTCTAGCAGAATGTACTGTCATCAAAGGCTCTCCTTCATTGGAACGTACTCATAAATCAATGCGAACTAGTGCTAGTTTAGGAACTGTTAACAAATCTCCTAGTCATTCTGGGTTAAATGGAAGTCTATTTAATATAGAAAGTCAATTTATGCCTATGACTGATAATAAAGGAAAACCAAGAAAACTCAACTCTATTTCTCATCTACCAGGTACGTACATTGTAAATTTATAGTACATTGCACAGGTATATCAGTTACCCTATTTGTGTACAGACAGACTTTGTCATATCTAGTTTATAAATGTCAAGTACATAAACATATATTGTCCCATTGTGACTATTTTGTTAGTTCATTACTTACATCTTTATGTATTAATGTTATCTAGGTAATGTACCTGCCCCTCCTGCAGCTGACACATCTACTATAGAACATCTTGATAGGATGATAGCACAAAGGAAAAAACCTAAGCAACTTGGTCCTATTTCAGAACATGCTAGGAAACAGTTTTAATCCATTGTCTTCAATAAATTACAATAATTACTTATGACTGTATTTATTTCTTGAACATTTACTGTTTTGTGCTAAATTATCACAATGATATTGTACAGATACTTCAATTTTTTATTTTGTGCCAAGCAAGAATTGGCATTGTTTCAATTATAATTCTTCAAAATTCCTGTATTCCAGGAAATTTCATTGTAATCTGATACCACACACAACTTTGTGAATCCAATTAATATCAAACTATTGTTTCAAAGCAGATACTATTCATGAAGATTGAGACCTTGTTCCGTCTAATTCACTCTCGGAAACAATACATACTATTCATGATTATTCTTTAATTCTAGGAATTACTGTGTCATGCACTACGGTGTACTTAAATAAGATGATCAATCACATAACATTGACGATTGCTTTATCTCATAATGGATGATACAAGGAGTACACCATTAAATGCTATTGCACTTCAAAAACAAGTAGTACTTGTGACTGATGGTACTGCAGCACTTCGTCTAGAAAGAATTGTCATTACTGGAGCCAGTGCTTCAACAGCAGGTCCAAAGGCAATTGAAGGTCCTTCTAAAACAGAAGATGGTCCTGCACGATGTCCTTGTGTCATAGTTATGACCAGTATTAAGTCTCACCTATCAGAAGATTCCACCAAATGGACTCGTCAAGAGTTTCCAATGTCTGAAATATCAGATATGTGGGAAAAAGGCAATGCCATTAGCGTCATCAGCTCTGGGACTAAGGAATGGAGTATAGTCTGGCGTAAAAAGCATGCCTCCGACAGACAATCTGTTCGACGTTGTAATGATATCAATACTGACACTGCTGTCCAAAATTTCTCTAAGACTGTCACTCAAGAAGATGGAAAAGGTCGTGCTCTAGCTTTAATGGGATGTCGGGCTGGTTCTATTATTGGTGTCTTTCAGCCTAAATGAGATGGAGAGAAATTTCACACATATGTTCGTCAAGGCAGCTTTGATTCTGCTTGCATTAAAGAAAGTTGCAGAGAAGGAAGGAATGTTGTAGCTCTTGTTTTTTTTTGAAGGGTGGTGGGTGGTGCATACTGCTTCAAATAGGATTGAGGGTAACCAAGCTTTACTTGTCAATAAAGCATTTCCAAAAGCCAGTATCAAGGAGTATTGGGATAAAGGGTACATCATTCAAGTAATGGCTGCTAGTCCTAATCAATGGGTCATTATAATGGGCATGACTGAGACTTCAAAAGGTTGGGCACAGCATTATCTCTGTGCAGGTGGAGATGATTTTCCATCAGAATTTATGAAGCAGCAATGGAAAGAGGATATGGTTGTCACTGCCATAACTGGAAATTGACTTTAATATACATAGTACTTACATGGTACATAATACATAGTAGTTAGTACTAGAAAGCTATCATTTATATATAATGAGTAATATTTTAGATTTGCTGTGTAATAATAACATTATTATTATGGTCCTATCACTTTTTAGCAATTTATTATTTGTAGAGCTACCCCCTTTAATTTATGATAATAATTTGACTTCATCAATTTGAACATTGAAATTATAATAATTTGGTCAGGGAGGAAACTAAGCAAATACAAATCATGTTACAAGTCTAAAACAAATTAAAGTGAATCAAGATTATGTTCACAAAAGCATTGTGTTCTATGGGTAAGGTAATACAACCTTTCCTTTCGCTATTATAGCAGCTTCTGTTTTCAAATTCTCGAGGAATTGAATGCGATTAGCACTGCCAATTTGATGAGCTTCCTTCTCTGCCTCAATAATGCTCTCTAATTCATTAGAATCTAGAAGAGGATTTGGCTTTAAAGCTTGATAATGGAGTGATCCAGTCAAACACTGCAATTTTTCCATTTCTGTCATGACCTGATTGTATAACGTTTTGTAATGTTTCAACGCACTTTGCTCCTTTCCTTCTAGTTGATGTCTCAGATACCAAAACTTGCGACTTAAGATAGAAACTTGGAGCATCAGTGATGATGACTGTTGCTTACGCTCTTTATACTCCTGGTACACATCATTTCCTTGTCTTACCAACAAAGCAATCGCTGAAACGAGCTCCTTCATATCGCATACTTTTTGAACCACGTCTTTTGTCAATGCAAGAGATATCTGCCTTGCTTCATGATTCAAAATACTGAACAGATATTCATAGCTTGAATGATTCATTTGCCAAAATTTGTGACTATTAGTAGCATTCCTGTCGTAAAGGGTGGAGTTATTGAAACACAAAAATTTCTGGAAAAGCACTAGCTCAGAAAGAGTTTCAACAACCTCTGGGTCAGCACCAAGTGGTGACATATTACAAATGAGTAATAAGTTTCCAGCAACATCTCTTCCAAACATAGATAATAATGAATGAAGTAAAAATTTCTGGTATTCGCTGGGAGGCTTACGACCATTGACACAAAGGCATACGGCATGAAGCTTAAACTCATCAGGTAAGCTTTTTAAGAAGGTAGAAAACTGATTCATGACAATGTCATCTTGATCTGGCCACATGTGTCCAAAATCTTGAATGTTGACAATAACGAGCGTTTTAGACACACGAAACCCATTGTTATTATCAGGGTTATTCTTGTCATAGTGAAACGTATATGATGATATGGAATTGTCACCAGCTATATGTTGTAGATCAGGTACTCCATCATCTTCCTCAGGAATGAGCTGGAAACGAAATGAGTGCTCCCAAATAACTCCAAGAATGTAGTTTGCCAAACCATTAAGCCATTGTCTCTTATTTGAGTCCATAGTACCAATAGTAATGATTAAATGGTAATCTGATTCCGTTAACTTTTCGTGGTCAGGTTTGCTAGTATCGACACAAAAATTATCGCTACCTTCTTTGAGCCTGTAAATCTCTGTTGATGATCGACAACTAACTCGTGCTGATTGCTTTTTAAATTCTTCAGTCACTACAGCATTTGTACCATCAGTGCTCTTTATATCACTGTACTCACTGAAACCAGCCAAAGAAAAGGCTTGAACTTTGCATGACTTTATACTATTACATTTGATGGTAATCTCAGTGTCATCTTTATTTTCTGTGATCTCTTCACTCCAATGTTCATCGTTCTCACAATAAGCCACAGAGTAGTATAAAACATTATTAGCACCATACTCTGGAGGCGTCCACTTAATGAGGAAACTGTTGTCGCTTGTGTTTTCTTCAATGGTGACATTTTGAGGTTTTGTAGGACATTCAAACTCTTTCTCTACACCATCAATAAATAACTTAACAGTGACATTTCCTGTAAATTTTTGTCCGTCACCATTGACAAGAAATTGGCAATCTCTATCATTCTGCTTGTCAGTGTTAATAACAACAAAATCTTTGAAACGTATTACTGCTTGCTTAATAGCAAAAATGGCTTGGTGATTCTTATACCATGGAGTCTTTCGGTAACTTTCACGATACGATTCTGAAAGATAACCGGGTGAGTATAGCTTCATTTTCTCAATTTGTTCATCGTTTTTGTCAGTAACGTTAAACTCAAGACATAGAACAGCATTGTGCTTCACAAGCATAGTGTCAACATCCTTGGAGAGGTGAATTTTGGGGTGATTCAGTAAGTGGATAAACTCTGATAGAATCCTTGCTTCTTGGGTTTTTCCTTCAAGCCATTTCTTTAAATCACGAATTGAAAATGGAGAGTTGTGGTTTTTTGTAAATATACTTACCAATTCATCGTGATCCTTTTTACCTTCACGAATGTCAGGAATAATTTCTCCAATATCTCTCAATAGGCTACCTTTTTTATTCTGTACTAACACTTGAAAAAGACTGAGTTGATAGTGAGTATCAGTGAAAACTTTATATACACTGTCTTGTAATAGATCACTGACATCAGCAAGTATATCATTAAAGGCATCAATTAAATACTCCGTCTGCGATATAAGACTAAGTTGTACTTGTTTCTGAATTCGATAAGCTTTATTATCCAATTTTGATAGTGGAAAAAGAGTGACAATTTTCGGAGCAGGCTTCTTTTCCTTTTTCGGTAAATCCTGGTATATTTTTACTGCCTCATCAAAAGTAGTTGGGTTCTCTTCAAAGACGAAATCACTATAAAATTTACATTTTAACTCCTTTGTGACATTCTCATCAACCATCTTGCCTTTAATGTGACCATCCACTCCAAGTCCTAACTCTAAAGTAAAAAAAGAACAAGCAAGTAAACATTAAATAAATACGAAGATTAAAATAACAGCTAATATTTATCACATATATAAATAACATCATTTTGAAAAGGTAAAATACATTTTCAAATTGATGTCAAGATGCATCATGGTTTATGTGTTGTAAATGTGTGACAGACTTATTATCACAAGTGATTAAATTGTAATCTATTTTAAAGTATTTATTGGGCTGTAGGTCACATGATCAGCTAATACTTGACATATTATTAAGTACTTACTTGGAATTTGCTTTACAGCAGCTTCCATTTTAAGAAGAATACCCTTTTCTGATCTTGAATCCTTGAGTTGATGTTCAAAAACAAAGAAGGCGTCAGCACCATATTGAATTCCTACAACTACATGTGTTGCTATCTTACGATCTGGATCGAGAGCATCTTTGTAATGAATACTGTTAGGACCAAGGTGTGCCATGGTCAACTGCTCAAACTCAGTAGATGTTCGATACTTCAAAGTCACTCGAGCTACTTTCTTTGTCTTCTTTCCATTATAAAAGACTTGAGCTGTCCCTGATACTTCAACTAGACCACTCAGGACACTCAACTTTAGACTGCCATGAATATCCAACTGTCGTGCTCGTTCAGCAACACTGTCTTCCATCATAACGTCACTGTAGGTAACTGAATATTTTTTTGTGGAAACATTATTTTTTAACTCATCAGGGTTCCAGAGTGTTTCGCCAGGAATATATTGATCAGTTACGCCATTGTAGAGCATCCCCAAACTGAATGGACGGCCGAGGGCTGGAATTTGTATAATATCGTCGTTCATGGTTCTATGTATAATAGAAGAAAGAATCTTATATAATAAAACGCTATAACGAAGACAGCAAAATGTGTATCGTACAAGAAAAAACGACGTCAGCTACCAATGTGTGCACTTTAAAAGGGACAGAAAACTTACCAAGTTTAAATGCTTCACTGGAGTGAGCTCGAAATAACAGCGAATATGTGAAAATGATAAGGATTGTCGAGGTTTATATAAGATATCTACGTGACAAGAGTTGATCATGATCACGTACCAACGGCACTACACTCTGACTAGAACTTGACTCTGGCTATTGTGTGTAATAATAGTGTTTATTTTTTGTCAATAATTTTAATACGCAGCATGTATAGTTTATGATTATTATTAGTCAAACTGTTTGTTGAATTCATCCACTAGATGTTTAGCATATTGCTGAAGACCCTCTCTTACTTCATCACAACGAACTACTTCAATCCAATAATTCAAACAACTAGACAATGTATTATTTAGTGTCTTTTCTATTATAGCTTCATAAAGAAGCTGAAGCATGAAAACTTATATAGATCTATCATTGTAGGTGTGGTCATTTTTATGACTGAACTGCTGTTTCTTAGCACTTCATGTTCATACACCATTTGACTTCATCTAATGCTGTATGAGCATCTCATCACACCTCTATATTTAGCATTTTCAACAGTACTGTAACTAAAATTAATGTTAAAAGTTTATATTGTATCTTTTACCTGTATAAGTGTGGTCACTGTGTAGTATAGAACATGTATATGTGTGCCTATACTATGTTCCTTCAATTGTAATCCATAAAAATCTAACATCATTTCTTAAGATTTGATGATTCTATTTAGTGCCTTCTCATCATCACATATATATTTACTAAAGAAATAAATATTATTTGTTCAATTGATAACAAAAGTTGTAACATAGAAGACAATTTGACTCTAGAGACCCTTAGTCTGTCTAAGATATTACCTGTGCACAATTTTAACATGTGTTATTGTAATATAGCCCGACAATTTATACCTGTTTCATCTACTCTTGTTTGGTCTACTAGCATGTATGATATTCTCATTTGGTCTAACAAATAAATAAGTTATCATCAATTAACAGAACAAACAGTAATCTTATAACTATCAAAACAATGTTATCTATGATTAATCAATACAAATCCCAACCATTGATCTAATACAGAGATGTTAGTCATTGTTTTGTTTTGAGGTACTATAAGTGAAAACAGTTGCAAGATATGATATCTCTATAACTGTTAACTGATGTAAGATGTGGCATTTCTATTTAATTAATGATAACTAATTTTAATTGTTAGACCAACTGGGAAAGCAAACATGTTATAGTAGTAGACCAAACAAGAGTAGATGAAACAGGATGGTACTGCTCTAACATATATAGGTGTTTGTTGTCAACGATTTCTATAAAAGCAAATAATCCAGGTTCCTATAATCTAACATACAACTTTGTGACATTATTGGTGGCAGCAGAGCCCAGATATTTCTGTCTGAATTCTAGTAGGACTCAAGACCCACAAATGGAGTCCCAGAGAAAGGACCTACAAGGATTTGGTTACTAGAAATTAAAAGGTATGTGTGCTACCAGAAAATTTAAAATCAAGAGCAAGCACGAGCTTACTGAAGAATTGCTTATGAAAGACCTAAAGTCTCACGAAAGGCTGACATTAGCAAAACACAACTCTTGGAGTTGATTATGAAGATGTAAGAATCTCAAACTGATGTAGAGGGAATCTCAGTGGTAGCTTAGCATAGCAAAAGAGATAAGACAACAAGTGTGTGATGCATATACTGCTTCAAATAGGATTGAGGGTAACCAAGCATTCATTGTTAATAAAATGTTTCCAAAAGCCAGTATCAAGGAGTATTGGGATGAAGGTCATCTTATTTGAATAATGGCTGCTTGTCCTAATCAATGGGTCATTATAATGGGCAAGAGTGAGGCTTCAAAAGGCTGGGTACAGTCTTATCTCTGTGCAACTGGAGATGATTTCCCGTCAGAATATATGAAACAGCAATGGAAAGAGAATATGATCATCACTGCCATAACTGGAAATTGACTTTAATATACATTGTACTTAGTACTAGAAAGCTATCATTTATATATAATGTGTAATATTTTAGTAATATTTTAGATTTACTGTGTAATAATAACATTATTATTATTATTATGGTCCTATCACTTTTTAGCACTTATTATTTGTAGAGCTACCCCCTTTAATTTATATAATAATTTGACTTCATCAATTTGAACATTGAAATTATAACAATATGGGAGGAGACTAAGCAAATACAAATCATGTTACAAGTCTAAAACAAATTAAAGTTTCTTATTTAAAAAAAAGTCAAGATTATGTTCACAAAAGCATTGTGTTCTATGGGTAAGGTAATACAACCTTTCCTTTCGCTATGATAGCAGCTTCTGTTTTCAAATTCTCGAGGAATTGAATGCGATTAACACTGCCAATTTGATGAGCTTCCTTCTCTTCCTCGATAATGCTCTCTAATTCATAAGAATCTAGAAGAGGATTCGGCTTTAAAGCTTGATAATGGAGTGATCCAGTCAAACACTGCAATTTTTCCATTTCTGTCATGACCTGATTGTATAACGTTTTGTAATGTTTCAACGCACTTTGCTCCTTTCCTTCTAGTTGATGTCTCAGATACCAGAACTTGCGACTTAAAATAGAAACTTGGAGCATCAGTGATGATGACTGTTGCTTACACTCTTTATACTCCTGGTACACATCATTTCCTTCTCTTACCAACAAAGCAATCGATGAAACGAGCTCCTTCATATCGCATACTTTTTGAACTACATCTTTTGTCAATGCAAGAGATGTCTGGCTTACTTCATGATTCAAAATACTGAACAGATATTCATAGCTTGAATGATTCATTTCCCAAAATTTGTGACTATTAGTAGCACTCCTGTCGTAAAGGGTGGAGTTATTGAAACACAAAAATTTCTGGAATGGCACTAGCTTGGAAAGAGTTTCAACAACTTCTGGGTCAGCACCAAGTGGTGACATATTACAAATGAGTAATAGGTTTCCAGCAACATCTCTTCCAAACATAGATAATAATGAATGAAGTAAAAATTTCTGGTATTCGCTGGGAGGCTTACAACCATTGACACAAAGGCATACGGCATGAAGCTTAAACTCATCAGGTAAGCTTTTTAAAAAGGTAGAAAACTGATTCATGACGACGTCATCTTGATCTGGCCACATGTGTCCAAAATCTTGAATGTTGACAATAACGAGTGTTTTAGACACACGAAAACCTTCGTTATTATCAGGGTTACTCTTGTCATAGTGAAACGTATATGATGATATGGAATTGTCACCAGCTATATCTTGTAGATCAGGTACTCCATCATCTTCCTCAGGAATGAGCTGGAAACGAAATGAGTGCTCCCAAATAACTCCAAGAATGTAGTTTGCCAAACCATTAAGCCATTGTCTCTTATTTGAGTCCATAGTACCAATAGTAATGATTAAATGGTAATCCGATTCAGTTAACGTTTTGTGGTCAGGTTTGGTAGTATCGATGCAAAAATTAATGCTACCTTCTTTGAGCCTATAAATTTCTGTTGATGATCTATGACTAACTCGTGCAAATCTCTGCTTAAATTCTTCAGTCACTACACCATTTGTATTACCAGTGCTCTTTACGTCACTGTACTCACTGAAACCAGCCAAAGAAAAGGCTTGGACTTTGCATGACTTTATTTTATTAACATCATTGATGGTAATCTCAGTGTCATCTTTATTTTCTGTGATCTCTTCACTCCAATGTTTATCGTCCAGAGAATAAGCCACAGAGTAGTATAAGACATTATTAGCACCATACTCTGGAGGCGTCCATTTAATGAGGAAACTGTTGTCGCTTGTGTTTTCTTCAATGGTGACATTTTGAGGTTTTGTAGGACATTCAAACTCTTTCTCTACACCATCAATAAATAACTTAACTGTGACATTTCCTGTAAATTTTTGTCCGTCACCATTGACAAGAAATTGGCAATCACTATCATTCTGCTTGTCAGTGTTAATAACAACAAAATCTTTGAAACGCATTACTGCTTGCTTAATAGCAAAAATGGCTTGGTGATTCTTATACCATGGAGTCTCTCGGTAACTTTCAGCATGCAATTTTGAAATGTAATCATAACCGGGTGAGTATTTCTTCATTTTCTCAATTTGTTCATCATTTTTGTCAGTAATGTTAAACTCAAGACATAGAACAGCATCGTGCCTCACAAGCATGGTATCAATATCCTGTGAGAGGTGGATTTTGGGGTGATTCAGTAAGTGGATATACTCTGATAGAATCCTTGCTTCTTGGTTTTTTCCTTCAAGCCATTCCCTCAAATCACTGATTGAAAATGGAGATTTGCTGTTTTCTGTAAATATACTTTCGAATTTATGGTGTAACTGTTCATAATCTTCATCACTTGTACGAATGAGAGGAATAAGTTCTCCAATATTTCTCAATAGGCTACCTTTTCTTTCCTGTACTAACATTTGAAAAAGACTGAGTTGATGCTTAATATCAGTGAAAACACCATAAACATCGTCTTGTAATAGATCAGTGACATCAGCAAGTATGTCGTCAAAGGCATCAATTAAATACTCCGTCTGCGATATAAGACTAAGTCGTACTTGATTCTTAATTGGATAAGTTCCATTATGCAACTTTGATAGTGGAAAAAGAGTGACAATTTTTGCAACAGGCTTCTTTTCCTTATTCGGTAAATCCTTGTATATTTTTACTGCCTCATCAAAAGTAGTCGGGTTCATCTCTAAGAAATAATCACTATAAAATTTACATTTTAAATCCTTTGTGACATTCTCATCAACCATCTTGCCGTTAATGTGACCATCCACTCCAAGTCCTAACTCTAAAGTAAACAAAAAGAACAAGCCAGTAAACATTAAATAAATATTAAGGATAAAATAACAGCTAAGTAACAATTTAACTTATTAACAATAGTTACGAGTCAAGCAAGAGATTTTGGTTTGTCTGAGAGTCAAGTTCCCAAAGGTATGTGCATGTAGCATATTGAGTATTGAGTATATGTAGTATAACTATTTGTATACTGAAGGTGGAAAAGGTCTTAGATATTATTAGTGTTTCATTTTCCATTTTGTTCATGTGGAGTTAAATATTTATCACATACATAAGTAACATCATTTTAAAAGGTAGAATACATTTTCAAATTAATGTCAAGATTCATCATGGTCTATGGCACTTTAAAATATCAGGTGTAATGTGTTGTAAATGTGTGACTAACAGAACCAAAAAATAACACAACCTAAAACTATATAAACCGACATATCATCACAAGTGATTAAATTTTAATCTATTTTAAAAGTATTTATTGGGCTATAGGTCACATGATCAGCTATACTTAGCATATTATTAAGTACTTACTTGGAATCTGCTTTACAGCAACTTCCATTTTAAGAAGAATACTCTTTTCCGATCTTGAATCCTTGAGTTGATGTTCAAAAACAAAGAAGGCATCAGCACCATATTGAATTCCTACAACAACATGTGTTGCTATCTCATCTATTGAATCGAGAGCATGTTTGTACCAAATATTGTTATGATCAAGGTGTTCCATGGTCAACTGCTCAAACATAGTAAATGTTCGATTCTTGAAAGTCACTCGAGCTACTTTCTTTGTCTTCTTTGTGTCATAAAAGATTTGAGCTGTCCCTGATACTTCAACTAGACCACTCAGGACACTCAACTTTAGACTGCCATGAATATCCAACTCTCTTGCTCGGTCAGCGACTTTGTCTTCTATCATAACTTCATTGTAGGTACTTGAATTGGTTTTCGTGGAAACATTCTTTTTTAACTGATCAGGTTTCCAGAGTGTTTTGCCAGGAATATATTGATCAGTTACACCGTTGTAGAGCATGCCCAAAGAGAATGGACGGCCGAGGGCTGGAATTTGTATAACATCGCCGTTCATGGTTCTGTTTATAATAGAAGAAAGAATCTTATATAATAAAACGCTATAATGAAGACAGCAAAGTGTCTGTTATACAAGTAACAAGACAATGTCTGCTATCGTTATAATTGTGTACTTTAAAAGGGACAGAAAACTTACCGAGTTTGAATGCTTTGCTGGAGTGAGCTCGAATTCGAAATAACAGCGAATATGTGAAAATGATAAGCATTGTCGAGACTTATATACAGATGTCTACGTGACAAGAGCTGATCACGACACGTACCAATAGCACTACAGTACACTTTGACCCAACCTTGACCCCTAGACCTCAGACGATTGCTGGTAATAATCTTTTGCCAACAATAACAATTATTAATACACATAATATATTATTAGTCAAACTGTTTGTTGAATTCATCCACTAGCTGTTTAGCATATTGTTGAAGACCCTCTCTTACTTCATCACTACGAACTACTTCAATCCAATAATTCAAACAACTAGACAATGTATTATTTAGTGTCTTTTCTATTATAGCTTCATAAAGAAGCCGACGTATAAGAGGAGCTTTATAATGTTCAAAACCAAACTCTCCTAGACACTTTAAGATTCTTGTAATACGGAGATTATTGTGACTGGAGCGATTGAGGTTGAGAAATCTTTGTTTCCACTTTGATGAACGTTCCACTTCTCCTATAACAAAAAATAGATGAAGAACTAACATAATATATAACTTAGTATATAAAATGACAATGGTGATAGTAACAATGCTCAATACAACAGGAATACTTTTATATGTTTAAGGATATATACAAGCATGATATGTTGGTGTATCAAGAGTACTGACAGTACTGTATATGCTGTATTGGGCCAACTGTGCTGTATGAACTTATTCATCAATGTAAGTGTGGTCATTTTTATGACTGCACTGTTGTTGTACAGCATTTACAGCTATCATAAACAGTTAAAACAATTATTACACTTTAATACGTCAAGAGCCAATGATCTAACAAATATCACTACAAATAATTTGAAGCATTGTTCTGTTCTTATACTATATGGAACATATTGGATTCTGGGTGTGGTCTTAATGTTCATATAGCACTCAACTTCACCTCATGCTGTGTTAGCATTGGACCACACCCATTGTGCAATATTTCCATATAGTACTTGGAACAGTACTTAACTAATACACATAACATGTTAGCTTTGTTTAGTGTTAGTCTAGTCACTATGTATTATAGTACATGTATTGTAGTACATGTATTATAGTACATGTATATGTGTACCTGTACTACGATCCTTCAATTGTAATCCATAAAAATCTAACATCATTTCATAAGATTTGATGATTCTATTTAGTGCCTTCTCATCACCAAGTATTAACTAAAGAAAAGAATTATTTGTCTAATAGATATTAAAAGTGCATGTACTTAGAATATATTATAGGAAGTTACCATGACAACCATCAATATCACCTATGTACATTTAGTGTATACTTACATCAATTTCGTGAGGCTGTAGTTCTTTAGCATACCAGTTCAGACCTCTTTCTCTGATAGGAAATAGCCTACAATAATATAACCACATTATATTGTAATATGATATGGTGACTTACCACTGAATATAAGAATGATGATATTCTAATAGCTCATAATTTCCCCACCACTTATTGTGAATCTCATCAATATAGTTACCTAAGAAAGATAACAATAATAATCTATTAATAAACAGAGCAATATCATATACATTACCAAACCAAGATTTAGCAGACAAATTAATATGTTATTACATGTAATTAGTTAATACCACATAGGAAGTATATTAAACTATTCACCTATTATCTCATGATTACAAAGAGATACATGACCTTACAAATATGGTCATAATGAGGACTTCAATAGGACAATCAGGTCATAGCATTATTATCAAAGACTAACATGATGACTTCAATGGGTCAATCAGGTTATAACCTTATTATCAAAGACTAACATACTCATAATAAGGACTTCAATGGGTCAATGAGGTCAAAGTCAACATACTATTATTATATTTTGGGTTACAGTGACAATGGAAATACTAATATATAATAATATATACCTTGAGGATAAGACTGTATTTTGTTAGTATAAAACTCATAGTTATCATTAATAGAAGGATCATCAGATTTATCCTATAGAAACAGACAAGACTTGCTGTTGTACTACACTAATCATATTATTTGGAGTACTTGTATCATTACTTACTGGATAACCTTGACGATATTGCTCAGTATCATACGAGCTATATCTTGTTAATTTTGGCAATGTCATCTTTTTCTTTGGTGACACCCAATTCTACAAAAAACAGAATCTCTCCTTATATATATCCTGATAACTATGGGGATAGCATGCTGTGCTGTTATAAAAATGACTTACCTTAAATTTTAGCCATGGTCTAGACCAGCTATCTTCATCATCAGACTTGTCTGAGTCTGACTGTTGTCCAGTTGATTTTGTCTGAGAATTATTTGTTTTTGATTTGACTACACTACTGTCATCTTTCTCCTGTTTATCTGGACTAGGATCAGTTATTGAGGAGTTTTGATTGTCCAACTGTTCACTGGCTTGTCCAACATGTTTGCACTCTCTACTTTTATCCTTTTCTTCTTGTGTCTCTTCTTCATTGTCAGAGGCAACAGGTTCAGTAGGCTCTTTTTCTTGCATCTCTTCGTCATTGCTAGAGGCAACGGGTTCAGTATGCTCTTTTTCTTGTGTCTCTTCTTCATTGTTAGAGACAACAGGTTCAGTAGGCTCTTTTTCTTGCATCTCTTCGTCATTGCTAGAGGCAACAGGTTCAGTATGCTCTTTTTCTTGTGTCTCTTCTTCATTGTTAGAGACAACAGGCTCAGTAGGCTCTTTTTCTTGCATCTCTTCGTCATTGCTAGAGGCAACAGGTTCAGTATGCTCTTTTTCTTGTGTCTCTTTTTCATTGTCAGAAGCAACAGGTTCAGTATCTCCACTGTAATCACTACCACCAATGTTAGGACTCTCTGAGCCACTCTCTTGACTAATCATAGTAACATCTTCAATATCCTAAAGTTCAAACAAGGTGGAGGAAAAATGTTAATTATATGTATTTTGTTAATAGGCAGTTCTAAGATATCGAGTGGCTTCATTATGTGTTTAATATAGCAATCCATATATCCACAACAAACAATTTGAACAATTTGCTATCAGTAACTGTAGATATAAAAATTACAGACTTGGACTACATGACTAGTAATAGATAATAAGTATATGACATGCAATGATTCTTATATTGTATTTTATAATCAGCTAATCTGAGATAGTTAATAGACAATATGTGTACTAGATTATCACTTTATATGAGAAGACAGTCTATCTTTATTTGATGTCAACATTATAAGAGAATTAGGCACATAATAATAGTGAGACTATATTCTGAAGTAATACAAGTGAGTTTCTGTATGTTCAGTTTTGTTTACAAGTAGATGGAAGAGAAGATATAGTGGACAGGCTAAGAAATTGGTCTTATAATACTCCAAAGTCAATAGTGTCCACATACTAACATTCAATATACAAAAGACACTATATAGGAAGGAAGGAAGTAATATGAATATCATCAGCAAAGCTGCCATATTTGAAGGCGTGGCAAGTTGACAAACATGCTATAATAAAAATGATGGTATTTGGATCCCTTGTAAACTAGTCAGATATTTTACCACATCACCTGAACAACTGGAACCAAATAAGAAAGATCTATTACAATGTGTTATTATTATTTGGTTGGACTATTAAATTTCATTAGTGTTTGACCTAAGATCTCAGCAAATAGATTTATAGCTACTTCGATATAACACATAACAGTTTAAATGGCAAATTGTTATATTTTCAAGCATATACTCCTTAAATAGATAGCTATAATATGACCATGTTGACTGAAGAGAAGATAAGTATGCATTGACAATTGGTAGTCTGATTAGTAAGACTGTATCCTATGACAAGACAGAAGAATGTGGATGGTCTGGTACAATCTAATATTAAAGTTTGCTTAACACAGCCCCTGCTATTTATATGTTATTAAAATATAACGATAAAAATGATTTTCTATCTCAAATATTCATGTTCCAAAAATTTCTACTTAATCTTCTGATGTCAGAATGTTTCAAACATCCTCAACAAAATTGATAAAGCTTGTCAATTTTTGACATACACATTGCACAATAAAATCAAACAATCACACAAGATACACTGAACATATTAAACAACGCCCTTGTTGTCCTTTTGTATGTCATAGAGAGAATCTGACCAGCAAGATTGAGCATATACGGTGTTGTTGGGTAAGTTTGGGTAATGTCTGAGTTGAGTATTAGTCAATAACTAAAAGTCAAAAATAATTTTCTAATGGCCTAACTTTGGAGTGTGATAATGTCTGAACAAAAAGTACAAGAAGTCTTTACATGTTTAACTTATTCTCTCACTACACAACAATCTGAAGTGTCAATAATTTTTTGCAGACTTGTGGCTTGGCAATTATGATATTGTTGTATATGAAATATCTCCAATTACAACATCATCCTTGTAATATCACTCGCTCATCATAAATTTAAGTCATTATAGAGTACATGTATATATACCTGGTTCTGAAGTGGTTCATTTTGAGGTCCATTTTGATCATTATCAGTTGATATACCTACTCCCATCTTAACAGTATTGTCTTCATTGTCCATTACAAGTGATCAACTATAATGATAGAGTAACAAAGTTTAATATCTCATAGTTGCTTCTATACAAGTACATTATGTACAGTTATCCTGTACCACACTGGTCTTGTGAGCCACACCCTTTCTGAGGCAAAGAAGGGTTTGGTGACACACAATAGTAATATTAGTGTAATCAAAGCCATACAATTACATGCTAACAAGCATGACATCATTAATTAAGTTATTAAATACAATATATGACTAAGATATTTTATTTCATAAAACAATGACACTATATTGCAGAATTAACACAATAGTTTCAATCTGTCTGTCATAAATTGTTTTGCTAGTAGAAACAAAAAAGTGAATTACTTCATAATTTTCCAGACTCCATTTTAAAACTATATCATATATAGGGAGCAGGGCACTATAACAAACTCTAATCTAAATGGGTCTAGGAATGCCTTTGTCTTGTAAAATATTTCTATTAAGTGTCATCAGACCCTTTCTCCACAGAAGGAGTGATACATGCAAGACTATATACCATATATATAGCCATATATGGCAAAAATACATATAATAATTATTAAGGCATAACAATCTCTACTAGTTCTTCATGATGTGAAACCACAATATGTGTGATATTAGTTCAGTTATTTCATAGATATTAGAGTATAATATCTATGGTTATCTAGTATCCGCAACCATAAATCGAACAGTCAAATTATAGCATTAATTAAATATCAAAGACCCTACGTGACTTTGAACAATGTCCTATTATCTTTTAATGTCAAAACTTCTCATTTTGCGTTACACAGCTATATACACAACGTACTTGCTGATTCAAGTCTTGAGTCTGCTTACAATATTATTCATTGTTAGCCACACCTTATCGTATTATTAGAGCCATCAATAATACATTACGGTATTTAGCTCAGATGACTGTCACGAGAAACTGAAGTACTTGAACACTTTTTCTGTATTGAGTTTAAACTTTGCCATTGCAGTTATGTCAGATAACGAATACTGGTTGGTAGCTGTACCTGGTGAACAACAAGGACCAGATGTTGCCTGGAGATCATTATCAGAGAAACTGAGAACTCATTCCGCCAGTTTTAAGTTCCCCATTCCTGAACTGAAGGTACTCATTATTACTAACAGCAACCACACAATCACTTTTAAATGTATACTGGAGCTTTGTCTGATCATTGTTATGATTTGACCACACCCACTTATTAGTGATGCAGTTTAGGGATTGTAGGAGATAGCATATTGAACTAATCCTGAAACTAGACATTTTGCAAGGGAAGGGAATGTCTGGACAAACCTGCATTCAAAGTTAGGTTCTACCAGGATTTAGACCAGTCAAAATGCTTTTATCATGTGGCCGATGGTGGTCATGGCCTATTTTATTGTCCGATTTGCTTAAGTCTCAATATTATGTCAATTAATAGAAAGAAAAAGTTAGATCATGAACGTTTTCACTACTTTCACTTGTAACCACATGATTTCACCAAAAAATAGTCATGTCACCTGAGAATATAATAATATTCATAGTTGTCCAAATTTGAATACACCTTTCCCTTCTCTTGTAGAACGTCTATCATTAACACTAAATATTGAATAAATTAGAATTAAACTTTCTTTATACACATAATACATACTATGTGTTGCATAATATAAATTATCTATTTATAACACAAATCATATGAACACTTTATTAACTATAATATTGTAGGTTGGTACATTGGACACATTAGTTGACTTATCTGATCAACTAACTAAACTAGACCCTTTTGTTGAAAAGTAAGTCTTACTCAACAATCTTGTCATAATATCATATAATAAATAGATCCTTCATTCAAATAGTAGTATCTGAAATATAATTTGATTTGATTACATATCTAAAATTAACTTTGTTATGTGTCAAGCTATGATATCACACAGAGAAGTGTTCTATTGTTGCTCTATTCAAAGTTGATGGACTTGTATTTAGTATAAATAAGTTTGTCTGTTCACAAGTTGTACATACTATCATATTTCTGTTACATGGTCTGACAATATAATAATATAATATAAATAGCTTGAAACAATGGACGTTTGTAGGATGTTTGTATTGGACAGTTCTTGATGTTTAACGTCTATGTAGTTACTGTGAGTGCTTTAAATTGGGTATGACTAAGTGAATCTTCTGAGTTCTGTAACTTAGAAAATTGTGATGTCTTTAGCAGGTTCTTAGTTTTTGCTAACTCTCTAGTCTTAAAATTTAACAAACGTCTAGTCTTTTGTAGGACAAGTACTCTTATCTATGTCTAGATTATAATTATATTATAATTATAATCTAGTCATTGATGATTATACAATATTTGATGGTATTATTTTTCCTTATTTTAGTGTTGTTCGTAAAATGGCTCACTATATGCTGGATATTATAGATGAAGGTGATAGAGAGCGACTTCACGAGAACCTCTTAGTTGGATCAGGGAAAGTGCCTATGGAGGTAACAAGACAATATTACTAATGTTGATTGTACATGTACATACAGTAGAGGGCAATAAAATTATTCATACATAATACTGTAACAGTAGTGCCAATATAGTAAAGGTATTGTAAGAGTACCTGTATATTATTAGTAATTGTAATTTTTGTTCTTCCTGTGCTTGCTCAAGGCTGATTCACACTAGAATACGCAGCAAACGTAACGTATACGCAAGGTTTGGACCGCAACGTAATAACGCAGTGCAATTGTGAAAGACCATTCACACTGTTATGATCACGTGTATTTACGGTTACTGTTAATTAAGAAAGTAAAATTAAAATTTTCATGGCTGTTCTCAACTGTAGACTTTTGCTACTGCTTCTACTGATTAGGAGGAGAAGACGAAGAAGAAGGGAGTGCAAACGTATTTAGGTGAGAGATATTTTTAAGAAGAGGCTTCACCTGGGGGAGTATCATTCTCTAATAAACGAAGTGCGATTGACGGATCACCAAAGCTTTTATAGATATTTTCACATGTCATCTGAGAGGTTTGCCTATTTGTTGAGTTTGGTAGTACCTGCTATCACCCGTCAAACAACATCCTTTCGTCAGCCAATTCAAGCTGATGAATGACTTGACATTACCTTATGGTATTTGTTGACTGGTGATTCCATGCAGACCATTTCATTTAGCTGCAGAGTTGGTCACTCAACTATTTGTGGCATTATTGATAGCACTTGTGATGCTTTGTGGAATGTGCTCTCTTGTGAATATCTTAGAAGACCATCAACACCAGAAGAATGGATAAAGATCAGCGAAGGTTTTCATCAACTCTGGAACTTTCCTCACTGTTTAGGGGCTATCGATGGAAAGCACGTTGTGATGCAGACGCCAGCCAACTCTGGTTCCAACTTCTACAATTATAAGGGAACATTTAGCATTATTTTACTGGCTGTTTGTGATGCTCAATACTGCTTCACCCTTCTTGATATTGGAGATATTGGAAGGCAAAGTGATGGAGGAGTTTTGGCTAATTCTGCCTTTGGCCGTTCATTGGAGAGTGGGTCTTTGTCTTTGCCTTGCCCTAAGCCGCTTCCTGGTCAGTCAAGTTCAGTACCATACTATTTTGTTAGCATTTCCACTGAAGACCTACATGTTGCGTCCATTCCCTGGAAGGTTTTTACCAGAAGACAAACAAATCTTTAATTATCGTTTGTCCAGGGCTCGCCGAGTGATCGAAAACACTTTTGGAATCATGGTAACAAAATTTAGAATTTTTGGAAGATCTATTTTTGCTAATCCAGACAAAGTAACCAAGATCACTCAAGCAGCCTGTTGTTTGCACAACTACTTGCGAATATCCAAGATAAACAAATTAAAACAATCCTCCATTTGCTTGTTTTTATTGCCCTCCGGGATTTGTTGATGTAGAAGATAATGACGGAAACGTCATTCCTGGTGACTGGAGGTCAGAAATTTCACCTAGTGCACTGCAAAGTGTACAGCGTACTGGCAGCAACACATACTCTCGGTCAGCTTCTGACTTGCGAGACAGTATTATGACTTTTATGACCACTCCTCAAGGGGAAATACCATGGCAGTATGCCCATGTCTGTAGCCATGGCAATCGGTTTCAATCATGATTACATTTTGATTGTACTTACATGTGTTATTATTAATTTCAATAGATTTTACAAGTTACTGCATGTCATAGTTATAAGAGGAAAGGGGAGGGTACTGGATTCCATATAGCACTTGTTTAATCTTCAGTCTAGCTAGTGATACTTGATCAGGGGACAATTTTTGTAATCGTTTAGCCACACTTAAAGCATAGAGGCTGGCTTGGTCTTGTTTTGACTTGAGGTGCCGTAAAATTTCCAAATCAACTTCATCAGCTTCACACTTCCTTTTTTTTTTCGCCACTTACTGAAAGACAAACTATGACGTAAAATAGCTAAATACTGTGCTCCACATACCCTCGATTAGTAGTACATATGGGTGTTAAAGACTTTCCCTCATCTGTGGGTGTCGAGGACTCCACCTCCTCACTCACACAAGATGACGGTGTCATAGGATTCTGTTGAGACTCTGATGACTCCAAACTTTCTTGTGGCTCAGGTTCTTCAGTCAAGTCAACATGACCCATTGTACTAAAAGAACTGTAATTTCTTTATTTACTATTAATAATTACTCACTTTCTGTGTCTTATGAGGTCCCGAAGAAACATCATATGCTCTAGAAGTTCCCATGGCACAGTACACTTGGCGGCACTGCCTGTTGGCTTCTTCTTTTTGATTTCTCTGACAAACCTGTCCCTAAGAGCCTTCCACGTCTGCTGTACTTCATCAACTATATAGTAAAATTTTCGTAATAAATAAATACGATATTAAAATAACTCACCTTTTCTATCAAATAGCTTTTCACGCATTTTCTTTTTTGAGCAGTTTCTTGAAATCAGGGCTTTTAATGTCGTAGATACAGGGAAAAGTTCGAACAAGATCTATAAGTTTCTCCTCATCCATTTTGTAAATATGACAATGATTCACGTTGCAGTTATGGCACACCCACATGGGTACTTCTGATTGGTCAGCTTCTTACAAACCGTGGGAAAAGTTGAACAGATTTCAAAGCTATACATTACGTTGTGAACAGGAGATATGTTGCACGCACGTGCTAACGTCAATAATATGAACACTCTTGCATTACTTTGCGTAAATCATACATTGCGTTGCGTGAACAATGTGAATCAGCCTTTATAAGGTTGATTGTATATTATATGGTACTGTTATAGTAATGTAGAGGAAATATATTGGGACAGTAATAGTGCAGTGCAGTATAGTCTAGTTACTTTTTATTGTCTTATACTGTAGGTATCTAGTATAGTAAATAATTATGAATTATTTTTTGAACTATTTTATTCTCTTTTTTTAGACATATGTTTCCAGGTTTAGCTGGGATCATGCTAAGTTTCCATTACGACAAGCCTTATCCAACTTAGTAGATAACATTAGTAAAATGGTATCTCAAATTGACACTGATCTTAAGCATAAATCTTCATCTTATAACACAACAAAGAGCAATCTACAAGTTATTGAGAGGAAATCAGTGTACGTTAAATATTTGTTATGTAGTGAAACCTGTTGTTGGTATTTGTTATATAATAAAACCTCTTGTTAGTATTTGGCATGTAATGAAACCCATTGATAGTATTCATTATAATAATAGTGAAACCTGTCATTAGTATTTGTTGTGTAGTGAGACCTGTTGTTAGTATTTGGCATTTAGTGATTCTAGTTATTAGTGTTCATTATGTAGTTAACCCTCTTATTAATGTTCATTGTCATGAACCTCACATATACTGCAGTGTAGTGATCTTCAGTTATGATGTCTATACAACCATGAATGTACTGTCCATGTACAATGTACACTTGTGATTGTTTTCTTGTTGTTATTATGTGTTAAATGTTTTATTCTTTCTTATAAAGTGGTAACTTGATGACTCGTTCGCTTGCTGGTTTAGTAGATCCATCATATCTTGTGAGAGACTCAGAGTATTTACAGACACTATGTGTCGTAGTACCTAAGTAAGTACTTGTCATTGAATATGATGACAAATATATGCATTAAAGTGGTTTTCATTTTTATGTAATGTATGACGAAAACAATTTCTTGTAATATTTTATGTTTCACAGTCTACAATATTGAAATACAAATATTGTATGTTATAGTTTTGCCATTCAAACTCACTTTAACTAAATCTATTGTACATGTACATCCAATATAGTAATCATTATGTATGTCAATCTAATTAAAAATCAAATTAAAGCACTTCTTGACCATCAAACAAGAAGGCAATAAATTACGAACACAATATTATTTTTACATGTCCACATTATAATAACTTATATTAATTTATGCATTCACTATTAGAGTACTATACAAGGAGTGGCGTAGTACATATGAGAGTCTTACTGAGATGGTAGTACCCCGTTCTACAGAACTTATCACTGAAGATCAGGACTTTGGTCTGTTTACGGTCACTGTCCTTAGGAAAATAGCTGATGAATATAAAAATAAAGCGAGAGAAAAGAGGTCAGTTGATCTATACAGTATGTGTGTACATGCATATATTGTCAGTTTATTTAAATGTAGGATCAATTCTTAACACAAGAGAGAGAGGCATAGTTTAAAATAACTAGTAGCGCTGAACAATCCTATATTTTCTTTTATTCCTGCATGCTGTTCTTCTAAGTCTACAGATATTCTTATAATGATAGTGAAATTTAATATAGCAATCTCAGTCAATGGGTTGGGCTTTTCTTTTTAATGTTTTGGTGACTTGTTTAGGTTTCTTTTTTCAATGCCAAAAAACACGATATAAGTTTAAAAAGTGATTATGTTATAGGACTAGCTATTTTTAGAGTGTAAGCTGTTTAAAATGCCTTGTCAGGCAACAAACACAGACAGACAGACAGACACATGCACACACACAAACAAACTTAGTACTAAATGTATACATATATAGTATTATATACTGTATAATAAGGTTAACTAGTTACTGTCTAGTAATTACATTATGTCAATGTTTATGACAACAGTTCCAATTTTTTGATCATTTTTTGTTAGGTTTTCTGTACGTGATTATGAATATGATCCTCAGGCTCTTGAAGCTGAGAAGAAAGAGAAAGAAAGATTGGAGAGAGAGCTCAAAAAACAATTTGTAAGATTTCTTATTGTATTTACTAATAAAATAGCATTTGAAAGGTTAAAATTTAGCAATTTATAGTGATACTATTAGGAAATCGATACAGTGTCTGATAATTGGCAGCAGTATCTAGGGAAAAATATACCTATAAAATGTTAGAAATATAGGCAGAGATACAAACTAATGAAAAGTTTAAGGTTAATAAAATTCATTGGTTGATTTCATTATTGCTGTCAATTGTTGCATACAACAAGAATTAATAAGAAAAGTGAATGGGCATAAAATTATATATATATATATATATATATATATAATCAGACACACAATAGCAGTGCCTATGTAGGAATGGCTTGGATTGTCCATTGGAATATATTATCAGAAAACAGAGTATTTCACCCAAAACACATCAGAATATCTCAATACTTGTCAGTCTTCCTCCCTGGGATAATGTCCATGTTGTGATTGAATTATAGACTAAAGCAATCTTTCTAAGCAACACAGTAGAAGTTGTTGAAAATGCTGAATTGTTAATTCTTTTTTTGTTCATAACAATAACTCAAAAAGTAAAAGAATTATTATCATTTTGACAAATGCAGCACAATTTAAAATGAACTATCCGCTTTTTATTAGTGTTGAAACGAATAGTGTAAATATTCGAATAATTGATTGTTACACTAATTATTCAAATATTTCTGAGGTATTCGAATATTCGGTTCTAAGCCACGCCCTTAACGTGCTCAACAGACGAAGCAAGTTCAAGCAATGGCGAAGCGTTTTCGAAGTCTATAGAAATAGAAGGAACCAATGATAAAGGAGAACCCAAGGTACAGCCAGCCAAAAGAACCAAGAAAGACAGTGCCATGTGCTATCTTCTTGGGATTTTGTCATACGAAGATAATACGAAGACCTGCAGTGACGAGTTTTATGGGCGTGGCGACAGCAACGAATATTCGAATATCCGCTTTTTCAGGAAACAATTATTCGAATATTGATTTTGCCTATTCGTTTCAACACTACTTTTTATCTCACATTTTGTGCACTTTTGAAATAAATTTAGTAATTTCAATTTTTACTATCAAGACCTACTCTTAGAGAAGCCATTTTCTTATGAACTTTCCATCTACTTTCCTGTTATCACTGTAGTCATAATAATTATTTCTTCATCACAATATGTAAGAAACCTTTTTTGTGAGTAGGTTGAACATGAAATGTCACTGCCTTGCTACATGTTATAGGTTTCTCTTTAGACTATCAAAACAATTGCATTTTAAAAAATTAAGCAAACAATTAAACAAAAACATTTATAAAAAATGAAATAAATGTAAGGATTGCTAATATCAGTCTAATAAAAATAATATGAACATAGTAGGAATGGCAATTGCATCATCCTTACATAATAGCACAGGTGGCAAAACTATTTAGGAGATTCATATGATGTATCTAAATCACTTAAATAATATTATATTGTTGTATTCAATGTCTGCAATTATGTAGGAATGATGCAATCTACTTTCTTGTTTGCATTTTTTTGTATTGGACTGATATTAGCCATCCCTACAATTACTTCTATTTTTATAAAATGTTTTTATTTACTTGTACGTATAACTCATGGTCCAAGCAATTATAAGCCTGCCTGGCATTGGCATCATGTCTGGCAATACAAATCTTCATGAAAATATTCAGCTACATTACTTACTCTTTATATGGATGATTATTGCATAGTAAATAATGTAATGTTGTCTTACTGTACTGCAGGGTCCACTAATGAACTGGTTAAAAGTGAACTTCAGTCAAGCCTTTTCAGCATGGATACATCTCAAAGCACTCAGAGTGTTTACAGAATCAGTTCTCAGGTATCACACACTTACCATACAATATTAATGTGTCAGTTTAGGGAGTCACCAAAGCTATTACCTTAAGTCGACTATCGACTTGCATGTTCTAATTTTTGTGATTTTAATAATTGCTAAATATGTTATCAAAACATTTTATTTTGTTATGAGATTATGTGAAATTGGATGTGACTCAGGAAATACATTAAATTAATAAGCACTAAATCTGAATGTTACTTACTAAATTTAGTAAATGGAATAAAATAATAGATAGCTTTTAAGAGATTACCATTAGCTAGTGTTATCTGTGGTATAGTGATTGATCAGTAAGTATAGCTGGTAGGATAACTGCTATAAAGTAATGATTTGCTATTGTTTGTCCTTTCAGATATGGTCTTCCTGTTAACTTTCTATCTATTGTTCTCAAACCAAATCGTAAAGCTCAAAAGAAAGTCCAAGAAATCCTCAAAGATCAATATGGCTACTTAGACTCCAAGTTTATAGCATCAGAAATGGATGTAAGTTAAAGATACTGGTAATAAAACCTGCTCTGCAGTAATAAATAGAGAGCCTTTTACTCTCTTAGTCTTGTGAATTTGTTTCTGCATGTCATGCAGAATACTAATGTACAATGGCTTTTTATTATACTTTATATCTGGAAATAAAGTGGTAAAGAAACAAAATAGTAAGTAATAATGTATCTTTGCATATAAATTGCTAGTTGTTCATCACACTTGGGAGATGGCATAATATTGGTGGATTTTAAGTTGATGTTATTTCTGCAGACCATCAGTATGTCAAATATAATTCACTGAGAGTAAACCTGCTATATACTAATTTAGTATTAGTATTGCCTACTTCTATATGTACTACTTTAAATGATATAAAGAAATATCATTTCTCATTCCCATTTTAATTGTTAAGTCAATGCAACTCAACTACAACCAGTTATTAACAAATACTACACCCAATGGATTTGATTCACCATTGCTACAATGCTATGATGGAATAAGCTTTAAAGGTTGACATATAGTTTTTCATCAGTATAATTTATAATGATCTTTACGACTTTTCTTGTTGGCACTCTTCACATTGTACATATAGTCCCTTTACTGTTATGCCAATTTTCATCACTTTACTCCATTGTTGTACAGATAACTTAACAAATATGGCAACAATTACATTTAACAAGCCTCTTTGGAAGCACAACAACAATAGGTGACAACTGGTTTGAACCTTCTACATTAATATGATTTTCCTTAAACATTCTGTATGTTGCATTCTTAGCTTTTAACATTTCTCCAGTGTTTATTGCAAGTTATAAATAGTATGACAATTATAGGTTACAATCTTATTTATTGTCATAATATAACCTGTATCACTCACTAATATTCTCTTTCTTTACTAGCAAATTGATCTTCCCGGACTAGGTTTCAACCAAGTGGAATATCATCCTTATGTTTTCTTCAGAATGAATCTTAATGTGTTGGACAAATCATAGTTCACTATAATATATTTAACTATAGACATGTTTGTTTGCTATCTGGTAGTCCTGTTATAATGTCATTAAGTATAATTGTCTAATTATAGTCTGTTATAGCTATTGTGAATAATTATTTGTTAAAAAGATGTCCCTTTCAAATTTTACTATTAGGTTCAATAATAGCATTATTTTATTTGCAATGTTCCTTGTGGTACTTCAGGCTGTTCAGTATCATCTTCCTTGACAAAATAAAATTTGACATAAATATTTCAAATACAGTCAGTAAAGCCTCCTAGGGGTGGTGTATTTGGAAGAATATATGTGTTGAGTTAAATAAGTCTTACATGCAACTGCTTAAAAATTAAAACTATGTTCTCATTTATCATCAGCAGTTTGTATAAACAGCTTGTAATATTTTAAAATTTAAATTAGGTAATAACAATATATA
Organism: Xestospongia muta; assembly: GCA_963693285.1. Taxonomy (NCBI): domain Eukaryota; kingdom Metazoa; phylum Porifera; class Demospongiae; order Haplosclerida; family Petrosiidae; genus Xestospongia; species Xestospongia muta. The sequence continues at coordinate 19,186,293 of OY848917.1, forward strand.
ATTATATATAATTATACAGCAAGTATGTTAACTATCATAACTAACAAAATTTAGTGATAGTGTGAATGCATCAAGGACAATAATTCAAATTATTTATTATCATAAATCAAATCAGCAGCAACCAAATCAAATATTAACGATTCTCTCCTTCTAATTGTTCTACATGGAGAATAAATCTCATCGTCTGACTTATCTCCTGATGATTTATCTAGTAGCGGCTGTATCTCTTCTCTTCTACTGTCTTTAAAACATTGCATTTTTTTCAACTTCCAGTAGACATGTATAAGAATTGTAAGAATGAACATTACCATAGCAACTGCAATAGATATAATAGTTATAAATGGAGTATAAACTTTGTAGGTACTTTGGTTAATAAATGAGTTAACAAGAGCTACTATAAAGAGATTGATATGAAAGAATTGCTCAAGAAAAGACAGTCGTTTATCACGATAGACATTGTGTTGTAAAATATATAGTATGATCACTTCTACAAGGATGATGATGTAATCATTAACAATATGTAGTGATCCTGAAGTGTTAATAAATATGGCAGTCAATAGTAAACGAACAATTAACAAGAAACCAGTCCAGAACCGATATCTCTCTTTGTATGGACCTGTATATGCATCAATAAATGGTAGTAGTTTTAATATAGGATCATTTCTACTACGACAACATAAATGACTGTATCGTTGTAACCATTGAGTAGAAAAGATTAAACAAGAGTATATTATTGAGAATACTAGTACTACAACAGAGAATGCTACCAATATAGAATGTTTGGTAGTTCCATAGTTAATATTACCATCTACACTCCACACTGTCCACTCACGACTAGCACATTTTACGTTTGATGTCATCAAAGCATTTGTTGTAGTTCGTAACAATTTAGTAAACGACATTAGTATAAGTGTTGCCAGAACAGGGACTATATTACGTCCAAATGTCTTAGATAGTCGTGTAGATTGTTGAGATATGATAATAATACCAGCTACAAGAGACCACACATAAAATGGAAATACAAACTGTAGCCATGTTTTCCAATATCCATCTAATCCATCAAACAAACATACCTCAATACCAAAGTCCAAATTGATCCATGAAATGAACTGACTAACTATAATGATATTTCCATTGGGAAAGAAAACTGCTTCATTAAGTTTTAGAATGTTAGCATAAAACAGCAATCCATTGATAGTACCTACTGACACAGTTAAGTTCAGTGTTATTAGTAAAGCTACTAGTAATATTCCCGAGAACATAAACACAATTAGTAGGAGAAGGTAAATGTTGGTACATTTAGAACATACATTGGAACCAAGTTTGAGACTGAGTCCTGACTGACACTGACCACAAAGGAGACCTGTTCTTTTGTAGTTACATTGAAGGTCTGTATCATTATCTAAATTGAATTTAATCTCAGAGGATTTGCAATAATCAAATGGACAATTCTCATATGCAATTGTACAGTTGTAGTCTTTTTCAAAACCTAACCAAACATTATTACCAGCAGATTTAAGTAAAGGATATTGCTGCCATGATATGTTACATTGTACATAAGATGCAATGATGTCATTACAAACACACTCGCATGATGACCCAAGTATCATTCCTGATGGACAATTTAAGAACTGAACTCTCAATGTTAGTGATTTTGAAAATGGATATAGTGTTGAAGATACACTAATTGTAGCAGTACCATGTGAAACATTTGATAATAATTGAATTGCTTTATAAACAAAAGGTTTACAACGAATGCTTGTCTTGTCATTATCAGTATTACTAATAAGTTGTAAGTTAGGTGATGATGATATAACTAATGTACCAGGACTGGAATTACCACAGTAACCTACTGTAATTAATGATATGTTAAATGATTGTCCTGGATAGACAACAACATATTTGCCATTTTTGAAAAAATTAATACTATTGTAAGTACACAAGCAGACAGTAAAAGGATCTGAGGAAACACTGGCATAGTCTTGAGTTATGAACACAGTTTTAGTGCAATTTAGTGCATCTTTAACATCAGCATACATGAAATCAGTATTGTTGATTCTTGTACTGCAATGATAAAACAAGCCTCCATATAAATTGTCACCTGTAATAATGGATGTATTGTTTTGAAAGTTGACCTTAAAATCAGTAAAGGTACAGTATAAAAATAATAATGTTGTGCTGTATGGATTGTGGGTATTTGAATATAAGGCTCCTCCCTTAGAGGCAGTATTGTTAATAAAATTAACTGAAGCATTCTTCTCTGTAACAGCATATCCACTATTATTGAGTACCAGACCTCCTCCAGCATATGGTGTTGTATTATTAGCTATAATGTTATATCCACTAAAGTGTAGTCCACAACGATCACATCCAATACCAGTCATATTATTGTCATGTACTTGAATATTACTGATGTCAACCTGAACACCTATATTTAAACACACTAAATGTATAGCATTTCTTCCTGTCTTGGATTGTGTTACTGTTACATTTGAAAGATGAATACTAGAAGTTGTTTGATCCTCAATAAAATAAAATATTTTCATAGCAGCAGTAGCTACATCATGCAAAGCAGCATTGCCATTAAAAATACAATGTGATATAAGCATTGATATAGACTTAGGATTTAAAGTCAAATATAACGAAGCCATGAAATGGCCAATGTTTTCACCAAAATAACAGTTGAAAATCTTGATGTTTAATTTGTGAACAATAAAAGTGTCTTGATTTAATCGTAACCGATTATATGTTGTCACATATACACCTGAGCCATTATTGTTGACAAAGGAGCAGTTAGTGACTATGATAGAGTTTGTTGTTTTAAATTTCTTTCGACTAAATAATCTCAAAACCAATACAGCATGAGCGTACCCATAGTGTTTATATCCAAAGTGGCTATTAGAGTCAAAATAACAGCTATTGACAAAGATATTGAACTGACTAGAACTATTCCACCACGGCCATATTAACAAACCTGTTCCTTCCCATCCAGCTTGATTACCAAAGAATACACTGTTTACTACTTTAATGAAATGAATATGCTCATTACCTGGAATGTTATCTGTTGGACCCACATACAAGCCACCACCTCTCTCGTTTGCTATGTTATATGAAAAATTTGAATTTGAGACAAGAATGTTTGATGGGTTTACATTAGCATCAATAATAATACCAACACCAGCACCATGTGTCGCATTGTTATGTAAAAATTTGGAGTTACATATAATGATATTGCTGGAATGATTGCTCTTATTAGATACCTTGCTTGTTGTATCTGTGACCTGAAGAAGGTTAAGTTTTAATCCACCACCTAAAACTTGTTTTTTATTAATTGAATTATTTCGGTGGTTTTTATAAAAGACAGAATCCAATACAGTGATATTAGCATGATCACTATTGCTAACAACACTAATATTAGCTGCAGTAGCAAGACAACCGACTACATGTGAGAAATGGCATCCTTTAATAGCCACTTCACTAAACACAGTGTTAGTAGTATAAAGATGTAAGCCTCCACCTAATGCAGGTAGATTACCAACAAAGACAGAGTCACTGATGTTGTAATATACCTCCTCTAAACTGTTGGATATAATAGTAAGACTGTGTCCTAATTGAGTGCTCTCAATAGAACAGTTTTTAACACCAAGACCATTGTTTTTAAAGAAACATTGACCTGATATAGTAATGAATGCTGAATTGTTTATAAGTACACCTGTTCCATATGTATTCTGTATTGTAGTGTTGTATATGTTAACTGATGAAACATTGTGAAATGAAATACCAGCTCCACTAGATGAACTACAACCATTAACCACTAGACCTTCCAAACTAACATAAGAAGAGTTAATAAATTGTAGACCAGCCTCAGCAGTAGTGTAATTGATTGTTGGACTAATGACACTGTTGTCTTTTCCTTCATATTCATATTCAAATATACTTTTGAAGACAATTTGACTAGCTTTAGCAATAAGTAAATGTTTTTCAAGTTTATGCTCACCTTTTATGAACACAAAGGTAGTGTTGGATACAAAGAAGAATGTTACATTTTGAGAGTAGAAAGAGAGAGTATGACATGTTGAACTGTTTGGACATTTCTGCTCATTATAGGATTTCACATACCAAACAATTTTGCTGTGACACAATGAGCAAAACAGGGAGAGTGTAATCATCAACAACAAGTATATCTAAAATGGTAAAAGTCATAATAAAATCAATGCTTTAATTAATAAGAAACATATATTAAATACAGAACCCTTACCAGATGAGCTATTGAATTTTTTGACATGCTGTGACCCACTGACATACACTACCTATAAATCAAAGCTTCTGAGTTCTGTAGCTCAAGAAGCTTCACATTAGAACATCTCTGCCAAATCTTCAATCTTTAAACTTAGCAATAATCTCTTACAGCAACAATAGTACCATTAAAATAATCTTAGTATCATATCTGTAATTATTGGATGTTGTTCTTCTTTTTATTACATCGTTGTATGTATGTAATTACTTAGTGTCTACAATGCCTGGCAAAGTACATTGCAACCAATAAACTTTGTAACAGATATATACTATGTACATTGTTTATTTCTGTTGTATGCAACTTTGAAAAAATTAACCAGCATAAAATTGCTACCAACATACAATGTAACAAATGAGATACTACAATATGTTGTTTAGCCACACATCTGTTGTAGTTATGCGACTTTGAGCAACATAAAAGTGATTGTATATAGCGCTGTTTGTAAACTGGTATACAATACCAATTCTATACATAAGAATGTGTGCAGACTGTACAATACAGTAGCAAATTCACAGCTAGACTGTAGTAATGTTTAATTCATATATTTATGTATTGTGGTTTGATTTATGATGTAATTTTTGGTTTTGTTTTTGTATTTAAATTCATGTTATTTGTTAGTATTTCAGTTAGTTCTGATATAGTTTTGTCGTAGTCGGTTTGTTCTGATTAAAGTGAAAAAGAGTATTACCTTTAAGTTACGACATAATTGGCAACAAGGGTGGGATATTGTTGGAGGCAGTGATGTCAGTTTTTGGTAAGGTGGAAGAGTTTGATGGGAGCAAAGAAGATTGGCCGCAGTATGTGGAGCGGCTTGGACATTTTTTTGCAGCGAATGATATAACAGAAGATGGCAAGAAGAAGGAAATCTTCTTGGTAGTAGTAGGACTGGCAATGTTTAATATTCTCAGGAACCTTTTAGCACCAAGGAAGCCGGGTGACCATACGTACAGAGAAAATGTAGAAGTTTTGGCGAAGCATTTTAAACCCACTCCTTCGGAGATAGTGGAACGGTTTAAATTTCACAGTCGTTTTAGAAAGCAGGGAGAATCTGTTTCAACATTCATAGCAGAGCTGCGTTCCCTTTCGGAATATTGCAATTTTGGAGACACCTTGGAGGTGATGATAAGAGACAGGCTAGTGTGTGGCATAAATGATGACGGTATCCAGAGGAGGCTACTAGCCGAACAAGATCTGACGTACAAGAAGCGGTAGAGCTCGCACAGAGTTTAGAAACGGCCGTGCAAATATGAAAGACTAAGAAAGACGAAGTTGTAGACGTTCATAAAATGTTTAAGAAGAAAACAGAGCTAGTGACAGTGCGTAAAGTCTGTTATCGATGTGGAAACAGGGGACATATTGTAGCTAAATGCAAGGTAAATATAAAGAAGTTATTTGTCATTGTTGTGGTAAATCAGGACGTTTACAAAAAGCGTATGGGAGTGAACAAAGGATAGCCATATAAAAGGACAGTTTACAAGAAAGTACAAGTTGTGTGTCGGGTGCATGAAGAAAGTGATGAAGAACAGTATACAGATGTTGTGTTTCAAGCTAATAGTACAAGAGTACCACCAATACTAGTTGACCTTACCATAGATGGCCATAACGTCTCCATGGAAATTGATACTGGAGCCTCTGCTTCTTTGATATCTGAGAACCTATTCAAAAGGTTGTGGCCTGGGAGGTCTCTACAAGCCACAGAGATGAGACTGTGTTCATACTCAAAGCAAAATATACCCATTGTCGGTTGCTGCTATGTAAACGTTGTATACAAGTGGTTGGAGTTTACACAGCTGCCTTTAATTATAGTAGCAGCGTCTGCCCCTTGTCTATTCGGAAGAGAGTGGCTGAACTTCATTAACTTAAACTGGAGAGAGATGCTGGAAATTAATAAGGTACATAAAGAATCATTACAAACTGTGTTGTCTAGATATCCAAACGTCTTTGCTGAAGGGTTAGGTACACTGGTTAGATTTAAAGCACGAATGTACGTCGATCCAGCAGCACATCCAATGTTTTGCCGAGCAAAATCGGTACCATATGCATTGAGAAGTAAAGTTGAAGCAGAGATAACACGTTCATTAGAGGAAGGTACGATAGAGCCAGTTGAATGGGCAGATTGGGCCACACCAATTGTTCCATTAGACGAAGAATCGAAAAAGCATGTTGTTATCAATACACACAGGGGACTGTTTCAGTACATGAGGTTGCTGTTCGGAATTTCCTCAGCCCCTGGAATATTTCAAAGAGTTATCGAAAGTTTATTACAAGGAATAAAAGGTGCTGTTGTATATTTAGATGATATTTTAATTTCAGGTAGTACAGAAGCAGAACATTTAAAAACGTTGGGTGAAGTACTGAAATGTCTAAGTAAAGCTGGTCTCAGAGTGAAGTGAGAAAAGTACATGTCTCTACAGACATCAGTTGAATACCTGGGACACAGGATAGATGCAGCTGGGTGACACCCACTCAAAGATAAAGTGAAAGCTGTGAAAGAAGCACCAACACAAAATCAGTACACCAGCTGAAGGCTTACTTAGGATTACTCTCATATTATAGCAAGTTCCTACCAAACTTATCAACAACACTGTACCCATTGTACAAATTGCTAAGGAAGAATTGTCAATGGAAGTGGGGGATTGAACAGCAGAAAGCATTTGAAGCATCGAAGAAACTATTAACATCAGGTCGATTTGTAACCCATTTTGACCTGAATCTCAAGTTCAACCCTGGCATGTGATGCATCAGAGTATGGGATAGGAGCAGTGCTAGCACACAGCATGGAAGATGGTACTGTAAAACCTATTGGATACACCTCTCGTACATTGACTAAAGCTGAACGTAATTACTCTCAGTTGGAAAAGGAAGGCCTTGCCTGTATATTTGGAGTAAAAAAATTTCATGATTACTTATTGGACACTCGTTTGAGTTGCTGACAGACCACAAACCACTATTAGGTCTATTTAAAGAGGACAAAGGAACATCACAACAAGCATCAGCTCGGATTAAAAGATGGTCATTATTTTTGTCTGGATATGAATATACACTTAAATTTAGGAGAACAACTGATCATGGTAAGGCGGATGCATTGAGCAAACTACCATTGCCAGTAGTACCAAAGAAAGTAGATGTTCCACCAGAATTAGTACTTTTAACAGAGCACTTGGAGAACTCTCCAGTAACAGCACATGATATTCAAGTATGGACTAGAAGGGACCCTGAATTAGCCAGAGTTTTATAGTATATTTGGCAAGGATGGCCAGAAGAAGTTGATACACAACTGAATCAATACTACTCTAAACGAGCAGAGTTGTCAGTACATGAGGGCTGTATCTTGTGGGGAACGAGAGTTGTGATACCTGACCGGGGGAGAGAAGCAGTGTTACAATAGCTCCATCAGGGACATCCTGGTATCTCGAGAATGAAGTCACTTGCGAGAATGTTTGTATGGTGGCCAGGTCTGGACAAAGACATTGAAAAGTTGTTACATGGTTGTGTTAAAAGTCAAGAGGTGATGACAGTACCACCACCAGCACCACTGAACCCATGGAAGTAGCCAACGAGGCCTCGAGCGAGACTCCATCTTGACTTTGCTGGACCATTTGAAGTAAAACTATTTCTGATCATGATTGATGCACACTCTAAATGGATTGAGGCTGTTTGCACACACTCAACATCCTCAGCTGTAGTCATCGAAGAGCTTCGTTCAGTGTTTGCATGATTTGGTATCCCAGAAATGATTGTGACAGACAATGGTACTGGATTTGTTAGTCAAGAGTTTAAGGTTTTCTTAGAAAAGAATGGAATTAGACATGTTACCTCAGCTCCGTGCCACCGATCTTCGAATGGCCTTGCTGAAAGAGCAGTACAAGTGGTAAAGAAAGGGTTGAAGAAAGTTTCAAAAGGATCATTTAAAGAGTGCCTGGCAAAAGTATTGCTATCTTACAGGATTACACCACACACAGCAACAGGTGTGTTGCCATCAGAGTTACTATTAGGAAGGAGACCGAGGACAGTATTGGATTTGTTGAAACCCCACACAGCTGATAGAGTAGAAGCCAAACAACAGAAGCAGAAGCAACATTATGATCTAAGAGCTAAGGACAGAAAGTTTAAGATTGGAGACAAGATATATTATTACAACCATGGTGTTGTAAACAAATGGCTGCCAGGTCGAATTATCAAACAGACGGGTCCTGTTTCATTTCATGTTGACTAGATGATGGTCGCCATCGACATTGTCACCAAGACCAGTTACGACCAAGAGATACACAAGAAAATGGAGTTGAACTGCACTCAGATATACCAGTAACTGTATCAGATGTAGAGTCAATACCAGTTGTTACTTCCACTATGTCAACCACAGCGCGGTTGAAGAGCCAATTAAGCACAACACTTCTGAGACTAGTCGGGCACCAAATGATCCCTTAGTTATTGGTAATCGTTATCCTCGTCACAATCGGCAACCAAGGCAATTTACTGAACCTTTTGTGAGTCATTGACAGTTATTATGTTTTATATGTTCTTATTTCTAGTGGGGAGGAATGTAGTAATGTTTAATTCATGTATTATGTATTGTGGTTTGATTTATGATGTAATTTCCGGTTTTGTTTTTGTATTTAAATTCATGTTATTTGTTAGTATTTCAGTTAGTTCTGCTATAGTTTTGTCGTAGTCAGTTTGTTACGATTAAAGTGAAAAAGTATTGTTTTTTACTAAGATAGCATTGTATGCAAAGCAATATTCATTTTTGTATAGATAAAACATATTTACAGCTAGACTTTAAATGTAAAGTATGGCGCGCCGCTAGCAGCAACCACATAATCGTCTAACCGTCAACACACATATCAGGGAAGAAGATACTACACACAATGTTCACTTCTGTTGTGTACGTATTTATCCAACTTCGAGGAAATTACTAGCATAAAGTAATTACCTATAACCGCCGACGGATATCGCAGCTAACAAAATTATACGACCTCAAGTGAGGAAATCGACCAGCATAAAGTAACCGCCGACACTCATCGCAACGAATAAGATACTAGACACATTTTACATTTATGACTACTTATGAAACTTTGAGGAAATTAACCAGCATAAAGTAACGTCATTGCCTAACTGCAGACACACATTGTACGAGAAAGATCTGCTAGCAATTGCCAGACTTAATGTGTGGAGAAGCTACATTTATTCTAAATATCAAATATTGCAATGTGTAAGCTTACAAGTATTTATATTATTAGAGAATAGTAAAATCGTCCTGCATGTCAGACTAGCGCTATGTTAAAGTCCAGGAAGACCAAGACCATTGTATATATAATGACTAATGAAATCGAATCTAATGGAAGTCATTATATTTCCTTAAAATTGAATTTAGCTATTGGAAAAATCGTTTATTACATATGGTATATGTCCTATAGCACATCGAAGCATCGCCAACGCCAGACTAGGGTGCCTATGTGTAAGTACTGTTGTTCTATATGCCTTCGCGTTAGGCGGCAAGGGTAGCAAGAGTATATTATAAAAAAACTCACCATACTCCAATTCATTGTCCAGGACAATAGGTAGGTATTGTAGAATGTATTGACCACAATCAAGAGCTTTATTTAATAACACCAATTGCAACCACTATATATTTGCACTGAGAAAGTACAACATACATTCAGCTTTTATAAAAACTGAGTTGACAGGTCATGTGACCATATAATAGCCATACAATAGAGTTACTCTAAGGTAACCATATAGCACAAGCTTCCTGTCAACCCAAATAATAATGAATAGTAGAGCTTCTTTGGTTTCTTCCAAGGGAGTTAGTGTTTGGTTGCTATTATGGGTGTGGCATCACTCATCAGAAGGTCCACAGACTATGTACGATCTCACTAATAGCTTTAGCAACCCAGTAAGAAAGGTTATACAGCAAAAGGCCACCATAGAACTATGAATTATTGGGTGTGTATCTCGACTAAACATCAAATCTGGAAGATTTTTGACATCACTGATTTCTAGGAAGTGATATAGCTGTTGAAAATTACATAGAATAATTTCCTTCTTGTTTCTACTTCCTAGACATTATTTACACATAAGTGAGGAAAAATGCAAAAACCAATCATTAGTTCTGCATGACCTTCTGGGTCTATCATGAAGTCAAAGTAGTGCATCCTGGTCCTTCATTTTATGATTGCTCTCTTATGAGGGTGATAGCCACAAAAACCATCACATTCAGTCTAAAAAAGAGTGTATGTAGAGCTGACTTGCACTGATGGATAACGTTTGTTGAAATCTGGAACTTAGATGTTCATTCTGCCCTCGGCATCCCACAATTCAGATTATCTCAGATATGTGTGAGGCTCATGAGATAGTCTGCTCTTTGCAGGAACCATTGGTTTCAAAACTACTGTTCACTATCTGCAAGGATGTGCATATATTATTTGAAGGAACCTATTTCTATTATGTTAGCTGTGATGGTATGTGGTCATGAGTGGCTTGGCTTGCCCATACATTGCCAATGTGACACCCAAGCAGTCCTTTGCATGCATGCATCTCACTGTTCTCACCAAGCAGACCTCATGAATTTAACAAGACATGTATTCTTTATGGAAGACTATTACAGATTGTCCATCATAACCTCATCACATAATATCTGACAAAGTATCCCCAACAATACTTTTTCATTTTTTGCAAGTACTACACATGATCAAGACCCTCCTGCACCACCTCTAATGACCCTCGACCTCCCTCTGCACCCTAAGCTGGATTGTGCATCACCATCTTAGAATATCCTCTTCAGATATAGAGTACTTGCTATTTTTTTGCAGTTAATATAAATATTATGATTTGATTGTTGTAAATTAGAAATTATGTGAAAAAACAATGCATACTATAAAGAAGGAAAATCAATGGTTCACAAATTAACAATACAATCAATATATTGATTCAGTTTTATCAAGAACCAAATCAAATATTTAAAAAATTTAAATTAGGTAATGAGAATCAGATTATATATAATTATACAGCAAATATATTAACTACCATAACTAACAAAATTTAGTGATAATGTAAATGTATCAAAGACAATAATTCAAATTATATATTATCATAAGTCGGTTCAGCAACCAGATCAAGTATCAATGATTCTCTCCTTCTAATTGTTCTACATGGTGAATAAGTTTCATCCTCTGAGTTATGTACTGATGGATTATCTAGTAGCGGCTGTATCTCTTCTCTTCTACCAGCTTTACAACACTGCATTTTTTTCAACTTGCAGTAGACATGTATAAGAATTGTAAGAATGAACATTACCATAGCAACTGAAATAGATATAATAGTTATAAATGGAGTATAAACTTTGTAGGTACTTTGGTTAATAAACGAGTTAACAAGAGCTAGTACAAAGAGATTGATGTGAAAGAATTGCTCAAGAAAAGACAGTCGTTTATCACGATAGACATTGTGTTGTAAAATATATAGTATGATCACTTCTACAAGGATGATGATGTAATCATTAACAATATGTAGTGATCCTGAAGTATAAATAAATATGGCAGTCAATAGTAAACGAACAATTAACAACAGACCAGTCCAGAATCGATATCTCTCTTTGTATGGACCTGTATATGCATCAATAAATGGTAGTAGTTTTAATACAGGATCATTTCTACTACGACAACATAAATAACTGTATCGTTGTAACCATTGAGTAGAAAAGATTAAACAAGAGTATATTATTGATAATACTAGTACCACAACAGAGAATGCTATCAATATAGAATGTTTGGTAGTTCCATAGTTAATATTACCATCTACACTCCACACTGTCCACTCATGACTACCACAATGTAGTTTTGATGTCATCAAAGCATTTGTTGTAGTTCGTAACAATTTAGTAAATGACATTAGTATAAGTGTTGCCAGAACAGGGACTATATTATGTCCAAATGTCTTAGATAGTCTTGTAGATTGTTGAGATATGATAATAATACCAGCTACAAGAGACCACACATAAAATGGAAATACAAACTGTAGCCATGTTTTCCAATATCCATCTAATCCATCAAACAAACATACCTTAATACCAAAGTCCAAATTGATCCATGAAATGAACTGACTAACTATAATGATATTTCCATTGGGAGAGAAAATTGTTTCATTAAGTTTTATAATATTAGCATAAAACAGCAATCCATTGATAGTACCTACTGACACAGTTAAGTTCAGTGTTATTAGTAAAGCTACTAGTAATATTCCTGAGAACATAAACACAATTAGTAGGAGAAGGTAAATGTTGGTACATTTAGAACATGCATTAGAACCAAGTTTGAGACTGAGTCCTGACTGACACTGACCACAAAGGAGACCTGTTCTATTGTAGTTACATTGAAGGTCTGTATCATTATCTAAATTGAATTTAATCTCAGAGGATTTGCAATAATCAAATGGACAATTCTCATATGCAATTGTACAGTTGTAGTCTTTTTCAAAACCTAACCAAACATTATTACCAGCAGATATAAGTAAAGGATATTGCAGCCATGATATGTTACATTGTACATAAGATGCAATGATGTCATTACAAACACACTCATATGATGACCCAAGTATCATTCCTGATGGACAATTTAAGAACTGAACTCTCAATGTTAGTGATTTTGAAAATGGATATGGTGCTGAAGATACACTAATTGTAGCAGTACCATGTGAAACATTTGATAATAATTGAATTGCTTTATAAACAAAAGGTTTACAACGAATGCTTGTCTTGTCATTATCAGTATTACTAATAAGTTGTAAGTTAGGTGATGATGATATAACCAATGTACCAGGACTGGAATTACCACAGTAACCTACTGTAATTAATGATATGTTAAATGATTGTCCTGGATAGACAACAACATACTTGTCATTTTTGAAAAAGTTAACACTATTGTAAGTACACAAGCAGACAGTAAAAGGATCTGAGGAAACACTGGCATAGTCTTGAGTTATGAACACAGTTTTAGTGCAATTTAGTGCATCTTTAACATCAGCATACATTAAATAATTATTGCCGAATCTTGTACTGCAATGATAAAACAAGCCTCCATATATATTGTCACCTGTAATAATGGATGTATTGTTTTGAAAGTTGACCTTAAAATCAGTAAAGGTACAGTATAAAAATAATAATGTTGTGCTGTATGGATTGTGGGTATTTGAATATAAGGCTCCTCCCTTAGAGGCAGTATTATTGATAAAATTAACCGAAGCATTCTTCTCTGTAACAGCATATCCACTATTATTGAGTACCAGACCTCCTCCAGCATATGGTGTTGTATTATTAGCTATAATGTTGTATCCACTAAAGTGTAGTCCACAACGATCACATCCAATACCAGTCATATTGTTGTCATATACTTGAATATTACTGATGTTAACCTGAATACCTATATTTAAACACGCTAAATGTATAGCATTTCTTCCTGTCTTGGATTGTGTTACTGTTATATTTGTAAGCTGAATTCTAGAAGTTGTTTGATCCTCAATAAAATAAAATATTCTCATAGCAGCAGTAGATACATCATGCAAAGCAGCATTGCCATTAAAAATACAATGTGATATAAGCATTGATATATACTTAGGATTTAAAGTCAAATATAACGAAGCCACGAAATGGCCAATGTTTTCACCAAAATAACAGTTGTATATGGTGATGTTTAATTTGTGAACATCGAAAGTGCCTTTATGTAATTCTAAGCGATCGTATGTTGTCACATATAAACCTGAGCCATTATTGTTGACAAAGTAGCAGTTAGTGACTATGATAGAGTTTTTTGTTTTAAATTCTTTTGGATTAAGCATTCTCAAAACCAATACAGCATGAGCGTACCCATGGTGTTTATATCCAAAGTGGCTATTAGAGTCAAAATAACAGCTATTGACAAAGATATTGAACTGACTAGAACTATACCACCACGGCCATATTAACAAACCAGATGCTTCCCATCCAGCTTGATTACCAAAGAATACGCTGTTTACCACTGTAATGAAATGAATATGCTTGTTACCTGGAATGTCACCTGTTGCAACCACATACAAGCCACCACCTCTCTCGTTTGCTATATTATATGAAAAATTTGAATTTGAGACAAGAATGTTTGATGGGTTTACATTAGCACCAATAATAATACCAACACCAGCACCATGTGTCGCATTGTTATGTAAAAATTTGGAGTTACATATAATGATATTGCTGGAATGATTGCTCTTATTGGAGACCCTACTTGTTGTATCTGTGACCTGAAGAAGTTTTAGTTTTAATCCACCACCTAAAACTTGTTTTTTATTAATTGAGTTATTTCTGTGGTTTTTATAAAAGACAGAATCCAATACAGTGATATTAGCATGATCACTATTGCTAACAACACTAATATTAGCTGCAGTAGCAAGACAACCGACTACATGTGAGAAATGGCATCCTTTAATAGTCACTTCACTATACACAGTGTTAGTAGTATAAAGATGTAAGCCTCCACCTAATGCAGGTAGATTACCAACAAAGACAGAGTCACTGATGTTGTAATGTACCTCCTCTAAGCTGTTGGATATAATAGTAATACTGTGTCCTAATTGAGTGCTCTCAATAGAACAGTTTTTAACACCAAGACCATTGTTTTTAAAGAAACATTGACCTGATATAGTAATGAATGCTGAATTGCTTATAAGTACACCTGTTCCATATGTATTCTGTATTGTAGTGTTGTATATATTAACTGATGAAACATTGTGAAATGAAATACCAGGTCCATTAGATGAACTACAACCATTAACTACTAGACCTTCCAAACTAACATAAGAAGAGTTAATAAATTGTAGACCAGCCTCAGCAGTAGTACAATTGATTGTTGGACTAATGACACTATTGTCCTTTCTTTCATAGTTGTATTCAAATATACTTTTGAAGACAATTTGATTAGCTTTAGCAATAACTAAATGTTTTTCAAGTTTATGCTCACCTTTCATGAACACAAAGGTAGTGTTGGATACAAAGAAGAATGTTACATTTTGAGAGTAGAAAGAGAGAGTATGACACATTGAACTGTTTGGACATTTCTGCTCATTATAGGATTTGACATACCAAACAATCTTACTGCGACACAATGAGCAAAACAAGGAGAGTGTAATCATCAACAACAAGTATATCTAAAATGGTAAAAATCATAATAAAATCAATGCTTTAATTAATGAGAAACATATATTAAATACAGAATCCTTGCCAGGTGAGCTATTAAATTTTTTTGACATGCAGTGACCCACCGACATGCACTACCTATAAATCAAAGCTTCTGAGTTCTGTAGCTCAAGAAGCTTCACATTAAAACAAGTCTGCCAAATCTTCAGTCTTTAAACTTAGCAATAATCTCTTACAGCGACAATAGTACCATCATGATAATCTTAGTATGATTTTTATAATTATTAGATGTTGTTCCTCTTTTTTATTGCATTAATAGTTGTATATATATAATTACTTATTGCTTGCAATGACTGGCAAAGTACATTGCAACCAATAAATTTTGTAACAGATATATACTATATACACTGTTTTTTTCTGTTGTATGCAACTTTGAAGAAATTAACCATCATAAAATTACTACCAACGTACATTGTAACAAATGAGATATTATAATATGTTGTTTACATTTGTTGTATTTTTGTGTCTTTGAAAGAAATTAAGCATCGTAAAGTAATCGTACAAATCACAGTTTGTAAGCAGCTATACAATGCCAATTTTACCCATTGCATTGTATAGTACTAATTAGTGATCATATAGCTTATCAGATGCCAATTAGAAGAAATGCAATATTGTAAAATAAAAGTTTGAGATCTATTTTGTCAAAACAAGAAATATTATTTTTGAACAGACCAAATTAACAGTAAACAGGAGCAAGGTGAACCAGTTGATGCTTTTATTACGGCACTATATGGTCTTGCAGTACATTGTGGGTATGGCACACTACATGATGAGATGAACAGGGATAGAATTGTGTTCAGAATATGTGATGAAATATTGTCGGAGAAATTAAAACTCAATGTGAAATTAACTGATGACAAAGCAGTGACTCAGGTAAGTCAAGCCAAGGCAGTCAAGCAGCAACAACCTCTATTGAGAGGAGGGGATCAAGGAGTATCACATGCCCCAGTTGGATTTGGACGACAAAATGTTGAGTCTCCAGACAAGTCAAAATGCAAAAGGTCAGTCACTCAACACACTCCATCCAGTAGTAGTAAAGCTTCTTCTTAATGTGGGAAGAGACCTACACTGATTTTCAGTATTGTCCAGCCAAAACTGCTGTCTGTTGTAAATGCAATAAGCATGGCCATTTTTAAGTGATGTGATAATCCAATAAGAGTGACAAAGTGCAACCAATTGTTAACGAGAATGACAAGCATTATTCATAGAACTTATAGAGCATCAAAATAGAAAGCCTCAGAAGTGCTGGATGATTACTTAGTAACTTATTTATATATTAGTTGACTTTTGAATTGACAGAGGAGCTGAGGTAACAGTCATAACACAGCTACCTACAAAAGGATTGGTAACCCTCCTCTACTGTCCACTAATACAAGTTTAAAAGGTCCAAACTGTCATAGCCTTTCAGTTAAAGGATATTTTAGAGCCAACCTCTTGCAGAATAATAGTAATCACAAAGTGGAACAAGATGTATATGTCATAGATAAGCTAGAAAAGTGCTTATTGGGACAATCAGCTATCAAGTCACTAGAACTAGAGTTGGTGGGGTTAGTGACAAGTCTCAGACTCTACTTCAGGAGTTTCATAAGCTTTTCCAAGGACTATACAAGCTAAATGGAGTATACACAATGTGTGTTTATATTTATCAATCCTATTTATTCTAAATTGTTGATTCAATAATAACACACACAAAATGTTTATTTCTGTTGTGTACATATTTATTTGACTTTGAGGAAATAAATCTAGCATAAAGTAATCACCTAACCACTGACACATATCGCAGCCAGTAAGACTGTACACATAATGTTATTTCTGTACTTATATGAACTTAATTGAGGAAATCAACCAGCATAAAGTAACTGCCAACACTCATTGTAACAAATGAGATACTAGACACATTTTTCAATTATGTTGAGGACTACTTGTGAAACTTGGAGGAAATTAACCAGCAGAAAGTGATGTAATCACCTAACTGCAGACACACATTGTACGAGAAAGATCTACTTGCAATTGCCAGACTATACACTATTTCACTATCTTCTACATACCTGGTAAACAAATGGTGATTGCTGATACCCTCTTTAGGGCACCTGTCAGTCAGGCTAATGAAAAGGACCACGAAATTTGTCTATCACTGAGAAAAGACAAGAAGGCATCCGATGCCACCAAGAAAAGGATGCAGTATGTCAGTAACTACACTGTAAAAATTACTATGTTATCTTAACAACCTATTCGTACTTTACATGGATGGATTACTATGGAATCTAGAATTTTTATGAATTATTCACTGCATAATTTGTTTCTTTGTAATAGTATAACATACCAATATATTACACAGTGAGTAATTCACAAAAATTCTACATTCCATAGTAGTCCATCCATTTCAGATACAAGTCAGTTTTTAAAATGACAAATCAATTTTTACAGTGTAGCCAGTTCTAGTAGAGAGAGGTGGCCTAAAAAAGAAGGTACCTCATCCAGTACAGCCATATTATAAAGTGTCATCAGAACTATCAATTATGGAAGGATTACTTATATGAAGAAACTGTTCATCAATTCTAGTGATGCACCAATTTTATGTAGAAGTACAAAAGAGTCTAATCCTCCTATTCATTTCAATCCCTGCTGGACATAACTATTTCCCAAAAGGGAGATGTACCATAATGTTCTAATAATGTCAATAATTATGTTAATATTATGAATGACCATGTTTTTAGTTTTGATCTTGTTCATTAGTGTCTGTTTATATTTATCAATTCTGTTTATTCTAAATTGTTGATTCAATAATAATACACACAAAATGTTTATTTCTGTTGTGTACATATTTATTCAACTTTGAGGAAATAAATCTAGCATAAAGTAATCACCTAACCACTGACAAACATCGCAGCCAGTAAGACTGTACACATAATGTTTATTTCTGTACTTATATAATCTTAATTGAGGAAATCGACCAGCATAAAGTCATTGTAATGTCTGTCAACACTCATTGTAATGAACAAGATATAGACACATTTTTCATTTCTGTTGATGACTACTTATGAAACTTAGAGAAATATTAACGCGCATAAAGTGATGTAATCGCTTAACTAGAGACACACATTGTACTAGAAAGATCTGCTTGCAATTGCCAGACTATAATAATGTGTGGCGAAGCTATATTCATTCTAAATATCAAATATTGCAATGAGTAAGCTAATAAGCTTACAAGTATTTATAATTAGATAACAGTAAAATCGTCTTGCATGTCAGACTAGCACTATGTTAAAGTCCAGGAAGAGCAAGACTACAGTATATATAATGATTAATGAAGTTGAAGCTATTGTGGAAGTGGATTATAATTCAAATTGAATTTAACTATCGAAAAAATCGTTTATTATATGCGGTATATAGGCGCATATAGCCCAGTGAAGTGTCGGTAATGCCAGACTAGGGTGCATATGAGTAAGTACTGTTGTTCCACGCCTTCGCTTTAAGTGGCAAGGGTAGCAAAAGTGTATTATAAAAAACTCACCATACTCCAATTCATTGTCCAGGACAATAGGTAGGTGTTGTAGAATGTATTGACCACAATCAATCAAGAGCTTTATTCGATAACAGCAACCACTATATACGCTAAGAAAGTACAACATACATTCAGCTTTTATAAAAAAAGAGTTGACAGGTCATGTGACCATATAGTAGCCATGAATTGAGTTACTCTAAAGTAACCAAACAACAGAAGCTTCCTGTCAACCTGTAAATAAATAGTAAAGCTTCTTTGGCTTCTTCTAAGGGATTTATTGTTTGGTCACTATTATGGGTGTACTATCACTCATTAGAAGGTCCACAGACTGTGTATGATCTCGCTAATAGCTGTAGCAACCCAGCAAGAAAAGTTATACAGCATTATTTCTGAGTGACCCCAAAAGACCACCATAAAACTATGCATTGTTGGCTGTGTACCTTGACTGAGCATCGAAATTGGAAGATTTTTGACATCACTGCTTTCTAGGAAGTTATAGCTGTTGAAAATCGCATAGAATGTGTAATTTCCTTCTTCTTCCTACTTCCTAGATATTATTTAATCTAATTGATGAGGCCAGCCCTTTTTCTTAGGGTGTGGTAGTCATTCATAGTAGAGTTGTAGAAAAGGAATGTAAACTGTGGTTAATTTTATGTGTTAATGACAACATCTTGCAAGCCAGCCCAACCACTTCCTCTCTATACGACTCTTATTATTAATAATATAGAACTCTATTATCAATGTTATAACATGACTTTTTAGTGAGCACGAATAACTGTAACACAAGCTCAAATGCAATGAGAAAGGTTGAACTAGCCATATTTCAGCATGAACCATTTAAAGAGTAGTTGTTTACAGATCCTGCTTTAGATCAAAGCAGTTTACATACAAAATTATAAAGCAATGTGGTTTGTGTTGCTCAGGTTCATTAGGTTGTGGTTTCAACTGAAACATTGGTGAAGGAGACAGTCATGCACTACCAGACCCTTCCTCTCTAAGCAAAGCGACTGACTTCGCCAGACTACCAAGACGTATGAACTTATGTCCAACATCAATGCTTTTTCAATTAAGGAAGTGACTTAACATTCTCCTTTAAACCGTACTTTTTGTAACTAACATGTTATTGTATGTTTAGTGATTGTTATTATAATATAGCATATATAACACTATAGAAGGAAACCTTTTAAGCTTGAGTCAATTAAAGCTAACTTGCGTCCGGTTTGTACAATTATTAAATTATAATAATGTTAATTTCCGTCGTTAACAATGTCTCTCCCTCCAAGTTACCTGTTTGTGTTGTCTCTCTTTTTATCTTTTATCGATAATACCAATCATCACAGAATCAATAACTGTACTTCAGAAGATGTCAAACATCCTCTTTACTTCCTCGGGTTCTTTCCTTGTTCTCCAGACTCAAACAGAGATCTCAATGAGTGTGATATGTTAACTATGAGTGCAGTGGAGTTAGCTATAGACAAGATTAACCAGGATCCTAACATACTGAGTTGTTTTAAACTGGAGCTATTGTCTGTCCATGTAAATAATCCAGTGAAGGTCAGTTTGAATAATAATATGCCAACTACTGAATGATTTTATACTAGCTAGTAAACATTCATGTTCACAAATTATACAGGATCCTACTGAAGCTTTTCATATCATCCATAATCAGTATACGAATCTACCATTTCATGGCGTCATTGGTCCTGATCATTCTAACATTGCTAAACTGTTTGGATATATTTTCGGAATTCATACATATATCTTACAGGTATTGATATACATTATGTGCCAGCATGTTCATAGTTTATTATTATATCTATTCAAAGACAAACCTATGAATAGCTAAAAAGTATGTTCAATTAATAGTTGATATATCATTCTAATAAAGTGGTTAATCTAGTAATACAAAATGTCTAATGTAGAAATGCCTAATTTGACTTTGAAATAATATTGTTTGAAATAAAAGTTTTATCTTCCATGATGTCAAGCTACACAAACTTTGATTGTTTATGTATGCTATCTAAACATTTAACTCAATTAAATTGTCAAGATATAGCCTGTACATGTACTAATTGAATAATGTATTCATAAAAAATATTCGAATTAAAGTTTATATTAGGACAAAACTTATAAAAGTTCTCAAATTACATAGTAATTTACAAACATAGTATTGAATTACATTGTATCCTTTTGATGTCATCAGTGTATTTGCCAAGGTTTTTTTAATAACCTTTTATTTTTCTTTTAGATATCATATTCAGTGACTGATCCATCACTTGAAGACACTAGTAGATATCCTTATTTCTATACTACAGTACCTGATGATTATCGTTTGAACAAAGCGAAGCAAGATATATTGATGCACTTTAATTGGAATAAAGTAGCTGTGTTATCTACTGATACAGATTACCATATACTGGTATGCTTTAACTAAATAGATTAATTTATTATTAGTGTAACCATCTCTCTAGATATCACAACAGTTAACCAGTATATTAGGAGGCAATCCTGCAAAATATATTGGCTCCTATACAACATCACCAAATGCATTGCTAATAGATGCTAAGGTATTGTAATAAGATATTATATACACAATGATATTTACTTAGTATTATTAAAAACATTGTTTATACTAATTAAGTCAGCTGTTAATGATTTTGCTAATGTATTACTATTATTAGCTTCATTTAATCAGTTATAAAATGCTCAAAATACAAATCTGACATAATTTATAATATATATATAGCAATCTCAATGATATATAACTGTATAGCATGATGATATATCCCCAAGGTTTGAAGCATGCATACATAATATAGCTAAGTTGACTATTATTGTTATTTTAGTGGTGTATGATGAGGTACAATGATATAGTTTATAATCTTAAGTGCAAATACCTTACTATAATGAAGCTAAATTGTGACTCAAAATATAATTACTTGTTATATACCTGTAAGTCAATTTATTTTTTTATATATAGCAACGTGACTTCAGAATATTTATAGCTGTAATTGACATGAAAGGTGCAAGGAGTTTATTGTGTTCTGTGAGTTTTGTAAGACAGTATTAATGTTTTTATTAATGAATAGATTTGATATAAATTTATAATTTTTTAGCACATCTGCTGTAATATATATATTTCCTATTCCATGACAACTTAATTGTTATTATTTCTGTTAGAATATAATACTACCTCTGCATAATAACCTAAATTTATTAATTGTATTCCTACACAGGCATATCATAATGGTATCACTACTGCTGATCATGTTTGGATACTACCTGGTATATATAACACTAAATGGTGGCACTTGGAAGGGAATGACACTACCTCAAACTGTACTAATGAACAGATATTAGAAGCTATTAACTCTACACTATTTGTGGATACCCTTTCATTTGATACCTCTACAACAGATGTAAGTCAAATAATGTAACCAGTAGGTGGGAAATGAACACGGGGACAAAAATGCTAAATCTATCATAGATAGTTAAGGAATATACTTTCCTTAGACATTTCATCAGTATATTGGGGAGCAGCCATGGTCCATGGCTATTATTAAACATAAAAACATATAATCATATAGAAACAAGTCATCTTTGTACTACCTGATTATTTAGTCTATGACCATTGTATATTACCAAAGTACTTATAATAACACAGCATTAAAAGCCCCCAAACAATATAGTAATACTGAAAAAGGGCAGACTTGTGCTGGCCTAAGACTGTCATTATGCAGAGAGTGGACAGAAGGGGAGAGTCTTGAGTGTAGAAGATGCAAGTGAAATGGATAGTTGGATGAACAAATAGATAAACAGACAGAATGAATAAATGGATGGATGGATAAATGGTTGAATACATGATGGCACCGAACAATAATTTATTGTTGAGCTGGTAATCATAATAAATTAAATTCTTAACATCATATCAAATAATAATTATACTTGTACATATACAAATCTAATGACATCTGAGAATACAACTATATACTGTATTAATACACCTGCTAAGTCTATACTACATAACAACAATCTGGTTGAGGTGATGGATTAGGCAGCCAGTAAAGAGTAGTTGGTGAAAGCATAGCTTTTTACCATGAGCACCAGAATAATGTCTGATACAATTTATATCTGCTATCTTTAAAAAATATTTAAAAAATAAGAGTAAAACTATGATTTTTTAAAATTCCTTGGTTCAAGCATTAAATCTTACTAACAGAATTGGCAAGAAAGAGGGAATTTGTTGTTTATAGGAAATATATTTATATTATTATATATTACATTGATCATCATTAGTACAGCCTAAGGTTAGGTATACTCCTCAGTTGAATTGATCCATAAGTGTTTAAAGAAGATTTGGATATCTTTTAAATATAATAAATCTTTATTCTGTTACATCTCCAATTTTTTCATTTCTTTATTGAGAGATATTGGCATCTCCCAAAATAATTTACGACAGTGTTTTCAATCTTGTTATACAGTAAAGTATCTCATAATTTTGCACTATACCATTTTTATAACTTTTTATATTCTTTAGTTAGAGATGATTAATGATGTACTATTTAAAGTCTTTAATAAAAGTAAAATATTAAGTCAACAGTCTTTTGAATTTCGTCACTTACTTCATTCCAAATTATTGCAAGCTTATGATGCAACAATGGCACTAGCTCTGACATGGAATACCACTCTATTGAAATTATCAAATAACTACACACCTGAACAAATATTTGCATTGATTGATCGTCCCTGGAATAGACCATCACTAATTCATAAAGAACTAATTGAAAGTCTTAAGGACAGCCTAGAAAATGTTGTTAGTCCATACGAAGGATTGGCTGTAAGTTAAAATGTATGATATTACTTTTCATAAATTCAACCCATTAGGGTCTGCATGTATTTGATCATGAAAGGAGTCGAGACAATTCTAGCAATGTTCTTATTACACAACTAACAGGTTAACTACAAAAAGAAGTTATATAAATATTTTTTTGTAATTACACATGGACATTATCTCTTCAAAGCCTTTCACAGTGATGTATAATTTTAACCATAGACCTTATTCAGTGTTAGGTTTAAAAAAATTCATATAGTTATGAATTCACATATAGCATTTGTTAATATCTTATGTTTGGTTGTCTATATTATACAGTAAAAAGTGATTATGGATTGACTTATTTATTTATGAAGTATCATAAGGTGTATTGTAGCAATGTAGTTAGAAATGTATGAATAATTTATAATACTGCAGAAAGTACAAGACTAATTTAAAGATGCTGTGTAAAAACTACATTGAATTTATGTACTTAACTGCAATGTTGCTTGTGGGATGGGCAGACAATATGTTTAGCAAAGTAGATGGGCATAAGTTTTGCATATACCTAATTATGTAATATTATGATGATTGTCATTACCATATATTATAATGTTAAATTGAATCTAAATACAGTCACTTTGATACCCACTTCTACCATGTAATATTATGACTGCAATCTATCTTATTATTTTTGCTGCTATTGTCATGATCCTTTAACAAAATGTAAAAATTTAAGATTATTAATAAACATGTTCTTGAATTAAAAAATCTTTGCTTCATTGTAGTAACTGTTAACTCTTTAATCTTTTATTTGTGTTAGCCTAACTTTGTATACTGATTATTTCAGGTGAATACGAGTGTATACTAAGAGGTTTTGAAGGTCCCTATAATAGCTGCAATTTGACTGTGTGCTGTAATGACTCGTGGAAAGGTGTGTAAAGTTATAACTTACTGTGACATCATTTTGACAAGTATATCTGTTATTTCTTATATAATTATATATGTAGGTGTGCTGTTTAACAACAGTAAATGACTTAATTGGAATATTTTGATTTAAGTAATATTTCTGCCTTTAATAGGAGGCTATGTCCCTACTGATGGCTATTGTCCTAATGGAACTTGTGTTTGTAGGTTTATAAGCTCATATGCATTGAGCTCTATTATTGTCTGCAGTTTTCTCTTGATTATTGGTATAATCATTAGTGTAGTATTCTTTTTTGTCAATCTGTTATTAAGAAACAACAAGTAAGAATTTGTTATTAAATTATTTAAATAATTGTATATACCTATACATGTGTATTTCAATGACCAAATAAATACTTAGCTATTATTAATGTATTTTATGACTAGTAATGATATCACTTTATTTATTATTTTCTCATTCTTAGACATTTTAAAGCTTCCTCACCTGTTCATAATTGTATTATGACTGTGTCATGTATCTTTATGTTAATAGCAGGTGTGATTGAACTAGTTGCTTTTGTCATAGGAATTACTGGAAGTGGTAAAGGAGCTCTACCTTATCTTTGTAATGTGAGTATTAAGTGATTACAGTGACCTAGTTTCTAAAATGATAAAATTACTTTTTACAAAGAACTTTATTTTAAAAAATGTAAGCCATATTTTTGTTACCAAGTTTGCAAAATGCTAAATTTCAAGTTTAGATTGAGTTATTATTGTTTTTGATTATACATAACTGAAAGTAGATATTTCTTTGTTTTTTTCTAATTATTTATTTGGTTTAGAAGGATTTAGTATAATGGTGCATTTTAATATATAAATTACTCTTGCCTTTATGATACAATTGGTTATAAATTTAGGAGTATAATTATATTAATATTTTATTAAGGACAATTGAATTGTCTTTAGATATCGTCATCATTTTATATAGGCTAGTGTTGGATTGTTTTGGTTGTCACTTACTGTAATAAATGCTACTACGTTAGTGAAGAATTGGAGAATATTTCGTATATTCTATAATCCTGAATACAAAGAAAGAGTAAGATCATAATACGGACGTTTCTATATAGAAATATCTGCATTTGTATTCTTTTGTCTTTAGAAATACCTTTCAAATTTGGTACTAAACATTGCCATTGTTGTCATAGTCTTTCCAATTGTAGTTGGTATTATTGCCCTCTACTGTTTTCATCCTATACCAAAAATTGATACAAACCCCTTTCTGTCAGAATGTCCTAATATAGTGAGTCATAATTATAATTTCATTGTCTTTCTATTATTTATTGTCTAAAATGTTTTAAAATTTATATCATATATTTTTGAGCATTTCGTAATCATTTTATAATTATTATGTACATTTTTGTTCACAGAATAGTACACAGAAAACCTATGTTGAGGAAGATACGTGTTTGACATATGTACATGGTTGGAATATAGCATTTGGAGCATATCTTGTAATTCTGTTTGTAATTCTGTTTATAATTGGTGCATATAACTGTAAAATATTTTCCAGTTATAAGAAAGAAGGAGAAGTCGCAACACTAACATCAGCTGTATCTGTGTTGGTACTTACCTTTTTCAACATAGCCATTAGTACTCATACACTTTATTCTTCGCATCTTCCTCGTATTCAAACATTAATTGTGCTGTATTGTGACACCCTTTCAATTTACTGCATCTTCATTTTGACTTTTACATACTTACCAAAGGTAAGTTGTACTGATATCATGCATGATGTTAACATAATCCCAGGATCATGATCAGTATATATCATTATTATAAGGATTAAAAATTGAATGATCAATGCAGTTGTACAACTAGTAAATTCTTATTATATACTATTATGAGTACATTGTGAGTATGTTAACAAATTTGAATATTGGTAACAATTTGATAAGATTCAACTTTTTTTTGTTCATAGTTAGTTGCTATTTTAAGGGATAAGACTCGGACTCGAGACAATCGTGTGTCTTTGTACCGGAGAAAATTTGTGCAACTGCATAATGATGCTGCAAAGTTGAAATACTCTTTGGATATGGTATGTATTGACTTATTACCTTGCTGCAGGATTGTAAGAATAATTTAACTCTAGCTCTTAAAATTGTACTCTGGCTCTCATTTTAAAAATTCATGCTTACTAATAATAAATGTATAGTCATTTATATGATCAACTTAGCTTTATTTTCATATTTAATTTGTATGCCATAGTAGTCTTTAGGTGTGACGTTGATGTAGTTTTTTATATGTTGTTAATGTAGTCCATTTATCATATAGATTGATAACTCAATAGCTACTTTGTCAACTAAAGAACAACTCTTTAAAACTACAGATCTTGAACAATAGTCCAACACAACTGTGAATTTTTTAATGTATGTCTTTTATTTTCATATATAGTTTATAAACCATTCTCTTATATTTGATTCTGTCATTATAAATTTTTATTGATTTTTATTGAGTATTTTTATTATAAAGTAGAATTAAAATTATAACTAAAGACAATTAATTTAGTGTATATTATTCGATATCATTGTGGCATGTACAAAAGTAGACTGGAAGAACGAACTATTTCTGAAATTATTAATCAATAGTATAGCCGTGATGACTGATACATGAACAGACTAACAGTTTTTTTCAATTGTATATAATTCATTTGATTTAAATCTAATCCATTGCTACGAGTCTTGTTAACTTAAGTAGTTAATACTGGTATTGATTAGCCAGTCACTATAGTACTGCTATTAGCTATTGCAAATAAACTATTGATTAGTAACAAAACTTATACTGGCAATTTAATCAGTTTCACAGACGATTTTTACTTGTTTACCTTCCTATTTTGTGATCTTGACATTATATTCATGTGCCCAATCTCAATCCATTTCTTGGTATTGGTCATTTTCTTCGTTTTTGTCTGTTCATGTACTATCTAGCATCTAAGTACCATACATGATATTTCAATGTAGAAGTAAATGGTTAGGTTAGTCCTATGCATTCATTAGTTCTGGAGTGTTCTGCAGTTAGTCTGGTTATATACTACTAACAAATTTACATCAGTATTGTTTATGTTGTTGAACTTTCCTTGTCTTTTGCAAATGTAGTACTCATATCTGGCATATTTGATGTATGGCATGTTGAACAGACACAGTAAAAATCTATTGAATACATTCATTGTTTTCATGATGTGAATGAAATGGTTCATATTATAAATACAATAATAAATATTCCACTCATTTTGTACCATGTATTATAGGTAATGTATATATGATGGATTTATTACAATTGTAGTGTTACGTGTCTTTATTGAATAAAAAAATTTTGTGTTGCCCAAACGATCGTTCTCTGACTCACAGAGGCTTCCACTTAGGCTCCAGGATTTCCTGCTATTGCTAGTTAGGACCGCCACCGTGGCTTGGTAACTATCGTCCGAAGACGAGGTAATCCTGGCTGGAACTTCGCCCTAACTTCAAACCAGCCGTACTGGGTTTCGAGCTTTGGGAAAATCATCGTCATTACTAAACCGGGACCACAATGCTCCGGACCTCGTCACGTTTAAAGGGAGACTACCAGCCGTATCCTAGTCCGCCTTTCGGATACTCTTACGAGTATGCTGGTAATCATCTCAGAGGTCAATTCAGATGCATCGCAGACGCTGGCCCACAACACAACCTATCCAAGGTTATGTTGGTTTTCTTTTATATCTACTTACGATTTTGCCTTCAGGGTCTTGTGGGGCGCACTATGAATCTCATTAATAACGACTATTATGAAATAATTACCGACATCGGTGAACAAAAGCCTGTTTAAATAGCTAAAACTAAGGGCCAAGAATACAACTGGTCCCATTTGAGCAAAGTAGAACAACACTACTAATATATATATATACTTATTTTACTTTTTTAGTGCTATTAATAAATAAATTAGTAAATAAATAAATAATAGAAGTCAAGTTAATATTTAAAGTTCCAAGAGACGAAGGTCTGCACCATCCTCCATACCTATACCACTCCTCCATTTCACTCTAGAACCTTTTAAACACAAGTCTGTTGTATAAATCAACAAGAAAGATAGTCTAGCTCTTGTAGGAAAACAATGTATATATAATTTACATTGATGGTACATCATTTTGTCATTATTATTACAATCATTGGATTAGTGTAAGTTAATAACCAACATAAAAACACAAAAAATAATTGTCTGTAAAGCAAGTTATTTTCTACATTGATTCTAATAAAGACTGGTAAAATACCATCAAAGAAACAACAATACTACATTAATTGGTTTTTTTTAACTAATGGAAATACTGCAACTATAATGTAAACCATCCATTTTCCAAACGTTAAAAAGTGAAAATTTTCCCTGTAAGATGTGATCCCTTACACCTCTCACTTGTATAGTCATCATCTTGCCACAACTACTGAACCTCAGTCCTTCTTTGTACCTTACACTGTTGCTCTAGATCTCTGAAATATTTTTAATATTGTTTTCTTTTTCTTTGTCTCATGTTGTTATTTCTGTTTTGGTTACTTTTGTTCAGTATTCTTTTATTTTTCTTATTTATCTTTTTTTGATATTTTCTTTTGTTTTCTTTTGTTTGCTTTGGTGTCTTTCCTTTTCTGTTGCTTTCTTTCCTTGCATTTTGTTTTGTTTTCTTTTATGTTTTATTTATATGTAATTGCATAGATTAGTTAGGCAGACAAATGTAAATGTTACAGTTCAATGGCATCAATATAATAACTGGACTGAGCAACATGATTATTTTATTCAACTCATATAGACACGTATAAGACATCCATCTAGGTATCAAGTTCAGGGATAAGGTAGCTTAAAGGCAACTACACTTGGCCTTAATGCAATTTTGGCAAAGATAGATGTCAAATCAGCATATGGTCTCCCCTTGTGGACGTAAAAGATCCCCCATTGGTTAGTTTATGATGATAAGGAAACATTTATGTTGATGTTTTGCTTTAGGTTGGACTACAATCTGCCCCAAAAATATTCAATGCAATGTTGATACACTAGAATGCTGTTATGTTACAAAAGGAGTGCCTAGTTCAATTACTTCTTCGGATGACTTTGTAATGGTGATTCTTCTGTTTCTCTAGTGTGTGCCAAGAACCTTAGTAATATGAGATGTTTCTCTACTATACTAGGAGTATACATAATTGAGGAAAAATGTGAAAATCCATCATCAGTTTTGACATTCTGGGTATAGAAATAGAGAAACAGAAAGAGGAATTGCAGCAAATAGAGAACAAACTTATGAGAATCTTACAAATGCTGGTCCTTAACTGTGTGATTGCTCTTCTTGTGAGGTGATAGCTACTAAAATTATAACATTCAGTTTAGTGAGGAGTGTAGAGCTGACTTGCACTGATAGTTAATGTTTGTTAAAACTTGAAACTGGATGTTCCTCAGCACCCCACAATTCATATTATCACTGATATGTGAGACTCATTAGGTTGTGTGTTCTTTGAAGAGACTATTGGTTTCAAAGCTATTGATCACTATCTCCAAGGACATGCATATCATTTAAGGAACCCATTCCTATTGTGTTAGCTGTGATGGTTAAGAGTGGCAAGGCTCAGCCATACATTGCCAATGTAACACACAAGTAATTGTTTACAAAAGGCATACTCTGGTTCAGAAATCTTACTTTTTAACTAATAGACTCATGTTTGAGCATGTATGTAATCATATCCAAACAAGTTAGTAGCGACATGATGATGATGCAATGGAATGCATTTGCAATGGCAGGAGCATTATCCTATATGGCAGCAGGGCCCTACATCAGGTCTGTTCTTTTATTTTCATTATGGGAGTCCACTGATAGAGGGTCATGTTGTTCCAGTGGTCAGAGAAGAGGTAATTAGTCAAACAGGTTTGGACTAATCCCAACATACTGGACCGGCTTCATGATTGGGGCTACAATAGAGGCTGTTCAACCAGGAATTGAGCACTCCACCATCAAAGCTCTTGGTCACTCACTGGTCAACTTGTGTATTCTTAACTTTTATCTGGGTTCCTAGACAGAAATTGTCATAACTCACTTCCAGATAGAGAGACTTAAGTAATATCATTTTTAACCTTATCACATGATGTAGGTCAGTGTTAGATTTACTTTAGTAGTTCAATTATTTCAGTGATAGTACTACTGTGATTGTGGGATTGAAGTCCTTGAGCCACCCTCACTGAATGTTAGTGGTCACTCTCATGGCCAATGGGTAGAGTCAGGCATTTACTCCTCCCAGTCAAGTATATACCTCATTTCAAGGATGTTGGTTATTATCACGTGTAACTAAAAATATAGGGTGATGCAATATTAACAGCACTGCACACCAGGCCAAGGTTCTTTATTTTCTATCCTGTGTTGTTATTGGAGAGAAAAGTATTGTAATTATAGCTGACTTTATTATGTCAGAGAAATGAAGTTAAAACCCACAATTTATCATAGGCAAGCAAGTAGCAGATATTTACTCTATCTGAATGAAATGAAACATGTAGTTAATGAGGATGGATGGAGACCTTGGTAAACAAGTGCAGTTTAGTTCATAGCATATTGTTATCTGCTAGGCAACTTGAGTATAAATATAGTATTTCTTAAAATGTCATAATTATTGATCATCAATGTGTATAGCACAATGTTAGTCTTTGCAATTAATACATTATTGTAAATTGATTATTGTAAATCAGTAATTATACAAAAAGACAAAGACAGGTATAAAGAAGGAAAAACAATGGTGCACAAAATTAAGCATACAATACTATCAATATATTAATTCATTTTTATCAAGGACAAAATCAAATATTAACGATTCTCTCCTTCTAATAGTTGCACTTGGTGAATAATTTTCATCCTCTGACTTATCTCCTGATGATTTATCTAGTAGCGGCTGTGTCTCTTCTCTTCTACTGTCTTTAAAACACTGTCTTACTTTTAACTTGGAGTAGACATGTACAAGAATTATAAAAATGAATATTACCATAGCAACTGCAATAGATATAACAGTAATGAATGGAGTATAGACTTTGTAGGTACTTTGGTTAATAAATGAGTTAAGAAGAGCTAGTAAAAAGAGATTGATGTGAAAGAATTGCTCAAGAAAAGATAGTCGTTTATCACGATAGACATTGTGTCGTAAAATATATAGTATGATCACTTCTACAAGGATGATGATGTAATCATTAACAATATGTAGTGATCCTGAAGTATTAATAAATATTGCAGTCAATATTAAGCGAATAGTTAACAACAGACCAGTCCAGAATCGATATCTCTCTTTGTATGGACCTGTATATGCATCAATAAATGGTAATAGTTTTAATACAGGATCATTTCTACTACGACAACAAAAATGACTGTATCGTTGCAACCATTGAGTAGAAAAGATTAAGCAAGAGTATATTATTGAGAATACTAGTACCACAACAGAGAATGCTACCAATATAGAATGTTTGGTAGTTCCATAGTTAATATTACCATCTACACTCCACACTGTCCACTCACGACTACCACATTTTAGTTTTGATGTCATCAAAGCATTTGTTGTAGTTCGTAACAATTTAGTAAATGACATTAGTATAAGTGTTGCCAGAACAGGGACTATATTACGTCCAAATGTCTTAGATAGTCTTGTAGATTGTTGAGATATGATAATAATACCAGCTACAAGAGACCACACATAAAATGGAAATACAAACTGTAGCCATGTTTTCCAATATCCATCTAATCCATCAAACAAACATACCTCAATACCAAAGTCCAAATTGATCCATGAAATGAACTGACTAACTATAATGATATTTCCATTGGGAAAGAAAACTGGTTCATTAAGTTTTAGAATGTTAGCATAAAACAGCAATCCATTGATAGTACCTACTGACACAGTTAAGTTCAGTGTTATTAGTAAAGCTACTAATAATATTCCTGAGAACATAAACACAATCAGTAGGAGAAGGTAAATGTTGGTACATTTAGAACATACATTAGAACCAAGTTTGAGACTGAGTCCTGACTGACACTGACCACAAAGGAGACCTGTTCTATTGTAGTTACATTGAAGGTCTGTATCATTATCTAAATTGAATTTAATCTCAGAGGATTTGCAATAATCAAATGGACAATTCTCATATGCAATTGTACAGTTGTAGTCTTTTTCAAAACCTAACCAAACATTATTACCAGCAGATATAAGTAAAGGATATTGCTGCCATGATATGTTACATTGTACATAAGATGCAATGATGTCATTACAAACACACTCGTATGATGACCCAAGTATCATTCCAGATGGACAATTTAAGAACTGAACTCTCAATGTGAGTGATTTTGAAAATGGGTATGGTGTTGAAGATACACTAATTGTAGCAGTACCATGTGAAACATTTGATAATAATTGAATTGCTTTGTAAACAAAAGGTTTACAACGAATGCTTGTCTTGTCATTATCAGTATTACTAATAAGTTGTAAGTTAGGTGATGATGATATAACAATGTATGTACCAGGACTGGAACCACCACAGTAACCTACTGTAATTAATGATACGTTAAATGATTGTCCTGGATAGACCACAATCGGATTTGGATTTGAATAATAATCAATAATATTGTCTTGGTTGCACAAACAAACACCAATTGGATCTGAAGAGACACTGGTATAATTTTGACTTTTATAGCCAATTGTATGGCAGTTTATTACATCTTTAAAATTTCTAATTATCACATACTTAGCTGCTAACCAACAATCATGAAATAACCCTCCATACAAGTTGTCCCCAGTAATATGAGATGTATTATTTTGAAAAAAAGCTTCAACATTATTAAATGTACAAATTTTTAGTGGCCATGCCAAACTGTGTGGATTATTATTATTGGAGTACATGGCTCCTCCTTTTAGAGCAGTATTGTTGATAAAAATGACTGAACCATGTTTTTCTGTAGCAGCATATCCACTATTATTGACTACCAGACCTCCTCCAGCATATGGTGTTGTATTATTAGCTATAATGTTATATCCACTAAAGTGTAGTCCACAATACTCACATCCAATACCAGTCATATTGTTGTCATGTACTCGAATATTACTGATGTCAACCTGAACACCTATATTTAAACAGGATATGACCACAGCATTCTTTCCTTTTTTAGAATGTCTTACTACAATATTTGAAAAATAAAACCTCGAACATTTTTGATCCGCAATATAATAAAATATCTGCATCGCAGTACCTATACCTCCTGAAATAGCAGTATTGCCATCAAAAACACAGTGTGATATATTTACTGATGCGCATCTTGGATTCAAAAACAAACTTAGTGAGGCTAATCTAATACTTTTGTTATCATTAAAGAAACAGTTACAGATTGTAATGTATAAATTCTCAACAGTCCTAACTTGACTTGGATTTACTAGTACTTGATCATATGTGCTCACATATACACCTGTTCCAAAATTGTTGACAAAGGAACTGCTAGAAATTGTGATAGAGTTTATTGTTTTTTCTTGACTAAAGAGTCTCAAAACCAATGCAGCATGATCCAAACAATGTAGTCCATTTCCTATGTAACTGTTGGAGTCGAAATTACAACTATTGACCACAATATTGAAATGACTTAGACTATACCACGATGGCCATATTAACAAACCTGAGGCATCCGTTTCAGCTTGATTATGAAAGAATATACTGTTTACCACTGTAATAAAATGAATATGCTCATTACTTGGAATGTCATCTGTTGGACCCACATACAAACCACCACCTCTCGCGTTTGCTATGTTATATGAAAAATTTGAATTTGAGACAAGAATGTTTGATGGGTTTACATTAGCATCAATAATAATACCAACACCAGCACCATGTGTTGCATTGTTATGTAAAAATTTGGAGTTAGATATAATGATATTGCTGGAATGGTTGCTCTTATTGGAGACCCTGCTTGTTGTATCTGTTACCTGAAGAAGTTTTAGTTTTAATCCACCACCTAAAACCTGTTTTTTTTTAATTGAGTTATTTCGGTGGTTTTTATAAAAGATAGAATCCAATACAGTGATATTAGCATGATCACTATTGTTAACAATACTAATATTAGCTGCAGTAGCAAGACAACCGACTACATGTGAGAAATGGCATCCTTTAATAGCCACTTCACTATACATAGTGTTAGTAGTATAGAGATGTAAGCCTCCACCTAATGCAGGTAGATTACCAACAAAGACAGAGTCACTGATGTTGTAATGTACCTCCTCTAAGCTGTTGGATATAATAGTAAGACTGTGTCCTAATTGAGTGCTCTCAATAGAACAGTTTTTAACACCAAGACCATTGTTTTTAAAGAAACATTGGCCTGATATAGTAATGAATGC
This sequence comes from Xestospongia muta, assembly GCA_963693285.1. Lineage (NCBI taxonomy): Eukaryota > Metazoa > Porifera > Demospongiae > Haplosclerida > Petrosiidae > Xestospongia > Xestospongia muta. The sequence continues at coordinate 19,221,447 of OY848917.1, forward strand.
TGAATTGCTTATAAGTACACCTGTTCCATATGTATTCTGTATTGTAGTGTTGTATATGTTAACTGATGAAACATTGTGAAATGAAATACCAGCTCCACTAGATGAACTACAACCATTAACCACTAGACCTTCCAAACTAACATAAGAAGAGTTAATAAATTGTAGACCAGCCTCAGCAGTAGTACAATTGATTGTTGGACTAATGACATTGTTGTCTTTTCCCTCATATTCATATTCAAATATACTTTTGAAGACAATGTGATTAGCTTTAGCAATAACTAAATGTTTTTCAAGTTTATGCTCACCTTTCATGAACACAAAGGTAGTGTTGGATACAAAGAAGAACGTTACATTTTGAGAGTAGAAAGAGAGAGTATGACATGTTGAACTGTTTGGACATTTCTGCTCATTATAGGATTTCACATACCAAACAATCTTACTGCGACACAATGAGCAAAACAGGGAGAGTGTAATCATCAACAACAAGTATATCTAAAATGATAGAAATTGTAATGATATGATAAGCACTAAAGTGTGGAATTACTAACTTATGATTTGCTAATAATGCTATTAATGCTAACTGGCAATTGATATAATATATTTATTATTCTTGTTTTTTGATTATGCTAAATATAGCGATTTTAAAGTCTGATGTTGTTTGCATACCACAAAATATCACTTGACAATGAAAGATGAACAATATACATAAAGTGATGTAGCTGCAAGTTTTGAATTCAAAGTGTATATTGAAACTCTCACAATCACTATTATTTTCGATAACTCTATCAAATGATGCCTTAGACTGAAGGATCAATTGACATAAGTAAGTATAACAGAGCAAAGTTATGAAGGATTATCTATAAGTTAAATTAATGAGCAACTGACCATATAAGATTTCATCGTTGAACCATCCAGGTAATTACAGCAATATTATAACAGTTTCAAATTATCAGGCCAAGTAACTATCAAACAGCACGTCTTAAAACACATTGGCAATCTCTGTGCACACACCCACTGCATCATATCATAAATGGTTTAGATGTTTATTAGGTTAAAAGCCTTATAAAACAGACACATGAACTTAATGTTTGCACACTAAATAGTTATGTCATTATATGATCACACTGTATCTTTCTTTGCACTATAGTCTGACTGTATTATAGACACAACATTATAACAGTTACTACTTAATCTATTCAACTGTTACTATGTACTACTAATTGAATTCCAAAATCAAATTATCCAATAAGGAAGTCACTTACTAATTACATTCCAAATCCAATTATTCAATGAGGAAACACATACTAATGTATATAGCTTAACTACTAGACCAGACCTGTAAACAAAATTCTTAACTAATGATCCAATGGTTGACTAAGTACATGACCTAATAGGGACTATCGGATGCAGCCATATTCATTCAATTCATTTTAAACACTATTTCACAATTGTAAGTGTAATAGTAGTACTAATGTCTTCTAAAAGGTGTTATACATTAATGGCATTTATGTATGTATAAACTCTATACATGTACATATGCAGTGTACTTTTAGTCCAACATAATACATGTGATGTATATACAATGAGGTAATGATGTCTAGGAGATGATACAAAGTACGAAGTTATCATGATGATTACTTGTTGTATCATGTACAGCATTGTATGAACAATATATAATATGTAACATTCTTTTGGGTGTGAGACTAATAGGTATTGAATGTAGCTCTAATTTTAATGTACTATAATGGATAAATCATGTCATTCATTCACATTATTTGGTATATATTTTTAACCTCCATATATCATTCTATATAATCATTAATCTTTTGGTCTATTTACTGTATTCAGCAATGTAAAGTGATATGAAACAGTATAGTACGTAGTTATTAAAGTAGCCCTACATACTAGCCACAGGGAAGAGTGTTAGTGTATTATATATTAAGCAGTATTTGCAGTATTACTACACAACCTTATTGCCAATGGTGCTGTGTGCCTTGAGGTTTGGCTACTATGTCAAATCAATTAATTTTTATTATCTATTACCTGACATATATGAACTTTATCTCATCGGAAGCATCAAAGGTAAACAAATATATAGATCACGTAATACTAATTTCGTTTTGTCAGATCAGGAAGAGAGTACTCACCATTAGTTCACAGTTTTTTAAAGTCTTTACTCACTAGGATATACATCAGTGTCAATGTGGTATTAAAAAGTACAATCATTTTAGAATCAATACTACAGGTTATTGACTAAGTTAAGAAACAAGCTGAATACTTTGATTCCTGTATGGGTTCAGTTGAGAGGTATTGGACAACACTATGGTATATGATATACCTGTAAATTTGTTTAAATAACTTAAGCATATGTACAATAGCTTATTCCATGGAGCAACAAAGTAGAGAACAAAAGCAGAGACACCTGATTGGAGTTAATGGAAGTTTATAAAGAGAACAGTATGTATTATTGATGACATATAATGAGTAGTTTAAGTAATACCCTAGGACCAACTAGTGTTAAACTAATGGTTTCGATTGTAGAACATTTGTCACATGATTTACTTTATGTTGAGTTTTTGATGTACAATAAAATTTTCAATAGGTTTGATAATTGCTATCATTTATCAATTTCTACATGTAAAGTTTGAGCAAATAGCTGTTACTAGAAACATTATATTAGAAGATGTGACAACAACATACATCTACGTGCACCATCAACATCAGACAATCAACACCCTAAGACAAATTGTACTGACAGTCTTGAGACGATCATTCAGAGAGGACTCTATCATTTCAAGAAATCTTCAACCAACTGATAATACTTTAAGTAATTATTGTATGAAACTATTTATGAATAAAGGCACTATTAATTAATTAAACTTCATAATTAGCATTACTCTGTACAACAGTCATATTTCATCGAAAAAACAAAGCTGCTTTCACTAGAAATCAAATCCAATAAACATATATGCACAATATGTGGAAAGCGTTATTTGTATTGGAGTAGTTTATCAAAGCATCTTAAAGTGAACACTATAATATTGACAATGGTACTATTAGTTATAGCATATGTGACACTGTTCATCATAGAGATAATTACCTGGTTAAATTTCTTCATAATAGGGTCACTACTCTTCAAACACACGTATTGTTTCATCATCAACTCTTTGTAGAAGAGAAAGAGATAAATTAGACAGGACCTTCTTAATATCATGACTTGATATAACATTGAAGGAATTAGCAGACATAGGAATGATCTTACCAGCATTACTACATAGATCAGTGAATGGTCTTTTTCCCTATAATTCTATTATTCTTTTCAAAGAGCAAGGAAAAACCCAAGACAAGAACATGGACAATTTAGAAGATGATGACTTTTTTTATGCATACAAACAGAATTTCAATGAGATATGCTACAAACATTTGGACACAACATCATATACATTCTACACATGGCACTGTATAACTTCATCTAATTACAGTCATTGTTATTGATGAGTAATGGGAAGGTATACAGTTGCATGGATATTATCCAATAGAGAAGATGCAATGACAATGAATTTCTTTTTAGTGCATTTAAAGAGATGTCTGGTGTAATTTCACCAAAATGATTTATGTCTTTGGATGCTGATAACTATTTTAATGCATGGAGAAGTGTTTTTATGGTGAATAAAACTCAAAAATTTGTAAGTGCATGGCATTTAGACAGGACACAAAGAAAGACACTTACAAAACACATGAAGGACAAACAAGAACAAATTACACTTTATCATCATCTTAGCATTTTATTAAATGAACATAACAAACTAAATTCTGAGTTACACCTATACATAAAAATTGTTAACACCTATACATAAAAACACAACCATTTTTATATTTTTTAATTTCAATTATAGCACATGTTTGGAGCAATGGGGATTTTGTTACACAACAAATACAACTGCTAACACAAATATGTTTTTGGAGTCATTTCACAAAGTACTAAAAATGATGTATTTGCTTCTCAAAAAACAAAAGAGTAGATGTGTTACTAGTTACTTTATTAAAGGCAGCCAGTGAGTGTTTTAGAAATTTCTGAAATGAGAGAGAGAGAGAGGTGATAAGGATATACATCATGTATTGGCTATTGTGCAACTATGAGGTCTTTATTGTTAATTCAGTATGTGATATCAAGGACTGTAGGACTGAGACATCATGTACTGAGAAAGAGAGAGAGAGAGAGAGAGAGAGAGAGAGAGAGAGAGAGTTACTTTTAATTTAGTGAGTACAAATATATCATAACGTAGCAGATTGCATTTTTAGTTGTAGATACTCTCTCATCTTCTGTACAATAGTACCTATATATAGATAAACAACGCTGGTTAAATTTATTTCCAATGTTCACTAGTGTACTTACAGTGAGGGTTATTATCTAGTTTGATGTCCCAGTAAATGTAAGAGAGAGAATGTGTATATGTGAAATTCTTTTTAGTTCTTGTACCAGTGAACCTACTGCTTGACAATGTAATAAACTATGGAGACATTTAACTTGTTAACGAAGAACATTTGTATGTGTAAATAATTGTCATTTATTTCCAAATTATTTGTCTGTCAAATTGTGTTATCATTTGTTTCTCCATCTATCTATCTATCCATCCATCCAGACTGTCCATCCACCCACAATCCATCCATCCATTCATTCATCCATCTATCCATCCATACATTTGTTTACTACCATATTTCCAGGTAGATCAATATTCTAGAGTTCTCTGTACCACTCAATATTGTTAGTAGTATCTATTATAATTATTATCTTATAATATCTATTATATTATCTTATAAAAGTAAACTAAATCTTTGAAATGCTGAACAAAAATAAATAAAAATTAAATAATAGTTCAGTTATAAAGCAAAAAGCTAAAGTGATATAGGAGGTGTCTTCAACACAGAGGTTCAATAATACACTAAAGTAATAGCATTGAATTAGAACAAGTGTGAAAGATCATTAAAGGTGTCTTTCATTTTTCTATTTCGACATTTTGATATTTCGACTGTTTGTTATAGCTTAACATGTCCATAGAGTAGACATAACTTTAAGCATCATCTATTGTTGTACTAGATGGGATAAAATAGGTTGTAACTGTGGTGATTGAGTTTTTCCTCTTTGCATCCATGGTGATTTAGAGATTGTTCCTCTTGTAACTGTGGTGATATAGAGGTTGTTCCTCTTTGTATCGTTGATGATATAGGGGTTGTGCCCCTGTATAATTGTGGCGATATAGTGGTAGTTCCTCTTCGCAATGTCAGACAGACAAATGAATAGAAGATAGGACAATGTAGTTTATCATGACAAACTGGTTTATATAATAGGTATTATAATTAACAAACATATTCACTGTACAAGACACTAATGGTGACTATGAAATATATACTCATGATGACATCATTAGAAATCAAGACAACACCTCATGATTATTAAAGTAAGCAGCACTCACCACTTAATGTGTTGCATACAGTTCTTACAGATTGGTGATCCAATCCATTCTTCATACCTGCACAGCTATACACCAGGTAAATGATAAGATCTTGTAAATATTTGTATATTAATTTGATGCATGTTAGGTCATGTGACTGGGATATTATTACCATATGTTATGTATAATTACTATAAACTAATTATAAGGGTTCTTCCACATCATGAGATCTACTTACTATATCAATGAAGATAAATATCATTGATTCCATGATAACAAGTGGTCAATATTGTTAGAGTTTACAGCGGTGAATGACTAGATCATGAGCTGATAAAGCTCATTGAACAAACTCAAATTAACTTGAATGAAAATCAATGAGAGACAGCGTATGAGAGAGAACAACAATGAACAAAAGAATCAGTTACTTATATAGTACGTAAACAATTCTAGAAAGTTCTACAGTAACATGTGCAAAAGAAACCTAGACTTAATCATACAAAGGTTAAGTACTATCAAAACAATATTATAAATGACAAACAATCAGTTAACAAGTGCCCATTTCCAATAAATATTGTGTTAATAAAAAATAAATACTAGTTCTCTTTGCAGTTGTCTGGCATCTTCTGAACATAGTTTTTGGAACAATGATACATATTATCAGAATGTCATGATGTAGTCTCAAGTACTTAACAATCTCAGACTAATACTGGATGGCTATTTGAAGCCTGTACTGATCCTCTGCAGGCTCAGACCAGTACTTATCTTCAGCAGTCTCAATCCAATACAAACTAATGTAAATGAATACAATAGTTAGTCTTTTAAAGAAGTGAAATAAAGTGACAGGATGTCTCAAACCCATGACCAGTATATACTATATCATTAGGTGGACATTCCAAGTAGTTTTTTAATACTATCAAATGAAGCAAAAATACCAAAGGCAAATCCAATCACTCGAAGAGAAATTATATAACAACATCTTTGACAATCCAAAAACATTCTAGGTAAGAAATACTGAAATTTGTATTTGGATGTTTCCAAAATGTCAATATACGTATAAGTGAAGGAAATACTAGTGCAAGGGCACTGCTGGCTAGTGCACCAACCAATATAATAAGATCGTCATAACTTAGTTATAGGTTAAGACAAGTTTTCTAAGTATCACAGACACAATTTGTCAAATGCTGAATTTTTCATCTTTCTGCCTCCTCGGCCTCTGTCTCTGTCTCTGTCTCTGCCTCTAGCTGCTTTATAGTTCACAATAATAACTAAACATAAGCAGTTTGCACACTATATTCACTGAGATAGCACGCTCAACTATAAAGTATGGCCTTTGCCAGGTATCAGTCATTTTGAGAGCTTCAGGAAAAAACTAGTGATCTCAGCAGTTTATTATATCAAGACTATCAAGCTTTTACTATTGACTATCATATATATATATATATATATATATATATATATAATATGATACTTACGAATAAAATATAATACTTATTACCAAAGTTGTAATTATTGGCCCTACATATGGAGTTGTTTAGTTATATAATAAAAACAGTTAATAAGTGTAATAAGTCCAATATTTGATAAGTTATAAAAAATGTTAGATCAATATAATTTTTAAACTAAAGATTTATAAAATTATCAGTCTTGAGCAAGATACTCTCTCATTAGTCATTTCATCAGATAAAGTAGTTTCAATCTATAATAAGAACAGGCAATCAATTAATTAGTCCGTAAGTTATATAAAATATGAGATCAATATATTTTTAAACTGTAGATTCATGAAAATTCTCAATTTTGGATAAGATACACTCATTAGTCATTTCATCAGATAAAGTAGCTTCAATCAGTATAAATGTATGAATAATAATAATCATTGATTTTCAGTACTAATAAACATAATACCTTTTTCAATGAGGACTTTAACTGCTCAATTTCTTCATATTTCTGTATCAATATGTTGTCTCTCTGCTCAGCTAACGATTGAGTACTTTCTTTATGTTTGGTCTGTCTCTTATCAATTAGAACAGCAACAAACTAAATATAGAGCACAATTAAATGACATATTTAACTTAAACCAGAATATTATAAAGTAGATTACTTTACTGTAAAAAATAAGTTACTTTAACAACTAATTCATTGCCAGTTCACATCAATGGATTATGAGGAAATCTAATTCTTCAGAAGTAATCATGACACTATATACAATGTTGCTTTGTAACTTTCGAACAAATTCTAGATTTCATAGTAATCCACACATGTAATAAGTTACAACTTGGTTCTTAGAATAACTTTTACAGTGATACTATACTATATCTATCAACATTCACTCACCTTTGGCAAGTACAAGACTGCTAAAACAAATATAACAATAATAGCAATTATACTAACAATTGCCTTAGTAACAGTCTCAGTTTCAGCTATAGTATCAGAAGTTCCATTTATTATAACAATGCATGTCTGATATACTGAGAAAACAAAGAAAATGAATCCAATTATTAGAGAAGCTAGTTCTCCTTCCTTTCTGAAATAGGCTATAATGTTTGAGTTATGACATGTCATTAACAGTAGAGCAACAGATAAAACTATATAATAGATATTTGCTGCAATAAGCCAATATATAGAGTACATCCATGTACAAATAGTCACTTCAACGTATGTCTTTGTGAAATTAGAAAGTTGCTGCAATGACAAATATACATTTATGTAACAAATATGGATAACACAAATGGTATTTATAATATCTTTAAAAAGGTATAAATTTGCAACATAAAGTAAGTTAACTATAGCAGTGAAATAATAATCTAAAACAGTAAACATTAACTGGGACTGTCAGTATTAGTAATTAAAGTATGATGTTTAATTTAGTCATTACTTTTTGTTGAATCATACAGCAATAAAACAAGAAAAACATAGTGGTATCCCTATACTACATGGATAAATTTATAGGATGTTCCAACATACTTTGCATGCTAGGCACTCAAAGTTCAAAAAATATAATATTTTTCATACTTTTTATGTTGTATGTAATGAAAAACTTACTATATTTGGACATTCAAATGGCTGTTTGATAGTAAACGAAGTATATTGATCAATCACTGTTTGTGTGACAAGAACAACAATAATTGGAAACAAGAGAAGGACTATCCAAATCATGAGAATCCAATCAGACAGATATTTCTATAGTAAAATAAATATAATAAATAATAATATTAATGGATATAAATATAATATTTTGATGTAAGCAGAGTTTCATATGAAAAGAGAAACGTTTCTATTCAAGCTATCCCTTTTTACAAATTATTATTAAAAGCCTGTAACTCACTCTGTTTTTAAGGTTAGGATTATGAAATATATAGTAAATTCGCCATGTCTTTACAACAAAAGTGGCTAATAATGTAGTAATTGAAAGCTCGATCAACCAAAAGGATATCTAAAGAAGTAAATGTTAGTGATACTTGAACAATTCTATGTAACATAAAATATGCTACCTTATGATCTTATCACTCAATAGATAATATTGCATTATATATATATATATATATATTATAAATAGGTCTCGTTACTATACTAACCTCACATAGCGAAGGAACTATGTCTTTATAATATTCCTTTTTTCCAAGATAGCCTTTAGCAATCTCATTCAATCCTGCAACACACAAACAACAACATACAAGATTCAATATTATATTAAATTTAACAGAAGAAGCTTTAAAATGTCTAAATAATAGAATTAGAAATAGATAATTGTATTACTAGTAGTATCATAACACTCACTTGTTATTTCTCATGTAATATGTTACTGGCAGCAAACATAGACTTATTACAATAGTGACAAAGAACAAGACAGTAAATATAATAAGAAACGTCACATAACTTGTGCTGATAAATGTACAAATATAGACTTCCTCTCTATCAGTAGGTTGATATCCACCTATAACATTATGTACAAATTAGTTAAACTTTTTACTATAACTTAGGTTTAATTTTTAACCTTTCCACGATACATTGCAGTTATGTATAGTCTTTCCAATACTGTTATGAGAAAAAGATATATCGATCTCTCCACTTCCATTGGTAGTCAACCTTCCTAACCTACACTCTTCCATCCCTAAAATATTATAAATATGGTATAATGAGTAGTACTGATTTACCAATCCATTGAGTAAGTGAACCAAATCCATACTCATTTCTACTAAAAAAATGCTCCAACATATATTGACCCTAAACACAACAAAATATAATAACAATACAAAACAATAGAAATGTGTATATGACTGTATGTGTGTGTGTGTGTGTATGTATGTTAGTTCTTCATAGAATGCTATACACATAGTATTTATCAAATTCAGATTTTTACTTACTACAAGTCCATTATAAGGACTAACTGAATTCTCTAGACTATCTTGAAGAATTTGACCAAGACGTGGATGATACCGTGGATTATCAATAACTGAGAAGATGTCATCATTCAAAAATTCATTCTCAATTTTAGTAAGACTAGCATTCCATGTCAGAGCTAAAGCAGTAGTAGCATCATATGCATTTAATAACTTAGAATGAATAATAAGAGATAAATACTCCTCCATTGTCATATTAGCTGAGATATTTAGTACCACATTATAGAATATTTCACTCAGAACATCACCTATCTCCTGTAGATACTAAATGTCAATAAAGTAAATGAACAGATAGTGAACTAACAGTTTTCATATTAATGTTAAAAGGAAAGGTATCCACAAATAGTGTAGAATTAATAGCTTCTAATATCTGTTCATTAGTACAGTTTGAGGTAGTGTCATTCCCTTCCAAATACCACCATTTAGTGTTATATATACCAGGTAGTATCCAAACATGATCAGCAGTAGTTAGCTTGAGATGGTATGCCTGAAAATTATATTGAAGAATTCAAAATCCACCAAAGTATATGACTTTGACATACAATACAGAATAGTCCTCTAGCTTGCATGTCTTCAATTATAGGCAAAAATATTCTGATGTCCAAGTGCTGTGAAATATAGCTTTATGACAGAAACATACTCACACTCCTTACTTTAGCTTCTTCTAATAAAGTACCTGGTGATGTTGTAAAGGATCCTAAAAAGTGAACTGTCTCTGATTCATTAGTTCTCAATAAATTAGACAAATGCTCAGCAATCTGAAATATAATGTTAATACTAATAATAATAAGGAAAACTATTTATTATACATTTTGTGGTTTCAAAACATCTTTTAACATTGTTTCTTACCAAAACTGACTTTTCATTATTAGATGATAGTATAGCCACCTTTTTCCACTCAAAGTGTCTTAGTAGTTGTCTTCTCATTTTATTAATAAAATAATCAGTAGGTACTGTAGCATAGAAATAAGGATATCTACTAGTCTCCTCAAGTGATGGATCAGTCACTGAATATGATATCTAATGTGGGAATCATTCTTCATATTAAGATCAATCCAAAGTACCTGTAAAGTGTTTAGATATTCACCAAAGATATGAACAATGGGCTTTACAACATTTCCATCATAAGGACCTATTACTCCATGAATGGGATAATTATCATATATTTGTTTAGTTATACGAAATGTCTCAACTATGTCCTAGATAAATAAACAAATATTATATATATTGTAGTTAATTCAGTCAATACTTTGCTAAGTACTACTACAAAGTGAAGTCTACATTATTGTGGTCAATTTATGTATATCAGATGTCAAATATTTCATAGGAAATTTATAGATATGAAATTAATAATAGATGTGGAAAGGAGGAATGTGATTTATGATGACATCACCCTTAAAAGGGATAAGCACATACAAGTAAACTTACAATATTAAATTTATAGAACTGTGGACAGTACAAATCTTTGTAAATTTATGCATGACAATAGAAACATTTGCTATGAATATAAACATACGTTGTACTGGTAATATGTTATAATCAGGTATATTATAATGCTTATGTTATTACATTATCATGTTATGTACTAAAATAAACTTTATCAATAGACAGTTGTAATGTTCACTATTATAGAAATCATTATAAAAATAGGTTTTCAAGTTGAGCTAAGAAGTATAAATTTCATTATGGTATCCTCATTTCTTGTTTAGTATTTCAATTAGTTTTGTAATATTGTCACATACACATTATTATATTATAACAATGTCTGAAAATATGTACTATATTAATGAACCAGAGCAACTATAGTAATAGTCTCGTCCCCAGACCTACTCACAAGCTAAAGTAGGCCTGGTCGGTCACATGGGTTGACTTTTGTGTCCCCAGTAGGGAATGTGGCATGGGTGTTGGTATGTAATTAGAGTAGTGTGAAATATTAAATCATCAAATTGAAGTGTTAAAGCAGATTTCATGAAGAGTAGCCATGCATTTGCTTTCACACATACTTCAATTTAATGGCATTTATATTTTACACTACCTTTAATTGCATACAAATATATGATATACTGGTAATGTGTATTTTCATGTATACAGTATATTATAATGCTTATATTATTATATTATCATGTTATGTACTAATATAAAGCTTTAGCAATAGACAGTTGTGATGTTCACTATCCAAGAAAGCATATAGAATTATGGTATGCTCATTTCCTGTTTAGTATTTCAATTAGTTTTGTAATATTTTAACGAACATATTATCATAATGCAAAAATGTATAGAAATATATACTATATTAATAAACCAGAACAACTATAGTAAATAGTATGACAGAGATTATATGCCACATTACTTATTACAGATTGCATGGACACTGTATTCAATGTCTGTGCAGAGCTTTTAAGTATCATCTATTCTTAATACCAGAATGTTAACCTCATTAGAAAATACAGGCAATAGCTCCAGTTTAAAACAGCTCAGTAAATTAGGATCTTGGTTGATCTTGTCTATAGCTAACTCCACTGCACTCATAGTTAACATATCACACTCATTGAGATCTCTGTTTGAGTCTGGAGAACAAGGAAAGAATCCAAGGAAATAAAGAGGATGTTTGGCAGCTTCTGAAGTACAGTTGTCAAGTTTATATCCTTCACAGAATACCATAACCAATGATACAACTGATAACAAACGTACAAGCATTTTAATCGAACAACGAATATCGTTATGTGTAGACATCCTAGTCAGTGGGCAAGACAGACACGCCTTCAGACATTAATTAGGATGTCTGCACATAAAAGAGATTCATTAACAACTTGTCGCATTGTAATAATTTCCCTTTGAATTGATTGATTCATTAACAACTTGTCGCATTATAATTAATTTCCCTTTGAATCGATTAACAAACCAGTCACACATTCACAATATCCACTCAACAAGGAAATACAACTTTCTCTTTAATTTACAATGCAAAACAGTAATAACGTGTGATACATTTCGAACAGTGTCTAAGTGGAATAAATAGTGCCATAATTTATATTGTTATTTACTAGAAAGTATAGCTAAACTTGTAATAAATGAAACATCATAATTATAAGAGAACTTAATCTAGAACACACAATTAAAATCTGTAGCTATGTCAGCAACTACATACTATATAAGCTAAGTTAAATCATTTGTACATAACTTTTGTACCTAATTTAGAAATGATGACTTATATTCAATAGTTTCATTACATTTTTGTAAGTAGGTTTCCTGTGAACATGATGTTTTCTTTACACTTGACTTATTTTAGTTTTCTTATCTCTTGTATAAGTTGTCCCTAACTAGTCAAATGAGAACAACCAGTGTCCAAATAAGAGATATTATATTCTACGATATATACAACAACTAACCATCTTTTTGAAGCTCTTACAGCAGTCAATCCATATGAAATCTTGACATAGTAGGAGGTGGACCATTTTGAAGATTGAATTATTCAATTAAAAATAAGAAAAATGTTAATATAAATTAATAAATGAAAAGGTACTCACGAAGAGATTATTCATAAGTAATGCTAATTATATTCATAATGTCTATAAATGTAATACACTCAACAATAAAATAATTCTAGTGACACAGTGATACTACTACAACAGATATATACAAAATACTAATTAATATAATAGTCATAGTATATTACAGAAGGATTATACTAAAGAAACCATATACATGTATAGTATCTGAACCACATACGCTCAAGGTAAGCAAGTACTTGAGCAATAAATGGGCCGAATTTGACTCTCATAAAATATACACCTCTGAACAAGATGTTTCATAGCTGACTACTGGATAGTCTCTGATTGAGTCTTTTATCAGTGTAAGTTGATATTATTCAGTTGATCTCAGTTTAGTTATTATATCTCCTACAGATCATTGGTCATCATTACATACTACAATGAGAGATATAATATGTTATAATAGTAGTGAGTTACGAGACTAGTTTGTAATAAAAACAGGTATAGTGTGTCAATACTCCTATATCATACTGTGATAATAATAATGTGTGTGTACAATATAACAAATATTATGATCAATACACAGTACTTATTAAGTTCTATTAATGTAGTAGCATCTTTGAGTTTATCATTAAAACCATATCCTTCAAATTGTGCTACCTGTACAGTTATAGGTGACACTTTCCATACTGAGAGGGAGTGGCACAATCTGGCTCTGGTAGTGAGCTATAAGATGGAATATAGTGTACTATATGACATTATAATAATGATGCTATGTATGATATTACTACAAAATTAGTCAATATACATATAGCATCAGTGGATACATGTACTCTAGTGACAGACTATAACTTTGTATGAACTGGTAGAGTTGAGATGTTACAAGACTTTAAAACATGAACATATGTACTTATAAACAGTCTTTAATAACTGAATTACAACTATAAACAAATCAGATATATCAAAAGAATATACTATAATAAATGTTTACTGTAGTGTCAGGACTACAGTTATAAAACCGGGGTCATAAAAAAGAATAAATATTTTTAATTAATATATTACTAATGATATATTAAGATACAGAACCATGTTGTAATATTTCTAGTGTATTATCTATCTATAAAGTTAAATGGAGGGAAAAGGCTCTGGCCACAATTGCTTACATAAACTGTATTGATACATGAAGAAGGTGGCCAGAATTGCTAAAACCAACATTAATTATAATATGATACAAACAAAAGAATTAATAAAATTACTAATTAATGGATAAAAGATGGATGGATGGAGAGATTGGTCGCCTTTTTCAATAGTTCTGTTCCTACAGGGAATGAAGAATGAGTAAATATTAACTGAATTGGTAGGAATATGAACAGATAGAAAATGAAGGGAGACAGAGGAAGTTACTGCACAAACACTGGATAATCATCCTGGCCAGTATAACTTCAGCATTGCCTGTATGTTTGCAAATGAATCTAATGGATGCATAAGTGTCAATTATAATTGCATTTAATTAATTTTACAATATTTTAGGAGTTGTTATCAAATAGTTCAAGTGAGCGGTATATACTACTATTAATCAAATGATTGAATTTCATGAAATTATTCACATGTTTGGTGAATTGACTCATTGACGACCACTTTATATTGGTGATTATGTCATCTTGTTATTGAGTGTTCACTTTATATAACAATATTTTAACCTGTTAACAGTGCAGGAAACAATTTTCACTTGCTTATAAAGGCCTCTGTATAAAGAAGCCACTTCTATATAACAGCCACTTTTGTTGGTCCCAAGGGTGACCGGTATATACAGGTTCCACTGTAGTGGTAATATGTTATAGTCAGGTATATTATAATGCTTATGTTATTATCGATCTTCTAATGTTATGTACTAAAAAAAACTTTAGCAATAGTTGTAATGTTCACTATCATATCAATCATTATGAAAATAGGTTTTCAAGTTGAGTGAAGTATAAATTTTATTATATAATCCTTATTTCCTGTTTTGTATTTCAAACTAGGTTTGTAATATTGTTATGAACACATTATCATAATACAACAATGTATTGAAATATATACTATATTAATGAACCAGAACAACTATAGTAAATAGTATGACAGAGGTTAATGTCACATTACTTATTATAGATTGCATGGACACTGTATGCAATGTTTCTGCAGAGCTTTTAAGTATCATTCATTCTTAATACAAGAATGTTAACCTCATTAGCAAATACAGGCAATAGTTTCAGTTTAAAACAGCTCAGTATGTTAGGATCCTGGTTGATCTTGTCTATAGCTAACTCCACTGCACTCAGTGTTAGCATATCACACTCATTGAGATCTCTGTTTGAGTCTGGAGAGCAAGGAAAGAATCCAAGGAAAAAAGAGGATATTTGACATCTTCTGAAGTACAGTTGTAAATTTTATATCCATCACAGACACTATAACAAATAATAGAACTGATACAACTTCCTCTTCACACACAACATTTACTACAAATATCAACAGAAACAAAGTATCATATATTTAAGAACAATGGTGTTAATTGTAAATAGAATAAATAGTACCATAATCTATATTGTTATTTACTAAAATGTATAGCTAAACTTGTAATAGATAAAATATCATAATTATAAGAGAAGTTAATCTAGAACACACAAATAAAATTTGTAGCTTATCAGCAGCTACAGTATAGTTATATGAGTGAAATAGTAAGTTAAATCATTTTGTATATAATCTGGAACCTACTTTAGCAATGATGACTTCAATTCAATAATCATATCACATTTTGTAAGTAGGTTCCTGTGAACACAATGTTTCCTTCACACTTGACTTATGTTTAGTTTGTTAGATATCTCTTACAGTGACTATAAACTGTATGAGAAATTATAGACAATATTATTACCTACTAATTTATATGTATACTTTATATTTATATGTATATAAGTATTTACATTAATTGATATAATCAGTTAGTTTCATGAGATTGGTATAGATAATGGAATACAATTAATTACACTATATATAGTACTATTAAAATCAAATAAAGAAACTGATTACCCTTACCTTTTGTATACTAGTGTTCAATGGATCACTGTAATAACTACTATGAGTAAAATTATGATAATTAGAACTATATTTGTTATTATTGGTCCTCTTTCATGTTAAATAGTTCAGGTATATAATAAAACACTCAATCAGTTAATAATAAGTACAATGACTGGTAAGTTATAAAAATGTCAGATCAATATATTTTTTCAACTGAAGATTCATAAAAATTATCAACCTTGAAGACACTTTTATTAGTCATTTCATCAGATAAAGTAACTTCAATCTGTATAAATGTATGAATAATAAATAATCATTGATTTTCAGTACTAATAAACATAATACCTTTTTCAATGAGGATTTTAACCGATCAATTTCTTGATATTTCTGTATCAATATGTTGTCTTTCTGCTTAGATAATGATTGAGTATTTTCTTTATGTTTGGTCTGTCTCTTATCAATTAGAACAGCAACAAACTATGTAACAAATACCAATACATAACATATTTATCTCGCAGTAAACTATTATTTAAGTAGGTCAATTCATTATAAAAAAATAAATAGTTACTTTAACCAACTAATTTATTGCCAGTTCACATCAGAGGATTATGAGGGAATTTAAAGTAATCATGACACTATATAATTTGTTGCTTTGTAATAGCACAACATTACAACAAATTGTACAGTGAATTCTAGATTCATAGTAATCTACACATGTAATAAGTTACAACTTGGTTATAACTTTTACAATGATACTATATTATATATATCAACATTCACTCACTTTTGGAAGGTATAAGACTGCTAAAACAAATATAACGACAATAGCAATTATGACAACAATTGCCATAGTAGTAGTCATATCTTTAGCCATAATAGCAGGTCTATATAATATAAATTTCCATGTCACAACTAGTGAGACAACAAATGAAATGAATCCCATTATTAAAGAAGCTATTTCTCCTTCCTTTTTGAAATAGGCTATAACTTTTGAGTTACAAGTTGTCATTAACAGTAGAGCAATGACTAAAAGTGTACGATAGATATCTGGTACTATAAACCAGTACATAGAGTACATCCGTGTACATAACTTCTCTTCAACATATGTTTTTGTTAAATTAGAGAGTTGCTACAATGGAAAACATAATTTTATGTAACAGAAATGGATAATATAAACAGACTACAAAAAGGTATAATTACAGTATCCTTTACAAGATAGAGGAGGTTAACTATCACAATAACATATATATAATATATAGTATTCACCCAAAGTATAATATTTTCATATTTGATGTTATGATTAATGAAAACCTTACCATATTTGGACATTTAAATGGCAGTTGTATGGTAATCAAAGTGTATTGATCAATCACTCTTTGTATGACAAGAACAACAATAACTGGAAACAAGAGAAGGACTATCCAAATTAAGAGTATCCAATCAGACAGATATTTCTACAGTAAAATAGTTAATGGTTATAAATATAATATTCTGATGTAAGGAGAGTTACATATAAAAAGAGAAAAGTTTCTATTCAAGCTACTATTTTTTACAAAGTATTATCAAACACCTATAACTCACTCTCTTTTTAAGGTTAGGATTGTGAAATATATAGTAAATTCGCCATGTCTTTACAACAAAAGTGACAAATAATATAGTCATTGAAAGTTCAATCAACCAAAAAGATATCTAAAGAAGTAAATGTTATTGATACTAAAACAATTCTACGTAACATAAAACATAGTACCTTATGATCATACTACTTAATAGATAATAGTGTATTCATCATATATTGTAGATAGGTCTTGTTACTATACTAACCTCACAAAGTGAAGGAATGACGTCTGTATAATATTCCTTTTTTCCAAGATAGCCTATAGTAATCTCAATCAATCCTGCAACACATAAACAGCAACATAGAAGATTCAATACTATATTAAATTTAACAGAAGTAGCTTTAAAATGTCTAAATAAAAGAATCAGAAATAGATAATGGTATTACTAGTAGCATCATAACACTCACTTGTTATTTCTTATGTAATATGTTACTGGCAACAAACTTAGACTTATTACAATAGTGACAAAGAACAAGACAGTAAATATAATAAGAAACATCACATAACTTGTGCTGATAAATGTACAAATATAGACTTCCTCTCTATCAGTAGGTTGATATTCACCTATAACATTATGTACAAATTACTTAAACTTTTTATTAGAGCACAGGGTTAATTTTTAACCTTTCCATGATACATTGCAGTTATGTATAGTCTTTCTGATACTGTTATGAGAAAAAGATATATCAATCCTTCCACTTCCATTGGTAGTCAACCTTCCTAAACTACACTCTTCAATCCCTAAGATATAATGATTATGGTATAATGAGTAGTATTAATTTACCAATCCACTGAGTAAGTGAACCAAATCCATACTCATTTCTACTAAAAGAATGCTCCAACATATATTGACCCTAAACACAACAAAATATAATAAGAATACCAAAAATAGATATGTGTATATGACTGTATGTGTGTGTGTGTGTGTGTTAGTTCTTCATAGAATGTTATACACATAGTATTTATCAAATTTAGATTTTTACTTACTGCAAGTCCATTATAAGGACTAACTGAATTCTCTAGACTATCTTGAAGAATTTGACCAAGACGTGGATGATACTGTGGATTATCAATAACTGAGAAGATGTCATTATTCAAAAATTCATTCTCAATTTTAGTAAGACTAGCATTCCATGTCAGAGCTAAAGCAGTAGTAGCATCATATGCATTTAATAACTT
The DNA here is from genome assembly GCA_963693285.1 of Xestospongia muta. Classification (NCBI taxonomy): domain Eukaryota; kingdom Metazoa; phylum Porifera; class Demospongiae; order Haplosclerida; family Petrosiidae; genus Xestospongia; species Xestospongia muta. The sequence continues at coordinate 19,240,634 of OY848917.1, forward strand.
AGAATGAATAATAAGAGATAAATACTCCTCCATTGTCATATTAGCTGAGATATTTAGTACCACATTATAGAATATTTCACTCAGAACATCATCTACCTCCTGTAGATATTAAATGTCAATAAAGTAAATGAACAGATAGTGAACTAACAGTTTTCATATTAATGTTAAAAGGAAAGGTATCCACAAATAATGTAGAGTTAATAGCTTCTAATATCTGTTCATTAGTACAGTTTGAGGTAGTGTCATTCCCTTCCAAGTACCACCATTTAGTGTTATATATACCAGGTAGTATCCAAACATGATCAGCAGTAGTTAGCTTCAGATGGTATGCCTGCAAATTTTATTGAAGCATTCAAAATCCATCAAAGTATATAACTTTGACATACAATACAGAATAGTCCTCTAGCTTGCATATCTTCAATTATAGGCAAAAATATTCTGATGTCCAAGTGCTATTATATATAGCAATATAGCCTTATACAGAAACATACACTACTTACCTTAGCTTCTTCTAATAAAGCACCTGGTGATGTTGTAAAATATCCTAAAAAGTGAACTGTCTCTGATTCATTAGTTCTCAATAAATTAGACAAATGCTCAGCAATCTGAAATATAATGTTAATACTAATAATAATAAGGAAAACTATTCATTATACACATTGTGGTTTTAAAACAACAAATCAAGTTATCTTTTAACATTGTTTCTTACCAAACCTGACTTTTCATTATTAGATGATAGTATAGCCACCTTTTTCCACCCAAAGTGTCTTAGTAGTTGTCTTCTCATTTTATTAATAAAATAATCAGTAGGTACTGTAGCATAGAAATAAGGATATCTACTAGTGTCCTCAAGTGATGGATCAGTTACTGAATATGATATCTAATGTGGGAATTATTCTTCATATTAAGATCAATCCAAAGTACCTGTAAAGTGTTTAGATATTCACCAAAGATATGAACAATGGGCTTTACAACATTTCCATCATAAGGACCTATTACTCCATGAATGGGATAATTATCATATATTTGTTTAGTTATATGAAATGTCTCAACTATATCCTAGGTAAACAAAAAAAATATTGTAATTAATTCAGTTAATACTTTGCTAAGTGTTAAAACATAACGAAGTATACATTTTGGTAGTTGCTTTATGTGTATTAGATGTCAACTATTTGAAAGGAATGAAGGAGTTATGATAACATACCCTTAAAAGGAATGAGTGCATATAATCTTATAATGTAAAATTTATATAACTATGGAAGGTACAAATCTTCTTAAAATTTAGGTTTGACAATAAAAAGATGAGTCAATGTATATAAAAACCAATGTTACACCAGTAAGACGCTATTATCATGTATAAATAAACATATTGTAAGATTTTGCATTTAGTGTCTGTGCAGAGCATTTAAGAATCATTTATTCTTAACACAAGAATGTTAACCTCATTGGCAAATACAGGCAATAGCTCCAGTTTAAAACAGCTCAGTATATTAGGATCCTGGTTGATCTTGTCTATAGCTAACTCCACTGCACTCAGAGTTAACATATCACACTCATTGAGATCTCTGTTTGAGTCAGGAGAACAAGGAAAGAATCCAAGGAAATAAAGAGGATATTTGACGGCTTCTGAAGTACAGTTGTCAAGTTTATATCCATCACAGAACACTACTATAACAAATGATACAACTGTTAACAAACGTACAACCATTTTAATCGTTTAACAAAATAGCCATATCGTATTTGACGTGCAACTATATTACTCGATTATTAACCCAGTCATACTCATCAATATCCTCTTGACAAGGAAGTACAACTTCCTCTTCACACACAACATTTACTATAAATATCAACAGAAATAAAATATCATATATTTAAGAAAAATGGTGTTAATTGTAAATAAAATATATTGCACCGTAATCTATATTGTTATTTACTAAAATGTATAGCTAAACTTGTAATAGATAAAATATCATAATTGTAAGAGAACATAATCTAGAACACATAATTAAAATCTGTAGCTATGTCAGCAGCTACAGTATAGCTATATGAGCTAAATATTAAGTTAAAACATATGTGACCTGATTTGCAAAAATGGACCACTTGTGTCAAAACATTTGTGACGAGATTTTTGAATAATCAACTGTTAAAACATATCAAAAAACAGTTTTGTATACATACGGTTGCTATATATGCATAACTATTCTATATGTATGCAAACATGTTTTTTGATATGTTTTAACAGTGGTTTTGTCACAAATCAGGTCATGAATATTTTGACAGAAGTGGTCCCTTTTTGCAAATCAGGTCACATTTGTACATAATTTGGGATCTACTTTAGCAATGATGACTTCAATTTAATAATCATATCACATTTTGTAAGTAGATTTCCTGTGAACATAATGTTCTCTTACATTTGACTTATGTTTAGCTTTCTTATGTGTCTCTTGCAATGACTACAAACTGTAGGGAAAATTATAGAACTAGTATTTTATATGTATACCTTAGGCAAATGTATACCTTATGTGTCTCTTGCAATGACTTTGTATGGGAAATTATAGACCTATTATTTCATATTTTTACCTTTGGCAAGTACAATCCAGCTAATAAAAATGTAGAAGGAACTGCTATTGAGCATGTTCAGAAAATAACACTGTATTCTAGACTTCTTGAAGAAATAAAATGAAAATTTACAATAAATAAAACAGGAGAAGAGCAAATGACAATTATCAAACTAACAGTTCTTCTTTCTTAAAATAAGATATTAATTTGGTGCTGTGCAGTGCCAATACTAGCATTGCTATGAACAGAATGACTAAATACATATCTACTGCAAGAAACTATACACGTTTAAATTAATTTGTACAATATAATTCTATCTTCCTTGAATTCTGTACAAAGACATTGATAACTACTGTGACTTTAAATATTTCCAATTTCTTAATTTACACTTTCCTATCATTTTATAACATTCAAATTCCCATACTGACTCAACCCACTAGGGTTTGTAATTGAATGAGATTTATTTAGACTCTCTTGCTTTTGGTCAATTACTTCAAACTCTTTGATATTTGCTGTAGATTTGACCAATTTTCCTCAATATCCAAATAAATTTACTTTCTTGTTTGCTAAATATACATGCAACATTTTTGTTTTGTGACCAAAGAAACTCAGTACAATACTTCTGTAGCAACATAAAGTTACAAAGCAAATCATTCACGTTGAAACTGTCTGAAGAATTAGCAGCTACATTAAAACCCATTTTTCTATGGAGGTATGTGGGGTTAGAGACTAGACTCCCTTTCTATTCATTTGTTCATTAACAACCAAAAGATAGTCTATCAGCTTTGATATAGCCCTATTTACATCAATATAATGCACAGAGATAAAGCATCAAGTATATATATACATATATTTATATATATATAATTTTTTCATAATGTTTTAATTATTTTGGTGACACAACTATGTCTAGTTAAGACAGAAGTCTTTAACTTTCTGGATATCAATGTGCACACATGACTGCATAAAGCATACTATCAGTTAGTTTAATGACATTTGGTATAGATAATGGATTACAATTACATTATAGTACTATTACAATCAAATAAAGAAAGTGACTACTCTTGTATACCAGTGTCCAATAGATCACTATAATAACTACTATGAGTGAAATTGCGATTATTGTCCCTCTTTCATGTGAAGTATTTCAGGTATATAATAAGAACAGGCAATCAGTTAATTAGTCCAATGACTGGTAAGTTATATAAAATATGAGATCAATATATTTTTTTAAACAGTAGATTCATGAAAATTATCAATCTTGAATAAGATACACTCATTAGTCATTTCATCAGATAAAGTAGCTTCAATCTGTATAAATGTATGAATAATAAATAATCATTGATTTTCAGTACTAATAAACACAATACCTTTTTCAATGAGGACTTTAACTGCTCAATCTCTTCATATTTCTGTATCAATATGCTGTCTCTATGTTTAGATAATGATTGAGTACTTTCATTATGTTTGGTCTGTCTCTTATCAATTAGAACAGCAACAAACTAAATATAGAGCACAATTAAATGACATTAAATCATTAATTAAATTAACTTAAATCAGACTATTATTTAAGTAGATTAATTCATTATAAAAAAAACTTTAACCAACTAATTCATTGCCAGTTCACATCAGAGGATTATCAGGGAATCTAAAGTAATCATGACACTATATAATTTTGTTGCTTTGTAATAGCACAACATTACAACAAATTGTACAGTGAATTCTAGATTCATAGTAATCTACACATGTAATAAGTTACAACTTGGTTATAACTTTTACAATGATACTATATTATATATATCAACATTCACTCACTTTTGGAAGGTATAAGACTGCTAAAACAAATATAATAACAATAGCAATTATGATAACAATTGCCATAGTAGTAGTCATATCTTTAGCAATAATAGCAGGACTATAGAATATAAATTTCCATGTCATAACTAGTGAGATAACAAATGAAATGAATCCCATTATTAAAGAAGCTATTTCTCCTTCCTTTCTGAAAAAGGCTATAATTTTTGAGTTACAAAATGTCATTAACAGTAGAACAATGACCAAAACTGTACGATAGATATCCAGTACTATAAACCAGTACATAGGGTACATCCGTATACATAACTTCTCTTCAACATATGTTTTTGTTGAATTAGAGAGTTGCTACAATGGAAAACATAATTTTATATAACAGAAATGGATAATATAAACAGACTACAAAAAGGTATAATCACAGTAACCTTGATAGAGGAGGTTAACTATAGCAGTAATACACACACACACACACACACACACACACACACATTTAACAGGGACTGTCAGTATGTTTTAAAATGCAATATTTTAATATACCATTCTATGATTTGTAAAAGATTTTTGATAAATGCTTCTAAAGGTAGTTACATACACAAACAACAAAATCAAGGACAGGCACAAAGAATGGAACTGTTGAGTGACTACTCAATGCTATAAAACATGTATTTTAATGTCATTTATAGTACTCAGACCAAATGCTAATCTAATCTTAAATGTGATGTACATCAGCAGTTAAAGTATAAGTTTAATTTTAGTAGTTACTTTTTGCTCAATCATACAACAATAGAATAAAAGAATATAAAGTTCTATCCCAATACTACATGGATAAAATTATAGGACTTTCTAGCATACTTTGCATGTCAGGCACTCAAACTTCACCCAAAGTATAATATTTTTCATATTTGATGTTATGAAAACCTTACCATATTTGGACATTTAAATGGCAGTTGTATGGTAATCAAAGTGTATTGATCAATCACTCTTTGTATGACAAGAACAACAATAACTGGAAACAAGAGAAGGATTATCCAAATCAAGAGTATCCAATCAGACAGATATTTCTACAGTAAAATAATTAATGGTTACAAATATAATATTCTAATATGAAGAGAGTTACATAAAAAAGAGAAAATTTCTAATCAACCTACTATTTTTATGAAGTATTATCAAACACCTGTAACTCACTCTCTTTTTAAGGTTAGGATTGTGAAATATATAGTAAATTCGCCACGTCTTTACAACAAAAGTGACAAATAATACAGTCATTGAAAGTTCAATCAACCAAAAGGATATCTAAAGAGGTAAAAATTATTGACACTAAAACAATTCTATGTAACATAAAACATACTACCTTATCATCATACTACTTAATAGATAATAGTGTATTCACCATATATTATAGATAGGTCTTGTTACTATACTAACCTCACAAAGTGAAGGAATAATGTCTGTATAATATTCCTTTTTTCCAAGATAGCCTATAGTAATTTCAATCAATCCTACAACACACAAGCAGCAACATACAAGATTCAATACTATATTAAATTTAACAGAAGAAGCTTTAAAATGTCTAAATAATAGAATCAGAAATAGATGATTGTATTACTAGTAGTATCATAACACTCACTTGTTATTTCTCATGTAATATGTTACTGGCAACAAACTTAGACTTATTACAATAGTGACAAAGAACAAGACAGTAAATATAATAAGAAACGTCACATAACTTGTGCTGATAAATGTACAAATATAGACTTCCTCTCTATCAGTAGGTTGATATCCACCTATAACATTATGTACAAATTAGTTAAACTTTTTACTACAGCATAGGGTTAATTTTTAACCTTTCCATGATACATTGCAGTTATGTATAGTCTGTCCAATACTGTTATGAGAAAAAGATATATCAATTTCTCCACTTCCATTGGTAGTCAACCTTCCTAAACCACACTCTTCAATCCCTAAAATATAATGAATATGGTATAATGAGTAGTATTGATTTACCAATCCACTGAGTAAGTGAACCAAATCCATAATCATTTCTACTAAAAGAATGCTCCAACATATATTGACCCTAAACACAACAAAATATAATAACAATACAAAACAATAGATATGTACATATGACTGTACACTGAAAAAAAGCATTTTGTCAGTTTAATGGAGGTCTTCGTTGTCACAGTTTCATCAACATGATGTAAACCTATTCTAAGTTGCTACAAGGCCAAAGCTAGTGTATCTTAATATGCATAAAGCCAACTAGTTGCACCTACAACCACATTGCTTTTACACCCACTTTGCTATAGTAGTTGAATCATGGGTTCAATTGTAGCTATAAGCAGATACTATTTCAACTGAAACTAATCTAATTAGTTAAGTTGAAATAGTATCTATCTCTCCCTCATAGTTTTAATCATTAGACATAAACTACAAAGAGTAATTTTCAGCTTCCATTTGACTTTATACATATTGAGTTAGACCAGTTTGATTTTGTGGTAACTTAATATTGGGATTACATCATATTGATGAGATTATGGTAACGAAGACAACGGTTGAAATGACAAAATGCTATTTTAAGTGTATGTGTATTTAGTGTGTTAGTTCTACAAAAAGTTATACATTTAGTATTTATCAAATTCAGATTTTTACTTACAGCAAGTCCATTATAAGGACTAACTAAATTCTCTAGACTATCTTGAAGAATTTGACCAAGACGTGGATGATACTGTGGATTATCAATAACTGAGAAGATGTCATTATTCAAACATTCATTCTCAATTTTACTAAGACTAGCATTCCATGTCAGAGCTAAAGCAATAGTAGCATCATATGCATTTAATAACTTAGAATGAATAATAAGAGATGAATACTCCTCCATTGTCATATTAGCTGAGATATTTACTACCACATTATAGAATATTTCAGTCAGAACATCATCTACCTCCTGTAGATATTAAATGTCAATAAAGTAAATGAACAGATAGTGAACTAACAGTTTTCATATTAATGTTAAAAGGAGAGGTACCAACAAATAGTGTAGAGTTAATAGCTTCCAATATCTGTTCATTAGTACAGTTTGAGGTAGTATCATTCCCTTCCAAGTACCACCATTTAGTGTTATATATACCAGGTAGTATCCAAACATGATCAGCAGTAGTTAGCTTGAGATGGTATGCCTGCAAATTATATTAAAGCATTTAAAATCCATCAAAGTATATAACTTTGACATACAATACAGAATAGTCTTCTAGCCTGTATTCCTTCAATTATAGGCAAAAATATTCTGATGTCCAAGTGCTATGAAATATAGCGTTATGACAGAAACATACTCACACTCCTTAATTACTTTAGCTTCTTCTAATAAAACACTTGGTGATGTTGTAAAGGATCCTAAAAAGTGAACTGTCTCTGATTCATTAGTTCTCAATAACTTAGACAAATGCTCAGCAATCTGAAATTATAAAGTTAATACTAATAATAATAAGGAAAACTATTCATTATACATATTGTGGTTTCAAAATAACAAATCAAGTTATCTTTAAACATTGTTTCTTACCAAACCTGACTTTTCATTATTAGATGATAGTACAGCCACCTTTTTCCACCCAAAGTGTCTTAATAGTTGTCTTCTCATTTTATTTATAAAATAATCAGTAGGTACTGTAGTATAGAAATAAGGATATCTACTAGTGTCCTCAAGTGATGGATCAGTCACTGAATATGATATCTAATGTGGGAATCATTCTTCATATTAAGATCAATCCAAAGTACCTGTAAAGTGTTTAGATATTCACCAAAGATATGAACAATAGGCTTTACAACATTTCCATCATAAGGACCTATTACTCCATGAATGGGATAATTATCATATATTTGTTTAGTTATATGAAATGTCTCAACTATGTCCTAGATAAATAATAAATAGAGTATATATCATAATTAATTCACTCAATACTTTGCTGAGTGTTAATACAAAGTGAAGTGTACATGTTGTAGTCACCTTATGTATTGTTAATATATAAATATATTATATTAGATGTCAACTATTTCATAAGCAAATTTAAGGATATGATGGAATGGAGGAATGTTGGTTATGATAACACCACCCATAACAGGCATGAAATACTATATACTAGATAAATAAAAATATTGTACATACTATAATTAATTCAATCAACACTTTCTTAAATGTTAGTATGGAATGCAGGAATGTGATTTATGATGACATCACCCTTACAAGGCATAAGCACATACAAGTAAATATTAAATTTATATAACTATGGACAGTATAAATTTTCTTAGAATTTAGGCTTGTCAATAAAAACATTTACTATGAATATAAACATATGTTATACTGGTAATATGTTATAATCAAGAATATTGTAATGCTTATATTATTATATTATCATGTTATGTACTAAATTGTTAGGTATCATTTATTCTCAATACAAGAATGTTAACCTCATTAGAAAATACAGGCAATAGCTCCAGTTTAAAACAGCTCAGTATGTTAGGATCCTGGTTAATCTTGTCTATAGCTAAATCCACTGCACTCAGAGTTAACATATCACACTCATTGAGATCTCTGTTTGAGTCTGGAGAACAAGGAAAGAATCCAAGGAAATTAAGAGGATGTTTGACATCTTCTGAAGTACAGCTGTCAAGTTTATACCCATCACAGAACATTGTAACAAGTGATAGAACTGATAACAAACATACAACCATTTTAACCGTACATCAACCAGCCACACCTTTACAACATAATATCCTCTTAACAAGGAAATACAACTTCCTCTTTAATTTGCAACATTTTTAATACAAAACATCAATAAAATATCATACATTTTTGAACAGTGTCCGTTGTAATTGGAATAAAATAGTACCATCATTTATATTGTTATTTACTAGAAAGTATACCTGTTAGTACTAGGAACAGTTATTGAGTTTAATTTAACAGAATTACACGTGGGAGAACCTGATGAGCTATGCACAATGGAGGTGTGGCTGAATATAATAATTATTAATACACTAAAGTAAATATATCTCCCAGCGAGGAGCTGGCCTTTGCTCATTTTAATTCATAGTCTGTAAAGACATAACTATTGATGAAGTGCAATATGTTTCACAATTTTTAGGATTTAATATCAATCCATAATCAAATCCTTTTCTAGCAATACATTCAAACACTTTAATTATGAATATAAAGGTAAGTATATGTTACCTGAAGCAGAAAGTTTATTTACAGTTATTCATGACACTATCAGTTTACTTTAGATGCCATAAGATAATATGTTTAGAAAAACTTGCATGAAGTATATAGGGTTGCGTTTCCTTGCTGCTTTCCAGTTTTGTTTCAAACTGTCAAGTCAAATAATAAGTAAATAAGTTATTTCATTTGAGCATTCAAAATCCAGTTGAATGTAACTAATGGTGTTTAAGAATATGTCTAAAATGTATATTAAATTTTAAATAAATTGTTTTCAGCAAGAAATTGTTTTGTTACTGGTTTTAATATTTTGTATTGCAACCATTTTTTTCTTATTGGTGACTAAACTATACTGTAGACAAAATATTTTGTTGTGAGTACTTTGTAGTATGTATACATTGTTGTTTATCTTGTGAAATATGTTGACTTAATTGTTTATACAGTAATATATTATATGAGAAGCCTTACTCAGCTTTTTTCAAGGTTGATCTGTTGTATAGTGGTATTTTCAACAACCATTATTAAAGTTGTCCAAGTTAAATCATTACACGCTCAATCAAGATCACTTGAACAAATTTTGAAAGATCACCATTGTAATTATACAATCTTTAGACCAATTAAGTTAATATAGTGTAGCATATATGTCCTGTACATGTGGTCATTCTATTCATGCGTAGGTGTTTGCTTTATTATAAAAGTATTTACATGCATACATGTGCAAGAAATACAGGACTATACTGGTATGTCTCTAATGAAAACAATATAAATTATTAAGATAAAAAGTGAGCTATAGCACAAAAGGTGATCAATATCTCAACAAATGCTATTCACTTAATTAATATAATTATTGAGAAGACAAAATGGAGGACGGTCTGTGCACACTGATCAGCAATATACTGTTTTCTAATTCCTCTATTTCAATCCCTTTAAACTAAAAGTATAACCTGTTACATTTTGTTTAAATTGCATTCATTAAGGCTACAAATCACTGCATTTAATTTTAAAGTACTTGAAATAAAACATCCAAAGGTAATACCTCATTTCATAAATTTTTACATAAAAGTAGTTCTTAATTTAACAGCCTTCAATGTTTTGAGTTATCAAAGAAAACAGAAAGAATGAAGGAGTATCATATTCCTACAAAGACAAAAGTACTCATTATACAGATATATTGATGTTTAATGTAAGTAACTCTAAGAATAAAACTCTTAAATTGTAATCAACTACATTAATTAAATGAACAATGTTTTGTTTATTATAACTGTTGTTGTTTGTATTATAGGTGTATAATAAATAGAATACATCTGTTATTTTCTTTACTTTAATTAGTGGTACTTGCATACATTTGCTTTTAACTTGTAAAGTCTTATCAATTGAGTCTAGATAAATGTCTGGCTACCCATTCATTTTGTATATGTAACTACTATAGTCAAGTATTGTTCAAGTAAATACTTAAATTAATTTTGTAGAAGCTATTAAGATGATATTCATATCTAATCAGTATATATACTGATAGTAAATATAATTAGTTAACTTACTAATCTCAATATTGTGTAGTTCAATATACTCTATACATTACTAGTTGGGTAAACTAGTATAGAAATATCAACAAAATTATTTTCTTTAAAATAACAATATTGCTATTCCATTTTAATATTTCCATTAAAATTATTATTATTGAATCATCAATTGTTAGGAGATGAAGACACTTGTTCTAACTTGTTCTAAAAGAAGGATTAGTACTAAATCAGTGATACTTCTCATTCTTTGGTATGCTATAATGGTTTCCTATACCAATTCAATATGATGTGTTGATGAAACTGTCTTCAACAGCAGCAATATTAGTCACTACAATGTTTTCGGTATAGGATTGTGTCTGGTATACTTTTCATTTCCACTGTTTGGTCTACTTGCTGATGTAAAGACAGGTAGATATAAAACTATTATTACTAGTGTGGTGGGCCTTTCTCAGTGGAGCAGGTAGAGGATGTTAAAACAGTTTTAAGGTTAATTCCCTTATTAATTTCTATAGTGGGCCTTTTCTGTGCAAGAGAATTAGCAATGAATAGTTATTCAATCCTAAACAAAACACTTGCTTATGCATTTATTCTTCCAACATCATTAGAGTTCACAATAGCTCAGTGTCCACATGAGATGAGAGGATTTTTGGTTGGACTGTGGTATGCAGTAACTGGATTTGGTGATTTTATTAACGTTAGTGGAAAGTATCTGTTTAGTTGCCAGAGAGAAAGACACTGTCAGTCTTTACTATTATGTATTAAAAAGTGTTATATATTATTCTCATAATACTTATTATATTCATGATACTATCCAAACGTTACAAGTTTCGAGTCAGAAAATGAAGTCAACTTACATTTTATAATTGAGGAACATTATGAAAGATATTTAAATCAAGAAGTTCAATACAGAAAAGAAACGAGACTATCATTTGAATCAATAGACTAATTACATTTTGTTTAGTTTGGTAATTTAGTGTCAGTTAACTTTTGCTTACAAAGTAAACTTGTAGTTATAGTTTGACTAATAGTATGTTGTATCTGTATTCTGTACATCTATTAGACACTTGACTAAGTTTGTTTGCTTGCAAAAAGAACAATACCAAATCAATAATATGGGTCATGTGATACAAATGAAACTACAGAAATTATTGTATTAATTGAGATAGATTAAACATTCCCAAACTATAAGATTGGATTGGTTGATTTAACTAATCTATAGTCATTGTCATTGTATAGAATACATAATGAGATACTGAGAAATATAGTAATAAGATACTGAGAAATATAGTAAACAAAACTCGTTATTAATATACTAATATTCATGTAGTTGTTTGCCAGAGTTAAGAGAGTCTGTGCATATAACATTTAATTAGATAATAGGCACCTTAAACTCCATGTATAATGTAATCTATTTCCTTCTTACGTTTGCACTGTAGTAATAAAGAAGCTAGCTAGCATAGACCATTTATTGCTTTTTATTAATAGAGAATTCTTTTGTCTACTTCTGTTTATACCATTACTATATATCAGTAATATCTAGGTAACTTTAATATATTAATAATTAAACATAGTTGTAATGATAGTACTTCAGTTTTATATAAAATACCAGATCATCATATATATTTTTAAAATGTAGATTCATGAAAATTATCAATCTTGGATAAGATATTCTTATTAGTCATTTCATCAGATAAAGTAACTTCAATCTGTATAAATGTATGAATAATAAATAATCATTGATTTTCAGTACTAATAAAGAAAATACCTTTTTCAATGAGGATTTTAACTGCTCAATTTCTTCATATTTCTGTATCAATATGCTATTTCTCTGGTTAGATAATGATTGAGTACTTTCTTTATGTTTGGTTTGTCTCTTATCAATTAGAACAGCAACAAACTATATAAGGAACACAATTAAGTGACATATTTACCCTAAATCAGACTATTATTTAAGTAGATTCACTGTAAAAAATGAGGAAATCTAAAATTCTTCAGTTGTGAAGTAATCATGACACTATATACAATGTTGCTTTGTAACATTCTAACAAATCGTACAGTGAATTCTAGATTTCATATAGTAATCCACACATGTAATAAGTTACAACTTGGTCCTTAAGATAACTTTTACAGCGATACTATATCATATATATCAACATTCACTCACCTTTGGTAAGTACAAGACTGCTAAAACAAATATAACAATAATAGCAATTATGCTAACACTTGTCTTAGTAACAGTCTCATTTTTAGATATAGTATTAGAATTTCCATTTACTACAAGAATGGAGGTCTCGTATAATGAGAAAAAAAAGAAAATGAATCCAATTATTAGAGAAGCTAGTTCTCCTTCTTTTCTGAAATAGGCTATAATCTTTGAGTTACGAAATGTCATTAACAATAGAGCAATAAATAAAACTGTATAATAACTATCTGCTGCCGTACGCCAGTATATAGAGTACATCCATTTACAAGTAGTCTCTTCCATGTATGTTTTTGTGAAATTAGAGAGTTGCTGCAATGACAAATATACATTTATGTAACAGAAATGGATAACACAAATTGTATTTATAATGATTACAAAAAAGGTATAAATACTAAAACAGTAAAAATTAACTGGGACTGTCAGTATTAACAATTAAATTATGATGTTTAAATTTAGTCATTATTTTTGTTGAATCATACAGCAATAAAATAAAACAGGAAAAACATAGTAGTATCCCTATGCTACATGAATAAACCTATAGGATATTCTGACATGCTTTGCACGCTAGGCACTCAAAGTTCAAAAAAGATAATTTTTTCATACTTTCTATGTTGTATGTAATGAAAAAGATTTTGTATGTAATGGAAAACTTACTATATTTGGACATTCAAATGGCTGTTCTATAGTAACCAAAGTGTATTGATCAATCACTGTTTGTGTGACAAGAACAACAATAACTGGAAATAAGAGAAGAACTATCCAAATTATGAGTACCCAATCAGACAGATATTTCTACAGTAAAATAGTTAATGGTTATAAATATAATATTCTGATGTAAGCAGTTTTATATATAGAAAGAGAAAAAAGTTACTATTCGAACCACTCCGTTTTACAAAATATTGTTAAAAGACTGTAACTCACTCTATTTTTAAGGTTAGGGTTGTGAAATATATAGTAAATTCGCCATGTCTTTACAACAAAAGTGGCTAATAGTGTAGTAATTGAAAGTTCGATCAACCAAAAGGATATCTAAAGAAGTAAAAGTTATTGATACTAGAACAATTCTATGTAACATAAAATATACTACCTTATCATCATACAACTAAATAGATAATAGTGTAATCACCATATGTTGTAGATAGGTCTTGTTACTATACTAACCTCACATAGTGAAGGAATAATGTCTGCATAATATTCCTTTTTTCCAAGATAGCCTATAGTAATTTCAATCAATCCTACAACACACAAACAGCAACATACAAGATTCAATATTATATTAAATTTAACAGAAGAAGCTTTAAAATGTCTAAATAATAGAATCAGAAATAGATAATTGTATTACCAGTAGTATCATAACACTCACTTGTTATTTCTCATGTAATATGTTACTGGCAACAAACATAGACTTATTACAATAGTGACAAAGAACAAGACAGTAAATATAATAAGAAATGTCACATAACTTGTGCTAATAAATGTACAAATATAGACTTCCTCTCTATCAGTAGGTTGATATCCACCTATAACATTATGTACAAATTAGTTAAACTTTTTACTACACCATAGGGTTAATTTTTAACCTTTCCATGATACATTGCAGTTATGTATAGTCTTTCCAATACTGTTATGAGAAAAAGATATATCAATCTCTCCACTTCCATTGGTAGTCAACCTTCCTAACCCACACTCTTCAATCCCTAAAATATAATGAATATGGTATAATGAGTAGTATTGATTTACCAATCCACTGAGTAAGTGAACCAAATCCATACTCATTTCTACTAAAAGAATGCTCCAACATATATTGACCCTAAACACAACAAAATATAATAACAATATAAAACAATAGATATGTGTATATGACTGTATGTGTGTGTGTGTGTGTGTGTGTGTGTGTGTTAGTTCTTCATGGAATGTTATACACATAGTATTTATCAAATTAGATTTTTACTTACTACAAGTCCATTATAAGGATTAACTGAATTCTCTAGACTATCTTGAAGAATTTGAACTAGATGTGGATGATACTGTGGATTATCAATAACTGAGAAGATGTCATCATTCAAAAATTCATTCTCAATTTTAGTAAGACTAGCATTCCATGTCAGAGCTAAAGCAGTAGTAGCATCATATGCATTTAATAACTTAGAATGAATAATAAGAGATAAATACTCCTCCATTGTCATATTAGCTGAGATATTTAGTACCACATTATAGAATAATTCACTCAGAACATCATCTACCTCCTGTAGATATTAAATGTCAATAAAGTAAATGAACAGATAGTGAACTAACAGTTTTCATATTAATGTTAAAAGGAGAGGTACCCACAAATAATATAGAGTTTATAGCTTCTAATATCTGTTCATTAGTACAGTTTGAGGTAGTGTCATTCCCTTCCAAGTACCACCATTTAGTGTTATATATACCAGGTAGTATCCAAACATGATCAGCAGTAGTTAGCTTCAGATGATATGCCTGCAAATTATATTGAAGCATTCAAAATCTATCAAAGTATATTACTTTGACATACAATACAGAATAGTCCTCTAGCTTGCATCTCTTCTATTATAGGCAAAAATATCCTGATGTCCAGGTTCTATAAAATATAGTATTATAACAGAAATGTACTCGACACCTTACTTTAGCTTCTTCTAATAAAGCACCTGGTGAGGTTGTAAACGATCCTAAAAAGTGAACTGTCTCTGATTCATTAGTTCTCAATAAATTAGACAAATGCTCAGCAATCTGAAATATAATGTTAATACTAATAATAATAAGGAAAACTATTCATTATACATATTGTGGTTCCAAAATAACAAATCAAGTTATATTTTAACATTGTTTCTTACCAAAACTGACTTTTCATTATTAGATGAAAGTATAGCCACCTTTTTCCACCCAAAGTGTCTTAGTAGTTGTCTTCTCATTTTATTTATAAAAAAGTCAGTAGGTACTGTAGCATAGAAATAAGGAAATCTACTAGTGTCCTCAAGTGATGGATCAGTCACTGAATATGATATCTAATGTGGGAATCATTCTTCATATTAAGATCAATCCAAAGTACCTGTAAAGTGTTTAGATATTCACCAAAGATATGAACAATGGGCTTTACAACATTTCCATCATAAGGACCTATTACTCCATGAATGGGATAATTATCGTATATTTGTTTAGTTATACGAAATGTCTCAACTATGTCCTAGATAAATAAACAAATATTATATATATTGTAGTTAATTCAGTCAATACTTTGCTATGTGTTACTTCAAAATGAAGTCTACATTATTGTGGTCACTTTATGTATATCAAAAGTCGACTATTTTTAAAGGAAAATTTATGGATATGATGGAATGGATGAATATCAAGTTATGATAATACTACCCTTAATAGGCATGAAATATCAGAACTAAGTTCTAGATAAAAAAAATATAATATATACTGTAATTAATTCAATCAATACTTGGTTAAATGTTAATTGTCTACATTTTTGTGGTCATTTTGTTTACATGTACACAAAGTGACCACAAAAATGTACATCAGATGTTGACTATTACATTAGCTAATTAATAAAGTATGGATGCAGGAATGTGATTTATGATGACAGCATCCTTAAAAGGCATGAGCACATACAAACAAACTTACAATACTGAATCTATATAACTATGGACAGTATAAATCTTCTTCATTAATTTAGACTTGACAATAGAAACATTTGCTATGAATATAAATATATATTATACTGATAATATGTTATAATCAGCTATATTATAATGCTTATATTATTATATTATCATGTTATGTACTAAAATAAAGCTTTAGCAATAGACAGTTGTAATGTTTACTATCCAAGAAACCATATAGAATTATGGTATGTTCATTTCCTGTTTAGTATTTCAATTAGTTTTGTAATATTGTAACGAACATATTATCATATTAATGAACCAGAACAACTATAGTAAATAGTATAACAGAGATTATATGCCACATTACTTCTTATAGATTGCATGGACACTGTATTCAATGTCTGTGCAGAGCTTTTAAGTATCTTAAGAATGTTAACCTCATTAGAAAATACAGGCAATAGTTTCAGTTTAAAACAGCTCAGTATGTTAGGATCCTGGTTAATCTTGTCTATAGCTAACTCCACTGCACTCATAGTTAACATATCACACTCATTGAGATCTCTGTTTGAGTCTGGAGAACAAGGAAAGAATCCAAGGAAATAAAGAGGATGTTTGAGAGCTTGTGAAGTACAGTTGTCAAGTTTATATCCATCACAGAACATTGTAACAAATAATAGAACTGATAATAAACGTACAACCATTTTAATCTACTAACAACTATATAGTCATATCGTAATTGACATGAAATTATTAACAAACCAGTCCCACCTTATCAATATCCTTTCAGTAAGGAAGTAAGACTTCCTCTTTAATTTACAGCATTTTAAATAGAAAACAACAATAAAATATCATACATTTATGAACAGCGTCTGTTGTAAGTGGAATAAATAGTGCTATAATTGATTTTGTTATTTATTAGAAAGTATATTTAAAGTAGTAATAAATGAAACATCACAATTATAAGATAAGATAAATCTAAAACACACAATTAAAATCTGTAGCTATGTCAGCAGCTACAGTATAGCTATATTAGCTAAAAACTAAGTTAAATCATTCTTATATAACTTGGGACCTACTCTAGCAATGGTGATTTCTATTTAATAATTTTATCCCATATCTGTAAGTAGGTTTCCTCATTAATGTTCCCTTACACTTGACTCATTTTAGTTTTCTGATCATTACTAACAGTAAGTGTATAGTTAACCAGACTGGTTACATTGAACAATAGTTAGTTTTATAATGAAGTCAGTTAGTATAGTATTATTACTACCATTAGATTGTAGGAGTTGACTGTCATGTGTCCACTGTCAGGGTTTCATCTAGAGGGGGGAGGGGGCGAGGGGGAAGCTTCCCTCCTTAAATCCCTGACTTCCCTCCCTTGAATATTTCAAATCAATTTTGTTTATCATGTGGTTACATGTTACTACATGTTAGTATTTAATTAAGGCTACAAATCACTACATTTAATTTTAAAGAACTTAAAATAAAACATACAAAGGGAATACCTCATTTATGTCATAAATTTCTTCATAAATGTAGTTTTAAATTTAACAGCCTTCGATGTTTGGAGTTATTAAGGAATACAGAAAGAATGAAACAATATCATATCATCCCTACAAAGACAATAGTACTCATTATACAGATATATTTGTGTTTAATATAAATAACTCTAAGAATAAAAAGACTTTAAATTATAATCACTCCATTAATTAAATAAGCAATGTATTGTTTACTATAAATGTTGTTATTTATACTATAGGTATATAATAAATAGAAAACATCTGTTATTTCCTTTACTTTAATCATTGCTACTTGCATAATTTGCTTTTAACATGTAAAGTCTTTGATCATTATACTGATAGTGAATATAATTAGTTAACTTACCAATATCAATATTGTGTATTTCAATATACTCCATATATTACTAGTTAGGTAAATTATATAGAAATATCAACAAAATCATTTTTTAAAATAACAATATTTGCTATTCAATTTTAATATTTCCATTAAAATTATTATTGTTGAATCATCAATTGTTAGGAGATGAAGAACTAAGTGGTATCATACATTGGTATATTGTGTGCCTACCTTTGTCACATGTCATTTTAGAAATTGGACAGTGTATGATCAAGCAGTTTTTCGTAGTGACGTATACACTGTCAAGTATGACCGTATCTGTAGTATTAATAACTAACTATCTCTTTAAACATTGGCTTGATACTACTCCAAACGTTGTCAATCCAGTCAAGCTCATTGGTCAAGTACTAAATTATGCCAGAAGAAACAAATATCTAAGAAATCGAAGTGCTTTAACATACTGGGAGGAAGACTATCCTTCACGTTTAGACTTAGGTAAAAAAAATATAGTGGTCCTTTCTCAGCAGAGCAGGTAGAGGATGTTAAAACAGTTTTAAGGTTAATTCCCTTGTTAATCTCTATAGTGGGCCTTTTCTGTGCAAGAGAATTAGCAATGAATTGTTATTCAATCCTAAACAAAACACTTGCTTATGCATTTATTATTCCAACATCATTAGAGTTCACAATAGCTCAGTGTCCACATGAGATGAGAGGTTTTTTGGTTGGACTGTGGTATACAGCAATTGGATTTGGTGATTTTATTAATGTTAGTGGAAAGTATCTGTTTAGTTGCCAAGGAGAAATACACTGTCAGAGTCTTTAACATCTCATTAGATAATAGTCACCTTAACCTGTATGTATAATGTAGTCTATTTCCTTCTTATGTTTTGCAATCAATCTGCTGCTTTCTATTAATACAGAATTCTTTTATCTACTTCTGTTTACACCATTACTATATATCACTAATATATATGGTCAACTCTAGTATATTAGTAATTAAACACAGTGGTGTCTACTGCTTCTAAATATCTCATTATGTAATATTTGTAACAGAAATGTCAATGAATTGGTTAAAACAACCAATTCATTTTACCGCATGCATGTATGAATTGGTAAAAAATACTAATATAATTTACACTTGAAAGATTAGGTGATGAAATAGATAAAATCTGATAGGAGAGAGCTAGAACATGACAAAATTGAAAAGTAAAATAAGTCTCTATAAGAATTTGTGTTTACTCTCATTAGATGCAGTTTGTGCTCACTTCTAGTGCTTTGGTATCCAAACTGTTCATTTGTAATGTACCACAAGGGCAGATACATAGGTACTATATATAATTATATATATTTATATATAGACAATTTGACCAATTTTCCTTGATATTCTAAATTAAATTTACACTCTTGTTTTGTGAGTAAAAAACTCAGTAAAATAATTCTATGACAACATGAAGTTACAAAGCAATTTACAATACAATGTTGATAGAAACAGTCAAAATTTGTCTTATTATTTTTTCAGTTATCTTGGTATCTATGTCTACTTAACATGGAAAGTCTTTAACTTTCAGGATATCAATGTTCACAGATGACTGCATAAAGCATGCTATCAATTAGTTTCATAACATTGCTATATACAAAGGAATACAATTACATTATATATAATACTATTACAATGAAAACAACAAAGTTATGGTGCTAAATAGACTACTATAATATCTACTATGAATGTGATTATTGGCCCTCTTATATGTAAAGTAGTTTAGTTATATAATAAAACAATTGATCATTGTAATGAGTCCAATGACCTGTGAGTTATAAAAATGTCAGATCAATATCATTTTTAAACTGTAGATTCATGAATATTATCAATCTTGGATAAGATACACTCATTAGTCATTTCATTAGATAAAGTAGCTTCAATCTGTATAAATTGATGAATACTAAATAATAATTGATTTTCAGTACTAATAAACATAATACCTTTTTCAATGAGGATTTTAACTGCTCAATTTCTTCATATTTCTGTATCAATATGCTGTGTCTTTGCTTAGATAATGATTGAGTACTTTCTTTGTGTTTGGTCTGTCTCTTATCAATTAGAACAGCAACAAACTATATAATGAACGCAATTAAGTGACACATTTATCTTAAAGTAAACTATTATTAAGTAGATTAATTCACTGTAAAAAATAAATAGTTACTTTAACCACCTAACTCATTGCCAGTTCACATCAGTGGATTATGAGGGAATCCAAAGTAATCATGACACTATATAATTTATTGTTTTGTAATAGTATAACATGCCAACAAATTGTACAGTGAATTCTAGATTTCATAGTAATCCACACATGTAATAAGTTACAACTTGGTTCTTAAAATAACTTTTACAGTGATACTTTATCATATATATCAACATTCACTCACCTTTGGCAAGTAAAAAACAGCTAAAACAAATATAACAATAATAGAAATTATACTAACACTTCTCTTAGTAATAGTCTCATCTTTAGCTATGATAGTAGAACCATTTATTATAAAATTGCATGTCACAACTAGTGAGACAACAAAGGAAATGAATCCCATTATTAAAGAAGCTATTTCTCCTTCCTTTCTGAAATAGGTTATAATCTTTGAGTTTTGAAATGTCATTAACAGGAGAGCAATGAATAAAATTATACGATAGATAGCTGCTGCTATAACCCAGTATAAAGGGTACATCAATTTACAAGATGTCGCTTCAACGAATGTTTTTGTTGAACTAGAGATTTGCTGCAATGAAAAACATAATTTTATGTAACAGAAATGGATAATACAAAGTCTTTATAATGATTAAAAGGTATGAACAAGGTAGAGTAGGTTAACTATAGCTATAAAATAATATATTAATACAAAGTCAATGAAATGTTAATTGTGATGTCCATCAGCAGTTAAAGTATGACGTTTAATTTTAGTTGTTACACTTTTTTATCAAACAAGAATAAAATAAATGAAGAAAAACTTAGTTGTGTCCTTATGTTCTGATATACTTTGCATGCTAGGCACTCAAAGTTCAAAAAACATAATACTTCATATATTTTATGTTGTATATAATAGAAAACGTACCATATTTGGACATTCAAGTGGCAGTTTTATAGTAACCAAAGTAAATTGATCGATCACTGTTTGTGTGACAAGAACAACAATAACTGGAAACAAGAGAAGAACTATCCAAATTAAGAGTACCCAATCAGACAAATAGTTCTATAGTAAATAGTTAATGGTTATAAATATAATATTCTGATGTGAGCAGAGTTACATATAGAAAGAGAAGGCTTCTATTGGAACTACTACATTGTACAAAGTATTATCAAACACCAGTAACTCACTCTCTTTTTAAGTTTAGGATTATGAAATATATAGTAAATTCGCCATGTCTTTACAACAAAAGTGATAAATAATACAGTCATTGAAATTTGAAGCAACCAAAAAGATATCTAAAGAGGTAATGTTATTAATTAGATATGTATATAAACAAAAAAATATACAAGTAACCAATTTAAAACAATTCTATGAAACATAAAATATACTACCTTGTGATCTTACCACTTAATAGATAATATTGCATTATATATATATTATAAATGGGTTTTGTTACTATACTAACCTCACAAAGTAAAGGAATAATGTCTGTATAATATTTCTTTTTTCCAAGATAGCCTATAGTAATCTCAATCAATCCTACAACACATAAACAGCAACATACAAGATTCAATACTATATTAAATTTAACAGAAGAAGCTTTAAAATGTCTAAATATAGAATCAGAAATAGATAATTGTATTACTAGTAGTATCATAACACTCACTTGTTATTTCTCATGTAATATGTTACTGGCAACAAACTTAGACTTATTATAATAGTGACAAAGAACAAGACAGTAAATATAATCAGAAATGTCACATAACTCGTGTTAATAAATGTACAAATATAGACTTCCTCTCTATCAATAGGTTGATATCCACCTATAAATTTATGCACAAATTAGTTAAACTTTTTACTACAGCACAGGGTTAATTTTTAACCTTTCCATGATACATTGCAGTTTTGTATAGTCTTTCCAATACTGTTATGAGAAAAAGATATATCAATCTCTCCAGTTCCATTGGTAGTCAACCTTCCTAAACCACACTCTTCAATCCCTAAGATATAATGAATATGGTATAATGAGTAGTATTGATTTACCAATCCACTGAGTAAGTGAACCAAATCCATACTCATTTCTACTAAAAGAATGCTCCAACATATATTGACCCTAAATACAACAAAATATAATAACAATACAAAACAATAGATATGTGTATATGACTGTATGTGTGTGTGTTAGTTCTTCATGAAATATTTTACACATAGTATTTATCAAATTCAGATTTTTACTTACTACAAGTCCATTATAAGGACTAACTGAATTCTCTAGACTTTTTTGAAGAATTTGAACTAGATGTGGATGACACTGTGGATTATCAATAACTGAGAAGATGTCATTATTCAAAAATTCATTCTCAATTTTAGTAAGACTAGCATTCCATGTCAGAGCTAAAGCAGTAGTAGCATCATATGCATTTAATAACTTAGAATGAATAATAAGAGATGAATACTCCTCCATTGTCATATTGGCTGAGATATTTAGTACCACATTATAGAATATTTCACTCAGAACATCATCTACCTCCTGTAGATATTAAATGTCAATAAAGTAAATGAACAGATAGTGAACTAACAGTTTTCATATTAATGTTAAAAGGAGAGGTATCCACAAATAGTGTAGAGTTAATAGCTTCCAATATCTGTTCATTAGTACAGTTTGAGGTAGTGTCATTCCCTTCCAAGTACCACCATTTAGTGTTATATATACCAGGTAGTATCCAAACATGATCAGCAGTAGTTAGCTTCAAATGGTATGCCTGCAAATTATATTGAAGCATTTAAAATCTATCAAAGTATATAACTTTGACATACAATACAGAATAGTCTTCTAGCTTGCATGTCTTCAATTATAGGCAAAAATATTCTGATGTCCAAGTGCTATGAAATATAGCTTTATGACAGAAACATACTCAGACACCTTACTTTAGCTTCTTCTAATAAAGTACCTGGTGATGTTGTAAAGGATCCTAAAAAGTGAACTGTCTCTGATTCATTAGTTCTCAATAAATTAGACAAATGCTCAGCAATCTGAAATATAATGTTAATATTAATAATAATAAGGAAAACTATTTATTATACACATTGTGATTTCAAAACATCTTTTAACATAGTTTCTTACCAACTCTGACTTTTCATTATTAGATGATAGTACAGCCACCTTTTTCCACCCAAAGTGTCTTAGTAGTTGTCTTCTCATTTTATTTATAAAATAATCAGTAGGTACTGTAGCATAGAAATACGGATATCTACTAGTGTCATCAAGTGATGGATCAGTCACTGAATATGATATCTAATGTGGGAATCATTCTTCATATTAAGATCAATACAAAGTACCTGTAAAGTGTTTAGATATTCACCAAAGATATGAACAATGAGCTTTACAACATTTCCATCATAAGGACCTATTACTCCATGAATGGGATAATTATCATATATTTGTTTAGTTATACGAAATGTCTCAACTATGTCCTAGATAAATAAAAGAAATATTGTAATTAATTCAATCAATACTTTGCTAAGTGTTAATACAAAGTGAAGTCTACTACCTATTTATGGTCAGTTTATCAGATGTCAGCTATTTCATAGGGAAATTTATGGATATGATGGAATGGAGGAGTTATGATAACACTACCCTTAAAAGGCATGAGATAAATAAACAAATATTATATATATTGTAATCAATGCAGTCAATACTTTGCTAAGTATTATACAAAGTGAAGTCTACATTTTGATAGTTGCTTTATGCATATTAGATGTCAACTATATGGAAGGAATAGAGGAATTATGATAATATACCTTTAAAAGGAATGAGTGCATATAATCTTATAACGTAAAATTGTGACCTGATTTGCAAAAAGGACCATTTCTCTCAAACCATTAAAATAGGTGCCTATATGTAAGCAATTCTTTAATAAAATACTTACAAAATTTGCACATCGAGTTATCTATTGTTTTTAAACTGAGATAAAATTTACTAAGCATCCATTGAAAATGTATAGGTGTATCTTAAGAATGTTAACCTCATTGGCAAATACAGGCAATAGTTTCAGTTTAAAACAGCTCAGTACGTTAGGATCCTGGTTGATCTTGTCTATAGCTAACTCCACTGCACTCAGTGTAAGCATATCACACTCATTGAGATATCTGTCTGAGTCAGGAGAACAAGGAAAGAATCCAAGGAAATAAAGAGGATGTTTGAGAGCTTCTGAAGTACAGTTGTCAAGTTTATATCCATCACAGAACATCATAATAAATGATACAACTGATAACAACCATTTTAATCTATTAACAAATATAGTCATATCGTATTTGACTTGCAGCTATTTTAATCGGGTAACAACTAGTCACACTCATCAATATCCTCTTAACAAGGAAGTATAACTTCCTCTTTACACAACATTGAACTTGCACTTGAATATTCCCTTGATAACTTACAGCATCCTGCGTAATGCATGTGATATAAGCCATGCATGTATTATACTAAAATAGCTATATAACTAGCCATTCCCGAACTGTCCTTGGTCATGCAGAAATTTGAAGGATTATTACCTATCACTCACCAGCATCCCCTTCCAGCTCTACAAATCCAGTAATAATATTATTTATAACTACTAGCTGTTCACGTTTCATGCTGATCATGAGCTACTTACCTTGATCTCTTCCTTGGTATAAGCATTTGGAGCAGCAACCAAGGTCCATATATACAACACTGTGGCTAACCTACCTGTACCGGGATGGAAACTTTTCTTCTTATATTACCGGTAACGGTGAATAAAGGGTTAAATTTGACCGTTGCCAACCAACATTAGTGCACGTGATTGAGAATGGCTCTATCTTTCAATGTTGGTGATCAGATCTATTCTACAGTTTTGCAGAACTGGAGACCAAACTGAACGATTATAAATCGATAAACTGTGTGGAATTTTGGAAACGAGACGCCAGAACTATTATGGCTGCAAAGAAAAGGTTGGCAAAAGAACTCAAGCCCGAACTAAGATATTACGAGATAAGTACTGCTGTATACACGGAGGGCAGTCCTTCAAGCCTACAGGAAAGGGGATTAGATCAACTTCGTAAGGGCAATTGTCACATCTGCTGATGATAATGATTTTTATTCACAGTACATTTAAATGTGACTGCCCAGCACACATTACCCTTTGTGTTAATGTAAGTGGTACTGCCTTAGAAGTGAAGAGTGTTTTAACTGAGCATAACCATGAAATATCACAGGTACGCGTTGGAATGGTGTCAGTTTTAACATGACTTGTGGCAATGTTATATAGGCACTATTTAAGCACCTTCCCCACCAAAGACGCCTTGATAAAGAAGAAAGACAAAGCAGCAAAACTGTTACATATGAGAGTCAACAAGAAGATGCTTCAACAACAATTATGTCAAGAGACAGGAAAGATTGTGCTTATAAAGGATTTGTCTAACATATCACTTGATTCAAAGAGAGGGCAGTCAAGGAATGATTTGGATACAACTATCAAACTGTTAATGGAGAAATATGGTATGTATAATTACTATATTAACCAAGACAGTAGTCTTGATAGCTGGCAAATGTACATTACAGTATGTCCTACATGTACATGTTCTTTATCTAGAATATTTCCATTACCTGATTTATGTACTATAGGTGCAAGTGTGGAAGTCTATTCTGATGAAGATAAGAATTTTAAAGGTCTTTTCTTTCAGGATTCCCAAATGAGACAAGTATTCCAATCTTACCCTGAGATAATATTTATCGATGCTACATACAAACTTTTGGAACTTGGTCTACCAACATACTTACTCTTGTGTGAAGATTCAAATGGAGAAAGTGAAATCATAGGCGTTTGTCCTCTTGTTAGTGAAGATGCTAGTAGCATGAAGTGGATGATGGATACATTCAAGAAGTGTAATGCTGAATGGGAGAGAGTCCACGTTCTTATGGCTGATAAAGACATTGGGGAAAGGGATGTACTAAAGCAGTGTCTACCAAATGCTTGTGTTCTTATTTGTTTATTTCATACACTTCGGTCATTTCGTAGACAGATCACATGTGAAAAGTTGGGGTCTGGACAGAGGTTTTCATCGTTAGAGCTTCTACAGAAAATGGCATACTCTTCAACAGAACAGAATATAACGACTTATACACACAACTTCAGAGAGATGCTCAGAAACAAGTGGTGAAATATGTGAGTGAAAACTGGCATTCAATTAAAGATGAATGGGTCATGGGTCTCAAGGCAAGCTGTGGAAGTTTCTTGAATACAACCAATAACAGATTAGAAAGTATCAATGGCAAGCTTAAGCAAGTTATCAGTCGACATAGCTCTCTTGTAGACTTTATCTGCAGCTTCTTTGTTATCTTAACTGCCGTTAGAACAGAAAGAGATCACAAGGCAGTCTTGATGTTTCAGAAAGTAGTAGCTCACCCATTTCCAAATGGAAGTGCTGAGAGTAATTATTTAAAATTTCTGACATTTTATGCTGCTTCTTATGTCATTAAACAGCTGGAACTAACACCAAAAGTCAATGAAATTGAAGAAAAAGATGGCCAGTATGTAATCCATACGTCTCAGAGGGAAGTAGTTGTGAATATGACAAACTGCAGTTGTATCATTTGTAACTCAATGCTCTTACCGTGTCGTCATATGTTTGCTTTGCGGTTAAAGCTTGGTGAGATTCTGTTTGATCCTTCTCTTTGTGACAGGCAGTGGACATATGCATACTACAGAGCTACTCAAAGGATATTCATTAACTCATCAATTGAACCATCTTTTGATATAGTTGAATCAAGTTCGAAGGGCAAACATAAGCTTAATGAACATGAAAAGTATCGTAAAGCTTCTTTGCTGACATCAGAGCTGGCTTCTGTTGCTAGTGGAGCATCACATGTACATTTTGATCATCGATTACAAGTACTGAAAAACGTGATAGTTCATTGGAAAAGCAATCAAGAGGTCACTCTTGTTGAAGTTGACAAAGGTATTTACACGTATACATTATTCCTCTCATGGCCAAGTTTGTCATCAGTTTAAGGTTTAGTTAAAGGTTTAAAAGTGTAAGGGATAGGGTCTAGTTATAGTTTAGCCAATTTATGTACACTGTAATACATATCTCATAATATATTAATCCTTTCTTTGTTAACAGGTTCTGCTGATGATGACACTTCTGGTAGTGAAGATGAATGTGATCAAGGTAATACTACAACTATAACAAACTCATTTGGGGGAGCACTTACAGATATACAGGTACAATGTAAGTTAGATTACATCAATTACAGAAAAGTTTCAAACATGTTTTACAATGTAGGTACAAGTACATGCACTAGCACTCTTTTAAGGCCACCACAGCTTTCTACAAAAACTACTGAATGTGTTGGTCTGAAGAGCCCTCTCTCTGATTCTACTAACACAGTTGTTGAAAGTCCTTCTAAGATTCTCAAACAACAGAATTCTTTGGGTGAGTTATAATACTATGACCATACTTTATTATACTATTTCTAAAGGATTAAAACTTCCACCTATTTTAAAGAAAAGAGGTAGACCTAAGGGCCATGACTGCACGACCATTGGACCACCAGCTAAACGATTGAAAAGTTCCAAGAAACCTAAAAGTTTTAGTCATAAACACTGCTCAGAAAAAGAAAGAGGTACATGTAATACTGAATGATCCTGCTATGACACTTACTTTCATAGTTATATTGTTGTAGTTTGTTGATTCACCAGAAATTGAAAGTGCTTTCAAAACTGGTGGTCTTATAGAAGAACATCAAATAGAGTGCCGTCCTGAGAAAGTATCAAATGCCATACTGGATGAGAATGTAGATATTCATCTGGTCCATCGATATTTAACTAACGATGCTTGGAAACTTATTGAAGATGTTGTTGAAAGGAAGAAAGACTGTGATGTTTGGCTATGCAAGATATGTCATCATGATCTTCATGACAGTAATGGAGAGCAGTCAATTATTTGTGATTCGTGCCTTAAATGGTATCATTTTAGCTGTGCTGGAGTAATTACACCTCCAAAAATGACTTACTGGTTCTGTAGAAGTTGTTTTGCTGGTGCTAAAAATGTTGACTAGATATGTATGCAGACTATCAGTTCATTGATTTTTCTTTAAGTTCATTAAAGTGAACAAAGAGTTAATCATTAGTACCTAGGAAAGTAGATCACGTACACTAAAGTTGCTAGGCAACGATCAAATTTAACCCTTTATTCACCGTTACGTAATATAAGAAGAAAAGTTTCGATCCTTGTACCGGTAGGTTAGTTATAGCGTATATACAAATATTACATGCCACAGTTGGAACCTGATTAGTCTTTGCCTGCCAAGCCTACTTGGAATTGCATATGGATCCTTCCTGAGGGCAAATTCAGTTATCTTATCAGTGCATCTATCCTTGGATTCTGCAGACAAACAACTATAACAATTGTTATAGTGACCATCTGCAACGTGAGTGCTCGTTGCCTCGCAAGATGGTGGTTAGCAACGGTTGCCACGAGGCGATGACGTAATTGGACGCTCCCCATTAACATTGCTATGTCAACAGCTACAGTATAGTTATATAAGCTAAAAACTAAGTTAAATCATTTGCGACCTGATTTGCAAAAAGGGACCATTTGTGTCAAAACATGTGACAAGATTTTTGAATAATCAACTGTTAAAACATATCAAAAAACAGTTTTGTATACACAGTAAAATTTGATTTGTTGATTTAACCAATATTATTGTTATACAGGTTACATGTAGCAAACTTAGTATGAAATTAAAAGTAAACATAAACTGTTTTCATTGCTGATGTACTACTGTTTATGTAGCTGGTGGTATATCAGCAATCAAAACAGTGTTATGTTTATTTTTACATCATACTAAGTTTACTACATACAACCTGTATAACAATATATTGGTCAAATCAACAAATCAATTTTTACAGTGTACATACACTTGCTATATACACATAACCATTCTATATATATGCAAAACTGTTTTTTGATATGTTTTAACAGTGGTTTTTTCCCAAGTCAGGCCACAAATGTTTTGACAGAAGTGGTCCCTTTTTACAAATCTGGTCACATTTGTATATAACTTGCATGGGACCTACTTTAGAAATGATGCCTTCAATTTAATAATCATATTACATTTTTATAACTAGATTTCCTGTGAACATATTGTTTCCCTTACACTTGACTTATGTTTAGCTTTCTTATGTGTCTCTTGCAATGACTCTGTATGGGAAATTATAGAACTAGTATTTTATATGTATAACTTTGGCAAGTACAATCCAGCTAATAAATATGTAGAAACGTTATTGAGCATGTCAGTAAATAAAACAGGAAAAGAGGAAATGAGGTAATAACAATTATTAAACTTAACATTTCTCCTTCTTTCTCAAAATAAGATATTATTTTGGCGTTGTGCAGTGCCAATACTAGCATTGTTATGAACAGAATGACTACATACATATCTACTGCAAGAAACTATATACGTTTAAATTAATTTGTACAATATAATTCTATCTTCCTTGAATTCTGTACAAAGAACATGATAACTACTGTGACTTTAAATATTTCCAATTTCTTAATTTACGCTTTCCTATCATTTTATAACATTCAAATTCCGATATTGACTCAACCCACTAGGGTTTGTAATTGAATGAGATTTATTTAGACTCTCTTTTGCTTTTGGTTGATTACTTCAAACTGTTTGATATTTGCTGTAGATTTGACCAATTTTCCTCAATATCCAAAAATAAATTTACTTTCTTGTTTGCTAAATATACATGCAACATTCTTGTTTTGTGAGCAAATAAACTTAGTACAATACTTCTAAAGTAACATAAAGGTAGTAAGCAAATTATTCACATTGAAACAGTCTGAAGAATTACCAGCTACATTAAAACCCATTTTTCTATGGAGGTATGTGGGGTTAGAAGTCTAACTTTCTGGATATCAATGTGCACACATGACTGCATAAAGCATACTATCAGTTAGTTTAATGAGATTTGGTATAGATAATGGATTACAATTACATTATAGTACTATTACAATCAAATAAAGAAAGTGACTACTCTTGTATACCAGTGTCCAATAGATCACTATAATAACTACTATGAGTGAAATTGTGATTATTGTCCCTCTTTCATGTGAAGTAGTTCAGGTATATAATAAGAACAGGCAATCAGTTAATTAGTCCAATGACTGGTAAGTTATATAAAATATGAGATCAATATATTTTTTAAACAGTAGATTCATGAAAATTATCAATCTTGAGTAAGATACACTCATTAGTCATTTCATCAGATAAAGTAGCTTCAATCTGTATAAATGTATGAATAATAAATAATCATTGATTTTCAGTACTAATAAACATAATACCTTTTTCAATGAGGACTTTAACTGCTCAATTTCTTGATATTTCTGTATCAATATGTTGTCTCTATGTTTAGATAGTGATTGAGTACTTTTTTTGTGTTTGGTCTGTCTCTTATCAATTAGAACAGCAACAAACTATGTAACAAATACCAATACATAACATATTTATCTCACAGTAAACTATTATTTAAGTAGGTCAATTCATTGTAAAAAATAAATAGTTACTTTAACCAACTAATTCATTGCCAGTTCACATCAGAGGATTATCAGGGAATCTAAAGTAATCATGACACTATATAATTTGTTGCTTTGTAATAGCACAACATTACAACAAATTGTACAGTGAATACTAGATTCATAGTAATCTACACATGTAACAAGTTACAACTTGGTTATAACTTTTACAATGATACTATATTATATATATATATATCAACATTCACTCACTTTTGGAAGGTATAAGACTGCTAAAACAAATATAACAATAATAGCAATTATGACAACAATTGCCATAGTAGTAGTCATATCTTTAACCACAATAGCAGGGCTATAGAATATAAATTTCCATGTCATAAGTAGTGAGACAACAAATGAAACGAATCCTATTATTAGAGAAGCTATTTCTCCTTCCTTTCTGAAATAGGCTATAATTTTTGAGTTACAAAATGTCATTAACAGTAGAGCAACAAATAAAACTATACGATAGATATCCAGTACTATAAACCAGTACATAGAGTACATCAGTGCACATAACTTCTCTTCAACATATGATTTTGTTGAATTAGAGAGTTGCTATAATGGAAAACATAATTTTATGTAACAGAAATGGATAATATAAACAGACTACAAAAAGGTATAATCATAGTATCCTTTACAAGATAGAGGAGGTTAACTATCACAATAACACACACACACACACATTTAACAGGAACTGTCAGTATGTTTTAAAATGCAATATTTTAATATACCATTCTATGATTTGTAAAAGATTTTGACAAATGCTTCTAAAGGTAGTTACATATACAAAGAACAAAATCAAGGACAGACACAAAGAATGGAACTGTTGAGTGACTACTCAATGCTATAAAACATGTATTTTAATGTCATTTATAGTACTCAGACCAAATGCTAATCTAATCTTAAATGTGATGTACATCAACAGTTAAAGTATAAGTTTAATTTTAGTAGTTACTTTTTGTTCAATCATACAACAATAGAATAAAAGAATATAAACACATAGTTATATACTACATGGATAAAATTATAGGACTTTCTAGCATACTTTGCATGTCAGGCACTCAAACTTCACCCAAAGTATAATATTTTTCATATTTGATGTAATGAATAATGAAAACCTTACCATATTTGGACATTTAAATGGCAGTTGTATGGTAATCAAAGTGTATTGATCAATCACTCTTTGTATGACAAGAACAACAATAACTGGAAACAAAAACAGGACTATCCAAATCAAGAGTATCCAATCAGACAGATATTTCTATAGTAACATAGTTAATGGTTATAAATATAATATTCTGATTTGAAGAGAATTACATATAAAAAGAGAAAAATTTCTATTCAAGCTACTATTTTTACGAAGTATTATCAAACACCTGTAACTCACTCTCTTTTTAAGGTTAGGATTGTGAAATATATAGTAAATTCGCCATGTCTTTACAACAAAAGTGACAATTAATATAGTCATTGAAAGTTCAATCAACCAAAAGGATATCTAAAGAGGTAAAGTTATTGATACTAAAACAAATCTATGTAACATACTACCTTATCATCATACTACTTAATAGATAATAGTGTATTCACTATATATTGTAGATAGGTCTTGTTACTATACTAACCTCACAAAGTGAAGGAATGACGTCTGTATAATATTCCTTTTTTCCAAGATAGCCTATAGTAATTTCAATCAATCCTGCAACACATAAACAGCAACAAAGAAGATTCAATACTATATTAAATTTAACAGAAGAAGCTTTAAAATGTCTAAATAAAAGAATCAGAAATAGATAATGGTATTACTAGTAGTATCATAACACTCACATGTTATTTCTCATGTAATAAGTTACTGGCAACAAACATAGACTTATTATAATACTGACAAAGAACAAGACAGTAAATATAATCAGAAACGTCACATAACTCGTGTTAATAAATGTACAAATATAGACTTCCTCTCTATCAGTAGGTTGATATCCACCTATAACATTATGTACAAATTAGTTAAACTTTTTACTACAGCATAGGGTTAATTTTTAACCTTTCCATGATACATTGCAGTTATGTACAGTCTTTCCAATACTGTTATGAAAAAAAGATATATCAATCTCTCCACTTCCATTGGTAGTCAACCTTCCTAAACCACACTCTTCAATCCCTAAAATATAATGATTATGGTATAATGAGTAGTATTGATTTACCAATCCACTGAGTAAGTGAACCAAATCCATACTCATTTCTACTAAAAGAATGTTCCAATATATATTGACCCTAAATACAACAAAATATAATAACAATACAAAACAAAAGATATGTGTATATGACTATATGGGTGGGTTAGTTCTTCATGGAATGTTATACACATAGTATTTATTAAATTCAGATTTTTACTTACAGCAAGTCCATTATAAGGACTAACTGAATTCTCTAGACTATCTTGAAGGATTTGACCAAGACGTGGATGATACTGTGGATTATCAATAACTGAGAAGATGTCATCATTCAAAAATTCGTTCTCAATTTTAGTAAGACTAGCATTCCATGTCAGAGCTAAAGCAGTAGTAGCATCATATGCATTTAATAACTTAGAATGAATAATAAGAGATAAATACTCCTCCATTGTCATATTAGCTGAGATATTTACTACCACATTATAGAATATTTCACTCAGAACATCATCTACCTCCTGTAGATATTAAATGTCAATAAAGTAAATGAACAGATAGTGAACTAACAGTTTTCATATTAATGTTAAAAGGAGAGGTATCCACAAATAATGTAGAGTTAATAGCTTCCAATATCTGTTCATCAGTACAGTTTGAGGTAGTGTCATTCCCTTCCAAGTACCACCATTTAGTGTTATATATACCAGGTAGTATCCAAACATGATCAGCAGTAGTTAGCTTCAAATGGTATGCCTACAAATTATATTGAAGCATTCAAAATCTATCAAAGTATATAACTTTGACATACAATACAGAATAGTCTTCTAGCTTGCATCTCTTCTATTATAGGCAAAAATATTCTGATGTCCAGGTTCTATAAAATATAGCTTTATCACAGAAACATACTCACACTCATTAATTACTTTAGCTTCTTCTAATAAAACACTTGGTGATGTTGTAAAGGATCCTAAAAAGTGAATTGTCTCTGATTCATTAGTTCTCAATAATTTAGACAAATGCTCAGCAATCTGAAATATAATGTTAATACTAATAATAATAAGGAAAACTATTCATTATACATATTGTGTTTTCAAAATAACAAATCAAGTTATCTTTAAACATTGTTTCTTACCAAAACTGACTTTTCATTATTAGATGATAGTACAGCCACCTTTTTCCACCCAAAGTGTCTTAGTAGTTGTCTTCTCATTTTATTTATAAAATAATCAGTAGGTACTGTAGCATAGAAATAAGGATATCTACTAGTGTCTTCAAGTGATGGATCAGTCACTGAATATGATATCTAATGTGGGAATCATTCTTCATATTAAGATCAATCCAAAGTACCTGTAAAGTGTTTAGATATTCACCAAAGATATGAACAATGGGCTTTACAACATTTCCATCATAAGGACCTATTACTCCATGAATGGGATAATTATCATATATTTGTTTAGTTATACGAAATGTCTCAACTATGTCCTAGATAAGTAAAAGAAATATTATATATATTGTAATTAATTCAGTCATTACTTTGCTAAGCATTGCTACAAAATGAAGTCTACATTATTGTGGTCACTTTATGTATATCAAATGTCGACTATTTTATAGGAAAATTTATGAATATGATGGAATGTAGGAATATCAGTTATGATAATACTACCCTTAATCGACATGAAATATCAGAACTAAGTTCTAGATAAAAAATATTATATATACTGTAATTAATTCAATTAATACTTTGTTAAATGTTAATTGTCTACATTTTTGTAGTCATTTTGTTTACATGTACACAAAGTGACCACAAAAATGTATATCAGATGTTAACTACATTAGCTAATTAATAAAGTATGGATGCAGGAATGTGATTTATGATGACACCACCCTTAAAAGGCATGAACAAATACAAACAAACAATCTTCTTCATTAATTTAGACTTGACAATAGAAACATTTGCTATGAATATAAATATATATTATACTGATAGTATGCTATAATCAGATATATTGTAATTCTTATATTACTATATTATCATGTTATGTACTAAAATAAAGCTTAGCAATAGACAATTGTAATGTTTACTAAAACAACACTACAAGAAACTATATAGAATTATATAATCCTTATTTCCTGTTTAGTATTTCAATTAGTTTTGTAATATTGTTATGAACACATTATCATAATACAACAATGTATTGAAATATATACTATATTAATGAACCAGAACAACTATATCAAATAGTATGACAGAGGTCATATGCCACATTACATCTTATAGATTGCATGGACACTGTATTCAATGTCTGTGCAGAGCTTTTAAGTATCTTAAAAATGTTAACCTCATTAGAAAATACAGGCAATAGTTTCAGTTTAAAACAGCTCAATATGTTAGGATCCTGGTTGATCTTGTCTATAGCTAACTCTACTGCACTCAGTGTTAACATATCACACTCATTGAGATCTCTGTTTGAGTCTGGAGAACAAGGAAAGAATCCAAGAAAATAAAGAGGATGTTTGAGAGCTTCTGAAGTACAATTGTGAAGTTTATATCCATCACAGAACATTGTAACAAATGCTAGAACAGATAACAAACGTACAACCATTTTAATCTATTAACAACTATATAGTCATATCGTAATTGACATGAAATCATTAACAAGCAGTCGCACCTTATCAATATCCCCTTTAGCAAGGAAGTAAGTCTTCCGCTTTAATTTACAGCATTTTAAATACAAAGCAACAATAAAATATCATACATTTATGAACAGCGTCTATTGTAAGTGGAATAAATAGTGCTATAATTTATTTTGTTATTTATTAGAAAATATAATTAAAGTAGCAATAAATGAAACATCATAATTATAAGATAAGATAAATCTAAAACACACAATTAAAATCTATGCCAGCGTTACATTTAATTTTATAAAGTACTTAAAATAAAACATACAAAGGGAATACCTCATTTATGTCATAAATTTCTTCATAAATGTAGTTTTAAATTTAACAGCCTTCGATATTTGGAGTTATTAAGGAAGATAGAAAGAATGAAACAATATCATATCATCCCTACAAAGACAATAGTACTCATTATACAGGTATATATGTGTTTAATATAAATAACTCTAAGAATAAATAAGACTCTAAATTATAATCACTCCATTAATTAAATTAGCAATGTTTTGTTTACTATAAATGTTGTTATTTATACTATAAGTATATAATAAATAGAATACATCTGCTATTTCCTTTACTTTAATCATTGCTACTTGCATAATTTGCTTTTAACATATAAAGTCTTTGATCAGTATACTGATAGTTAATATAATTAGTTAACTTACTAATCTCAATATTGTGTAGTTCAATATACTCTATACATTATTAGTTAGATAAACTAGTATAGAAATATCAACAAAGCCATTTATAAAATAACAATGTTTGCTATTCAATTTTAATATTTCCATTAAAATTATTATTGTTGAATCATCAATTGTTAGGAGATGAAGAACTATCATACATTGGTATATTGTGTGCCTACCTTTGTCACATGTCATTTTAGAAATTGGACAGTGTATGATGAAGGAGTTTTTCGTAGTGACGTATTATTGTCAGGTATGACCGTATCTGTAGTATTAATAACTAACTATCTCTTTAAACATTGGCTTGATACTACTCCAAACATTGTCAATCCAGTCAAGCTCATTGGTCAAGTATTAAATTATGCCAGAAAAAACAAATATCCAAAAAATCGTAGTGCTTTAACGTAGTGGGAGGAAGACTATCGTTTAGACTTAGGTAAAGAAAAATATGGTGGTCCTTTCTCAGTGGAGCAGGTAGAGGATGTTAAAACAGTTTTAAGGTTAATTCCATTATTAATCTTTATAGTGGGTCTTTTTTGTGCAAGAGAATTAGCAATGAATTGTTATTCAATCCTAAACAAAACACTTGTTTATGCATTTATTATTCCAACATCATTAGAGTTCACAATAGCTCAGTGTCCACATGAGATGAGAGGATTTTTGGTTGGACTGTGGTATGCAGTAACTGGATTTGGTGATTTTATTAATGTTAGTGGAAAGTATCTGTTTAGTTGTCAAGGAGAAAGACACTGTCAGAGTCTTTACACTTGAAAGATTAGGTGATGAAATAGATAAAATCTGATAGGAGAGAGCTAGAACTTGACAAAATAGAAAAGTAAAATAAGTCTCTATAAGAATTTGTGTTTACTCTCATTAGATGCAGTTTGTGCTCACTTCTAGTGCTTTGGTATCCAAACTGTTCATTTGTAATGTACCACAAGGGCAAATACATAGGTACTCTACTATATATATATATATATATATATATATATATACAGACAATTTGACCAATCTTCCTTGATATCCTAAACTAAATTTACACTCTTGTTCGCTAAATATACAGGCAACGTTCTTGTTTTGTGAGTAAACTCAGTAAAATAATTCTGACAACATGAAGTTACAAAGCAATTTACAATACAATGTTGATAGAAACATTCAAAACTTGTCTTATTATTTTTTCAGTTATCTTTGTATCTATGCCTACTTAACATGGAAAGTCTTTAACTTTCAGGATATCAATGTTCACAGATGACTGCATAAAGCATGCTATCAATTAGTTTCATAACATTGCTATATATAAAGGAATACAATTACATTATATATAATACTATTACAATGAAAACAACAAAGTTATGGTGCCAAATAGACTACTATAATATCTACTATGAATGTGCTTATTGGCCCTCTTATATGTAAAGTAGTTTAGTTATATAATAAAACAATTGATCAATGTAATGAGTCCAATGACCTGTGAGTTATAAAAATGTCAGATCAATATCATTTTTAAACTGTAGATTTATGAATATTATCAATCTTGGATAAGATACTCTCTTTAGTCATTTTATCAGATAAAGTAGCTTCAATCTGTATAAATGTATGAATAATAAATAATAATTAATTTTCAGTACTAATAAACATAATACCTTTTTCAATGAGGACTTTAACTGCTCAATTTCTTCATATTTCTGTATCAATATGCTGTGTCTTTGCTTAGATAATGATTGAGTACTTTCTTTGAGTTTGGTCTGTCTCTTATCAATTAGAACAGCAACAAACTATATAAGTGACACATTTATCTTAAAGTAAACTATTATTAAGTAGATTAATTCACTGTAAAAATAAATAGTTACTTTAACCACCTAACTCATTGCCAGTTCACATCAGTGGATTATGAGGGAATCCAAAGTAATCATTACACTATATAATTTATTGTTTTGTAATAGTATAACATGCCAACAAATTGTACAGTGAATTCTAGATTTCATAGTAATCCACACATGTAATAAGTTACAACTTGGTTCTTAAAATAACTTTACAGTGATACTATATCATATATATCAACATTTACTCACCTTTGGCAAGTAAAAAACTGCTAAAACAAATATAACAATAATAGCAATTATACTAACAATTTTCTTAGTAATAGTCTCATCTTTAACTGTAGTAGTATAACTATTTATCATAAAATTGCATGTCACAACTAGTGAGGCAACAAATGAAATGAATCCCATTATTAGAGAAGCTATTTCTCCTTCCTTTCTGAAATAGGTTATAATCTTTGAGTTTTGAAATGTCATTAACAGGAGAGCAATGAATAAAATTATACGATAGATAGCTGCTGCTATAATCCAGTATAAAGGGTACATCCATTTACAAGATGTCGCTTCAACGAATGTTTTTGTTGAACTAGAGAGTTGCTGCA
Source organism: Xestospongia muta (assembly GCA_963693285.1). Classification (NCBI taxonomy): domain Eukaryota; kingdom Metazoa; phylum Porifera; class Demospongiae; order Haplosclerida; family Petrosiidae; genus Xestospongia; species Xestospongia muta. The sequence goes on from OY848917.1 coordinate 19,280,143, forward strand.
ATGAAAAATATAACATTATGTAACAGAAATGGATAATACAAAGTCTTTATAATGATTAAAAAGGTATAAACAAGGTAGAGTAGCTTAACTATACCTATAAAATAATATTAATACAAAGTCAATGAAATGTTAATTGTGATGTCCATCAGCAGTTAAAGCATGACGTTTAATTTTAGTTGTTACACTTTTTCGTCAAACAAGAATAAAATAAAAAAAGAAAAACTTAGTTGTGTCCTTATGTTCTGATATACTTTGCATGCTAGGCACTCAAAGTTCAAAAAAACATAATACTTTCATACATTTTATGTTGTATATAATAGAAAACGTACCATATTTGGACATTCAAATGGCAGTTTTATAGTAACCAAAGTAAATTGATCGATCACTGTTTGTGTGACAAGAACAACAATAACTGGAAACAAGAGAAGGACTATCCAAATTAAGAGTATCCAATCAGACAAATAGTTCTATAGTAAAATAGTTAATGGTTATAAATATAATATTCTGATGTGAGCAGAGTTACATATAGAAAGAGAAGGCTTCTATTGGAACTACTACATTGTACAAAGTATTATCAAACACCAGTAACTCACTCTCTTTTTAAGTTTAGGATTATGAAATATATAGTAAATTCGCCATGTCTTTACAACAAAAGTGATAAATAATACAGTCATTGAAATTTGAAGCAACCAAAAGGATATCTAAAGAGGTAATGTTATTGATTAGATATGCATATAAACAAAAAATATACAAGTAACCAATTTAAAACAATTCTATGTAACATAAAATATACTACCTTATGATCTTACCACTTAATAGATAATATTGCATTCTATATATATTATAAATAGGTCTTGTTACTATACTAACCTCACAAAGTGAAGGAAAGATGTCTGTATAATATTTCTTTTTTCCAAGATAGCCTATAGTAATCTCAATCAATCCTGCAACACACAAACAGCAACATACAAGATTGAATACTATATTAAATTTAACAGAAGAAGCTTTAAAATGTCTAAATAATAGAAACAGAAATAGATAATTGTATTACTAGTAGTATCATAACACTCACTTGTTATTTCTCATGTAATATGTTACTGGCAACAAACTTAGACTTATTACAATAGTGACAAAGAACAAGACAGTAAATATAATCAGAAACGTCACATAACTTGTGCTGATAAATGTACAAATATAGACTTCCTCTCCATCAGTAGGTTGATATCCACCTATAACATTATGTACAAATTAGCTAAACTTTTTACTACAGCAGAGGGTTAATTTTTAACCTTTCCATGATACATTGCAGTTATATATAGTCTTTCCAATACTGTTATGAGAAAAAGATATATTGATCTCTCCACTTCCATTGGTAGTCAACCTTCCTAAACCACACTCTTCAATCCCTAAGATATAATGAATATGGTATAATGAGTAGTATTGATTTACCAATCCACTGAGTAAGTGAACCAAATCCATACTCATTTCTACTAAAAGAATGCTCCAACATATATTGACCCTAAACACAACAAAATAAAATAACAATACAAAACAATAGATATGTGTATATGACTGTATGTGTGTGTTAGTTCTTCATGGAATGTTATACACATAGTATTTATCAAATTCAGATTTTTACTTACAGCAAGTCCATTATAAGGACTAACTGAATTCTCTAGACTATCTTGAAGAATTTGACCAAGACGTGGATGATACTGTGGATTATCAATAACTGAGAAGATGTCATTATTCAAAAATTCATTCTCAATTTTAGTAAGACTAGCATTCCATGTCAGAGCTAAAGCAGTAGTAGCATCATATGCATTTAATAACTTAGAATGAATAATAAGAGATGAATACTCCTCCATTGTCATATTAGCTGAGATATTTAGTACCACATTATAGAATATTTCACTCAGAACATCATCTACCTCCTGTAGATATTAAATGTCAATAAAGTAAATGAACAGATAGTGAACTAACAGTTTTCATATTAATGTTAAAAGGACAGTTACCCACAAATAGTGTAGAGTTAATAGCTTGCAATATCTGTTCATTAGTACAGTTTGAGGTAGTGTCATTCCCTTCCAAGTACCACCATTTAGTGTTATATATACCAGGTAGTATCCAAACATGATCAGCAGTAGTTAGCTTCAGATGGTATGCCTGCAAATTATATTAAAGCATTTAAAATCTATCAAAGTATATAACTTTGACATACAATACAGAATAGTCCTCTAGCTTGCATGTCTTCAATTATAGGCAAAAATATTCTGATGTCCAAGTGCTATGAAATATAGCTTTATGACAGAAACATACTCACACTCATTAATTACTTTAGCTTCTTCTAATAAAACACCTGGTGATGTTGTAAAGGATCGTAAAAAGGGAACTGTCTCTGATTCATTAGTTCTCAATAAATTAGACAAATGCTCAGCAATCTGAAATTATAATGTTAATACTAAGAATAATAAGGAAAACTATCTATTATACACATTGTGGTTTTAAAACATCTTTTAACATTGTTTCTTACCAAAACTGATTTTTCATTATTAGATGATAGTATAGCCACCTTTTTCCACTCAAAGTGTCTTAGTAGTTGTCTTCTCATTTTATTAATAAAATAATCAGTAGGTACTGTAGCATAGAAGTAAGGATATCTACTAGTGTCCTCAAGTGATGGATCTGTCACTGAATATGATATCTAATGTGGGAATCATTCTTCATATTAAGATCAATCCAAAGTACCTGTAAAGTGTTTAGATATTCACCAAAGATATGAACAATGAGCTTTACAACATTTCCATCATAAGGACCTATTACTCCATGAATGGGATAATTATCATATATTTGTTTAGTTATACGAAATGTCTCAACTATATCCTAGATAAATAAACAAATATTATATATATTGTAATCAATGCAGTCAATACTTTGCTAAGTATTACTACTAAGTGAAGTCTATATTATGCATATCAGATATCAACTATATGAAAGGAATAGAGGAGTTATGATAACATACCTTTAAAAGGAATGAGTGCATGTAATCTTATAATGTAAAATATGTGACCTGATTTGCAAAAAGGGACCATTTCTCTCAAACCATTAAAATAGTTGCCTATATGTAAGCAATTCTTTATTAAAATACTTACAGAATTTGCATTTCAAGTTATCTATTGTTTTTAAACTGAGATAAAATTTATTAAGCACCCATTGAATATGTATAGTTGTGTTAAGAACAAATACATGTTTTTGAGATGTTTTAGCAGAAGAGATCTCTTTTTGCAAATCAGCTCACATTTATATAACTATGGAAAGTAGAAATCTTTTTAAAATTTAGGTTTGACAATAAAAGATAAGTCCACATATATAAATACTTATGTTACACCAGTAATATTTTATCATCATGCATAAATAGAACATATTGTAAGGTTTGGCATTTAGTGTCTGTGCAGAGCATTTAAGAATCATTTATTCTTAACACAAGAATGTTAACCTCATTGGCAAATACAGGCAATAGCTCCAGTTTAAAACAGCTCAGTATGTTAGGATCCTGGTTGATCTTCTTTATAGATAACTCCACTGCACTCAGTGTAAGCATATCACACTCATTGAGATCTCTGTTTGAGTCAGGAGAACAAGGAAAGAATCCAAGGAAATAAAGAGGATATTTGACATCTTCTGAAGTACAGTTGTCAAGTTTATATCCATCACAGAACATCATAATAAATGATACAACTGATAACAACCATTTTAATCTATTAACAACTATAGTCATATCGTATTTGACTTGCAACTATTTTAATCGAATAACAACTAGTCACACTCATCAATATCCTCTTAACAAGGAAGTATAACTTCCTCTTTCACAACATTGAACTTGCACTTGAATATTCCCTTGATAACTTCCAGCATCCTGCATGATGCTTGTGATATAAGCCATGCATGTATTATACTAAAATAGCTATATAACTAGCCATTCCCAAACTGTTCTTGGTCATGCAGAAATTTGAAGGATTATTACCTATCACTCACCAGCATCCCCTTCCAGCTCTACAAATCCAGTAGTAATATTATTTATAGCTACATTGTAAAAATTGATTTGTTGATTTAACCAATGTATTGTTATACAGGTTACATGTAGCAAACTTAGTATGATGTGAAAGTAAATATAACACTGTATTGATTATTAATGTACTACTGTTTATGTAGCTATTAGCATATTAGTAATAAAAACAATGTTTTGTTTACTTTTACATCATATTAATTTGCTACCTGCAACCTGTATAACAATACATTGGTTAAATCAACAAATCAACTTTTACAGTGTACTAGCTGTTCACGTTTCATGCTGATCATGAGCTACTTACCTTGATCTCTTCCTTGGTATAAGCATTTGGAGTAGCAACCATATATACAAACATGTCATTCCATGCCACATTTGGAACCTGGTTAGTCTTTACCTAGCCAAGCTTACTTGGACTTGCATATGGATCCTTCCTGAGGCCAAATTCAGTTATCTTATCAGTGCATCTTTGTTTGGATTCTGCTGACAAATAACTATAACAATTGTTATAGTTGTTTGTACTCGTTGCCTCGCAAGATGGTGGTTAGCAACGGTTGCCACGAGGCGAAGACGTAATTGCACGCTCTCCATTAACATTGCTATGTCAGCAGCTACAGTATAGTTATATAAGCTAAAAACTAAGTTAAATCATTTGCGACCTGATTTGCAAAAAAGGGAACATTTGTGACAAGATTTTTGAATAATCAACTGTTAAAACATATCAAAAAACAGTTTTGTATACACCATAAAATTTGATTTGTTGATTTAACCAATATTACTATTATACAGGTTACATGCAGCAAACTTAGTATGAAATTAAAAGTAAACATAAACTGTTTTCATTGCTGATGTACTACTGTTTATGTAGCTAGTGGTATATCAGCAATCAAAACAGTGTTACTTTCACATCATACTAAGTTGGCTACATGGAACCTGTATAACAATATATTGGTTAAATCAACAAATCAATTTTTACAGTGTACATACATTTGCTATATACACATAATCATTCTATATGTATGCAAAACTGTTTTTTGATATTTTTTAACAGTGGTTTTTTCCCAAATCAGGTCACAAATGTTTTGACAGAAGTGGTCCCTTTTTGGAAATCTGGTCACAATTAGTCAACTTACTAATCTCAATATTTTGTAGTTTAATATACTGTATACATTACTAGTTAGGTAAACTAGTATAGAAATATCAACAAAGTCATTTTCTTTAAAAAAACAATATTTGCTATTCCAAATTATTATTATTGAATCATCAATTGTTAGGAGATGAAGACATTTTGTCTAACTTGTTCTAACAAAAGGATTAGTTCTAAATCAGCAATACTTCTCATTCTCTGGAATGCTATGATGGTTTTCCATACCAATTCAATACGATGTGTTGGTGAAACTGTCCTTAGCAGCAGCAATATTAGTCGGTACAATCTTTTTGGTATAGGATTGTGTCTGGTATATTTTTCATTTCCACTGTTTGGTCTACTTGCTGATGTAAAGACAGGTAGATATAAAGCTATTATTACTAGTGTACACTTCTCATTTTTGGCTTGTATAATTGGCGGCTTGGCAATTATTGTTAAGACATATTTTCCAGATAAAGAAACTCTTTATTTGATAGCCTTGGGTATAGCTTTTATACTGGAATTGATTGGCATATGTTGTTTTTTATCCAATATAGTTCAATTCAGTCTTGATCAAGTAATAGGAGCATCTGCTGATGAACTAAGTGCTATTATACATTGGTATATTGTGTGCATGCCTTTGTCACATGTCATTTTAGAAATTGGACAGTGTATGATGAAGGAGTTTTTCGTAGTGACGTATATATTGTCAGGTATGACCGTATCTGTAGTATTAATAACTAACTATCTCTTTAAACATTGGCTTGATACTACTCCAAACATTGTCAATCCAGTCAAGCTCATTGGTCAAGTACTAAATTATGCCAGAAAAAACAAATATCCAAAAAATCGTAGTGCTTTAACATACTGGGAGGAAGACTATCCTTCACGTTTAGACTTAGGTAAAGAAAAATATGGTGGTCCTTTCTCAGTGGAGCAGGTAGAGGATGTTAAAACAGTTTTAAGGTTAATTCCCTTATTAATTTCTTTAGTGGGCCTTTTTTGTGCAAGAGAATTAGCAATGAATAGTTATTTAATCCTAAACAAATCACCACAGTTCATCTCTTGCTTTGTTTTGAATGATTCATTATACTTCTCAGTAGCTGTAGTTCTTATTCTTCTCTATCAGTTGTTGATATATCCATGTTTCTATAAATTTATTCCTAGCATGCTCAAGAGAATTGGTCTAGGACTTATTATTGCTTTATTGACTACATTATGCTTTGTTGTTATGTTGGCTTGTAAAGACAGCTTATATTTAAACACCACTTCATACAAAGCAGTTGTTGTTCCCGACGTTTTGTACGGGATTGCTTATGCATTTGTTCTTCCAACATCATTAGAGTTCACAATAGCTCAGTGTCCACATGAGATGAGAGGATTTTTGGTTGGACTGTGGTATGCAGTAACTGGGTTTGGTGATTTTATTAATGTTAGTGGAAAGTATCTGTTTAGTTGCCAAAGAGAAATACACTGTCAGAGTCTTTACTGTTATGTATTAAAGAGTGTTATTATTCTCATAATACTTATTATATTTTTGATACTAGCCAAACGTTACAAGTTTCGAGTCAGAGAAAATGAAGTCAACGTACATTTGATAGCTGAGGAACATTATGAAAGATATTTAGATCAAGAAGTTCAATACAGAAAAGAAATGAGACTATCATTTGAATCAATAGACTAATTACATTTTGTTTAGTTTGTTAATTTAGTGTGCTTTCCAGTTTCATTTCAAACTGTCAAGTCAAATAATAAGTAAATAAGTTATTTCATTTGAGCATTCAAAATCCAGTTGAATGTAACTAATCATGTTTAAGAATACGTCTAAAATGTATATTAAATTTTAAATAAATTGTTTTCAGCATGAAATCATTTTGTTACTTGTTTTAATATTTTGTATTGTAGCCATTTTTTTTATTGGTGACTAAACTATACTGCAGACAAAATATTTTGTTGTGAGTACTTTGTAAGTATGTATACATTGTTGTTTATCTTGTGAAATATGTTGACTTAATTGTTTATACAGTAATATATTATATGAGAAGCCTAACTCAGCTTTTTTCATGGTTGATCTGTTGTATAGTGGTATTTTCAACAACCATTATTAAAGTTGTCCAAGTTAAATCATTACACGTTCAACCAATATCACTTGAACCAATCTTGAAAGATCACCACTGTAATTACACAATCTTTAGACCAAATTAATGTCCTGTGGTCACTCTATTCATGTGTAGGTGTTTGCTTTATTATAAAAAGTATTTACATGCATACATGTGCAAAAAACACAGGACTATACTGTAATGAAAACAATATAAATTATTAAGATAAGGAGTGAGCTATAGCACAAAAGGTGTTCAATATCTCAACAAATGCTATTCACTTAAATAATATAATATTGAGAAGACAAAATGGAGGACAGTCAGCGCACACTGATCAACAATATATTATTATTATTATTATTATTATTATTATTTTTAGTTTCCCACTGCAACAAAATGACAAAATGATATAAAATAGTTTGGCAGATGAGAGTCAAAATCAAAGGAGCTGCATTGGAGGCATGCCAATACGTTCTACTGGCACCTAGCTGGTTAATTAAGAGAGAGTAGGATGGTTAAAGTTATGGTAAATAAGAAGGTGACTGCACTTGTTACAAGGACATACGACATGAAAAGTACAAGTGTTGGATGGATCAAAATGAGATAAGGAGTGGCTCCAGAGCACCCGCTTTAGATGTAGTTTGATAGTAGGAAGGGAAATAGAGAAATCAATTGGTGGAAGAGAATTCCATAGATGTACTAGATGACAAATATAGGAATGCTGAGAAAGTCTTGTTGGCCAAGAGCAATCAACTAATTTGAAAAAGGAAGAGGATCTTGTGTTGACACTAGAAAAAGAAACATAATCAAGTACTGGGAAACTTGGGTCAGGGAACTTCAGACACTTGATGAAAAACATAATATCAGAAAGCTCAAACACATACATCAGTGGAAGTAGGTTGAGGGAGACAAGCCTGTCCCGATAGTTAGAAGAGTAATCATCCAGTATAAATTTAGTTGCACTTCATTGGATTCTCTCTACGAAAGTGAAGTCCTTCACAAGATGTGGTCTTCAAACTTGGGAACAGTAAGTGAGTTTAGATCGCACCAAAGACAGATAGAGGAGCTTCTTGACTTTCACTGGAACAGCAGATGAAAAGGTACGTCGTATCAGACCTAGCTTGCAATATGCTTCACGGGAGATCATATTGTAATGGTGTGACCAAGAGAGATTATTGGAGAAAATAACTCCAAGGTCCTTACATTGGTCAGAGGAAGTAATGGGTACTCCATTGAGATGATAGGTAGTACTCACAGGAGAAGTACAGCCATTCAGAAAATGAAGGAGGTGACATTTAGAAACATTAAACAATAGACAGTTCAGAGAACTCCAATGAAAAAGTTGGTCCAAGTCAGCCTGGAGAAGAGAGCTGTCTGACGGATGAATAATATGCTGAAAACACTTGGTATTGTCAGCAAAGAGGAGGGCCTGTGAGGATGTAAGATGAGAAGGTAGGTCATTAATATATATCACAAAAAGTAATGGACCCAGGATGCTACCCTGAGGTACCCCCAAGGTCATGGGGCACCAGCCTGATTGAAAACCATCAACCACAACACGCTGACTCCTACCGGATAAGTAGGCTACAAAGAACTTCCAGAGGTTACCAGAGATACCAGCCTCCCACAACTTGATGAGGAGTTTATTATGAGAAACAGTATCAAAGGACTTGCTTATGTCAAGATAAACTGAGTCGACTTGATGGTGTCTGTCACTAGCTCTAATAAGGTTATCTGTGTAAAGTAAGAGCTGCTGCAAAGTGGAGTGATTTTTAATAAACCCAAACTGTGAAAGAGATACGGATGAGGTGACAAGAAATTCACTGACTTTGTCAAAAACAAGTCTCTTCAAAACCTTGGAGAGACAGCAAAGTAGAGAGATAGGCCAATAATTTGAGACCTGAGATCTATCGCCCGATTTTGGAATGGCAATGATGTGGTGTTGATGCCACTCATCTGGCAGGTACTCCTGGGACAGGCAGAGAGAAAACAAGTGATGAACAGGTTCGGCTAGAACAGTAGCAGAGTGCTTCAGGATAGCAGGCTTCAGGATAGCAGGCCATCCCCTCCCATAGCTTTGGAGGGGTCCAATGAAGCAAGACCAATGAAAGTGTCACTCAGAGAAATGTGGATAGAAGAAAGAGAGCCTTCTGGGCAGAGAGAGGTGTCCAACTGAAGAGTGCCAGAGCTGACATTGAACACAGAGTGGAAGAAATAATTGAGAAGTTCAGCTTTTTCAGCCCTCGAAGTAGCCATAGCAGATCCATGGCGTAAAACAGTAGGAAGATTACGTTGCCCAGAGAGATTCCTGATATACTGATAGATTCTGGAGTCATTTGAGAATGCAAATTTGGTCACAAGGTCAGTCTTGTAGGTGGACCGAGCAAGTACAATGTCATGCTGAAGTTGAAGTTCGCAGAGGAAAGTTGTGAAGACCTCATAGGGGATGGGTGCTTCCTGTATCATCTCTGAAGATAGTGAACCCTGTGAAGTTGGTGACGAATGGCAGAATGAAACCATTTAGGGTAGGATTTAGATCTGACCCTGATAACAGGGGTAAGGAGTGATGGAATGCAGGATTATTCCCTTAAGTAAAGACCAGACTAATTTGATGTCATTAGAGGAAAATATCTGACTAAAATCAAAGTCCAATAGAAAAGAGGATAACCCCTAAAGGTCAGTTTTCTTGAAGTTGAAAAGAATAAGACAGACTGTTTTCTATAGCCTTTGCAAGATAGAATAGGTTAACTATATACAGCAGTGACATTATGACAAGAACAACAATAACTGGAAACAAAAAAAGGATTATCCAAATCAAGAGTATCCAATCAGACAGATACTTCTACAGTAAAATAGTTAATGGTTATAAATATAATATTCTGATGTAAGTAATGTTTCATATTAAAGTGAAAAGTTACTATTCAAACTACTCCATTTTATAAATTATTGTTAAAAGACTGTAACTCACTCTGCTTTTAAGGTTAGGATTGTGAAATATATAGTCAATTCGCCATGTCTTTACAACAAAAGTGGCTAATAATATAGTCATTGAAAGTTCGATCAACCAAAAGGATATCTAAATAAGTAAAACTTTTTGATACTAGAACAATTCTATGTAACATAAAACATACTACCTTATCATCATACAACTTAATAGATAATAGTGTATTCACCATATATTCTAGATAGGTGTTGTTACTATACTAATCTCACATAGTGAAGAAATAATGTCTGTATAATATTCCTTTTTACCAAGATAGCCTATAGCAATCTCAATCAATCCTACAATACACATACAGCAACATAGAAGATTCAATATTATATTAATTTTAACAGAAGAAGCTTTAAAGTGTTCAATATCTCAACAAATGCTATTCACTTAATTAATATATTATTAAGAAGACAAAATTGAGGATAGTCAGCGCACACTGATCAAGAATATACTGTTTTCTAATTCCTATATTTTTAATCCCTTTAAACTAAAAGTATAACCTGTTACGTTTGTTTAAAATGCATTCATTAAGGGTACAAATTACTACATTTAATTTTAAAGTACTTGAAATAAAACATCCAAAGGGAATACCTCATTTCATAAATTTCTACATAAAAGTAGTTCTTAATTTAACAGCCTTCAATGTTTTGAGTTATCAAGGAAGACAGAAAGAATGAAGGAGTATCATATCATCCCAACAAAGACAAAAGTACTCATTTTACGGATATATTGATGTTTAATATAAATAACTCTAAGAAACCTCTTAAATTCCAATCACTCCCATTAATTAAATAAACAATGTTTTGTTTACTATAATTGTTGTTGTTTGTATTATAGGTATATTATATAATAAACAGAATACATCTGTTATTTTCTTTACTTTAATTATTACTACTTGCATACATTTCCTTTTAACTTGTAAAGTCAATTAAGTCTAGATAAATGTCTGGCTACCCATTCATTTTGTATATGTAACTACTATAGTCAAAGTATTGTTCAAGTAAATACTGAAATTAATTTTGTAGAAGCTATTAAAATAATATTCACGTCTAATCAGTATATATATTGATAGTAAATATAATTAGTTAACTTAATCTCAATATTGTGTAGTTCAATATACTTCATACATTACTAGTTAGGTAAACTAGTATAGAAATATCAACAAAGCCATTTTCTTTAAAATAACAATATTGCAACATTTGCTTTTAACTTGTAAAACTCTGATATTAAATATAATTGTGACCTAATTTGGAACAAGGGATCACTTCTGTCAAAACATTCGTGACCTGATTTGTGAAAAAACCAACTTTTCAAACATATCAAAAAACAGTTTTGTATATGTTCAGTTGCTATATATGCATAATCATTCTATATGTATGCAAACTGTTTTTTTTTGATTTTTTAACAGTGTTTTTTTCACAAATCAGGTCACAGATGTTTTGACAGAAGTGGTTTCTTTTTGGAAATCTGGTCACAATTAGTCAACTTACTAATCTCAATATTTTGTAGTTCAATATACTCCATACATCACTAGTTAGGTTAATAAGTATAGAAATATCAACAAAGTCATTTTCTTTAAAAAAAAAACAATATTTGCTATTCCAAATTATTATTATTGAATCATCAATTGTTAGGAGATGAAGACATTTTGTCTAACTTGTTCTAAGAAAAGGATTAATTCTAAATCAGCGATACTTCTCATTCTCTGGAATGCTATGATGGTTTTCCATACCAATTCAATACGATGTGTTGGTGCAACTGTCTTCAACAGCAGCAATATTAGTCAGTACAATCTTTTTGGTATAGGATTGTGTCTGGTATATTTTTCATTTCCACTGTTTGGTCTACTTGCTGATGTAAAGACAGGTAGATATAGAACTATTATTACTAGTGTACACTTCTCATTTTTGGGTTGGATAATTGGCGGCTTGGCAATTATTTTTAAGACATATTTTCCAGAGAAAGAAACTCTTTATTTGATAGCCTTGGGTATAGCTTTTATACTGGAATTGATTGGCATATGTTGTTTTTTATCCAATATAGTTCAATTCAGTCTTGATCAAGTAATAGGAGCATCTGCTGATGAACTAAGTGCTATTATACATTGGTATATTGTGTGCCTACCTTTGTCACATGTCATTTTAGAAATTGGACAGTGTATGATGAAGGAGTTTTTCGTAGTGACGTATATATTGTCAGGTATGACCGTATCTGTAGTATTAATAACTAACTATCTCTTTAAACATTGGCTTGATACTACTCCAAACATTGTCAATCCAGTCAAGCTCATTGGTCAAGTACTAAATTATGCCAGAAAAAACAAGTATCCAAGAAATCGTAGTGCTTTAACATACTGGGAGGAAGACTATCCTTCACGTTTAGACTTAGGTAAAGAAAAATATGGTGGTCCTTTCTCAGTGGAGCAGGTAGAGGATGTTAAAACAGTTTTAAGGTTAATTCCATTATTAATTTCTTTAGTGGGCCTTTTCTGTGCAAGAGAATTAGCAATGAATAGTTATTCAATCCTAAACAAATCACCACAGTTCATCTCTTGCTTTGTTTTGAATGATTCATTATACTTCTCAGTAGCTGTAGTTCTTATTCTTCTCTATCAGTTGTTGATATATCCATGTTTCTATAAATTCATTCCTAGCATGCTCAAGAGAATTGGTCTAGGACTTATTATTGCTTTATTGACTACATTATACTATGTTGTTATGTTGGCTTGTAAAGACAGTTTATATTTAAACACCACTTCATACAAAGCAGTTGTTGTTCCCGACGTTTTGTACGGGATTGCTTATGCATTTGTTCTTCCAACATCATTAGAGTTCACAATAGCTCAGTGTCCACATGAGATGAGAGGATTTTTGGTTGGACTGTGGTATGCAGTAACTGGATTTGGTGATTTTATTAACGTTAGTGGAAAGTATCTGTTTAGTTGCCAAGGAGAAATACACTGTCAGAGTCTTTACTATTATGTATTAAAGAGTGTTATTATTCTCATAATACTTATTATATTCCTGATACTAGCCAAACGTTACAAGTTTCGAGTCAGAGAAAATGAACTTAACTTACATTTTATAATTGAGGAACATTATGAAAGATATTTAAATCAAGAAGTTCAATACAGAAAAGAAAGGAGATTATCATTTGAATCAATAGACTAATTACATTTTGTTTAGTTTGTTAATTTAGTGTCAGTTAACGTTTACTTACAAAGTAAACTTGTAGTTATACTTTGACTAATAGTATGTTGTATCTGTATTCTGTACATCTATTAGACACTTGATTAAGTTTGTTTGTTTGCAAAAATAACAATACCAAATCAATAATATGGGTCATGTGATACAAAAGAAACTACAGAAGGTGTATTGTATTGAGCAGTTATGTCAAGTACATATGAGGAAATAAAAATACAAGTAAATAATGATTGAAGGAATGAAGATAGATTAAACATTCCCAAACTATAAGATTGGATTGGTTGATTTAACTAATCTATAGTCATTGTCATTGTATAGAATACGTATAATGAGATAATGAGAAATATAGTAAACATGTATCACTCATTATTGATATACTAATGACTTGTCGTGTAGATGATTGCCAAATTTACGAGAGTCTATGTAACATCTTATTAGATAATAGTCACCTTAATCTATATGCACAATTATAGCCAACAAAAGGTTACATAAATTGGTTATATTTTGCAACTTTTCCAACTGAAAGGGATAACTAACCTGATAAAAAATTCCAAGTAATGACTATTGACAAGTATGGTGAAGGACTGTCTGTAAGCTGGATATGATTTCAATTTCCGAAGACACTTCATTAATAATGTTTATAAAAGCAATGAAGGATAGATGTAGCAACATTGTACCTCGTTAGTTTATGTCCAATGATGAAGAGCAAAATTTAAAAAAAATAGCATGGTGTGTTTGGAGGCAGGGATACTCATAAAGTAATTTGTGTATGGTGAGTCATATTTTCAAGTGTTTGTAGTTTTGTCAAGAGTACTTTTCTTGTCCAAGGACAGGTTTTTTGATCTCATGATCTGTTCATCTATAAGTTCCTTCATCTAGATGATTATGTCTGGTGGGTCACTGTGTTTGTAATTTACCTTAGATCTAATTCTATCAACTTATCTACAAAACAAAACAAAACAAAAGATTCACACATTATTTGTTAATATACACACTAACATTGCATCAATACATAATATGATATGTGATGTTATGGAAATGTATTGTCTTTTTAAAACAATTGTAATTTTAATGGCAAAAATAATAAATTTAAAATTCTAGAATCAGACTTAGCAATTTTAACTTCAGGTATCCAAAGAGCACAACTCATATGAGTCCATCCAGGAGCAGGTCTGAGGTAGAGATAATCATAATACCTATCAGTATCAATAGTTATTAATAATTAGTGATAATTATAATGATAAATAACCCTTCATTTTCACAATGCATAATTTTCAACCAGATTGTGGAATATGAGTAATCTACTAAATTTTTTTAGTACTGTCAAATTTTAATGAACAGTCAAATTTGAACCTGACAAACATAATTTTAGAAGTTTTCTAAAATTATATATATAATAAGCACATCAAATGAGAGATGGATAGACATAAAGAGATATAGATAGATAAATAGATAGAGATAGGTAAATAGATATATATATATAGAGAGAGAGAGAACAGACAAATACATCATAATTATAATAATAACATTGATATAAAACAACTCACATATCTACAAACATCACAGACAATAGAATGATCAAATTCAATTCATAATGATTCATCAGTTTGTACAGCTTTCATCATATTATGATAACAGTATAGAAAGAGGTACAGCTATTTTCACTCAAATAATAATCCTCACTTTTTTCTTCAAGACAGTAATAGATTGTTGTAATAATCCCTCAATTTCTGAGCTTCCGTTGTTGAGACTATGAGGAGACAAGCTAATGCAACTTAAAGTGAAAATTATATATATTAATCTGTAACCAGAAGTGTTTCAATCAAAAATATCATTTCCCCTGTGTGACTGATAGAGAAGGTATGTAGTACTGTCCAGCATCTGGTAACATATGTAGTGTTATTCTCTTGAGGCTAGATTTTTGGGATGTTTTTAAAGTTTCTTACAATATCAGAGAGATGTTTAAAAAAGCTATGCATTTCCATTGTTTGGGTAGACTTCCTTAAAATCATGAAAAAGTCTTTTATCATCATTGTGGTGTATTCAGTTCTGTCTACATTGGTAACAGGGACAAAAACATCATCTACAATGGTAGCATGCGACAAGTAATTTTCCCAAGAAAGATTTTTTTACAATCATAATGAATTATGATTAATCTTTTTACAACTCTTGTATTACATCAATATAGATCATTACTATTTAGTTTTACAAGATAAACTAATTTTACTAATTATTTACTTTGTCTCATATTACCATTAATGTTTTTAGTAATAAGATATCATTTAATTAATAATCTTTTTGATGATTAATTAAAAATCTATTAATATTTTGCTGCTCTTCTTACGTAATATTTTCCCGCCATAATAGTGGCGGTTAAGCGTTTGAAGTTCCTTGCTAGATGTGTCCACGTGATATTTTCCCGCCTAGCCAACGTGTGTATTTTTATTAGTAATAATTTCTCTGGAGACCTTCTTTGACTGGACTCTCACTCTACTTTGACAGAACTCTCACTCTACTTTGACTGGACTCTCACTCCATTCATCAATCTGTCCATTTGTCCATCCATCAATTCATAAATTCATCCATTTATCTATTAATACTACCTATTTATCCATATCACAGAGTTATATTCTTCTACAATAACTTACCTCATTCCAGCAACAACAAAATCTATTGCTCAAAAATAATGATTTTTTTTGAATCTCCACCTAGTTTTGATGAAGAAGCCACACCCACTAATTCTGAAGAATTGTCTTGGCCGTTAGTGCAGAAAGATTTAGCCTGCTAAGGTTAAATTTGAAGTCCAACAGGATGCTCGTCTAAAAGGTAAGATTAATGTTGGTCTCGTGCCCAATACTATATGGACAGATTCCTATACCTCATTACTATGGTATAATTCTCATTATTGTCACAGTCATAATCCAATACCTTGTCCCTGTTATAGTCTGGTTCCCATACTCAGCATAGATATGTGTATACATAAATTTCATTTCTCACTGTTACAGTTTGATTCCCATACTAATCATATTATTAATTAATATAGTCTGATACCCATACTGCATAGTTTAGTTCCATTTCTATGCCACTACTTTCATTCCTATTCCTATACTACTTACATTTCATTTCCCTAGTTTACATATACATCGAAAAGAAGTTAGTACCACTTCCTGTTCCATTAAATCGTCAGTCACCAAACACCATCCTCCTGTCACAACTGCTTCATTTCTCATTTAAAACTATTATATATATAATTAGTATGAGAATGAGACTTTTGTAATAAAGTATATGTACATGTAATATGATATGGGAACTATCCTCAATAGGTGTACATGTACATATGTATGTATATTAATTAATGTAATTAATGAGAATGAGGCGTTTATAATAAAGTCTCATTCCCATATTATAAATTGATTCTCATACCATATCATAAATATTGTGTAAAAAAGAAGTCTCATTTCCAATCCTCATGTTTCATTCTCATGTATAGAAATTGGGTGATACTTAAAAATTTAAATCTCATGTTATTAGATTGTCCAAACTTGAACAAGGCAACAAAACTTTACATCAACTATCCAATCAGCTCTCATTAGAGATAGAGGAGTATCAGAAACAAACTAGAGCACTTGTTGAAGATGTAGAAACTAAAACTAGAGAAGTTAAAATAATAAGAGAACATTTACAGAGAACTGAACAAAGTAGAAGTGTCTCTGAAGTAAGTTAATATCAAATTGTGTCTATCTGGACATATCATGTACTAGTGTGTGTTCATTTATCATTTGAATCATGATCCATCCATTGATCACATATAAATTAGATGTTATATTATTTATCTTTTAATCCATTTATCTCTCAATCCATTGATACACCTTTGTATGTATCTATTAATCAATCTATTTGTCCATTTTTAGTTGGAGGCACTAGAAATTGAAACTGTTAAATAGAAATATGATGGTTGGAAAGAGAGAGAAGACCAGTTATCTTGTGAATTTATAATACTCGACTTCTTTTAAAATAGACACAAAGAGATAAACAATTTATGGAACAATCACTTAACCATTGTCTTGAGGTTAGACTGTCTACTATAATCATATTTAATTTAACACTATTCACAAGAGAACTTAATATTTTATTGAGTTAGTTACTATGGAAAGTAACACTCAACAACTTAAGATAGAGGAAGGTCAGAAGCAGTTAAAATATCTTAAAGAAGCATCCATTGTTTATGATTATAGATTTATTACTATAGATCCATTACCACACTTATAGATCCATTTCCATGTTTGATATGTGTACTATATATCCATTGCAACATTTATACATCTATTAATAATTTAACATGCATCCATTGCTATTAATCAATTTATCCATTAATACTACCTATTTATCCATATCACAGAGTTATATTCTCCTACTACAACTTACCTCATTCCAACAACAACAAAATCTATTGCTCAAAAACAATGATTTTTGTCTGAATCATCACAGTCATAATTCTATACCTTGTCCCTGTTGTAGTCTGGTTCCCATACTCAGCATAGATATGCGTGTATGTAAGTTTCATTTCTCACTGTTACAGTCTAATTCACATACTAATCATTTTATTAATTAATATGGTCTGATATCCATTCTGCATTCTTTAGTCTCATTTTCATACCACCACTTTACTTCCCATTCCTATACCACCTACAATTCATTTCCCTAATTCACATATAAATATACATCCTAAGCGAGCAAGTACTATGTCCTCCTCCACCCTTCCCAAATCCTCAGTCACCAAAAATGATCCTCCCATCAGAACTGCTTCTTCTAAAACTGGTCAGACCAGTCTAACAAGTACTTCAAAGCAGAATACTTCTGTAGCAACTACTGGTAACACTGGGTTTTTAGTAACTGACATACAGGTAAAGTTATATTAGTGTATTTGTCACTATTTTAATATTCTTATTAACTATACATGTACATGTATATACATGTAGTTATTATATGTGCCTTGTAGGTCTCTCATTATGTGAGTGGGTAGTTATAGTTTGTCAAGATCTGGTCACATGATAGTCACATGATCTGGTTGTGTCTATTTCTGTAGGGATTGTCAGAAGTTTGTGTTGTTGCTTTACAAGAGTAGAACAAATGTCTTTAAACTAATTTAGAATGGCCTGCCCAATGGAAGGGTGTGTTAAATACTTAGAAGGAAAATAAAAATAATATGAAAATAGCAAGGAACTGTCAGAATTTGTAAATTTGGTGTGGTAGTTAAAAATGTAATCTACATTCATCATCTATTATGTCTTACTATGAAACCATTTAAAATAGTATAACTCTCTCTTTCTCTCTCTCTCTCTCTCTCTCTCTCTCTCTCTCTCTCTCTCTCTCTCTCTCTCTCTCTCTCTCTCTCTCTCTCTCTCTCTCTCTCTCTCTCTCTCTCTCTCTCTCTCTCTCTCTCTCTCTCTCTCTCTCTCTCTCTCTCTCTCTCTCTCTCTCTCTCTTCTCTCTCTCTCTCTCTCTCTCTCTCTCTCTCTCTCTCTCTCTCTCTCTCTCTCTCTCTCTTCTCTCTCTCTCTCTCTCTCTCTCTCTCTCTCTCTCTCTTTCTCTCTCTCCCTCTCTCTCTCTCTCTCTCTCTCTCCCTCTCTCTCTCTCTCTCTCCCTCTCTCTCTCTGTGTTCACCTGTCGAGTTCCAACAGTTCCAAGGGATATGGTTTATAGTTCCCATTGTCAAATATCCATCTTTATGCATACCAATAACACACTATTAACTGTAGAATATTACGCTGTGCAAAACTTCCTACAGCTTTTATAAATACAGGGTTCTTTCTCTCCAAGTTAATGTACTAGTAGATCTGAGTCCAAGCAACTAGCTAGTGGCCCTTGATAGCTGTCTCCTACATACAAACACTACTTTCACTAATTTGTAATATATATTGATACAGATATATCGTAACAGAAAATGATTTTGAGATGTCTAAAGTGATTAGTTTTGGAGTTTCTTAGAGAAATATTGTATCCTATATTACATATAGACATTGTCTTACAAATGTATTTCTTTCCAGTAACAAGTTGTAGAATAGTTAAAGTACTATAATATTTTATGTATTTTGAAACTTTCAATTATTTGTTAATTAGATCAATTAAAAATCAATTAATGTTGGTCACGTGGGTGGTGGTACTGGTGACAAATGTGTCACGAGATTTTCTTGACTGAGCGTCAAATTGAAGCGTGAGAGAAACCTCTTGATGATATAAAAAGTACTCTATTTTTCATGTCTCTATGTCTCTACGACTCACCACGTCGCTGGATCACCTCTTCACTTCGTTGGATCGTCTCTCCTCGTTGCTGGAAAACCTCGTCACTTCGTTGGATCGACTCTCCTCGTCGCTGGATCATCTTTTCGTTTTAGTTATGTCATCTTTATCTGTTTCATTACTTTTTCTTTCTTATTTTGTAATATTTAATTTTTTATTTATGTAAAGGTTTTTGTTCTGACTCTTCGTTTCTACAGGACTGAACTTGAAAATTCTTACTGTGGTTGGCGTGATGTTCTCTGATGCTCTCCACTGTTCTTCTTTGATGTTTGTTCTCTTGACTGTTATGATGTTCTCTTCACAGTTCTAATGTTCTCTGGATGTAAAAGATGAGTCGCTCTCCTGCTCATTGGACTCTTTCCTCTCTTCCTTCCAGCCTTCTTTCCTCTTCTTTTATTTTTTTTAAATTTTATTTTGGGCTATCTAGCCTATACATCATACACACACTCATACAATCTCTAAAAATTATCTCTCCCTTGCCGCCTGGCGGCCATAAAATTTTTTAAAAAATATCCGTGGCCGCCAGGTGGCAGGGGAGAGCTCTGATTTGTAGGGTGCGTGTGTGTGTGCTGTGTGTGTGTGTAGGTTGGCTGTCCTTTTTCACTTCCTCTGTCTCTCTTCACTCTCCTCTATCCATTCATTGTCACCACCAGTTCAGTTAATAACTACTCTTTCTCTTTCCATCCAGGAGCAGCACTGTTGAAACAGGTGAGCAACCTTCCATCCATCCACTCTTTAGTATTCCAGTTGTTCCAGATAACTTTCTTTTTCTTCCTCTATGTTCTCTACTTGTGGACTGACTGGACTCTTGGAACTCTTCAACTACAGAGACTGTCTTTTTAATTTTTTGTATTTTCTTTTTTTATATTTTAATGTTTTTCTTTATAATTTGCTAGTAATTTATTATATGAAGTTCTCAAAAAACACTTTTTTCTAAAATCTGTCAAACTTCAATCTTAAACTTTAATCTTTTAAAGTTAATTATTAATCTTTAATTCAAGCATTCTAGATTTATTTAACTTTGAAATTGTTTCATGAAAACTGAATTACTTTAAAATTGATTTTTTAACTTTAAACAACCACAATGATACTGAACTCTAATTATTAACCTTTTCACAACTATTGTATTACATATTATTACTACAACAATATAAATCATTTTTATTAAAAACTGTTAATTTCTCTTTTTGTTTAACAAGATAAGCTAATTTTACTATTATTATTTAGATTGTATCATAGTGTCATTATTGTTTTTTAGCAAAGAGTTATATTTAATTAATAATCTTTTTCTTAATAATTAATTAAAATCTATTAATGTTTTGCTGTTCTCGTCATGGTAATATTTCCCGCCATTATAGTGGTGGTCACATGTTGATATTCGTTGCTAGGCGTGTGCTCATAATATTTCCCGCCATAATAGTGGTGGTCACGCGTTTGATATTCGTTGCTAGATGTGTGCTCGTGACATTTTCCCGCCTAACCAACGTGTGCATTCTCAATAGTAATGGATTCTCTGGAGACCTTTTTGACTGGACTCTCTCCCTCCTTAGACTGACTCTCGAGATGTTCACCTATTGAGACAGTTTTAGTTCTGTTTTATTATTTCCACTGAACTCAATTACTTTATCATAGAATGTGCCAAGAACAAGAGTATCGAGAGGAAGTTTCAAAAGAACTCTTCCTATACATTGATGTTATGTAACTGTGATTGATTAATGGATAAACCTAACCATTATTGTGGAAATTGCATTTTAGAAATTTAACATTTGACTAGTTCTTCAATCATTTACTTTAATCAAGTTCTTTTTGGATGTTTATTTTATTTTGGCTTTTAATTGTTTAAATTAATGTTTATTTATCATTTAACTTGTTTATTGTTTTTTAAAGTTTAGGGTTGAATATTCTCACAAGATATCAACACAAATATATATGCTTTATACTTTCATTCTACTTCACATGATAGCAAAGGTAAGTGGGTGTGGTTTTTTGAGGAGAAATCGTTCTAACTACATTTTTATATCTCAATCTATCCATTCATCAGTTTAGCCATCCATTTATGCTTTCAATAATCTATCCATCCATTTATCCATCAATCTTATTTATCCATATCACAGAGTTATATTCTCTTACTACAACTACCTCACTCAAACAACAACAGAATCCACTATTCAACAATAAGTTTTATCTGAATCTCCACCCAGTTCTGATACAGAAACCACACCCACTGATTCCGATGTATTATTCTCTCAGCAGCTTAGTGCAAAAGGATTATGTCCTGCCAAGATTAAATGTAAAGCTTGTTTAAAAGGTAAGACTCATTGGTCTCGTGCCCAATACTACATGGACAGATTCCTATACCTCATAACTATTGTCAGATTCCCATATCTAGCATAGTACTAATCCTATGCCTTGTTTTCATTATAGTCTGATTCCCATACTAATCATGTCGTTGTCTAATAATACTCATACTAAATTACTTTAGTCCCATTTCCATACTACCACTTTCCTTCCATTCCTATACCACTTACAATTCATTTCCCTAGTTCACATGTACATGTATATCAATTTATTTATCTGTTCATCCATTCATTGATCCATCTATCTATCTGTCTATCCATTCATCAATCCATCCATTCATCTGTCTGTCTATTCATCGATCCATCCATTCATCTGTCTATCCATTCATTGATCCATCTATCTATCTGTCTATCTATTTATTGATCAATCCATTCATCTGTCTATCCATTCATTGATCCATCCATCTATCTGTCTATCCATTCATTGATCCATCTATCTATCTGTCTATCCATTCATCAATCCATCCATTCATCTGTCTATCCATTCATTGATCCATCCATTTGTCTGTTTATCCATTCATGATCCATCTATCTATCTGTCTATCCATTCATCAATCCATTCATTCATCTGTCTGTCTATTCATTGATCCATCCATTCATCTGTCTATCCATTCATCAATCCATTCATTCATCTGTCTGTCTATTCATTGATCCATCCATTCATCTGTCTATCCATTCATTGATCCATCTATCTATCTGTCTATCCATTCATTGATCCATCTATCTATCTGTCTATCTATTTATTGATCCATCCATTCATCTGTCTATCCATTCATTGATCCATCTATCTATCTGTCTATCCATTCATCAATCCATCCATTCATCTGTCTATCCATTCATTGATCCATCTATCTATCTGTCTATCTATTTATTGATCCATCCATTCATCTGTCTATCCATTCATGATCCATCTATCTATCTGTCTATCCATTTATTGATCCATCTATCTATCTGTCTATCTATTTATTGATCCATCCATTCATCTGTCTATCCATTCATTGATCCATCTATCTATCTGTCTATCCATTCATCAATCCATCCATTAATCTGTCTGTCTATTCATTGATCCATCCATTCATCTGTCTATCCATTCATTGATCCATCTATCTATCTGTCTATCCATTTATGATCCATTTATCTATCTGTCTATCCATTCATTGATCCATCTATCTATCTGTCTATCTTTTTATTGATCCATCCATTCATCTGTCTATCCATTCATTGATCCATCTATCTATCTGTCTATCCATTCATCAATCCATCCATTCATCTGTCTATCCATTCATTGATTCATCTATCCATCTGTCTATCCATTCATGATCCATCTATCTCTCTGTCTATCCATTCATTGATCCATCTATCTATCTGTCTATCTTTTTATTGATCCATCCATTCATCTGTCTATCCATTCATTGATCCATCTATCTATCTGTCTATCCATTCATCAATCCATCCATTCATCTGTCTATCCATTCATTGATCCATCCATTTGTCTGTTTATCCATTCATGATCCATCTATCTATCTGTCTATCCATTCATCAATCCATACATTCATCTGTCTATCCATTCATTGATCCATCTATCTATCTGTCTATCTATTTATTGATCCATCCATTCATCTGTCTATCCATTCATTGATCCATCTATCTATCTGTCTATCCATTTATGATCCATCTATCTATCTGTCTATCTATTTATTGATCCATCCATTCATCTGTCTATCCATTCATTGATCCATCTATCTATCTGTCTATCCATTCATCAATCCATCCATTCATCTGTCTATCCATTCATTGATCCATCTATCTATCTGTCTATCCATTCATGATCCATCTATCTATTTGTCTATCCATTCATCAATCCATCCATTCATCTGTCTATTCATTCATTGATCCATCCATTTCTCTGTTTATCCATTCATGATCCATCTATCTATCTGTCTATCCATTCATCAATCCATTCATTCATCTGTCTGTCTATTCATTGATCCATCCATTCATCTGGCTATCCATTCATTGATCCATCTATCTATCTGTCTATCTATTTATTGATCCATCCATTCATCTGTCTATCCATTCATGATCCATCTATCTATCTGTCTATCCATTCATTGATCCATCTATCTATCTGTCTATCTATTTATTGATCCATCTATCTATCTGTTTATCCATTCATTATCCATCTATCTATCTGTCTATCCATTCATTGATCCATCTATCTATCTGTCTATCCATTCATCAATCCATCCATTCATCTGTCTATCCATTCATTTATCCGTCCATTTATCTGTTTATCCATTCATGATCCATCTATCTATCTGTCTATCCATTCATCAATCCATTCATTCATCTGTCTGTCTATTCATTGATCCATCCATTCATCTGTCTATCCATTCATTGATCCATCTATCTATCTGTCTATCCATTCATTGATCCATCTATCTATCTGTCTATCCATTCATCAATCTATCCATTCATCTGTCTATTGATTCATTGATCCATCCATTTCTCTGTTTATCCATTCATGATCCATCTATCTATCTGTCTATCCATTCATCAATCCATTCATTCATCTGTCTGTCTATTCATTGATCCATCCATTCATCTGTCTATCCATTCATTGATCCATCTATCTATCTGTCTATCCATTCATTGATCCATCTATCTATCTGTCTATCCATTCATTGATCCATCTATCTATCTGTCTATCTATTTATTGATCCATCCATTCATCTGTCTATCCATTCATTGATCCATCTATCTATCTGTCTATCCATTCATCAATCCATCCATTCATCTGTCTATTCATTCATCAATCCATCCATTTCTCTGTTTATCCATTCATGATCCATCTATCTATCTGTCTATCCATTCATCAATCCATTCATTCATCTGTCTGTCTATTCATTGATCCATCCATTCATCTGTCTATCCATTCATCTGTCTATCCATTCATTGATCCATCTATCTATCTGTCTATCCATTCATTGATCCATCTATCTATCTGTCTATCCATTCATTGATCCATCTATCTATCTGTCTATCTATTTATTGATCCATCCATTCATCTGTCTATCCATTCATTGATCCATCTATCTATCTGTCTATCCATTCATCAATCCATCCATTCATCTGTCTATCCATTCATTGATCCATCTATCTATCTGTCTATCCATTCATGATCCATCTATCTATCTGTCTATCCATTCATCAATCTATCCATTCATCTGTCTATTCATTCATTGATCCATCCATTTCTCTATTTATCCATTCATGATCCATCTATCTATCTGTCTATCCATTCATTCATCTGTCTGTCTATTCATTGATCCATCCATTCATCTGTCTATCCATTCATTGATCCATCTATCTATCTGTCTATCCATTCATTGATCCATCTATCTATCTGTCTATCCATTCATTGATCCATCTATCTATCTGTCTATCTATTTATTGATCCATCCATTCATCTGTCTATCCATTCATTGATCCATCTATCTATCTGTCTATCCATTCATCAATCCATCCATTCATCTGTCTATCCATTCATTGATCCATCTATCTATCTGTCTATCCATTCATGATCCATCTATCTATCTGTCTATCCATTCATTGATCCATCTATCTATCTGTCTATCTATTTATTGATCCATCCATTCATCTGTCTATCCATTCATTGATCCACCTATCTATCTGTCTATCCATTCATCAATCCATCCATTCATCTGTCTATCCATTCATTGATCCATCTATCTATCTGTCTATCCATTCATTGATCCATCTATCTATCTGTCTATCCATTCATTGATCCATCTATCTATCTATTTATTGATCCATCCATTCATTTGTCTATCCATTCATTGATCCATCTATCTATCTGTCTATCCATTCATCAATCTATCCATTCATCTGTCTATCCATTCATTGATCCATCTATCTATCTGTCTATGCATTCATGATCCATCTATCTATCTGTCTATCCATTCATCAATCCATTCATTCATCTGTCTGTCTATTCATTGATCCATCCATTCATCTGTCTATCCATTCATCAATCCATTCATTCATCTGTCTGTCTATTCATCGATCGATCCATTCATCTGTCTATCCATTCATCAATCCATTCATTCATCTGTCTGTCTATTCATCGATCCATCCATTCATCTGTTTATCCATTCATTGATCCATCTCTGTATCTGTCTATCCATTCACTAATCCATTTATCTGTTTAATCATTCATTGATACAGCTATTTATCTGTCTATCCATTTATTGTTCCCCCTAGATGGTTACCAGCATACTCATGAGAGTATCCAAAAGGCAGACTAGGATATGGCTGGTGGCCTGGTTTCAACTGACATTGACTGCTTAGACACCCCGAATCTAGATGATTATATCTTGTGGGTCACTGTGTTTGTAATTTACCTTAGATATGATTATATTATTAGCATCTTCAATTGCATTAGTATAAAATACATCAGGGACTGACCCCAAGTGTTCTTCGTGTACAGAGCACAACATAGTATATTGTATGATAACAACGTTATAAGAACCACTCTATAAACAACTCCATATCTTTTTTTACATGTTCATGCTTCACCTATTCACACAATAGCAAGTATATTGCTTGTTATGAAAGTCATGATCTGTATTAACATTAACATTAACTAAACCTTTGATATAATTTATTTTTCCCAAAAGTGTCCCAAAGAATTTCATTTTCAATATCATTAGAGATCTCTAGTTTAATTAATTCTTCTTTAATGTTTCTTCTAACATGTATGAAACATGTGAGGTGATATGCAAATGGAATTTATGTAAGAATGTTTCAATCAAGGCTTTTCACCATTTGTTCCAAACAATGAAGTAATTCAATCTGCTTACATTGACCAACCATTGCTGATGTAAAAATACATAATCTTGTAATGATTTTGTGGTGGACAAATTGTGACTGGAGGTTGTTCACTTCATTTGGACATTACAAGATGTTGGTAAATAGTTGGTGTGACATCATTTATTAGGTCAATTATTGTTTAATTCATACATAATGTATAGTTTTCATTCATAAGTTATGAAACCAATAAGGCACATATAATACCCAAATTCATGGAGTTGTATAGTCCACACAAAATGCAACATTACACACATGTATATCAAAATAGGAATGTTTACTTTACCAATTTTATGTATGCTATCATAGGAAATATTCCAATGGTAACAATTAGTGTTGTAATTGTTTAACAATAACTAAAACTAAAACCATTTTTGTAAAAGGGAAATCATTATTGTTAACAATAACAAAACTATAACTAAAATTAGTTAGAAATCATTAACAAACAATAACTAAAACAAAAATTGCAGCTCTATACTAGTAAAATAAGAAAAAATTATTAAGACGTTGATGTGTAAACAAGGTGCATAGACCTATTGAATGGTCAAAGAACTTTTACAATACTACGAGTCATCACCTGACTTGGCTGTTTATATGAGGATTTATTTGTTTCGTTCAAAAGGAGAAGAACATTATAAAGGAAAAAGAGTCAGCTTTGGCAAAGTCAAACAGGTCTTTGTAATTTTACTTAAACATTTGACATTGTACATTTGGCACTTAAATGTTATCCTTTAAAATAGACTTTCATCAATAACAGTAACAAAAATTTGATTTACTAACAATAACTAAAGCAAATACTCACATCAATTTTGTGAACAATCAATAACAAAAACGAAAATTCAAACAAATTTTGTACAATAACAATAACAGTAACTAAATACAAATTCAATATGTTTACAACACTAGTAACAATCACCATAACAACATTACCATAGCAACTAAATCACCATAGTAACTGTATGTATATAAACATAGCAATATTAATTGTAATATTATGACTATTAGTCCCATTATTGTTTTAAGAGTGTAACTAATTGTTTAGTAGCATTATGTTTTCAATTTTGTCACAAACATTGTCAAAACCTATCAGATATTCAATTAATGACCATTGTTTAATTTTCAAGCATTAACTGCAAGTTTTGCTAAATATTGATTTTCCACCAAAACGTGAAGTACTTAGAGACAGTACAAATTTTATATAGTTTAAAAAAAACTGTTTATTCCTTTAACTACCCCAAATTTGTCACAAACAATGCCAAAATCTACTGGATTTTGAATTCATATTTAATGTTTAGTTTGCATGCATAATCAGCAAGTTTTGAAACCAATTTGAAACCATACATAAACTAGTTTTACTAATTTGTAATATATATTGATACATATATATCATAACAGAAAATGATTTTGAGATGTCTAAAGTGACTAGTATTGGAGTTTCTTAGAGAAATATTGTATCCTATAATACATATAGACATTGTCTTACAAATGTATTTCTTTCCAGTAACAAGTTGTAGAATAGTTAAAGTACTATAATATTTTATGTATTTTGAAACTTTCAATTATTTGTTAATTAGATCAATTAAAAATCAATTAATGTTGGTCACGTGGGTGGTGGTACTGGTGACAAATGTGTCACGAGATTTTCTTGACTGAGCGTCAAATGGAAGCGTGAGAGAAACCTCTTGATGATATTAAAAGTACTCTATTTTTCATGTCTCTATGTCTCTACGACTCACCACGTCGCTGGATCACCTCTTCACTTCGTTGGATCGTCTCTCCTCGTTGCTGGATCACCTCGTCACTTCGTTGGATCGTCTCTCCTCGTCGCTGGATCACCTCGTCACTTCGTTGGATCGACTCTCCTCGTCGCTGGATCATCTTTTCGTTTTAGTTATGTCATCTTTATCTGTTTCATTACTTTTTCTTTCTTATTTTTGTAATATTTAATTTTTTATTTATGTAAAGGTTTTTGTTCTGACTCTTCCTTTCTACAGGACTGAACTTGAAAATTCTTACTGTGGTTGGCGTGATGTTCTCTGATGCTCTCCACTGTCCTTCTTTGATGTTCTCTTGACTGTTATGATGTTTTCTGATGTTCTCTTCACAGTTCTGATGTTCTCTGGATGTAAAAGATGAGTCGCTCTCCTGCTCATTGGACTCTTTCCTCTCTTCCTTCCAGCCTTCTTTCCTCTTCTTTTATTTTTTTTTAATTTTATTTTGGGCTATCTAGCCTATACATCATACACACACTCATACAATCTCTAAAAATTATCTCTCCCTTGCCGCCTGGCGGCCATAAAATTTTTTAAAAATATCCGTGGCCGCCAGGTGGCAGGGGAGAGCTCTGATTTGTAGGGTGCGTGTGTGTGTGCTGTGTGTGTGTGTAGGTTGGCTGTCCTTTTTCACTTCCTCTGTCTCTCTTCACTCTCATCTATCCATTCATTGTCACCACCAGTTCAGTTAATAACTACTCTTTTTCTTTCCATGCAGGAGCAGCACTGTTGAAACAGGTGAGCAACCTTCCATCCATCCACTGTTTAGTATTCCAGTTGTTCCAGATAACTTTCTTTTTCTTCCTCTATGTTCTCTACTTGTGGACTGACTGGACTATTGGGGACTCTTCAACTACAGAGACTTTATTTTTTATATTTTATTGTTTTTCTTTATGATTTGCTAGTAATTTATTATACGAATTTCTAAAAAAAAAATTTTTTTCTAAAATTTGTCAAAGTTCAATCTTAAACTTCAATCTTTAAATATTTAAAGTTAATTATTAATCTTAAATTTAAACATTCTAGATTTATTTAACTTTAAAATTGTTTCATGAAAACTGAATTACTTTAAAATTGATTTTTTTAACTTTAAACAACCACAATGATACTGAACTCTGATTATTTTTAACCTTTTCACAACTATTGTATTACATATTATTACTACAACAATATAAATCATTTTTATTAAAAACTGTTAATTTCTCTTTTTGTCTAACAAGATAAGCTAATTTTACTATTATTATTTAGATTGTATCATACTGTCATTATTGTTTTTTAGCAAAAAGTTATATTTAATTAATAATCTTTTTCTTAATAATTAATTAAAATCTATTAATGTTTTCCTGTTCTCGTCTTGGTAATATTTCCCGCCATAATAGTGGTGGTCACACGTTTGATATTCGTTGCTAGGCGTGTGCTCATAATATTTCCCGCCATAATAGTGGTGGTCACGCGTTTGATATTCGTTGCTAGATGTGTGCTCGTGACATTTTCCCGCCTAACCAACGTGTGCATTCTCAATGGTAATGGTTCTCTGGAGACCTTTTTGACTGGACTCTCTCCGTCCTTAGACTGACTCTCGAGATGTTCACCTATTGAGACAGTTTTATTTCTGCTTTATTGTTTCCAAGAACAAGAGTATCGAGAGGAAGTATCAAAAGAACTCTTCCTATACATTGATGTTATGTAACTGTGATTGATTAATGGATAAACCAACCATTATTGTGGAAATTGCATTTTAGAAATTTTAACATTTGACTAGTTCTTCAATCATTTATTTTAATCAAGTTCTTTTTGGATGTTTATTTTATTTTGGCTTTTACTTGTTTAAATTAATGTTTATTTATCATTTAACTTGTTTATTGTTTTTTAAAAGTTTAGGGTTGAGTATTCTCATAAGATATCAACACAAATTATATGCTTTATACTTTCTACTTCACATGATAGCAAAGGTAAGTGGGTGTGGTTTTTTGAAGAGGAATTGTTCTCACTATGTTTTTATATCTCGATCTATCCATTCATCAGTTTATACATCCATTTATGCTTTCAATAATCTATTCATTCATTTATCTATCAATCTTATTTATCCATATCACAGAGTTATATTCTCTTACTACAACTACCTCACTCAAACAACAACAGAATCCACTACTCAACAATAAGTTTTATCTGAATCTCCACCCAGTTCTGATACAGAAGCCGTACACACTGATTGCAATGTATTATTCTCTCAGTAGCTTAGTGCAAAAGGATTATGTCCTGCCAAGATTAAATGTAAAGCTTGTCTAAAAGGTAAGACTCATATTGGTCTCATGCCCAATACTATACGGACAGATTCCTATACCTCGTTACTATTGTCAGATTTCCATATCTACCATAGTACTAATCCTATGCCTTGTTTTCATTATAGTCTGATTCCCATACTAATCATGTCGTTAATTAATGTAGTCTAATAATACACATACTACATTACTTTAGTCCCATTTCCATACCACCACATTCCTTCTCATTCCTATACCACTTACAATTCATTTCCCTAATTCACATGTACATGTATATCAATTTATTCACTTGTTCATCCATTCATCAATCCATTCATTCATCTGTCTATCCATTGATTCATCCATTTGTCTGTTTATCCATTCATTGATCCATCTATCTATCTGTCTATCCATTTCATCAATCCATCCATTCATCTGTCTATCCATTCATTGATCCATCCATTTGTCTATCTATCCATTCATTGATCCATTTATCTATCTGTCTATCCATTCATTGATCTATCTATCTATCTGTCTATCCATTCATTGATCCATCCATTTGTCTGTTTATCCATTCATTGATCCATCTATCTATCTGTCCATTCATTCTATCTGTCTCTTCATTCATCAATCCATTCATTCATCTGTCTATCCATTTATTGATCCATCCATTCATCTGTTTAACCATTCATTGATCCACCTATCTATCTATCTATCCATTCATCAATCCATTCATTCATCTGTCTATCCATTGATTCATCCATTTGTCCGTTTATCCATTCATTGATCCATCTATCTATCTGTCTATCCATTTCATCAATCCATCCATTCATCTGTCTATCCATTCATTGATCCATCCATTTGTCTATCTATCCATTCATTGATCCATCTATCTATCTGTCTATCCATTCATCAATCCCTTCATTCATTTGTTCAACCATTCATTGATCCATCTATCTATCTGTCTATCCATTCATTGATCCATCTATCTATCTGTCTATCCATTCATCAATCCATTCATTCATCTGTTTATCTATTCATCGATCCATCCATTTGTCTGTTTATCCATTCATTGATCCACCTATCTATCTATCTATCCATTCATCAATCCATTCATTCATCTGTCTATCCATTGATTCATCCATTTGTCTGTTTATCCATTCATTGATCCATCTATCTATCTGTCTATCCATTTCATCAATCCATCCATTCATCTGTCTATCCATTCATTGATCCATCCATTTGTCTATCTATCCATTCATTGATCCATCTATCTATCTGTCTATCCATTCATCAATCCCTTCATTCATTTGTTCAACCATTCATTGATCCATCTATCTATCTGTCTATCCATTCATTGATCCATCTATCTATCTGTCTATCCATTCATCAATCCATTCATTCATCTGTTTATCTATTCATCGATCCATCCATTTGTCTGTTTATCCATTCATTGATCCACCTATCTATCTATCTATCCATTCATCAATCCATTCATTCATCTGTCTATCCATTGATTCATCCATTTGTCTGTTTATCCATTCATTGATCCATCTATCTATCTGTCTATCCATTTCATCAATCCATCCATTCATCTGTCTATCCATTCATTGATCCATCCATTTGTCTATCTATCCATTCATTGATCCATCTATCTATCTGTCTATCCATTCATCAATCCCTTCATTCATTTGTTCAACCATTCATTGATCCATCTATCTATCTGTCTATCCATTCATTGATCCATCTATCTATCTGTCTATCATTTCATCAATCCATTCATTCATCTGTTTATCTATTCATCGATCCATCCATTTGTCTGTTTATCCATTCATTGATCCACCTATCTATCTATCTATCCATTCATCAATCCATTCATTCATCTGTCTATCCATTGATTCATCCATTTGTCTGTTTATCCATTCATTGATCCATCTATCTATCTGTCTATCCATTTCATCAATCCATCCATTCATCTGTCTATCCATTCATTGATCCATCCATTTGTCTATCTATCCATTCATTGATCCATCTATCTATCTGTCTATCCATTCATCAAT
This sequence comes from Xestospongia muta, assembly GCA_963693285.1. Taxonomy (NCBI): domain Eukaryota; kingdom Metazoa; phylum Porifera; class Demospongiae; order Haplosclerida; family Petrosiidae; genus Xestospongia; species Xestospongia muta. The sequence continues at coordinate 19,313,269 of OY848917.1, forward strand.
CCCTTCATTCATTTGTTCAACCATTCATTGATCCATCTATCTATCTGTCTATCCATTCATTGATCCATCTATCTATCTGTCTATCCATTCATCAATCCATTCATTCATCTGTTTATCTATTCATCGATCCATCCATTTGTCTGTTTATCCATTCATTGATCCACCTATCTATCTATCTATCCATTCATCAATCCATTCATTCATCTGTCTATCCATTGATTCATCCATTTGTCTGTTTATCCATTCATTGATCCATCTATCTATCTGTCTATCCATTTCATCAATCCATCCATTCATCTGTCTATCCATTCATTGATCCATCCATTTGTCTATCTATCCATTCATTGATCCATCTATCTATCTGTCTATCCATTCATCAATCCCTTCATTCATTTGTTCAACCATTCATTGATCCATCTATCTATCTGTCTATCCATTCATTGATCCATCTATCTATCTGTCTATCCATTCATCAATCCATTCATTCATCTGTTTATCTATTCATCGATCCATCCATTTGTCTGTTTATCCATTCATTGATCCATCTATCTATCTGTCTATCCATTCATTGATCCATCTATCTATCTGTCTATCCATTCATCAATCCATTCATTCATCTGTTTATCTATTCATCGATCCATTCATTCATCTGTCTATCCATTCATTGATCCATCTATCTATCTGTCTATCCTATTATTGATCCATCTATCTATCTGTCTATCCATTTATTGATCCATCCATTCATCTGTCTATCCATTCATTGATCCATCTATCTTTCTGTCTATCCATTTATTGATCCATCCATTCATCTGTCTATCCATTCATTGATCCATCCATTCATCTGTTTAACCATTCATTGATCCATCTATCTATCTGTCTATCCATTTATTGATCCATCCATTCATCTGTCTATCCATTCATTGATTCATCCATTCATCTGTTTAACCATTCATTGATCCATCTATTTATTTGTCTATCCGTTTAATGATCCTCCAAGATGGTTACCAGCATACTCATAAGAGTATCTGAAAGGCAGACTAGTATATGGCTGGTGGCCTGGTTTCAACTGACATTGACTGCTTAGACAGCCCGAATCTAGATGATTATATCTTGTGGGTCACTGTGTTTGTAATTTACCTTAGATATGATTATATTATTAGCATCTTCAATTGCATTAGTATAAAATACATCAGGGACTGACCCCAAGTGTCCTTCATGTACAGAGCACAACATAGTATATTGTATGATAATAACTTTATAAGAACCACTCTATAAACAACTCCATATCTTATTTTACATGTTCATGCTTTACCCATTCACACAATAGCAAGTATATTGCTTGTTATGAAAGTCATGATCTGTATTAACATTAACATTAACTAAACCTTTGATATAATTTATTTTCCCAAAAGTGTCCCAAATAATTTCATTTTCAATATCATTAGAGATCTCTAGTTTAATTAATTCTTCTTTAATGTTTCTTCTAACATGTATGAAACATGTGAGGTGATATGCAAATGGAATTTATGTAAGAATGTTTCAATCAAGTCTTTTCACCATTTGTTCTAAACAATGAAGTAACTCAATCTGCTTACATTGACCAACCATTGCTGATGTAAAAATACATAATCTTGTAATGACTTTGTGGTGGACCAATTGTGACTGGAGGCTGTTTAGTTTATTTGGACATTACAAGGTGTTGATAAATAGTTGGTATGACATCATTTATTAGGTCAATTATTGTTTAATTCATATATAATGTTTAGTTTTACTGGATATTGAATTCGTATTTATTGTTTAGTCTGCATGCATTATCAGCATGTTTCGCTAGAAAATGATTTTCTAACAAACAATGAAGTATTTAGTTTCAGTATCAATTTTGTACACTTTTTGGAAGGTAATTATTTATTCCTTTAACTACCCCAAATTAGTAGGAAACAATGCCAACACCTACTGGATGTTAAATTCGTATTTGGTGTTCGTTTGGCAAGTTTAATTTTAAAACCAATTGGACATATAAAATCCTCAAATCTATGAAACCATATGATCCACACTAAAAACATCAGCTTCTGAGTGACTATAGCAACAATTACTTCTATAGCAACTATTACCATGGTAACAATCACCATAACAACATCACCATTAGCAAGTACATATATATCATGATAGCAACTATATACGTATCCATAGCAACAATAGTTATAATCTTATGATAATTAGTGACATTATTGTTTTGGGACTAAAACTAAGCATTATGTTTTGAATTTGTTACAAACATTGTCAAAACCTAACAGATATTAAATAATGACCATTGTTTAATTTCCATCCATTATCGGCAAATTTTGCTTAAAATAGTTTATCTACCAAAAACAAAGAATTTAGTCCCACTACCAATTTTGTACACTTTTTAAAAGGAACACAATTGTCCCTGTATCTTCCCAAACTTTGTCGGAAACAATACAAAAACTATTGGACATTGACTTCATGTTTAATGTTTTAGTCTCCATGTATAATTGGCAAGTTTTAAAGCTGATTGGATATGTAAAATTCTCAAATCCATGAAACAATATAAGCTATACAAAAGTATCAACATGTGAGTCATGATAGGAATAATTACTACAGTAGCAACATTTATACATCTACTAATAGATTAACATGCATCCATTGCTCTTAATTTATCATCTATTTCATTTTATACTTTGATACCCCTTTTTTTTCAGGACAAGATGGACAAGGAAAGAACAATAATGGAAGATTTAAAGATGGAAAGATATATTTTGAATGAGGCCAGGCAAATTAACTTAACTATTACATCAATATAGATCATTACTATTTAGTTTTACAAGATAAACTAATTTTACTAATTATTTACTTTGTCTCATATTACCATTAATGTTTTTAGCAATAAGATATCATTTAATTAATAATCTTTTTAATAATTAATTAAAAATCTATTAATATTTTGCTGCTCTTCTTACGTAATATTTTCCCGCCATAATAGTGGCGGTTAAGCGTTTGAAGTTCCTTGCTAGATGTGTCCTCGTGATATTTTCCCGCCTAGCCAACGTGTGTATTTTTTATTAGTAATAATTTCTCTGGAGACCTTCTTTGACTGGACTCTCACTCTACTTTGACTGGACTCTCACTTCATTCATCAATCTGTCCATTTGTCCATCCATCAATTCATAAATTCATCCATTTATCCATTAATACTACCTATTTATCTATATCACAGAGTTATATTCTACTATAACTTACCTCATTCCAACAACAACAAAATCTATTGCTCAAAAATAATGATTTTTTTTGAATCTCCACCTAGTTTTGATGAAGAAGCCACACCCACTGATTCTGAAGAATTGTCTTGGCAGTTAGTGCAGAAAGATTTAGTCCTGTTAAGGTTAAATTTGAAGTTCCAACAGGATGCTCGTCTAAAAGGTAAGATTAATGTTGATCTCATGCCCAATACTATATGGACAGATTCCTATACCTCATTACTATGGTATAATTCTCATTATTGTCACAGTCATAATCCAATACCTTGTCCCTGTTATAGTCTGGTCCCCATACTCAGCATAGATATGTGTATACATAAAATTCATTTCTCAATGTTACAGTTTGATTCCCATACTAATCGTATTAATTAATATAGTCTGATACCCATACTGCATAGTTTAGTTCCATTTCTATGCCACCACTTTCATTCCTATTCCCATACTACTTACATTTCATTTCCCTAGTTCACATATACATCGAAAACAAGTTAGTGTCACTTCCTCTTCCATTAAATTGTCAGTCACCAAACACCATCCTCCTATCACAACTGTTTCATTTCTCATTTAAAACTATTATATATATAATTAGTATGAGAATGAGACTTTTGTAATAAAGTATATGTACATGTAATATGATATGGGAACTATCCTCAATAGGTGTACATGTACATGTGTATGTATATCAATTAATGTAATTAATGAGAATGAGGCGTTTATAATAAAGTCTCATTCCCATATTATAAATTGATCCTCATACCATATCATAAATATTGTATAAAAAAGAAGTCTCATTTCCAATCTTCATGTTTTATTCTTGTGTATAGAAATTGGGTGATACTTCAAAATTTAAATCTCATGTTTTTAGATTGTCCAAACTTGAACAAGGGAACAAAACTTTACATCAACTATCCAATCAGCTCTCATTAGAGATAGAGGAGTATCAGAAACAAACTAGAGCACTTGTTGAAGATGTAGAAACTAAAACTAGAGAAGTTAAAATAATAAGAGAACATTTACAGAGAACTGAACAAAGTAGAAGTGTCTCTGAAGTAAGTTAATATCAAATTGTGTCTATCTGGACATATCATGTACTAGTGTGTGTTCATTTATCATTTAAATCATGATCCATCCATTGATCACATATAAATTAGATGTTATTTTATTTATCTATTAATCCATTTATCTCTCAATCCATTGATACACCACTGTATGTATCTATTAGTCAATCTATCTGTCCATTTTTAGTTGGAGGCACTAGTAATTGAAACTGTTAAATAGAAATGTGATGGTTGGAAATAGAGAGAAGACCAGTTGTCTTGTGAATTTATACTACTCGACCTCTTTTAAAATAGACACAAAGAGATAAACAATTTACGGAACAGTCACTAAACCATTGTCTTGAGGTTAGACTGTCTACTATAATCATATTTAATTTAACACTTTTCACAAGAGAACTTAATATTTTATTGAGTTAGTTACTATGGAAAGTAACACTCAACAACTTATGATAGAGAAAGGTCAGAAGCAGTTAAAATATCTTAAAGAAGCATCCATTGTTTATGTTTATAGATTTATTACTATAGATCCATTACCACACTTATAGATCCATTTCCATGTTTGATATGTGTACTATATATCCATTGCAACATTTATACATCTATTAATAATTTAACATGCATCCATTGCTATTAATAAATTTATCCATTAATAATACCTATTTATTCATATCACAGAGTTACACAACTTACCTCATTCCAACAACAACAAAATCTATTGCTCAAAAACAATGATTTTTGTCTGAATCATCACAGTCATAATTCTATACCTTGTCCCTGTTGTAGTCTGGTTCCCATATTCAGCATAGATATGCGTGTACGTAAGTTTCATTTGTCACTGTTACAGTCTAATTCACATACTAATCATTTTATTAATTAATATGGTCTGATATCCATTCTGCATTCTTTAGTCTCATTTTCATACCACCACTTTACTTCCCATTCCTATACCACCTACAATTCATTTCCCTAATTCACATATAAATATACATCCTAAGCGAGCAAGTACTTCGTCCTCCTCCACCCTTCCCAAATCCTCAGTCACCAAAAATGATCCTCCCATCAGAACTGCTTCTTCTAAAACTGGTCAGACCAGTCTAACAAGTACTTCAAAGCAGAATACTTCTGTAGCAACTACTGGTAACACTGGGTTTTTAGTAACTGACATACAGGTAAAGTTATATTAGTGTATTTGTCACTATTTTAATATTCTTATTAACTATACATGTACATGTATATACATGTAGTTATTATATGTGCCTTGTAGGTCTCTCATTATGTGAGTGGGTAGTTATAGTTTGTCAAGATCTGGTCACATGATAGTCACATGATCTGATTGTGTCTATTTCTGTAGGGATTGTCAGAAGTTTGTGTTGTTGCTTTACAAGAGTAGAACAAATGTCTTTAAACTAATTTAGAATGAGTCTGCCCAATGGAAGGGTGTGTTAAATACTTAGAAGGAAAATAAAAATAATATGAAAATAGCAAGGAACTGTCAGAATTTGTAAATTTGGTGTGCTAGTTAAAAATGTAATCTACATTCATCATCTGTTATGTCTTACTATGAAGCCATTTAAAATAGTATAACTCTCTCTCTCTCTCTCTCTCTCTCTCTCTCTCTCTCTGTGTTCACCTGTCGAGTTCCAACAGTTCCAAGGGATATGATTTATAGTTCCCATTGTCGAATATCCATCTTTATGCATACCAATAACACACTATTAACTGTAGAATATTACACTTTGCAAAACTTCCTACAGCTTTTATAAATATAGGGTTCTTTCTCTCCAAGTTAATGTACTAGTAGATCTGAGTCCAAGCAACTAGTGGCCCATGATAGCTGTCTCCTACATACAAACACTACTTTCACTAATTTGTAATATATATTGATACAGATATATCATAACAGAAAATGATTTTGAGACGTCTAAAGTGATTAGTTTTGGAGTTTCTTAGAGAAATATTGTATCCTATATTACATATAGACATTGTCTTACAAATGTATTTCTTTCCAGTAACAAGTTGTAGAATAGTTAAAGTACTATAATATTTTATGTATTTTGAAACTTTCAATTATTTGTTAATTAGATCAATTAAAAATCAATTAATGTTGGTCACGTGGGTGGTGGTACTGGTGACAAATGTGTCACGAGATTTTCTTGACTGAGCGTCAAATTGAAGCGTGAGAGAAACCTCTTGATGATATTAAAAGTACTCTATTTTTCATGTCTCTATGTCTCTACGACTCACCACGTCGCTGGATCACCTCTTCACTTCGTTGGATCGTCTCTCCTCGTTGCTGGATCACCTCGTCACTTCGTTGGATCGACTCTCCTCGTCGCTGGATCATCTTTTCGTTTTAGTTATGTCATCTTTATCTGTTTCATTACTTTTTCTTTCTTATTTTTGTAATATTTAATTTTTTATTTATGTAAAGGTTTTTGTTCTGACTCTTCCTTTCTACAGGACTCACCTTGAAAATTCTTACTGTGGTTGGCATGATGTTCTCTGATGCTCTCCACTGTTCTTCTTTGATGTTTGTTCTTTTGACTGTTATGATGTTCTCTTCACAGTTCTGATGTTCTCTGGATGTAAAAGATGAGTCGCTCTCCTGCTCATTGGACTCTTTCCTCTCTTCCTTCCAGCCTTCTTTCCTCTTCTTTTATTTTTTTTAAATTTTATTTTGGGCTATCTAGCCTATATACATCATACACACACTCATACAATCTCTAAAAATTATCTCTCCCTTGCCGCCTGGCGGCCATAAAATTTTTTAAAAAACATTCGTGGCCGCCAGGTGGCAGGGGAGAGCTCTGATTTGTAGGGTGCGTGTGTGTGTGCTGTGTGTGTGTGTAGGTTGGTTGTCCTTTTTCACTTCCTCTGTCTCTCTTCACTCTCCTCTATCCATTCATTGTCACCACCAGTTCAGTTAATAACTACTCTTTTTCTTTCCATGTAGGAGCAGCACTGTTGAAACAGGTGAGCAACCTTCCTTCCATCTCTACTTGTGGACTGACTGGACTCTTGGGACTCTACTTGTGGACTGACTGGACTCTTGGAACTCTTCAACTACAGAGACTGTCTTTTTATTTTTTTTTATTTTCTTTTTTTATATTTTAATGTTTTTCTTTATAATTTGCTAGTAATTTATTATATGAAGTTCTCAAAAAACACTTTTTTCTAAAATCTGTCAAACTTCAATCTTAAACTTTAATCTTTTAAAGTTAATTATTAATCTTCAATTCAAACATTCTAGATTTATTTAACTTTGAAATTGTTTCATGAAAACAGAATTACTTTAAAATTGATTTTTTAACTTTAAACAACCACAATGATACTGAACTCTAATTATTAACCTTTTCACAACTATTGTATTACATATTATTACTACAACAATATAAATCATTTTTATTAAAAACTGTTAATTTCTCTTTTTGTCTAACAAGATAAGCTAATTTTACTATTATTATTTAGATTGTATCATACTGTCATTATTGTTTTTTAGCAAAAAGTTATATTTAATTAATAATCTTTTTCTTAATAATTAATTAAAATCTATTAATGTTTTGCTGTTCTCGTCATGGTAATATTTCCCGCCATAATAGTGGTGGTCACATGTTGATATTCGTTGCTAGGCGTGTGCTCATAATATTTCCCGCCATAATAGTGGTGGTCACGCGTTTGATATTCGTTGCTAGATGTGTGCTCGTGACATTTTCCCGCCTAACCAACGTGTGCATTCTCAATAGTAATGGATTCTCTGGAGACCTTTTTGACTGGACTCTCTCCCTCCTTAGACTGACTCTCGAGATGTTCACCTATTGAGACAGTTTTATTTCTGTTTTATTGTTTCCACTGAACTCAATTACTTTATCATAGAATGTGCCAAGAACAAGAGTATCGAGAGGAAGTTTCAAAAGAACTCTTCCTATACATTGATGTTATGTAACTGTGATTGATTAATGGATAAACCTAACCATTATTGTGGAAATTGCATTTTAGAAATTTTAACATTTGACTAGTTCTTCAATCATTTACTTTAATGAAGTTCTTTTTGGATGTTTATTTTATTTTGGCTTTTAATTGTTTAAATTAATGTTTATTTATCATTTAACTTGTTTATTGTTTTTTAAAGTTTAGGGTTGAATATTCTCACAAGATATCAACACAAATATATATGCTTTATACTTTCATTCTACTTCACATGATAGCAAAGGTAAGTGGGTGTGGTTTTTTGAGGAGAAATCGTTCTAACTACATTTTTATATCTCAATCTATCCATTCATCAGTTTAGCCATCCATTTATGCTTTCAATAATCTATCCATCCATTTATCCATCAATCTTATTTATCTATATCACAGAGTTATATTCTGTTACTACAACTACCTCACTCAAACAACAACAGAATCCACTACTCAACAATAAGTTTTATCTGAATCTCCACCCAGTTCTGATACAGAAACCACACCCACTGATTCCGATGTATTATTCTCTCAGCAGCTTAGTGCAAAAGGATTATGTCCTGCCAAGATTAAATGTAAAGCTTGTTTAAAAGGTAAGACTCATATTGGTCTCGTGCCCAATACTACATGGACAGATTCCTATACCTCATTACTATTGTCAGATTCCCATTGCTAGCATAGTACTAATCCTATGGCTTGTTTTCATTATAGCTGGATTCCCATACTAATCATATCGTTGTCTAATAATACTCATACTACATTACTTTAGTCCCATTTCCATACCACCACATTCCTTCTCATTCCTATACCACTTACAATTCATTTCCCTAGTTCACATGTACATGTATATCAATTTATTCATCTGTTCATCCATTCATTGATCCATCTACCTATCTGTCTATCCATTCATCAATCCATCCATTCATCTGTCTATCCATTCATTGATCCATCCATTTGTCTGTTTATCCATTCATGATCCATCCATCTATCTGTCTATCCATTCATCAATCCATTCATTTATCTGTCTGTCTATTCATTGATCCATCCATTCATCTGTCTATCCATTCATCAATCCATCCATTCATCTGTCTATCCATTCATTGATCCATCCATTTGTCTGTTTATCCATTCATGATCCATCTATCTATCTGTCTAAGCATTCATCAATCCATTCATTCATCTGTCTGTCTATTCATTGATCCATCCATTCATCTGTCTATTCATTCATCAATCCATCCATTCATCTGTCTATCCATTCATTAATCCATCCATTTGTCTGTTTATCCATTCATGATCCATCTATCTATCTGTCTATCCATTCATCAATCCATTCATTCATCTGTCTGTCTATTCATTGATCCATCCATTCATCTGTCTATTCATTCATCAATCCATCCATTCATCTGTCTATCCATTCATTGATCCATCCATTTGTCTGTTTATCCATTCATGATCCATCTATCTATCTGTCTATCCATTCATCAATCCATCCATTCATCTGTCTATTCATCGATCCATCCATTCATCTGTCTATCCATTCATTGATCCATCTATCTATGTGTCTATCCATTCATCAATCCATCCATTCATCTGTCTATCCATTCATTGATCCATCCATTTGTCTGTTTATCCATTCATGATCCATCTATCTATCTGTCTATCCATTCATCAATCCATTCATTCATTTGTCTGTCTATTCATTGATCCATCTATTCATCTGTCTATCCATTCATCAATCCATCCATTCATCTGTCTATTCATCAATCCATCCATTCATCTGTCTATCCATTCATTGATCCATCTATCTATCTGTCTATCCATTCATCAATCCATCCATTCATCTGTCTATCCATTCATTGATCCATCCATTTGTCTGTTTATCCATTCATGATCCATCTATCTATCTGTCTATCCATTCATCAATCCATTCATTCATCTGTCTGTCTATTCATTGATCCATCCATTCATCTGTCTATCCATTCATTGATCCATCTATCTATCTGTCTATCCATTCATTGATTCATCCATTCATCTGTCTATCCATTCATTGATCCATCCATTTGTCTGTTTATCCATTCATGATCCATCTATTTATCTGTCTATCCAATCATCTATCCATCCATTCATCTGTCTATCCACTCATTGATCAATCTATGTATCTGTCTATCCATTCACTAATCCATTCATTCATCTGTCTGTCTATTCATTGATCCATCCATTCATCTCTCTATCCATTCATCAATCCATCCATTCATGTGTCTATCCATTCATTGATCCATCCATTTGTCTGTTTATCCATTCATGATCCATCTATCTATCTGTCTATCCATTCATCAATCCATTCATTCATCTGTCTATCCATTCATCAATCCATTTTCATTCATCTGTCTGTCTATTCATCGATCCATCCATTCATCTGTCTATCCATTCATCAATCCATCCATTCATCTGTCTATCCATTCATTGATCCATCTATCTATCTGTCTATCCATTCATTGATCCATCCATTCATCTGTCTATCCATTCATTGATCCATCCATTTGTCTGTTTATCCATTCATGATCCATCTATCTATCTGTCTATCCATTCATCAATCCATTCATTCATCTGTCTGTCTATTCATCGATCCATCCATTCATCTGTCTATCCATTCATTGATCCATCTATCTATCTGTCTATCCAATCATCGATCCATCCATTCATCTGTCTATCCATTCATTGATCCATCCATTTGTCTGTTTATCCATTCATGATCCATCTATCTATCTGTCTATACAATCATCAATCCGTTCATTCATCTGTCTGTTTATCCATTCACTAATCCATTCATCTGTCTATCCATTCATTGATCCATCTATCTATCTGTCTATCCATTCATTGATCCATCCATTTGTCTGTTTATCCGTTCATGATCCATCTATCTATCTGTCTATCCATTCATCAATCCATTCATTCATCTGTCTGTCTATTCATCGATCCATCCATTCATCTGTCTATCCACTCATTGATCCATCTATGTATCTGTCTATCCATTCACTAATCCATTCATTCATCTGTCTGTCTATTCATTGATCCATCCATTCATCTCTCTATCCATTCATCAATCCATCCATTCATCTGTCTATCCATTCATTGATCCATCCATTTGTCTGTATATCCATTCATGATCCATCTATCTATCTGTTTATCCATTCATCAATCCATTCATTCATCTGTCTATCCATTCATCAATCCATTTTCATTCATCTGTCTGTCTATTCATCGATCCATCCATTCATCTGTCTATCCATTCATTGATCCATCTATCTATCTGTCTATCCATTCATTGATCCATCCATTCATCTGTCTATCCATTCATTGATCCATACATTTGTCTGTTTATCCATTCATGATCCATCTATCTATCTGTCTATCCATTCATCAATCCATTCATTCATCTGTCTGTCTATTCATCGATCCATCCATTCATCTGTCTATCCACTCATTGATCAATCTATGTATCTGTCTATCTATTCACTAATCCATTCATTCATCTGTCTGTCTATTCATTGATCCATCCATTCATCTCTCTATCCATTCATCAATCCATCCATTCATCTGTCTATCCATTCATTGATCCATCCATTTGTCTGTTTATCCATTCATGATCCATCTATCTATCTGTCTATCCATTCATCAATCCATTCATTCATCTGTCTATCCATTCATCAATCCATTTTCATTCATCTGTCTGTCTATTCATCGATCCATCCATTCATCTGTCTATCCATTCATCAATCCATCCATTCATCTGTCTATCCATTCATTGATCCATCTATCTATCTGTCTATCCATTCATTGATCCATCCATTCATCTGTCTATCCATTCATTGATCCATCCATTTGTCTGTTTATCCATTCATGATCCATCTATCTATCTGTCTATCCATTCATCAATCCATTCATTCATCTGTCTGTCTATTCATCGATCCATCCATTCATCTGTCTATCCATTCATTGATCCATCTATCTATCTGTCTATCCAATCATCGATCCATCCATTCATCTGTCTATCCATTCATTGATCCATCCATTTGTCTGTTTATCCATTCATGATCCATCTATCTATCTGTCTATACAATCATCAATCCGTTCATTCATCTGTCTGTTTATCCATTCACTAATCCATTCATCTGTCTATCCATTCATTGATCCATCTATCTATCTGTCTATCCATTCATTGATCCATCCATTTGTCTGTTTATCCGTTCATGATCCATCTATCTATCTGTCTATCCATTCATCAATCCATTCATTCATCTGTCTGTCTATTCATCGATCCATCCATTCATCTGTCTATCCACTCATTGATCCATCTATGTATCTGTCTATCCATTCACTAATCCATTCATTCATCTGTCTGTCTATTCATTGATCCATCCATTCATCTCTCTATCCATTCATCAATCCATCCATTCATCTGTCTATCCATTCATTGATCCATCCATTTGTCTGTTTATCCATTCATGATCCATCTATCTATCTGTTTATCCATTCATCAATCCATTCATTCATCTGTCTATCCATTCATCAATCCATTTTCATTCATCTGTCTGTCTATTCATCGATCCATCCATTCATCTGTCTATCCATTCATTGATCCATCTATCTATCTGTCTATCCATTCATTGATCCATCCATTCATCTGTCTATCCATTCATTGATCCATCCATTTGTCTGTTTATCCATTCATGATCCATCTATCTATCTGTCTATCCATTCATCAATCCATTCATTCATCTGTCTGTCTATTCATCGATCCATCCATTCATCTGTCTATCCACTCATTGATCCATCTATCTATCTGTCTATCCAATCATCGATCCATCCATTCATCTGTCTATCCATTCATTGATCCATCCATTTGTCTGTTTATCCATTCATGATCCATCTATCTATCTGTCTATACAATCATCAATCCATTCATTCAACTGTCTGTTTATCCATTCACTAATCCATTCATCTGTCTATCCATTCATTGATCCATCTATCTATCTGTCTATCCATTCATTGATCAATCCATTCATCTGTCTATCCATTCATTGATCCATCCATTTGTCTGTTTATGCATTCATGATCCATCTATCTATCTGTCTATCCATTCATCAATCCATTTTCATTCATCTGTCTGTCTATTCATTGATCCATCCATTCATCTGTCTATCCATTCATCAATCCATTCATTCATCTGTCTATCCATTCATTGATCAATCCATTCATCTGTCTATCCATTCATGATCCATCTATCTATCTGTCTATACAATCATCAATCCATTCATTCATCTGTCTGTTTATCCATTCACTAATCCATTCATCTGTCTATCCATTCATTGATCCATCTATCTATCTGTCTATCCATTCATTGATCAATCCATTCATCTGTCTATCCATTCATTGATCCATCCATTTGTCTGTTTATCCATTCATGATCCATCTATCTATCTGTCTATCCATTCATCAATCCATCCATTCATCTGTCTGTCTATTCATTGATCCATCCATTTGTCTGTTTATCCATTCATGATCCATCTATCTATCTGTCTATCCATTCATCAATCCATTCATTCATCTGTCTGTCTATTCATCGATCCATCCATTCATCTGTCTATCCATTCATTGATCTATCTATCTATTTGTCTATCTATTTATTGATCCATCCATTCATCTGTCTATCCATTCATTGATCAATCCATTCATCTGTCTATCCATCGATCCATCCATTCATCTGTCTATCCATTCATTGATCCATCCATCTATCTGTCTATCCAATCATCGATCCATCCATTCATCTGTCTATCCATTCATTGATCCATCCATTTGTCTGTTTATCCATTCATGATCCATCTATCTATCTGTCTATCCAATCATCGATCCATCCATTCATCTGTCTATCCATTCATTGATCCATCCATTTGTCTGTTTATCCATTCATGATCCATCTATCTATCTGTCTATCCATTCATCAATCCATTCATTCATCTGTCTGTCTATTCATCGATCCATCCATTCATCTGTCTATCCATTCATTGATCCATCTATGTATCTGTCTATCCATTCACTAATCCATTCATTCATCTGTCTGTCTATTCATTGATTCATCCATTCATCTGTCTATCCATTCATCAATCCATCCATTCATCTGTCTATTCATCGATCCATCCATTCATCTGTCTATCCATTCATTGATCCATCTATCTATCTGTATATCCATTCATCAATCCATCCATTCATCTGTCTATCCATTCATTGATCCATCCATTTGTCTGTTTATCCATTCATGATCCATCTATCTATCTGTCTATCCATTCATCAATCCATTCATTCATTTGTCTGTCTATTCATTGATCCATCCAGTCATCTGTCTATCCATTCATCAATCCATCCATTCATCTGTCTATCCATTCATTGATCCATCTATCTATCTGTCTATCCATTCATTGATCCATCCATTCATCTCTCTATCCATTCATTGATCCATCCATTTGTCTGTTTATCCATTCATGATCCATCTATCTATCTGTCTATCCATTCATCAATCCATTCATTCATCTGTCTGTCTATTCATCTGTCTGTCTATTCATCGATCCATCCATTCATCTGTCTATCCATTCATTGATCCATCTATCTATCTGTCTATCCATTCATCAATCCATTCATTCATCTGTCTGTCTATTCATCGATCCATCCATTCATCTGTCTATCCATTCATTGATCCATCTATGTATCTGTCTATCCATTCACTAATCCATTCATTCATCTGTCTGTCTATTCATTGATCCATCCATTCATCTGTATATCCATTCATCAATCCATCCATTCATCTGTCTATCCATTCATTGATCCATCCATTTGTCTGTTTATCCATTCATGATCCATCTATCTATCTGTCTATCCATTTATCAATCCATTCATTCATTTGTCTGTCTATTCATTGATCCATCCAGTCATCTGTCTATCCATTCATCAATCCATCCATTCATCTGTCTATCCATTCATTGATCCATCTATCTATCTGTCTATCCATTCATTGATCCATCCATTCATCTGTCTATCCATTCATTGATCCATCCATTTGTCTGTTTATCCATTCATGATCCATCTATCTATCTGTCTATCCATTCATCAATCCATTTTCATTCATCTGTCTGTCTATTCATCGATCCATCCATTCATCTGTCTATCCATTCATTGATCTATCTATTTATTTGTCTATCTATTTATTGATCCATCCATTCATCTGTCTATCCATTCATTGATCAATCCATTCATCTGTCTATCCATTTATTGATCAATCCATTCATCTGTCTATCCATTCATTGATCCATCCATTTGTCTGTTTATCCATTCATGATCCATCTATCTATCTGTCTATCCATTTATCAATCCATTCATTCATTTGTCTGTCTATTCATTGATCCATCCAGTCATCTGTCTATCCATTCATCAATCCATCCATTCATCTGTCTATCCATTCATTGATCCATCTATCTATCTGTCTATCCATTCATTGATCCATCCATTCATCTGTCTATCCATTCATTGATCCATCCATTTGTCTGTTTATCCATTCATGATCCATCTATCTATCTGTCTATCCATTCATCAATCCATTTTCATTCATCTGTCTGTCTATTCATCGATCCATCCATTCATCTGTCTATCCATTCATTGATCTATCTATTTATTTGTCTATCTATTTATTGATCCATCCATTCATCTGTCTATCCATTCATTGATCAATCCATTCATCTGTCTATCCATTTATTGATCAATCCATTCATCTGTCTATCCATTCATTGATCAATCTATTCATCTGTCTATCCATTCATTGATCCATCTCTCTATCTGTCTATCCATTCACTAATCCATTCATCTGTTTAATCATTCATTGATCCAGCTATTTATCTGTCTATCCATTTATTGTTCCCCCTAGATGGTTACCAGCATACTCATAAGAGTATCTGAAAGGCAGACTAGGATATGGGTGGTGGCCTGGTTTCAACTGACATTGACTGCTTAGACAGCCCGAATCTAGATGATTATATCTGGTGGGTCGCTGTGTTTGTAATTTACCTTAGATATGATTATATTATTAGCATCTTCAATTGCATTAGTATAAAATACATCAGGGACTGACCCCAAGTGTTCTTCATATACAGAGCACAACATAGTATATTGTATGATAACAACGTTATAAGAACCACTCTATAAACAACTCCATATCTTTTTTTACATGTTCATGCTTTACCCATTCACACAATAGCAAGTATATTGCTTGTTATGAAAGTCATGATCTGTATTAACATTAACATTAACTAAACCTTTGATATAATTTATTTTTCCCAAAAGTGTCCCAAAGAATTTCATTTTCAATATCATTAGAGATCTCTAGTTTAATTAATTCTTCTTTAATGTTTCTTCTAACATGTATGAAACATGTGAGGTGATATGCAAATGGAATTTATGTAAGAATGTTTCAATCAAGGCTTTTCACCATTTGTTCTAAACAATGAAGTAATTCAATCTGCTTACATTGACCAACCATTGCTGATGTAAAAATACATAATCTTGTAATGATTTTGTGGTGGACCAATTGTGACTGGAGGCTGTTTACTTTATTTGGACATTACAAGGTGTTGGTAAATAGTTGGTATGACATCATTTATTTGGTCAATTATTGTTTAATTTATACATAATGTTTAGTTTTCATTCATAAGTTTTGAAACCAATAAGGCACATATAATACCCAAATTCATGGAGTTGTATAGTCCACACAAAATGCAACATTACACACATGTATATCAAAATAGGAATGTTTACTTTACCAATTTTATGTATGCTATTATAGGAAATATTCCAATGGTAACAATCACCATAACGACATTACCATAGCAACTAAATCACCATAGTAACTGTATGTATATAAACATAGCAATATTAATTGTTATATTATGACTATTAGTCCTATTATTGTTTTAAGAGTATAACTAATTTTTTTGTAGCATTATGTTTTCAATTTTGTCACAAACACTGTCAAAACCTATCAGATATTAAATTAATGACCATTGTTTAATTTTCAAGCATTAACTGCAAGTTTTGCTAAAAATTGATTTTCCACCAAAACGTGAAGTACTTAAAGACAGTACAAATTTTATATAGTTTAAAAAAACTGTTTATTCCTTTAACTACCCCAAATTTGTCACAAATAATACAAAATCTACTGGATATTGATTCGTATTTATTGTTTAGTTTGCATGCATAGTCAGCAAGTTTTGATACCAATTTGAAATGTAAAATCCCCAAATCCATGAAACATTATCCATACAAGAAGCATCACCATATGAGTCGCCATAGCAAGAATTACTTGAGCAGTAACATTTCTGTTATCATAGCAACTATTACCACAGTAACAATCATCATAACAACATCACCATTAGCAAGTACATATATATCACCATAGCAACTGTATGTATCCTTTTGAATTATTTAAAAATATTGTCAAAACCTGCCAGATATTCAATTAATAACCATTGTTTAATTTCCATCCATTATCATTAGGTGTCGCTAAAAAAATTTTCTATGAAAAAGTGAAGAATTTAAACACAATACCAATTTTTTAACTTTTTGAGAGAAAACCAATTATTCATGTTATTACCCAACAAAAAACAAAGAATTTAGTCCCACTACCAATTTTGTACACTTTTAAAAGGAAGACAATTGTCTCTGTAACTACCCAAACTTTGTCGGAAACAATACCAAAAACTATTGGATATTGACTTCATGTTTAATGTTTTAGTCTCCATGTATAATTGGCAAGTTTTGAAGCTGATTGGATATGTAAAATTCTCAAATCCATGAAACAATATAAGGTATACAAATGCATCAACATGTGAGTCATGATAGGAATAACTATTACAGTAGCAACATTTATACATCTACTAATAGATTAACATGCATTCATTGCTCTTAATTTATCATCTATTCCATTTTATACTTTGATATATCTTTCTTTTTTCAGGACAAGATGGACAAGGAAAGAACAATAATGGAAGATTTAAAGTTGGAAAGATATATTTTGAATGAGGCCAGGCAAATTAACTTAACAATAAGCTCTCTCTCTCTCTCTCTCTCTCTCTCTTTCTCTCTCTCTGTCTCTCTCTCTCTCTCTCTCTCTCTCTCTCTCTCTCTCTCTCTCTCTCTCTCTCTCTCTCTCTCTCTCTCTCTCTCTCTCTCTCTCCCTCTCTCTCTTTCTCTCTCTCTATCTGTGTATTTATCTATCCCTCTTTCTTTCCCCCCTTTCCCTTGTCCAATACTAAAGGATATGGTCTACATACACCAGTGTCAGATATCCATCTTCATGTACACCAATAACAAAATATGTCTGAGCTCCATATAAGGCCAACATTTGTACAATAGACCAGTGCTATAAATAGTAACATGCTATTAATAGTAACACAGACTGTTATATTAATAGTTACATATATTTCTAGTATTGTTAACATTGTTTTTTAAACAATATCAAGATCATTACATTGATATAATTAAATCAATAGGTTTATATTAGTGATGGTTCTAAAGAAACTATTTTCACAGAGGCAACAAAGTTTTAAACAAAGTGCTATCCATGCATGCACATCTGTAAATATAGTTTTAACACTCACTGCTCTTGCGTGGGAGACAGTTATATATAGTATTCTGTTTGTCTGTCTGTTCCAACAAAAGCACAGTCAATACGACAAACTTTATCACTCCCAAAAAATTACTGTGTGTGCAATATGTAATTTTCTACATTTTGATTGTGAGAATTTTCTAAAAATATTCGTTCTCAAGCTATGGCAATAGCAATTTTACTTACCTTGTTTTGCTATGGTCCTTGTGTCCACTTCTTTATGATGAATATTTAACCTTCGCAACTTACTGGGTTATAGTACTTGCTTTGTCTACGTCTGTTGGATGATAGTGCACTTTAAACTGCGCTAACTCGACAACTACAGTGTCTACAGTTCTAAAATTGACATAAAAACGGAAAAAGTTAATTACTAGAAAGTCCTTCTAGATAAAAACTGTCAAAGGAAGATCTAGAAAACGCTTGAAACTCTGAAAGACCTTTCAAAAACACGTGCAGTGGTAGCATGGCAATTATAAACAAACTAACAACTAACATCACTACAAAAGCTGCAAAATGAAATGAAATGAAATGAAATTACTCATTTTGGCAACATATGCATAATTGGGTATAATTTATATAAAATAATATTATTAGCAGCAGCTAAAAGAAAGCATTAATAAAAAAAACAATAGAAAAGAGAATGTATATTAATTTACTGAAACAATAAAACTTTAACAACGTTAGTTTAAAGAGCAGCAGATGATATAATATTCTTAACAACTTCCTCATCAGTTAAAGGATTGGTGAACCCATTTGCATTGTCTTGTGATTTCTTAATTGTTGATATTTGTAAGTCATCATCAAAAGCTGGATTTACTGTGACACTGTCAGTAAACATAGCATTACCAACATCATACTTCCTAGACACTCGTGCTTTACGCAACCTATAAAATCATAAATACACCTATAAATTACATTTATAAACAAAAATGTCTTTTGATATTCTCCTTTCACTCTTTTTTCTCTTCATCTCTTTTGTCCTTACATTAAAATTATGACTACAAATACAACAGCAATTGTGACAACAATGAAAAGAATACCTCCCACAGCAATACCAACTACTGTTGATCCAGTCAATGCTGCATTTTTTGTATCTGTAGTTTCCAAAGGAGTAGGCTGAGTCAAGAAGGCAACATTGCCGTAACCATTGGAACGATAGTGTCCATTATCAATACCAGCCTGAAATATGAATACCGCAAGTATAAAATTTGTGACTATTTGTATCTACCTGCAAAGCAACTTTCAAAGGCTGTGCAAGTAGTAGTTCCGTCCCATCATTGAAAGTAAGGAAAAAAGTCACTAGTATTTGATCACTTGTAGCTTTTGTGTTAGATGCTTGCATTATTGTGGTAATAACAATACAAGGACTGCCACCAACCCTATAAAAATCAAGTCAACAGTCTCAACAATCTGATTTATGAATCAAAAAGTAGGATTTAAAATGATACTTGATCAGATTATTCATTTTTCCTTACTTTGTAGTTTCTGTCAGCTTAACTGTAGAGCATGCTCGACTATGAAATGAACAGTAAGCATTGACAATATCAATAGTGACTTTTTTAAAGTTTGCCTGAACAGTAGTTGTGAACTAGAAAATAAAAATAAAGTACCATTGTAATCTTCATCCTAGAACTTACACTAAGTACACTGTATTCACCCATAATGACAGTCACAGTGTTTTCTAAAGCAATATTAGGTATTAATACAGGACAAGTTGGTGTAGGACTAGTTGAAAATAATGATGTCATCACTGAACTGGTAGTCTCTGCAAAAGATTAACAACTATGTAGTACTATACAGCCATTAGTCTTACCATTAACAATTGAAGAGCTTGCTTGAGTATGAGAAGACACTATTGATGAAGATGTCGTTGAAGAAGTTTCTACACTTGATAGAGATTCAATCTTATGGGAAGATGTTGGTGACAATTGAGACTCTGCAGTTGATACTTCAGAAAATGAAAATGAAAGGCCTGGAGAAGATGTTGGTGAAAACTCTGAAGAGGATGTTAGTGAAAGCTCTGGAGATGATGATGATGAAAGCTCTGGAGAGGATGTTGGTGAAAGCTCTGGAGACGATGATGGTGAAAACTCTGGAGAGGATGATGATGAAAGCTCTAGAGAGGTTGATGATGAAAGCTCTGGAGAGGATGTTGGTGAAAGCTCTGGAGAGGATGTTGGTGAAAGCTCTGGAGAGGATGACGGTGAAAGCTCTGGAGAGGATGTTGGTGAAAGCTCTGGAGAGGATGTTGGTGAAAGCTCTGGAGAGGATGTTGGTGAAAGCTCTGGAGATGATGATGGTGAAAGCTCTGGAGAGGATGTTGGTGAAAGCTCTGGAGACGATGATGGTGAAAACTCTAGAGAGGATGATGGTGAAAGCTCTAGAGAGGTTGATGATGAAAGCTCTGCAGAGGATGTTGGTGAAAGCTCTGCAGAGGATGTTGTTGAAGGTTCTGTAGATGATGATGATGAAGATTTAAGAGAGGGTGAAGGTGAATACTCTGGAGAGGTTGAAAATGAGGGAGAAGATGACGCTTCTTGTGAGGATGACGGTGAAAACTCCAAAGATGAAGGAGATGACTGTGTTGAAGATCCTAAATCCAATAATGATGTGGATGTCAACAATAAAGAAGTAGAAGCTGATAAACTGCTCACTGGATTCACTGTTACAGTAAAGAGAGATATATTATGACATATAATTCATTTGTTGGAGTTGTCTCACATTGACATCTAACTCCAGCATCCTCACTGTGACTACAACCTGCATTTGAAACATATGAACAATCTAACAAACTAGACTCAGTTCCGATACATCCAACATTGTCAAGATATATATCACCAATACCAGCTCCAAAATGGGCACTGGAAAAAGCAACTGCATCTGTTAGAAAAAAACAATGTTTTTATCATTCTGGTTTAGACACTTTACTTTCATCAGAATATCCCAATTGCCTGCAAGCAACTGTAGCATCAGGAGTTCCCCAGTAATCATCACAAACTGTTCCCCATGAGTTACTTAAGCATATCTCCACTCTACCTTCATTAGAAATTATACCACCAACGAGACGTAGATCACCATCATTACATGGAGCTAATACAATAAGAAAATAATGTATAAAGTGAAAAGAAACAAATTTCATTACCTTCACATTTAACACCTGCTTCATCAGAGTGACTACAACTATGAGATCCTATAGGACTACTATGACATTGTAACAGTTTAGTATTAGATGATGTACAGGCTACATCATCAAGCCAAATTTGTCCACTACCAGCACCATAGTAAGAATTAAGTTGAGCTATCCCATCTGTAATGTAAATTGACATTAAAATGAGATCTTAGAATACTTGACTCTTACATCCAGTGTAAGCATATCCTAGTTGTTTGCAGATAACAGTAGCATCACTACTTCCCCAACTATCATCACATACTGTGCCCCACACTCCATTGATACAGACTTCTAATCTACCTTCATATTGTGTTGACCCACCCACCAATCTTACATTACCATAAGTACAGTTCACATTGGAGTTAACTAAGAAGTATTAATGAATAGTACATGACACAACATAACTATTTTGTACCTTGACATCTTACTCCTGCATCCTCACTATGAGTACAGTCAGCAGTGTTAGAATCATAAGTACAACTTAGTAAACTGGTCTCAGATCCACTACATTGTACATCATCAAGGAAAATACTACCTATACCAGCACCAAACTTGGCATAAGAAAAGGCAACTGCATCTGTAGTAAAAAAAGCAGCTTGCATCACTGTGTTGAGCAAGGATTGCAATTAGAATACCTGTTTGTGAATACCCAAGTTTACCACAAACTACTTGAGCATCTGTATTACCCCAGTAATCATCACAAACTGTGCCCCAAATATTTTCAATACATATTTCTACTCTTCCTTCCTGGTCAACATTACCACCAACAAGACGTAGATCTCCATTAGTACATGGAGCTAACAGATAACATATTAATAATAATATCATTGACTCAAAACTGTACCTTCACATTTAACACCTGCTTCATCAGAGTGACTACAACTATGAGATCCAATAGGACTACTAGAACATTGTAACAGTTTAGTATTAGATGATGTACAAGCTACATCATCAAGCCAGATTTGTCCACTACCAGCACCATAGTAAGAATTAAGTTGAGCTATCCCATCTGTAATGTAAATTGACATTAGGATGAAATGTTAAAATAGTTGACTCTTACATCCAGTGTAAGCATATTCTAGTTGTTTGCAGACAACAGTAGCATCACTACTTCCCCAACTATCATCACATACTGTGCCCCACACTCCATTGATACAGACTTCTAATCTACCTTCATATTGTGTTGAACCACCCACCAATCTTACATTACCATAAGTACAGTTCACATTGGAGTTAACTAAGAAGTATCAATGAACAGTACATCACACAATATAACTATTGTGTACCTTGACATCTTACTCCTGCATCCTCACTATGAGTACAGTCAGCAGTGTTAGAATCATAAGTACAACTTAGTAAACTGGTCTCAGATCCACTACATTGTACATCATCAAGGAAAATACTACCTATGCCAGCACCAAACTTGGCATAAGAGAATGCAACTGCATCTGTGATAAAGTAAACATAGCTTGCATCACAATGGTGAGCAGACATTGTATTTTAATGTACCTGTTTTTGGATATCCAAGTTTACTACAAGCAACCTGAGCATCTGTATTACCCCAGTAATCATCACAAACTGTGCCCCAAATATTTCCAATACATATCTCTACTCTTCCTTCCTGATCAACATTACCACCAACAAGACGTAGATCTCCATTAGTACATGGAGCTAACAGATAACATATTTGTGTTAATATCATTGACTTAAAACTGTACCTTCACATTTAACACCTGCTTCATCAGAGTGACTACAACTATGAGATCCAATAGGACTACTAGAACATTGTAACAGTTTAGTATTAGATGATGTACAAGCTACATCATCAAGCCAGATTTGTCCACTACCAGCACCATAGTAAGAATTAAGTTGAGCTATCCCATCTGTAATGTAAATTGACATTAAAATGAGATCTTAGAATACTTGACTCTTACATCCAGTGTAAGCATATCCTAGTTGTTTGCAGACAACAGTAGCATCACTACTTCCCCAACTATCATCACATACTGTGCCCCACACTCCATTGATACAGACTTCTAATCTACCTTCATATTGTGTTGAACCACCCACCAATCTTACATTACCATAAGTACAGTTCACATTGGAGTTAACTAAGAAGTATCAATGAACAGTACATCACACAATATAACTATTGTGTACCTTGACATCTTACTCCTGCATCCTCACTATGAGTACAGTCAGCAGTGTTAGAATCATAAGTACAACTTAGTAAACTGGTCTCAGATCCACTACATTGTACATCATCAAGGAAAATACTACCTATGCCAGCACCAAACTTGGCATAAGAGAATGCAACTGCATCTGTGATAAAGTAAACATAGCTTGCATCACAATGGTGAGCAGACATTGTATTTTAATGTACCTGTTTTTGGATACCCAAGTTTACTACAAGCAACCTGAGCATCTGTATTACCCCAGTAATCATCACAAATTGTGCCCCAAATATTTCCAATACATATCTCTACTCTTCCTTCTTGATCGACATTACCACCAACAAGACGTAGATCTCCATTAGTACATGGAGCTAAATGACTAATGTTAAACAAAACATCATGATATTATTTTGTATTACCTTCACATCTAACACTGGCATCATCAGAGTGTGTACAGTCATGGACTCCTATTGCATTACTAGAACATGCTATAAGTTCGGTATCAGATAAAGTACAGGCTACATTGTCAAGCCATATTTGACCACTACCCATACCAAAGTAAGCATTACTTAATGCTTGTCCAGCTAAAGAAGGTACCTGTAATATTTAACATACTTATTACCCAATACCTCCAGTATAAGCATATCCTAGTTGCTTACAGACAACAGTAGCATCTGTACTACCCCAAGCATCATCACACACAGTACCCCATATACCATTGATGCATATTTCCACACGACCTTCATATTGATTAGTACCACCGACCAAAGTGACATTGCCAGCCGTACAATTGTTTGAAGAAAGAACTAGATGCATGTAATTTCTTAAAATAATTATGAAGCAAAAATTATTACCTTGACATCTAACTCCTGCATCTTCACTATGTCCACAATCACTTGTAACTGAGTCATAAGTACAGTCTATAAGTTGAGACTCTGTTCCACTACATTGAACATCATCAAGAAAAATACTACCGATACCAGCACCAAAATGGGCATTACTAAATGAAACTGGATCTGTAGAATATAAATAATATAAGACACAATGAATTTAAATTAACTAACTGTTTTCTGAGTAACCAAGTTGACGACAAACAACTTTAGCATCAGGTGAACCCCAGCTATCATCACACACTGTGCCCCAAATATTTCCAATACATATCTCTACTCTTCCTTCCTGGTCAACATTACCACCAACAAGACGTAGATCTCCATTAGTACATGGAGCTAGCAGATAACATATTTATAATAATATCATTGACTTAAAACTGTATACCTTCACATTTAACACCTGCTTCATCAGAGTGACTACAACTATGAGATCCAATAGGACTACTAGAACATTGTAACAGTTTAGTATTAGATGATGTACAGGCTACATCATCAAGCCAGATTTGTCCACTACCAGCACCATAGTAAGAATTAAGTTGAGCTATCCCATCTATGATGTATAAATTGACATTAAAATGAGATCTTAGAATTCTTGACTCTTACATCCAGTGTAAGCATATCCTAGTTGTTTGCAGATAACAGTAGCATCACTACTTCCCCAACTATCATCACATACTGTGCCCCACACTCCATTGATACAGACTTCTAATCTACCTTCATATTGTGTTGAACCACCCACCAATCTTACATTACCATAAGTACAGTTCACATTGGAGTTAACTAAGAAGTATCAATGAACAGTACATGACACAATATAACTATTGTGTA
The DNA here is from genome assembly GCA_963693285.1 of Xestospongia muta. NCBI lineage: Eukaryota > Metazoa > Porifera > Demospongiae > Haplosclerida > Petrosiidae > Xestospongia > Xestospongia muta. Next base: position 19,339,328 of record OY848917.1, read on the forward strand.
CCTTGACATCTTACTCCTGCATCCTCATTATGAGTACAGTCAGCAGTGTTAGAATCATAAGTACAACTTAGTAAACTGGTCTCAGATCCACTACATTGTACATCATCAAGGAAAATACTACCTATACCAGTACCAAACTTGGCATAAGAAAAGGCAACTGCATCTGTAGTTAAAGAAATTATTTATTATTAATATACCTGCTCAGTATTGTATTGCAAGCTATAGCGCTCCAATACAACTCTAAGGAAATATTGTATTTAAAATACCTGTTTTTGGATACCCAAGTTTACTACAAGCAACCTGAGCATCTGTATTACCCCAGAAATCATCACAAACTGTGCCCCATACATTTCCAATGCATATCTCTACTCTTCCTTCCTGGTCAACATTACCACCAACAAGACGTAGATCACCATTAGTACATGGAGCTAACAGATAACATATTAATGATAATATCCTTGACTCAAAACTGTACCTTCACATTTAACACCTGCTTCATCAGAGTGACTACAACTATGAGATCCAATAGGACTACTAGAACATTGTAACAGTTTAGTATTAGATGATGTACAGGCTACATCATCAAGCCAGATCTGTCCACTACCAGCACCATAGTAAGAATTAAGTTGAGCTATCCCATCTGTGATGTATAAATTGACATTAAAATGAGATCTTATATTAGTCATTTCTTACATCCAGTGTAAGCATATCCTAGTTGTTTGCAGATAACAGTAGCATCACTACTTCCCCAACTATCATCACATACTGTGCCCCACACTCCATTGATACAGACTTCTAATCTACCTTCATATTGTGTTGAACCACCCACTAATCTTACATTGCCATAAGTACAGTTCACATTGGAGTTAACTAAGAAGTATCAATGAACAGTACATGACACAATATAACTATTGTGTACCTTGACATCTTACTCCTGCATCCTCATTATGAGTACAGTCAGCAGTGTTAGAATCATAAGTACAACTTAGTAAACTGGTCTCAGATCCACTACATTGTACATCATCAAGGAAAATACTACCTATACCAGCACCAAACTTAGCATAAGAAAAGGCAACTGCATCTGTAGTTAAAGAAATTATTTATTATTAATATACCTGCTCAGTATTGTATTGCAAGCTATAGCTTGCAATACAACTCTAAGGAAATATTGTATTTAAAATACCTGTTTTTGGATACCCAAGTTTACTACAAGCAACCTGAGCATCTGTATTACCCCAGAAATCATCACAAACTGTGCCCCATACATTTCCAATACATATCTCTACTCTTCCTTCCTGGTCAACATTACCACCAACAAGACGTAGATCTCCATTAGTACATGGAGCTAACAGATAACATATTAATGATAATATCCTTGACTCAAAACTGTACCTTCACATTTAACACCTGCTTCATCAGAGTGACTACAACTATGAGATCCAATAGGACTACTATGACATTGTAACAGTTTAGTATTAGATGATGTACAGGCTACATCATCAAGCCAAATTTGTCCACTACCAGCACCATAGTAAGAATTAAGTTGAGCTATCCCATCTGTGATGTAAATTGACATTAAAATGAGATCTTATAATAATCAATTCTTACATCCAGTGTAAGCATATCCTAGTTGTTTGCAGATAACAGTAGCATCACTACTTCCCCAACTATCATCACATACTGTGCCCCACACTCCATTGATACAGACTTCTAATCTACCTTCATATTGTGTTGAACCACCCACTAATCTTACATTGCCATAAGTACAGTTCACATTGGAGTTAACTAAGAAGTATCAATGAACAGTACATGACACAATATAACTATTGTGTACCTTGACATCTTACTCCTGCATCCTCACTATGAGTACAGTCAGCAGTGTTAGAATCATAAGTACAACTTAGTAAACTGGTCTCAGATCCACTACATTGTACATCATCAAGGAAAATACTACCTATACCAGCACCAAACTTGGCATAAGAAAAGGCAACTGCATCTGTGATAAGTTAAATATACCTTGCATCACAACAGTGAGCAGACATTGTATTTTAATGTACCTGTTTTTGGATACCCAAGTTTACTACAAGCAACCTGAGCATCTGTATTACCCCAGTAATCATCACAAACTGTGCCCCAAATATTTCCAATACATATCTCTACTCTTCCTTCCTGATCAACATTACCACCAACAAGACGTAGATCGCCATTAGTGCATGGAGCTAACAGATAACATATTAATGATAATATGATTGACTCAAAACTGTACCTTCACATTTAACACCTGCTTCATCAGAGTGACTACAACTATGAGATCCAATAGGACTACTATGACATTGTAACAGTTTAGTATTAGAAGATGTACAGGCTACATCATCAAGCCAAATTTGTCCACTACCAGCACCATAGTAAGAATTAAGTTGAGCAATCCCATCTGTGATGTATAAATTGACATTAAAATGAGATCTTATATTAGTCGATTCTTACATCCAGTGTAAGCATATCCTAGTTGTTTGCAGACAACAGTAGCATCACTACTTCCCCAACTATCATCACATACTGTGCCCCACACTCCATTGATACAGACTTCTAATCTACCTTCATATTGTGTTGAACCACCCACCAATCTTACATTACCATAAGTACAGTTCACATTGGAGTTAACTAAGAAGTATCAATGAACAGTACATGACACAATATAACTATTTTGTACCTTGACATCTTACTCCTGCATCCTCACTATGAGTACAGTCAGCAGTGTTAGAATCATAAGTACAACTTAGTAAACTGGTCTCAGATCCACTACATTGTACATCATCAAGGAAAATACTACCTGTACCAGCACCAAACTTGGCATAAGAAAAGGCAACTGCATCTGTAGTAAAAATATGTTTATTATCATTACTTGCTCAATGCAAGCTATATAGCTTGCATTGCAATGCTGAGGAAATATTATATTAAAATACCTGTTTTTGGATACCCAAGTTTACCACAAGCAACCTGAGCATCTGTATTACCCCAGTAATCATCACAAACTGTGCCCCATACGTTTCCAATACATATCTCTACTCTTCCTTCCTGGTCAACATTACCACCAACAAGACGTAGATCTCCATTAGCACATGAAGCTAAATTGCAATATAACAGGATGAAATTATGCTATAAAAGTTTGCTTTGTTATGTCTTACCTACAGATTCATGAGATAATAATGAAATTAATAGTACACACACTAATATTGCCATCTTGTTTAGTTATTATTAGGTCAAGAACAACCTGTATAAGAATGTATAGCACTATATTAATCCAGTGACTTACTTACTTGCTGTAAAAAACACTCAGGAGTCTTTCACTCCTGCAGAACAGTCTTTGCTCTCAAAATAGGTCAGAGTCATTGCTGTCCAGGTGGGCGTCAAAAGACATACATGGTCAGTACACTTGTATGGAATGCTAATATGAGATATTCATTACACTATGAATATCGTTAGTAGTAGGGGCGTGTTTTTAACAGGATATCCTCTATGATTGTGATAAGTAAGTTGGCGGTTACAATGTGAAAACATTACTGAGACAGATCTCTCCAAGTGGGTGTGTCACTGATGTACAAGGTAATATACAGTGTTGCTAGTAAAGGGAATTTTCTTGACAAGCTATTCTATGGCCAAATTAAATGCATATCGATATAAAGCAAACACATAACATACTACAAATCATTATAGAATATCAATGCAATAGAACAATTAAATATTGGTAACTATTACTGTTATATTGTGTATTTTTAAAAGTGTAGAGACAGTGTCAAGGTAAAAGAGGAGCATTATAATCATCAATTAGTGTCTCCTCGTTACTCAAAACTGGAGAGGGTTCTTGTTTGAGCAGCTGGTATTATGGAATCCTCTTCATAAGGAGATGCATGGGTCAGTAAATGTTATTTTCAAGCTTACTTGTCAATATTTCATATTGGTATGAAATATACTTTATCAATGCTTTCTATTCATCTGATTGAGGAAGAAAACAAGCAAAAGTAAGGATGTACAAAGTATTAGTTATTTATGTCTCTTTTTAAATAAGGACATTTTACATCTTCCTCATTGCTATTACCATAGCTATTTCAACTACATAATACGTTTCAGAAAGAAAAGTGATCAAATTGTTTGTACCTCACTATAGATAAATTCTTCAGGCAATATGTATCCCTATGGCACACCAGCAGTAATCATCCTTCCAGTTCAGAGGCATGCATCATTCTGAAAATATGGAGGCTTAGGCGGTATACATCCTTCAATCCATTAACAATTACTGCTCCCAGAATCTAAATGTTTGTAAAGGAAATCTAATGAGATCACAATGTACTGCCTGACACTGTTTTTTGGACATGTTATCCAAGAAACTCATGGCAATTGTTGCCTGTTGATAATGTTAACATTCTTGATATTGTGTACAATAGAAATGAAGGTGTTGATGTCAATACATACACATTTTGCCTGTTGATAATGTTAACACAAACCAGACAAAAACATGCACAAAACAGAATAGACATACACAAGTAATGTGACCCCAATGAATACTATTATAACTAATCACATGGTGTTTGTTACTTAACTTTTATGAGGCATGTCTCTATGAATATCCTAGTCATATGAATTAAGCTTTATTTTACACCTTTTGACATTCAATCACATGTATGAACTGATATTCATTTGCTTTATAAGTCACAATTTAAAACTTCATTCTATAATGCAAACTGAGATATCTATGAATATCACTTAGACTTTTAGTTACTATGCTATTGTACAAAGTGATTTACCTAAATATTCTTTGTTCAGAATTAATGAACAAAGTCAATAATTCAATAGGTGACTTGCCTCATTAATAGTTATTGTATTCTGTTATCTTTGAATATAGTGAATCTGTTTAATTAAATTTTAATTAAATGAATTGACTTGTTTTCTGATTTCAACATATTTAAAGACAATTGTGTTGCTGCATAGGAATGTGTGTTTCGTTTTTAACATTTTCTTATTAAGGATTGAGTATGCTCACTATACTGAGCATACTTGATGATAATGAGTATATTGATGGATAATGTATTACTTTTAATCACATTTTGTACTTATATAAGCCTTAACTAGATAATAGCTGACCTAGTGGCTTGATAATTGCTAAGTAGATAATGAATAAACATAATTGTCAGTAATCAAAGTACTTGTTAATCAGAATAATTTGAAAGTTGTTATATTATAAATGTTCTTAACACAAGATGATGTAGCAAATATACTCTAAATACAAAGAAAATGTGTATTGAGCAAGCTGCAATAATTAAATTGAGGTTAATTACATGCTGTAATATATATGCGTGTAATATATTCATAATTTATAACTCTTATATTTTCTACTCTGTATAGCAGCTACTGACAGACAACAAGAGATTACAATATTACAGGAAGTGTTTAGGTCAGAAGATCTACAGCAAATATCACATTGTGATTAAGTGAAGGGATCCATAAAAAATAACCAAAAGCAGGAGACTATAAATAAACCTCATTCAACTCTTAGTTGATTTCTGAGTCAATATAACAATTTGAATGATATGATGGGAGAACATAAATTAATAGGATATTAAGGTTATAGTTATCTATGTGATTGTATTATTTAATTTTGATTGCATTTCTTACATTTGTTTGGTGCATGTGATATTAACTATTCATGTCCATTCTAATAACACAAATATTTTTGAAGTTGTGTCAACATGATTGACAATCACACTTAATATTCACTAATCCTTGATTAAATACAATTCATAAAAATACTTAAAATCTCCATCAGTTCTTGTGTGGGAGTATACTGTGGACATGGACATGTAAACAGGCCCACACATATGTATCCAATAAAATATAGTTGAGTTATATACCTTTATCACTAAATTTACTAAACTTATACTGACACCTTACTTGCCACCTCAGATGGCTCTTCATTGTCTGATGATTTCTTTGTCCACTTTGGGTCTCATTTGTATTATTTATTGTTAACTAAGTGATCGTTTTATCTTTCTCTGTCAGGTGCAGAGTTAGTGACCTATTCCCTCTATTTATGACATTTGATATTGCATAATCTTTTTTATTTTTCAGTGATATAATGCACAGAGGTAAAGCATTTAAGTATATTACATAATTATAACCAAATTTGTAATTATTTGCCCTTTTTCATGCTAAGTAGTTAAGTAATATAATAACAAAAGTCAATCAGTGTAACTAGTCCAATGACTGGTAAGTTATTAAAATGTCAGATCAATATATTTTTAAACTGAAGATTCACGAAAATTATCAATCTTGTATAAGAAACTCTCATTAGCCATTTCTTTAGATAAAGTAGCTTCAATCTGTATAAATGTATGAATAATAAATAATCATTGATTTTCAGTATTAATAAACATAATACCTTCTTCAATGAGGATTTTAACTGCTCAATTTCTTCATATTTCTGTATCAATATGTTGTTGCTCTGCTCAGATAATGATTGAGTACTTTCTTTGTGTTTGGTCTGTCTCTTATCAATTAGAACAGCAACAAACTATATAAGGAACACAATTAAGTGACATATTTATCTTAAAGTAAACTATTATTTAAGTAGATTAATTCACTGTAAAAAATAAATAAGTTTCTTTAACAACTAATTCATTGGCAGTTGACATTAGCGGATTACGAGGGAATACAAAATTCTTGTTAAGTTATCATGACATTGTAATTTATTGCTTTGTAATAGTATAAAATATTATATATATATTATATATGTAAACATTTACTCACTTTTGGAAAGTACAAGACTGGTAAGACAAATACAACTATAATAACAATTATGATAAGAATTGTCATAGTAGCTCTTATATATTTATCCACATTAATAGTGACATTATTTATTATAAGACTGCATATTATGACTAGTGAGATGACAAATATAATCAATCCAATTATTAGAGAAGCTATTTCTCCTTCCTTTCTGAAAAAGGCTATAATGTTTGAGTTATGAAATGTCATTAACAGTAGAGGAATGAATAAAACTATACGATAGGTGTCTAATCCTGAATACCAGTAAAACGAGTACAGCCGTATACAGAATGTCTCTTCAACAAATGTTTTTGTTGAATAAGAGAGTTGCTACAATGAGAAACATAATTTTATGTAACAGAAATGGACAATACAAAGTCTTTATAATGATAAGATATAAATACTAATAAGCCGTTGCAAGATAAAGTAGATTAACTATAACTATAAATAAATATTGATGCAAATGCAAGTCAAATTTTAATTGTGATGTCCATCAGCAGTTAAAGCATGATGTATAATTTTAGTTGTTACACTTGTTTTGGCAAACAACAATAAAATAAAACAAATAAAACATAATTGTGTCCTTATACTATATGACTCAAATTATTGGAATTTTTAGCATATGTTGATTGCTACGAACACAAAGTTCATACTTTTTGTATGTAATGGAAAACGTACTATATTTGGACATTTGAATGGTAGTTTTATAGTAATCAAAGTGTATTGATCAATCACTGTTTGTATGACAAGAACAACAATAACTGGAAATAAGAGAAGGACTATCCAAATCAAGAGTACCCAATCAGACAGATATTTCTATGATAAAAGTTAGTGGTTGTAAATTTAATATCTGATGTAAGTAGAGTTACATATGAAAAGAGAAAAGTTACTATTCAAACTACTACATTGTACAAAGTGTTGTTAACAACTTGTAACTCACTCTCATTTTAAGGTTAGGATTGTGAAATATATAGTAAATTCGCCATGTCTTTAAAACAAAAGTGGCAAATAAAATAGTCAATGAAATTTCAAGCAACCAAAAGGATATCTAAAGAGGTAAACACTATTGATTAGATAGTATCTGAAGAAAATAAGATACAAGTTACCAGTTTATACTAGAACAATTCTATGCAATGAAAAACAGTCTACCTTATGATCTTATCACTTGTTACATAAATTTGTATCAGTATATATTGTAGATAGGTCTTGTTACTATACTAACCTCACAAAGTGAAGGAATGATGTTTGTATAATATTCCTTTTTTCCAAGATAGCCTATAGTAATTTCAATCAATCCTGTAACACACAAACAGCAACATACAAGATTCAATACTATATTAAATTTAACAGAAGAAGCTTTAAAATGTCTAAATAATAGAATCAGAAACAGATAATTGTATTACTAGTAGTATCATAACACTCACTTGTTATTTCTCATGTAATATGTTACTGGCAGCAAAATTAGACTTATTATAATAGTGACAAAGAACAAGACAGTAAATATAATAAAAAACGTCCCATAATTTGTGCTAATAAATGTACAAATATAGACTTCCTCTCTATCAGTAGGTTGATATCCACCTATAACATTATGTACAAATCAGTTAAATTATTTTGTCTACAGCAGAGGGTTAATTTTTAACCTTTCCATGATACGTTGCAGTTACGTATAGTCTTTCCAATACTGTTATGAGAAAAAGATATATTGATCTCTCCACTTCCATTGGTAGTCAACCTTCCTAAACCACACTCTTCAATCCCTAAAATATAATGATTATGGTATAATGAGTAGTATTGATTTACCAATCCACTGAGTAAGTGAACCAAATCCATACTCATTTCTACTAAAAGAATGCTCCAACATATATCGACCCTAAACACAACAAAATATAATAACAATACAAAAAAATAGAAATGTGTATATGACTGTATGTGTGTGTTAGTTCTTCATGGTATGTTATACACATAGTATTTATCAAATTTAAATTTTTACTTACAGCAAGTCCATTATAAGGACTAACTGAATTCTCTAGACTATCTTGAAGAATTTGACCAAGACGTGGATGATACTGTAGACTATCAATAACTGAGAAGATGTCATCATTCAAAAATTCATTCTCAATTTTAGTAAGACTAGCATTCCATGTCAGAGCTAAAGCAGTAGTAGCATCATATGCATTTAATAACTTAGAATGAATAATAAGAGATGAATACTCCTCCATTGTCATATTAGCTGAGATATTTAGTACCACATTATAGAATATTTCACTCAGAACATCATCTACCTCCTGTAGATATTAAATGTCAATAAAGTAAATGAACTGATAGTGAACTAACAGTTTTCATATTAATGTTAAAAGAAGAGGTACCCACAAATAGTGTAGAGTTAATAGCTTCCAATATCTGTTCATTAGTACAGTTTGAGGTAGTGTCATTCCCTTCCAAGTACCACCATTTAGTGTTATATATACCAGGTAGTATCCAAACATGATCAGCAGTAGTTAGCTTCAGATGACATGCCTGCAAATTATATTGAAGCATTCAAAATCCATCAAAGTATATGACTGACATACAATACAGAATAATCCTCTAGCTTGCATGTCTTCAATTATAGGCAAAAATATTCTGATGTCCAAGTGCTATGAAATATACCTTTATGACAGAAACATACTCAGACTCCTTACTTTAGCTTCTTCTAATAAAACACTTGGTGATGTTGTAAAGGATCCTAAAAAGTGAACTGTCTCTGATTCATTAGTTCTCAATAAATTAGCCAAATGGTCAGCAATCTGAAATTATAATGTTAATATTAATAATAATAAGGAAAACTATTTATTATACACATGTTGGTTTTAAAACATCTTTTAACATTGTTTCTTACCAAAACTGACTTTTCGTTATTAGATGATAGTACAGCCACCTTTTTCCACCCAAAGTGTCTTAGTACTTGTCTTCTCATTTTATTAATAAAATAATCAGTAGGTACTGTAGCATAAAAATAAGGAAATCTACTAGTGTCTTCAAGTGATGGATCAGTCACTGAATATGATATCTAATGTGGGAATCATTCTTCATATTAAGATCAATCCAAAGTACCTGTAAAGTGTTTAGATATTCACCAAAGATATGAACAATGGGCTTTACAACATTTCCATCATAAGGACCTATTACTCCATGAATGGGATAATTATCATATATTTGTTTAGTGATATGAAATGTGTCAACTATGTCCTAGATAAGTAAAAGAAATATTGTAATTAATTCAATCAATACTTTGCTAAGTGTTAATACAAAGTGAAGTCTACTACACATTTGTGGTCAGTTTATCAGATGTCAGCTAATTCATAGGCAAATTTATGGATATGATGGAATGATAACATTACCCTTAAAAGGCATGAGTGAATGTAATCTTATAACATAAAATTTATAAAACTATGGAAAGTATAAAACTACTTATAATATAGGTATGATAATAAAAAGATTTGTCCTTGCATATAAAACATGTTTACTGAGTTTAGTGTTCCGTTAGTTTTGTAATATTGTCATACACATATTATCATAATAAAACAAAGTGTGAAAAAATGGATTATGTACTCGAGCAACTATAGTAAATAGGATGATATATATATAGAAGCCAAGGTATATGGTATATTACTTCTTAGAGGTGGTTACATGAACATTGTCTGTGCAGAGCTATTAAACATTTACAAGAATGTTAACTTCGTTGCAAATAAAGCCAATAGCTCCAGTTTAAAGCTTAAATTTGTATAACTATAACAGTACAAATCTTCCTAGAAATTTGGCTTGACAATAGAAAGATTCCATGAATATAAATATATGATAACCTGGTAATATGTATTTTCATGTATACAGTATATTTATATTATAATGCTTATATTATTATATTATCATGTTATGTACTAAAATAAAGCTTTAGCAATAGACAGTTGTGATATTCGCTATCCAAGAAAGCATATAGAATTATGGTATGCTCATTTCTTGTTTAGTATTTCAATTAGTTTTGTAATATTGTAACGAACATATTATCATAATACAACAATGTATGGAAATATATACTATATTAATGAACCAGAACAACTATAGTAAATAGTATGACAGAGATTATATGTCACATTACTTATTACAGATTGCATGGACACTGTATTCAATGTCTCTGCAGAGCTTTTAAGTATCATCTATTCTTAATACCAGAATGTTAACCTCATTAGCAAATACAGACAATAGCTCCAGTTTAAAACAGCTCAGTATATTAGGATCTTGGTTGATCTTGTCTATAGCTAACTCCACTGCACTCATAGTTAACATATCACACTCATTGAGATCTCTGTTTGAGTCTGGAGAACAAGGAAAGAATCCAAGGAAATAAAGAGGATGTTTGACAGCTTCAGAAGTACAATTGTGAAGTTCATATCCATCACAGAACACTACAACAAGCGATAGAACTGATAACAACCGTACAACCATTTTAATTTAATTAACATACTAGTCACACCTTAACAATATCCTCTTGACAAGGAAGTAGAATTTCCTCTTTATTTATACAACATTTTTTATAAAAATATAGACAACAATAAATATACATTCTGAACAATGATGTTTGTTGGAAACGGAATAAATAGTGCCATAATTGTTATTTACTAGAAAGGGAAGCTAAAGTTGTATTGATCTGCAATTAATAAAACATCATAATTATAAATATTACAATAGAAGATAAATCTAGAATACATAGTTAAAATCTCTAGCTGTATCAGTTTTCAGTAATCAAAGTACTTGTTAATCAGAATAATTTGAAAGTTGTTATATTATAAATGTTCTTAACACAAGATGATGTAGCAAATATACTCTAAATACAAAGAAAATGTGTATTGAGCAAGCTGCAATAATTAAATTGAGGTTAATTACATGCTGTAATATATATGTGTGTAATATATTCATAATTTACATCTCTTATATTTTCTACTCTGTATAGCAGCTACTGACAGACAACAAGAGATTACAATATTGCAGGAAGTGTTTAGGTCTGCAACTGACAGAGAAAGATAAAATGATCACTTAGTTAACAACAAAAAATACAAATGAGACCCAAAGTGGACAAAGAAATCATCAGACAATGAAGAGCCATCTGAGGTGGCAAGTAAGGTGTCAGTATAAGTTTAGTAAATTTAGTGATAAAGGTATATAACTCAACTATATTTTATTGGATACGTATGTGTGGGCCTGTTTACATGTTCATGTCCATAATATACTCCCACACAAAAACTGATGGAGATTTAAAGTATTTTTATGAATTGTATTTAATCAAGAATTAGTGAATATTAAGTGTGATTGTCAATCATGTTGACACAACTGCAAAAATATTTGTGTTATTAGATTGGACATGAATAGTTAATATCATATGCACCAAACAAATGTAAGAAATGCAATCAAAATTAAATAATACAATCACATAGATAACTATGACCTTAATATACTATATCTTAATTTATGTTCTCCCATCATTTCATATCATTCAAATTGTTATATTGACTCAGAAATCAACTAAGAGTTGAATGAAGTTTATTTATAGTCTCCTGGTTTTGGTTATTTTTTTATGGATCCCTTCACTTAATCACAATGTGATATTTGCTGTAGATCTTCTGACCTATTCCCTCTATTTATGACATTTGATATTGCATAATCTCTTTTATTTTTCAGTGATATAATGCACAGAGGTAAAGCATTTAAGTATATTACATAATTATAACCAAATTTGTGATTATTTTCCCTTTTTCATGGTAAGTAGTTTAAGTAATATAATAACAAAGTCAATCAGTGTAACTAGTCCAATGACTGGTAAGTTATAAAAATGTCAGATCAATATATTTTTAAACTGAAGATTCACGAAAATTATCAATCTTGTATAAGAAACTCTCATTAGTCATTTCATCAGATAAAGTAGCTTCAATCTGTATAAATGCGTGAATAATAAATAATCATTGATTTTCAGTACTAATAAACATAATACCTTTTTCAATGAGGATTTTAACTGCTCAATTTCTTCATATTTCTGTATCAATATGCTGTTGCTCTTCTCAGATAATGATTGAGTACTTTCTTTGTGTTTGGTCTGTCTCTTATCAATTAGAACAGCAACAAACTATATAAGGAACACAATTAAGTGACATATTTATCTTAAAGTAAACTATTATTTAAGTAGATTAATTCACTGTAAAAAATAAATAAGTTACTTTAACAACTAATTCATTGCCAGTTTACAACAGCGGATTATGAGGGAATCCAAAATTCTTGTTAAGTAATCATGACACTGTAATTTATTGCTTTGTAATAGTATAAAATATTATATATATTATATATTATATATGTAAACAATTACTCACTTTTGGAAAGTACAAGACTGGTAAGACAAATACAATTATAATAACAATTACGATAAGAATTGTCATAGTAGTTCTCTTATATTTATCCACATTAGTAGTGACACTATTTATTATAAGACTCCATATTGTGACTAGTGAGATGACAAATATAATCAATCCAATTATTAGAGAAGCTATTTCTCCTTCCTTTCTGAAAAAGGCTATAATGTTTGAGTTATGAAATGTCATTAACAGTAGAGGAATGAATAAAACTATACGATAGGTGTCTAATCCTGAATACCAGTAAAACGAGTACAGCCGTATACAGAATGTCTCTTCAACAAATGTTTTTGTTGAATAAGAGAGTTGCTACAATGAGAAACATAATTTTATGTAACAGAAATGGACAATACAAAGTCTTTATAATGATAAGATATAAATACTAATAAGCCGTTGCAAGATAAAGTAGATTAACTATAACTATAAATAAATATTGATGCAAATGCAAGTCAAATCTTAATTGTGATGTCCATCAGCAGTTAAAGCATGATGTATAATTTTAGTTGTTACACTTGTTTTGGCAAACAACAATAGAATAAAACAAATAAAACATAATTGTGTCCTTATACTATATGACTCAAATTATTGGAATTTTTAGCATATGTTGATTGCTATGAACACAAAGTTCATAATTTTTGTATGTAATGGAAAACGTACTATATTTGGACATTCAAATGGTAGTTTTACAGTAACCAAAGTGTATTGATCAATCACTGTTTGTATGACAAGAACAACAATAACTGGAAATAAGAGAAGGACTATCCAAATCAAGAGTACCCAATCAGACAGATATTTCTATGATAAAAGTTAGCGGTTGTAAATTTAATATCTGATGTAAGTAGAGTTACATACGAAAAGATAAAAGTTACTATTCAAACTACTACATTGTACAAAGTGTTGTTAACAACTTGTAACTCACTCTCATTTTAAGGTTAGGATTGTGAAATATATAGTAAATTCGCCACGTCTTTACAACAAAAGTGGCAAATAATATAGTCATTGAAATTTCAAGCAACCAAAAGGATATCTAAAGAGGTAAACACTATTGATTAGATAGTATCTGAAGAAAATAAGATACAAGTTACCAATTTATACTAGAACAATTCTATGTAATGAAAAACAGTCTACCTTATGATCTTATCACTTCTTACATAAATTTGTATCAGTATATATTGTAGATAGGTCTTGTTACTATACTAACCTCACAAAGTGAAGGAATGATGTCTGTATAATATTCCTTTTTTCCAAGATAGTCTACAATAATTTCAATTAATCCTGTAACACACAAACAGCAACATACAAGATTCAACACTATATTAAATTTAACAGAAGAAGCTTTAAAATGTCTAAATAATAGAATCAGAAACAGATAATTGAATTACTAGTATTATCATAACACTCACTTGTTATTTCTCATATAAAATGTTACTGGCAGCAAACTTAGACTTATTATAATAGTGACAAAGAAGAAGACAGTAAATATAATAAGAAACGTCACATAACTTGTGCTGATAAATGTACAAATATAGACTTCCTCTCTATCAGTAGGTTGATATCCACCTATAACATTATGTACAAAATAGTTAAACTTTTTACTACAGCATAGGGTTAATTTTTAACCTTTCCATGATACAGTGCAGTTATGTATAGTCTTTCCAATACTGTTATGAGAAAAAGATATATTGATCTCTCCACTTCCATTGGTAGTCAACCTTCCTAAACCACACTCTTCCATCCCTAAAGTATAATGAATATGGTATAATGAGTACTACTGATTTACCAATCCACTGAGTAAGTGAACCAAATCCATACTCATTTCTACTAAAAGAATTGTCCAACATATATTGACCCTAAACACAACAAAATATAATAACAATACAAAACAATAGATATCTGTATATGACTGTATGTGTGTGTGCGTGTGTTAGTTCTTCATGGGAGGTTATACACATAATATTTATCAAATTCCGATTTTTACTTACTGCAAGTCCATTATAAGGACTAACTGAATTCTCTAGACTATATTGAAGAATTTGACCAAGACGTGGATGATACTGTGGATTATCAATAACTGAGAAGATGCCATCATTCAAAAATTCATTCTCAATTTTAGTAAGACTAGCATTCCATGTCAGAGCTAAAGAAGTAGTAGCATCATATGCATTTAATAACTTAGAATGAATAATAAGAGATGAATACTCCTCCATTGTCATATTAGCTGAGATATTTAGTACCACATTATAGAATATTTCACTCAGAACATCATCTACCTCCTGTAGATATTAAATGTCAATAAAGTAAATGAACAGATAGTGAACTAACAGTTTTCATATTAATGTTAAAAGGAAAGGTATCCACAAATAGTGTAGAGTTAATAGCTTCCAATATCTGTTCATTAGTACAGTTTGAGGTAGTGTCATTCCCTTCCAAGTACCACCATTTAGTGTTATATATACCAGGTAGTATCCAAACATGATCAGCAGTAGTCAGCTTGAGATGGTATGCCTGCAAATTATATTGAAGCATTCAAAATCCATCAAAGTATATAGCTTTGACATACAATACAGAATAGTCCTCTAGCTTGCATGTCTTCAATTATAGGCAAAAATATTCTGATATCCAAGTGCTATGAAATATACCTTTATGACAGAAACGTACTCAGACTCCTTACTTTAGCTTCTTCTAATAAAGAACCTGGTGATGTTGTAAACGATCCTAAAAAGTGAACTGTCTCTGATTCATTAGTTCTCAATAAATTAGACAAATGATCAGCAATCTGAAATTATAATGTTAATACTAATAATAATAAGGAAAACTATTTATTATACATATTGTGGTTTTAAAACATATTTTAACATTGTTTCTTACCAAAACTGACTTTTCATTATTAGATGATAGTATAGCCACCTTTTTCCACCCAAAGTGTCTTAGTAGTTGTCTTCTCATTTTATTTATAAAATAATCAGTAGGTACTGTAGTATAGAAATAAGGATATCTACTAGTGTCCTCAAGTGATGGATCGGTCACTGAATACGATATCTAATGTGGGAATCATTCTTCATATTAAGATCAATCCAAAGTACCTGTAAAGTGTTTAGATATTCACCAAAGATATGAACAATGGGCTTTACAACATTTCCATCATAAGGACCTATTACTCCATGAATGGGATAATTATCGTATATTTGTTTAGTTATACGAAATGTCTCAACTATGTCCTAGATAAGTAAAAGAAATATTGTAATTAATTCAGTTAATACTTTGCTTAAGTGTTAATACAAAGTGAAGTCTACTGTGGTCAGTTTATCAGTTGTCAGCTATTTCATAGGCAAATTTATGGATATGATGGAATGGAGGAGTTATGATAACACTACCCTTAAAAGGCATGAGTGAATGTAATCTTATAACATAAAATTTATAAAACTATGGAAAGTATAAAACTACTTAAAATATAGGTGTGATAATAAAAGATTTGTCCATGTATATAAAACATGTTTACTAAGTTTAGTGTTCCATTAGTTTTGTAATATAGTCATACACACATTATCATAATAAAAAAAAGCTTGAAAGATGGATTATGTACTAAAGCAACTATAGTAAATATGATGATATATATATAAGGTATATGGTACATTACTTCTTAGAGGTGGTTACATGAACATTGTCTGTGCAGAGCTATTAAACATTTACAAGAATGTTAACTTCAATGCAAATAAAGCCAATAGCTCCAGTTTAAAGCTTAAATTTGTATAACTATAACAGTACAAATCTTCCTAGAAATTTGTCTTGACAATAGAAAGATTCCATGAATATAAATATATGATATACTGGTAATATGTATTTTCATGTATACAGTATATTTATATTATAATGCTTATATTACTATATTATCATGTTATGTTCAAAAATAAAGCTTTAGTAATGGACAGTTGTAATGTTCTCTATCCAAGAATCCATATAGAATTATGGTATGCTCATTTCCTGTTTAGTATTTCAATTAGTTTTGTAATATTGTAACGAACACATTATCATAATACAACAATGTATTGAAATATATACTATATTAATGAACCAAAACAACTATAGTAAATAGTATGACAGAGATTATATGCCACATTACTTATTATAGATTTTCTGGACACTGTATTCAATGTTTCTGCAGGGCTTTTAAGTATCATCTATTCTTAATATCAGAATGTTAACCTCATTAGAAAATACAGGCAATAGCTCCAACTTAAAACAGCTCAGTATGTTAGGATCTTGGTTGATCTTGTCTATAGCTAACTCCACTGCACTCATAGTTAACATATCACACTCATTGAGATCTTTGTTTGAGTCTGGAGAACAAGGAAAGAATCCAAGGAAATAAAGAGGATATTTGACAGCTTCTGAAGTACAATTGTGAAGTTCATATCCATCACAGAACACTACAACAAGCGATAGAACTGATAACAACCGTACAACCATTTTAATTTAATTAACACACTAGTCACACCTTAACAATATCCTCTTGACAAGGAAGTAGAATTTCCTCTTTATTTATACAACATTTTTTATAAAAATATAGACAACAATAAAATATACATTCTGAACAATGATGTTTGTTGTAAACGGAATAAATAGTGCCATAATTGTTATTTACTAGAAAGTGTAGCTAAAGTTGTATTGATCTGCAATTAAATAAAACATCATAATTATAAATATTACAATAGAAGATAAATCTAGAATACATAGTTAAAATCTCTAGCTATATCAGCAGCTACAGTATAGTTATATGAGCTAAAAGTTAAATTATTTGCCTATAGTTTTAGACCTACTTTTACTATTGATGACTTGAGTTTATTAATTTCATCACATTTCTGTAAGTAGGTTTCCCGTGTACATAATGCTTCTCTAACACTTGACTTATTTTTAGTTTTCTTATCTCTTGCAATGACTACAAACTGTATGTGAAATCATAGACAATATTATTAACTACTATTTTATATGTATACCTTTGGCAAGTACATTCCAACTAATAAAAATGTAGAAGTAACTCCTATTGAGCATGTCCAGAAAATAACACTGTATTCAAGACTTATCGAAGAAGTAAAAAGAAAATTTACAGTGAATAAAAACAGGAAAATAGCAAATGAGGTAATAACAATTATCAAACTTGACATTTCTCCTTCTTTCTTAAAATAAGATATTATTTTGGTGTTGTGCAGTGCCAATACTAATACTGCTATGAACAGAATGACTACATATGTATCTACTGCAAGATACCATAAACTGTTAAGTTTACTTGTACAATAATATTCTATCTTCCTTGAATTCTGCACATTCTGCAATAAAAGATGACAAATTAATACAAAAATTTATATAATAAAGTATATAGTGAGTTCGTGTTAACAATGACCTTTTTTGTTTTAACTACTATTTGTAACAAACTATAGGTACCATTTTCTGTTCATGTTGCATTACAAGTTTACAATTCAAATGGCAAAGCATTAATTAGCAAATATGAAAAATAAAAGCAAAATTACTGTTACTTAAAAAGGTCATGTTAGCACAAATACACTTAACAGACTCACTGCATCAGGACAATCATCTAATGTATATTGTAGTTCCATATAAAATGGCATGACAACCAACTTTGTGATAATAATAGCAGTTACAGGAACAGTCATGACAAATATTCCCAATAACAAAAATCCATCTGACAGATATTTCTAATGACAAAAGAAATATAATATCTAATTGTAATGCTTACTTATTATTAGAAAGTCATGTACTTAACAAAACATAAAAGATATATCTGTACATATACATTTTAATCTAACAACGTTTATTCTTACCCGGTTTCTGATTCTAGGATTATGAAAAATCCGATAAATTCGCCAATTTTTTACCAATAAAGCTGAAAAAAATAGTGTTATTGACCAATGCCATATACTATAACCTGCCTGTCAATGACAAAAATACATTAACAATATGATTATATTAAACATAACATACATCACAAAGACGAGAAACTGTTTTCCCATAATTTCCTGTGATTCCCAAATAATAAATACCCAGTAGTAGCAAGCCACCAACAAACGTACCACAGCATGACAAATTAAGAATAATATTGAATTTTGGAGAAGTAGCTTTGATATGTCTGTATATACATTATATATTATGTAAGTATGTGTATATATATATATATATATTGTGTGTGTGTGTGTATAGTATTAATGAACTAACTTATTCTCTTTCCAAATAAATGTAATAACTAAGATGACAAGACCAGCACTGATACCAACTACATACCATATACCCATTATGACCATAGTTACTACAAAACCTGTCCTCATAAATGAGCAAGTGTAAGGGCTACCATCACTAGGTAGATATGTGCCTATAATAACACATAGATAGTCAAAGTTGTCCATTAACTATCAGATATTAATGCTAATTAATGTTTAGCATTAGCATCTCAAACTTGCCTTTCCATGAATCATTACAACAGTTAGTGTTGTTTTTACAGATAATTTGAGACTCTTTTGATAATTGAAAAGCTTTCACAATACATTCTTTCTTTCCTTTGACAAAAATAAGTTTATAATGCTAAAAATGAACAATTTACCAGTCAATTGTGTTATTAAGGCTTGACTAAAATTAACTCTACTATCAGAATTAAGAAATGTTTTCAAACCCTATAATGTAAATTGTAAACAGAGTAAATTATTGTCAAATAAAACTAAATGATAAAAGTCAGACTATAAGACTTTAGTAGATATTAGTACTTACTGAAAGTCCATTATAAGGACTAACTGAATTCTTTAGACTATCTTGAAGAATTTGACCAAGACATGGATGATACTGTGGATTATCAATAATTGAGAAGATGTCATCATTTGAAAATTCATTCTCAATTTTAGTAAGACTAGCATTCTATGTCAGAGCTAAAGCAGTAGTAGCATCATATGCATTTAATAATTTAGAATGAATAATAAGAGATGAATACTCCTCCATTGTCATATTAGCTGAGATATTTACCACCACATTATAGAATATTTCACTCAGAACATCATCTACCTCCTGTAGATATTAAATGTCAATAAAGTAAATGAACAGATAGTGAACTAACAGTTTTCATATTAATGTTAAAAGGAAAGGTATCCACAAATAGTATAGAGTTAATAGCTTCCAATATCTGTTCATTAGTACAGTTTGAGGTAGTGTCATTCCCTTCCAAGTACCACCATTTAGTGTTATATATACCAGGTAGTATCCAAACATGATCAGCAGTAGTTAACTTCAAATGGTATGCCTACACAAATAAACTGACTTTAAACTGATGAGTTCGTAAAGCTATCAAAGAGGTTTTCTTGAGTAAAGAAACTCAGAAGCTAAGACATATAGCTTAATTTAGTGAGATTTTGTATTTATTAGCAAGCAATTTACATTATAGATATATTAGTTATACAAGAAATATACGTAAAGTGAATTGTGTAGAATGTTGAAGATAAGTTAAAAAACATTAATGTCAAATAGAGTATGATGTGCACTTGTCCAAAGTTATATTAAAACTTATTGTAGAATGAAGGGATTGTTTAAAAGAGTAGGAGAAGACAAGATTTAGGAGTTGAGTCACATAGCATATATGATATTTGAGTAGCAAAGTCAATTTGGAATTGTTCAATATAGTCCAATTAAAACCCTATTCTCTTTTCAACTACTTAAACATGGATTAGTATTGTTTTATTACATGCACATACTCCAATTTTGTTTAAGTACAATAAACATGAGTATACTGTAGGTAGTAGAAATATAGTATATAAATACTGTAGCCACCAACTAAATGTCTATAAATCATATGTAATACCAGAGACTACTTTTTGTCAATTTTTATTGCTGGCTATATGTTCTTTATGGAGAGTACACTAAAGTCTAGATTTGGCTTCTAGTTTTTTATTGGACTACAAACTACAAAGATTATGTTAATTTTTGTTTAAGTATTAGCCTCCAGAATGAATGCAGGGGAATTGTTACATGAAGTAATGTTTTACAATGAACTTTCCTTGCTTGGCTTTACACAACAAGTAGTGTCTGCTTATAGTCCAATATATTAAAGACAATGGAGTATATTGAAAAGTAAAGATACCCCCATGGTAGTAAAGTCAAATTCAAATACTTTGCAATGGATCTTTCATGACAAATGAAATGTTTGACATGTCTACCAATTGTCTGTTGGCTACAATACATAGCAACACATGTTTTTTTAATCTACTTAAACAAATTGGAATAAATGTTATACTTTGATGAAACTAGAATAATTCTTGATTATTCAAAATGACACATTATGTTTTAGTCATTGAAATGATGGTTAACTTACAACACAAAATACACTTCTAGCATGGGATTCTCCAAAAAGAGCCAAAAATACTCGAACATCATTTAACTAAAAAATATAAAGATAGTATAACATCTTATAATTGTACATATGTTGTGAAAATATATTTATTGAACAGTAACAAGAGTGTTTATTATCTATAGCAAAAAGTGTTTTTTAAAATTTACTCACTTTTGCATTATTTAGAATTTTTTCTGGTGATTTTTTGAAAGAGCCAAGATCAAAAACTGTCATGTTCTTATTGTTACTTTTCAGATAATTTGATAGTAGCTCAATAACCTAAGTAAACATAAGACACAATAATTACTGTATTAATTAATAGTATAAATATCTATTAAAGTTTCACATAAACCAAGATATTTGAAGATTTTTGAAAAGAACATTGGTATTTTCTTTTTTTGAATTTCATTAACAAAATTTGACAGTAACAAAATTTTATTTCTTAAATACAAACATCAATTCAAAACATTTAATTTTTAAGTGTCATATCAATGTGGTCTGCCCAATAAAATCCTCTAAGTAAGTGTAATATATTCCATACAATACATTTATAGTACAATTTAGAATACACACACTAAATTATTATTATAACATCTTACTAGACAGTACTTACTGATACATGGTATTCATCCTCTACTGAAAATATGCCTACTCTTCTCCAACCAAAGTGTTCTAACAAGTCTTGTCTCACTTTATTTATAATGTAATCATCAGGTACTGTAGTATAGAAATGAGGATATCTACTAGTGTCTTCAAGTGATGGATCAGTCAATGAATATGATATCTAATGAAAATGAAATATAACTGAGATAATTGTTACAATGCTAATTATAGTTGCAAAATTACAGCAACTTAAAGTTGTACCTGTAAAATGTTTAATTTTCTACAAAGATAAGCAATGATTTTTGCATTGCTAGCATGATAAGGACCAAGAACTCCATGTAAATGATCTTGAGTATATCTCCTTGCAATTGCTGGTATTTCATATAGCTTAGTTGAATCCTAAGAAAATGACCATTAATTTTGTAATCTCTAACAAACTGACAAATGTGTTTTTATTATAATTTCACATAAATAACGAATATCTTTGATGTGACCAAGTATTGAAAACAAATTTTGTGTGTAATTAATATCAGTTGCATTTATTGGCTAAGTCTCATCCAATGTTTACTTAAAATGTGTATAGCTGTATTGACAAATGAAAAGGTATTATTCTAAACAATAAACTAAGTTAACTATAGCCAATAATTGATGTGTTTGTACTTTATTGTACAAACATGAGATCATACATGTATAAATAACATAACCTCTAAAATTAATCTACAAAAGGATTGTGTATGTGCAACATAAGCACTATTGTGTTTAGTGCCAATGTCATCAATGTACTTTATTCTAACTTATTTAATTCCCTCGACCTTAAAACAGATATTAATTGTAATCTAACCTGGATTGGATCATTAGTGAATACAGGCAAAAGCTCCAGTTTAAAACAGCTCAGTATATTGGGATCCTGGTTGATTTTGTCTATAGCTAACTCCACTGCACTCAGTGTTAACATATCACACTCATTGAGGTCTCTCTTTGAGTCTGGAGAACAAGGAAAGAACCCAAGGAATTGAAGAGGATGTTTAACATCTTCTGAAGTACAGTTATACAAACTATGGTGAAGAGCACTCCCTCTTAAGAACATCATCATTATCATAAATAAAGAAAGAAACATATTTACTTTCAACTATTTGATACTAGCACTAGTCCAGATGCTTAAATGTTGTCTACATATATAGACTTGAAAGGCGCCTCCCACAAAATCTCGGAAGTAAACGTCATAATTTTGAAATTAATATGAAATTAATACTAATCTCCAGATCATAAACACTAAAACTTAATCCTAAATGTATTAATAAAATTTCTCATTAAACTATAGCCCTTTTTTGCCGGCTACCTATAGACGCTTCCTTAGTTTATAATCATACTCTTTGCTTCATAATAATTTATATTATATAACTAGCCAATTGACAAGCATTATAACTGCTTCAGCACTACAGACAGAGAGTTATTGCTAAATTTTAGATAAGCTTCTCACACACAAGGTGTCTGTTATGTGGATATTATCACCTATAATTATTGTAACTAATCTATTAAAGCTGCACATATGACAACATAATATAAATGAATCTTAACGTCATATGTCATTGTGGTATTAATAGTGACAGATTTACCATGTATGTGTACAATATAAGACTATACATCATCATAATATTATACACTAATTTACAATGATTTGAGCTCATAGTTGAATATTGGAATTAAATATCACACATATACATATACTATCCACATATTATTACAGCATATTAAATTAAAATAATACGCAAAGAAATAATTTATAACTGTACAAAGTAAACAAGCAATTATTGTACAATGATTACAAAACAATCTATTAAGCAATTCACACTTTGTCACTGCTTTGCAATAACTGATTTTTCATTATTAGCAACATTACCAGCAAGTGAAGCCTGCACTAATTCAATCTATATAATAAAAATAAATGTTGTAATTATGTACTTGTTCATATAACAAACTAATAGCATATAGTGACATCAGGAATATAAAGAAACAATCACGATACATGTATAACAAACATTTTAGATTCAGTATGCTTGTTGTGCACATAACTGAATGAAAAAAAGAAACTTACTTTAAATAGTACTGATTTCAATTTTTCTATTTCATCACATTTGTTTAAGTAAATTTGTTTTGTCAGTAATGCTGCCTTTTGTTTGGCTTTAATTTTGTCCTTAGCAATGGCTAGAAACTGAAATAGATATTACATAGTATATTGCAATGTAGTTGAACAGATGATTTTACCTTTGGTACATACATAGCAACTAATAAGAATGTAGCAATAACAGCTAATGAGCTTGCATAAAAAATAATGCTATATTCAAGGCTGATTGAAGTCTGAGAAAAGTAAAAGTTTATAGTAAACGAACACAGCAAAAGAAAAAATGTGCCAAATACAATTATCAGACTAGACTGCTCTCCCTCTTTCTTAAAGTAGGAAATGACTTTCAGGTTATTTAGTGCCAGAAGTAGTATTGCTAGAAACAACATTACTAAATAAATATCTCCTGCTGCAAACCATAAAATCTTGTATTGATTAGCACAATAATATTCTACTTTCCTTGTGTCCTGTACATTCTATGTTATAAACAACAAATTATACAAAGATATAATATATTTTATCAACAAAACTCACTATATTTGGACAATCATCTTCAATGTCAAAAGATAGTGCAAAGAAAGGTCTGTAAATTAATTTGGTGATAATAACAGCAATTGGAGGAAATATAAAAATGAGTAACCCTAATAATAACATCCGATCTGAGAGATATTTCTGGAAACAAAGAAAAATTAATTGCTACCACGAATCATCATTAAAGTTTGTGTACTTAACAAATTCTAATTCTAGCTATGATCATGCATAAAAGCTTACTCTGTTTTTGATTTTGGGATTATGAAAAATCCGATATAATCGCCAATTTTTTACCAACAAAGTAGAAAAAAATAACGTAGTAGATATATACCATATGGTATAAAATGCCTGTATATCAATGACAAAAAATATTTCTATAGAAGAGCAATGTCTGGTGTATATTACATACATCACAAAGATGAGCTGTTGTTTTTTCATTATTTTCCTTAATTCCCAGATAGAAAAGTGCCAGTAAAATCAAACCACTTACAAACATACCACAGATCGATAAATTAAGAATAATATTGAATTTTGGTGATGTAGCTTTGACATGTCTAAAAATACAAACTCACAACATAATTATCGTAGCATACAATTTCTCATTTTTAACTAACTTGTTCCCTTTAAACATACACAACACTACTAATAGAACAAGACCAGCAAATATACCAACTATATACCATATAGTCATCAAGACTATAGTAACCAAGAAGCCAGTTCGTACAAATGAGCAGCTGCGAAGGTAACCATCAACAGGTAAATATCCACCTAGAAAGTAAACATTTTTATATTGTAATCATAACAAAATATGCCTTATACATAATACAATAGGCTTAGTTATGTAGTTGTGTAAATGCTTATAAAAAGTACAGCTAATTAGTGTATTTTACTAGATATAAGTATAACATACTTGTATACTTAATACAAAAAAAGTCATTTGTTGACTAAAGATCACGTTAAACAAACATTGAAACTAATAATGTTTTCTCATTCTTCTATAAATGCTGATTCTTAATACATCAAATTGACATTGTCTACTAAGGTGATCACTTGGTAACACGAAAACAAAAACAGCATGGGAAAAATGTCTCTAATTCAGTGTCATTTATAAGACATTACATAGCACATGAGACATTGTTAACCTCGCTGTGTGTGGGCGCAAAGCGAGGGTACTGTAGTCTGTCAGTGTGTGTTAGTGTGTGTCTGCAATGCCTGTTACCTTTGAACTACTATAACTTGGCAAGCGAAGCCTTAGGAGCTACTAAAGTTCAGCAATGAATAGAAAACATGTGGACTTTACAACAGTAGTATCAAGAACATCGTCAAGGAAAACAAAAGCTTAAAACTCGCAAAAGAATTTTCAGGCTGCACAATCAAAGTGCCGTTTCTCGAAAAGTAAAAAAACTTAATGTAGAGATTTTTTAGTATGCTGTAGAGAATCTTAGATGAATACGGATCAGCAAAACAGAAGGCCGTTGGTCGAAGTAATCGTTAGAAAAGTTCTGAAAAGTGTTTTGTGGACTTGGAGCAAAGTAACGCATTCAGCAAACGTCTCAAAGCACTGGAAAAACTGCTACTAATAGATAATATATTGATTTATATTTGTATTACGGGACGTTTCCAAAGAATGCTTCATTTTCAAGTTACAATAATTTTTGTATATGAAGTATTGAAGCTTTTTAAAGCGTCATGTAAAGGCTCAGAGAAACGTTCATCACGAACCTAGCACTTAATCTTGCTTGGCAATTGAATGATACTATTACTTACTCATTATCAACTTCACAGACATGTCAATCAGAGTGCAAGGTACCCAGTAAACGACAAAGCTTTTTTTCCCTTTGATTGAAGAGAAATGCTGAGTCATCAAACAACAGTTTGTAATGTGCATTACGTGACCATCAATAATTTGAATATTAATAAATTTTTTGTAATGCTACCTAGTAACATCATAGCTGGGCCTAAGCTGGCATAGCATTTACAAATAACTTAGAAACTGCAGCGAGGTTCGGCACTTTAGTGCCTTTCATTGGTATATGTAACATACCCTTCCATGAAGCATCACAGCAATGAGTATTATTTTCACAGATATAGGAGACAGCTAAAGACTCCTGTATTGTTTGGAATGTTCTTAAAATACATTCTCTTTTTCCTTTAACAATAAAATAATGATATCAATAAATATTCAATTAAAACTTGCCTGTGAGTTGGGTCACTATCCCTTGATTATAATGACTTCTATCATAGCGATGGAAGTTTTTCATACCCTAATGCAATAGAGTAATGTAAACACAAAACAGATGCAGAGTACAAGACACAAATACTTACTGCAAGTCCATTATAAGGACTAACTGAATTCTCTAGACTATCTTGAAGAATTTGACCAAGACGTGGATGATACTGTGGATTATCAATAACTGAGAAGATGTCATCATTTAAAAATTCATTCTTAATTTTAGTAAGACTAGCATTCCATGTCAGAGCTAAAGCAGTAGTAGCATCATATGCATTTAATAACTTAGAATGAATAATAAGAGATAAATACTCCTCCATTGTCATATTAGCTGAGATATTTAGTACCACATTATAGAATATTTCACTTAGAACATCATCTACCTCCTGTAGATATTAAATGTCAATAAAGTAAATGAACAGATAGTGAACTAACAGTTTTCATATTAATGTTAAAAGGAAAGGTATCCACAAATAGTGTAGAGTTAATAGCTTCTAAAATCTGTTCATTAGTACAGTTTGAGGTAGTGTCATTCCCTTCCAAGTACCACCATTTAGTGTTATATATACCAGGTAGTATCCAAACTTGATCAGCAGTAGTTAGCTTGAGATGGTATGCCTATGTCAAAACATATATATTAAACCAGTTAGCTATAATCCTATAATAATAGATCTTTACATGATGACTTACAGCACAAAAGACAGTTCTTGCATGTGACTCTCCAAGAATTGGTAAAAATACCCGAACATCATTTAACTAAACATTGTAAAAAAAATTGTAGCATGTTAATATATAATTGTCTGTGATTAAATAATGTGTGCATGAGAACAAATCGAGTACATAGTCACATTAGTGTAAACTATATAAGCAATGTCACGATTTACTTACTTTAGCACAATTTAGAATCTTTTCTGGTGATTTACTGAAAGAGCCAAGATCAAAAACTGTCATATGGCTATCATCATTACGCAAGAAACTTGATATAAACTCACTAACCTAAGACAATGATATTGATTGAGTACATAGCCATATATGAATATGAGGTTCAAAATAATTCAGAAAAATATGTACAGTTTTGGTGTTATTAGAATTGTACTTTGTAAATAAGCATCCAATAACAAGTCTATATTTGTTAATTCTTGTTAAAATTGTCATAAAATTAAAGCTACTCATTTAATAAACACTCAATTTAGATGTAATATTCAAAATACACTTTTAGTATTAAATATTACTCACTGATACATGGTATTCATCATCTACTGAAAATACGCCCACTCTTTTCCAACCAAAACGCTCTAACAAGTCTTGTCTCACTTTATTTATAAAGTGATCATCAGGTACTGTAGTATAGAAATAAGGATATCTACTGGTGTCTTTGAGTGATGGATCAGTCACTGAATATGATATCTACATGTGTAATAAAGTCATATCTGATTTAAATGGTTTATTAATAACTTCATTCTTTAGCAAACACTCTATGTAATATTTTAAATAACCATATCAACTATAGTACACTAAACAACTATTAATTTTAACAATTATACCTGTAAGATATTCAATCTCCCTAATATGAAGGCAATGTTTTTGGTTATACTGGCATGATTAGAACCAAGAACTCCATGAATAGAATGCTCAGCATATCTTATAGCTATTACTTCACTGATATCCTACATAGAGATAACCATTAAAATAAATTACAAAGAAGCAAGTTGCTAGTTATACAATTAAAAAAAAAATATTTTGCTCTAAAAAAACTGTCGTATCATAAAATCACTTTAATAGATGAAATCACTATTCATACTTCATGAATATTTATTTCAATGAAAGATTAGATACACTTCATGAAGTAAGTGCAAGGAATGATCACAAAAGCATACTGAAGCCATTTATGTTATTATTATGTATAGAATAATGTTAACAACCTATGTGTGTTCAATAAGGATTTAAAATGTTTTGTTTGCACTATGTAAACAACCACCATACTATGTAAACATACAGAATGTATGTCATATATATATATAATAAATGATACATTTTTAATAGCATAGACATAACTTATGTATAAATGCTTTGAGAACAGAATAATAGCAAGTGCTACCATAGAAATAGTCTAAATAGTACATTAAAACTGATACATTCAATACAAGTATAGGTATGCCTGATATAGCTTTCACTATAAAAAAAGAAGAATCACTTATAACTATGCTACAGAAAATACTCTCTAATACTCTGTGATACTAGATTAACCAAAATATATTGTTAGTGAACATGCATACTCTGCTAACCTGTATAGGATCATTAGTGAATACAGGCAACAGCTCCAGTTTAAAACAGCTAAGTATGTTAGGATTTTGGTTAATCTTGTCTATAGCTAACTCCACTGCACTCATTGTTAACATATCACACTCATTGAGATCTCTATTTGAGTCTGAAGAACAAGGAAAGAACCCGAGGAAACGAAGAGAATGTTTAACGTCTTCAGAAGTACAGTTATACAGAAAACGTTGAGGATAGCTGTCCCCTAATAGGGACAAGAGCATCGCTAAGCCTATACACAAAGAAAAAATCGTCTTCATCTTTAGTTGTTCACTTGTAAACGAGGGGAGTGGCTGCTTATATACACTAATAGGAGGTCTTTCAATTTCCTGCTAGAGTGACTCACGTGTATGTGTATTATTTATAAGGCGCCCGCCTTGACCACCAGGCTAGCCGACATGACCTTTATTCTTCTTACTTCATCACCAACAAGTATTTCCTCCAAACAGGTTTTTAAAAACTCTGCACTAACTACTGCATTGGTTTATATGACAGCTATATACATTATCCTGTTTGTTTCAGTAGATTGCATAAGTTTTACCCTGTCATTTGGATTAATATCTGTAATATCTATGGATTTAATTAGGTGAATCGTCTATTCAATAACAAAGGTATGCCAGCTACCTGATCTAATCTAGCAATCCTTAAAGTCAGGTGCTTCTTTGTGTAACTTGACTGATGATGTAACAACTTGTCCTATAATGACATCATTATATGTCATTTCATTATGATGTCATCATAGTCAAGCTACAACAAGAACCACCCTTAATGTCTCTTAAGGAATACTAAGATAGGTGCTTAGAGTATTTATATTTAGAGTAGTTTTATTATATATGTAATGGCATAGACAAGACCAGAGGCTTGTGTTAGGAAGTCTTTGATGACAAAGACATAGTAACATCTGGTCCCATATTTAATGAAGTAATCACAGATCAATTATATAATAGCAGAGATAGCCACAATTGTTCGTTAGAATGACATTCCAGTCAAAATATTTGCCATATTTCTCACAAAACATATCAGTCTCTTAAAAAAATTTGAGTGTGTTTATCACAGTAATCTAATCTTTACAAGTACACAATGGTCAAAGGAAGTCATCACCTAAGTTAAGAAATGCTGATTGTGTTGCTTATTAAGCTTGTATACCAATATTTAAATATTAATTCAGCTTTTACAATATTCTATACAATAAATTCAAATTATGATGCAGACAGACTACTAACTAGGAAAGGAAATTTAGTTCTCATTGGATATCTTGTAACTTAATACTAGAACAAGAACAAGAAATTATATATTAGTTAAATAGGCACTAATTGTCTATTTTAATGTATGGCTACATTTAATATACATATTATTTATACTATACTGGCCACTTTACTCATTAAAGAAATAGAATTTAGTCAACACAGTATGTTTATAACAGAGTAAAATGAAATTTAGTCAAATGAATTAATGAAACAAATACTTAGCAAGTTTTAGCCAACATTTGGTTTTTTACTAAATTAGAACTTATTCAATGTTACTGTTTCTAAAGCATAAATAAATATAACATTTTCACAGAAATAATTCCAATTGTGGCAGTCGTATATCACCACTAATAATAACTGTAATAAGTGATTGCACTAAAGCATTTAAAAATTAATTTAATATGTCTGGATTCTCTCTTATATGACAGTCAGTGATATCTATCTCTGATGTATTGTTTTTGTTATCTGGATTACCAGAAAGTATAGACAACTTTGCCTCAATCTATATGACATAAATATACCATTGTCAGACCATGAGCTAAACAGTAACTTCAATTATCATGTTTTTTATCTTTACATAATTAGAGACTCACTTTTAATAATGATGATTTCAACTCATTTATTTTGTTACATTGTTGTATGTAATTATCATGTGTTATAGGTCCTCCAGAATTTACTTTTTTATCTTTTGACATAGTTACAAACTGTATAGAAAATCATTTATCACACTACATACATGTGACTGTATATTATTACCTTTGGCACATACAAAGCAGTTAATAAGAATGTTGGAATAAAAGCAACAGGGCATGCATAGACAATAAATATATCTTCAAGACTTACTGAAGAATTAGAGAACATGTTCAACAAGTACATACACAGTAGAAGCAAAAATGAGATAAAAATAATTATCAAACTTGACAGTTCTCCCTCTTTCTTGATATGAGAAATGATTTTACGGTTGTGCATTGCCAATACAAGTATTGCAATGAACAGTATTAGCAGATATGTATCTAGTGTCAGTAGCCATAACATCTTAAATTCATTAGTACAATAATATTCTATCTTCATTGAATTCTTGACATCCTTACAAAAGAGGAATAAAAAGTTGCAAGATTTTGTTTGTAAGAAATTAATCTTTTGTGTTCTTTTTTTCAATTTTAACATATTTACTTTAGTGAATTGATGGGTTAACAGACATATTAGTTTGGGTTACTTCCACTTGTACAAATGACTGACTTTATTAAAATAGCTAAGTGACCATGACATATTGATTGTGTGAAACAATGATTCCCATTATAAGTGTATTGAATAAGGTAGCTGAAGTTATTTTAACAAAATAAAAGGTATAAAACTGATACTACTGATTTGTTTTGGAGTCATTGGTTATCATCTAATATGACAGCAAGGCAAATTGTATTCTTTAAGAAGAGCAACCCAAAAAGCATGGTATTACAGTTGATTGGGTTAGACAGACAGAGATCATACTTTAGTGATAATGTAGACAAAATTACATTACCAATACTCACTGTATTTGGACAACTATCTTCAGTATAAAAAGATAGGACATAAAATGGTCTATGAGTCAACTTTGTGATAATAACTACAATTACAGGAGATGTAATAACAGCTATCCCTAACAACAAGATCCAATCTGAAAGATATTTCTATAATGAAATACATATAACATCAAAATTATTCTTGTAAACTCTACAATTAAAAGAATTCATATTTACCCTGTTTCTGATTCTTGGATTATGAAAAATGCGATATATTCTCCAATTTTTTACTAACAAAGTAGAAAAGAATAATACAAGGGATCCATACCATATGGTATAAGATATCTGTCAAAGAAAGGCAAGTTGCAAACAACAGAAAACCATTTGAACAATACTTACATCACAAAGACGAGCAATAGGTTTTTCATAATTTCCCTTGACTCCCAAATAAAAAAAAACCAGTATTAGTAAACCAGTTAAGAACATGCCACAGCATGACAAGTGAAGAAGAATGTTGAATTTTGGAGATGTAGCTTTAATGTGCCTGCAAATAAATACAAGTTATCATATAATCCTGCATGGGGTTTTACGCAGGAGTAAGAGTTCAAATTCATTAGTTATATGTCTATTAGTTGGCAGGTTTTTAGTTCATAATACAGTACCTTAATAATCTAATTACACATTGTTATAACTAGATAATTTGTCTTAGTGATATACAGTCTTCAAGTTAACAGAAATTAACATAAACAGCAAATTTTATGATTTATAGAAGAAAAAACATTTATTTAATGAACTAACTTGTTCTCTTTCCACATAAATGTAACTACTAACAGAACAACATCAGCAATAATACCAACTATATACCATATACCCATTACGACCATAGTCACCATAAAACCAGGTGTTACAAATGAGCAGTTATAAGGGCTACCATCAGTAGGTAAATATCCACCTATATAGTACAATATAATTGTAGTAATTTATAATGACATGTTTCATTGAGAAATGATAAAAAATAATAAATGTCTTATATAAGTATACACTTTTATATGATTTATGAACCTATGTTGTCAATAAATCTATTGTTTGTGTAAGTGTTAACAAAATAAAGCACTCTAAGTGATCATTTTAAGATCATTCAAGGATTAGTTTTAACAATTAAAAAACTTTTTTGGATTTGTCCATCCTAACAACTATTAGCTATGTATTAATTCTACCAATTTTATATACACACCTTTCCATGAATTATCACAGCATTCAGTGATGTTTCTACAAATATTGTTGACTACTTCTGGCTCTCTTAATGATTGAAACTTCTCCAAAACACATTCTTTTTTTCCTTAAATAAATTTGTCAATCCATGTTAATGACACTAAATACCTTACTTGATAATTGTGTCACTAAATATAGACTGTGATTACTTCTATCAGAATGATGAAACTCATGTATTCCCTAACACAAAAAGAGTCAATTATACTTTATTGATAAAAGACTATATGAAGTCAAATGACAGCGCTTACTGCAAGTCCATTATAAGGACTAACTGAATTCTCTAGACTATCTTGAAGAATTTGACCAAGACGTGTATGATACTGTGGATTATCAATAACTGAGAAGATGTCATTATTCAAAAGTTTATTCTCAATTTTAGTAAGACTAGCATTCCATGTCAGAGCTAAAGCAGTAGTAGCATCATATGCATTTAATAATTTAGAATGAATAATAAGAGATGAATACTCCTCCATTGTTATATTAGCTGAGATATTTACTACCACATTATAGAATATTTCACTCAGAACATCATCTACCTCCTGTAGATATTAAATGTCAATAAAGTAAATGAACAGATAGTGAACTAACAGTTTTCATATTAATGTTAAAAGGAAAGGTATCCACAAATAGTGTAGAGTTAATAGCTTTTAATATCTGTTCATTAGTACAGTTTGAGGTAGTGTCATTCCCTTCCAAGTACCACCATTTAGTGTTATATATACCAGGTAGTATCCAAACATGATCAGCAGTAGTTAGCTTCAAATGGTATGCCTACACAAGTAAATTACATTAACCTTACATTTAATTACTTGTACTATAGTAATAAAAATAGAAATTACTAAAATCAGATCATGTTAAATCACATAACACATAATACTGTTAGACATAATTTTACATGTATTAACTTACAACACAAAAAACACTTCTAGCATGTGACTCTCCAATAATAGGTAAAAACACTCGAACATCATTTAACTAAATGTACTGAAAATGGTAAATTGTAACAATAAATCACACACTTTTGCATCTTCCAAAACTTCTTCAGGTAATATATTAAAAGAACCAAGATCAAATACTGTCATGTTGCTGTTGTTACTTATCAATAAATTTGACAAATGTTCAGCTACCTATATTATAAAATGACAGAAATAATGGACTATGTACATGTATGGTTATACATGTACATAGTACATTAATCAACCTTTCTATTTTCTTTCCTTATGTGTATTCCTTTTCATTAGTTTTAAAGCAATTTAAGCTTTATAATTTGACATCATGAATCTTACATTTAATTTTTTTGCCTTCTTTTCTCTTGCTTATAGGTTATATATATACTCATAATTATTCTTTGTTAAAACATTATCATGTTATATAGGAATAATAACTAGTAGTCACACAGCATTTACTACAATGTACTTTCCATGTAAAGATATTAAGTATTTAATACTCACTAATTATGTTACATCACTTTCGGGTAGATTGTTGTACTATCTTGTCATACTTTACTATATAAATCAACGTTATTCTTCCTGTAACCATAGCTCTTATAGTATAGTACCGTTTGTTCTTTTTATGCATATACCAATTGAAAATTTGAAGTGTGAACAGTGTTAGCTAGAGTTCAAGTATCTACTTGTTTCCAGAAAAAATAGGACATTTCTGTTAACAAAAGACCACAAAGGTTACTTGTACATCTTTTGAGAGCCTATTGCTTTATTATTAGTTTGTAAGTATAAATTAGTTTGTAACTATAAATAGTATCATTGTAGCTTAACTCTGCACTAATTGAATGAGTTTATAATGTACCCTTATAATGAAAAATAGATGACACACTAGTTAAAACATTAATCATAAACCCATAGTCTCTCAAAAGATACTACAATAAACCTTTGTGGCCCGTTATTAACAGAAATGACATATTTTTGTGACCAAAAGCAAAATCCAGTTAATTGTTATGTACTTCTAAATTTCGATTGGTACTATTTAAATAACAGAACGATTGAGCTTTTCCCAATCGACTCAATAGTAAAGTATGACAAGATGGCACAGGAATGTAGCCCGGAAGTGACGTCAAGCTTAATATTATTGGTGAGTATTAAATACTTTAGTCCTTTAAATGAAAAAGCTATTTAAAAACCAAATAGTGCAAACATTGGGAATAATTAATCTTTTTAGAATTTCTAATGTGCACATATGACAAAATGTTAACAGAATTGACATTTACGTTTGTTAACTCATTATAATAATTGGTAATTATTTGGATTATTGTTTAGATTACATTTGACAACTATTTTTACTTACTTATTTTATAAGATGAATATGCAGTTTTGATATTATATTAATACAGTCAATAATGTGATGACCTTACTGTTATGTAACTACCAGTAAGTTACAAATGCTTTGTTGAAATCTTTCCATTTCACACATATGGCTTCAATTATACTGACAAGATTACTTTTTGGCTTCTTGACTGGCTTTAATGTATTGGATTATACTAGTTTTAGTTGTACATTCTATTGATGAATCTATGGTAACCAAGACTTGGTTGAAATGACATAATGCTTGATGTATATTATTAAATAAAATAAATGAAAATGATGTTTATATCTAACATGACTATCAGTAACAAACCTCAGGTTAATATCATATCAAAGTTTATTTCATGAAGAAGATTAGTTATAATCCTAAAAATGACTTCTTTCTTGAGGTAATATGAAACTAAAAATAGATTGGTTGATTCAACTATGTCACATGCTACATGCTGATAAATAAACGATACAAATTAAGTAAAAAATGAGATAAGAGACTATACATGTCCATTACATTGTCTTACATGTACACAATGTACCCAATCTAATAAAACCTTATAAGTTAAACTTAATGCTCTATATATACTTATATTCAATATATCAATCTTATTACTCACTGATACATGGTATTCATCCTCTACTGAAAATATGCCCACTCTTCTCCAACCAAAGTGTTCTAACAAGTCTTGTCTCATTTTATTTACAAAGTGATCATCAGGTACTGTAGTATAGAAATAAGGATATCTACTAGTGTCTTCAAGTGATGGATCAGTCACTGAATATGATATCTAATAAAATAAATATTTACTCATAATATGTGACCAAATTTGCAAAAAGGGACCACTTCTGTCAAAATATTTGTGACTTGATTTGTGAGAAAACCACTGTTAAAACATATCAAAAAACAGTTTTGCATACTTATAGAACAGTTATGCATATATAGCAACTGTATGTATATAAAACTGTTTTTGATATGTTTTAGCAGTTGATTTTTTCACAAATCAGGTCATAAATGTTTTGACACAAATGGTCCCTTTTTGCAGATCAGGTCACATATAGATAGTGCTTATTTATAATGAGAACCATTAATGCTATTTATAGCACTATATCTTCATATATAAACTGCCATGTGTGTTTAATGATAATAAGTATATAGTTATTGTCACTTCTAATTCTTGTACATGAATACAAAAACTAAATTATAATAGCTACACATAATAATTATTATTCAAAACAATTTTTACAACTGCATACATGTGTGGAATACATCACATGAGAATGGTTAAATAGCAATGTATCTTAACATGATAAAAACTAAACAATAATAACATCATTCATTCATTAACATACCTGTATTATATTGAATCTTCCACATACATAACCAATACTTTTGGCAACATTAGTGTCATAAGGACCAACAACTCCATGAATAGGATTTTGAGTATATCTCCTTACTAGTATCTGATATGGTTCAGTTAGACCCTATAGTAAGTTAGGATCAAATCAAAACAATGAAACTTAAGTCTATTACTGCTATTTAAATTGTTAATAAATAAAGCTACATTAGAAACTCAGCAATTTAATGAAGTCTATCATTGTATTATAGCTAATTAATTTCAATAACATACTAGGGTATTTTCAAATGTTGAACATTAATAATATACACAGTTAACACTAGAAAATATTCCTGACATTCACAACTACTTGTAACTAAGGAAAATGATTAAGAAGAACCAAAAGCTTTGACATAATTGTTCACGGGCTTAAACGCATCATTAAGTATGCACTTAACCACAACAATCAATTTTGGTAAATGTCCAATATCTTACAAATACTACCTGTCAGGGGTTTAAGAAATGTGAGTCTGACTATTCCACAACAATTTATATACTGTATATATACCTGTATTAGCTCACATAAGACCTAGGCTTTAAATGCTTCACATAAGCATATATCATTAATCATACACTATACATATATACCTATAATATATATATATATATATATATATATATATTATAATTATTTATACATAATGTTATCTAACCTGTACAAGATTATTAGTGAATACAGGCAATAGCTCCAGTTTAAAACAACTCAGTATGTTAGGATCCTGGTTGATTTTGTCTATAGCTAACTC
Source organism: Xestospongia muta (assembly GCA_963693285.1). Taxonomy (NCBI): domain Eukaryota; kingdom Metazoa; phylum Porifera; class Demospongiae; order Haplosclerida; family Petrosiidae; genus Xestospongia; species Xestospongia muta. Next base: position 19,377,233 of record OY848917.1, read on the forward strand.
CACTGCACTCAATGCTAGCATATCACACTCATTGACTAGATCTCTCTTTGAGTCTGGAGAGCAAGGAAAGAACCCGAGGAAACGAAGAGGATGCTTAACATCTTCTAAAGTACAGTTATACAGAACAGGTCCAGCAATACTGTCTCTTAAAAGGTTCAGCAGGATACAAAACAGAAAAAGCATCTTCATAAGCCTCAACTAACCGGATATAAACCTTACCTAACCGGATGTAAATGGCTTCTGTCTACTGACACGCCCACGAGCCGTTTCAGCTCTTAACAGCCTCTCCCTCTACTCCAGTCGGTATCAACAAGAATAAGTTATCGGTAATCAGTGAAAAAGACTAAGAACTGAAGTATTTCCTAACTTGTGTTTGTTGGTACGAAAATCGCATGTGTGCAATCAAAAACGGTATTAACTGACATCAGTAAATAATAATATTCATTTTCACACACACACATATATATAATTTTATTATTATTATTATTGTTTTACAGAACAAGAATGAAATTATAAAAATGAGATGAATGGCAAGTGATAGAAGTAAGAAGGCTATTGAACTGAGGGCCTATTAGTAAGTCCTACTAATCGACTAAGTGATGAGGTTGATTAAAGTGATTTAGTGAATTGTGATGGAAGGGAACAAAGAGAACATTTGATGCATGGGCAAACAAAATGGAATGAGCAGGGGTTAGAGGGATCAAACCTGCTGGTAAAATAGGACCAAAAGAATTTTGTTAGCTGTTTCTTGATAGTGTTAATAGACAAGTCTAGATCAATTGGGGGAAGGGCATTCCACAGTCTTGGAATTCGATTAAATAAGAATTGGCGGGAGTGATTAGTAGAAGAAATGGAATGAATCATTTTATGGGAGCTAGCAGATCTAGTGTCAGAGGAGCTAAAAGAAATAAGACTATGAATATCGATACAGCAATGAGAAACTGGAGACATCTAACCATAAAGATTATGTCATTTAGTTCCATGGAGAGCATGAGAGGCAGTATGTGAAGAGAAGTGAGGTGAGACTTGTAGTCGGAGAGGAAGTCATTTAAGATAAATTTAGAAGCACGCCTTTGAATATTCTCAATTTTGGTAATGTCCTTTATCAGATTGGGACGCCAGATTTGAGAGCCATAGAGAATCTGTGATCTAATAATAAACATGTAAAGAGCCCTTTTGTTAGGGATAGAGCTGGTATGATGGAATGAACGATGGATGAGGCCAAGGGTCTTATATGCTTTGGCAGATATGTAGTTATAGTGGTTACTCCAGGACAGATCCTTGAACATTATAACACCTATATAGATAACGGTGACATACCATGTCAGAAACTAAATCACCATTCAAATAATAGGAAGAAGGTGGAGAATGAGAGAAGTGGAGAGCAGCACATTTAATGGAGTTAAAGGACAAATTCCATTCCACACACCACTTTGAGATAGAGTCGAGGTCTCGCTGAAGAAGCAAGCAGTCATTTGGGCAACTGATAGGTCTGTAACATTTTGTGTCATCAGCAAACATAAGAATAATTGAAGAGGAGATAGTAGAATGATGAATAGGATGGGACCTAAGATGCTGCCCTGAGGAACTCCAGAGATAACAGGAAGTTTGTCATAAAGGCTGTTGTTGATAGAAACACACTGAGAGTGAGACAACAGGTATGTTTGAAAAAGTTTCCAGAGGCTACCTGTAATGCCGATGGACCAGAGTTTGAATAAAAGCTCACTATGAGGAACACTATCAAAAGCCTTTCATAGGTCAAGATAGATATAGTCCGTTTGGGATCTCTGATCAAAGGAGTTGAAAATCGTACTCAGGAATAGAAGTAACTGGTGAATAGTGGAACGATGCTGGAGAAAACCAAACTGAAAATCAGAAATGGAGGAGGAGACATGTTCGATAATGTTGTTATAGATTAGTCTTTCCAGGACTTTAGAGATGGAGCACAAAAGAGAGATAGGTCTATAGTTTTGGATTAGAGATTTGTCCCCCTGATTAAAAAATAGGGATGATGCAGTGTAGATGCCATTCAGCAGGGATAGACTGAAGATGAACACAGAGAGAGAAGAGGTGATGAATAGGACCACATAGTGAAAGAGCACAATACTTAAGAACATTAGGGCCAATACCACCAATACCCATAGCTTTGTTAGGGTCGAGGACAGCAAGGACTTCATAAATATCACTTTCTGAGAAAGTAATCTCACTAATAGAGACATCATTTACTGGAAGATCTTGCAGGGAGGGTAAAGAGTAATTGCTTCTGGTAAAAACAGTGAAAGTATTGATTAAATAAATTGGCCTTGTCCACGTCAGAACTTGCTTCTGAGGAGTCTGAACAAATAGTAGCTGGCAGGGAGTTATGTGTGCTTAGACAACGCATGTAGTTGAAGATTTTGTAGTTTTTGTTTGCAGCAAATGTAGAGACAAGGTGTGACCATAGTTTAATTTTGCCTCAGCTATATCAGCTTAAAGGAGAGATTCAGATGAGGCTAGATTAGATAAAGGAGAAAGAATTGATCTACCTTTCTTACGAAGTGAATGAACTTTATTCAAATGATTTTGTATGTTTGCAGTAAACCACTTGGGACATTGGTGTGCCCGGAGTTTGACCTTAGGAACAAACAAACTCATAGCAGTTAAAAGTGATTGTTTGAGAGACATCCAACAGGTTTCAACATCATTGAGATGAAAAATGAAATTAAAAGCGTAATCAAGAAGATAAAAAGAAAGACCATCCCAGTCAGCTTTGGAATAATCATATACATATCGGGGAGATATCAGGTTAAGACTAGGTCTTGATTTGGCAACAGAAATTGATAGTATAAAATAATCAGATTGAATACTTTGTCCTTGGTGAGGATGAGCGGTGAGGTTGTTGATATAATTGTCACATTTAGTCAAAATTAGGTCAAGTATATTCCCTTTGACATATGTAGGGGCTGACACCAGTTGCTCCAGATTGAGATCAAATGCAAAATTGCAAATCATGGTAGATGTGGAGAAGGAGAAGCTAGACATTGTATCCCAGTCTATGTCTGGGAAATTGAAATCTCCTGTAATGATAATGTGATGATTTGTAGAAGAGAGAGTAGACAGATAAGATAATAAGTTCTGGAAGTAGACTTGACTAGGTTTGGGTGAGGAGTAAACAACACAGAAGATAAGAGGTAGAGGAAGGATATTTTTGATTTCAACAGTAATGACTTCTATGTTTGAAGGAGAGGAAAGAAGAATACATTGAATATTGTGATGTACAGCCAGAAGAACCCCATCACCCCTGGTATTCCTATCTTTACGGTAAAGAATAAAGTTGTTGGGCAGAATTTCATTGTGATATATGTAACTTGACAGCCAGGCTTCAGTGATGGCATAGATATCAAAAGGGGATGAGTAGACAAATGATTGGAATTGGAGAAGTTTGCTTACTAGGCTACGTGAATTCCAGAGGCAAATTTTAAAATTGTCAGTTAGTCAGTCCTCGGAGGTACTAACCCTCGTGGAAGAAGCCACTGGATTAGAAGGAGGGGGAAGACTTTGATCAGGAACTGAAGTTAGGGGAGCCGTTAGATTTTCTAAGACTGGAACATGTTCTACTGTGTCTGAGGAGGTCCTCAGATTAGGAGCATCATCTCCAAGCTGAGGATAGCACTTAAACACGAGATTGATGAGTTGACCATGCAACTTCTTATTGATGAAAATCCAAGAGCCTCGGATGATTACTTTGCTTTTGCTGTGCGCTGACTGGATTAATGACCACCGTTCCTTCAGAAGGAGAGCTTCTTGTGCTCTATCAGTAGGTGACAGATCTGGCTTGATAATGAAAGATTTGTCCAGTCTGTTTCTTTTAGAAAGGACCTTGGAGACGTCTGCAGCTCTGTTGAATTTTACCAGGAGTGGACGTGGACGTTCGGCTTTCTCTTGGTATCTTCCAAGCCGGAGAGAGTCTCTAATTAAGTATTCATTAATGGATCTGTCTAGTTTGGATATGATGGAGGTGACACTTTTAAGATCAACCATAGCCCTGTTAAATTTGTAAGTGCCTTTTGGGCATTCCTTTACTTCATATATTACAATGTTGAGATTTCTATCTACATCAGCAGGCTTAATCAGCTTGTTGGCTGAGGTAGGATTGGTTGAGATCAGTGGGACTTGCAAAATGGGAAGCTGAGTAGTCTTGGAAATATTAGAACTGAGTTTAACTGAGATTTCAGAAAGAGAATCATTAATGCACTGAATTTCAGACTGAACAGGAGGAGAGACATCACAGTTAATGGACGACTCAAGGGAAGAGAGTTGGCGCCGAAGATCAGATACTTCAGTCCTAATTTCTGAGAGAATAGAGATTTTATACAGAATGGGCAGACATAAGTATAGGTTGGAGCCAGAGAAGGAATGATGCCAACACATTTGCTGTGAGACCATTGAGAACAAGCTTCACACTCAACCATGTGACCGGAGTCTTCTGATGAGGAACAGACACAATGAACAGAAGAGGATGGGTTTGAAGGTTAAGATTCTTATTAGCTAGTTTATCCTTCATTCTCTGTTTATTTACATCAATATCTGTGTGGTATTCTTTTTCCGACTAAATCTGTCTAACTAGTATAGCTGTGATGTAAACAAGCCTGAAGCTTAAACGTCACATCACATTGTCTACAGTATGAAGTATCTGATAAAGTGGTATCACTGCAGAAAATTTATTGTATTAGTAAGGGTCTTTATGATTGGAAACTTTTCCTCTTGATAAAATTTAATTTTACATACCATAGTATAATGATCACTTATTTAAATTTTATGATTTTTCTCTAACTATATAATATTATATACAATGTATATCAACTGCACTAAGTTATATTTCCCAGTATGTTATGACACTACTATAGTAATGGACAGTAACTTGATGTATTTGCTTGATTAATGAACTGTGGTGTCATAATTTTTACTGGCCCTTAAATTAACATTGTATTTGAGATCGACATCTTGATCCTGTATTATATACTATATGTAACATTAGATACATCAGTCCTTTGATACTAAACACTAAACAGATAATTAAGAAATTAACTCTACTTGAGGTTATTAAGTACATTTTCTGCATACTTATATATACATATAAACCACATTTAAATATATATAATTATATATATATATATATGAAACAAACATTGTAACATAGTTATTCTATAATATAGAAATAATTTTAAAAAAGAATCTTAATTACTAAGACATAAAACAGCTATACTTACATACAATCTTAACTACAGTCACAAAAATTCACCTGAAAAGCAAAGCAAGAATAATTACCAAGTTTTCCCAATTTTAACTAATCACTGTTATATTCTTTAGAACATCCTTAGTTTAGTATACTGATTTTGTTAGTAGGAAGATGACAGTTGTGATTATTATCAAACTAGACATAGGTTGATATGGTATCCCATTGATACAACTGTTAAAATTTATAACATTTTAGAATTTAAATAAAATAATTTCTAAACAAAATTGATAGGATTACAAAGAATAAGTCAATATACATAGTACTATATAGACTATTGTTCTGGTATATAACAATCAGTATTATATATACCATTAACAAACTAAATATTTAATTCATCCTCTGAATTACCAGAGAGTCTAGCTAAGGCTGCTTCAATCTGGAAATAAATAACATCATTAGAAATTTCCTAAACATAGTAAAGCTCACTTTCAATATTGATGACTTTAATTGAATTATTTCATTAGATTTTTGCAAGTATATTTCCTTTGTATATAACATTACTTGTCCACCTGATGTTGCTTTTTCAGCTTTCTTGTCTCTTACAATTTCTATAAACTAAAAGAAAAATTATGTAATATTTGTGACTAATTATGTCATTATACCTTTGGCAAGTTCAAACCAACTAGTAAAACTGTAGCAGACAAAGCTATAGGGCATACAAGAAATAAAATGTAGTATTCAAGACTTAATGATGAAGGAAAAGCTTTTATAATGAATGAAACCAGGAGGAGAAGAAAAAATTGTATAGCAGTTATCAAACTAGACTGTTCTCCCTCTCTCTTGAAGTAAGAAATGATTTTACTGTTTTTCACTGCCAATACTAGTATTATAATGAACAATAATACTATATATGTATCTAACGTAAGAGACCATAATCTCCACAATTGATTTGTACAATAATATTCAACCTTCCTTGAGTCCTGGACATTCTATAAGCAACAAGTAAGACAAATATTTTAGTATTAAAACTCACTGTATCTGGACAACCATCTTCAATATAATAAGATACAACATAATATGGTCTATAAATCAACTTTGTAATAATAACTATGATCACAGGAGATGTAATAATGACTATTGCCAACAACAACATCCGGTTTGAGAGATATTTCTATTAAAAACAAAAGAAATGTAATAACTATCATTAACATCATATAAGTTTGTAAATAATAACAATGTACAATTTCATCAGTTCTATTCTTACCCTCCTTTTATTTCTGGAATTATGAAAAATACGATATAATCGCCAATTTTTTACCAACAACGTAGAAAAAAACAATGTAAGAGATACAAACCATACAGTATAAGCTAGCTGTGTGGCATAAAAGACAATTGGTTAACAATAGAACAACATTTAGTGTGTAATCCTTACATCACAGAGAGGACCCATGGTCTTTATATAATTTCCTTTGACTCCTAAATAATGAAATATCACAATAAGCAAGCCATTTATAAACATCCCACAACATGACAAATTAAGAATAAGATTGAATTTTGGAGTGGTAGCTTTGATGTGCCTGCAGATATAAATGAATATATCTTATAGCTTCATAAGTTAACTAACTTATTCTCTCTCCATATAAATATAATAATTAACAGAACAAGACTAACAATAATACCAACAATACACCATATAGCCAATATGACCACTATCACCACAAAACCAGTTGATACAAATGAACAAGTGTAAGGGCTACCATCATTAGGTAAATATCCACCTATATAGAATGAAAATTATGAAATAATTATAAAAAATACTTGTAGTCAATGCTACATCCAGTAAGTAATAGAATAAGATAGGTTTATGACTGAAAAATGAAACATACAAACAAATTTAAGTTCAAAAATAATAAAGAAATTTTAAAGTTCCTTGAGCAAATATAACATTATATAATTTGTTAGCTTGTGCAAACCTAACATAAGGTGAGTTATTGATAATATAAATAATTAAAGAAAACATTAATAAACGTTAATGGAACATACCAAACAGTACAAAAAAATAAAATTCATGAATTGTAGTGGTGGTAGTCTGAAACAAGCCCAAGGCATTAATGATATCCCTACTTAATAGGTAAATTATCAAGGTCATAATGCTAAATTGCACTTGTAGCTGAATGTTGAGGCAAACTATTACTACATTTAATGTCTTTTCAAAATTTTGATTTGCTTGTTTACATATAATCAAGCCAAAAATAGCTAATTCAACTGATGAAATGGTTGCTTAAGAAGGAACAGGACTTTAGAACAGACCTTGTGGTAGAATGGAATACTGTGCTCCCGTTATTTCTTGATATCTGTTTTATTTAATTTATTACCTTGTTAAAATATAATTACAACTCAAAAAGTTAATTTTAAAACAAACAAAACAGGCTACTTGTAACCTCTAAGAGATCACTACTTTTATTTTTTGAAGTACTCAATCTACAAAATGGATATTTTATCATAAGTTCATGTACAAAATAAAATCTAAAGCCTTATAGATTTAGATTTGTTTAAAGGACAAACATGTTAAGAACAGTTCCTACATAGGAAATAATACCTAGCTAAATAGGAAGTGCTGCATAGTTACATAGGAAGTATACTACTTGGTTATGTACATAGGAATTATACTATATATTATATAGGAAGTGCTGCGTAGTAATACCCTGACCCTGTATGAGTACACTTTATATTTCATGATTACAACACACCTTTCCATAAAACATTACAGCAGTGACTGCTGTTTCTACAAATATTGTAGACTATTCCAGACTCTTGCAATAATTGGAAACTTTCCAAAATACATTCTTTCTTTCCTTTGACAAAGATAACTTTACAATGCTAAAATGAACAATTTACCAGTCAATTGTGTTATTAAACCTTGACTGAAATTAACTCTACTATCAGAATTAAGAAATGTTTTCAAACCCTATAATGCAAACAGAGTAAATTATTGTCAAATATGACTAAATGATAAAAGTCAAACTACAAGACTTCAGTACTTACTGAAAGTCCATTATAAGGACTAACTGAATTCTCTAGACTGTCTTGAAGAATTTGACCAAGACGTGGATGATACTGTGGATTATCAATAACTGAGAAGATGTCATCATTCAAAAATTCATTCTCAATTTTAGTAAGACTAGCATTCCATGTCAGAGCTAAAGCAGTAGTAGCATCATATGCATTTAATAACTTAGAATGAATAATAAGAGATGAATACTCATCCATTGTCATATTAGGTGAGATATTGAGTACCACATTATAGAATATTTTACTCAGAACATCATCTACCTCCTGTAGATATTAAATGTCAATAAAGTAAATGAACAGATAGTGAACTAACAGTTTTCATATTAATGTTAAAAGGAAAGGTATCCACAAATAGTGTAGAGTTAATAGCTTCCAATATCTGTTCATTAGTACAGTTTGAGGTAGTGTCATTCCCTTCCAAGTACCACCATTTAGTGTTATATATACCAGGTAGTATCCAAACATGATTAGCAGTTGTCAGCTTGAGATGGTACGCCTACACAAGTAAATTACATTAACCTTACATTTAATTACTTGTACTAGTAATAAAAATAGAAATTACTAAAATCAGATCATGTTAAATCACATAACACATAATATTGTTAGACATAATTTCACATGTATTAACTTACAACGCAAAAAACACTTCTAGCATGTGACTCTCCAATAATAGGTAAAAACACTCGAACATCATTTAACTAAATGTATTGAAAATGGTAAATTGTAACAATAAAATCACACACTTTTGCATCTTCCAAAACTTCTTCAGGCGATATATTAAAAGAACCAAGATCAAATACTGTCATGTTGCTGTTGTTACTTATCAATAAATTTGACAAATGTTCAGCTACCTATATTATAAAATGACAAAATAATGGACAATGTACATGTATGGTTATACATGTACATAGTCCATTAATCAACCTTTCTATTTTCTTTCCTTATGCGTATCCCTTTTCATTAGTTTTAAAGCAATTTAAGCTTTATAATTTGACATCATGAATCTTTAATTTTTTCTGCCTTCTTGTAGGTTTTTTCTTTTGCTTGTAGGTTATAGATATGCTCATAATTATTCTCTTGTTAAAAACATTTATCTTGTTATATAGGAATAATAACTAGTAGTCACACAGCATTTACTACAATGTACTTTCCATGTAAAGGAATTAGGTATTTAATACTCACTAATTATATTACATCACTTTCTGGTAGATTGTTGTACTATCTTGACATACTTTACTATATAAGTCAATGTTATTCTTCCTGTAACCATAGCTCTTATAGTATAGTACCGTTTGTTCTTTTTATGCATATACCAATTAAAAATTTGAAGTGTGAACAGTGTTAACAAGAGTTCAAATATCTACTTGTTTCCAGAAAAAATAGGTTATTTCTGTTAACAAAAGATGTTAATTGTACATCTTTTGAGAGCCTATTGCTTTATAATTAGTTTGTAAGTAGTGATTATTCTATTTATCATCGAATGGAACTGATTAAGAAGGACATTCCTGATGCTGTAATAAAAAATATCATTGTAGCTTATCTTTGCACTAATTGAATAAGTTTATAATGTACCACTATAATGAAAAATAGATGACACACTAGTTAAAACATTAATCATAAACCCATTGTCTCTCAAAAGATACTACAATTAACCTTTGTGGCCTGCTATAAACAGAAATGACATATATTTGTGACCGAAAGTACAACCCAGTAAATTGTTATGTACTTCTAAATTTCGATTGGTACTATTTAAATAACAGAATGATTGAGCTTTTCCCAATCGACTCAATAGTAAAGTATAACAAGATGGCACAGGAATGTACCCCAGAAGTGACGTCAAGCTTAATATTATTAGTGAGTATTGAATACCTTAGTCCTTTAAATGAAAAGGCCATTTAAAAACCAAATAGTGCAAACATTGGGAATAAGTAATCTCTCTAGAATTTCTAACGTGCACATATGACAAAATGTTAACAGAATTGACATTTACATTTGTTAACTCATTATAATAATTGGTAATTATTTGGATTACTATTTGGATTACATTTGACAACTATTTTTAATTTACTTACTTATTTTATAAGATGAATATGCAGTTTTGATATTATATTAATACAGTCAATAATGTGATGGATGACCTTACTGTTATGTAACTACCAGTAAGTTACAAATGCTTTGTTGAAATCTTTCCATTTTACACTCATGGCTTCAATTATAGTGACAAGATTACTTTTTGGCTTCTTGACTGGCTTTAATGTATTGGATTATACTAGTTTTGTTTGTGCATTCTATTGATGAATCTATGGTAACCAAGACTTGGTTGAAATGACATAATGCTTGATGTATATTATTAAATAAAATAAATGAAAATGTTTATATTAACATGACTATCAGTAGCAAACCTCAGGTTAATATCATATCAAAGTTTATTTCATGAAGAAGATTAGTTATAATCCTAAAAATGACTTCTTTCTTCAGGTAATATGAAACTAAAAATAGATTGGTTGATTCAACCACGTCACATGCTACATGCTGATAAATAAACGATACAAATTAAGTAAAAAATGAGTTAACAGACTATACATGTCCATTACATTGTCTTACAAATACACAATGTACCCAATCTAATAAACCCTATAAGTTAAAGTTAATGCTCTATATAGTACTTATATTCAATATATCAATCTTATTACTCACTGATACATGGTATTCATCCTCTACTGAAAATATGCCCACTCTTCTCCAACCAAAGTGTTCTAACAAGTCTTGTCTCATTTTATTTACAAAGTGATCATCAGGTACTGTAGTATAGAAATAAGGATATCTACTGGTGTCTTCAAGTGATGGATCAGTCACTGAATATGATATCTAATAAAATAAATATTTACTCATAATAATAGATAGTGCTTATTTATAATGAGAACCATTAATGCTATTTATAGCACTATATCTTCATATATAAAACTGCCATGTGTGTTTAATGATAATAAGTATATAGTTGTTGTCACTTCTAATTCTTGTACATGAATACAAAAACTAAATTATAATAGCTACACATAATAATTATTATTCAAAACAATTTTTACAACTGCATACATGTGTGGAATACATCACATGAGAATGGTTAAATAGCAATGTATCTTAACATGATAAAACCCAAACAAGAATAATATCATTAATACATTAACATACCTGTATTATATTGAATCTTCCACACACATAACCAATATTTTTGGCAACATTAGTGTCATAAGGACCAACAACTCCATGAATAGGATGTTGATTATATCTGCTTACTAGTATCTGATATGGTTCAGTTAGACCCTATAGTAAGTTATGATCAAATCAAAACAATGAAACTTAAGTCTATTATTGCTATTTAAATTGTTTACAAATAAAGCTACATTAGAAACTCAGCAATTTAATAAAGTCTATTATTGTATTATAGCTAATTAATTCAATAACATACTAGGGTATTTTCAAATGTTGAACATTAATAATATACACAGTTAACACTAGAAAACATTCCTGACATTCACAACTACTTGTAACTGAGGAAAATGATTAAGAAGAACCAAAAGCTTTGACATAATTGTTCACGGGCCTAAACGCATCATTAAGTGTGCACTTAACCACAACACTCAATCTTGGTACTATGTCCAATAACTTACAAATACTACCTGTCAGTGTTTTAAGAAATGTGAGTCTGACTATTCCACAACAATTTATATATTGTATATATACCTGTATTAGCTCACATAAGACCTAGGCTTTAAATGCTTCATATAAGCATATATCATTAATCATACAATATACATATATACCTATAATATATATGTGTATATATATATATATATATATATATATATATATATATATATATATATATATATTAATTATTTATATATAATGTTATCTAACCTGTACAAGATTATTAGTAAATACAGGCAATAGCTCCAGTTTAAAACAGCTCAGTATGTTAGGTGCCTGGTTGATCTTGTCTATAGCTAACTCCACTGCACTCATAGTTAACATATCACACTCATTGAGGTCTCTCTTTGAGTCTGGAGAACAAGGAAAGAACCCGAGGAAACGAAGAGGATGTTTAACATCTTCTAAAGTACAGTTATACAGAACAGGTCCAGCAATACTGTCTCTTAAAAGGTTCAGCAGGATACAAAACAGAAAAAGCATCTTCATAAGCCTCAACTAACCGGATATAAACCTTACCTAACTGGATGTAAATGGCTTCTGTCTACTGACACGCCCACGAGCCGTGTCAGCTCTTAACAGCCTCTCCCTCTACTCCAGTCGGTATCAACAAGAATAAATTATCGGTAATCAGTGAAAAAGACTAAGAACTGAAGTAGTTCCTAACTTGTGTTTGTTGGTACGAAAATCGCATGTGTGCAATCAAAAACGGTATTAACTGATATCAGTAAATAATAATATTCATTTTCACACACACACACATATATAATTTTATTATTATTATTATTGTTTTACAGAACAAGAATGGAATTATAAAAATGAGATGAATGGCAAGTGATAGAAGTAAGAAGGCTATTGAACTGAGGGCCTATTAGTAAGTCCTACTAATCGACTAAGTGATGAGGTTGATTAAAGTGATTTAGTGAATTGTGATGGAAGGGAACAAAGAGAACATTTGATGCATGGGCAAACAAAATGGAATGAGCAGGGGTTAGAGGGATCAAACCTGCTGGTAAAATAGGACCAAAAGAATTTTGTTAGCTATTTCTTAATAGTGTTAATAGACAAGTCTAGATTGGGAGAACGGCATTCCACAGTCTTGGAATTCGATTGAATAAGAATTGGTGGGAGTGATTAGTAGAAGAAATGAAATGAATCATTTTATGGGAACTAGCAGATCTAGTGTCAGAGGAGCTAAAAGAAATAAGACTATGAATATCAATACAGCAATGAGAAACTGGAGATATCTAACCATAAAGATTATGTCATTTAGTTCCATGGAGAGCATGAGAGGCAGTATGTGAAGAGAAGTGAGGTGAGACTTGTAGTCGGAGAGGAAGTCATTTAAGATAAATTTAGAAGCACGCCTTTGAATATTCTCAATTTTGGTAATGCCTTTATCAGATTGGGACGCCAGATTTGAGAGCCATAGAGAATCTGTGATCTAATAATAGACATATAAAGAGCCCTTTTGTTAGGGATAGAGCTGGTATGATGAAATGAACGATGGATGAGGCCAAGGGTCTTATATGCTTTGGCAGATATGTAGTCATAGTGGTTACTCCAGGACAGATCCTTGGACATTATAACACCTAGATCACGATAACATAACATGTCAGAAATTGAATCACCATTCAAATAATAGGAAGAAGGTGGAGAATGAGAAAAGTGGAGAGCAGCACATTTAGTGGAGTTAAAGGACAAATTCCATGCTACACACCACTTTGAGATGTAGTCAAGGTCTTGCTGAAGAAGCAAGCAGTCATTTGGGCAACTGATAGGTCTGTAACATTTTGTGTCATCAGCAAACATAAGAATAATTGAAGAGGAGACAGTATATGGCAAGTCATTAATGTAAATGATGAATAGGATGGGACCTAAGATGCTGCCCTGAGGAACTCCAGAGGTAACAGGAAGTTTGCCAGAATAGCTGTTGTTGATAGAAACACACTGAGAGTGAGACAACAGGTATGATTGAAAAAGTTCCCAGAGGCTACCTGTAATGCTGATGGACCAGAGTTTGAATAAAAGCTCATTATGAGGAACACTATCAAAAGCCTTTCATAGGTCAAGCTAGATACAGTCCGTTTGGGATCTCTGATCAAAGGAGTTGAAAATCGTACTCAGGAATAGAAGTAACTGGTGAATAGTGGAACGATGGAGAAAACCAAACTGAAAATTGAAATGGAGGAGAAGACATGTTCGATAATGTTGTTATAGATTAGTCTCTCCAGGAAAAGAGAGATAGGTCTATAGTTTTGGATTAGAGATTTGTCCCCCTGATTAAAAAATAGAGATGATGCAGTGTAGATGCTATTCAGCAGGGATAGAGTGAAGATGAACACAGAGAGAGAAGAGGTGATGAATAGGACCACATAGTGAAAGAGCACAATACTTAAGAACATTAGGGCCAATACCACCAATACCCATAGCTTTGTTAGGGTCGAGGACAGCAAGGACTTCATAAACATCACTTTCTGAGAAAGTAATCTCACTAATAGAGACATCATTTACTGGAAGATCTTGCAGGGAGGGTAAAGAGTAGTTGCTTCTGGTAAAAACAGTGAAAGTATTGATTTAAAAAATTGGCTTTGTCCACGTCAGAACTTGCTTCTGAGGAGTCTGAACAAATAGTAGCTGGCAGGGAGTTATGTGTGCTTAGACAACGCATGTAGTTGAAGATTTTGTAGTTTTAGTTTGCAGCAAATGTAGAGACAAGGTGTGATTCATAGTTTAATTTTGCCTCAGCTATATCAGCTTGAAGGAGAGATTCAGATGAGGCTAGATTAGATAAAGGAGAAGGAATTGATCTACCTTTCTTACGAAGTGAATGAACTTTATTCAAATGATTTTGTATGTTTGCAGTAAACTACTTGGGACATTGGTGTGCCCGGAGTTTGACCTTAGGAACAAACAAACTCATAGCAGTTAAAAGTGATTGTTTGAGAGACATCCAACAGGTTTCAACATCATTGAGATTAAAAATGAAATTAAAATCGTAATCAAGAAGATAAAAAGAAAGACCATCCCAGTCAGCTTTGGAATAATCATATACATATCGGGGAGATATCAGGTTAAGACTAGGTCTTGATTTGGCAAAAGAAAATGATAGTATAAAATAATCAGATTGAATACTTAGTCCTTGGTGAGGATGAATGGTGAGGTTGTTGATATAATTGTCGCATTTAGTCAAAATTAGGTCAAGTATATTCCCTTTGACATGTGTAGGGGCTGACACCAGTTGCTCCAGATTGAGATCAAATGCAAAATTGCAAATCATGGTAGATGTGGAGGAGGAGCTAGACATTGTATCCCAGTCTATGTCTGGGAAATTGAAATCTCCTGTAATGATAATGTGATGATTTGTAGAAGAGAGAGTAGACAGATAAGATAATAAGTTCTGGAAGTAGACTTGACTAGGGTTGGGTGAGGAGTAAACAACACAGAGGATAAGAGGTAGAGGAAGGATATTTTTGGTTTCAACAGTAATGACTTCTATGTTTGAAGGAGAGGAAAGGAGAATACATTGAATATTGTGATGTACAGCCAGAAGAACCCCATCACCCCTGGTATTCCTATCTTTACGATAAAGAATAAAGTTGTTGGGCAGAATTTCATTGTGATATATGTAACTTGACAGCCAGGTTTCAGTGATGGCATAGATATCAAAAGGGGATGAGTAGACAAATGATTGGAATTGGAGAAGTTTGCTTACTAGGCTACGTGAATTCCAGAGACAAATTTTAAGATTGTCAGTTAGTCAGTCCTCGAAGGTACTAACCCTCGTGGAAGAAGCCACTGGATTAGAAGGAGGGGAAGACTTTGATCAAGAACTGAAGTTGGGGGAGGCGTTAGATCTTCTAAGACTGGAGCATGTTCTTCTGTGTCAGAGGAGGTCCTCAGATTAGGAACATCACCTCCAGGCTGAGGATAGTGCTGAAACATGAGATTGATAACTTGACCATGCAACTTCTTATTGATGAAAATCCAAGAGCCTCGGATTTTTACTTCGCTTTTGCTGTGCCCTGACTGGATTAATGATTAGCGTTCCTTCAGAAGGAGAGCTTCTTGTGCTCTATCAGTAGGTGACAGATCTGGCTTGATAATGAAAGATTTGTCCAGTCTGTTTCTTTTAGAAAGGACCTTGGAGACGTCTGCAGCTCTGTTGAATTTTACCAGGAGTGGACGTGGACGTTCGGCTTTCTCTTGGTATCTTCCAAGCGGGAGAGTCGCTAATTAAGTATTCATTAAAAGATCTGTCTAGTTTGGATATGATGGAGGTGACACCTTTAAGATCAACCATAGCCCTGTTGAATTTGTAAGTGCCTTTTGGGCATTCCTTTACTCCATATATTACAATGTTGAGATTTCTATCTACATCAGCAATCTTAATCAGCTTGTTGGCTGAGGTAGGATTGGTTGAGATCAGTGGGACTTGCAAAATGGGAAGCTGAGTAGTCTTGGAAATATTAGAACTGAGTTTAACTGAGATTTCAGAAAGAGAATCATTAATGCACTGAATTTCAGACTGAACAGGAGGAGAGACATCACAGTTAATGGACGACTCAAGGGAAGAAAGTTGGCACCAAAGATCAGAGACTTCAGTCCTAATTTTTGAGAGAATACAGATTTTATACAGAATGGGCAGACATAAGTATAGGTTGGAGCCAGAGAAGGAATGATGCTAACACATTTGCTGTGAGACCATTGAGAACAAGCCTCACACTCAACCATGTGACCGGAGTCTTCTGATGAGGAACAGACAATGAACAGAAGAGGATGGGTTTGAAGGTTAAGATTCTTATTAGCTAGTTTATCCTTCATTCTCTGTTTATTTACATCAATATCTGTGTGGTATTCTTTTTCCGACTAAATCTGTCTAACTAGTATAGCTGTGATGTAAACAAGATTTAATTTTACATACCATAATATAATGATCACTTATACTAATTTAATGATTTTCCTCTAACTATATAATATTATATACAATGTATATCAACTGCACTAAGTTATATTTCCCAGTATGTTATGACACTACTATAGTAATGGACAGTAACTTGATGTATTGGTACATTGATCAATTCATTAAAAATTTACTTGATTAATGAACTATGGTGTCATAATTTTTACTGGCCCTTAAATTAACATTGTATTTGAGATAGAAATCTTGATCCTGTATTATATATTATGTGTAACATTAGATACATCAGTCCTTTGATACTAAACACTAAACAGATAATTAAGTAATTAATTCTACTTGAGGTTATTAAATACATTTTCTGCATACTTAAATATACATATAAACCACATTTAAATATATATAATTATATATATATATATATATGAAACAAACATTGTAACATAGTTATTCTATAATATAGAAATATTTTCAAAAAAGAATCTTAATTACTAAGACATAGAACAGCTATACT
The DNA here is from genome assembly GCA_963693285.1 of Xestospongia muta. NCBI lineage: Eukaryota > Metazoa > Porifera > Demospongiae > Haplosclerida > Petrosiidae > Xestospongia > Xestospongia muta. Next base: position 19,394,666 of record OY848917.1, read on the forward strand.
TACATACAATCTTAACTACAGTCACAAAAATTCACCTGAAAAGCAAAGCAAGAATAATCACCAAGTTTTGCCAATATAAACTAATCACTGATGTTTTAAATGAATAAGTATGTCAAATACCTGCAAATGAATTTTAACAAACCACTGTTATATTCTTTAGAAAATCCTTAGTTTAGTATACTCCATCTATTGGTTTTGTTAGTAGGAAGATGTCAGTTGTGATTAGACATAGGTTGATATGGTATCCCATTGACACAACTGTCAAAATTTATAACATTTTAGAATTTAAACAAAAAAATTTCTAAACAAAATTGATAGGATTACAAAGAATAAGTCAATATACATAGTACTATATAGACTATTGTTCTGGTATATAACAATGAGTATTATATACACCATTAACAAACTAAATATTTAATTCATCCTCTGAATTACCAGAGAGTCTAGCTAAGGCTGCTTCAATCTGGAAATAAATAACATCATTAGAAATTTCCTAAACATAGTAGAGCTCACTTTCAATATTGATGACTTTAATTGAATTATTTCATTACATTTTTGTAAGTATATTTCCTTTGTATATAACATTATTTGTCCACCTGATGTTGCTTTTTCAGCTTTCTTGTCTCTTACCATTTCTATAAACTAAAAGAGAAATTATGTAATATTTGTGACTTATTATGTCATTATACCTTTGGCAAGTTCAAACCAACTAGTAAAACTGTAGCAGACAAAGCTACAGGGCATACAAGAAATAAAATGTAGTATTCAAGACTTAATGATGAAGGAAAAGCTTTTATAATGAATGAAACCAGGAGGAGAAGAAATAATTGTATAACAGTTATCAAACTAGACTGTTCTCCCTCTCTCTTGAAGTAAGAATTGATTTTACTGTTTTTCAGTGCCAATACTAGTATTATAATGAACAATAATACTATATATGTATCTAATGTAAGAAACCATAATTTCCATAATTGAATTGTACAATAATATTCAATCTTCCTTGAGTCCTGGACATTCTACAAGCAACAAGAAAGTAAAATATTTTAGTATTAAAACTCACTGTATCTGGACAACTGTACTCAGTATCAAAAGATATGACATAATATGGTCTATAAATCAACTTTGTAATAATAACTATGATCACAGGAGATGTAATAATGACTATTGCCAACAACAACATCTGGTTTGAGAGATATTTCTATTAAAAACAAAAGAAATGTAATAACTACTATTAACATCATATAAGTTGTAAATAATAACAATGTACAATTTCATCAGTCATATTCTTACCCTCCTTTTATTTCTGGAATTATGAAAAATACGATATAATCGCCAATTTTTTACCAGCAATGTAGAAAAAAACAACGTAAGAGATACAAACCATACAGTATAAGCTAGCTGTGTGGCATAAAAGACAATTTGTAAACAATAGAAAAACATTTAGTGTGTAATTCTTACATCACAAAGAGGACCCATGGTCTTTATATAATTTCCTTTGACTCCTAAATAGTAAAGTACCACAATAAGCAAGCCATTTATAAACATCCCACAACATGACAAATTAAGAATAAGATTAAATTTTGGAGAGGTAGCTTTGATGTGCCTGCAGATATAAATGAATTAAAATATAGCTTCATAAGTTAACTAACTTATTCTCTCTCCATATAAATATAATAATTAACAGAACAAGACTAACAATAATACCAACAATACACCATATAGCCAATATGACCACTATCACCACAAAACCAGTTGTTACAAATGAACAAGTGTAAGGGCTACCATCAGTAGGTAAATATCCACCTATATAGAATGAAAATTATGAAATAATATTAAATGTACTTGTAGTCAATGCTACATTCAGTAATTAATAGAATAAGATAGGTCTATGACTGAAAAATGAAACATACAAACAAATTTAAGTTCAAAAATAATAAAGTTTAAAGTTTCTTGAGCAAATATAACATTATATAGTTTGTTAGCTTGTGCATACCTAACATAAAGTGAGTTATTAATAATATAAATAATTAAAGAAAACATTAATAAACGTTAATGGAACATACCAAACAGTACAAAAAAATAAAATTCATGAATTGTAGTGGTGGTAGTCTGAAACAAGCCCAAAGCATTAATGATATCCCTACTTAATAGGTAAATTATCAAGGTCATAATGCTAAATTGTACTTGTAGCTGAATGTTGAGGCAAACTATTACTACATTTAATGTCTTTTCAAAATTTTGATTTGCTTGTTTACATATAATCAAGCCAGAAATAGCTAATTCAACTGAAGAAATGGTTGTTCAAGAAGGAACAGGACTTTAGAACAGACCTTGTGGTAGAATGGAATACTGTCCTCCCTTTATTTCTAGATATCTGATTTATTTCATTTTATTATCTTATTAAAATATAATTATAGATTTGTTTAAAGGACAAACATAATAAGAACAGTTCCTACATAGGAAATAATACCTAGTTAAATAGGAAGTGCTGTATAGTTACATAGGAAGTATACTGCATGGTTATGTACATAGGAATAATATACTATATAATATATAAGAAGTACTACATAGTTATAATAGACTCTGTACGAGTACACTTTATATTTCATGATTACAACACACCTTTCCATAAAACATTACCGCAGTGACAAATATTGTAGACTATTCCAGACTCTTGTAATAATTGGAAACTTTCCAAAATACATTCTTTCTTTCCTTTGACAAAAAATAACTTTATAATGCTAAAAATGAACAATTTACCAGTCAATTGTGTTATTAAACCTTGACTAAAATTAACTCTGCTATCAGAATGAAGAAACATTTTCAAACCCTATAATGTAAAGAGAGTAAATTATTGTCAAATAAAACTAAATGATAAAAGTCAGACTACAAGATTCCATAAATATATATATTAAACTATAAAGACTTTAGTACTTACTGATAGTCCATTATAAGGACTAACTGAATTCTCTAGACTATCTTGAAGAATTTGACCAAGACGTGGATGATACTGTGGATTATCAATAACTGAGAAGATGTCATCATTCAAAAATTCATTCTCAATTTTAGTAAGACTAGCATTCCATGTCAGAGCTAAAGCAGTAGTAGCATCATATGCATTTAATAACTTAGAATGAATAATAAGAGATGAATACTCCTCCATTGTCATATTAGCTGAGATATTTACTACCACATTATAGAATATTTCACTCAGAACATCATCTACCTCCTGTAGATATTAAATGTCAATAAAGTAAATGAACAGATAGTGAACTAACAGTTTTCATATTAATGTTAAAAGGAAAGGTATCCACAAATAGTGTAGAGTTAATAGCTTCCAATATCTGTTCATTAGTACAGTTTGAGGTAGTGTCATTCCCTTCCAAGTACCACCATTTAGTGTTATATATACCAGGTAGTATCCAAACATGATCAGCAGTAGTCAGCTTGAGATGATATGCCTACAATGAAACAACATGTGGTCAACCTTTAATTTTAATGATCACTCATGCAATTTTTTTGATTTTCTACTTACAACACAAAATGTAGCTCTAGCATGTGACTCTGCTAGAATAGGTACAAATATTCGGACATCACTGTGCTTAAAAATTATAGAAATTGAAAGATATTATTGTATATTATAATAAATCACATACTATTGCATTATTCAGTACTTTCTCAGGTGAAGTTTTAAAAGAGCCTAGATCAAACACTGTTATGTTATTACTTTGTAAGAAAGTTGATAAAAACTCGGCAACCTATACAATGTTACAAAAGATTACTTGATGATCACATCACTGTATATTAATGAGAATTAACTGAGAATGTATAATATGCATAAAATCTCCATTAAACTCTTAATTATTACCCTATATAGTACTTACTGATACATGGTATTCATCCTCTACTGAAAATATGCCCACTCTTTTCCAACCAAAGTGTTCTAACAAGTCTTGTCTCACTTTATTTATAAAGTGATCATCAGGTACTGTAGTATAGAAATAAGGATATCTACTAGTGTCTTCAAGTGATGGATCACTCACTGAATATGATATCTACATGTGTAAATAAGATATTTAATTTAAAGATAATAATTGTAGACATGTATTTGTAAATATATCCTTATGATTATTTAAATATTAATTTAAAGTAAACAGGAGGTCATTTATGTAGCATGTTAGTAAAATCAATAAAATTAGTTGATACATTGTAGAAAAAAATGTGTTGTTTTAATTATTAATTTATATTTTTATAGAATTGACAGTTCATGTAACCAATTGTGCAATCTATGAAGACAAACTAAGATGATGATCATGTATACAATTTGTCAATCAATATATTTATATAATAAGACAGCTTTTATATATCATGTCACATTGTATCAATCAACAGAAGCCACTTGTTGAGCCACCCACATGAGTTGTTTATACATGCTTTTTATGAAAATATATATGTTTTTCAATAACTATAATTGTAAACTGTCAATGTATAAACATGGCCTTATAATCGTAATTAGTTAGTGTTATATACCTGTAAAATGTTTAGTTTTCTACACAAATAACTAACACTTTTAGCAACACTAGTGTAATATGATCCAATAAGTCCATGAACAGGATGTTTAGTGTACAGTTTCTTTAGTATTATTTGATATGGTTCAACTTGATCCTATAGAGATAAATACACAAATTGTCAAATAGTATATAACAATTCAATGTATTATGTATACAGACTGAAGGTGCTTATTAAAATGCTCTCATCGCTTCAATCAATCCTCACTTTTTCCAAAAGAGAAAAGCTTATACCTTAGAAGTATATCTGTTCATTTCTGTAGCAAGTACCACTTTTTTATAAAAACACAAACAATTGTAGTATTCAACATATATTAAAAGATTGCATATTAATTTTTACTTTCTCTTCAAAAGATTCAATGTTTATGTTATATATATTGAAAAATAAAAATTGTATCATTACAACTCATATATTACTATACATTTATATTACTGTATACAGTCCAATATAGACAGTATACTTGATAAGGTAGACAGTACTACTAAACTTTGCAATAACATTGATCATATCTATGTATATTCTTTGCTTAGATGATTTTTAATCAACACTTTTGATGTTAAATATATACCATAAACATTGAAAGAGAAAATGATAATTAATATACAATATGTTCATGTATAATAAAAGAAGAAATAACTAAAAGTATAATTCATGCAGTTGAAATATTTTTGTTAATCAATTACAATTTAATATTTGACAAAACCTTAGACAAACAAATAGGCAGTGAATAGTTACTTCATCTGTAGACTCCTGTGTGGCCATGATTAATAATCAATTTACTTGACCTGCTTATATTGTACATGTATTAATATGTTTACTTTGTTAAAACTAATAATGTAATCTAACCTGTACAGGATCACTTAAGAATACAGGCAATAGTTCCAGTTTAAAACAGCTCAGTATGTTAGGATCCTGGTTGATCTTTTCTATAGCTAATTCCACTGCACTCATAGTTAACATATCACACTCATTGAGATCTCTGTTTGATTCTGGAGAACAAGGAAAGAACCCAAAGAAATAAAGAGAATGTTTGACATCTTCTGAAGTACAGTTATACAGAACACGTTGAAATATGCAGGCCTTAAATTGTACTAACAGTACACACAGAGCAAAAAACTTCTTCATTTTCATCCGTGCTAAAGTATCTTACAGGGAGGAGCCTTTAAACATCGGTATTAAATTGATATTTTGTCATATATCGATATCGTCCCGTTCTAAGTTGGTCTGTATTGCCAAATCGTACTGTATAACAATGTAGCCTATCGCAGGATTGTCCTGTAGCGAATGGCAAATTGTCCAACAGTCTAGTGCCAATCATTGTAAAAGTGATCTGTAGCAATGTGGCCATATCATGGGCTAATTATCCTTTAGTGTCCAGGTTGTTGTAGAGGATCAACCTAAGGGTGTTTATATAAAAGTTAATACAAAAATGGACATTTGTAATTTTTATGTATCAATTTTTTAAGAAGTGGTGGCATAATTTTAAGCTTTTGAAAAAAGTGAAATGTAAAACTATAGTACATCAAGAAAAGCCAGATATATAATAAGTTATAAGCACAAAGTTAAAGATACCAGTTAAACAGGTTTTGGATGTAATAAATCAATATTATCAGCCACAACAAGGGACAGAGATCAACATCTTTCTGGAAGATAAGGAAAGAGGTGAGGCTTCATTGTATTTTTCTTCAATAGGTGCAAGATCTTCAGGTACTCTAATGTTAACTTCTCAATTGTACACTGATCTTGTAAAGGGATAATGTCCTGTTCATTGGTAGTTTGTTAATGCCTTTACCGTTATGATGTCCATATATACTTGAATGTGCTGAAATCATTTTCTTCAGACTGACCATATAGTATATACATAGTATAAATTCATAGCATGGATGTTTGCTGATTGATTGCAGAAATTCTTATAAAGTAGGATGACTCACCAGACACTGGAGGATACTGCTAATATAGCAATTCCTAGCTGTGTTGGTGGTACCAAGAGGCTGTAATACTATGTAAAACAGCATGGCTATAATTATTTTATTCCAATGAATACACGTGTATAGTTTGCACATGTGTGGACCAGTATAAAACAAAGAGTTAAAATTGAACGATAACCTTATCCGACTAATGGCACTCCAACAACCAGTGTAAACCACCAATTTTTCAAAAGTCGTAAATAACTTTCTTCTCTGAGAATATACTTATTATTTATACTATATAGGCCACTTTATTGATAAAAGAAATCGAGTTTACTCAAGAAATAGAGTTTGTGAAAATTATTATAACTGAGTAATTTGAATTTGACTCAAATTAATAAATGAAAAAAATTCTTTAACAATTTTTAGCCAACATTTGTTTCTTTACTAAATTAGACCTTATTTAATGTTACTATTTTTAAAGCATTCATAAATATAACATTTTCGCAGAATAATAGAATTGTGGCAATTGTATATCACCACTATAATAATAGCTGTAACTATGTATTGCACAATAATATATCTAACTTTAAAAAATTAATTTAATATGTCTGGATTCTCTCTTATATGACAGTCAGTGATATCTATCACTGACGTAATGTTTTTGTTATCTGCATTACCAGAAAGTATAGACAACTTTGCCTCAATCTATATGACATAAATTTACCATTGTTAGACCATGAGTTAAACAGTAACTTCAATTATCACATTTTTGTTCTTTACATAATAAGAGACTCACTTTTAATATTGATGATTTCAACTCATTTATTTCATTACATTGTTGTATGTAATTATCATGTGTTATAGGTTCTCCAGAATTTACTTTTTTATCTTTTGCCATAATTCTAAACTGTAAAGAAAATGATTTATCACACTACATACATGTGATTGTATATTATTACCTTTGGCACATACAAAGCAGTTAATAAGAATGTTGGAGTAAAAGCAACAGAGGATGCATAAGCAATAAATATATATTCAAGACTTAGTGAAGAATTAGAGAACATGTTCAACATGTATGCACACAGTAGAAGCAAAAATGAGATAAAAACAATTATCAAACTGGACAGTTCTCCTTCTTTCTTGATATGAGAAATGATTTTACGGTTGTGCAGTGCCAATACAAGTATTGCAATGAACAGTGTTAGTAGATATGTATCCAGTGTCAGTACCCACAACATCTTAAATTCATTAGTACAATAATATTCTATCTTCATTGAATTCTTGACATTCTACAAAAAAGTATTATATATCATGCTTTTCAGGTTGCTCGACTAGATACAATGCTGTCATTGAGTAAGAAAGTGCCCAATGAATTATACTTATTAAAATAGCTGATTGGCCATGTCATATTGATTGTGTGCAATGAATATTATAAAATGTTGTGTGTGTATCTAATTAGATTGGTAATATAAACATAATATAATACTCGCTTGTAGTGTTAAAGTGCAAGATTAATATTGTCACATTTTTCAATGTTCAATACACACAATTGAGTGTACCAGTCAGTATATTACTTATGTTGACTTTTTAGTAACTTCCCAAGCAATGATTCCCATTATAAGTGTATTGAAAAAGGTAAGCAGAGGTTATTTAAACAAAAAAGGTGTACAACTGATATCATTTGATTTATTTTGGACTCATTGCTTATCCACTCATATGACAGCAAAGCAAATTGCATTATTTGAGAAGACCAACCCAAAAAGCATGGTATTACAGATGATTATATTTGACAGAGAGATCATGCATATTTTTGTGATAATGTAGAAAGAATTACATTACCAATACTCACTGTATTTGGACAACTATCTTCAAAATAAAAAAGTTGGATATAAAATGGTCTATAAATCAACTTTGTGATAAGAACTAGAATTACAGGAGATGTAATGACAACTATCCCTAACAACAAGATCCAATCTGAAAGATATTTCTATAATGAAATAGATATAACATCAAAATTATTTTCAAAAACTCCACAACTAAAAGAATTCATATTTACCCTGTTTCTGATTCTTGGATTATAAAAAATACGATATATTCTCCAATTTTTTACTAACAAAGTAGTAAAGAATAATACAAGGGATCCATACCATATGGTATGAGATATCTGTCAAAGAGAGGCAAGTTGCACACAACAAAAAACCATTTGAACAATACTTACATCACAAAGACGAGCTATAGGTTTTTCATAATTTCCCTTGACTCCCAAATAAAAAAAGGTCATTATTAATAAACCACTTATGAACATGCCACAGCATGACAAGTGAAGAAGAATGTTCAATTTTGGAGATGTAGCTTTAATGTGCCTGCAAATAAATATATAAGTTACCATATAATCCTACATGGGATTTTAAGCAGGAATAAAAGTTCACATTTATTAGTTATACATCTATTAGTTTGCAGGTTTTCTAGTTCATAATACACTACCATAGTATCTAATTACACATTTTTATAACTGGATAATTTGTCTTAGTGATATACAGTCTTCAAGTTAACAACATTAACATAAACACCTTATTTTATGATTTGTAGAATTTATTTAATGAACTAACTTGTTCTCTTTCCACATAAATGTAACTACTAACAGAACAACATCAGCAATAATACCAACTATATACCATATACCCATTATGACCATAGTCACCACAAAACCAGGTGTTACAAATGAGCAGTTATAAGGGCTACCATCAGTAGGTAAATATCCACCTATATAGTACAATATAATTGTAGTAATTTATAATGACATGTTTCATTGAGAAATGATAAAAATAATATGAGTATTACACTTTTGTATGATTTATGAACCTATATTGTCAGTAAATCTATTTTTTGTGTAAGCATTAAGAAAAAATAAAGCACTCTAACTGGCCATTTTAAGATCATTCAAGCTTTAGTTTTAGCAATGAAAAAAACTTTTCTTGATTTGTCCATCCTAATAACTATTAGCTATGTATTAATTCTACCATATCTACGTACTCACCTTTCCATGAAATATCACAGCATTCAGTGATGTTTCTACAAATATTGTAGACTACTTCTGGCTCTCTTAATGATTGAAACTTCTCCAAAACACATTCTTCTTTTCCTTAAATAAATTTGTCAATATATGTTATTGACACTAAATAATTTACTTGATAATTGTGTCACTAAATATAGACTGTGATTACTTCTATCAGAATGATGAAACTTATGTATTCCCTAACACAAAAAGAGTCAATTATAATCTATTGAAAAAAGACTATATCAAGTCAAATGACAGCACTTACTGATAGTCCATTATAAGGACTAACTGAATTCTCTAGACTATCTTGAAGAATTTGACCAAGACGTGGACGGTGCCGTGGACTATTAATAACTGAGAAGATGTCATCATTCAAAAATTCATTCTCAATTTTAGTAAGACTAGCATTCCATGTCAGTGCTAAAGCAGTAGTAGCATCATATGCATTTAATAACTTAGAATGAATAATAAGAGATGAATACTCCTCCATTGTCATACTAGCTGAGATATTTAGTACCACATTATAGAATATTTTAGTCAGAACATCATCTACCTCCTGTAGATATTAAATGTCAATAAAGTAAATGAACAGATAGTGAACTAACAGTTTTCATATTAATGTTAAAAGGAGAGGTATCCACAAATAGTGTAGAGTTAATAGCTTCTAATATCTGTTCATTAGTACAGTTTGAGGTAGTGTCATTCCCTTCCAAGTACCACCATTTAGTGTTATATATACCAGGTAGTATCCAAACATGATCAGCAGTAGTTAGCTTCAGATGGTATGCCTACACAAGTAAATTACATTAATCTTATATTTAATTACTTGTACTAGTAATAAAAATAGAAATTACTAAAATCAGATCATGTTAAAATCACATAACACATAATACTGTTAGACATAATTTTACATGTATTAACTTACAACACAAAAAACAGTTCTAGCATGTGACTCTCCAAAAATAGGTAAAAACACTCGAACATCATTTAACTAAATGTACTGAAAATGGTAAATTGTAACAATAAATCACACACTTTTGCATCTTCCAAAACTTCTTCAGGTGATATTTTAAAAGAACCAAGATCAAATACTGTCATGTTGCTGTTGTTACTTATCAATAAATTTGACAAATGTTCAGCTACCTATATTATAAAATGACAGAAATAATGGACTATGTACATGTATGGTTATACATGTACATAGTACATTAATCAACCTTTCTATTTTCTTTCCTTATGCATATCCCCTTTTATTAGTTTTAAAGCAATTTAAGCTTTATAATTTGACATCATGAATCTTTAATTTTTTTCTGCCTTCTTTTCTCTTGCTTGTAGGTTATAGATATGCTTATAATTATTCTTTGTTAAAGCATTTATCTTGTTATATAGGAATAATAATTAGTAGTCATCACAGCATTTACTACAATATACTTTCCATGTAAAGGAATTAAGTATTTAATACTCACTAATTATGTTACATCACTTTCGGGTAGATTCCTGTACTATCTTGTCATACTTTACTATATAAGTCAATGTTATTCTTCCTGTAACCATAGCTCTTATATTATATTACCGTTTGTTCTTTTTATGCATATACCAATTGAAAATTTGAAGTGTGAACAGTGTTAACTAGAGTTCAAATATCTACTTGTTTCCAAAAAACGGTCACAAAAATAAGTTCTTTCTGTTAACGAAAGACCACAAAGGTTAATTGTACATCTTTGAGAGCCTATTGCTTTATTATTAGTTTGTAACTATAAATAGTATTATTGTAGCTTAACTCTGCACTAATTGAATGAGTTTATAATGTGCCACTATAATGAAAAATAGATGACACACTAGTTAAAACATTAATCATAAACCCATAGTCTTGAGAGCCTATTACTTTATAATTAGTTTGTAAGTAGTGATTATTCTATTTATCATCAAATGGAACTGATCGAGAAGGACATTCCTGATGCTGTAATAAAAAATATTATTGTAGCTTATCTCTGCACTAATTGAAAGAGTTTATAATGTACCACTATAATGAAAAATAGATGACACACTAGTGATAACATAATCATAAAGCAATAATCTCTCAAAAGATACTGCAAGTCTACAACTAACCTTTGTGGTTTGTTATTAACAGAAATGACATATTTTTATGACCGAAAGCAAGTAGGTGCTTGAGCTCCAGTTAATTGTTATGTACTTCAAAATTTTGATTGATATATGCCTAAAAAGAATAAAAGGTACTGTTTATGATTGAGCTTTTCCTAATTGACTCAATAGTAAAGTATGGCAAAATGGTGCCCCGGAAGTGACGTCACGTTTAATAATTATTAGTGAGTATTAAATACTTAGTTATTTAAATGAAGAGGCATTTAGAAGGCAAATAGTGCAAACATTGGGAATAATTAATTTATCAGAAATTTTAATGTACACATATGACAAAATGTTAACAGAATTGACATTAAACGACCATGTGTCAGATATAATGCACTCTACGCGGATTCTCACTGACTATAAAAGGAGGGTGGGCTGCCTGGAAGGATATGACACCTATCAAAGAATCAGATGGATGCAATATTCAAACCTAGATGTCGTTCTAGATAGTAGCCATACCAATTTGAACAACCTACGCAAAACATCTATAATGGTTGTAATAGTTAGCTCTAGGTACCTTCTCTTGAACACCTTCTTCCCCTCTAGACTGTCAAAGTTGATCACAAGAGAAAGTCTTACACGTTTTCTACTGCTCGCCATTTCACTACAGAAACTTACACACTTACACGTATCCAAAAAACCGGGAATATCTGCACTAAACATACACATAATATTAATTAAGCAGTTGTTGCAACAGCTACAGAAGTGCATATGTATGATGTAAACAGGAAAAGAAACAGTTTCCATTTTTAAATATTGAAAAGTTTTGCGTGTGGCATTTTGTGGGCAACCTAGCCCCCTTTTATACTGTGCATGCTCGTTTAAAATCTGTTAACTCAATGTTATTATAATAATTGGTAATTATTGCAACTTGTTGATCACTATTTAGATTACTTATTTATTTTATGAGATGAATATGCACTTTTGATATTATATTAATACAGTCAATTGTATGATGACCTTAATATTATATTACTACCGGTGAGTTACAAATTCTTTGTTCATAAATATGGCTTCAATTGTAGTGACAAGATTACTTTTTGGCTTCTTGACTGGCTTTAATATATTGGATTAAACTAGTTTTAGTTCTACATTCTATTGATGAATCTATGGTAAACAAGACTTGGTTGAAATGACATAATGCTTGATATATATTGTACATTCTCGATTATCCGAATACCGATTATCCAAATTGCATTTTTAATAATTAATATACTCATGTGATAATATTAGTACAGCATGGCTGTTGAAAGTGTCACACGTGTGGAGAAGGTCAGTTCAAAAAGAAAGAAAGTTGTATTATCTATAAAAGAAAAACTAGATATTTTGGAATTAATAGAGAAAGGAACTTCCTACGCTATTATAACAGAGAAATATGGAATTGGAAAATCTACTGTGACCGACATCAAAAAAATAAACACAAACTAGAAGCAATCCAGAAAAAAACTGTGGATATGGGGCAGCTTAAAGCAACAAATGCAATGGTGCGTAAAGGTGTTCAGATAATTAAGGATGTACTGTATTATTAAATAAAGTATTTGAAAATGATGTCTATTCTAACATTACTATATCAGTAGCAAATCATAGTCTATTTCATGAAGAAAATTTGATATAATAAAATTTCTTTCTTTCTTGAGATAATATGAAACTAAAAAATTGATTGGTTGATTCAACCACGTCACATGATACATTCTCATAATTAAATGATACAAATTAAATAAAAAATGAGTTAACAAACTATATATGTCCATTGCCATTGTCTTAGAAATACACAATGTACCCAATCTAATGAAACCCTATAAGTTAAACTTCATACTCTATACAGTACTATTCAATAAATCAATCTTATTACTCACTGATACATGGTATTCATCCTCTACTGAAAATATGCCCACTCTTTTCCAACCAAAGTGTTCTAACAAGTCTTGTCTCACGTTATTTAAAAAGTGATCATCTGGTACTGTAGTATAGAAATAAGGATATCTACTGGTGTCTTCAAGTGATGGATCAGTCACTGAATACGATATCTAATAAAATAATTATTTACTCATAGTATAGATAGTGGTTATTTATAATGAGATCATGATCATAAATGCTTAAAATCATCCTATAATTGTTTTAAGTTTTATAACTTGAAGCTATCTTCATATATAAAACTGTGTGTTTAATGATAATAAGTATATAGTTGTTGTCACTTCCAATTCTTGTATATGCATACGAAAACAAAGTTATTATAGCTACACATAATAATTATTATTCAAAATATTGTTTTACAACTGCATACATGTGTGGAATACATCACATGAGAATGGTTAAATAGCAATGTATCTTAACATGATAAAAACTAAACAATAATAATATCATTCATTCATTAACATACCTCTATTATATTGAATCTTCCACACACATAACCAATACTTTTGGCAACATTAGTGTCATAAGGACCAACAACTCCATGAAAAGGATGTTGAGTATATCTGCTTACTAGTATCTGATATGGCTTGGTTGGATCCTATAGTAAGTTATGATCAAATCAAAACAATGAACCTTGAGTCTATTACTGCTATTTAAATTGTTTATATATAATATTAGTTAAGCTATGTTAGAAATTTAATGAAGTCTATCTTTGTATTATAGCTAATTTATTTCAATAACATACTAGGTTATTTTAAATTGTTAAACATTAATATCATCCACAGCTAACACTAGAAAACATTCCTGAGGAAAATGATTAAGAAGACCCAAAAGCTTTGATATAATTATTCATATACATTAACACATTATTAAGTGTGTGCTTAATTAACCACAAACACTCAATCTTGGTAATATTGTCCAATAAGATACTAATACTACCTGTCACTGGTTTAAGAAATGTGACTCTGTCTATCCTACATCAATTTATATACAGTATATGTACCTGTATTAGCTCACATAAGAAGTAGGCTTTAAATGCTTCATATAAGCATATATCATTTATCATACAATATAGATAATATAATTATACATACATATATATACATATATATACATATAATGTTATCTAACCTGTACAAGATCATTAGTGAATACAGGCAATAGTTCCAGTTTAAAACAGCTCAGTATATTGGGGTCCTGGTTGATCTTGTCTATAGCTAACTCCACTGCACTCATAGTTAACATATCACACTCATCGAGATCTCTCTTTGAGTCTGGAGAACAAGGAAAGAACCCGAGGAAACGAAGAGGATGTTTAACATCTTCTGAAGTACAGTTATACAGAACAGGTCCAGGAACACCGTCTGTTAAAAGACTTAGCAATATACAAAACAGAAAAAGCATCTTCATAGGCCGTAACTAACCGGATATAAACCTTAGCTAACCGGATGTAATTGGCTTCTGTCCACTGACACGCCCACGAGCCGTGTCAGCTCTTAACAGCCTCTCCTTCTACTCCAGTCGGTATCAACAAGAATAAGTTACTCTGTTGAAGTTAGCAGCACATTCGTGCAGCAGCACATTCCTCAGGTACTAGATAACCACGCCTTATTAAATATTTGTGGTTTCAAGTATTTTTGATAGGGTGGAGCTGCAGTTGTTGTTTTGCTGTATACTGAAAATTTACAGCAACAATCACATTGTGTGTAAGATAAAACATTCCATCCGTTTAGTTAATATATTATAAATGATAGCCAATTAATTCCTTTCAAAATACTTTGTTTAATAAATTGTAATAAATTACTTTTTATATTTTAAGAACAAAATTTTTAGCATGAAATTGTTAGCATGAATAATCAATAAAACTAGCACCACAGTCACTGGCCTCCAGCAAAACTTGTCCTTAATTCCTTATACTAGATTGTTTTGCATACAAGTCTAAAAAAGTTAGGTTATTATAAATATTTACATGAATTTATTACTGAATTGAAACAGGTAGTTTAAGTTCACCTCACAGTGATAAGTTTAACACTCTTGCATGCGAATATAAAATGATGATGGTTTGTCATATACAAAGATGACACCATCATTCAATATGATTTCTTAATATACATCATTACAACAGTTTACATTCGAAGTCATAATAACCAGCAATAAGAGGAAATGTACTAAAAAAAATGAACAAATGGTCTTATTGCTGGGCGAGGAAGAGACACCCACATCAAAACAATTGACAATACTATTTCTACTAACTTGACACACTTGAATATCATATTGTCATTTACATCTGAAATCTCTATAGCCAGCAATAAGAGGAAATGTACTAAAAAAGAACAAATGCTCTTATTGCTGGGCGAGGAAGACACACCCACATCAAAACAACTGACGATAGCATAGGCGGGTGAGGTACGTATATTTAGGGGGGTTCACACCATAACTATGTGATGAATATGCAAACATGAATGTACCTATAAGGCAGAAACTATGTTTGATATAATCACAATCAGCGAAAATGGTCAAATTTGCTATTAGCATCAAAAATAGAGTAGTTATTAATGGATTAGGCAAACTATGTTATTATCATACTAATTAAGGATTAAAGTAGTGAATAGATGGACTAACAAAGAATGAATTTGATTAACCAATAGCTTAGCTAAGTATGAATTATTATTGTTAATGTTGTTGTCAATTCATCAACATTTGAGTTATGTGTGTTATATGTGTATTAAGTGATGATAATAATTATGCTTAAAGTATGTTACACCTAATACTTAAAATACAGTAATTGTAGCAGTGGAAATTAAATTTACTAATTACACTTTAAATGCAGATAGAAGCAAATATTTATTAAATGTGCTTACACAAGAACATATTACAGATCAGTAACCAAATGCTACACTCAATACTGTCAATAGAAAAAAGAAATAAATAACAACAGAACAAAACAAAACAATTATTAAGAAATGAGTAAAACCACACTCTATATGAAATGGCCTGACTAAATATGTTTGCTCAGTGAATTGGAATCTTTTGAGTCATATTATATCTATATAATACTAGTAACAACTGTATAAAAGACACCAAATCTGGTGTGAGAGAGAGACATAGAAAGATAGAGATGCAGAGAGAGACATGACATAATATATAACAAAACTGGGGATTACCAAATATGGCAGTGTTTACATAGATGTATTAGTAAGACACTCTCATAATGTAATAATCACTACATCTATATAATTATATTATATGTACTACATGAATTGAATATTGACAAACTATAAAAATAAACTTTCCCCTATTATTAACATATTGTGTTGTAATTGCTAAAATGATTTTACTAAAATTAACCAATAACGTATGCTAGGTATGCATACATATTACAATCATCATAACAGCTGATTAGTGAATTAAATTATGATAATAAACAAATCAACACTATGAACAGTATGGATAGTGTATCCTCCTTCATAGATTAGAGTATATGATGTTTACATCTAAATAAATTGAGTCTGTTTTTATATATACAATATAGAAATCAACTGAAGTTAATGTAAGGCTAAAATAATACATTAATACATTATTATATACTAGTGTATATGTGAGAGGGAGTGTACACATGTAACAACATTACTTTGTCTATTATCATAACTACACTCATAGCAGCTATGACAGGACATTTTTCAAAACTATAGCAAAACAATCAATGACTGATGCATGTAGTGTCAGATTTCTAATGATTAACTGATTTTACACTGATTTTCCAATAAATATACAAAGGTATTGTATCATGCAATTTGAAGAATTATAATAACACTAGTGTGATCAAGGATTTCAAATCTATGGTTATTGTGAATTCAAAGAAACCAGTATAAGATATTTTTTTCACTTTAATTTAGTTTAAAATAAAGAAAATACATAGGACAGGAAATTAGGCATGTTTAGAAAATTGATGGTGGCCTACATCAAAAATGAACAAATGGTCTTATTTCTGGTCAAGGAAGATACACCCACATCAAAACAACTGACAATAGTATTTGTACTAAATTGACACACTTGAATATCATATTGTCATTTACATCTGACGTCTCCATAGCCAACAATAAGAGGAAATGTACTAAAAAATTAAGAAATGGTCTTATGGCTAGGCGATGAAGACACGCCCACATCAAAACAACTGACAATAGTATTTGTACTAAATTGACACACTTGAATATCATATTGTCATTTACATCTGAAGTCTCCATAGCCAGCAATAAGAGGAAATGTACTAAAAAATTAAGAAATGCTTTTATTGCTGGGCAAGAAAGACACACCCACATCAAAACAACTGACGATAGTAATTGTACTAACTTGAGACACTTGAATATCATATTGTCATTTACATCTGAAGTCTCTATAGCCAGCAATAAGAGGAAATGTACTAAAAAATGAACAAATGGTCTTATTGGTGGGCGATGAAGACACACCCACATAAAAACAACTGACAATAGTATTTGTACTAAATTGACACACTTGAAAATCATGTTAATGTTTACATAAGAAGTCTTCATAGCCAGCAATAAGAGGAAATGTACTAAAAAATAAACAAATGCTTTTATTGCTGGGCAAGGAAGACACACCCACAACAAAACAACTGACGATAGTATTTTTATTAACTTGACACACTTGAAGAACATATTGTCATGTACATCTGAAGTCTCAATAGCCAGCAACAAGAGGAAATGTACTAAAAAATGAACAAATGGTCTTATTGCTGGGCAAGGAAGACACACCCACATCAAAATTATTATAATAGGTATACCAAGTGGAATTAACACCAGTCCAAAAAGGAATACTTGAACATTGAGTGCACAGTAGAAGATAACGTTGCTAATTCACAGATGATAACAGTATTCATTTATTTCAGGCAATTTTATATGATTTATGTAATTTAATAGGCATTGATGACATCAACACACATAGATTTTGGTGGCCAGAATGTGTAATAGAAGGAATAGAATTACTTATTGATGCTGTTAATGTTCAATTGATGCAGGTAATGGAGATTTAAGCAATGTACAACTGTAATCTACTAAGAATGTTTGTCTAATAAACAGAAACTGTTTAACATACATACAATCACTGAGAAACAATGTCCTATCTGCAAGGAGGTCTGTTATTGTGATGATGACAGTGTTGTTTATATTAACAATTAGATATATGTTGGAGAAGAGTACACAAAAATATTATTAATTTCAGTAGTTGGACAAAAAGAAGACCGTATATCAGAATTGTGGCGGAAGAAAATATCTTGCTACTCAGATGAAACATCCCATCATTTCTAAGCTATATATTGTGGACAATAATGCCATAATAAAGCCTACAGATGCATAGCTTGCAATGAACGTCTAATGACTGTTAGCACAAATGTTGCTTCACTACCAGATGTACAGATACTAGGCATTTCTCGAAACACATATTCAAGTAAAAAATCAAACCAGCCATTGTTGCTACAAGAGTAAGTTATAAGCAATGTAATCAATCTGACATTATATCTAATAGGACAATTACAACTGAAAATACTACCAAACATGATTACACCTCAAGAACTTACAGATTACTTGGAATAGCTGTTAGTACTGATTACAATGAAAGTTTCCATTTAATCCTGTCGCTGCGTAGGTTCATCATGGACATCCAACATCTGTAGATACAGGTCACTGTAAGTTATTATAAAGCTATAAGTTACCTATATTAAAACAAAAACAATAGACACAGCATGTATTAGTGAAAACACCTGGTGGAGAGTGGATTGAATATGATGACAATAACATAATTACTAACTATGATTACAACAGAAATATAGACTATATTTCTGTGAGTAAAGCTAATGAAAACAATACATCATTATGATTGCCTCTTAGAGAAATGTATGTCTAGCTATATACAAGTCGGATGAGTCGGAGGTTAGTATGACATTATTTCATATCACATAATACATATTGTAATTAATTATACTAACTAAACTTGTATAGACCGTATTGAAAGTGATTGATGATTGTCCACCAATTTTATCATGGAGAGAAGTCAGTCTGTTGTTAAAATGTGCATGCTTTACTGTTACAATATATTTCTATCAGAGTCCATTAGTTGTTAATGAGGACAAGGAAATAGTAAGTGCATTGCTAGCAAAGAATTTATTCTATATATATATGATAAACAACTGGAAAGAGATCAAAGCACCGTACAACACCTTACAGCCAGGAGTGTGGCTAACTGCAGAAGTAAACTATATATATATATTCATAAATTATTATATATACATACACACATATAAGTATACATATACATATACATATATAATCATTGTATATATTATATAATAGTATCTACTTGTGTAGGTAATAATGAATTACTTAAAATTGTTAGCAAAGGATGTAAGTCAAATAATTTTACATGCATGTCACAGAAATTGTTAAAACTAGAGGAATATTGCTGTTGTCGACTCCATATTCCTTTCATTATTAAAAGCAAGAGGCTTTAGTGGTGTCACAAAATATGTAAGGATTTTATAACTTTAAAATTAAACAAAAAGTAATAAATTCTAGGGCAAAAATCTGTTAGAGAAAGACATGATCATATTTCCAGTTCATCGTCCACAACATTGGATTCTCATTGTCAGTGCCTTAATCAACATAATATATGTTTGGGATACATTAATTACACGGGTTGTTGATGTAAATGATAAGATCATATATGAAGTTGATTCATATCATAATAGTTGGCCTCATTTAATTAATAGCATATGGTAAGGAATTATTGCATAAGATAACTTTTGAAAAAAGCAGGCTATATTTGTGTAGACTGTCAAAATTTAAACTATCCATTCGTGAGTGGAGATACTGTGATTCCAAAGTATGTTACACTAATTCATTTTTATAGTACTTGTACATCCATAGATGTGCAACAGTCCAACACAGAGTAATGCCTGTGATTGTGGGGTATTTGTCTGCATGGTAAGACTTCATTAACTTGTATAATGTTCATTTACGTTTACAGGCAACAAAGTGTTTCATCGAGAAGAGAAAACTAAATTTTAAAGAAGTAAATGTAAAAAAAATGCCTACTTGCATAGGAAGGTTACATAAATCACAGAGTGAAGCTCGAATAGCTTGAACAATGATCTTGTTGGAGCTAAATAATCTTCATAAGTAAGAAAGTTAGTGATTCACACAAAATGCTTAGATAAGTCATTTCTTATTGATAACCAGTCTTGTACACTATGTCTGAAAGCAACAGCGATGATGATAATGAATTTCCACCAGTACACTTTAACTCTAATTGTGAGTTGTTAAACACAAAACATTCCATTCCAGTTTGTTCTATTTAGTAGTTAACACCAAAACAGAGATAAGTGAAACAATGCAATCAGAAATGTCAGTTATTAATGCCCACAAAATCCCACTGAATAAGAGCAATGGTTTGGCACTTAAAACAATATTATCTATTGATGATAGTTTGAATGTGTTGTCATTGGATGACGTAAACCTCAATTTAAAAGACATAAAAGAATTAACAAACAGTGAAAATTTATTTCATCTAATGTACAGTCCATCTCAAATGTCTAATCATTAATAATACACTCAAATAAATGTAGACAGTATACTTTTTTATAAATGTTTTGAAGACAATTAGTAACAATAAATTTGAAACCTTTTATAGAGTCAGTAATTGAAATAATCAAATATATCATGTTTGAACAATACTCTATTATAAAGGATTTGGGCTATGTTGAAGTCATAAACAGTGCTGACTTACAAATTTGTATGACAAGAAAATCCATGTCAGAATTTGATAGAGTGAATCCATGTTTTTACATGAAAGTAAGTTATAATGAAGACGTCTTGAGTATGTACCATATATACAACAGATGTCTAGTGGAGACCAACGATATGGAGAGATATTCCTGATAATCTGTCCTATTTTGGAAGAGGACATGGTACTAGTGAGTGAAAACTAATAAAACACATGCACTATCATCACTTTATCTATTACAGTTCAGCCAACATGAGAATAAGGATGTATTGGTATATACTATTCATGACAAAATAAGTGATAAAGCAAATGAACTCATTGAAACTTTCAGGTATATTCACATGTGATATTGCACATGATTGAGACAAACTTACAGGAAAGCAGTTGCTACGTGGAGGGCAACAGTAATGAAGGAAGCAAGAAGATATAACAATTGGAAAATTAAGGTGGTGAAGGTTGGTAAACGATTTAATTAAAAATGGGTACCCTGACATATTTAATCATAAGGACACATGCCCCGACATGTACAGAAATGTATATATATGTAAGGTATGTGAAAAGTATAGCTAAGATTTAAAATTTACATCAGATAATTAAATTTAACAGTATGTGGCAAGTTATCTCAGAATACCATATGATAATTTTGAGGTAGAGACTGTTTATTACATGTTGACATTATCTATAAAAATAGCTGACAGCTTATAAGAAACGGATCCTTAAAATAAGGTATGTTATCCATGAAATAATGTATATTAATACATTATCTGTTAATTCCTAGCTGTTCAGTAGCAGAAGTGCATATGGAAAATGTTCCTCCAGATTACGTAGAAACCATTAAAACTTATGTCAACTCAGGTACATTATAAACTACATGATTACTGAATGATTGTAATTCCAATCTTTGTTAACATTAGGCTGTGATAGAGACAATGAAGTTATTTATATAATGGATCTATGTTTATGATATTTAGAAGAAGATTTAGAGGACAATGACATACTACTTCCATCATTTACATCTAAACCAGTAATAGATAAGGATGGCA
Organism: Xestospongia muta; assembly: GCA_963693285.1. NCBI lineage: Eukaryota > Metazoa > Porifera > Demospongiae > Haplosclerida > Petrosiidae > Xestospongia > Xestospongia muta. The sequence continues at coordinate 19,417,102 of OY848917.1, forward strand.
TCTTTTGTACTAAACATAAATGGGGCAAGGAGTTTTACCTTAAAAGTTATCCAAATTTTAGATGTGACAAATCAGATCAGTATGTTATTCATATATGTGAATACTATATCTAATACTCTATCGTTGTATGCTGTCACTGATATCAGTGACAGCATATTTACAAGAAGGTTCATTAGAACAACAATCAAAGCAAATGAAGTATGTTTACAAGTATCATTTAAAATTAAAAAAATCATGTGTTTATGATATACAAACAGCACACAATCAGACAACTATTAAATGGAGAATGTTGCAGTGATTTTGGTAAAGTGAAGTATTTAGATGATGGCTGGCCAATTGACCTTGATGATATGGTGAGAATATCAGTCTAACAAACAATTATTTCATACAAGTTTCATGTAGCTAATGGAAATTTATTACTATTTACTTGCTTTAGTGAGTGATTGTCTAAAAAAACCTGCATTCTATTTAAGTGATTTTATGAAATCAATCATCTGGCCAGAGGTAATTCCAGATAATAATTACAAGACATAACCTCATTGAATTATACTTATAGGTTCTCACTTTGTTAATAATGGAGAAATTTCACTTTTCATACGAAATGGCTGTTAAGTGCCTTCTACAAAGACAACTTCCCTCTATATAAACATAAAATTCTTAATTTTAGATTAAGCAACTTATTGAAAAATAGTTCATTTGTAAATTATATACTTCTAAATCTTCTTACGTGTTCTAACAAAAACACTGACCTTCAGACGTCTTTTCAAAATAACACAAGTTTCCTTGTTGCAGTGTCATGTGGTGACGTGACATTAATTAGGCTTCTGCAGCAGCACATTCAAATGAGGAATGTACATTATGTGCAGCAACACATACCGCGGTTTTAAGATCCGCCTACAAATATGTGCTGCTGTACGAATGTGCTGCTAACTTCAACAGAGTGAATAAGTTATCGGTAATTAGTGAAAAGGACTAAGAAGTATTTCCTAACTTGTGTGTGTTAGTATGAAAATAGCATGTGTGCAATCAAAATCTTGTGTAATGGAATTCACAAGCATCAATAAAATAATTTCACACACTTATATATAATTTCATATTTTCTTTTTCGACAAAATCTATGGAACTAGTACAACTGTGATGTAAACAAGCCCGGCGTTTACACGTCACAACACATTGTATGCAGTATGAAATATCTATTAAAGTAGTATCACTGCTGAACATTAATATATTAGAAAGACTCTTAGCATAGGTTGATATGGTATTCCATTGGCAAAATTTATAACATTTTAGAATTAAACATATACATAAGATTTTCTAAACAAAATTGATGAGATTGCAAAGAGTATACGTAAGTCAATATACATAAGTCTAGACTATAGCTCTGGTATATAACAATCAGTATTATATATAATAATATTTCTGGAATTATGAAAAATATGATATAATCGCCAACGTTTTACCAACACCGTAGAAAAAAACAATGTAAAAGATACAAACAAATCAAAATTTTGAAAAGACATTAAATGTAGTAATAGTTTGCTTCAACATTCAGCTACAAGTGCAATTTAGCATTGTGACCTTGATTATTTATCTATTAAGTCGGGATATCATTAATGCTTTGGGGTTGTTTCAGACTACCACCACTACAATTCATGAATTTTATTTTTTTGTACTGTTTGGTATGCTCCATTAACGTTTATTAATGTTTTCTTTAATTATTTATATTATCAATAACTCACTTAATGTTAAGTATGCACAAGCTAACAAATTATATAATGTTATATTTGCTCAAGGAACTTTAAACTTTCTTTATTATTTTTGAACTTAAATTTGCTTGTATGTTTCATTTTTAAGTCATAGATCTATCTTATTCTATTAATTACTGGATGTAGCATTGACTACAAGTACATTTAATATTATTTCATAATTTTCATTCTATATAGGTGGATATTTACATACTGATGGTAGCCCTTACACTTGTTCATTTGTATCAACTGGTTTTGTGGTGACAGTGGTCATATTGGCTTATATGGTGTATTGTTGGTATTATTTATTAGTCTTGTTCTGTTAATTATTATATTTATATGGAGAGAGAATAAGTTAGTTAACTTATGAAGCTATATTTTATTTAAGAGTATCCGAAAGGCGGACTAGGATACGGCTGGTAGTCTCCCTTTAAACGTGACGAGTCTGGCGTATTGTGGGCCCGCTTTCAACTTACAAGGACTGCTTAGACATCCTGCAGAGCTCGAATCCCGTACGGCTGGTTTGAAGTGAGGGCGAAGTTCCAGCCAGGATTACCTCGTCTTTGGACGAGGGTTACCAAGCCAGGTGGCGGTCCTAGCTAGCAATAGCAGGGAATCCTGGAGCCTAGTGGAAGCCCCAGTGGGTGAGTGAGGAATCGTTTGGGCAACACAACATGTTTTTTTGTAAATTTTAAATCAATTTTAAAGTGCTGGGAGGAGTGTCAGTAGAACGTAAGTCTGTCACAGAGAACATTACATGAAGTTTTTGTATATATGGTATATACAAAATATGTAATTGGTATTACAAACATAAAACAGACAAAGAAAATTTCATAAAATATTATTAGCATAAATTTTTTCATAATCATAATTTTCATTGTTTTAATTTGATTGGTTTAATAGATACGTTGAAATCCTGAAATTGAGAATCTAATAAAAAATTAAAGACATGATATTTAAGATACGTCAAACATGATACATCATTATGATTGAAGTCATCATACCTGCATGACCACTAATATAGATTTTATTTTATCTTTAGGAGCATTTAATATTTACATTATATAGTATAGTTGTCTGCTTATGTCAAAATATTTGTTTTATTGCGTTCATTTTATATTACTAAAGTAAAATGTCATTGACTCTTTTTAATGTTACAACAAATAAAAATCCTTACCTAAACACTCTATCAATTCACAACATGTAGCTTCTGCTCACATGAGAGAAAGAAATAAAAATTAAAGGTTAAGACAGGAAAATATCATCAAGCACACACTTAGCAAGGAACAACACACACGTAACCATTATAATTATGGCGGGAAAAGACTATCAGCACAGTTTACAGTTCATTGCTGATTATATTATATATATATATATATATATATATATTATATTTATAACACACACACACATATATATATTTATATTATAATATATTCAGCACACACCTAAAACGAACTGTAAACGCAATAAACTAAATATATCAACATCAATATAAATAATAAGTATATATAATATAAATAATACATACATACACGTATTATATATATATATATATATATATATATATATATATACATATACTATATTGCCACTTTATTGATAAAGATAGTGTTTAGTCAAGAAATAGAGTTTGTGAAAAATTATTACAACAGAGTAAAATAAATTTGACTCAAATTAATAAATGAAAAAATTCATTAACAATTTTTTAGCCAACATTTGCTCTTTACTAAATTAGAACTTTTTCAATGTTACTATTTTTAAAGCATTAATAAATATAACATTTTCACAGAATAATAGAATTGTGGCAATTGTATATCACCACTATAATAATAGCTGTAACTATGTATTGCACAATAATATATCTAACTTTTAAAAATTAATTTAATATGTCTGGATTCTCTCTTATATAACAGTCAGTGATATCTATCACTGATGTAAAGTTTTGTTATCTGCATTACCAGAGAGTATAGACAACTTTGCCTCAATCTATATGACATAAATATACCATTGTTAGACCATGAGCTAAACAGTAACTTCAATTATCATGTTTTGTTCTTTACATAATAAGAGACTCACTTTTAATAATGATGATTTCAACTCATTTATTTCATTACATTGTTGTATGTAATTATCATGTGTTATAGGTTCTCCAGAATTTACTTTTTTGTCTTTTGACATAGCTACAAACTGTAAAGAAAATGATTTATCACACTACATACATCTGACTGTATATTATTACCTTTGGCACATACAAAGCAGTTAATAAGAATGTTGGAGTAAAAGCAACAGAGGATGCATAGAAAATATAAGTATATTCAATACTTAGTGAAGAATTATAGAATATGTTCATCAAATATGTACACAGTAGAAGCAAAAATGTGCCAAAAACAATTATCAAACTGGACAGTTCTCCTTCTTTCTTGATATGAGAAATGATTTTATGGTTGTGCATTGCCAATACAAGTATTGCAATGAACAGTGTTAGCAGATATGTATCCACTGGCAGTACCCACAATATCCTAAATTCATTAGCACAATAATATTCTATCTTCATTGAATTCTTGACATTCTATAAAAGAGAATAAACAGTTACAAGATTTTGTTTGTAAGAAATTAATCTTTTGTGTTCTTTATTTTCAATTTTAACATATTTCCTTTGGTGAATTGATGGACTAACAGACATAATTAGTTTGGGTTACTTCCACCTGTACAAATGACTGACTTTATTAAGATAGCTAAGTGGCCATGACATATTGATTGTGTGCAATTATTATAAAATGTTGTGTGTGTATCTAATTAGATTGTTAATATAATATATATTTGCTTGTAGTGTTAATGTGCAGGATTCTATTGTCACATTTTTCAATGTTCAATACATACAGTTGAGTGTACCATTGCTTATGTTGACTTTTTAGTAACTTCCCAAGCAATGATTTTTCATTATAAATGTATTTAAAAGGTCAGCTGAGGCTGTTTTAATAAAAAAGGTATACAACTCCTACCATTTGATTTCTTTTGGAATCATTGGTTATCCTCTCATATGACAGCAAAGCAAATTGCATTCTTTGAGAAAAGCAAGCCAAAAAGCATGGTATTACAGTTGATTGGGTTAGACAGACAGAGATCATACCTTAGTGATAATGTAGACAAAATTACATTACCAAAACTCACTGTATTTGGACATCTGTCTTCAAAATAAAGAGGTTGGACATAAAATGGTCTATAAGTCAACTTTGTGATAATAACTACAATTACAGGAGATGTAATGACAACTATCCCTAACAACAAGATCCAATCTGAAAGATATTTCTATAATGAAATAGATATAACATCAAAATTATTCTTGTAAATTCTACATTAAAAAAATTTATGCTTACCCTGTTTCTGTTTCTTGGATTATAAAAAATACGATATATTCTCCAATTTTTTACTAACAAAGTAGAAAAGAATAATACAAGGGATCCATACCATATGGTATAAAATATCTGTCAAAGAGAGGCAAGTTGCACACAACAGAAAACCATTTGAACAATACTTACATCACAAAGACGAGCTATAGGCTTTTCATAATTTCCCTTGACTCCCAAATAAAAAAAGCCCAGCATTAGTAAACCAGTTAAGAATATGCCACAACATGACAAGTGAAGAAGAATGTTGAATTTTGGAGATGTAGCTTTGATGTGCCTACAAATAAATAGTTATAATATAATCCTACATGGGATTTTACGCAGGAGTAAGAGTTCAAATTCATTAGTTATATGTCTATTAGTTTGCAGGTTTTCTAGTTCATAATAGACTACCATAATAATCTAACTACACATTTTTATAACTAGATAATTTGTCTTAGTGATACACAGTCTTCAAGTTAACAACAGTAACATAAACAGCAAATTTTATGATTTATAGAAGAAAAGTCATTTAATTAATGAACTAACTTGTTCTCTTTCCACATAAATGTAACTACTAACAGAACAAAATCAGCAATAATACCAACTATATACCATATACCCATTATGACCATAGTCACCATAAAACCAGCTGTTACAAATGAGCAGTTATAAGGGCTACCATCAGTAGGTAAATATCCACCTATATAGTACAATATAATTTTAGTAATTTATAATGACATGTTTCATTGAGAAATGATAAAAAATAATAAACGTCTTGTGTAAGTATTACACTTTTATATAATTTATTAACCTATATTGTCAATAAATCAATTGTTTGTGTAAGTGTTAACAAAAAAAAGCACTCTAAGTGATCACTTTAAGATCATTCAAGGATTAGTTTTAGCAATGAAAAAAACGTTTTGGGATTTGTCCATCCTAAGAACTATATATATGTATCAATTCTACCATATCTACATACTCACCTTTCCATGAAACATCACAGCATTTAGTGATGTTTCTACAAATATTGTAGACTACGTCTGGCTCTCTTAATGATTGAAACTTCTCCAAAACACATTCTTCTTTTCCTTAAATAAATTTGTCAATATATGTTATTGACACTAAATAATTTACTTGATAATTGTGTCACTAAATATGGACTGTGATTACTTCTATCAGAATGATGAAAATTATGCATTCCCTAACACAAAAAGAGTCAATTATACTTAATTGAAAAAAGATTATATCAAGTCAAATGACAGCACTTACTGCAAGTCCATTATAAGGACTAACTGAATTCTCTAGACTATCTTGAAGAATTTGACCAAGATGTGGATGGTGCTGTGGATTATCAATAACTGAGAAGATGTCATCACTTAAAAATTCATTCTCAATTTTAGTAAGACTAGCATTCCATGTCAGAGCTAAAGCAGTAGTAGCATCATATGCATTTAATAACTTAGAATGAATAATAAGAGATGAATACTCCTCCATTGTCATATTAGCTGAAATATTTACTACCATATTATAGAATATTTCAGTCAGAACATCATCTACCTCCTGTAGATATTAAATGTCAATAAAGTAAATGAACAGATAGTGAACTAACAGTTTTCATATTAATGTTAAAAGGAAAGGTATCCACAAATAGTGTAGAGTTAATAGCTTCTAATATCTGTTCATTAGTACAGTTTGAGGTAGTGTCATTCCCTTCCAAGTACCACCATTTAGTGTTATATATACCAGGTAGTATCCAAACATGATCAGCAGTAGTTAGCTTCAAATGGTATGCCTACACAAGTAAATTATCCAAACTTTACATTCAATTTTCTTTTACTTGTAATAAAATAGAAATTGCTAAAATTATAAAATCAAATCATATTAAAATCACATAACATATAATAGTTAAAATGAATTTACATGTATTAACTTACAACACAAAAAACAGTTCTAGCATGTGACTCTCCAAAAATAGGTAAAAACACTCGAACATCATTTAACTAAATGTACTGAAAATGGTAAATTGTAACATTAAATCACACACTTTTGCATCTTCCAAAACTTTTTCAGGCGATATTTTAAAAGAACCAAGATCAAATACTGTCATGTTGCTGTTGTTACTTATCAATAAATTTGACAAATGTTCAGCTACCTATATTATAAAATGACAGAAATAATGGACTATGTACATGTATGGTTATGCCTAAACATCTGTAATTATCTAATAGTGCTTTAGATATAATGCTCAAACAATACATTTAATGACTAAGATAAGAGAAGAGTAATAATCAACCTTTCTACTTTTTTCTTGTGCCTATTTTTTTATTAGGTTTAAAACAATTTAGGTTTTATAATTTGACACCATGAATCTTACATTTAATTTTTTTGCCTTCTTTTCTCTTGTTTGTATATAGGTTATATATATACTCATAATTATTCTTTGTTAAAACATTATCTTGTTATATAGGAATATTAACTAGTAGCCATCATAACACTTACTACAATGTACTCTTTCTGTTACTATAACTCTTATATAGTACCATTTTTTCTTTCTATCCATATACCAAATTACAATTTTGAAGTGTGAACAGTGTTAACTAGAGGTCAATATCTACTTGTTTCCAAAGAAATGGTCATAAAAATAGGTCATTTCTGTTAACAAAAGACCACAAAGGTTAATTGTACATCTTTTGAGAGCCTATTGCTTTATAATTAGTTTGTAACTATTGAGTCATCTTGTTCTTCATTAGATGAAACTGATTGAGAAGGATATTCCAGGTGGTTCTTGGTGTAACTTGAGTATGATGACATCATAATGAAGTGACACATAGATTGGTATTTACATAAAAAGAATAATTGGTACTGTTTATGACTTCTAATAACAGAAACTTGAGATTTTCCCAATTCACTCTATAATAAACTATGACAAGATGGCACAGGAATGTACCCTGAAAGTGACGTCTGCCTAATAATTATTATTATAGTGAGTAATAGCTTACTCTTTTAAATGAAATGGCCATTAAGAAACCAAATAATGCAAACATTGGGAATAATTAATTTATCAGAATTTATTTCATGATGCAAATTAGTTATAATCCTAAAAATGATTTCTTCAAGAGATAATATGAAACTAAAAAATAAATTGGTTGATTCAACCATGTCACATGCTACATGCTGATGATTAAATGATACAAATTAATAAGATGACAGACTATACAAGTGCATTAGAAGGAAATTGTTTATTCAACAGGATCTGCTGTTAAAGAAATGCTTTCAATATTTAGGCATAGATACAACCAAAATAATGCTTGATTTCTATATTAATAAATCATAAATATTTTGTATAATTGTCTTACAAATACATAATGTACCCAATCTAATAAAACCCTATAAGTTAAACTTTACACTCCATACAGTACTTATATTCAATATATCAATATTATTATTATTACTCACTGATACATGGTATTCATCATCTACTGAAAATATGCCCACTCTTTTCCAATTAAACTGTTCTAACAAGTCTTGTCTCACTTTATTTAAAAAGTGATCATCAGGTACTGTAGTATAGAAATAAGGATATCTACTAGTGTCTTCAAGTGATGGATCAGTCACTGAATAAGATATCTAATAAAATAAATATTTACTCATAATATAGATAGTGCTTATTTATGATGAGATCATTAATGCTTATAATCATCCTATAATTGTTTTAAGATATATAACTTGAAGCTATCTTCATATATAAAACTGCCATGTGTGTTTAATGATAATAAGTATATAGTTGTTGTCACTTCTAATTCTTGTACATGAATACAAAAACTAAATTATTATAGCTACTCATAATAATAATTATTCAAAATAATTTTTACAACTGTATTCACGTCTGGAATACATCACATGAGAATGGTTAAATAGCAATGTATCTTAACATGATAAAAAATAAACAAGAATAATGTCATTAATACATTAACATACCTGTATTATATTGAATCTTCCACACACATAACCAATACTTTTGGCAACATTAGTGTCATAAGGACCAACAACTCCATGAATAGGATGTTGAGTATATCTGCTTACTAGTATCTGATATGGTTCAGTTAGACCCTATAGTAAGTTATGATCAAATCAAAACAATGAAACTTAAATCTATTATTGCTATTTAAATTGTTTATAAATAAAGCTACATTAGAAACTCAGCAATTCCATAAAGTCGATCATTGTATTATAGCTAATTTCTTTTTTTCAAAATGTCGAACATTAATGATATTCACAGCTAACACTAGAACACATCACTGACATTCATAATTTCTTGTAACTAATTAAATGAATAAGAAGCTTTGACATAATTATTCACAACATTAAGGGTACATGGGGTTAACCACAAGCACTCAATCTTGGCACTGTGTACAAAAACATACAAATTTTATGCGTGAACAATTGTGAGTCTGACTATCCCACAACAATCTATATATAATATATATACCTGTATTAGCTCACATAAGACCTAGGATTTAAATGATTCACATAACAACCGTCATGTAACTCTTACATCATACTATATATATATACCTATAATATATATATATATAATATTATATATATGTATACACACACACACACACACACACACACACACACACACACACACACACACACACACACACACACACATATATATATATATACGTACATACATGCAAACATACATACATATATATATATATATTATAATTATATATGTACATAATGTTATCTAACCTGTGTAAGATCATTAGTGAATACAGACAATAGTTCCAGTTTAAAACAGCTCAGTATATTAGGATCCTGGTTGATCTTGTCTATAGCTAACTCCACTGCACTTATAGTTAACATATCACACTCATTGAGATCTCTGCTTGAGTCTGGAGAACAAGGAAAGAACCCGAGGAAGCGAAGAGGATGTTTAACATCTTCTGAAGTACAGTTATACAGAACAGGTCCAGGAACACCGTTTTTTAAAAGACTCAGCAGTATACACAACAACAAATGCATCTTCATAAGATTCAACTAACCGGATATTAACCTTAACTAACTGGATATAAACGTTAACTAACAGGATGCAAATGGCTTCTGCTATTGATCCGCCCCCGAGCTGTGTCACCTTTATACAGCCTCTCCCTCTACTCGAGTCAGTATCAAGAAGGATAGGTTACCAGTAACCATGGGAAAAGACAAAGAAGTATTCCCCAACTTGTGTGTGTTGGTATGAAAATTGCATATGTGCAATCAAAAATGGTGTTCACTTGTACTGACATCAGTAAATAATAATAAAATTTATTTTCCCACACACACTCACACACATATATAATTTTACATCAGTATCTGTGGGGTATTCTTTTTCCGACTAAATCTGTCTAACTAGTATAGCTGTGATGTAAACAAGCCTGAAGCTTAAATGTCACATCACATTGTATACAGTATGAAGTATCTGATAAAGTGGTATCACTGCAGAACATTTATTATATTAGTAAGGGTCTTTGTGATTGGAAAATTTTACCGTTCATAAAATTTAATTTTGCATTCTGTAGTATAATGTCACTTATACTAATTTTATGATTTTCCTCTAACTATATAATACTATATATAATGTATATCATGCAACTGCACTAAGTTATATTTCCCAGTATGTTATAACATTACAATAGTAATGGACAGTAACTTGATATATTTGTACATTGACCAATTCTGTACAAATTACTTGATTAATTAGTTATATCACCATTATTTTTACTGGCCCTTAAATTAACATTGTATTTGAGATAGAAATTTTGATCCTGCATTATATATTATGTGTAACATTAGATACATCAGTCCTTTGATCTTATATAAGGTTCATTTGACAGTGCTTATTAATACTAAATACTAAATAGATAATTATGTAATTAACTTTACTTGTGGTCAATTAAGTACATTTTCTCTATACTTCAACTATATATATAAACTACAGCCAAATATATATGTATAAAACAAACTTTGAAACGTAGTTATTCTATAATAGAGAAATATTTTTAAAACATAATCTTAATTACTAAGACATAGAACAGCTATACTTACATACAATCTTAGCTACATTCACACTGAACAGAAATTCACTTAATCCGTGGTTAATTTGACTTACAGAGAGGAGCTTTTAAACAATGGCACTAAATTAATAGATATATTAAAGCAAAATCATAAATAGTGATTTTGTTCTAATAAATAAAATTCATGAACAATTTTATAATGATTTTCCAACAAATTGACATGGATATGGCTCAATGTAAACTGAATATTTAGAATTTTCCCTGTATGTGGTGAAACATGCCTTAAAGGTTCCCCAATACCTATATTTTTAAGATTATAATTCCAGTTCATCCATCAACTGATATTATAGAGTTCATCAATAGACATCATAGACATTGTGATTTGATTGAAGGGAGACAAACCGTTGATGGAATATAAAACATATTATGAAATTTCTGGACTATTATTACAGTAGGTGGAGGGGGTGGGTTTGTCATATCTATATCTGAGCTTAATAATTCCAAGTACAAATGTATTTTTGTACACAAAGACCAAACCATTTACATAAAAAAAGTAATCCATATAAGTCAAAGATAAAGAAATAAATGTAACATGTGAAACGTATGTTACTATTGTTACTGGGATTGAAGCCCAAACGTTTTTGAGATAGTAATAATGTGAGGCTTAAATTATATAACATTTTGAATTGTGTAATTTTCAAGGTTCTGTGTAGTATAATAGGAAATAATATTGCATATATGCAAAATACACATCCTCCTGTCATCAGTGATCAAACTAAATAATTAATAGTTAGTACCAGTAATATCTAGTGATGAAACTATATTTTTATTATCTGTATTATCAGAAAGTATAGCCAAGGTTGTCTCAATCTATAAAATAAAATAAAATAAAATATCATGAGAAAATTACTTATTTAAGTTCTTATCTTAAATCTGTGTGTAATAAAAACCTCACTTTCAATATTGATGACTTCAGTTGGATTATTTCATCACATTTTTGTAAGTATGTTTCCTGTGTACATAATACTATCTGTCCACATGATGTTGTTTCTTCAGCTTTCTTGTCTCTTACCATTTCTATAAACTAAAAGTGAAATTATGTAATATTTTATGTGACTATCTCATTATACCTTTGGCAAGTTCAAACCAACTAGTAAAACTGTAGCAGTCAAAGCCACAGGGCATGCAATGAAGAAAATTCTATATTCAAGACTTATTGATGAAGTACCAAAAACATTTATAATGAATGAAAACACAAGAAGAAGTAATATGAGCATCACAATTATCAAACTAGACTGTTCTCCCTCTCTCTTGAAGTACAAAATGATTTTGCGCTTGTTCTTTGCCAATACTAATATTATAATGAACAATAATACTATATATGATTCTATTGCAAGAAACCATAAGCTCCTCAATTGATTTGTACAATAATATTCAATCTTCCTTGAGTCCTGGACATTCTACAAGCAACAAGTAAGACAAATATTTAAGTAATAAAACTCACTGCATCTGGACAACCATCTTCAGTATAAAAAGATTCAGCATAAAATGGTCTATAAGTCAACTTTGTGATAATAACTATGATCACAGGAGATGTAATAATGATTATTGCTAACAACAACATTCGGTCTGAGAGATATTTCTACAGAAGACAAAAATAAATGTAATAATTATTATTAATATCACATGAGTTTACAAATAATAACAATGAGCAATTTCATCAGTTCTATTCTTACCCTGTTTTTATTTCTGGAATTATGAAAAATGCGATATAATCGCCAATTTTTTACCAGCATTGTAGAAAAAAACAATGAAAGAGATACATACCATATGGTATAAGCTACCTGCATGGAATGCAAACAATTTTTAAACAATAGAACAACATTTAGTGTGTAATCCTTACATCACAAAGAGGACCTATAGACATTATGTAATGTCCTTTGACTCCTAAATAGTAAAATACTAGTATAAGCAAGCCATTTATATACATCCCACAACATGATGAGTTAAGAATAACATTAAATTTTGGAGAGGTAGCTTTGATATGCCTGCAGATATAAATAAATAAATCTAATATCTTATTGCTTCGTAAATTAACTAACTTATTCTCTCTCCATATTAATATAATAATTAACAGAACAAGACTAACAATAATACCAACAATACACCATATAGCCAATATGACCACTGTCACCACAAAACCAGTTGTTACAAATGAACAAGTGTAAGGGCTACCATCAGTAGGTAAATATCCACCTAGATAGAATGGAATAATATATGCATGAATTATGCTAATAACAATGGAGTAATTAATAGAGTGATAGGTTTATGATTAAAATGATACAAATAAATTTAAGTTCAAAAAATAATAAAGAAATTTTAAAGCTCTTGGAGCAAATCTAATAATAAATAATTAGCTATGCTTAGTGCATACCTAGAATACAAGCAGGGTATTGTTGACATAAATAATTTAAGAAAACATTAAGGAACTTTAAAAGAACATACCAAACTGTACAAGTAAATAAATTTCTAAAATGACTCGTTACTTGTAGGGATGGTAGTCTTAAACAAGCCCAAAGTATTAATAGCAGTATGGACATCCCCACTTAATAGATATGAACGTTGACCTTCCTTTATTTTCATGATATTTGTTTTATTTTATTTTATTACGTCATCAATATATAATAGGTAAATTATCTAGATCATAATTAATTGTTGCAATACACTTGAATGGTGAGGCAAACTATTACTACATTTAGTTACTTTTTAAAATTTTGATTTGTTTGTTTACATGTAATCAAGCCAGAAATAGCTAATTCAACTGATGAAATGGTTGTTCAAGAAGGAACAGGACTTTAGAACAGGACTCTTGGTAGAATAGAATGTTGACCTCCCTTTATTTTTATGATATTTGTTTTATTTTATTTTATTACGTCATCAATATATAATTACAACACATAATTTTATAACAAACAAAACAATAAAGGCTACATGCAAAGTCTGTGAGATCACTACTTTTATTTGTTAAAGCACTCAATCTAAAAATGGATACTTTATCATATGTTTATGTACAAAATGAAGTTTAAACACCTTATAAAATTTGATTTGTCTAAGAGACAAACATAATAAGAACATTCCCTGCATAGTTAACATAGGACGTATACTACTGCATGGTTACATATACATAGGAAGTAAATAGCATGGTACATAGATATGAATTATACCACAAAGTATGTAGGAATTGCTACATAGTAAGATGGGAAATATATACATATAATATAGGAATTACTGCATAGTTAACATAGGAAGTATACTGCATGGTTACATACATAGGAAGTATATAGCATGGTTACAGATATGAATTATACCACATAGTATATAGGAAATGCTGCATAGTGAGATAGGAAGTATATACATACATATTAACTACTGCATAATATATAGGAAGTACTGCATAGTTATATTTTGCACTGTATTATGAGTAGCTATAAATTTTATGATTACAACAAACCTTTCCATAAAACATTACAGCAGTGACTGCTGTTTCTACAAATATTGTAGACTATTCCAGACTCTTGGAATAATTGGAAACTTTCCAAAATACATTCTTTCTTTCCTTTAACAAAAATATTTTTACAATGCTAAAAATGAACATTTTACCAGTCAATTGTGTTATTAAGCCTTGACTAAAATTAACTCTGCTATCAGAATTAAGAAATGTTTTCAAACCCTATAATGTAAAGAGAGTAAATTATTGTCAAATAAAAATAAATGATAAAAGTCAGACTATAAAGACTTTAGTACTTACTGCAAGTCCATTATAAGGACTAACTGAATTCTCTAGACTATCTTGAAGAATTTGACCAAGATGTGGATGATACAGTGGATTATCAATAACTGAGAAGATATCATCATTCAAAAATTCATTCTCAATTTTAGTAAGACTAGCATTCCATGTCAGAGCTAAAGCAGTAGTAGCATCATATGCATTTAATAACTTAGAATGAATAATAAGAGATGAATACTCCTCCATTGTCATATTAGGTGAGATATTTACTACCACATTATAGAATATTTCAGTCAGAACATCATCTACCTCCTGTAGATATTAAATGTCAATAAAGTAAATGAACAGATAGTGAACTAACAGTTTTCATATTAATGTTAAAAGGAAAGGTATCCACAAATAGTGTAGAGTTAATAGCTTCTAATATCTGTTCATTAGTACAGTTTGAGGTAGTGTCATTCTCTTCCAAGTACCACCATTTAGTGTTATATATACCAGGTAGTATCCAAACATGATCAGCAGTGGTTAGCTTCAGATGGTACGCCTACACAAGTAAATTATCCTAACCTTATATTCAATTTTCTATTACTTGTAATAAAATAGAAATTGCTAAAATTATAAAATCAAATCATATTAAAATCACATAGCATATAATAGTTAGACATAATTTTACATGTATTAACTTACAACACAAAAAACAGTTCTAGCATGTGACTCTCCAATAATAGGTAAAAACACTCGAACATCATTTAACTAAATGTACTGAAAATGGTAAATTGTAACAATAAATCACACACTTTTGCATCTTCCAAAACTTCTTCAGGTAATATATTAAAAGAACCAAGATCAAATACTGTCATGTTGCTGTTGTTACTTATCAATAAACTTGACAAACGTTCAGCTACCTATATTATATAATGGCAGAAATAATGGACTATGTACATGTATGGTTATGCCTAAACATCCGTAATTATCTAATGGTGCTTTAGATATAATGCTCAAACAATACATTTAATGACTAAGATAAGAGAAGAGTAATAATCAACCTTTCTACTTTTTTCCTCGTGCCTATTTTTTTTATTAGGTTTAAAACAATTTAGGCTTTACAATTTGACAGCATGAATCTTACATTTTAATTTTTTGCATTCTTTTCTCTTGTTTGTATATAGGTTATATATATATTCATAATTATTCTTTGTTAAAACATTACCTTGTTATATAGGAATATTAACTAGTAGCCATCATAACACTTACTACAATGTACTCTTTCTGTTACTATAACTCTTATATAGTACCATTTTTTCTTTCTATCCATATACCAAATTACAATTTTGAAGTGTGAACAGTGTTAACTAGAGTTCAAATATCTACTTGTTTTCAGAAAAAATAGGTCATTTCTGTCAACAAAAGACCACAAAGGTTAATTGTACATCTTTTTATAATTAGTTTGTAACTATTGAGTCATCTTGTTCTTCATTAAATGAAACTGATTGAGAAGGATATTCCAGGTGGTTCTTGGTGTAACATGACTATGATGACATCATAATGAAATGACACATAGTGATGTCATCATAGAACATGTTGTTACATCATCAGTCAAGTTACACCAAGAATCACCCAATATTCCTGATGCTGTAATAAATAATATCATTGTAGCTTATCTCTGCACTAATAAAAAAGAGTTTATAATGTACCGCTATCATGAAAAATAGATGATTCACTAGTTAAAACGTTAATCATCAACCAATAGTCTCTCAGAAGATACTATACAACTAACCTTTGTGGTCTGTTATTAACAGAAACAACATGTTTTTGTGACCGCAAACATAGGTGCTTGAACAGTTGAAACTTGTTGTGTACTTCAAAATTTCGATTGGTATTTACATAAAAAGAATAATTGGTACTATTTATGACTTCTAATAACAGAAACGTGAGATTTTCCCAATTCACGTTATAATAAACTACGACAAGATGGCACAGGAATGTACCCTGAAAGTGACGTCTGCTTAATAATTATTATTATAGTGAGTAATAGCTTACTCCTTTAAATGAAATGGCCATTAAAAAACCAAATAGTGCAAACATTGGGAATAATTAATTTATCAGAATTTATTTCTTGATGCAAATTAGTTATAATCCTAAAAATGATTTCTTCAAGAGATAATATGAAACTAAAAAATAAATTGGTTGATTCAACCATGTCACATGCTACATGCTAATGATTAAATGATGCTAATTAATAAGATGACAGACTATACATGTCCATTAGAAGGAAATTGTTTATTCAACAGCTAGCATCTGCTGTTAAAGAAATGCTTCAATATTTAGGCATAGATACAACCAAAATAATGCTTGATTTCTATATTAATAAATCATAAATATTTTGTATAATTGTCTTACAAATACATAATGTACCCAATCTAATAAAACCCTATAAGTTAAACTTTACACTCCATACAGTACTTATATTCAATATATCAATATTATTATTAATACTCACTGATACATGGTATTCATCATCTACTGAAAATATGCCCACTCTTTTCCAACCAAAGTGTTTTAACAAGTCTTGTCTCACTTTATTTATAAAGTGATCATCAGGTACTGTAGTATAGAAATAAGGATATCTACTGGTGTCTTCAAGTGATGGATCAGTCACTGAATAAGATATCTAATAAAATAAATATTTACTCATAATATAGATAGTGCTTATTTATGATGAGATCACTAATACTTAATTTAAATCATCCTATAATTGTTTTAAGTTATATAATTTGAAGCTATCAGGTTATTTATAGCACTATATCTTCATATATAAAACTGCCATGTATGTTTAATGATAATAAGTATATAGTTGTTGTCACTTCTAATTCTTGTACATGAATACAAAAACTAAATTATTATAGCTACTCGTAATAATAATTATTCAAAATAATTTTTACAACTGCATTCATGTGTGGAATACATCACATGAGAATGGTTAAATAGCAATGTATCTTAACATGATAAAAAATAAACAAGAATAATATTATTAATACATTAACATACCTGTATTATATTGAATCTTCCACATACATAACCAATATTTTTGGCAACATTAGTGTCATAAGGACCAACAACTCCATGAATAGGATGTTGAGTATATCTGCTTACTAGTATCTGATATGGTTCAGTTAGATCCTATAGTAAGTTATGATCAAATCAAAACAATGAAACTTAAGTCTATTACTGCTATTTAAATTGTTTATAAATAAAGCTACATTAGAAACTCAGCAATTCCATAAAGTCGATCATTGTATTATAGCTAATTTCTTTTTTCAAAATGTCGAACATTAATGATATTCACAGCTAACACTAGAACACATCACTGACATTCATAATTACTTGTAACTAATTAAATAATAAGAAGCTTTGACATAATTATTCACAACATTAAGGGTACATGGGGTTAACCACAAGCACTCATTCTTGGCACTGTGTACAAAAACATACAATCTATATATAATATATACCTGTATTAGCTCACATAAGACCTAGCTTTAAATGATTCATATAAACAACCGTCATGTAACTCTTACATCATACTATATATATATACCTATAATATATATATATATAATATTATATATATGTATACACACACACACACACACACACACACACACATACATATATACATACATACATACATATATATATATATATATATATATATACATACATACATGCAAACATACATACATATATATATATATATTATAATTATATATATACATAATGTTATCTAACCTGTGTAAGATCATTAGTGAATACAGACAATAGTTCCAGTTTAAAACAGCTCAGTATATTGGGATCCTGGTTGATCTTGTCTATAGCTAACTCCACTGCACTTATAGTTAACATATCACACTCATTGAGATCTCTGCTTGAGTCTGGAGAACAAGGAAAGAATCCGAGGAAGCGAAGAGGATGTTTAACATCTTCTGAAGTACAGTTATACAGAACAGGTCCAGGAACACCGTTTTTTAAAAGACTCAGCAGTATACACAACAACAAATGCATCTTCATAAGGTTCAACTAACCGGATATTAACCTTAACTAACTGGATATAAACGTTAACTAACAGGATGCAAATGGCTTCTGCCATTGACCTGCCCCCGAGCCGTGTCACCTTTAACTATAACAGCCTCTCCCTCTACTCGAGTCAGTATCAAGAAGGATAGGTTACCACTAACCAGGGGAAAAGACAAAGAAGTATTCCCCAACTTGTGTGTGTTGGTATGAAAATTGCATATGTGCAATCAAAAACGGTGTTAACTAGTAATGATATCAGTAAATAATAATATTCATTTTCCCACACACACACACACACACACACATATATAATTTTACATCAATATCTGTGTGGTATTCTTTTTCTGACTAAATCTGTCTAACTAGTATAGCTGTGATATAAACAAGCCTGAAGCTTAAACATCACATCACATTGTATACAGTATGAAGTATCTGATAAAGTGGTATCACTGCAGAACATTTATTATATTAGTAAGGGTCTTTATGATTGGAAAATTTTCCCATTCATAAAATTTAATTTTGCATTCTGTAGTATAATGTCACTTATACTAATTTTATGATTTTCCTCTAACTATATAATACTATATATAATGTATATCATGCAACTGCACTAAGTTATATTTCCCAGTATGTTATAACATTACAATAGTAATGGACAGTAACTTGATATATTTGTACATTGACCAATTCTGTACAAATTACTTGATTAATTAGTTATATCACCATTATTTTTACTGGCCCTTAAATTAACATTGTATTTGAGATAGAAATTTTGATCCTGCATTATATATTATGTGTAACATTAGATACATCAGTCCTTTGATCTTATATAAGGTTCATTTGACAGTGCTTATTAATACTAAATACTAAATAGATAATTATGTAATTAACTTTACTTGTGGTCAATTAAGTACATTTTCTCTATACTTCAACTATATATATAAACTACAGCCAAATATATATGTATAAAACAAACTTTGAAACGTAGTTATTCTATAATAGAGAAATATTTTTAAAACATAATCTTAATTACTAAGACATAGAACAGCTATACTTACATACAATCTTAGCTACATTCACACTGAACAGAAATTCACTTAATCCGTGGTTAATTTGACTTACAGAGAGGAGCTTTTAAACAATGGCACTAAATTAATAGATATATTAAAGCAAAATCATAAATAGTGATTTTGTTCTAATAAATAAAATTCATGAACAATTTTATAATGATTTTCCAACAAATTGACATGGATATGGCTCAATGTAAACTGAATATTTAGAATTTTCCCTGTATGTGGTGAAACATGCCTTAAAGGTTCCCCAATACCTATATTTTTAAGATTATAATTCCAGTTCATCCATCAACTGATATTATAGAGTTCATCAATAGACATCATAGACATTGTGATTTGATTGAAGGGAGACAAACCGTTGATGGAATATAAAACATATTATGAAATTTCTGGACTATTATTACAGTAGGTGGAGGGGGTGGGTTTGTCATATCTATATCTGAGCTTAATAATTCCAAGTACAAATGTATTTTTGTACACAAAGACCAAACCATTTACATAAAAAAAGTAATCCATATAAGTCAAAGATAAAGAAATAAATGTAACATGTGAAACGTATGTTACTATTGTTACTGGGATTGAAGCCCAAACGTTTTTGAGATAGTAATAATGTGAGGCTTAAATTATACAACATTTTGAATTGTGTAATTTTCAAGGTTCTGTGTAGTATAATAGGAAATAATATTGCATATATGCAAAATACACATCCTCCTGTCATGAGTGATCAAACTAAATAATTAATAGTTAGTACCAGTAATATCTAGTGATGAAACTATATTTTTATTATCTGTATTATCAGAAAGTATAGCCAAGGTTGTCTCAATCTATAAAATAAAATAAAATAAAATATCATGAGAAAATTACTTATTTAAGTTCTTATCTTAAATCTGTGTGTAATAAAAACCTCACTTTCAATATTGATGACTTCAATTGGATTATTTCATCACATTTTTGTAAGTATGTTTCCTGTGTACATAATACTATCTGTCCACATGATGTTGTTTCTTCAGCTTTCTTGTCTCTTACCATTTCTATAAACTAAAAGTGAAATTATGTAATATTTTATGTGACTATCTCATTATACCTTTGGCAAGTTCAAACCAACTAGTAAAACTGTAGCAGTCAAAGCTACAGGGCATGCAAAGAAGAAAATGCTATATTGAAGACTTAATGATGAAGTACCAAAAGCATTTATAATGAATGAAAACACAAGAAGAAGGAATATGAGCATCACAATTATCAAACTAGACTGTTCTCCCTCTCTCTTGAAGTACATAATGATTTTGCGGTTGTTTAGTGCCAATACTAGTACTATTAAGAACAATAATACTATATATGAATCTATTGCAAGAAACCATAATCTCTTGAATTGATTCGCACAATAATATTCAATCTTCCTTGAGTCCTGGACATTCTATAAGCAACATATAAGACAAATATTTTAGTAATAAAACTCACTGCATTTGGACAATCATCTTCAGTATAAAAAGATTCAACATAAGATGGTCTATAAGTCAACTTTGTGATTATAACTATGATCACAGGAGATGTAATAATGATTATTGCTAACAACAACATTCGGTCTGAGAGATATTTCTACAGAAGACAAAAATAAATGTAATAATTATTATTAATATCACATGAGTTTACAAATAATAACAATGAGCAATTTCATCAGTTCTATTCTTACCCTGTTTTTATTTCTGGAATTATGAAAAATGCGATATAATCGCCAATTTTTTACCAGCATTGTAGAAAAAAACAATGCAAGAGATACATACCATATGGTATAACCTACCTGCATGGAATACAAATATAATTTGTAAACAGTAGAACAATATTTAGTGGTAATTCTTACATCACAGAGAGGACCTATAGCCATTATGTAATGTCCTTTGACTCCTAAATAATAAAGTACCACAATAAGCAAGCCATTTATATACATCCCACAACATGATAAGTTAAGAATAACATTAAATTTTGGAGAGGTAGCTTTGATATGCCTGCAGATATAAATAAATAAATCTAATATCTTATAGCTTCATAAATTAACTAACTTATTCTCTCTCCATATTAATATAATAATTAACAGAACAAGACTAACAATAGTACCAACAATACACCATATAGCCAATATGACCACTGTCACCACAAAACCAGTTGTTACAAATGAACAAGTGTAAGGGCTACCATCAGTAGGCAAATATCCACCTATACAGAATGGAATAA
This sequence comes from Xestospongia muta, assembly GCA_963693285.1. Taxonomy (NCBI): domain Eukaryota; kingdom Metazoa; phylum Porifera; class Demospongiae; order Haplosclerida; family Petrosiidae; genus Xestospongia; species Xestospongia muta. Next base: position 19,439,470 of record OY848917.1, read on the forward strand.
TATATGCATGAATTATGATAATAACATTGGAGTAATTAATAGAATGATAGGTTTATGATTGAAATGATACAAATAAATTTAAATTCAAAAAATAATAAAGAAATTTAAAGGCTCTTGGAGCAAATCTAATAATATATAATTAGTTATGCTTAGTGCATACCTAGAATACAAGCAGGGTATTGTTGACATAAATAATTTAAGAAAACATTAAGATACTTTAAAAGAACATACCAAACTGTACAAGTAAATAAATTTCTAAAATGACTTGTTACTTGTAGGGATGGTAGTCTTAAACAATTCCAAATTATTAATGGCAGTATGGATTATCCCCACTTAATAGGTAAATTATCTAGGTCATAATTAATTGTTGCAATACATTTGAATGGTGAGGCAAACTATTACTACATTTAATGACTTTTAAAATTTTGATTTGTTTGTTTACATGTAATCAAGCCAGAAATACCTAATTCAACTGATGAAATGGTTGTTCAAGAAGAAACAGGACTTTAGAACAGACCTTGTGGTAGAATGGAATACTGTCCTCCCTTTATTTTCATGATATTTGTTTTATTTTGTTTTATTACGTCATCAATATATAATTACAACACATAATTTTAAAACAAACAAAACAATAGAGGCTACATGCAAACTCTGTAAGATCACTACTTTTATTTGTTAAAGCACTCAATCTAAAAATGGATACTTTATCATATGTTTATGTACAAAATGAAGTTTAAACACCTTATAAAATTAGATTTGTCTAAGAGACAAACATAATAAGAACATTCCCTGCACATTTAACATAGGACGTATACTACTGTATGGTTACATATACATAGGAAGTAAATAGCATGGTACATAGATATGAATTATACCACAAAGTATGTAGGAAGTGCTACATAGTAAGATAGGAAGTATATACATATAATATAGGAAGTACTGCATAGTTAACATAGGAATTATACTGCATGGTTACATACATAGGAAGTATATAGCATGGTTACAGATATGAATTATACCACATAGTATATAGGAAATGCTGCATAGTGAGATAGGAAGTATATACATACATATTAACTACTGCATAATATATAGGAAGTACTGCATAGTTATATTTTGCATTGTGCTATGAGTAGCCTATAAATTTTATGATTACAACAAACCTTTCCATAAAACATTACAGCAGTGACTGCTGTTTCTACAAATATTGTAGACTATTCCAGACTCTTGTAATAATTGGAAACTTTCCAAAATACATTCTTTCTTTCCTTTGACAAAAATAAGTTTATAATGCTAAAAATGAACAATTTACCAGTCAATTGTGTTATTAAGCCTTGACTAAAATTAACTCTGCTATCAGAATGAAGAAATGTTTTCAAACCCTATAATGTAAACAGAGTAAATTATTATCAAATAAAACTAAATGATAAAAGTCAGACTATAAGACTTTAGTAGATATTAGTACTTACTGAAAGTCCATTATAAGGACTAACTGAATTCTCTAGACTGTCTTGAAGAATTTGACCAAGACATGGATGATACTGTGGATTATCAATAACTGAGAAGATGTCATCATTCAAAAATTCATTCTCAATTTTAGTAAGACTAGCATTCCATGTCAGAGCTAAAGCAGTAGTAGCATCATATGCATTTAATAACTTAGAATGAATGATAAGAGATAAATACTCCTCCATTGTCATATTAGCTGAGATATTTACTACCACATTATAGAATATTTCACTCAGAACATCATCTACCTCCTGTAGATATTAAATGTCAATAAAGTAAATGAACAGATAGTGAACTAACAGTTTTCATATTAATGTTAAAAGGAAAGGTATCCATAAATAGTGTAGAGTTAATAGCTTCCAATATCTGTTTATTAGTACAGTTTGAGGTAGTGTCATTCCCTTCCAAGTACCACCATTTAGTGTTATATATACCAGGTAGTATCCAAACATGATCAGCAGTAGTTAGCTTGAGATGATATGCCTACAATGAAACAACATGCGGTCACCTTTTATTTTAATGATTGTTCGTGCAAATATTTAGATTTTACTACTTACAACACAAAATGTAGCTCTAGCATGTGACTCTGCTAGAATAGGTACAAATACTCGGACATCATTGTGCTTAAAAATTGTAGAAATTAAAAGATATTATTGTATATTATAATAAATCACATACTATTGCATTATTCAGTACTTTCTCAGGTGAAGTTTTAAAAGAGCCTAGATCAAACACTGTTATGTCATTTCTTTGCAAGAAATTTGATAAAAACTCAGCAACCTATACAATGTTACAAAAAATGAATTGATGATCACATCATTATATATTAATTAGATTTAACTAAGAATGTATATTTTATGCATAAAATCTCCATTGAACACTTTAACAATAATTACTATCCTATATAGTACTCACTGATACATGGTATTCATCCTCTACTGAAAATATGCCCACTCTTTTCCAACTAAAATGTTCTAACAAGTCTTGTCTCACTTTATTTAAAAAGTGATCATTAGGTATTGTAGTATAGAAATAAGGATATCTACTGGTGTCTTCAAGTGATGGATCAGTCACTGAATATGATATCTAATAAAATAAATATTTACTCATAATATAGATAGTGCTTATTTATAACGAGATCACTAATGCTTAATTAAAATCATTGTATCATTGTTTTAAGTTATATAACTTGAAGGTATCATACTATTTGTAGCACTGTCTTCATATAAACTGCCATGTGTGTTTAATGATAATAAGTATATAGTTGTTGTCACTTCTAATTCTTGTAATGAATACAAAAACAAAAGTATAATAGCTACACATAATAATTATTATTCAAAACAATTTTTACGATTGCATACATGTGTGGAATACATCACATGAGAATAGCAATGTATCTTAACATGATAAAAACTAAACAATAATAAAATCATATATATATTAATATCATACCTGTATTATATTTAATCTTCCACATACATAAGCAATACTTTTGGCAACATTAGTTACATAAGGACCAACAACTCCATGAATAGGATGTTGAGTATATCTGCTTAGTATCTGATATGGTTCAGTTAGACCCTATAGTAAGTTATGATCAAATCAAAACAATGAACTTTGAGTCTATTACTGCAATTAAAATAGTTTATAAATAAAGCTACATTAGAAACTTAGCAATTCCATAAAGTCGATCATTGTATTATAGCTAATTAATTTCAATAACATACTAGAGTTCTTTCTAAATGTTGAACATTAATAACTTTCACAGCTAACACTAGAAAACATTCCTGACATTCACAACTACTTGTAACTAAGGAAAATGATGAAGAAGAACCAAAAGCTTTGACATAATTATTCACACTATCAAAGGTGTGCTTAACAGCAATCACTCAATTTTGGCATTGGCATCCAAAAACATACAAATAGTATCATACAATAATTTATATATAATATATATACCTGTATTAGCTCACATAAGACCTAGGCTTTAAATGCTTCATATAAACAACAGTCATGCAACTCTTGCATCATAGAATATAAACCTATATTATATCTATATCTATATATAATATTATATATATATATATATATATATAAACATATATATACATTATAATTATATATACATAATGTTATCTAACCTGTATAGAATCATTAGTGAATACAGGCAATAGCTCCAGTTTAAAACAGCTCAGTATGTTAGGATCCTGGTTGATTTTGTCTATAGCTAACTCCACTGCACTCATAGTTAACATATCACACTCGTTGAGATATCTGTTCGAGTCTGGAGAACAAGGAAAGAACCCGAGGAAACGAAGAGGATGTTTAACATCTTCTGAAGTACAGTTATACAGAACAGGTCCAGGAACACTGTCTTTTAAAAGACTTAGCAGCACACACAATAACAAAAGCATCTTCATAAGCCTCAACTAACACAGTATAAACCTTAACTAACCGGATGCAAATAGCTTCCGTCCATTGACAAGCCCCCGAGCCGTGTCAACTTTAAATTATAAATTATAATGTTTATTAAATATAATTATTTTAATTTAGTGAAGTATGACAAGTGGTGCAGGAATATACCCGGAAGTGACGTCTCGTTAATTAGTGACTATTTAATACCTACTAAGGTTCATTGTAGTAAATGCTGTGATGGCTACTAGTTATTATTCCTATATAACAAGATAATGTTTTAACAAAGAATAATTATGAGCATATCTATAACCTACAAACAAGAGAAAAAAGGTAGACAAATTAAATATAAGATTTGTGATGTGAAATTATAAAGCTTTAAATCTAATGAAAAGGGGAAGACACAAGCAAAGAAAGTAGAAAGGTTGATTATTAATCTTTTCTTATCTTAGTTATTAAATTTATTGTTTGAACATCATAGCTAAGCATTTTTATTGCTTGTCTTGTTAGGTGAGTGATCATTAGATCTACTTATTATAACTTGTTAAAATATATGGCTACTGAACAAGAATCAGTGATTGGTTAAACTAATTACTGTTAACATATGCCTATTTGTACTTACATAGGTTGTACATCCTGTGTGTAAAAGAGTTGTTACTTATGGATGGTGGGATAGTTTCAGGAAGAGGCATCTTGATATAGTTCTTCGACAGCTAGAGCCTTTGTCTTGAGTATGTTATTTTTCAGCTCAGTCAGAGATACTAGAGAAGTACTTTCAAGAACTAGAATGCACTCTTTTAGACAATGATATTATCGATCAACCATCCCAAGTGCTTTATATTTTCACTTCAGTCAGAGATACTAGAGAAGAACTTTCAAGAACTAAAATGCACTCTTTACGGTATAAATGGAATATAAAGAATATAATAATGTCAAACAAATTTTAAGTCAAAATTCACTGAGCATTCTCATCACATGACTTCGAACTAAACCAGGTTCCTTTGTGTTAATGCTTGAGTCCCACAGTCTTGAAGTGGAACCATTCTTTGTCACACCAATGATTGTCATATGCAATCATCCTTCATCTTCTCCACCACACCACCAGTAGCCACGAGTATCTACAAATTAGAATTTTATTATGATGAATTAAGTCATCGTAAAAAATACATTATTTTGGGAGTGGGTGTGGCAAAACAATTGTCCCTGTAATGCACATACAACATACTTTCAAGGTTGTGCAGCTATTACTTACCACATATACGATTGTCGTCAATGCAATTAAGTTCTGAAGTGTCCAAATTCGACTCAGAAAAACATTGAAAAGCCTGAGAGAGAGGACTTACCTACACCATTTACCAATCATAACCACACATAAAAGCATTCTTAACCTTCACTGGTACTACCTACTCTTGATCTAGTCCTGGTTGCCTTAGAAACACCCTGAGAGAGAGAGAGTTACCTACACCATTTACCTCACCAATGACACACACACATAAAGTACTCTTTACCTTCGCTGGTATTACCTACTCTTGATTTAGTCCTGGTTGCCTTAGAAACACCCTGAGAGAGAGAGAGAGAGAGAAAGAGAGAGAGAGAATGAGAGAGAGAGAGAGAGAGAGAGAGCTACCTACATCAATTACCTCACTAATCACACACACACGTAAAGCATTGTTTACCATCACTGGTACTACAGTACCTACCTGTTGATTTAGTCCTGGTTGCCTTAGAAACAGGATGGCTTGAACTATCTGTGATTTATATCAGTACAAAACATGTGAGAATACACCAACCTTCACTCAACTCGACATCTGATTCAGCAAAGGTCACAGACTTAGTAGGAGATCCTACATGCAATTAACTATTTCAATATTGTGTTTTTAATACTTACTGGCTGCCTTTTTTTGAATTTTTTCTGTTGTTTCTGTTGTATTTCTAATGCACTAGCAACCTTTTCTCTGAGCTTCTGTTGCCTTTCCAATTGTCTTTGCTCTTTAAGTAAGATTTCTGCTTCTTTTTTCTTCTCCATCATCTTCAAATTTTGGACACTCGTAAGAACTTGACCAGATGTATTCTCATTAATTTTAGGAACTTTGATCTCTGGGGCTTTTTGAGATAATAGCAATGACATTAATGGTATGTATGACAGATGCAGTGTGTACTACCAAGATCTTGATAATCACTGGCACGTGTAGATTCTCGAGGCTGGGTACGATAAAATTTTAGCCATTGCTCATATCTCTCATCAGGGATATTGTAGCCCTCCTCATATCAACGTTCATAACGACACACTTCTTCAGAAAAGGTCACATTGGCAGAATGTTGTATTGAATGCTGAAACTTTGGAAGAGGGCTGTACAAGGGAATGTATTTGATGCCTGTCTTCTCACAAAGTGATGAGGGGTTAAATGACATTGGTTCACTCTCTCCTGAAATAAAGACCCTAGGGTTAAAAGGAAAGACACCAGTTGTTTTGAAGCCACTGATAACACTTCTCATTGACATTCCTCTCATCCATGCTTTTGAAAATATTTCATTAAACTGAAATCTTGTAATTACTTTGTTTGGATTGTTACATAGTAACCATGACATTCTTGCCTCCAGTATGTTTTAAATGGAGAAAAACACCCTTTATCAAGTGGTTCCGTTTTGCGAGTAGTATTGGTGGCAGGCAAATATAATTACCTTTTCTTCAGCTACATTTCTAATTGTAGTTGGATTAAAATGAGATAAATGTCCATCTAATAAGAGAAGTGGACGCGAACCATGAGGATGTGAAAGAAAATGATTCTGAAACCACCCATCAAATATCTCCCTGTCAACTCATCCAGATTTGGACAAACAATACATAGTTCCTGGCATGTCCCCTTGAGTCAACTCCTGTTTCAAAATCTTCCTATCAAAAATCACTAGCAATGGAATAGAATACCCAGCAGCACTATAACAGGTGAGAACAGTAATTTGTGTTTTGCCACCTGAGGTGAAGGCTGGATGACGAACCCCTTTCTTACATGCAATGAATGGCAACTTGGGATCTAAGAGAAAGCCACTTTCATTCATATTAAATACTTGGGACAGTTGATCAATAATATCGTTGTCTAAAAGAGTGCATTCTAGTTCTTGAAAGTACTTCTCTAGTATCTCTGACTGAGCTGAAAAATAACGTACTCAAGACAAAGGCTCTAGCTGTCGAAGAACTATCCCACCATCCATAAGTAACAACTCTTTTACACACAGGATTTACAATCTATGTAAGTACAAATAAGCATATGTTAACAGTAATAGTTTAACCAAGCACTGACTCTTGTTCAGTAGCCATATATATTAATAAGTTACTAGTAAGTAGATCTAATGATCACTCACCTAACAAGACAAACAATTGCAAAGAGTGCTAATCAGAGTCAAGATGTCATAAGACATACCTAAAATGAATTCAAATGAAAGATAAGATTAACAACTGTCACTTACAAGCTACAGTCGCACCAAGTTGTCACAAACAAGAGGTGAAAACTCGAGGATAGCAATGATGTCACTGATGTGGGCGTGTTCGATAGTTAATCACTGAGCTGACTAGTTTTATTGCTCCGTGCTACATTCACAGCAGGGCGCAGAGCTTGTCCACGTGTTGCTACTTATGCAGCAAGGGTAGAAGCTTGTACCCATAGTATGCAAACTTGGAGCAACTGTTGCTTCTCGCTACAAAATGATGAGTATATAAAATCATGTGCAAGTCACGATTAAGCATGTGTTCGAATTTTAACTTTCTCAGTGCACAGCAAAGCGAAAGAAGTTGAAAGACTTTCAGTATATCAAAGTCTTGAACAACTACCTATGCACTTCACAACAGCACCATAGTCTTAGCTGCAAATAGTCCAGAAACGATGCAATAGCGTTCGAAATTTGATGGTGACCAGAAGTGAGATTGTTACTCTAGTGATGTTTAGGTGTATCCATACATATACACCACACCCTTATTAATAAACTTTAGAAATTTACTAGGGTAGTTTATTGTTATTTTAATGGAAGTGAAGAGGCTGGCGTATTAATAGTACACTATGGAGGTGGGTGGGTTAGTTAGTTTTCTTAAATACACTGACGTGGCGTGTTTTACTTACATTCAGGTAGATGTCGACGATGAGGATGGTTGTGTTGTTGTGTATACTGCTGAGTATTTTAAAAGACAGTGTTCCTGGACCTGTTCTGTATAACTGTACTTCAGAAGATGTTAAACATTCTCTTCGTTTCCTCGGGTTCTTTCCTTGTTCTCCAGACTCAAACAGATATCTCAATGAGTGTGATATGTTAACACTGAGTGCAGTGGAGTTAGCTATAGACAAGATCAACCAGGATCCTAACATACTGAGCTGTTTTAAACTGGAGCTATTGCCTGTATTCACTAACAATCTCATGCAGGTTAATTATATAACATTACAAGTATATATACTATACATTAGTTGCTGATTGAAGTTCAGTAGGATTCATATTCCCAAAACCTAATAGTAACTATATATACATACAAAATTAGTTGATGCAATTTGAAAGTAAACATGATGCTATTTCATTACTACCATTGACTATGGATTTAACTCTTTATCTTAATAGTAATCCCTAGTTATAACAATGTCATTATTATTAAGATACTATAAACAGCTGTAATACAATAATATTAGTAATAAAAACAGTATTATGTTTATGTTTAATTTCAAATTGCATCAACTGATTTTGTTACTTGCAACCTATATATCACATGTTGGCAAAGTCAACCAATTATTTTATACAGTGATATATATGTGATTATGACATCTCTGACCTTTGCCAAATTATCTGTTTGACATTTTTTTCTATTCTACCTATTTCAGATGAGATGATGAATTTTGTTATTTGTTTATATGGTGACTTTGATTTTATCCATAAATTTGATATACCACTAGTACAAACATAATTTTGATACTTGAAATTCTTATATGATGTATTCATGAAGTGTTTGGTAGTGTTCTTATAATAACATTGATGAAGTAATTGATAGTATTCTTATGATAATATTCACTAAGTAATCTGTATTTCTCCTGATTTCTCTCTGCATATAAATCCATGTGTTAAATCTCCTGTTGGGAATCACTTCAATCTGCATAGTCAATAAACAGAGTATAGTGCTAAGAGTATTCATTTCCATTGATTTGTTTTGAATATCCTTTTCCATGTTGTTGAAAAATGACTTTCTATAATGTAGCTTTATTTATAAACAATTTAAATAGCAGTAATAGACTTAAGTTTCATTGTTTTGATTTGATCATAACTTACTATAGGATCTAACTGAACTATATCAGATACTAGTAAGCAGATATACTCAACATCCTATTCATGGAGTTGTTGGTCCTTATGACACTAATGTTGCCAAAAGTATTGGTTATGTATGTGGAAGATTCAATATAATACAGGTATGATATTAATATAGGTTTGCTTAATAAACTTCTTACTTGTGTAGGTATTAGAAATTTGACATATCTATTCAAATTTTTGATATGATATACATTTGGAGCTCTGTTTTTTTTCATTTGACCACCAATTTGTTAACTCACTTAGTTAGTGTTTTCAGAATTGCCATCTTTTACTTGTGTAAAAATATTATTATAATAAAAATTATACTGAATAAGTTATTTAATTTTTAGGTCTATCCCTATATACTAAATACTATTATGCTATAATGAAACATGTAGTTATGTCCATTGTATTTAAAGGTAAAATAAATGAATCTACTTGCATATTTAATCAAATATGACAACTAGTTAGCATCTAGGTCAGTTCAATGATATGCTTCAAGTTTACTTAATATCATGTTCTATATAACTGCTTTATTTATTTATAGTTTATTAGACACATCAATAATTGTCTTTATATGTTTGTAATTTTATAATTATTACTATATACATCAGTAAAAGTTTACATTTATTTATTTTATTAGATATCATATTCAGTGACTGATCCATCACTTGAAGACACCAGTAGATATCCTTATTTCTATACTACAGTACCTGATGATCGCATTTTAAATAAAGTGAGACAAGACTTATTAGAACACTTTGGTTGGAGAAGAGTGGGCATATTTTCAGTAGATGATGAATACCATGTATCAGTAAGTAATAAGATTGATATATTGAATGTATATACTGGAATGTTACATCCTATTAACATGGTTTTTTTGGAATGTGTCAATTTGATTAATAATAACTATGAAATTAATATAATCATACTAAGTATTTAGAGGAACAGCAACCAATCAAGAAGTCAAAGCTACTCAAAATTGAACTCATAAAACATATAGTCTCTTCAAGTGTGCAATAAGAAGGTGACGAAAATTAGAATAGATGGTATTAGTATGATGACCACATGATGAAATGGAATTGACAATTTGTTTTTGGGCTAGATTTATTGATAAGTGTAGTGTGGTCTTTCTGAATGCATTTGTATTATAATTTCTTTATACATTCTACCTAGCTTCTGACTTAGTTTTTGTTCTGTTTGTTTGTTAGAAAATAAGGTGAAATCTGCTGTCCTATTTGGATTAGTTGCCTACTGATAAAGCATATGAGAATTATTATTTGAAAGTTAAGATATCATCAGTTGTTTTTAGCATACAACCTGCATGAATGACTATGAGATGATTTAATAAAAACATCAATTTTTGTAGGGGCCTATCCCATGCATGACATAAAGGAATAAGCTGTATTTAGGATTATAATTAAATGGTCTTAGAGAAACAGATTTCAATAAAACAACACAATATTATAATTCAAAATATCATCCTATACATACATACATATATATATATATAAGCTATATAATATTAGTAATATAGAAGAGCGCAATGTCAGTTGCACACATCATTGTACACACCATGGTTAGGGTTAATTAATTTTTTGGTTGCTATACATGTTAGCATTTAAAGGATATGGCTTAAAATCATTTGTCGTTTTTGAAAGCAGCATACAACATAATTATATTAAAACAATGAAAATAATCATATCCACATGTATAGTTAACATGTGGTCAAAATCATTGTAAGACTACCTGCTAAACACAGTGTGCCAGACAAAGACACCCATAAGTATTTTAGATGTATACATTAATGAAATGTGATATTGAATTCACAAAAAGCTGTAAACAATCTGTCCTCATGCTCTTTGATGATATGCCTTTAATAATTATTGTTTCCACATGCAAGATAATTTAATGGGTATTACATAATTAATATCATAGGAGTATAAAAATCCTAACAAAATGATTATTGATGATAATAAAAATGGGTAATAGTTATATATCAATGTACAAGGTTTGTAACATTGTACAACTGTATTTTTAGACTTACTTAAAAGAGAATTTTGTTAATTCATCAAATTTAATTTTAACATTTATAAACACTAGGTGCTGTAGGTAGATGCTGGAAAAACATATAAGAATGATTACTTTGTAAGATGTACTTTTTAGTAGAAGCATGTTGTGAGGTGTGTATTTATTGTTTGTAAACTATTGAATAGACAATAGGAAGATGTAATGCACGATAATCATGTTGTGTTACAATTCAATTGTTCAAAAACTATACATAAAATAGAAGGTTAAATACATGGGAGATATACATAATATAATTATAATTATTTTATTTTTCTCTTAGTCATTACATAGTTTTAGTATTTATATTTGAGTAGATAATTACATAATGAGTGCATAGTCATGTACATTATCCATTACTATTGTCGTTTGTATATAGGTAGCTGAACTTTTATCAAGTCTTTTGAGAAGTAACAAGAACATAACTGTTGTTAATCTTGGCTCTTTTAAAGCATCACCTGAAAACATTTTGAATTATGCAAAAGTGTGTAATTGTGTAATATAGTTCATTCTCTCTATAAAAATATTTTATAACTACTACTTTCCTTTCACACATACACCAAATAACTTACAAATCACACTATCATTTTCATATTTAGGTTAATGATGTTCGGATATTTTTACCTATTTTTGGAGAGTCACATGCTAGAACTGTATTTTGTGTTGTAAGTTAATACATACAAAGTGGAATTCTAATAGTTTATTTGATTAACTTTAATTATATTTAGCAATTTCTGATTTTATGTGTGTTAATTTTTCCATCTGGTAATTAACACAGTGTTCCAAGTGGAACTAAGATTGTTTTGGACCGTGTCTTATGTAACAGTTATGTTTATTTTACAAATTAAATCTATTCTTGTATATTTACTATTCATGTAGACAATTCTTAAAACTATGATAATAACACATTGAACCAGACCTGTTACCATAAAACTCTTGTATGTTGTAGGATGCATGCAAGCAAAGTGTAAATTGATTAAAGCAACCAATTGATATTAATGTTGTGACACACATAGCACCCAATGAATAATGTTACTGCAAGCACTGTGAATTGAAGCTTCTGCCAATGATTTCTCTAGCTTAAAAACATCAGGATTTCAAAGTATAACCTTGTTATTGATTTCCTTAGCTGTACCTAATTTCAATAACAAATGAAGCGATATTTTTAGTAATTAATACACTATAATTGTTTTAACTATTGTACCCAGTGTACAAAAAAAATCTAATTTATTTGTATAGGCATACCATCTCAAGCTAACTACTGCTGATCATGTTTGGATACTACCTGGTATATATAACACTAAATGGTGGTACTTGGAAGGGAATGACACTACCTCAAACTGTACTAATGAACAGATATTAGAAGCTATTAACTCTACACTATTTGTGGATACCTTTCCTTTTAACATTAATATGAAAACTGTTAGTTCACTATCTGTTCATTTACTTTATTGACATTTAATATCTACAGGAGGTAGATGATGTTCTGAGTAAAATATTCTATAATGTGGTAGTAAATATCTCAGCTAATATGACAATGGAGGAGTATTTATCTCTTATTATTCATTCTAAGTTATTAAATGCATATGATGCTACTACTGCTTTAGCTCTGACATGGAATGCTAGTCTTACTAAAATTGAGAATGAATTTTTAAATGATGACATCTTCTCAGTTATTGATAATCCACAGTATTATCCACGACTTGGTCAAATTCTTCAAGATAGTCTAGAAAAGTCAGTTAGTCCTTATAATGGACTTGCAGTAAGTACTGGAGTCTTGTAGTCTGACTTGCTATCATACACATTTCATTTTAATAGGGCATACAAAACTACAATCATTTAAATCAAGAAACAAATTTTAGTTTAGGTGTAGTGACACAATTATCAGGTAAACATTTTATTGACAAAATATTAACATACATTGATATTTTTATTAAAGGAAAGAAACAATGTGTTTTGAGACACTTTCAATTTTCAAAAGAACCTGGAATAGTCTATAATATATGTGAAAATAGTACTGAATGCTGCAATCCTTCATGGAAAGGTGTTTGTGAAGTTGGTAGACTTTAAATGTAATGCTATAGTACATAGCTATAGTTCTTAAACTGGCACATTATTACTAAGGAATGTAAAATTCTGAATTGCTTGTAAATATCATTTTGTAATGTTAATATCATGCACTCTTGATTGTTTTGTTGATGTGTGCACAGAATAATTAGTTTACTATTTTTAAATTGTAATTCATATAAAAAGATAGTCCTTTCCAGTATTATAAATGTTCTTACCATTCTTAATATCAAAATATATTTTATTTAATTTGTACATATGCATCACTGCAATATTGAATGTGGATGCATATTATATATTCTATTATATAGGTGGATATTTACCTACTGATGGTAGCCCTTATACTTGTTCATTTGTAACAACTGGTTTTGTGGTGATAGTGGTCATATTGGCTATATGGTGTATTGTTGGTATTATTGCTAGTCTTGTTCTGTTAATTATTATATTTATATGGAGAGAGAATAAGTTAGTTAACTTATGAAGCTATAAGATATTAGATTTATTCACTTATATCTACAGGCACATCAAAGCTACCTCTCCAAAATTTAATGTTATTCTTAATTTGTCATGTTGTGGGATGTTTATAAATGGCTTGCTTATAGTAATATTTTACTATTTAGGAGTCAAAGGAGATTACAAAATGGCTATAGGTCCTCTCTGTGATGTAAGGATTACACACTAAATGTTGTTCTATCATTTACAAATTATTTGTTTGTCATGCAGGTAGGTTATACCATATGGTATGTATCTCTCGCATTGTTTTTTTCTACGTTGTTGGTAAAAACTTGGCGATTATATCGTATTTTTCATAATTCCAGAAATAAAAACAGGGTAAGCATAAATACAATAAAAGATAGTTTATATAAATATTGTTTGTGATTTTATATTACATTTCTTTTAATGTTATAGCAATATCTTACAGATTGGATGTTATTGTTAGGGATAGTTGTCATTACATCTCCTACAATCATAGTTATTATCACAAAGTTGACTTACAGACCTTTTAATGTACTACCTTTTTATATTGAAGATGTTGTTTGTCCCAATACAGTGAGTTTTAGTAACAAAATTCTTATTTGATAATCTATATCTAGCACTGAAGTATGGTCTTAGTCTGTCTAATCATTAACATGTCTCTATTTTATAGAATGTACTGGACTCAAGGAAGATTGAATACTATTGTGCAAATCAATTCAAGATATTTTGGTTCCTTCCATTAGATTCATATATAGTATTATTGTTCATTACAATGCTAGTATTGGCATTGAACAACCGAAAAATCAATTTGTACTTCAAGAGAGAAGGAGAACAGTCTAGTTTGATAATTGTGATGCTCATATTACTTCTTCTCTTGTTTTCATTCATTATAAATGTTTTTGCTACTTCATCATTAAGTCTTGAATATAGCATTTTCTTTTTTGCATGCCCTGTAGCTTTGACTGCTACAGTTTTACTAGTTGGTTTGAACTTGCCAAAGGTATAATGAGATAGTCACATAAAATATTACATAATTTCACTTTTAGTTTATAGAAATGGTAAGAGAAAAGAAAGCTGAAGAAACAACATCAGGTGGACAGATAGTATTATGTACACAGGAAACATACTTACAAAAATGTGATGAAATAATCCAACTGAAGTCATCAATATTGAAAGTGAGGTTTTTAATACATACAAATTTAAAAAGACAAAAATTAATATAAGTGATGTTCTCATGATATTTTGTTTTATAGATTGAGACAACTTTGGCTATACTATCTGATAATGCAGATAATGAAAATATAGTTTCATCACTAGATATTACTGGTACTAACTATTAAGTTAAATTTTAGTAATAATTATTTAGTGTGATCACTGATGACAGCTATTTTTAATGAATTTATAATACATTATTCCACATTTGTATTACTAATTATTTTGTGTGTGCTATTACTATTTCCTAAATTATGGAAAATAGTAAACATACAGGTATGATAATGCTAAAAAAATCTAGAGACAATTAGAGATGAATTAACATGTCTAAGCAAAACAAACACTTCTACAAATAGTACTAGAATAATTAAACAATTGTTTATAGAAGATGATATTTATTCTCCAAGTGAAACAAGTGAAACAATTAAAACAAAATTGTTTAATTTTGTTGTTGATTATGATAATACTATAAAACTCACTATGTTTAATCTTTTGAACATTAATTATGTCATTTTAATAATTTAAGAATTTTACATAATATTGTTGTTATTAATGTTTATTATGTAAATTTAGTGCAGCACAATTATAATTGCATAAAGTATATATTTATTGGTATATATTATATATTAGCAATAGTTACTATTCCTTTATGTGTTAACATGATACAGGGCCAACTGGTTCAAGTCAGTTTCAATAAAGTGACTATGAATAACTAATTAGCTATTGGATACTTCAAATAAATTCATATGCAGGAGGATGTGGTACTTTGTACATAATATTTTCTATTATACTATACAGATCCTTAACGCTACACAGTGCAAAATGTATATAAATTAAGACTCACATTATTACTATCTCAGAAACCATTTAGGCTTTAGTTTCAATCCTAGTAACAATAGTGACATAGGTTTGCATTTTAAATTTATTTCTTTATCTTTAATTTATATTTTTAATTTAATTTATTTATGGTATATGAATTACTTATCTTTTTATATGAATGGTTTGGTCATTGCATACAAAAATACATTTGTACTTTGAACTTCATTAGCTCAGAACTTATGATATGACAAGCCCAACCTCTCAATTTACTGTACTGTTAGTTCATAAATTTCATATTATGTTTCATATTCCACCAACTGTTTGTCTGCCTTCAATGAAATCACAATAAATTCTGGAATTATAATGTTAATAACCTACCTTGATAGGTGTGATTCATTTATTGCATTTTTCACAACATACAGGGAAAATCTTAAATTCTCAATTTACATGGAACCATATTCATGTCAATTTGTTGGTAAATTATTATAAAATTGTACATGAATCTTATTTATCAGAGCAAAATCATTATTTGCACAACTTCCAATTGTTAAAGGAAACAATAGATTGATGACAATAATTATGCACTCAAGACTAGTACATTGATTTTTGTCCCTTTTAGTGGTTTCTATTATAAAGAATTCAGTAATATATTAATTGAATCAGTCTACAATAATATAATGTATATTTATTAAAATAATGCAAGCAGCATATTGAAACACTACCCATTCAACTAACATTAATGTTGTTAGTCTTTTTGCCCTACAATATGCCTGACCCATTAAGAACAATTAGGATAAAATAGGAACAGATTCAACATCATATCAATATTGTAATTGTTAAAAGAATTGACACAAAAATAGGTCTATTAATTTTATTGATGATTGTTTAAATTGCAATATACATTAATATCATTCCTACACAGGATACTAAACAAGCCTTTGTAAATGTTTCTGTTTTTTCAGGTGTATTAACAGCTGTTTTAATGTAACTGTGATCCTTTTCATAAATTAGATCACAAACATTTTGACACAAGTCATTCTTTATTACATATTAAGTCACACACACGCACATATATATATATATATTATGTTGTTTCAGGATGATTTCAGAATATACCACATTACTTCAATGTAGACACTACAGGACAATTAGGGAATGGATATGGATGGCCACATTGCACACAAAACTTTAGTGCAGCACAATTATAATTGAATAATGTATATATGTATTGGTGTATTTATTAACAATAGGTTGCTATTTCTTTATGAGTTAACATGATACCATGACAATTAGGAAATGGATATGGCCACATTGGACACAACAATTTACAGTGATTGGCAAATGGATTATTGAACAATTTGCCATTCGCAATAGACAACATTTCTACAGGATAATCGTGTGATAGACCACATAGTTATTCAATACAATTTGGCAATATCGACCAACTTAGAACGGGAAAATATCGATATATAATACAGAAGCTGCAGACGGACATTCCAGTTCCTATTTCCAATTCCTACTATCAACAATTGACTCTGTCATAATTTTCTTTGTGTCTGATGTGCAACTTACTCTCCTCACAGAGGGTACATTTTCCTTCTTTTTTACATTGTACTTTTTTATTTTTGTACAAATTTCAGAACGTTTTCGTTTAAAAGTCAAAAATTTGCTCCTTCGAGAATTAAAATTTCCGTACTACGGAAGCCGCAGACGGAAGTTTCAATTCCTATTTTCTATTCTTCCCCACTCTTTCCTGTATTAAAATTTTCGTATTAACGACCCAGTTGTTGAGTTCAATTTCTTATTCCTTATTCCATTCTTTACACGTACCCCCATTTCTAGGCTTTTCTTACGCGAGTGCCACGAGCCGTCTCTTAGTATCAAGCGTCAGTGAGACGTTTCCAGTTGGATTGGGTTCCTGATTTTTCCTTGTATGTTGTAGGTCTGTTGTATACGGAAACCGAGGACAAATATTCCAATCTGTATTGTCATTTACGGCTGTAGAGAACGGACATTCCAACATCGTATAACCTTGTTTGATTGAAATTGGAAATAGGAATTGGAATATCAATCTGCGGCTTCCGTACGTAGGATATATATAACGAAATTTCAATTTAGTGCAAATGTTGAAAGCCTCCTCCCTGTAAATTACTTTAACAAGGATTACGATGAAGACGTTCTTTGCATTGTGTGTACTGTTAGTACAATTTAAAGCCTGCATATTTCAACGTGTTCTGTATAACTGTACTTCAGAAGATGTCAAACATTCTCTTTATTTCCTTGGATTCTTTCCTTGTTCTCCAGACTCAAACAGAGATCTCAATGAGTGTGATATGTTAACTATGAGTGCAGTGGAGTTAGCTATAGACAAGATCAACCAGGATCCTAACATACTGAGCTGTTTTAAACTGGAGCTATTGCCTGTATTCTTAAGTGATCCTGTGCTGGTTAGATTACATTATTGGTCATAACTAAGTAAAAATATTAATAATGCAATCACAAAATAATAATAGTTGTTCTTGAGAATTGTTATTAAACAGAATATGTGACCTGATTTACTAAAAGGGACCAGTTCTATTAAAACATCTTGAAAACATGCAGTTGTTTAAGTACACAACCATACATTTTTCATTGGATGTATACTAAGTTATATCTCAGTTTAAAAATAATTACAATTTAAAAACGTAGTTAATATTCTATTCAAAAATTTGCTTATGAACATGCAAGTGTTTTTAAATGCTTGTATTGAAGTGGTTCCTTATTGCACATCAGACTACATGTATATTCATTTATCCTCATTTACAAGTTTCATAGCAACATCCACGTTCCTTCTGTATAATCTTGAGCAGGTCAAGTAAATTGTTTATTAATTATAGCCAGTAAAGGAATCTGCAGATGAAGTAATTATGGACTGCCTATTTTGTTTTGACTAATACTGATTTGTAATTGACTAATTGATTTGTAACTTATAAAACACATAAATAGTATTTCAATATGCTGAATTGTACTATTAGTACTTTACTTTTCTAATATATGAACATATTGTATATTACAGTATTTGTCATTTTTCTTTAAACTTTCAATGTTTATATATATATATATAAACAAAAGCATTAATGTAAAAACATCTAAGCAAAGAATATACATACATACAATTAATATTATTACAAAGTTTACTAATACAGTAGTACTGTCTAACTTATACAAGTATACTATCTAGATTAGACTGTATACAGAAATATAAATGTATAGTTATATATGAGTTGTAATATTAGTTATATTGTAATGATGGATACTTTTCTTGTTAAATATGTAACATAAGTATTGAAAGTTTTAAAAAAGTGATAATTAATATACAATCTGTTCATATCATGTTTGTTTATATAGAGAGTGAAACTACAGTTATTTGTATGTATAAGTAAGTGCTATTTCCTACTGAAATAAATATATCTACTTCAAAGACATAAGCTCTTATCGTTTGGTAAACATTAGCATTGATTGGAGCAACAAGAGCATTATAATAAACAACTTCAGTCTGTACACATAATACACTGATTTGTTATATATCTTTTGACCACTTGTGTGTTTATCTCTATAGGATTTAGTTGAACCATATCAAATAATATTAAAGAAACTGTACACTAAATATCCTGTTAATGGACTTATTGGACCATATTACACTAGTGTTGCTGATTCTGTTAGTTATGTGTGTAGAAAACTAAACATTTTACAGGTATATAACACTAACTTATTACAATCATAAGACCATGTTTATACATTGACACTTTACTATTGTTGTGATTAAAAACTAATTTTATTGATTTTCTAACATACTACATCAATGTTTACTTTAAATTAACATTCTAAATAATAATAATGAGATTATATTTACAAATAAGTATCTATGATTTTTATCTTTAAATTAAATATCTTATTTGCACATATAGATATCATATTCAGTAACTGATCCATCACTTAAAGACACTAGTAGATATCCTTATTTCTATACTACAGTACCTGATGATCACTTTTTAAATAAAGTGAGACAAGACTTGTTAGAACACTTTGGTTGGAGAAGAGTGGGCATATTTTCAGTAGAGGATGAATACCATGTATCAGTGAGTACTATATAACATAGTAATTATTGTTAAATTGTTCAATGGAGATTTTATGCATTATATATATTCTAAGTTAATTCTCATTTAATATATAGTGATGTGACTGTCAGTTAATTTTTGTTACATGGTATAGGTTGCTGAGTTTTTATCAACTTTCTTGCAAAGTAATAACATGAAAGTGTTTAATCTAGGCTCTTTTAAAAGTTCACCTGAGAAAGTTTTGAATAATGCAATAGTAAATGATTTAT
Organism: Xestospongia muta; assembly: GCA_963693285.1. Lineage (NCBI taxonomy): Eukaryota > Metazoa > Porifera > Demospongiae > Haplosclerida > Petrosiidae > Xestospongia > Xestospongia muta. Next base: position 19,459,715 of record OY848917.1, read on the forward strand.
TATAATATACAATAACATCTAACAATTTCTACAATTTTAAGCACAATGATGTTCGAATATTTGTACCTATTCTTGCAGTGTCACATGCTAGAGCTACATTTTGTGTTGTAAGTAATAAAATCTAAATTTTTGCAGGAGAGATCATTAAAATTAAAGACTTACTCGCATTTTGTTTCATTGTAGGCATACCATCTGAAGCTAACTACTGCTGATCATGTTTGGATACTACCTGGTATATATAACACTAAATGGTGGTACTTGGAAGGGAATGACACTACCTCAAACTGTACTAATGATCAGATATTGGAAGCTATAAACTCTACACTATTTGTGGATACCTTTCCTTTTAACATTAATATGAAAACTGTTAGTTCACTATTTGTTCATTTACTTTGTTGACATTTAATATCTACAGGAGGTAGATGATGTTCTGAGCGAAATATTCTATAATGTGGTAGTAAATATCTCAGCTAATATGACAATGGAGGAGTATTTATCTCTTATTATTCATTCTAAGTTATTAAATGCATATGATGCTACTACTGCTTTAGCTCTGACATGGAATGCTAGTCTTACTAAAATTGAGAATGAATTTTTAAATGATGACATCTTTTCAGTTATTAATAATCCACAGTATCATCCACATCTTGGTCAAATTCTTCAAGATAGTCTAGAGAATTCAGTTAGTCCTTATAATGGACTTGCTGTAAGTACTGTCATTTGACTTGATATAGTCTTTTATCAATAGAGTATAATTGACTCTTTTTGTGTTAGGGAATACATAAGTTTCATCATTCTGATAGAAGTAATCACAGTCTATATTTAGTGACACAATTATCAAGTAAATTATTTAGTGTCAATAACATATATTGACAAATTTATTTAAGGAAAAACGGAATGTGTTTTGAAGAAGTTTCAATCACTAAGTGAGCCAGAAGTAGTCTACAATATTTGTAGAAACATCACTGAATGCTGTGATATTTCATGGAAAGGTGTGTGTAGTACTATATAAAATTGGTAGAATTAATACATAGCTATATAGTTATTAGAATGGACAAATTCTGAAAAGTTTTTTTCATTGCTAAAACTAAACCTTGAATGAACTTAAAGTGCTTATTCAGAGGTTTTTTTTATTAACACTTACGCAAACAATTGATTTATTGACAAGATAGGTTCATAAATCATATAAAAGTGTATACTTACACAAGACCTTTATTGGTTTTTTATCATTTCTCAATGAAACATATCATTATAATTACTACAATTATATTGTACTATATAGGTGGATATTCACCTACTGATGGTAGTTCTTATAGCTGCTCATTTGTAACACCTGGTGTTATGGTGACTATGGTCGTAATGGGTATATGGTATATAGTTGGTATTATTGCTGATGTTGTTCTGTTAGTAGTTACATTTATGTGGAAAGACAGCAAGTTAGTTCATTACATAAATGCTTCTTCTTACATAAATCATAAAATATGCTCTTTATTTTAATGTTTGTTAACTTGAGGACTGTGTATCACTAAAACAAATTATCTAGTTATAACAATGTGTAATTACATAATTATGGTAGTGTATTATAAACTAAAAACCTGCAAACTAATAGACATATAACTAATGAATGTGAACTTTTATTCCTGCCTAAAATCCCATGTAGGATTATATGGTAACTTGTATTTATTTGTAGGCACATCAAAGCTACATCTCTAAAATTAAACATTCTTCTTCACTTGTCATGCTGTGGCATGTTCTTAAATGGTTTACTAATACTGGGCTATTTTTATTTGGGACTCAAGGGAAGTTATGAAAAACCTATAGCTCGTCTTTGTGATGTAAGTATTGTTCAAATGGTTTTCCATTGTTTGCAACTTGCATCTCATTGACAGATATGTTATACCATATGGTATGGATCCCTTGTATTATTCTTTTCTACTTTGTTAGTTAAAAATTGGAGAATATATCGTATTTTTTATAATCCAAGAATCAGAAAAAGGGTAAGCATGAATTTTTTCAATGTATACAGTTTATGAAAAAATTTCGATGTTATGTTTATTTTATTATAGAAATATCTTTCAGATTGGATGTTGTTGTTAGGGATAGTTGTTATTACATCTCCTGTAATTGTAGTTATTATTACAAAGTTGATTTATAGACCATTTTATGTCCTACCTTTTTATTTTGAAGATAGTTGTCCAAATACAGTGAGTTTTAGCAATGTAATACTGTCTAAATTATCACTAAAGTATGATCTCTGTTTGTCTAATATAATCAACTGTAATATCATGCTTTTTTGGTTGCTTTTCTCAAAGAATGCAATTTGCTTTACTGTTGTATGAGAGGATAATTAATGAATCCAAAACAAATCAAATGGTATACCATTTTTGTTAAAATAACCTCTGCTTACCTTTTTCAATACACTTATAATAGAGAATCATTACTTGGGAAGTTACTAAAAAGTCAGCATAAGTAATACACTGACTGGCACACTCAATTGTGTGTATTGAACATTGAAAAATGTGACAATATTAATCCTTCACATCAACACTACAAGCAAATATGTTATATTACAAATCCAATTAGATTCACAACATTTTATAATATGCATTGCACACAATCAATATGTCACGGCCAGTTACCTATCTTAATAAAGTCAGTCATTTGTACAAGGGAAGTACCCCAAACTAATATGTCTGTTAGCCCATCAATTCACCAAGGCATATATGTTAAAAATTGAAAAGACGAACAAAGTAGATTAATTTCTTACAAACAAAATCTTCCAACTGTTCATGTAATGCTTATAAAGTTGATTAATACTATATACAAGTATATTTTATTGACCACTTTTTTATGCATTTGTATCTAGTCAAGCAACCTGAAAAACATGATATATAATTCCTCTTTTGTAGAATATCAAGAATTCAATGAAGATAGAATATTATTGTACTAATGAATATAAGATGTTGTGGCTATTGGCACTGGATACATATCTGCTAACACTGTTCATTGCAATACTTGTATTGGCAATGTACAACCGTAAAATTGTTTCTCATATCAAAAAAGAGGGAGAACTGTCAAGTTTGATAATTGTTTTTATCACAGTTTTGCTTCTACTGTGTACATACTTGATGAACATGTTCTCTAATTCTTCACTAAGTCTTGAATATATACTTATTGCCTATGCATCCTCTGTTGCTTTTATTCCAACATTCTTATTAACTGCTTTGTATGTGCCAAAGGTAATAATATATAGTCATATGTATGTAGTGTGATAAATGATTTTCTTTACAGTTCGTAGTTATGGCAAAAGATAAAAAAGTAAATCCTGGAGGACCTACAACACATGATAATTACATACAACAATGTAATGAAATAAATGAATTAAAATCATCAATATTAAAAGTGAGTCTTTAATTATGTAAAGAACAAAACATGATAATTGAAGTTACTGTTTAGCTCATGGTCTGACAATGGTATATTTATGTCATATAGATTGAGGCAAAGTTGTCTATACTTTCTTGTAATCCAGATAACAAAACATTATGTCAGTGATAGATATCACTGACTGTTATATAAGAGAGAATCCAGACATATTAAATTAATTTTTTAAAGTTATATATATATTATTGTGTAATTACAGCTATTATTAGTGGTGATAAACAATTGTTACAATTCTATTATTCTGTGAAAATGCTATATTTGTTGTTGCTTTAGAAATAGTAACATTGAATAAAGTCTAATTTAGTAAAGAAGCAAATGTTGGCTAAAAATTGTCAAGGATTTTTTTCATTTATTAATTTGAGTCAAATTCATTTTACACTGTTAAATAATTATTCACAAACTCTATTTCATGACTAAACTCTATTTCTTTTATCAATAATGTGGCCAATATAATATAAATAATATGTATATTCACAGGGAAGAAAGTTATTTGCGACTTTTGGAAAATGGATGGTTTAGACTGGTTGTAATAGTGAATGTAATAGTGTTGTTTCTTTAAGTTCCATGTAAGAACTAGTGGGAAATCCAGTTGAGAACACCAATCTAAATGAGAGCTTCTAGAACATCCAGACAATAACATCACTAAGTTCTGTAGAAAAAAAATCAATTAGTGAAAAAATTGAAATTATAAAACTCAAAAAACCTATGAAAATGGCAGAAATTTTAAAAAATGAATAACTTCACTAAAAAGTAAAGTTAGAGGTCTTGAGAAGTTGAGGTGATCCCCAAGTGAGGTAAGGTAATCTAATTAATAAAATAAAGAATAGAGGGAAATGAGAATGAAAGGAAGATAGGAGAGACTCCAGGTAGGAGAGCAACTCACATTTTTAAGAACATCGGTCCATGTATGAGCTATCTAGATGATCCAGTCAGGAGCATTAGCTTCAAGACAGCCTGTAAAGAAGATCAATGATCAATCCAAGTAAGAGCTCCTAGGAGATGCAGTTAACGATATCTGCCCTCTACATAGGAGATCCACTTAAGAACATCACTAAAGTCAATTCTTGGAACATCTGCAAAGAAATATAAATAACTCAAAATAATATATTACAGAAAGTAAAAAGAAAAGGACAGGATGATTAACTGAACTAAAAGAGGTGAAAGAAGAGACAATCCAAGGAGAAATGAAGTGGTCCAACCATAACATAAGTAAGGTCATCTCATGAAAAAATAGTCAATTAATAACGATGGTCACATGTTTTCTGTTCCTTGCTAAGTGTGTGCGTGGTTCATTACAGCAAAGCTTGTCTAAAAATATTATTAATTAATAATCTATTTAAAGAATAAATATATATATATATATATATATATATATATATACATATATATATATACATATACATGTACGTGCACACACACACAAATATGCATTATTTATTATTTACATTAATGTTAATGTATTTAGATTAATGTTGATTACGCGTTTGCAGTTCATGTACAAGAAACAGGTCATTAAAACAGTTGCTATGCAACATTACACTACTGTTAGACCCAATACTAGAACAGTCACAGTCCATATATCCTTCCCACTATCAATATTCCAGTAACCATGACTACATTGATTACATTGTTTTCCTTCAACATGGTCCTTACAAACAAATTGTCCTGTAGCTAAATAACAATATGTATTTGGTACTGTTCCATTAAGATAGCAGCTGCAACCTACAAATGCCAAAAACTGACACCACTGTCACATACATATACACCCTTACTTTGACAGTCATGTGCTAAAGCAATGCCATAGTAACCAAGTTGACAATATTCACAGTTCTCACCCACATACCTGTTGGCACAAAAACATTGTCCCGTGATCATGTCACATGTGTTGATGTCACTAATAGAATTGTTATTACATGTACACATACAACATGTACCATTTTCATATGTTGGGTTGCCATGGAAACCATTGTCACACTGTTCACATTGATTTCCAATGAATCCATTATGACAATCACAAATAACATGTTCACCACTATTATCTAAGTGACATGTCTTGGCAAACTGGTTTTACTATTTTCTTGTTAATTTATTATAATACTAAATAATTCAATATGTTTTATTTTTTAAACATTGATTATATTATTTTTATAAATTATGAATTATACATAATGTTGTTTTATTAATGTTTATTATATAAATTTAGTGCAGCACAATTATAATTGAATAATGTATATATGTATTGGTGTTTTTACTAACAATAGGTTGCTATTTCTTTATGAGTTAACATGCTACAGGCATGTTTTCGCCAATTGCAGGAAAAATTTTAACAAGATTTGCAATTTATATGGAGATATTCATGTTAATTTGCTGGAAAGCCATTATAAAATTGTACATAAATTTTATTTATTAGAGGAAAATCATTATTTGCACAACTTGCAATTGTTTAAGGAAACAGTGGAGTTATAACAATAATTATACACTCAAGACTAGTACATTGATTTTTGTCCCTTTTAGTGGTTTCTATTATAAAGAATTTAGTAATATATTATTAGAATCAGTCTACAGTGTTTCCTCTATCTCTTGTACAATGTATAATTTATTAAAATATTGCAAACAGAATATTGAAACGCTATCCATCCAAGTAACATTAATGTTATTTGTCTTTTTATGCTACAATATGTCTGACCAATTAAAAACAATCATGACATAATAGGCACAGCTTCAACATCATATCAATATTGCAATTGTTAAAAGAATTGACACCGAAAAAGGTCTATTAGTTATATTGATGATTGTGTAAATTGCAATATACACAGGGAAAATTTTCACTTTACAACGTTTGGAAAATGGATGGTTTACATTAGTTGCAGTATTTCCATTAGTTAAAAATTACCAATTAATGTAGTATTATTGTTTCTTTGATGGTATTTTACCACTCTTTATTAGAATCAATGTAGAAAATAACTTGTTTTACAGACAATTGGTTTTTTGTGTTTTTATGTTGGTTATTAACTTACACTAATCCAATGATTGTAATAATAATGACAAAATGATGTATCATCAATGTAAACATTGTCTTTCCTACAATTGTATTTATGATGGTTACATACCTGCCAAGCTATGTATATATATATATATATTGGATGCATTATTTGATAATATTCATGATTTGAATAGATCTCAGGGTACATGTTGTATATATCATTATTATGTTAAAAATATTTATTATCTCTCCTTTAAAAATTGCACTCGAGGAACTAAAGGAGCTGTTATAAACTTAGATAGAAGGAACAAAAGATAATGAAGAAGGATGTTTAGGTAGGATTTTAAGTCTTTTAAGTCCCTATAGAATTAATTATGATTAAAATTATTATAATTAATAGTGTTCTTCTAGTTTGCCTTAGTTGGACTAGTTTTATTCTTGGCCCTTAAAAGTATAGTTTTAGTTTTAATTATTTTAATAGTCTTTTTAGTTCATCGATGCTGATAATCATATTCATAGTCACGGTTAATGAGTTCATAAACAACATTCGCATCCCACAAGAGCATGAGGACAGAATCGTAAGTACATAAAACAATGAATGTATTCAATACATTTTTTCTGTGATACATTGATATCATTGCTATACAGGATGCTAAACAAGACAGTCTACAATGTTGCTGTGATATATATATATATATAATTATATATATATAATTTTGTGATATATATGTTACCTGATTTTCAATAAGGAACAACTTTTGGCAAACATTTGTAATCTGATTTGTAAAAAAAACAACTGTTAAAACATTTCACAAACAGTTTTGCATACATACAGTTCCTATATATACACAACTATTCATGTAAAACTGTTTGTGAGGTGTTTTAAACTAACAGTAGTCCCTTTCAAAAATCAGGGCACAAACGTTTTGACAGAAGTCATCCTTTATTACAAATCAGGTCACATATATATAATGTTCTTTCAGGATGATTTGGGAATAGACCACATTACAACAACAACCTGGACACTACAGGATGATTAGGCAATGATATGGCCATATTGCTATAGAACACTTTACAGTGATTACAGAACAATTTTAGTAATTACAGTAAAATTTGGCAATATCGACCAACTTAGAACGGACGATATCAATTATACGACGAAATATCGTCATTGTTTAAAAGCTCCTCCCTGTAAGTCAATTAAACACGGATTAAGATGAAGACGTTTTTTGCTTTGTGTGTACTGTTAGTACAATTTAAAGCCTGTATATTTCAACGTGTTCTGTATAACTGTACTTTAGAAGATGTCAAACATTCTCTTTATTTCCTTGGATTCTTTCCTTGTTCTCCAGACTCAAACAGAGATCTCAATGAGTGTGATATGTTAACTATGAGTGCAGTGGAGTTAGCTATAGACAAGATCAACCAGGATCCTAACATACTGAGCTGTTTTAAACTGGAGCTATTGCCTGTATTCTTAAGTGATCCTGTACAGGTTAGATTAAATTATTAGTTTTAACAAAGTAAATGTATTAATACATGTACAATATAAACAGGTCAAGTAAATCAATTATTAATCATGGCCATGGTCATGATTAATAATCAATTTACTTCATCTGTAGACTCCTTATCTTCAGACAAGGAGTCTACAGGTGACGTAATTATATACTGCCTATTTTGTTTGTCTGAGGTTTTATTGAATATTGAATTGTAATTGATTTACAAAAACACATAACTAGTATTTGCTGAATTATACTATTAGTTATTTTAATTTATGATGCATGAACATATTGTATATCTATTATCAGTTTCTCTTTAAAGCTTTTAATCTTTATGTTATATATTCAACAACAAAAATATTGACTCCAGGGCCTAAGAATGAAATTTTTATCACTGCACACATGTACAACTTGAGTACATTTTTATAACTGATAAGTATAATAACATTAATGTACATGTACAGTGTCTAAAATTTAACTGATAAGATTGAATGTGATTGAGTTTCATTTCAGTAAAATCATAGAAGTTTTAACTGGTGTAATTCAGCTTAATAACAAATATCATTATATGTCACAGTAGTATAAATAATGCAGACATTAATACTGCACAAATTATCTCTAGTCACTGCACACATTTTTCCAATTACTGTGCAGTTTTTAGGCCCTAGTTGACTCAAAATCATCTAAGCAAAGAATATACATACATGTGATTAATATTATTACAGCGTTTCGTAATACAGCAGTAGTACTGTCTAGCTTATGAAGTATACTGTCTATATTAGACTGTATACAGTAATATAAATGTATAATATATATGAGTTGTCATGATGGATACTTTTGCTGTTAAATATATAACATAAACATTGAAAGTTTTAGAGAGAAAGTGATAAGTAATATATAATCTGTTAATATTATACTGAATACTACTGTTATTTATGTTTTTATAAATAAGTGCTACTTACTAAGAAAATGAACATATATATTTCAAAGGTATCAGCTTTTCTCTTTTTGAAAAGTGACGATTGATTGGAGCAACAAGAGCATTGTAATAAACAACTTCAGTCTGTACACATAATACATTGACTTATCTTTTGACCACTTGTGTATTTATCTCTATAGGATCTAGTTGAACCATATCAAATAATACTAAAGACACTCTTTACTAAACATCCTGTTCATGGACTTATTGGACCATATTACACTAGTGTTGCTAAAAGTGTTAGTTATGTGTGTAGAAACCTAAACATTTTACAGGTATATAACACTAACTTATTACAATTATCTTATAAGGTCATATTTATACACTTCATGTGACTCAACAATTGACTTCTGTTGATTGATGTAATTGGCAATATATGTATGAAAGATGTCTTGTTATATATATTCTGTAGTATACATGATCAGCATTTTATTTTGTCTTCATAGCTTGCACAATTGGCTACTTAAACTGTCAATTCTATAATAAAATAAATTAATAATTAAAACAACACAGTTTTTTCTACAATGTAACAATTAATTTTAACATGCTGCATAAATAACCTACAGTTTATTTGAATTAACATTCCAAATAATCATGAGATTATATTTACAAATATATGTCTACAATTATTATCTTTAAATTAAATATCATATTTACACATGTAGATATCATATTCAGTAACTGATCCATCACTTGAAGACACTAGTAGATATCCTCATTTCTATACTACAGTACCAGATGATCACTTTATAAATAAAGTGAGACAAGACTTGTTAGAACACTTTGGTTGGAGAAGAGTGGGCATATTTTCAGTAGATGATGAATACCATGTATCAGTAAGTACTATATAGGATAGTAATCATTGTTAAAGTGTTCAATGGAGATTTTAAACATAAATTATACATTCTCAGTTAATTCTCATTAATATATAATGATGTGATCATCAAGTAATCTTTTGTAACATTGTATAGGTTGCTGAGTTTTTATCAACTTTCTTACAAAGTAATAACATAACAGTGTTTGATCTAGGCTCTTTTAAAACATCACCTGAGAAAGTACTGAATAATGCAATAGTATGTGATTTATTATAATATACAATAATATCTTTCAATTTCTATAATTTATAAGCACAATGATGTCCGAATATTTGTACCTATTCTAGCAGAGTCACATGCTAGAGCTACATTTTGTCTTGTAAGTAATAAAATCTAAATATTTGCATGAGTGATCATTAAAATTAAAAAATGACCGCGTTTTGTTTCATTGTAGGCATTTCATCTCAAGCTAACTACTGCTGATCATGTTTGGATACTACCTGGTATATATAACACTAAATGGTGGTACTTGGAAGGGAATGACACTACCTCAAACTGTACTAATGGACAGATTTTAGAAGCTATTAACTCTACACTATTTGTGGATACCTTTCCTTTTAACATTAATATGAAAACTGTTAGTTCACTATCTGTTCATTTACTTTATTGACATTTCATATCTACAGGAGGTAGATGATGTTCTGACTGAAATATTCTATAATGTGGTAGTAAATATCTCAGCTAATATGACAATGGAGGAGTATTCATCTCTTATTATTCATTCTAAGTTATTAAATGCATATGATGCTACTACTGCTTTAGCTCTGACATGGAATGCTAGTCTTACTAAAATTGAGAATGAATTTTTGAATGATGACATATTCTCAGTTATTGATAATCCACAGTATCATCCACGTCTAGGTCAAATTCTTCAAGATAGTCTAAAGAATTCAGTTAGTCCTTATAATGGACTTGTAGTAAGTACTGGAGTCTTGTAGTCTGACTTTTATCATTTAGTCATATTTGACAATAATTTACTCTGTTTACATTATAGGGTTTGAAAACATTTCTTCGTTCTGATAGCAGAGTTAATTTTAGTAAAGGCTTAATAACACAATTGACTGGTAAATTGTTCATTTTTAGCATTGTAAAGTTATTTTTGTTAAAGGAAAGAAAGAATGTATTTTGGAAAGTTTCCAATTATTGCAAGAGTCTGGAATAGTCTACAATATTTGTAGAAACAGCAGTAACTGCTGTAATATTTTATGGAAAGGTTTGCTATGATCATGAAATTTATAGGCTACACATAATACAATAACTTAATATGTATGTATATACTTTCTATCTAACTATGCAGCACTTCCTAAGTAACTATGTAGTATTTCCTATGTAGGGACTGTTCTTATTATGTTTGTCCCTTAGACAAATCTAAATCAATAATGTTTTAGAAGTTAATTATGTACATAATGTTATGATAAGGTATCCATTTTTAGATTGAGTGCTTCAACAAATAAAAGTAGTGATCTCAGAGTTTGCATGTAGCCTCTAATGTTTTGTTTGTTTTTAAATTATATGTTGTATTTATATATTGAAGAAGTAATTGTAGTATATTGAGACTCTATTATGTTGTGTTATGCATACATTGTAATTATTTGTAATAATTTCTGACGTCATTATGACATGTCTGTAGATATATATTTTAAGCAGTGTCTATTCGTCCGGCAGGAAATGTATACTTTGTTGTGTATTAAATTGATCCCCACCCCCTAAACCTTTATACAAGAAAGTATACATTTCCTGCCGGACGAATAGACACTACGTATATTTTATTGTTGAGATTAAGATATTCAATTCGGTAAATACTCAAGTAGTCGTGCTAGACAGATCACCACAACTGGCGACGAGAGTGGGATACTAAGATGGCTCAACCTCAGCACGGCTACAAACCTGTAGTGTTCGGGCAGTTGGAGGCTTTTGACACAGAGTCAGATAGCGTCGTGGCTTACCTTGAGCGGGGTGGTTCTTGGTGTAACTTGACTATGATGACATCATAATGAAATGACACATGTGATGTCATCATATTGATGACATCACATAAAGCCTAAACTAAACCTAACATTATTAATCTATGACACTTTGATGTCAGCATAGTACATGTTGTTACATCATCCGTCAAGTTACACCAAGAGGCACCCCTTGGGCGGGTGGATTTTTTCACCGCTAACGACATAGGACCTGACAAGCAAGTCTCAATATACCTAACGGTTGTAGGAAGCAGGAAGTACGCCCTGATCAAGAGTCTCACAGCACCTACCTTGCCACAGGAAAAGTCTTATGAGGATCTCAAGGCTGTGTTGCTTGCTCACTTTCGACCTAAACCTCTACTGATCGCGGAGCGATTCCGTTTCTATCAGCGCAACCAAACAGCTGGTGAGTCAGTACATGATTTTCTAGCAGACTTAAGATCTACTAGACGTCTAACTATCACTTGTGAATTCGAAGATTTTCTTGATCAAGCCCTTCGCAACCGCTTTATGTGGGGGTTGAGAGCGGAGGGTATGCAGAAAAGACTGTTAACCAAACCTGATCTCAATATTGCTCTAGCTCTGGAGCTTGCTAGGAGTATTGAAGCAGCAGCGTCAGAGACAAAGGATTCAAGGACCCAAGCAGCATTGCAGGCGTCTCAGGCAAAGTCCTCAATGTCTGAAGAGCGGCCGGCGTCTCATCGGGCTGAAATTCGTCGGGGACCAGCCCATCGGGTGGATCCTACGACCACGAGGGACGGGCATGCAAGTACCGGCAAGCCAAGTGTCACCTTTGTGGTAAAAATGGCCACATCTTACCTGTCTGTAGAAGAGGTCCAACAAAGAAAACTCTAGATACTAGAAGTAGAAAGAAGAGCAGGAAAACAGCCTTGGAGCTGTAATATCTCATGTAATAGAGGATGGACAGGAACAGCCTGTTGCCTTCGCATAAATGTTGTCTAAAAGTGAGCAGAACTACTCTCAAATAGAGAAAGAAGCTCTGGCACTCATCTTTGGGGTGAAGAAGTTCCATTTGTATCTGTGTGGGCGGACATTTACTTTAGTGACTGACCATAAGCCATTGACAACAATTTTTGGACCAAAGAGAGGAACTTCTTCCTTAGCTGCTGCTCTTCTATAGCGTTGGTCATTGATATTGTCAGCACACAGTTACATCATAGAGTATTGCTCAACAGAAGCTCATGCTAACGCTGATAGTTTGTGCAAATTACCTTTGAAATCACAGGAAGCCCCTATAACGTCTGATGAACCAGCTGTCTTTAATGTGTCACAACAGCTTAGAACAGCTACTAGACCAGATCCTGTTCTAAGTAACGTCATACATTATGTTCGATCAGGGTGGCCACAAGACTGTACCCCTATCTTGCATCCTTATTGGTCCCGTAGGTTTGAATTAACGGTAGAGGGAGAATGTCTATTATGGGGCATACGAGTCATTGTTCCAAAGAAACTCCAAAAGAAATTGTTAGAAGAGTTACATAAAGACCACCCAGGCATTAGTCGAATGAAATCTCTTGCAAGAAGTTACATCTGGTGGCCTGGTCTTGATAAAGCAATAGAGGAAGTGGTCAAAAGCTGTACTTCCTGTCAAGCTGTTAAACATTTCCCAGCTGTTGCTCCAATACAGCCATGGAGATGGCCAAATCAGCCCTGGAAGAGAATACATTTGGACTTTGCTGGTCTCTTTCAAGGTTCGATGTTTCTCGTTGCTGTTGATGCTCATTCTAAGTGGCCAGAAGTGTTTGTTCTGAAGGAAACTACAGCCACCAAAACCATTGAAATTCTGAGTGTCATTTTTGCTAGATTTGGACTACCAGAGCAAGTTGTTACAGACAATGGTCCACAATTTGTATCAGAAGATTTCTATCACTTTCTGAAATCCAATGGGATTAAACACATTAGATGTGCTCCCTATCACCCAGCTTCAAATGGGCCGGTAGAACATTTGTTCAGTCTCTCAAGATGGCACTCAGATCAACTGTTAATAGTGGACCGTCTCTTCAACATCATTTCTCAAATTTTCTGTTAAACTACCGTTGTACTCCTCATGCTACTACTGGTGTATCTCCTTCATCACTGTTTCTGCATTTGAACTAGACTTGATTTAATCTGTCCAGATTATTCTTCTCAAGTCCTAGCAAACCAAGCTCAACAGAAGGTTCAGCATGATCAATGAGCTCAGGAATGAGAATTCTATGTAGGACAGTCGGTCATGGCTTGTAATATGCATCCTGGTCCTGTTTTGGTACCTACTGTTGTTATTGAAAGACTAGGACCTCTAACATACTTAGTTGAAACGACTGATTATTTATTATGGAAAAGACATATTGATCTCTTGTGTGAGCGGAAGGTGAACAGTCAAGTAGAAACTCCACAGTCTACAGAATCAGACCCTTCAGACCTGGATATTCCTTTAGGTGATACCACTTCTATGGGAACACCTCCTGAAGAAGTCACTACTCCATCTGACCCCCTTGGTCAGAACAGGAACCAAGATATTGTCCCTGAGACTCTCAGATATCCGAGACGTGATCGTCGATCTCCAGATCGGTATGGCCTGTATGTTAGACATGGCCAGTATGTTTAATTTAGTCGGAAGGAGTGTAGTATATTGAGACTCTATTATGTTGTGTCATGTATGCATTGTAATTATTTGTATTAATTTCTGACATTATTATGACATGTCTGTAGATATATATTTTATTGTTGAGATAAGATATTCAATTCGGTAAATACTCAAGTAGTTGTGCTAGACAGATCACTACAGTAATAAAATAAAATAAATTAGATATCATGAAAATAAAGGGAGATCATTATTCTATTCTACTACAAGGTCTGTTCTAAAGTCCTATCCCTTTTTGAGCAACCATTTCATCAGTTGAATTAGCTATTTCTGTCTTAATTACATGTAAACAAGCAAGTGAAAATTTTAGGAAGTCATTAAATGTAGTAATGGTTTGCCTCAACAATCTGGTAAAAGTGTATTTTCACAATTAAGCATTATACCCTTGATACTTCATCTATTAAGTAGGGATGTCCATACTCCTATTAATCATTCTATAAATTATTGGATGCAGCCATGGCTACAAACATATTTAATACATATGTTATTTCATTCTATATAGGTGGATATTTACCTACTGATGGTAGATCTTACACTTGTTCATTTGTAACAACTGGTTTTGTGGCGACAGTGGTCATATTGACTATATGGTGTATTGTTGGTATTATTGTTAGTCTTGTTCTGTTAATTATTATATTTATATGGAGAGAGAATAAGTTAGTTAACTTACAAAGCTATAAGATATTTTATTAATTCATTTATATCTGCAGGCACATCAAAGCTACCTCTCCAAAATTTAATCTTATTCTTAATTTATCATGCTGTGGGATGTTTGTGAGTGGCTTGCTTATAGCTGTATTTTACTATTTAGGACTTAAAGGAAATTACATAATGGCTATAGGTCCTCTCTGTGATGTAAGGATTACACACTAAATATTGTACTATTGTTTACAGATTGTCTATATGGCATGCAGGTAGCTTATACCATATGGTTTGTATCTCTTACATTGTTTTATTCTACATTGTTGGTAAAAAATTGGCGATTATATTGCATTTTTCATAACTCCAGAAATAAAAACAGGGTAAGAATAGAACTGATTGAATTCTATATATTGTTATTATTTGCAAAATTCATGTGATGTTAATAATAATTATTACATTTCTCTTTTGTTTTCAATAGAAATATCTCTCAGACCGGATGTTGTTGTTAGCAATAATCATTATTACATCTCCTGTGATCATAGTTATTATTACAAAGTTGGTTTATAGACCATCTTATGTTGTATCTTATTATATTGAAGATGGTTGTCCAGATACAGTGAGTTTTAATACTAAAATATTTGTCTTACTTGTTGCTTATAGAATGTCCAAGACTCAAAGAAGATTGAATATCTTTGTACAAATAAATTCCAGATATTATGGTTTCTTGCATTAGATACATATGTAGTATTATTGTTAATTATAATACTAGTATTGGCACTGAAAAACTCCAAAATAATTTCATACTTCAAGAGAGAGGGAGAACAGTCTGGTTTGATAACTGTTATACAATTATTTCTTCTTCTCCTGGTCACATCCATTATAAAAATTTTTCTTCCATCAATAAGTCGTGAATATTACATTTTATTTCTTGCATGCCCTGTAGCTTTGACTGCTACAGTTTTACTAGTTGGTTTGAATTTGCCAAAGGTATAATGAGACAGTCACATAAAATATTACATAATTTCTCTTTTAGTTTATAGAAATAGTAAGAGACAAGAAAGCTGAAGAAACAATATCAGGTGGACAGATAGTATTATGTACACAGGAAACATACTTACAAAAATGTAATGAAATAATTCAATTAAAGTCATCAATATTGAAAGTGAGCTTTACTATGTTTAGGAAATTTCTAATAATATTATTTATTTCCAGATTGAAGCAGCCTTAGCTAGACTCTCTGGTAATTCAGAGGATGAATTAAATATTTAGTTTGTCAATGGTATATATAATACTCATTGTTATATACCATGTATATTGACTTACTCTTTGTATTTTCACCAATTTTGTTTAGAAAATCTTATGTTTAAATTCTAAAATGTTATAAATGTTGACAGTTGTATCAATGGGATACCATATCAACCTATGTCTAGTTTGATAATAATAACAACTGATATCTTCCTACTAACAAAACCAGTAGATGGAGTATATTAAACTAAGGATGTTCTAAAGAATAGAACATTGGTTTCATTTGCAGGTACTTAACATACTTACTTGTTTAAAATATCACACTAGTGATTAGTTAACATTGGGAAAACATGGAAAGTGCTCTTGCTTTGCTTTTTAGGTGAATTTCTGTTCATCGTGACTGTAGCTAAGATTGTATGTATGTATAGAATAACTATGTTCAATGTTTGTTTCATATATATATATATATATATATATATATATATATATATTTGGCTGTGGTTTACACGTATATGTAAGTATGCAGAAAATCTACTTAATGACCTCAAGTAGAGTTAATTACTTAATTATCTGTTTAGTATTAATAACTACTGTTAAAATGAAGCTTATATAAGATCAAAGGACTGATCCATCTAGTGTTACATATAATATAATGCAGAATCAAGATATCTATCTCAAGTACAATGTTAATTTAAGGGTCATCAAAAACTATAACAACATATTTCATGAATTAAGCAATTTGTGATGAATTGATCAATTTACCAATAGTACTGTCCATTACTATACTAGACACGTAACATACTGGGAAATATAACTTAGTGCAGTTTATATACATTATATATAGTATTATATAATTAGAGGGAAAGCATAAAATTAGTATAAGTGATCATTATACTATGTAGTACCGTTTGTTTTTTATGCATATATTAATCAAAATTTTGAAGTGAGAACAATGTTAACTATTACAGCCTACTTGTTTTCTAGAAAAATGCTCTCAAAAATAGATCGTTTCTGTTAATAACAGATCACAAAGGTTAGTCATACCGTCTTTTGATTAACTAATGCTTTATATTTAATGTTGAAAGTAGTGAGTCATCTATTTTTCATCAAAAGGAACCGATTAAGAAAGACATTCTTGGTGCTGTTTTAAATGTATCATCATAGATCATCACTGTACTAATTGAAAGAGTTTATAATGTACCACTATAATGAAAAGTATATGACTCGCTAGTTAAAACACTACTGATAAAGCAATAATTTCTTAAAAGAGAGTACAACTAACCTTTGTGGTCTATTATTAACAGAAATTACCTATTTTTGTGTACGAAAACAAGAAGGTATTTTTTTAATGTTGAACATTAATAATATTCACAGCTAACACTAGAAAACATCATGTTTATAGGCTTAAAAACATCATTTCAGTGTGTGCTTAACCACAACACTCAATCTTGGTACTATGTCCAATAACATAACATACAATACTACCTGTCAGTGGTTTAAAAACTGTAAGTTTGACTATACTAAATACAAAATAGATAATTAAGTAATTAACTTTACCTGATGGTCATTAGGTATATTTCTCCATACATACACTATCATATAAACCACATCCATATATATATATATATATATATATATATATATATATATATCATGTATATATGACTAAATATTTACTTTGTCATCTGAATTACCAGAGTGTCTAGCCAAGGTTGCTTTAATCTGGAAATAAATAGTATTTAGAAATTTGCTAAACATAGTAGGACGGACTTTCAATATTGATGACTTTCATCACATTTTTGTAAGTATGTTTTTTGTGTAAATAATACCATCTGTCCACCTGATGTTGTTTCTTCAGCTTTCTTGTCTCTTACCATTTCTATAAACTGAAGAAAACTATATAAAATTTTATATGACTATTTATTTTATTTTACCTTTGGCAAGTTCAAACCAAAAGATGGATGAATGAATAGATAGATTAATAAATAAAAGATGATTGGTTATAATAATTGTACAATAATAGCAATTTTAATAATCAGTGCACCTCCACTGATAATGAATTGAACAGTTTATATATCACCTACTCTCACATATTCTTATATATCAGTATATAGGTATTATATACAATTAGTATATTATAAAGACATTGTAGCTCTTATTTATAATAGCTATATATAGTACAGTTGAAATTGTTGCTTGTATTGATAAAGAATTAGCAATGTTAATCTTTTAAATATTTAATGTTGTATTTATCAATTCTAATCTTGGACACAGACATATATGCTATATAAAATAACAAAAGGCAAGCAGAAACATGTATAAATAATGAAAAAACATAAAACAATTTTTTAAAATAATTAGCAACTTGGTGCATTGGTACATTCACATTAGTAGATATCCTTATTTCTATGCTACAGTACCTACTGATTATTTTATTAATAAAATGAGAAGACAACTACTAAGACACTTTGGGTGGAAAAAAGTGGCTATACTATCATCAAATAATGAAAGTCAGTTTTGGTAAGAAACATTGTTAAAAGATGTTTTGAAACCACAATACGTATAACAATAGTTTTCCTTATTATTATTAATATTAACATTATATTTCAGATTGCTGACTATTTGTCTAATTTATTGAGAACTAATGAATCAGAGACAGTTCACATTTTAGGATCCTTTGTGACATCATCAGATGCTTTATTGGAAGAAGCTAAAGTAAGGAGTGTTTGTATTTTCTTATATAAAACTATATTTCATAGCACCTGGACATCAGAATATTTTTGCCTATAATTGAAGACATGCAAGCTAGAGGACTATTCTGTATTGTATGTTAAAGTTATATACTTTTATAATACATTATTCCACATTTGTATTGCTTATTATTTTATGTGTGATATTACTATTTCCAAATTTGTGGAAAATAGTAAAGATATAGGCATGACAATGCTAAAAATAAATCTAGAGAGAATTAGAGATGAATTAACATATCTAAACAAAAAAAACACATCTACAAATAGCACTAGAATGATTAAGCAACTGTTTATAGTTTATAGAAGTTGACTTTTATTTTCCAAGTGAAACAATTAAAAAATTTGTTAATTTTGTTGTTGATTTATGATAATACTATAAAACTCACTATGTTTAATATTTTGAACATTGATTATGTCATTTTAATGATTTCAGAATTTTACATAATATTGTTGTTATTAATGTTTATTATGTAAATTTAGTGCAGCACAATTATAATTGTATAAAGTATATATGTATTGGTGTATTTATTAACAATAGATTACTATTCTTTTATTAGTTGAAATGATACAGAGTCAACTGATTCAAGCTAATTTCAATAAAGTGACTATGAATGACTAATTAGCTATTGGATACTTCAAATAATAATTGTCTTGTACTTTACAAAACACTTTAATTGATATACAGGAGGATGTGTATTTTGTATATATGTAATATTATTTTCTATTATACTACACAAATCCTAAACACTACACAATGAAAAATGTATATAAATTAAGACTCACATTATTACTATTTCAGAAACCATTTAGGCTTTAGTTTCAATCCTAGTAACAATAGTGACATAGGTTTGCATTTTAAATTTATTTCTTTATCTTTAATTTATATTTTTAATTTAATTTATTTATGGTATATGAATTACTTATTTTTTATATGAATGGTTTGGTCATTGCATACAAAAATACATTTGTACTTTGAACTTCATTAGCTCAGAACTTATGATATGACAAGCCCAACCTCTCAACTTACTGTAATGTTAGTTCATAAATTTCATATTATGTTTCATATTCCACCAACTGTTTGTCTGCCTTCAATGAAATCACAATAAATTCTGGAATTATAATGTTAATAACCTACCTTGATAGGTGTGATTCATTCATTGGATTTTTTCACCACATTCAGGGAAAATCTTAAATTCTTAATTTACATGGAACCATATTCATGTCAATTCTTGGTAAATTATTGTAAAATTGTACATGAATTTTATTTATCAGAGCAAAATTATTATTTGCACAACTTCCAATTGTTAAAGGAAACAATGGATTGATGACAATAATTATGCACTCAAGACTAGTACATTGATTTTTGTCCCTTTTAGTAGTTTCTATTATAAAGAATTAAGTAATCTATTATTTTATTATATTGTATTATTATAAGCTATATTTTAAAGGACAAGAATAAATTTAATCCCTTAATGCAAACTAGGATAACACTACTAATTATATTCATTTTTATCATTGTTTATTTTTCAGAGCAGTAACTTAAATTCTTTAGTCACACATAGTTAATTCATTTGACCAGTAGTCTGGTACGCGGAATCAATTTAAGAAATATGAATAAAATTGCAGATTTCTAATTGAACTGAGCACTCTGCTGCCAATTCAAAAGGTTAGTACTGTCCCTGCCACAGGCTGACAGTGTTTCTTTCTATGTGAAGTTGCATTGCTCTCTTACTATCTCATTAAGATAGAAAATTAATAATAATTTATTTCGTAAATAAATAAATATAGAATTAAATTTTAAGCATTTCTAGACCACATGATCTTGTAACTTGATTGAAAGTCCAGTTCAATAATGGTGTTATATAAAGCCACACCTCTATTTAATTAATTTTCTCTAGGATTCATTTCCATAGATACTATCTCCTCTCCTTTATTTCAAATTGGTGGTAAAGTAGGGCAAACAGTATAACAGTAGTGTTTAAAACTCAAAGAACCAAAATAAAAGCTCAACATACGGTTTCCATTAAATATGATGACTTGAACAATGAACTTTGTATGAACAATAAATTAGTTCCACCATTTTAATTTTACAAAGGGTACTACAATCACTGAAGTCACATTATCTATATTTTAGACAAATAGATTAACTTCTGTTTATGATAACAAATCTTACAGAATATTGCAAGTACTTGATTATTTGAAATTTACTAAGTGAAACATATTAAAATCCACTTCTCATTATCTCATGATGTATGTCATCGTAATGATCATTAATTTGTCCTATTATTATTATTGTTAATAGTCTAATAATATAACAGATATATAATTTAGTGTTAAAGATCTTAAATATTTAGTGTTGGTTGTATTTTGAAATACAATACTAAGTAATTATTTTATCTCAAACTATTAAACAAGATTTTTACTGCCTTAAGTAAAACAACAACTATTGGACTCATTATAATTAAATTAATTACTAGCTTTTTAATTAAACTTATACTTCATAACTAGCTTGTTTATGTTGTCTGCATGCAGATTGTATTACAAGCTACTTCTGCCTCAATTCTGTTGCATAGACAATAACTATACAACTTCACTGATAATTAAAAATTGCATTTCTTTTGTAGCAAAAATTGCCAGCTTGTCTTCTAATTCACTTAAAGAGGGTATTACAATAACATCAACAGCCTCTTTAGATTTGCCAGAGGAATTGACAGCTGCATTAATCTGATTGACATAATCACTAACATCAACCAGTCCAATAATATCAGCATCACGTGTTATATTTTTTAACAGAATCAATAGTGTCTGTAAATCTGATATGATTTGATGTAACTGCATTAATTTTGCGTTGATGGTTATGTTGGTAATTTGCAACCCTTGTTTGTTTGTACTTACATGGAGTAGACCATTTCTAATGACATCTATAAAGTTAGTTATATCAATGTGAGTGTCCTGTACATCTCGTAATAACTGCTCTGTTTCACGTGCATTTAGCAGAGTCTCAATTTCCATTAGAAGTTTTAGTATAGGTTGGATAAGTACTCGGCCATTTGGATGTTCAGTGTATGACACATTTGTTACATTAAGTGATGTTGTCATGGCAACATAATGGGATGCATTTTCCCAAAAAAATAAATGGGTTCTGTCCATTGTGTTGAACATTCATCACATCGCTCACAAAAGGGGACGATCCCTGTTTTGCCAATTGCTACACAATGGATGCATTTATCTCCTATGACTTCTTCTCTACAGCTACATACACAAGTAGATTTATTACAGACGAGAGACATAGAAGAATCAAGAGGAAGCCACAAGCTAGAAGAAGGCATTAATGGTTGATATTGGATTATATATATCCCTTAGTAATTAATATGGTGCTGAGACCTTTTAGTATTGAATGTAATAGTATTGAGACCCTTACCAATGGACATTCCATCTCCTCAATGGACATCTTTACATTGTGCACACACCATCTTCCCATCATAACCTTTTCTACAATTACACTGTCCTGTAAACTGTAGTGAAAGAAACAGATCATTAAAACAGTTGCTATGCAACATTACACTACTGTTAGACCCAATACTAGAACAGTCACAGTCCATATATCCCTCTCCACTATCAATATTCCAGTAACCATGACTACATTGATTACATTGTTTTCCTTCAACATGGTCCTTACAAACACATTGTCCTGTAGTTAAATGACAATATGTATTTGGTACTGTTCCATTAAGATAGCAGCTGCAACCTACAAATGCCAAATAACTGACATCACTATCACATACATATATAGCCTTACTTTGACAGTCATGTGCTAAAGCAATGCCATAGTAACCAAGTTGACATTATTCACAGTTCTCACCCACATACCTGTCGGCACATAAACATTGTCCCGTGATCATGTCACATGTGTTGATGTCACTAATAGAATTGTTATTACATGTACACATACAACATGTACCATTTTCATATGTTGGGTTGCCATGGAAACCATTGTCACACTGTTCACATTGATTTCCAATGAAACATTATGACAATCACAAATAACATGTTCACCACTATTATCTAAGTGACATGTCTTGACAAACTGGTTTTACTATTTTCTTAATTTAATATAATACTAAATAATTCAATATGTTTTATTTTTTAAACATTGATTATATTATTTTTATAAATTATGAATTATACATAATGTTGCTTTATTAATGTTTATTATGTAAATTTACAATTATAATTGAATAATGTATATATGTATTGGTGTTTTTACTAACAATAGGTTGCTATTCCTTTGTGAGTTAACATTCTACAGGCATGTTTCTGCCAATTGCAGGGAAGATTTTAACAAGATTTGCAATTTATATGGAGATAATCATGTTAATTTGCAAGAAAACCATTATAAAATTGTACATAAATTTTATTTATTAGAGGAAAATCATTATTTCCACAGCTTGCAATTGTTTAAGGAAACAATGGAGTGATGACAATAATTATGCACTCAAGACTAGTACATTGATTTTTGTCCCTTTTAGTGGTTTCTATTACAAAGAATTCAGTAATCTATTATTAGAATCAGTCCCTCCTCTATCTCTTGTACAATGTATATTTATTAAAATAATGCAAACAGTATATTAAAACACTGTCCATCCAATTAACATTAATGTTATTTGTCATTTTACCCTACAATATGTCTGACCAATTAAGAACAATCATGACATAATAGGCACAGCTTCAAAATCATATCAATATTGCAATTGTTCAAAGAATTGACACTGAAAAAGGTCTATCAATTATATTGATGATTGTGTAAATTGCAATATACATTGATATCATACAGGATGCTAAACAAGACAGTCTACAATGTTGCTGTGTTATATATATAATATATGTGACCAGATTTGCAAAAAGGGACCACTTCTGTCAAAATATTCATGATCTGATTTGTGACAAAACCACTGTTAAAACATATTAAAAAACAGTTTTGCATATATATATATATAGAATAGTTATGCATATATAGCAACTGTATGTATACCAAACTGTTTTTAATATGTTTTAACAATTGATTTTTTCCCAAATCAGGTCACAAATGTTTTGACACAAGTTGTCCGTTTTTGCAAATCAGATCATATATATATATATTTTTTTTTTAGTTCATCGATGCTGATAATCATATTCATAGTTACCGTTAATGAGTTTATAAACAACATTCGCATCCCACAAGAGCATGAGGACAGAATCGTAAGTACATAAAACAATGAATGTATTCAATACATTTTTTCTGTGATACATTGATATCATTGCTATACAGGATGCTAAACAAGACAGTCTACAATGTTGTTGTGATACATATATATATATAATTATATATATATAATTTTGTGATATATATGTGACCTGACTTTCAATAAGGAACAACTTTTGGCAAACATTTGTAACCTGATTTGTAAAAAAAACAACTGTTAAAACATTTCACAAACAGTTTTGCATACATACAGTTCCTATATATACACAACTATTCATGTAAAACTGTTTGTGAGGTGTTTTAAACTAACAGTAGTCCCTTTCAAAAATCAGGTCACAAACGTTTTGACAGAAGTCATCCTTTATTACAAATCAGGTCACATATATATTATGTTCTTTCAGGATGATTTGGGAATAGACCACATTACAACAACAACCTGGACACTACAGGATGATTAGGCAATGATATGGCCATATTGCTATAGAACACTTTACAATGATTACAGAACAATTTTTAGTAATTACAGTACGATTTGGCAATATCGACCAACTTAGAACGGACGATATCGATATATATGACGAAATATCGTCATTGTTTAAAAGCTCCTCCCTGTAAGTTACTTCAGCACGGATTAAGATGAAGACGTTTTTTGCTTTGTGTATACTGTTAGTACAATTTAAAGCCTGCATATTTCAACGTGTTCTGTATAATTGTACTTTAGAAGATGTCAAACATTCTCTTTATTTCCTTGGGTTCTTTCCTTGTTCTCCAGACTCAGACAGAGATCTCAATGAGTGTGATATGTTAACTATGAGTGCAGTGGAGTTAGCTATAGACAAGATCAACCAGGATCCTAATATACTGAGCTGTTTTAAACTGGAACTATTGCCTGTATTCTTAAGTGATCCTGTACAGGTTAGATTACATCATTAGTTTTAACAAAATAAACAAATAAATACATGTACAACATAAGCAGATCAACTAAATCGATTATTAATCATGGCCATGGTCATGATTAATACTCTATTTACTTCATCTGCAGACAAGGAGTCTACAGGTGACATAATTATACACTGTCTATTTTGTTTGTCTGAGATTTAATTGAATATTTAATTGTAATTGATTTACAAAAACACATAACTAGTATTTGCTGAATTATACTATTAATTATTTTAATTTATGATGCATGAACATATTGTATATCTATTATCAGTTTCTCTTTAAAGCTTTTAATCTTTATGTTATATATTCAACAACAAAAATATTGACTCCAGGGCCTAAGAATGAAATTTTTATCACTGCACACATGTACAACTTGAATACATTTTTATAACTGATAACTATAATAACATTAATGTACATGTATAGTGTCTAAAATTTAACTGATAAGATTGAATGTGATTGAGTTTCATTTCAGTAAAATCATAGAAGTTTTATCTGGTGTAATTCGAGATTAATAACAAATATCATTATATGTCACAGCTAGTATAAATAATGCAGAAATTAATACTGCACAAATTATCTCTTGTCACTGCACACTTTTTTCCAATCACTGCACAATTGTGCAGTGATACTCCAAGTTTTTAGGCCCTGGTTGACTCAAAATCATCTAAGCAAAGAATATACATACATATGATTAATATTATTACAACGTTTTGTAATACAGTAGTACTTTCTAGCTTATCAAGTATACTGTCTATATTAGACTGTATACAGTAATATAAATGTATAATATATATGAGTTGTGATGATGGATACTTTTATTGTTCAATATATAACATAAACATTGAAAGTTTTAGAGAGAAAATGATAAGTATTATATAATCTGTTAATATTATACTGAATACTACTGTTATTTATGTTTTTATAAATAAGTGCTACTTACTAAGAAAATGAACATACATACTTCTAAGGTATCAGCTTTTCTCTTTTCGAAAAAGTGAGGATTGATTGGAGCAACAATAGTATTATAATAAACAACTTCAGTCTCTACACATAATATATTGACTTGTTATATATCTTTTGACTACTTGTGTATTTATCTCTATAGGATCTAGTTGAACCATATCAAATAATACTAAAGATACTGTACACTAAACATCCTGTTCATGGACTTATTGGACCATATTACGCTAGTGTTGCTAAAAGTGTTAGTTATGTGTGTAGAAAACTAAACATTTTACAGGTATATAACACTAACTTATTACAATTATCTTATAAGGTCATGTTTATACACTTCATGTGGTTCAACAATTGACTTCTGTTGATTGATGTAACTGGACATGTATATGAAAGATGTCTTATTATATATATTCTGTAGTATACATGATCAGCATCTTACTTTATCTTCATAGCTTGCACAATTGGCTACTTGAAGTATGAATTCTATAATAAAATAAATTAATGATTAAAACAACACAATTCTTTATAGAATGTAAAAATTAATTTTAATATGCTGCATAAATAACCTACAGTTTATTTAAATAAAGATTCTAAATAATCATGAGATTATATTTACAAATATATGTCTACAATTATTTACTTAAAATTAAATATCTTATTTACACGTGTAGATATCATATTCAGTGACTGATCCATCTCTTGAAGACACTAGTAGATATCCTTATTTCTATACTACAGTACCTGATGATCACTTTATAAATAAAGTGAGACAAGACTTGTTAGAATATTTTGGTTGGAGAAGAGTGGGCATATTTTCAGTAGAGGATGAATACCATGTATCAGTGAGTACTACATAATGCATTAATTATTGTTAAAGTGTTCAATGGAGATTTTATACATAAATTATACATTCTCAGTTAATTTTCATTAATATATAATGATGTGGTCATCAATTAATCTTTTGTAACATTGTATAGGTTGCTGAGTTTTTATCAACTTTCTTACAAACTAATAGCATAACAGTGTTTGATCTAGGCTCTTTTAAAACATCACCTGAAAAAGTACTGAATAATGCAATAGTATGTGATTTATTATAATATACAATAACATCTTTCAATTTCTATAATTTATAAGCACAATGATGTCCGAATATTTGTACCTATTCTAACAGAGTCACATGCTAGAGCTACATTTTGTCTTGTAAGTAATAAAATCTAAATATTTGCATGAGTGATTATTAAAATTAAAGAATGACAGCATTTTGTTTCATTGAAGGCATTTCATCTCAAGCTAACTACTGCTGATCATGTTTGGATACTACCTGGTATATATAACACTAAATGGTGGTACTTGGAAAGGAATGACACTACCTCAAACTGTACTAATGAACAGATATTAGAAGCTATTAACTCTACACTATTTGTGGATACCTTTCCTTTTAACATTAATATGAAAACTGTTAGTTCACTATCTGTTCATTTATTTATTGACATTTAATATCTACAGGAGGTAGATGATGTTCTGAGTGAAATATTCCATAATGTGGTACTAAATATCTCAGCTAATATGACATTTGAGGAGTATTCATCTCTTATTATTCATTCTAAGTTATTAAATGCATATGATGCTACTACTGCTTTAGCTCTGACATGGAATGCTAGTCTTACTAAAATTGAGAATGAATTTTTGAATGATGACATCTTCTCAGTTATTGATAATCCACAGTATCATCCACGTCTTGGTCAAATTCTTCAGGATAGTCTAGAGAATTCAGTTAGTCCTTATAATGTACTTGCAGTAAGTATTGAAGTCTTATAGTCTGACTTTTATTATTTAGTTTTATTTGACAATAATTTCTGTTTACATTATAGGGTTTGAAGACATTTCTTCGTTCTGATAGCAGAGTTAATTTTAGTGAAGGCTTAATAACACAATTGACTGGTAAATTGTTCATTTTTAGCATTGTAAAGTTATTTTTGTTAAAGGAAAGAAAGAATGTATTTTGGAAAAATTCCAATTATTGCAAGAGTCTGGAATAGTCTACAATATTTGTAGAAACAGCAGTCACTGCTGTAATGTTTTATGGAAAGGTGTGTTCTAATCATGAAATTTATAGGCTACTCTAATACAATAACTTAATATGTATGTATATACTTCCTATCTAACTATACAGCACTCCCTAAGTAGCTATGTAGTATTTCCAATGTAGGGACTGTTCTTATTATGTTTGTCCTTTAGCCAAATCTAAGTCAATAAAGTTTTAGAAGTTTATTATGTACATAATGTTATGAGAAGGTATAGATTGAGTGCCTCAACAAATAAAGGTAGTGATCTCACAGAGTTTGCATGTAGCCTCCAATGTTTTGTTTGTTTTTAAAATTATATGTTGTATTTATATATTGAAGAGGTAATAAAATAAATAAACAAATATGATATAAATTAGATATCATGAAATCAATATTTCATTATTAGATCATTATTCTATTCTACCACAAGGTCTGTTCTAAAGTCCTATTCCTTTTTGAGCAACCATTTCATCAGTTGAATTAGCTATTTCTGTCTTAATTACATGTAAACAAGCAAGTGATAATTTTAGGAAGTCATTAAATGTAGTAATGGTTTGCCTCAACATTCTGGTACAAGTATATTCAACAATTAAGCATTATACCCTTGATACTTCATCTATTAAGTACCGATGTCCATACTCCCATGAATCTATTTATAAATTATTGGATGCAGCAATGTCTACAAACATATTTAATACATATGTTATTTCATTCTATATAGGTGGATATTTACCTACTGATGGTAGCCCTTACACTTGTTCATTTGTAACAACTGGTTTTGTGGTGACAGCGGTCATATTAGCTATATGGTGTATTGTTGGTATTATTGTTAGTTTTATTCTGTTAATTATTACATTTATATGGAGAGAAAACAAGTTAGTTAACTTATGAAGCTATATGATATTATATTCATTTATATCTGCAGGCACATCAAAGCTACCTCTCCAAAATTCAATCTTATTCTTAATTTGTCATGTTGTGGGATGTTTGTGGATGGCTTACTTATAGCTGTATTTTACTATTTAGGATTCAAAGGAAATTACATAATGGCAATAGGTCCTCTCTGTGACGTAAGGATTACACACTAAATATTGTACTATTGTTTACAGATTGTCTATATGGCATGCAGGTAGCTTATACCATATGGTTTGTATCTCTTACACTGTTTTATTCTACAATGTTGGTAAAAAATTGGCGATTATATCGCATTTTTTATAACTCCAGAAATAAAAACAGGGTAAGAATAGAACTGATTAAATTGTATATATTGTTATTATTTGCAAAATTCATATGATGTTAATAATAATTATTACATTTGTTTTGTTTTCAATAGAGATATCTCTCAGACTGGATGTTGTTGTTAGCAATAATCATTATTACATCTCCTGTGATCATAGTTATTATTACAAAGTTGACTTATAGACCACATTATGTCGCAACTTATTATATTGAAGATGGTTGTCCAGATACAGTGAGTTTTAATACTAAAATATTTGTCTTACTTGTTGCTTGTAGAATGTCCAAGACTCAAAGAAGATTGAATATCTTTGTACAAATAAATTCCAGATATTGTGGTTTCTTGCATTAGATATATATGTAGTATTATTGTTCATTATAGTACTAGTATTGACACTGAAAAACTGCAAAATCATTTCTTACTTCAAGAGAGAGGGAGAACAGTCTGGTTTGATAACTGTTATACAATTATTTCTTCTCCTCCTGGTTTCATTCTTTCTAAAAGTTTTTCTTCCATCAATAAGTCGTGAATATTACATTTTATTTCTTGCATGCCCTATAGCTTTGACCGCTACAGTTTTACTAGTTGGTTTAAACTTGCCAAAGGTATAATGACATAAATAGTCACACAAAATATTACATAATTTCTCTTTTAGTTTATAGAAATGGTAAGAGACAAGAAAGCTAAAAAAGCAACATCAGGTGGACAAATAATGTTATATACAAAGGAAACATACTTACAAAAATGTAATGAAATAATTCAATTAAAGTCATCAATATTGAAAGTGAGCCCTAATATGTTTACAAAATTTCTAATAATGTTATTTATTTCCAGATTGAAGCAGCCTTAGCTAGACTCTCTGGTAATTCAGAGGATGAATTAAATATTTAGTTTGTCAATGGTATATATAATACTGATTGTTATATACCATGCATATTGACTTACTCTTTGTATTTTCACCAATTTTGTTTAGAAAATCTTATGTTTAAATTCTAAAATGTTATAAATGTTGACAGTTGTATCAATGGGATACCATATCAACCTATGTCTAGTTTGATAATAATAACAACTGATATCTTCCTACTAACAAAACCAGTAGATGGAGTATATTAAACTAAGGATGTTCTAAAGAATAGAACATTGGTTTGTTAAAATTCATTTGCAGGTACTTAACATACTTACTTGTTTAAAATATCACACCAGTGATTAGCTAACATTGGGAAAACATGAAAATTGCTCTTGCTTTGCTTTTTAGGTGAATTTCTGTTCATCGTGACTGTAGCTAAGATTGTATGTATGCATAGAATAACTATGTTGCAATGTTTGTTTCATATATATATATATATATTTGGCTGTGATTTATATGTATAATGTAAGTATGCGAAAATGTACTTAATGACCTCAAGTAGAGTTAATTACTTAATTATCTGTTTAGTATTAATAACTACTGTTAAAATGAAGCTTATATGAGATCAAAGGACTGATCCATCTAGTGTTACATATAATGTAATGCAGAATGAAGATATCTATCTCAAGTACAATGTTAATTTAAGGGTCATCAAAAATTATAACAACATATTTCATGAATTAAGCAATTTGTGATGAATTGATCAATATACCAATAGTACTGTCCATTACTATACTAGACACATTAACATACTGGGAAATATAACCTAGTGCAGTTTATATACATTATATATAATATTATATAGTTAGAGGGAAAACAAAATTAGTATAAGTGATCATTACAGTATGTAGTATCGTTTGTTTTTTATGCATGTACTAATCAAAATTTTGAAGTGTGAACAGTCTTAACTATTACAGCCTACTTGTTTTCTAGAAAAATGCTCTCAAAAATAGATCGTTTCTGTTAATAACAGATCACAAAGGTTAGTCATACTGTCTTTTGATTAACTAATGCTTCATAATTAATGTTGAAAGTAGTGAGTCATCTATTTTTCATCAAAAGGAACTGATTAAGAAAGATATCTTGGTGCTGTTTTAAATGTATCATCATAGATCATCACTGTACTAATTGAAAGAGTTTATGATGTACCACTATAATGAAAACTATATGACTCGCTAGTTAAAACACTAATGATAAAGCAATAATTTCTTAAAAAAGAGTACAACTAACCTTTGTGGTCTATTATTAACAGAAATTACCTATTTTGGTGTACGAAAACAAGAAGGTATTTTTTTAATGTTGAACATTAATAATATTCACAGCTAACACTAGAAAACATCATGTTTATAGGCTTAAAAACATCATTTCAGTGTGTGCTTAACCACAACACTCAATCTTG
The DNA here is from genome assembly GCA_963693285.1 of Xestospongia muta. Lineage (NCBI taxonomy): Eukaryota > Metazoa > Porifera > Demospongiae > Haplosclerida > Petrosiidae > Xestospongia > Xestospongia muta. Next base: position 19,491,490 of record OY848917.1, read on the forward strand.
GTACTATGTCCAATAACATAACATACAATACTACCTGTCAGTGGTTTAAAAACTGTAAGTTTGACTATACTAAATACAAAATAGATAATTAAGTAATTAACTCTACCTGATGGTCATTAGGTACATTTCTCCATACATACACTATCATATAAACCACATCCATATATATATATATATCATGTATATATAACTAAATATTTACTTTGTCATCTGAATTACCAGAGTGTCTAGCCAAGGTTGTTTTAATCTGGAAATAAATTATATTTAGAAATTTGCTAAACATAGTAGGACAGACTTTCAATATTGATGACTTTCATCACATTTTTGTAAGTATATATGGTTTTTGTGTAAATAATACCATCTGTCCACCTGATGTTGTTTCTTCAGCTTTCTTGTCTCTTACCATTTCTATAAACTGAAGAAAACTATATAAAATTTTATATGACTATTTATTTTATTTTACCTTTGGCAAGTTCAAACCAAAAGATGAATGAATGAATAGATAGTTTAATAAATAAAAGATGATTGGTTATAATAATGGTACAATAATAGCAATTTTAATAATCAGTGCACCTCTACTGATAATGAATTGAACAGTTTATATATCACCTACTCTCACATATTCTTATATATCAGTATATAGGTATTATATACAATTAGTATATTATAAAGACATTGTAGCTCTTGTTTATAATAGCTATATATAGTACAGTTGAAATTGTTGCTTGTATTGATAAAGAATTAGCAATGTTAATCTTTTAAATATTTAATGTTGTATTTATCAATTCTAATCTTTGACACAGACATATATGCTATATAAAATAACAAAAGGCAAGCAGAAACATGTATAAATATTGAAAAAACATAAAACAATCTTTTAAAATAATTAGCAACTTGGTGCATTGGTACATTCACATTAGTAGATATCCTTATTTCTATGCTACAGTACCTACTGATTATTTTATTAATAAAATGAGAAGACAACTACTAAGACACTTTGGGTGGAAAAAAGTGGCTATACTATCATCAAATAATGAAAGTCAGTTTTGGTAAGAAACATTGTTAAAAGATGTTTTGAAACCACAATACGTATAATAATAGTTTTCCTTATTATTATTAATATTAACATTATATTTCAGATTGCTGACTATTTGTCTAATTTATTGAGAACTAATGAATCAGAGACAGTTCACATTTTAGGATCCTTTGTGACATCATCAGGTGCTTTATTAGAAGAAGCTAAAGTAAGGAGTGTTTGTATTTTCTTATATAAAACTATATTTCATAGCACCTGGACATCAGAATATTTTTGCCTATAATTAAAGACATGCAAGCTAGAGGACTATTCTGTATTGTATGTTAAAGTTATATACCTTTATAATACATTATTCCACATTTGTATTGCTTATTATTTGTGTGTGATATTACTATTTCCAAATTTGTGGAAAATAGTAAAGATATGGGCATGACAATGCTAAAAATAAATCTAGAGAGAATTAGAGATGAATTAACATATCTAAACAAAAAAACACATCTACAAATAGCACTAGAATGATTAAGCAATTGTTTATAGTTTATAGAAGATGACTTTTATTCTCCAAGTGAAACAATTAAAAAATTTGTTAATTTTGTTGTTGATTTATGATAATACTATAAAACTCACTATGTTTAATATTTTGAACATTGATTATGTCATTTTAATGATTTCAGAATTTTACATAACATTGTTGTTATTAATGTTTATTATGTAAATTTAGTGCAGCACAATTATAATTGTATAAAGTATATATGTATTGGTGTATTTATTAACAATAGATTACTATTCTTTTATTAGTTGACATGATACAGAGTCAACTGATTCAAGTTAATTTCAATAAAGTGACTATGAATGACTAATTAGCTATTGGATACTTCAAATAATAATTGTCTTGTACTTTACAAAACACTTTAATTGATATACAGGAGGATGTGTATTTTGTATATATGTAATATTATTTTCTATTATACTACACAAATCCTAAACACTACACAATGAAAAATTTACATAAATTAAGACTCACATTATTACTATCTCAGAAACCATTTAGGCTTTAGTTTCAATCCTAGTAACAATAGTGACATAGGTTTGCATTTTAAATTTATTTCTTTATCTTTAATTTATATTTTTAATTTAATTTATTTATGGTATATGAATTACTTATTTTTTTATATGAATGGTTTGGTCATTGCATACAAAAATACATTTTTACTTTGAACTTCATTAGCTCAGAACTTATGATATGACAAGCCCAACCTCTCAACTTACTGTAATGTTAGTTCATAAATTTCATATTATGTTTCATATTCCACCAACTGTTTGTCTGCCTTCAATGAAATCACAATAAATTCTGGAATTATAATGTTACTAACCTACCTTGATAGGTGTGATTCATTCATTGGATTTTTTCACCACATTCAGGGAAAATCTTAAATTCTTAATTTACATGGAGCCATATTCATGTCAATTCTTGGTAAATTATTGTAAAATTGTACATGAATTTTATTTATCAGAGCAAAATTATTATTTGCACAACTTCCAATTGTTAAAGGAAACAATAGATTGATGACAATAATTATGCACTCAAGACTAGTACATTGATTTTGTCCCTTTTAGTAGTTTCTATTATAAAGAATTAAGTAATCTATTATTTTATTATATTGTATTATTATAAGCTATATTTTAAAGGACAAGAATAAATTTAATCCCTTAATGCAAACTAGAATAACACTACTAATTATATTCATTTTTATCATCGTTTATTTTTCAGAGCAGTAACTTAAATTCTTTAGTCACACATAGTTAATTCATTTGACCAGTAGTCTGGTACGCGGAATCAATTTAAGAAATATGAATAAAATTGCAGATTTCTAATTGAACTGAGCACTTTGCTGCCAATTCAAAAGGTTAGAACTGTCCCTGCCACAGGCTGACAGTGTTTCTTTCTATGTGAAGTTGCATTGCTCTCTTACTATCTCATTAAGATAGAAAATTAATAATAATTTATTTCGTAAATAAATAAATATAGAATTAAATTTTGAGCATTTCTAGACCACATGATCTTGTAACTTGATTGAAAGTCCAGTTCAATAATGGTGTTATATAAAGCCACACCTCTCTTTAATTAATTTTCTCTAGGATTCATTTCCATAGATACTATCTCCTCCCCTTTATTTCAAATTGGTGGTAAAGTAGGGCAAACAGTATAACAGTAGTGTTTAAAACTCAAAGAACCAAAATAAAAGCTCAACATACGGTTTCCATTAAATATGATGACTTGAACAATGAACTTTGTATGAACAATAAATTAGTTCCACCATTTTAATTTTACAAAGGGTACTACAATCACTGAAGTCACATTATCTATATTTTAGACAAATAGATTAACTTCTGTTTATGATAACAAATCTTACAGAATATTTAAAACAAGAGCAAGTACTTGATTATTTTACATTTACTAAGTGAAATATATTAAAATCCACTTCTCATTATCTCATGATGTATGTCATCGTAATGATCATTAATTTGTCCTATTATTATTATTGTTAATAGTCTAATAATATAACAGATATATAATTTAGTGTTAAAGATCTTAAATATTTAGTGTTGGTTGTATTTTGAAATACAATACTAAGTAATTATTTTATCTCAAAACTATTAAACAAGATTTTTACTGCCTTAAGTAAAACAACAACTATTGGACTCATTATAATTAAATTAATTACTAGCTTTTTAATTAAACTTATACTTCATAACTAGCTTGTTTATGTTGTCTGCATGCAGATTGTATTACAAGCTACTTCTGCCTCAATTCTGTTGCATAGACAATAACTATACAACTTCACTGATAATTAAAAATTGCATTTCTTTTGTAGCAAAAATTGCCAGCTTATCTTCTAATTCACTTAAAGAGGGTATTACAATAACATCAACAGCCTCTTTAGATTTGCCAGAGGAATTGACAGCTGCATTAATCTGATTGACATAATCACTAACATCAACCAGTCCAATAATATCAGCATCACGTGTTATATTTTTTAACAGAATCAATAGTGTCTGTAAATCTGATATGATTTGATGTAACTGCATTAATTTTGCGTTGATGGTTATGTTGGTAATTTGCAACCCTTGTTTGTTTGTACTTACATGGAGTAGACCATTTCTAATGACATCTATAAAGTTAGTTATATCAATGTGAGTGTCCTGTACATCTCGTAATAACTGCTCTGTTTCACATGCATTTAGCAGAGTCTCAATTTCCATTAGAAGTTTTAGTATAGGTTGGATAAGTACTCGGCCATTTGGATGTTCAGTGTATGACACATTTGTTACATTAAGTGATGTTGTCATGGCAACATAATGGGATGCATTTTCCCAAAAAAATAAATGGGTTCTGTCCATTGTGTTGAACATTCATCACATCGCTCACAAAAGGGGACGATCCCTGTTTTGCCAATTGTTACACAATGGATGCATTTATCTCCTATGACTTCTTCTCTACAGCTACATACACAAGTAGATTTATTACAGACGAGAGACATAGAAGAATCAAGAGGACAGCCACAAGCTAGAAGAAGGCATTAATGGTTGATATTGGATTATATATATCCCTTAGTAATTAATATGGTGCTGAGACCTTTTAGTATTGAATGTAATAGTATTGAGACCCTTACCAATGGACATTCCATCTCCTCAATGGACATCTTTACATTGTGCACACACCATCTTCCCATCATAACCTTTTCTACAATTACACTGTCCTGTAAACTGTAGTGAAAGAAACAGATCATTAAAACAGTTGCTATGCAACATTACACTACTGTTAGACCCAATACTAGAACAGTCACAGTCCATATATCCCTCTCCACTATCAATATTCCAGTAACCATGACTACATTGATTACATTGTTTTCCTTCAACATGGTCCTTACAAACACATTGTCCTGTAGTTAAATGACAATATGTATTTGGTACTGTTCCATTAAGATAGCAGCTGCAACCTACAAATGCCAAATAACTGACATCACTATCACATACATATATAGCCTTACTTTGACAGTCATGTGCTAAAGCAATGCCATAGTAACCAAGTTGACAATATTCACAGTTCTCACCCACATACCTGTCGGCACATAAACATTGTCCCGTGATCATGTCACATGTGTTGATGTCACTAATAGAATTGTTATTACATGTACACATACAACATGTACCATTTTCATATGTTGGGTTGCCATGGAAACCATTGTCACACTGTTCACATTGATTTCCAATGAAACATTATGACAATCACAAATAACATGTTCACCACTATTATCTAAGTGACATGTCTTGACAAACTGGTTTTACTATTTTCTTAATTTAATATAATACTAAATAATTCAATATGTTTTATTTTTTAAACATTGATTATATTATTTTTATAAATTATGAATTATACATAATGTTGCTTTATTAATGTTTATTATGTAAATTTACAATTATAATTGAATAATGTATATATGTATTGGTGTTTTTACTAACAATAGGTTGCTATTCCTTTGTGAGTTAACATTCTACAGGCATGTTTCTGCCAATTGCAGGGAAGATTTTAACAAGATTTGCAATTTATATGGAGATAATCATGTTAATTTGCAAGAAAACCATTATAAAATTGTACATAAATTTTATTTATTAGAGGAAAATCATTATTTCCACAGCTTGCAATTGTTTAAGGAAACAATGGAGTGATGACAATAATTATGCACTCAAGACTAGTACATTGATTTTTGTCCCTTTTAGTGGTTTCTATTATAAAGAATTCAGTAATCTATTATTAGAATCAGTCCCTCCTCTATCTCTTGTACAATGTATATTTATTAAAATAATGCAAACAGTATATTAAAACACTGTCCATCCAATTAACATTAATGTTATTTGTCATTTTACCCTACAATATGTCTGACCAATTAAGAACAATCATGACATAATAGGCACAGCTTCAAAATCATATCAATATTGCAATTGTTCAAAGAATTGACACTGAAAAAGGTCTATCAATTATATTGATGATTGTGTAAATTGCAATATACATTGATATCATACAGGATGCTAAACAAGACAGTCTACAATGTTGCTGTGTTATATATATAATATATGTGACCAGATTTGCAAAAAGGGACCACTTCTGTCAAAATATTCATGATCTGATTTGTGACAAAACCACTGTTAAAACATATTAAAAAACAGTTTTGCATATATATATATATAGAATAGTTATGCATATATAGCAACTGTATGTATACCAAACTGTTTTTAATATATTTTAACAGTTGATATTTTCACAAATCAGGTCTCAAATGTTTTGACACAAGTTGTCCATTTTTGCAAATCAGGTCATATATATATATATATATATATATATATATATATAATTATATATATATAATTTTGTGATATATATGTGACCTGACTTTCAATAAGGAACAACTTTTGGCAAACATTTGTAACCTGATTTGTAAAAAAAACAACTGTTAAAACATTTCACAAACAGTTTTGCGTACATACAGTTCCTATATATACACAACTATTCATGTAAAACTGTTTGTGAGGTGTTTTAAACTAACAGTAGTCCCTTTCAAAAATCAGGGCACAAACGTTTTGACAGAAGTCATCCTTATTACAAATCAGGTCACATATATATTATGTTCTTTCAGGATGATTTGGGAATAGACCACATTACAACAACAACCTGGACACTACAGGATGATTAGGCAATGATATGGCCATATTGCTATAGAACACTTTACAATGATTACAGAACAATTTTTAGTAATTACAGTACGATTTGGCAATATCGACCAACTTAGAACGGACGATATCGATATATATGACGAAATATCGTCATTGTTTAAAAGCTCCTCCCTGTAAGTTACTTCAGCACGGATTAAGATGAAGACGTTTTTTGCTTTGTGTATACTGTTAGTACAATTTAAAGCCTGCATATTTCAACGTGTTCTGTATAATTGTACTCTAGAAGATGTCAAACATTCTCTTTATTTCCTCGGGTTCTTTCCTTGTTCTCCAGACTCAAACAGAGATCTCAATGAGTGTGATATGTTAACTATGAGTGCAGTGGAGTTAGCTATAGACAAGATCAACCAGGATCCTAATATACTGAGCTGTTTTAAACTGAAACTATTGCCTGTATTTTTAAGTGATCCTGTACAGGTTAGATTACATCATTAGTTTTAACAAAGTAAACAAATAAATACATGTACAACATAAGCAGATCAACTAAATCGATTATTAATCATGGCCATGGTCATGATTAATAATCATTTTACTTCATCTGTAGACTCCTTATCTTCAGACAAGGAGTCTACAGGTGACGTAATTATATACTGCCTATTTTGTTTGTCTGAGGTTTTATTGAATATTGAATTGTAATTGATTTACAAAAACACGTAACTAGTATTTGCTGAATTATACTATTAGTTATTTTAATTTATGATGCATGAACATACTGTATATCTATTATCAGTTTCTCTTTAAAGCTTTTAATCTTTATGTTATATATTCAACAACAAAAATATTGACTCCAGGGCCTAAGAATGAAATTTTTATCACTGCACACATGTACAACTTGAGTACATTTTTATAACTGATAAGTATAATAACATTAATGTACATGTATAGTGTCTAAAATTTAACTGATAACATTGAATGTGATTGAGTTTCATTTCAGTAAAATCATAGAAGTTTTAACTGGTGTAATTCAGCTTAATAACAAATATCATTATATGTCACAGCTAGTATAAATAATACAGAAATTAATACTGCACAAATTATCTCTTGTCACTGCACACTTTTTTCCAATCACTGCACAATTGTGCAGTGATACCCCAAGTTTTTAGGCCCTGGTTGACTCAAAATCATCTAAGCAAAGAATATACATACATATGATTAATATTATTACAATGTTTTGAAATAGAGTAGTACTGTCTAGCTTATCAAGTATACTGTCTATATTAGACTGTATACAGTAATATAAATGTATAATATATATGAGTTGTGATGATGGATACTTTTGCTGTTCAATATATAACATAAACATTGAAAGTTTTAGAGAGAAAGTGATAAGTAATATATAATCTGTTAATATTATACTGATTACTACAGTTATTTATGTTTTTATAAATAAGTGCTACTTACTAAGAAAATAAACATATATATTTCTAAGGTATCAGCTTTTCTCTTTTCGAAAAAGTGACGATTGATTGGACCAACAAGAGCATTATAATAAACAACTTCAGTCTGTACACATAATATATTGACTTGCTATATATCTTTTGACTACTTGTGTATTTATCTCTATAGGATCTAGTTGAACCATATAAAATAATACTAAAGACACTGTACACTAAACATCCTGTTCATGGACTTATTGGACCATATTACGCTAGTGTTGCTAAAAGTGTTAGTTATGTGTGTAGAAAACTAAACATTTTACAGGTATATAACACTAACTTATTACAATTATCTTATAAGGTCATATTTATACACTTTATGTGGTTCAACAATTGAATTCTGTTGATTGATGCAATTAGCAATATATATATGAAAGATGTCTTGTTATATACATTGTGTAGTACACATGATCATTATCTTAGTTTGGCTTCTTAGCTTCCACAATTGGCCACTTAAACTGTCAATTCTATAATAAAATAAATTAATAATTAAAACAACACAGTTTTATCTAAAATGTAACAATTATTTTTAATATGCTGCATAAATAACCTACAGTTTATTTTAAATTAACATTCTAAATAATCATGAGATTATATTTACAAATACATGTCTACAATTATTTACTTTAAATTAAATATCTTGTTTACACATGTAGATATCATATTCAGTGACTGATCCATCACTTGAAGACATTAGTAGATATCCTTATTTCTATACTACAGTACCTGATGATCACTTTATAAATAAAGTGAGACAAGACTTGTTAGAACATTTTGGTTGGAGAAGAGTGGGCATATTTTCAGTAGAGGATGAATACCATGTATCAGTGAGTACTACACATTGCATTAATTATTGTTAAAGTGTTCAATGGAGATTTTATGCATAAATTATACATTCTCAGTTAATTCTCAGTAATATATAATGATGTGGTCATCAATTAATATTTTGTAACATTGTATAGGTTGCTGAGTTTTTATCAACTTTCTTACAAAGTAATAACATAACAGTGTTTGATCTAGGCTCTTTTAAAACATCACCAGAGAAAGTACTGAATAATGCAATAGTATGTGATTTATTATAATATACAATAATATCTTTCAATTTCTACAATTTTTAAGCACAATGATGTCCGAATATTTGTACCTATTCTAGCAGATTCACATGCTAGGGCTACATTTTGTGTTGTAAGTAGTAAAATCTAAATATTTGCATGAGTGATTATTAAAATTAAAGGTTGACCACATGTTGTTTCATTGTAGGCATATCATCTCAATCTAACTACTGCTGATCATGTTTGGATACTACCTGCTATATATAACACTAAATGGTGGTACTTGGAAGGGAATGACACTACCTCAAACTGTACTAATGAACAGATATTGGAAGCTATTAACTCTACACTATTTGTGGATACATTTCCTTTTAACATTAATATGAAAACTGTTAGTTCACTATCTGTTCATTTACTTTATTGACATTTAATATCTACAGGAGGTAGATGATGTTCTGAGTGAAATATTCTATAATGTGGTAGTAAATATCTCAGCTAATATGACAATGGAGGAGTATTTATCTCTTATTATTCATTCTAAGTTATTAAATGCATATGATGCTACTACTGCTTTAGCTCTGACATGGAATGCTAGTCTTACTAAAATTGAGAATGAATTTTTGAATGATGACATCTTCTCAGTTATTGATAATCCACAGTATCATCCACGTCTTGGTCAAATTCTTCAAGATAGTCTAGAGAATTCAGTTAGTCCTTATAATGGACTTGCTGTAAGTACTAAAGTCTTCATAGTCTGATTTTTATTATTTAGTTTTATTTGACAGTAATTTACTCTCTTTGCATTATAGGGTTTGAAAACATTTCTTGATGTTAATAGCAGAGTTATTTTTAGTCAAGCCTTAATAACACAATTGACTGGTAAATTGTTCATTTTTAGCATTGTAAAGTTATTTTTGTTAAAGGAAAGAAAGAATGTATTTTGGAAAGTTTCCAATTATTGCAAGAGTCTGGAATAGTCTACAATATTTGTAGAAACAGCAGTAACTGCTGTAATGTTTTATGGAAAGGTTTGTTGTGATCATGAAATGTATATGCTACTCATAACACAAAGCAAAATATAACTATGCAGTACTTCCTATATATTATGCAGTAGTTAATATGTACTTATATACTTCCTATCTCACTATGCTGCACTTCCTATATACTATGTGGTATAATTCATATCTATGTAACCATGCTATATACTTCTTATGTATGTAACCATGCAGTATACTTCCTATGTAAACTATGCAGTACTTCCTATATATTATGTAGTGCTTCCTGCGCAGGGAATGTTCTTATTATGATTGTCACTTAGACAAATCTAAATTTATAAAACTTTATTTTGTACATAAACTTATGATAAAGTATCCATTTTTAGATTGAGTGCTTTAACAAATAAAAGTAGTGATCTCACATAGTTTGCATGTAACCTCTATTGTTTTTTTTAAAATTATGTTGTAATCATATACTGATGAGGTAATAAAATAAAAAAGTGCTTGTATGCTAGGTATGCACTAAGCATAACAAATTGTATAATATTACATTTGCTCCAAGAGCTTAAAAATTTCTTTTTTATTTTTGTACTTAAATTTATTTGTATTTTTGTATCACATTACAATCATAAACCTATCATTCTATTAATTACTGCATGCAGCCATTGCTATTAGCATTTGGTATTCCATTCTATCTAGGTGGATATTTACCTACTGATGGTAGCCCTTACACTTGTTCATTTGTAACAACTGGTTTTGTGGTGACAGTGGTCATATTGGCTATATGGTGTATTGTTGGTATTATTGCTAGTCTTGTTCTGTTAATTATTATATTTATATGGAGAGAGAATAAGTTAGTTAACTTATGAAGCTATAAGATAATATATTTATTCACTTATATCTACAGGCACATCAAAGCTACCTCTCCAAAATTCAATCTTATTCTTAATTTGTCATGTTGTGGGATTTTTATAAATGGCTTGCTTATTGTGGTATTTTACTATTTAGGAGTCAAAGGAAATTACATAATATCTATAGGTCCTCTCTGTGATGTAAGGATTACACACTAAATGTTGTTCTATTGTTTAAACAATGTTTGTCTTCCCTACAGCTAGGTTATACCATATGGTATGTATCTCTTGCATTGTTTTTTTCTACGATGCTGGTAAAAAATTGGCGATTATATCGCATTTTTCATAATTCCAGAAATAAAATCAGGGTAAGAATAGAACTGATAAAATTGCTCATTGTTATTATTTGTAAACTCGTATGACTATTATTACATTTTTTTGTCTTCCATAGAAATATCTCTCAAACTGGATGTTGTTGTTAGCAATAATCATTATTGCATCTCCTGTGATCATAGTTATTATCACAAAGTTGACTTATAGACCATTTTATGTTGAATCTTTTTATACTGAAGATGGTTGTCCAGATGCAGTGAGTTTTATTACTTAAATATTTGTCTTACTTGTTGCTTATAGAATGTCCAGGACTCAAGGAAGATTGAATATTATTGTACAAATCAATTCAAGAGATTATGGTTCCTTGCATTAGATTCATATATAGTATTATTGTTCATTATAATACTAGTATTAGCACAGAACAAGCGCAGAATCATTTTGTACTTCAAGAGAGAGGGAGAACAGTCTAGTTTGATAATTGTTATACAAATGTTACTTCTTCTCCTGTTTTCATTCATTATAAATGCTTTTGGTACTTCATCATTAAGTCTTGAATATAGCATTTTCTTTTTTGCATGCCCTGTAGCTTTGACTGCTACAGTTTTACTAGTTGGTTTGAACTTGCCAAAGGTATAATGACATAAATAGTCACATAAAATATTACATAATTTCTCTTTCAGTTTATAGAAATGGTAAGAGACAAGAAAGCAGAAGAAACAACATCAGGTGGACAGATAGTATTATGTACACAGGAAACATACTTACAAAAATGTGATGAAATAATCCAATTGAATTCATCAATATTGAAAGTGAAGTTTTTATTACACACAGATTTAAGATGAGAACTTAAATAAGTAATTTTCTCATGATATTTTATTTTATTTTATAGATTGAGACAACCTTGGCTATACGTTCTGATAATACAGATAATGAAAATATAGTTTCATTACTAGATATTACTGGTACTAACTACTGACTAAATCACTCACTATGTTTAATATTTTGAACATTGATTATGTCATTTTAATGATTTAAGAATTTTACATAATATTGTTGTTATTAATGTTTATTATGTAAATTTAGTGCAGCACAATTATAATTGTATAAAGTATATATGTATTGGTATATATTATATATTAGCAATAGTTGCTATTCCTTTATGTGTTAACATGATACAGGGCCAACTGGTTCAAGTTAATTTCAATAAAGTGACTATGAATAACTAATTAGCTATTGGATACTTCAAAAAATTCATATGCAGGAGGATGTGGTATTTTGTATATGATATACAATAATATTTTCTATTATACTATACAGATCCTGAAAGCTATACAAAGCTCCACATTACTACTATCTCAAAAATCATTTCATTTTCAATCCTGTTAACAATAGTAACGTATGTTTCACATTTTACATTATTTCTTTATCTTTAATTTATATGAATTACTTTATTTTTATATAAATATTCTGGTTGTTTTGTACAAAAATACTTTTGTACTTTGAAGTTCATAAAACTATTAGCTCAGAACTTAAGATATGACAAGCCCAACCCCTCCACCTACTGTAATAATAGTAAATAAATTTCATATTATGTTTCATATTCCGCCAACAGTTTTTCTCCCTTCAATCAAGTCACAGTGGCTAATGATGAATTTCATGATGTCGCTGAAAAAGGTCTATTAATTTTATTGATGATTGTCCAAATTGCAATATATATACATTTGATATCATTATTATACAGGATGCTAAGCAAGACAGTGTACAATGTTTCTGTGTTTTCAGGTGTTTTAATATAATCCCTTTCATCAGGTTGCAAAATGTTTGACAGAAGTTATCCTTTATTACAATCAGATCACATATATTATGTTGTTTCTGTAAGATTTGCGAATAGACACTTTACTACTACAACCTGGACTCTATAGGACGATATTAGGCAATGCATAAGAAGGACACATTGCTACTGTATGATTTTGCAGTAATTGGCAATAGACTATTGGATGATTTGTCATTCGCAATAGACGACATCGCTACAGGACAATCGTTATAAGACCATGTTGTTATTCAGTATGATTTGACAACATCAAGCAACTCAAGACGGGCGATATAGATACAAAAAAAAATTCAATTTAGTGCCATTGTTTAAAAGCTCCTCCCTGTAAGTTACTTCAGCACGGATGAAGATGAAGACGTTTTTTGCTTTGTGTGTACTGTTAGTACAATTTAAAGCTTATATATTTCAACGTGTTCTGTATAACTGTACTTCAGAAGATGTCAAACATTCTCTTTACTTCCTTGGGTTCTTTCCTTGTTCTCCAAACTCAAACAGAGATCTCAATGAGTGAGATATGCTAACACTGAGTGCAGTGGAGTTAGCTATAGAAAAGATCAACCAGGATCCTAACATACTGAGCTGTTTTAAACTGGAACTATTGCCTGTATTCTTAAGTGATCCTGTACAGGTTAGATTACATCATTAGTTTTTACAAAGTAAATGTATTAATACATATACAATATAAACAGGTCAAGTAAATTGATTATTAATCATGGCCAGACAAGTAGTCTGCAGATGTACTGCCTATTTTGTTTGTCTGAGGTTTTGTTGAATACTGAATTGTAATCAATAAAGATAAAGTTCAAAATTGTCTAAGCAAATAGGCAATGTTTAGTAATGCAATAGTACTGTCTAACTTATACAAGTATGATGTCTGGATTAGATTGTATATACAGTAAATAAATGTATAGTAATATATGAATTGTAATGATACAACTTTTGTTGTTAAATATATAACATAAACATTGAAAGCTTTGAAGAGAAATTGAAAATAGATATACAATATTTTTATGTATCATAAAAGTAAACTAACTAATAGTAAAATTCAACTTCTGAAATATTATTGTTTGTTTTTATAAAGAAGTGCTACTTACTACTGAAATGAACATATCAACTATTTTTGGAAAAAGTGGGGATTGATTGGAGCAACAAGAGTATTTTTAATAAGCAACTTCAATCTGTATACATTGACTTGTTATATATCTTTTGACTACTTGTGTATTTATCTCTATAGGATCTAGTTGAACCATATCAAATAATAATAAAGACACTCTACGCTAAACTTCCTCTTCATGGACTTATTGGGCCATATTACACTAGTGTTGCTAAAAGTGTTAGTTATGTGTGTAGAAAACTAAACATTTTACAGGTATATAACCTTAACTTATTACAATTATCTTATAAGGTCATATTTATACACTTCATGTGGTTCAACAATTGAGTTTGGTTGATTGATGTAACTGGACATGTATATGAAAAATGTCTTGTTATATATATTCTGTAGTATACATGATCATTATCTTAGTTTATCTTCATAGCTTGCAGAATTGGCTACTTGAACTATCAATTCTATAATAAAATAAATTAATAATTAAAACAACACAATTTTTATAGAATGTAATAATTAATTTTAATATGCTGCATAAATAACCTACAGTTTATTTAAATAAAGATTCTAAATAATCACGAGGTTATATTTACAAATATATGTCTACAATTATTTAATTTAAATTAAAATCTTATTTACACATGTAGATATCATATTCAGTGACTGATCCATCACTTGAAGACACCAGTAAATATCCTTATTTCTATACTACAGTACCTGATGATCACTTTATAAATAAAGTGAGACAAGACTTGTTAGAACATTTTGGTTAGAGAAGAGTGGGCATATTTTCAGTAGAGGATGAATACCATGGCTCTTTTAAAACATCACCTGAAAAAGTACTGAATAATGCAATAGTATGTGATTTATTATAATATACAATAATATCTTTCAATTTCTATAATTTATAAGCACAATGATGTCCGAATATTTGTACCTATTCTAGCAGAGTCACATGCTAGAGCTACATTTTGTCTTGTAAGTAATAAAATCTAAATATTTGCATGAGTGATTATTAAAATTAAAGAATGACAGCATTTTCTTTCATTGAAGGCATTTCATCTCAAGCTAACTACTGCTGATCATGTTTGGATACTACCTGCTATATATAACACTAAATGGTGGTACTTGGAAGGGAATGACACTACCTCAAACTGTACTAATGAACAGATATTAGAAGCTATTAACTCTACACTATTTGTGGATACCTTTCCTTTTAACATTAATATGAAAACTGTTAGTTCACTATCTATTCATTTACTTTATTGACATTTAATATCTACAGGAGGTAGATGATGTTCTGAATGAAATATTCTATAATGTGGTAGTAAATATCTCAGCTAATATGACATTTGAGGAGTATTCATCTCTTATTATTCATTCTAAGTTATTAAATGCATATGATGCTACTACTGCTTTAGCTCTGACATGGAATGCTAGTCTTACTAAAATTGAGAATGAATTTTTGAATGATGACATCTTCTCAGTTATTGATAATCCACAGTATCATCCACATCTTGGTCAAATTCTTCAGGATAGTCTAGAGAATTCAGTTAGTCCTTATAATGGACTTGCAGTAAGTATTGAAGTCTTATAGTGTGACTTTTATTATTTAGTTTTATTTGACAATATTTTCTGTTTACATTATAGGGTTTGAAGACATTTCTTCGTTCTGATAGCAGAGTTAATTTTAGCCAAGGCTTAATAACACAATTGACTGGTAAATTGTTCATTTTTAGCATTGTAAAGTTATTTTTGTTAAAGGAAAGAAAGAATGTATTTTGGAAAAATTCCAATTATTGCAAGAGTCTGGAATAGTCTACAATATTTGTAGAAACAGCAGTCACTGCTGTAATGTTTTATGGAAAGGTGTGTTCTAATCATGAAATTTATAGGCTACTCTAATACAATAACTTAATATGTATGTATATACTTCCTATCTAAGTATGCAGCACTTCCTAAGTAATTATGTAGTATTTCCAATGTAGGGACTGTTCTTATTATGTTTGTCCTTTAGCCAAATCTAAGTCAATAAAGTTTTAGAAGTTTATTATGTACATAATGTTATGAGAAGGTATAGATTGAGTGCCTCAACAAATAAAAGTAGTGATCTCACAGAGTTTGCATGTAGCCTCCAATGTTTTGTTTGTTTTTAAAATTATATGTTGTATTTATATATTGAAGAGGTAATAAAATAAATAAACAAATATGATATAAATTCGATATCATGAAAATATTTATTTCATTATTAGATCATTATTCTATTCTACCACAAGGTCTGTTCTAAAGCCCTATTCCTTTTTGAGCAACCATTTCATCAGTTGAATTAGCTATTTCTGTCTTAATTACATGTAAACAAGCAAGTGAAAATTTTAGGAAGTCATTAAATGTAGTAATGGTTTGCCTCAACATTCTGGTACAAGTATATTCAACAATTAAGCATTATACCCTTGATACTTCATCTATTAAGTACTGATGTCCATACTCCCATGAATCTATTTATAAATTATTGGATGCAGCGATGTCTACAAACATATTTAATACATATGTTATTTCATTCTATATAGGTGGATATTTACCTACTGATGGTAGCCCTTACACTTGTTCATTTGTAACAACTGGTTTTGTGGTGACAGCGGTCATATTAGCTATATGGTGTATTGTTGGTATTATTGTTAGTTTTGTTCTGTTAATTATTACATTTATATGGAGAGAAAACAAGTTAGTTAACTTATGAAGCTATAAGATATTTTATTAATTCATTTATATCTGCAGGCACATCAAAGCTACCTCTCCAAAATTCAATCTTATTCTTAATTTGTCATGTTGTGGAATGTTTGTGGATGGCTTACTTATAGCTATATTTTACTATTTAGGATTCAAAGGAAATTACATAATGGCAATAGGTCCTCTCTGTGATGTAAGGATTACACACTAAATATTGTACTATTGTTTACAGATTGTCTATATGGCATGCAGGTAGCTTATACCATATGGTTTGTATCTCTTACACTGTTTTATTCTACAATGTTGGTAAAAAATTGGCGATTATATCGCATTTTTTATAACTCCAGAAATAAAAACAGGGTAAGAATAGAACTGATGAAATTGTATATATTGTTATTATTTGCAAAATTCATATGATGTTAATAATAATTATTGCATTTGTTTTGTTTTCAATAGAGATATCTCTCAGACTGGATGTTGTTGTTAGCAAAAATCATTATTACATCTCCTGTGATCATAGTTATTATTACAAAGTTGACTTATAGACCACATTATGTCGCAACTTATTATATTGAAGATGGTTGTCCAGATACAGTGAGTTTTAATACTAAAATATTTGTCTTACTTGTTGCTTGTAGAATGTCCAAGACTCAAAGAAGATTGAATATCTTTGTACAAATAAATTCCAGATATTGTGGTTTCTTGCATTAGATATATATGTAGTATTATTGTTCATTATAGTACTAGTATTGACACTGAAAAACTGCAAAATCATTTCTTACTTCAAGAGAGAGGGAGAACAGTCTGGTTTGATAACTGTTATACAATTATTTTTTCTCCTCCTGGTTTCATTCTTTCTAAAAGTTTTTCTTCCATCAATAAGTCGTGAATATTACATTTTATTTCTTGCATGCCCTATAGCTTTGACTGCTACAGTTTTACTAGTTGGTTTAAACTTGCCAAAGGTATAATGACATAAATAGTCACACAAAATATTACATAATTTCTCTTTTAGTTTATAGAAATGGTAAGAGACAAGAAAGCTAAAAAAGCAACATCAGGTGGACAAATAATGTTATATACAAAGGAAACATACTTACAAAAATGTAATGAAATAATTCAATTAAAGTCATCAATATTGAAAGTGAGCCCTAATATGTTTACAAAATTTCTAATAATGTTATTTATTTCCAGATTGAAGCAGCCTTAGCTAGACTCTCTGGTAATTCAGAGGATGAATTAAATATTTAGTTTGTCAATGGTATATATAATACTGATTGTTATATACCATGCATATTGACTTACTCTTTGTATTTTCACCAATTTTGTTCAGAAAATCTTATGTTTAAATTCTAAAATGTTATAAATGTTGACAGTTGTATCAATGGGACACCATATCAACCTATGTCTAGTTTGATAATAATAACAACTGATATCTTCCTACTAACAAAACCAGTAGATGGAGTATATTAAACTAAGGATGTTCTAAAGAATAGAACATTGGTTTGTTAAAATTCATTTGCAGGTACTTAACATACTTACTTGTTTAAAATATCACACCAGTGATTAGCTAACATTGGGAAAACATGGAAATTGCTCTTGCTTTGCTTTTTAGGTGAATTTCTGTTCATCGTGACTGTAGCTAAGATTGTATGTATGCATAGAATAACTATGTTGCAATGTTTGTTTCATATATATATATATATATATTTGGCTGTGATTTATATGTATAATGTAAGTATGCGAAAATGTACTTAATGACCTCAAGTAGAGTTAATTACTTAATTATCTGTTTAGTATTAATAACTACTGTTAAAATGAAGCTTATATAAGATTAAAGGACTGATCCATCTAGTGTTACATATAATATATAATGCAGAATCAAGATATCTATCTCAAGTACAATGTTAATTTAAGGGTCATCAAAACTATAACAACATATTTCATGAATTAAGCAATTTGTGATGAATTGATCAATTTACCAATAGTACTGTCAATTACTATAGTAGTGTCATTATATACTGGGAAATATAACTTAGTGCAGTTGATATACATTATATATAGTATTAGATAATTAGAGGGAAAGCATAATTAGATAATTGGACTGATGGATTTGTGGAAAGATGGATGAATGGATAGATAGATTAATAAATAAAAGATGATTGGTTATAATAATGGTACAATAATAGCAATTTTAATAATCAGTGGACCTCCACTGATAATGAATTGAACAGTTTATATATCACCTACTCTCACATATTCTTATATATCAGTATATAGGTATTATATACAATTAGTATATTATAAAGACATTGTAGCTCTTGTTTATAATAGCTATATATAGTACAGTTGAAATTGTTGCTTGTATTGATAAAGAATTAGCAATGTTAATCTTTTAAATATTTAATGTTGTATTTATCAATTCTAATCTTTGACACAGATATATATGCTATATAAAATAGCAAAAGGCAAGCAGAAACATGTATAAATATTGAAAAAACATAAAACAATCTTTCAAAATAATTAGCAACTTGGTGCATTGGTACATTCACATTAGTAGATATCCTTATTTCTATACTACAGTACCTACTGATTATTTTATTAATAAAATGAGAAGACAACTACTAAGACACTTTGGGTGGAAAAAAGTGGCTATACTATCATCAAATAATGAAAGTCAGTTTTGGTAAGAAACATTGCTAAAAGATGTTTTGAAACCACAATACGTATAACAATAGTTTTCCTTATTATTATTAATATTAACATTATATTTCAGATTGCTGACTATTTGTCTAATTTATTGAGAACTAATGAATCAGAGACAGTTCACATTTTAGGATCCTTTGTGACATCATCAGATGCTTTATTGGAAGAAGCTAAAGTAAGGAGTGTTTGTATTTTCTTATATAAAACTATATTTCATAGCACCTGGACATCAGAATATTTTTGCCTATAATTGAAGACATGCAAGCTAGAGGACTATTCTGTATTGTATGTTAAAGTTATATACTTTTATAATACATTATTCCACATTTGTATTGCTTATTATTTTATGTGTGATATTACTATTTCCAAATTTGTGGAAAATAGTAAAGATATAGGCATGACAATGCTAAAAATAAATCTAGAGAGAATTAGAGATGAATTAACATATCTAAACAAAAAAAACACATCTACAAATAGCACTAGAATGATTAAGCAACTGTTTATAGTTTATAGAAGTTGACTTTTATTCTCCAAGTGAAACAATTAAAAAATTTGTTAATTTTGTTGTTGATTTATGATAATACTATTAAAACTCACTATGTTTAATATTTTGAACATTGATTATGTCATTTTAATGATTTCAGAATTTTACATAATATTGTTGTTATTAATGTTTATTATGTAAATTTAGTGCAGCACAATTATAATTGTATAAAGTATATATGTATTGGTGTATTTATTAACAATAGATTACTATTCTTTTATTAGTTGACATGATACAGAGTCAACTGATTCAAGCTAATTTCAATAAAGTGACTATGAATGACTATTAGCTATTGGATACTTCAAATAATAATTGTCTTGTACTTTACAAAACACTTTAATTGATATACAGGAGGATGTGAATTTTGTATATATGTAATATTATTTTCTATTATTCTACACAAATCCTAAACACTACACAATGAAAAATTTACATAAATTAAGACTCACATTATTACTATTTCAGAAACCATTTAGGCTTTAGTTTCAATCCTAGTAACAATAGTGACATAGATTTGCATTTTAAATTTATTTGTTTATCTTTAATTTATATTTTTAATTTAATTTATTTATGGTATATGAATTACTTATTTTTTTATATGAATGGTTTGGTCATTGCATACAAAAATACATTTTTACTTTGAACTTCATTAGCTCAGAACTTATGATATGACAAGCCCAACCTCTCAACTTACTGTAATGTTAGTTCATAAATTTCATATTATGTTTCATATTCCACCAACTGTTTGTCTGCCTTCAATGAAATCACAATAAATTCTGGAATTATAATGTTACTAACCTACCTTGATAGGTGTGATTCATTCATTGGATTTTTTCACCACATTCAGGGAAAATCTTAAATTCTTAATTTACATGGAGCCATATTCATGTCAATTCTTGGTAAATTATTGTAAAATTGTACATGAATTTTATTTATCAGAGCAAAATTATTATTTGCACAACTTCCAATTGTTAAAGGAAACAATGGATTGATGACAATAATTATGCACTCAAGACTAGTACATTGATTTTTGTCCCTTTTAGTAGTTTCTATTATAAAGAATTAAGTAATCTATTATTTTATTATATTGTATTATTATAAGCTATATTTTAAAGGACAAGAATAAATTTAATCCCTTAATGCAAACTAGAATAACACTACTAATTATATTCATTTTTATCATTGTTTATTTTTCAGAGCAGTAACTTAAATTCTTTAGTCACACATAGTTAATTCATTTGACCAGTAGTCTGGTACACGGAATCAATTTAAGAAATATGAATAAAATTGCAGATTTCTAATTGAACTGAGCACTCTGCTGCCAATTCAAAAGGTTAGTACTGTCCCTGCCACAGGCTGACAGTGTTTCTTTCTATGTGAAGTTGCATTGCTCTCTTACTATCTCATTAAGATAGAAAATTAATAATAATTTATTTCGTAAATAAATAAATATAGAATTAAATTTTGAGCATTTCTAGACCACATGATCTTGTAACTTCATTGAAAGTCCAGTTCAATAATGGTGTTATATAAAGCCACACCTCTATTTCATTAATTTTCTCTAGGATTCATTTCCATAGATACTATCTCCTCCCCTTTATTTCAAATTGGTGGTAAAGTAGGGCAAACAGTATAACAGTAGTGTTTAAAACTCAAAGAACCAAAATAAAAGCTCAACATATGGTTTCCATTCAATTTGTCCTATTATTATTATTGTTAATAGTCTAATAATATAACAGATATATAATTTAGTGTTAAAGATCTTAAATATTTAGTGTTGGTTGTATTTTGAAATACAATACTAAGTAATTATTTTATCTCAAAACTATTAAACAAGATTTTTACTGCCTTAAGTAAAACAACAACTATTGCACTCATTATAATTAAATTAATAACTAGCTTTTTAATTAAACTTATACTTCATAACTAGCTTGTTTACGTTGTCTGCATGCAGATTGTATTACAAGCTACTTCTGCCACAATTCTGTTGTGTAGACAATAACTATACAACTTCACTGATAATTAAAAATTGCATTTCTTTTGTAGCAAAAATTGCCAGCTTGTCTTCTAATTTACTTAAAGAGGGTATTACAATAACATCAACAGCCTCTTTAGATTTGTCAGAGGAATTGACAGCTTCATTAATCCGATTGACATAATCACTAAAATCAACCAGTCCAATAATATCAGCATCACGTGTTATATTTCTTAACAGAATCAATAGTGTCTGTAAATCTGATATGATTTGATGTAGCTGCATTAATTTTGTGTTGATGGTTATGTTGGTAATTTGCAACCCTTGTTCGTTTGTACTTACATGGAGTAGACCATTTCTAATGACATCTATAAAGTTAGTTATATCAATGTGACTGTCCTGTACATCTCGTAATAACTGCTCTGTTTCACGTGCATTTAGCAGAGTCTCAATTTCCATTAGAAGTTTTAGTATAGGTTGGATAAGTACTCGGCCATTTGGATGTTCAGTGTATGACACATTTGTTACATTAAGTGATGTTGTCATGGCAACATAATGGGATACATTTTTTCCAAAAAAATAAATGGGTTCTGTCCATTGTGTTGAACATTCATCACATCGCTCACAAAAGGGGACGATCCCTGTTTTGCCAATTGCTACACAATGGATGCATTTATCTCCTATGACTTCTTCTCTACAGCTACATACACGAGTAGATTTATTACAGACGGGAGACATAGAAGAATCAAGAGGACAGCCACAAGCTAGAAGAAGGTATTAATGGTTGATATTGGATTATATATATCCCTTAGTAATTAATATGGTGCTGAGACCTTTTAGTATTGAATGTAATAGTGTTGAGACCCTTACCAATGGACATTCCATCTCCTCAATGGACATCTTTACATTGTGCACACACCATCTTCCCATCATAACCTTTTCTACAATTACACTGTCCTGTAAACTGTAGTGAAAGAAACAGATCATTAAAACAGTTGCTATGCAACATTACACTACTGTTAGACCCAATACTAGAACAGTCACAGTCCATATATCCCTCTCCACTATCAATATTCCAGTAACCATGACTACATTGATTACATTGTTTTCCTTCAACATGGTCCTCACAAACACATTGTCCTATAGTTAAATGACAATATGTATTTGGTACTGTTCCATTAAGATAGCAGCTGCAACCTACAAATGCCAAATAACTGACATCATTGTCACATATATATACACCCTTACTTTGACAGTCATGTGCTAAAGCAATGCCATAGTAACCAAGTTGACAATATTCACAGTTCTCACCCACATACCTGTCGGCACATAAACATTGTCCCGTGATCATGTCACATGTGTTGATGTCACTAACAGAATTGTTATTACATGTACATATACAACATGTACCATTTTCATATGTTGGGTTGCCATGGAAACCATTGTCACACTGTTCACATTGATTTCCAATGAATCCATTATGACAATCACAAATAACATGTTCACCACTATTATCTAAGTGACATATCTTGGCAAACTGGTTTTACTATTTTCTTGTTAATTTATTATAATACTAAATAATTCACTATATTATATTTTTTAAACATTAATTACATTATTTAATAAATTATGAATTATACATAATGTTGCTTTATTAATGTTTATTATGTAAATTTACAATTATAATTGAATAATGTATATATGTATTGGTGTTTTTACTAACAATAGGTTGCTATTCCTTTGTGAGTTAACATTCTACAGGCATGTTTCTGCCAATTGCAGAATCCTAAGTACATAAAACAATGAATGTATTCAATACATTTTTTCTGTGATACATTGATATCATTGCTATACAGGATGCTAAACAAGACAGTCTACAATGTTGCTGTGATATATATATATATATATAATTATATATATATATAATTTTGTGATATATATGTAACCTGACTTTCAATAAGGAACAACTTTTGGCAAACATTTGTAACCTGATTTGTAAAAAAAACAACTGTTAAAACATTTCACAAACAGTTTTGCATACATACAGTTCCTATATATACACAACTATTCATGTAAAACTGTTTGTGAGGTGTTTTAAACTAACAGTAGTCCCTTTCAAAAATCAGGTCACAAACGTTTTGACAGAAGTCATCCTTTATTACAAATCAGGTCACATATATATTATGTTCTTTCAGGACGATTTGGGAATAGACCACATTACAACAACAACCTGGACACTACAGGATGATTAGGCAATGATATGGCCATATTGCTATAGAACACTTTACAGTGATTACAGAACGATTTTAGTAATTACAGTACGATTTGGCATTATCGACCAACTTAGAACGGACGATATCGATATATATGACGAAATATCGTCATTGTTTAAAAGCTCCTCCCTGTAAGTTTCAGCACGGATTAAGATGAAGACGTTTTTTGCTTTGTGTATACTGTTAGTACAATTTAAAGCCTGCATATTTCAACGTGTTCTGTATAATTGTACTTTAGAAGATGTCAAACATTCTCTTTATTTCCTTGGGTTCTTTCCTTGTTCTCCAGACTCAGACAGAGATCTCAATGAGTGTGATATGTTAACTATGAGTGCAGTGGAGTTAGCTATAGACAAGATCAACCAGGATCCTAATATACTGAGCTGTTTTAAACTGGAACTATTGCCTGTATTTTTAAGTGATCCTGTACAGGTTAGATTACATCATTAGTTTTAACAAAATAAACAAATAAATACATGTACAACATAAGCAGATCAACTAAATCGATTATTAATCATGGCCATGGTCATGATTAATACTCTATTTACTTCATCTGCAGACAAGGAGTCTACAGGTGACATAATTATACACTGTCTATTTTGTTTGTCTTAGATTTAATTGAATATTTAATTGTAATTGATTTACAAAAACACATAACTAGTATTTGCTGAATTATACTATTAGTTAGTTCACTTTATGATACATAAACATATTGTATATCTATTATCAGTTTCTTTTTAAAGCTTTTAATCTTTATGTTATATATTCAACAACAAAAATATTGACTCCAGGGCCTAAGAATGAAATTTTTATCACTGCACACATGTACAACTTGAGTACATTTTTATAACTGATAACTATAATAACATTAATGTACATGTATAGTGTCTAAAATTTAACTGATAAGATTGAATGTGATTGAGTTTCATTTCAGTAAAATCATAGAAGTTTTAACTGGTGTAATTCAGCTTAATATCAAATATCATCATATGTCACAGTAGTATAAATAATGCAGACATTAATACTGCACAAATTATCTCTAGTCACTGCACACTTTTTTCCAATCACTGCACAATTGTGCAGTGATACCCCAAGTTTTTAGGCCCTGGTTGACTCAAAATCATCTAAGCAAAGAGCATACATACATATGATTAATATTATTACAACGTTTTGTAATACAGTAGTACTTTCTAGCTTATCAAGTATACTGTCTATATTAGACTGTATACAGTAATATAAATGTATAATATATATGAGTTGTCATGATGGATACTTTTGTTGTTCAATATATAACATAAACATTGAAAGTTTTAGAGAGAAAGTGATAAGTAATATATAATCTGTTAATATTATACTGAATACTACTGTTATTTATGTTTTTATAAATAAGTGCTACTTACTAAGAAAATAAACATATATATTTCTAAGGTATCAGCTTTTCTCTTTTCGAAAAAGTGAGGATTGATTGGAGCAACAATAGTATTATAATAAACAACTTCAGTCTGTACACATAATATATTGACATGCTATATATCTTTTGACTACTTGTGTATTTATCTCTATAGGATCTAGTTGAACCATATCAAATAATACTAAAGACACTGTACACTAAACATCCTGTTCATGGACTTATTGGACCATATTACGCTAGTGTTGCTAAAAGTGTTAGTTATGTGTGTAGAAAACTAAACATTTTACAGGTATATAACACTAACTTATTACAATTATTTTATAAGGTCATGTTTATACACTTCATGTGACTCAACAATTGACTTCTGTTGATTGATGTAACTGGACATGTATATGAAAGATGTCTTATTATATATATTCTGTAGTATACATGATCAGCATCTTACTTTATCTTCATAGCTTGCACAATTGGCTACTTGAAGTATGAATTCTATAATAAAATAAATTAATGATTAAAACAACACAATTTTTTATAGAATGTAAAAATTAATTTTAATATGCTGCA
Source organism: Xestospongia muta (assembly GCA_963693285.1). Classification (NCBI taxonomy): domain Eukaryota; kingdom Metazoa; phylum Porifera; class Demospongiae; order Haplosclerida; family Petrosiidae; genus Xestospongia; species Xestospongia muta. Next base: position 19,518,125 of record OY848917.1, read on the forward strand.
TAAATAACCTACAGTTTATTTAAATAAAGATTCTAAATAATCATGAGATTATATTTACAAATATATGTCTACAATTATTTACTTAAAATTAAATATCTTATTTACAAATGTAGATATCATATTCACTAACTGATCCATCACTTGAAGACACTAGTAGATATCCTTATTTCTATACTACAGTACCTGATGATCACTTTATAAATAAAGTGAGACAAGACTTGTTAGAATATTTTGGTTGGAGAAGAGTGGGCATATTTTCAGTAGAGGATGAATACCATGTATCAGTGAGTACTACATAATGCATTAATTATTGTTAAAGTGTTCAATGGAGATTTTATACATAAATTATACATTCTCAGTTAATTCTCATTAATATATAATGATGTGGTCATCAATTAATCTTTTGTAACATTGTATAGGTTGCTGAGTTTTTATCAACTTTCTTACAAAGTAATAACATAACAGTGTTTGATCTAGGCTCTTTTAAAACATCACCTGAAAAAGTACTGAATAATGCAATAGTATGTGATTTATTATAATATACAATAATATCTTTCAATTTCTATAATTTATAAGCACAATGATGTCCGAATATTTGTACCTATTCTAGCAGAGTCACATGCTAGAGCTACATTTTGTCTTGTAAGTAATAAAATCTAAATATTTGCATGAGTGATTATTAAAATTAAAGAATGACAGCATTTTGTTTCATTGAAGGCATTTCATCTCAAGCTAACTACTGCTGATCATGTTTGGATACTACCTGGTATATATAACACTAAATGGTGGTACTTGGAAAGGAATGACACTACCTCAAACTGTACTAATGAACAGATATTAGAAGCTATTAACTCTACACTATTTGTGGATACCTTTCCTTTTAACATTAATATGAAAACTGTTAGTTCACTATCTGTTCATTTACTTATTGACATTTAATATCTACAGGAGGTAGATGATGTTCTGAGTGAAATATTCCATAATGTGGTACTAAATATCTCAGCTAATATGACATTTGAGGAGTATTCATCTCTTATTATTCATTCTAAGTTATTAAATGCATATGATGCTACTACTGCTTTAGCTCTGACATGGAATGCTAGTCTTACTAAAATTGAGAATGAATTTTTGAATGATGACATCTTCTCAGTTATTGATAATCCACAGTATCATCCACGTCTTGGTCAAATTCTTCAGGATAGTCTAGAGAATTCAGTTAGTCCTTATAATGGACTTGCAGTAAGTATTGAAGTCTTATAGTCTGACTTTTATTATTTAGTTTTATTTGACAATAATTTCTGTTTACATTATAGGGTTTGAAGACATTTCTTCGTTCTGATAGCAGAGTTAATTTTAGTCAAGGCTTAATAACACAATTGACTGGTAAATTGTTCATTTTTAGCATTGTAAAGTTATTTTTGTTAAAGGAAAGAAAGAATGTATTTTGGAAAAATTCCAATTACTGCAAGAGTCTGGAATAGTCTACAATATTTGTAGAAACAGCAGTCACTGCTGTAATGTTTTATGGAAAGGTGTGTTCTAATCATGAAATTTATAGGCTACTCTAATACAATAACTTAATATGTATGTATATACTTCCTATCTAACTATACAGCACTCCCTAAGTAGCTATGTAGTATTTCCAATGTAGGGACTGTTCTTATTATGTTTGTCCTTTAGCCAAATCTAAGTCAATAAAGTTTTAGAAGTTTATTATGTACATAATGTTATGAGAAGGTATAGATTGAGTGCCTCAACAAATAAAGGTAGTGATCTCACAGAGTTTGCATGTAGCCTCCAATGTTTTGTTTGTTTTTAAAATTATATGTTGTATTTATATATTGAAGAGGTAATAAAATAAATAAACAAATATGATATAAATTAGATATCATGAAATCAATATTTCATTATTAGATCATTATTCTATTCTACCACAAGGTCTGTTCTAAAGTCCTATTCCTTTTTGAGCAACCATTTCATCAGTTGAATTAGCTATTTCTGTCTTAGTTACATGTAAACAAGCAAGTGATAATTTTAGGAAGTCATTAAATGTAGTAATGGTTTGCCTCAACATTCTGGTACAAGTATATTCAACAATTAAGCATTATACCCTTGATACTTCATCTATTAAGTAGGGATGTCCATACTCCCATGAATCTATTTATAAATTATTGGATGCAGCAATGTCTACAAACATATTTAATACATATGTTATTTCATTCTATATAGGTGGATATTTACCTACTGATGGTAGCCCTTACACTTGTTCATTTGTAACAACTGGTTTTGTGGTGACAGCGGTCATATTAGCTATATGGTGTATTGTTGGTATTATTGTTAGTATTATTCTGTTAATTATTACATTTATATGGAGAGAAAACAAGTTAGTAGTTAACTTATGAAGCTATATGATATTATATTCATTTATATCTGCAGGCACATCAAAGCTACCTCTCCAAAATTCAATCTTATTCTTAATTTGTCATGTTGTGGAATGTTTGTGGATGGCTTACTTATAGCTGTATTTTACTATTTAGGATTCAAAGGAAATTACATAATGGCAATAGGTCCTCTCTGTGACGTAAGGATTACACACTAAATATTGTACTATTGTTTACAGATTGTCTATATGGCATGCAGGTAGCTTATACCATATGGTTTGTATCTCTTACACTGTTTTATTCTACAATGTTGGTAAAAAATTGGCGATTATATCGCATTTTTTATAACTCCAGAAATAAAAACAGGGTAAGAATAGAACTGATGAAATTGTATATATTGTTATTATTTGCAAAATTCATATGATGTTAATAATAATTATTACATTTGTTTTGTTTTCAATAGAGATATCTCTCAGACTGGATGTTGTTGTTAGCAATAATCATTATTACATCTCCTGTGATCATAGTTATTATTACAAAGTTGACTTATAGACCACATTATGTCGCAACTTATTATATTGAAGATGGTTGTCCAGATATAGTGAGTTTTAATACTAAAATATTTGTCTTACTTGTTGCTTGTAGAATGTCCAAGACTCAAAGAAGATTGAATATCTTTGTACAAATAAATTCCAGATATTGTGGTTTCTTGCATTAGATATATATGTAGTATTATTGTTCATTATAGTACTAGTATTGACACTGAAAAACTGCAAAATCATTTCTTACTTCAAGAGAGAGGGAGAACAGTCTGGTTTGATAACTGTTATACAATTATTTTTTCTCCTCCTGGTTTCATTCTTTCTAAAAGTTTTTCTTCCATCAATAAGTCGTGAATATTACATTTTATTTCTTGCATGCCCTATAGCTTTGACTGCTACAGTTTTACTAGTTGGTTTAAACTTGCCAAAGGTATAATGACATAAATAGTCACACAAAATATTACATAATTTCTCTTTTAGTTTATAGAAATGGTAAGAGACAAGAAAGCTAAAAAAGCAACATCAGGTGGACAAATAATGTTATATACAAAGGAAACATACTTACAAAAATGTAATGAAATAATTCAATTAAAGTCATCAATATTGAAAGTGAGCCCTAATATGTTTACAAAATTTCTAATAATGTTATTTATTTCCAGATTGAAGCAGCCTTAGCTAGACTCTCTGGTAATTCAGAGGATGAATTAAATATTTAGTTTGTCAATGGTATATATAATACTGATTGTTATATACCATGCATATTGACTTACTCTTTGTATTTTCACCAATTTTGTTCAGAAAATCTTATGTTTAAATTCTAAAATGTTATAAATGTTGACAGTTGTATCAATGGGACACCATATCAACCTATGTCTAGTTTGATAATAATAACAACTGATATCTTCCTACTAACAAAACCAGTAGATGGAGTATATTAAACTAAGGATGTTCTAAAGAATAGAACATTGGTTTGTTAAAATTCATTTGCAGGTACTTAACATACTTACTTGTTTAAAATATCACACTAGTGATTAGTTAACATTGGGAAAACATGGAAAGTGCTCTTGCTTTGCTTTTTAGGTGAATTTCTGTTCATCGCTAAGATTGTATGTATGCATAGAATAACTATGTTGCAATGTTTGTTTCATATATATATATATATATTTGGTTGTGATTTATATGTATAATGTAAGTATGCGAAAATGTACTTAATGACCTCAGGTAGAGTTAATTACTTAATTATCTGTTTAGTATTAATAACTACTGTTAAATGAAGCTTATATAAGATCAAAGGACTGATCCATCTAGTGTTACATATAATATATAATGCAGAATCAAGATATCTATCTCAAGTACAATGTTAATTTAAGGGTCATCAAAACTATAACAACATATTTCATGAATAAAGCAATTTGTGATGAATTGATCAATTTACCAATAGTACTGTCCATTACTATAGTAGTGTCATTATATACTGGGAAATATAACTTAGTGCAGTTTATATACATTATATATAGTATTAGATAATTAGAGGGAAAGCATAAAATTAGTATAAGTGATCATTATACTATGTAGTATAACATAACATACAATACTACCTGTCAGTGGTTTAAGAACTGTGAGTCTGACTATACTAAATACAAAATAGATAATTAAGTAATTAACTCTACCTGATGGTCATTAGGTACATTTTTACATACATACACTATCATATAAACCACATCCATATATATATATATCATGTATATATGACTAAATATTTACTTTGTCATCTGAATTACCAGAGTGTCTAGCCAAGGTTGCTATAATCTGGAAATAAATAATATTTAGAAATTTGCTAAACATAGTAGGACGGACTTTCAATATTGATGACTTTCATCACATTTTTGTAAGTATGGTTTTTGTGTAAATAATACCATCTGTCCACCTGATGTTGTTTCTTCAGCTTTCTTGTCTCTTACCATTTCTATAAACTGAAGAAAACTATATAAAATTTTATGTGACTATTTATTTTATTTTACTTTTGGCAAGTTCAAACCAAAAGATGGATGAATGGATAGATAGATTAATAAATAAAAGATGATTGGTTATAATAATGGTACAATAATAGCAATTTTAATAATCAGTGCACCTCCACTGATAATGAATTGAACAGTTTATATATCACCTACTCTCACATATTCTTATATATCAGTATATAGGTATTATATACAATTAGTATATTATAAAGACATTGTAGCTCTTGTTTATAATAGCTATATATAGTACAGTTGAAATTGTTGCTTGTATTGATAAAGAATTAGCAATGTTAATCTTTTAAATATTTAATGTTGTATTTATCAATTCTAATCTTTGACACAGATATATATGCTATATAAAATAGCAAAAGGCAAGCAGAAACATGTATAAATATTGAAAAAACATAAAACAATCTTTCAAAATAATTAGCAACTTGGTGCATTGGTACATTCACATTAGTAGATATCCTTATTTCTATACTACAGTACCTACTGATTATTTTATTAATAAAATGAGAAGACAACTACTAAGACACTTTGGGTGGAAAAAAGTGGCTATACTATCATCAAATAATGAAAGTCAGTTTTGGTAAGAAACATTGCTAAAAGATGTTTTGAAACCACAATACGTATAACAATAGTTTTCCTTATTATTATTAATATTAACATTATATTTCAGATTGCTGACTATTTGTCTAATTTATTGAGAACTAATGAATCAGAGACAGTTCACATTTTAGGATCCTTTGTGACATCATCAGATGCTTTATTGGAAGAAGCTAAAGTAAGGAGTGTTTGTATTCTCTTATATAAAACTATATTTCATAGCACCTGGACATCAGAATATATTTGCCTATAATTGAAGACATGCAAGCTAGAGGACTATTCTGTATTGTATGTTAAAGTTATATACTTTTATAATACATTATTCCACATTTGTATTGCTTATTATTTTATGTGTGATATTACTATTTCCAAATTTGTGGAAAATAGTAAAGATATAGGCATGACAATGCTAAAAATAAATCTAAAGAGAATTAGAGATGAATTAACATATCTAAACAAAAAAAACACATCTACAAATAGCACTAGAATGATTAAGCAACTGTTTATAGTTTATAGAAGATGACTTTTATTCTCCAAGTGAAACAATTAAAAAATTTGTTAATTTTGTTGTTGATTTATGATAATACTATTAAAACTCACTATGTTTAATATTTTGAACATTGATTATGTCATTTTAATGATTTCAGAATTTTACATAATATTGTTGTTATTAATGTTTATTATGTAAATTTAGTGCAGCACAATTATAATTGTATAAAGTATATATATATTGGTGTATTTATTAACAATAGATTACTATTCTTTTATTAGTTGACATGATACAGAGTCAACTGATTCAAGCTAATTTCAATAAAGTGACTATGAATGACTATTAGCTATTGGATACTTCAAATAATAATTGTCTTGTACTTTACAAAACACTTTAATTGATATACAGGAGGATGTGTATTTTGTATATATGTAATATTATTTTCTATTATACTAAACAAATCCTAAACACTACACAATGAAAAATTTACATAAATTAAGACTCACATTATTACTATTTCAGAAACCATTTAGGCTTTAGTTTCAATCCTAGTAACAATAGTGACATAGGTTTGCATTTTAAATTTATTTGTTTATCTTTAATTTATATTTTTAATTTAATTTATTTATGGTATATGAATTACTTATTTTTTTATATGAATGGTTTGGTCATTGCATACAAAAATACATTTTTGCTTTGAACTTCATTAGCTCAGAACTTATGATATGACAAGCCCAACCTCTCAACTTACTGTAATGTTAGTTCATAAATTTCATATTATGTTTCATATTCCACCAACTGTTTGTCTGCATTCAATGAAATCACAATAAATTCTGGAATTATAATGTTACTAACCTACCTTGATAGGTGTGATTCATTCATTGGATTTTTTCACCACATTCAGGGAAAATCTTAAATTCTTAATTTACATGGAGCCATATTCATGTCAATTCTTGGTAAATTATTGTAAAATTGTACATGAATTTTATTTATCAGAGCAAAATTATTATTTGCACAACTTCCAATTGTTAAAGGAAACAATAGATTGATGACAATAATTATGCACTCAAGACTAGTACATTGATTTTGTCCCTTTTAGTAGTTTCTATTATAAAGAATTAAGTAATCTATTATTTTATTATATTGTATTATTATAAGCTATATTTTAAAGGACAAGAATAAATTTAATCCCTTAATGCAAACTAGAATAACACTACTAATTATATTCATTTTTATCATCGTTTATTTTTCAGAGCAGTAACTTAAATTCTTTAGTCACACATAGTTAATTCATTTGACCAGTAGTCTGGTACGCGGAATCAATTTAAGAAATATGAATAAAATTGCAGATTTCTAATTGAACTGAGCACTTTGCTGCCAATTCAAAAGGTTAGAACTGTCCCTGCCACAGGCTGACAGTGTTTCTTTCTATGTGAAGTTGCATTGCTCTCTTACTATCTCATTAAGATAGAAAATTAATAATAATTTATTTCGTAAATAAATAAATATAGAATTAAATTTTGAGCATTTCTAGACCACATGATCTTGTAACTTGATTGAAAGTCCAGTTCAATAATGGTGTTATATAAAGCCACACCTCTCTTTAATTAATTTTCTCTAGGATTCATTTCCATAGATACTATCTCCTCCCCTTTATTTCAAATTGGTGGTAAAGTAGGGCAAACAGTATAACAGTAGTGTTTAAAACTCAAAGAACCAAAATAAAAGCTCAACATACGGTTTCCATTAAATATGATGACTTGAACAATGAACTTTGTATGAACAATAAATTAGTTCCACCATTTTAATTTTACAAAGGGTACTACAATCACTGAAGTCACATTATCTATATTTTAGACAAATAGATTAACTTCTGTTTATGATAACAAATCTTACAGAATATTTAAAACAAGAGCAAGTACTTGATTATTTTACATTTACTAAGTGAAATATATTAAAATCCACTTCTCATTATCTCATGATGTATGTCATCGTAATGATCATTAATTTGTCCTATTATTATTATTGTTAATAGTCTAATAATATAACAGATATATAATTTAGTGTTAAAGATCTTAAATATTTAGTGTTGGTTGTATTTTGAAATACAATACTAAGTAATTATTTTATCTCAAAACTATTAAACAAGATTTTTACTGCCTTAAGTAAAACAACAACTATTGGACTCATTATAATTAAATTAATTACTAGCTTTTTAATTAAACTTATACTTCATAACTAGCTTGTTTATGTTGTCTGCATGCAGATTGTATTACAAGCTACTTCTGCCTCAATTCTGTTGCATAGACAATAACTATACAACTTCACTGATAATTAAAAATTGCATTTCTTTTGTAGCAAAAATTGCCAGCTTGTCTTCTAATTCACTTAAAGAGGGTATTACAATAACATCAACAGCCTCTTTAGATTTGCCAGAGGAATTGACAGCTGCATTAATCTGATTGACATAATCACTAACATCAACCAGTCCAATAATATCAGCATCACGTGTTATATTTTTTAACAGAATCAATAGTGTCTGTAAATCTGATATGATTTGATGTAACTGCATTAATTTTGCGTTGATGGTTATGTTGGTAATTTGCAACCCTTGTTTGTTTGTACTTACATGGAGTAGACCATTTCTAATGACATCTATAAAGTTAGTTATATCAATGTGAGTGTCCTGTACATCTCGTAATAACTGCTCTGTTTCACGTGCATTTAGCAGAGTCTCAATTTCCATTAGAAGTTTTAGTATAGGTTGGATAAGTACTCGGCCATTTGGATGTTCAGTGTATGACACATTTGTTACATTAAGTGATGTTGTCATGGCAACATAATGGGATGCATTTTCCCAAAAAAATAAATGGGTTCTGTCCATTGTGTTGAACATTCATCACATCGCTCACAAAAGGGGACGATCCCTGTTTTGCCAATTGCTACACAATGGATGCATTTATCTCCTATGACTTCTTCTCTACAGCTACATACACAAGTAGATTTATTACAGACGAGAGACATAGAAGAATCAAGAGGACAGCCACAAGCTAGAAGAAGGCATTAATGGTTGATATTGGATTATATATATCCCTTAGTAATTAATATGGTGCTGAGACCTTTTAGTATTGAATGTAATAGTGTTGAGACCCTTACCAATGGACATTCCATCTCCTCAATGGACATCTTTACATTGTGCACACACCATCTTCCCATCATAACCTTTTCTACAATTACACTGTCCTGTAAACTGTAGTGAAAGAAACAGATCATTAAAACAGTTGCTATGCAACATTACACTACTGTTAGACCCAATACTAGAACAGTCACAGTCCATATATCCCTCTCCACTATCAATATTCCAGTAACCATGACTACATTGATTACATTGTTTTCCTTCAACATGGTCCTTACAAACACATTGTCCTGTAGTTAAATGACAATATGTATTTGGTACTGTTCCATTAAGATAGCAGCTGCAACCTACAAATGCCAAATAACTGACATCACTATCACATACATATATAGCCTTACTTTGACAGTCATGTGCTAAAGCAATGCCATAGTAACCAAGTTGACAATATTCACAGTTCTCACCCACATACCTGTCGGCACATAAACATTGTCCCGTGATCATGTCACATGTGTTGATGTCACTAATAGAATTGTTATTACATGTACACATACAACATGTACCATTTTCATATGTTGGGTTGCCATGGAAACCATTGTCACACTGTTCACATTGATTTCCAATGAAACATTATGACAATCACAAATAACATGTTCACCACTATTATCTAAGTGACATGTCTTGACAAACTGGTTTTACTATTTTCTTAATTTAATATAATACTAAATAATTCAATATGTTTTATTTTTTAAACATTGATTATATTATTTTTATAAATTATGAATTATACATAATGTTGCTTTATTAATGTTTATTATGTAAATTTACAATTATAATTGAATAATGTATATATGTATTGGTGTTTTTACTAACAATAGGTTGCTATTCCTTTGTGAGTTAACATTCTACAGGCATGTTTCTGCCAATTGCAGGGAAGATTTTAACAAGATTTGCAATTTATATGGAGATAATCATGTTAATTTGCAAGAAAACCATTATAAAATTGTACATAAATTTTATTTATTAGAGGAAAATCATTATTTCCACAGCTTGCAATTGTTTAAGGAAACAATGGAGTGATGACAATAATTATGCACTCAAGACTAGTACATTGATTTTTGTCCCTTTTAGTGGTTTCTATTATAAAGAATTCAGTAATCTATTATTAGAATCAGTCCCTCCTCTATCTCTTGTACAATGTATATTTATTAAAATAATGCAAACAGTATATTAAAACACTGTCCATCCAATTAACATTAATGTTATTTGTCATTTTACCCTACAATATGTCTGACCAATTAAGAACAATCATGACATAATAGGCACAGCTTCAAAATCATATCAATATTGCAATTGTTCAAAGAATTGACACTGAAAAAGGTCTATCAATTATATTGATGATTGTGTAAATTGCAATATACATTGATATCATACAGGATGCTAAACAAGACAGTCTACAATGTTGCTGTGTTATATATATAATATATGTGACCAGATTTGCAAAAAGGGACCACTTCTGTCAAAATATTCATGATCTGATTTGTGACAAAACCACTGTTAAAACATATTAAAAAACAGTTTTGCATATATATATATATAGAATAGTTATGCATATATAGCAACTGTATGTATACCAAACTGTTTTTAATATGTTTTAACAATTGATTTTTTCCCAAATCAGGTCACAAATGTTTTGACACAAGTTGTCCGTTTTTGCAAATCAGATCATATATATATATTTTTTTTTTTTAGTTCATCGATGCTGATAATCATATTCATAGTTACCGTTAATGAGTTTATAAACAACATTCGCATCCCACAAGAGCATGAGGACAGAATCGTAAGTACATAAAACAATGAATGTATTCAATACATTTTTGCTGTGATACATTGATATCATTGCTATACAGGATGCTAAACAAGACAGTCTACAATGTTGTTGTGATACATATATATATATAATTATATATATATAATTTTGTGATATATATGTGACCTGACTTTCAATAAGGAACAACTTTTGGCAAACATTTGTAACCTGATTTGTAAAAAAAACAACTGTTAAAACATTTCACAAACAGTTTTGCATACATACAGTTCCTATATATACACAACTATTCATGTAAAACTGTTTGTGAGGTGTTTTAAACTAACAGTAGTCCCTTTCAAAAATCAGGTCACAAACGTTTTGACAGAAGTCATCCTTTATTACAAATCAGGTCACATATATATTATGTTCTTTCAGGATGATTTGGGAATAGACCACATTACAACAACAACCTGGACACTACAGGATGATTAGGCAATGATATGGCCATATTGCTATAGAACACTTTACAATGATTACAGAACAATTTTTAGTAATTACAGTACGATTTGGCAATATCGACCAACTTAGAACGGACGATATCGATATATATGACGAAATATCGTCATTGTTTAAAAGCTCCTCCCTGTAAGTTACTTCAGCACGGATTAAGATGAAGACGTTTTTTGCTTTGTGTATACTGTTAGTACAATTTAAAGCCTGCATATTTCAACGTGTTCTGTATAATTGTACTTTAGAAGATGTCAAACATTCTCTTTATTTCCTTGGATTCTTTCCTTGTTCTCCAGACTCAGACAGAGATCTCAATGAGTGTGATATGTTAACTATGAGTGCAGTGGAGTTAGCTATAGACAAGATCAACCAGGATCCTAATATACTGAGCTGTTTTAAACTGGAACTATTGCCTGTATTCTTAAGTGATCCTGTACAGGTTAGATTACATCATTAGTTTTAACAAAATAAACAAATAAATACATGTACAACATAAGCAGATCAACTAAATCGATTATTAATCATGGCCATGGTCATGATTAATACTCTATTTACTTCATCTGCAGACAAGGAGTCTACAGGTGACATAATTATACACTGTCTATTTCGTTTGTCTGAGATTTAATTGAATATTTAATTGTAATTGATTTACAAAAACACATAACTAGTATTTGCTGAATTATACTATTAATTATTTTAATTTATGATGCATGAACATATTGTATATCTATTATCAGTTTCTCTTTAAAGCTTTTAATCTTTATGTTATATATTCAACAACAAAAATATTGACTCCAGGGCCTAAGAATGAAATTTTTATCACTGCACACATGTACAACTTGAATACATTTTTATAACTGATAACTATAATAACATTAATGTACATGTATAGTGTCTAAAATTTAACTGATAAGATTGAATGTGATTGAGTTTCATTTCAGTAAAATCATAGAAGTTTTAACTGGTGTAATTCGAGATTAATAACAAATATCATTATATGTCACAGCTAGTATAAATAATGCAGAAATTAATACTGCACAAATTATCTCTTGTCACTGCACACTTTTTTCCAATCACTGCACAATTGTGCAGTGATACCCCAAGTTTTTAGGCCCTGGTTGACTCAAAATCATCTAAGCAAAGAATATACATACATATGATTAATATTATTACAACGTTTTGTAATACAGTAGTACTTTCTAGCTTATCAAGTATACTGTCTATATTAGACTGTATACAGTAATATAAATGTATAATATATATGAGTTGTGATGATGGATACTTTTATTGTTCAATATATAACATAAACATTGAAAGTTTTAGAGAGAAAATGATAAGTATTATATAATCTGTTAATATTATACTGAATACTACTGTTATTTATGTTTTTATAAATAAGTGCTACTTACTAAGAAAATGAACATACATACTTCTAAGGTATCAGCTTTTCTCTTTTCGAAAAAGTGAGGATTGATTGGAGCAACAATAGTATTATAATAAACAACTTCAGTCTCTACACATAATATATTGACTTGTTATATATCTTTTGACTACTTGTGTATTTATCTCTATAGGATCTAGTTGAACCATATCAAATAATACTAAAGATACTGTACACTAAACATCCTGTTCATGGACTTATTGGACCATATTACGCTAGTGTTGCTAAAAGTGTTAGTTATGTGTGTAGAAAACTAAACATTTTACAGGTATATAACACTAACTTATTATAATTATCTTATAAGGTCATGTTTATACACTTCATGTGGTTCAACAATTGAGTTTTGTTGATTGATGTAACTGGACATGTATATGAAAGATGTCTTATTATATATATTCTGTAGTATACATGATCAGCATCTTACTTTATCTTCATAGCTTGCACAATTGGCTACTTGAACTATCAATTCTATAATAAAATAAATTAATGATTAAAACAACACAATTCTTTATAGAATGTAAAAATTAATTTTAATATGCTGCATAAATAACCTACAGTTTATTTAAATAAAGATTCTAAATAATCATGAGATTATATTTACAAATATATGTCTACAATTATTTACTTAAAATTAAATATCTTATTTACACGTGTAGATATCATATTCAGTGACTGATCCATCACTTGAAGACACTAGTAGATATCCTTATTTCTATACTACAGTACCTGATGATCACTTTATAAATAAAGTGAGACAAGACTTGTTAGAATATTTTGGTTGGAGAAGAGTGGGCATATTTTCAGTAGAGGATGAATACCATGTATCAGTGAGTACTACATAATGCATTAATTATTGTTAAAGTGTTCAATGGAGATTTTATACATAAATTATACATTCTCAGTTAATTTTCATTAATATATAATGATGTGGTCATCAATTAATCTTTTGTAACATTGTATAGGTTGCTGAGTTTTTATCAACTTTCTTACAAACTAATAACATAACAGTGTTTGATCTAGGCTCTTTTAAAACATCACCTGAAAAAGTACTGAATAATGCAATAGTATGTGATTTATTATAATATACAATAACATCTTTCAATTTCTATAATTTATAAGCACAATGATGTCCGAATATTTGTACCTATTCTAACAGAGTCACATGCTAGAGCTACATTTTGTCTTGTAAGTAATAAAATCTAAATATTTGCATGAGTGATTATTAAAATTAAAGAATGACAGCATTTTGTTTCATTGAAGGCATTTCATCTCAAGCTAACTACTGCTGATCATGTTTGGATACTACCTGGTATATATAACACTAAATGGTGGTACTTGGAAGGGAATGACACTACCTCAAACTGTACTAATGAACAGATATTAGAAGCTATTAACTCTACACTATTTGTGGATACCTTTCCTTTTAACATTAATATGAAAACTGTTAGTTCACTATCTGTTCATTTATTTATTGACATTTAATATCTACAGGAGGTAGATGATGTTCTGAGTGAAATATTCCATAATGTGGTACTAAATATCTCAGCTAATATGACATTTGAGGAGTATTCATCTCTTATTATTCATTCTAAGTTATTAAATGCATATGATGCTACTACTGCTTTAGCTCTGACATGGAATGCTAGTCTTACTAAAATTGAGAATGAATTTTTGAATGATGACATCTTCTCAGTTATTGATAATCCACAGTATCATCCACGTCTTGGTCAAATTCTTCAGGATAGTCTAGAGAATTCAGTTAGTCCTTATAATGTACTTGCAGTAAGTATTGAAGTCTTATAGTCTGACTTTTATTATTTAGTTTTATTTGACAATAATTTCTGTTTACATTATAGGGTTTGAAGACATTTCTTCGTTCTGATAGCAGAGTTAATTTTAGTGAAGGCTTAATAACACAATTGACTGGTAAATTGTTCATTTTTAGCATTGTAAAGTTATTTTTGTTAAAGGAAAGAAAGAATGTATTTTGGAAAGATTCCAATTATTGCAAGAGTCTGGAATAGTCTACAATATTTGTAGAAACAGCAGTCACTGCTGTAATGTTTTATGGAAAGGTGTGTTCTAATCATGAAATTTATAGGCTACTCTAATACAATAACTTAATATGTATGTATATACTTCCTATCTAACTATACAGCACTCCCTAAGTAGCTATGTAGTATTTCCAATGTAGGGACTGTTCTTATTATGTTTGTCCTTTAGCCAAATCTAAGTCAATAAAGTTTTAGAAGTTTATTATGTACATAATGTTATGAGAAGGTATAGATTGAGTGCCTCAACAAATAAAAGTAGTGATCTCACAGAGTTTGCATGTAGCCTCCAATGTTTTGTTTGTTTTTAAAATTATATGTTGTATTTATATATTGAAGAGGTAATAAAATAAATAAACAAATATGATATAAATTAGATATCATGAAATTATTATTTCATTATTAGATCATTATTCTATTCTACCACAAGGTCTGTTCTAAAGCCCTATCCCTTTTTGAGCAACCATTTCATCAGTTGAATTAGCTATTTCTGTCTTAATTACATGTAAACAAGCAAGTGAAAATTTTAGGAAGTCATTAAATGTAGTAATGGTTTGCCTCAACATTCTGGTACAAGTATATTCAACAATTAAGCATTATACCCTTGATACTTCATCTATTAAGTACCGATGTCCATACTCCCATGAATCTATTTATAAATTATTGGATGCAGCAATGTCTACAAACATATTTAATACATATGTTATTTCATTCTATATAGGTGGATATTTACCTACTGATGGTAGCCCTTACACTTGTTCATTTGTAACAACTGGTTTTGTGGTGACAGCGGTCATATCAGCTATATGGTGTATTGTTGGTATTATTGTTAGTTTTATTCTGTTAATTATTACATTTATATGGAGAGAAAACAAGTTAGTTAACTTATGAAGCTATAAGATATTTTATTAATTCATTTATATCTGCAGGCACATCAAAGCTACCTCTCCAAAATTCAATCTTATTCTTAATTTGTCATGTTGTGGAATGTTTGTGGATGGCTTACTTATAGCTATATTTTACTATTTAGGATTCAAAGGAAATTACATAATGGCAATAGGTCCTCTCTGTGATGTAAGGATTACACACTAAATATTGTACTATTGTTTACAGATTGTCTATATGGCATGCAGGTAGCTTATACCATATGGTTTGTATCTCTTACACTGTTTTATTCTACAATGTTGGTAAAAAATTGGCGATTATATCGCATTTTTTATAACTCCAGAAATAAAAACAGGGTAAGAATAGAACTGATTAAATTGTATATATTGTTATTATTTGCAAAATTCATATGATGTTAATAATAATTACTACATTTCTTTTGTTTTCAATAGAGATATCTCTCAGACTGGATGTTGTTGTTAGCAATAATCATTATTACATCTCCTGTGATCATAGTTATTATTACAAAGTTGACTTATAGACCACATTATGTCGCAACTTATTATATTGAAGATGGTTGTCCAGATACAGTGAGTTTTAATACTAAAATATTTGTCTTACTTGTTGCTTGTAGAATGTCCAAGACTCAAAGAAGATTGAATATCTTTGTACAAATAAATTCCAGATATTATGGTTTCTTGCATTAGATATATATGTAGTATTATTGTTTATTATAGTACTAGTATTGACACTGAAAAACTGCAAAATCATTTCTTACTTCAAGAGAGAGGGAGAACAGTCTGGTTTGATAACTGTTATACAATTATTTCTTCTTCTCCTGGTTTCATTCTTTCTAAAAGTTTTTCTTCCATCAATAAGTCGTGAATATTACATTTTATTTCTTGCATGCCCTGTAGCTTTGACTGCTACAGTTTTACTAGTTGGTTTAAACTTGCCAAAGGTATAATGACATAAATAGTCACACAAAATATTACATAATTTCTCTTTTAGTTTATAGAAATGGTAAGAGACAAGAAAGCTAAAAAAGCAACATCAGGTGGACAAATAATGTTATATACAAAGGAAACATACTTACAAAAATGTAATGAAATAATTCAATTAAAGTCATCAATATTGAAAGTGAGCTCTACTATGTTTACAAAATTTCTAATAATGTTATTTATTTCCAGATTGAAGCAGCCTTAGCTAGACTCTCTGGTAATTCAGAAGATGAATTAAATATTTAGTTTGTCAATGGTAAATATAATACTGATTGTTATATACCATGTATATTGACTTACTCTTTGTATTTTCACCAATTTTGTTTAGAAAATCTTATGTTTAAATTCTAAAATGTTATAAATGTTGACAGTTGTATCAATAGGATACCATATCAACCTATGTCTAGTTTGATAATAATCACAACTGATATATTCTTACAAACAAAACCAGTAGATGGAGTATATTAAACTAAGGATGTTCTAAAGAATAGAACATTGGTTTGTTAAAATTCATTTGCAGGTACTTAACATACTTACTTGTTTAAAATATCACACCAGTGATTAGCTAACATTGGGAAAACATGGAAATTGTTATTGCTTTGGTTTTCAGGTTTATTTCTGTTTATTGTGACTGTAGCTAAGATTGTATGTAAGTATAGTTGTCACTTGTCTTAGTAATTAAGATTCTTTAAAAATATTTCTATATTATAGAATAACTATATATGTTGCAATGTTTGTTTCATATATATATATATATATTTGGCTGTGATTTATATGTATAATGTAAGTATGCGAAAATGTACTTAATGACCTCAAGTAGAGTTAATTACTTAATTATCTGTTTAGTATTAACAACTGCTGTTAAAATGAAGCTTATATGAGATCAAAGGACTGATCCATCTAGTGTTACATATAATATAATGCAGAATCAAGATATCTATCTCAAGTACAATGTTAATTTAAGGGTCATCAAAAACTATAACAACATATTTCATAAATTAAACAATTTGTGATGAATTGATCAATTTACCAATAGTACTGTCAATTACTATAGTAGTGTCATTATATACTGGGAAATATAACTTAGTGCAGTTGATATACATTATATATAATATTATATAGTTAGAAGAAAAGCATAAAATTAGTATAAGTGATCATTATACTATGGTATGTAAAATTAAAATTTATCAAGAGGAAAATTTTCCAATCATAAAGACCCTTACTAATATAATAAATGTTCTACAGTGATACCACTTTATCAGATACTTCATACTGTATACAATGTGATGTGATGTTTAAGCTTCAGGCTTGTTTACATCACAGCTATACTAGTTAGACAGATTTAGTCGGAAAAAGAATACCACACAGATATTGATGTAAAATTATATACATATGTGTGTGTGGGGGAAAATGAATATTATTTACTCTTTATTTACTGATGTCCATTTTTGATTGCACACATGCTATTTTCATACCAACACACACAAGTTAGGGAATACTTCTTAGTCTTTTTCACTGATTACCGATAACCTATTCTTGTTGATACTGACTCGAGTACGAGGGAGAGGATGTTATAGTTAAGAGCTGACACGGCTCGTGGGCGTGTCAGTGGACAGAAGCCATTTACATCCGGTTAGGTAAGGTTTATATCCGGTTAGTTAAGGCTTATGAAGATGCTTTTTCTGTTTTGTATCCTGCTGAACCTTTTAAGAGACAGTATTGCTGGACCTGTTCTGTATAATTGTACTTTAGAAGATATTAAGCACCCTCTTCGTTTCCTCGGGTTCTTTCATTGTTCTCCAGACTCAAAGAGAGATCTCAATGAGTGTGATATGTTAACTATGAGTGCAGTGGAGTTAGCTATAGACAAAATCAACCAAGATCCTAACATACTGAGCTGTTTTAAACTGGAGCTATTGCCTGTATTCACAAATGATCTTGTACAGGTTAGATAACATTATGTATAAATAATTATAATATATATATATATATATATATATATATATATATAATATTATACATATATATATTATAGGTATATATCTATATTGTATGATGAAGGATATATGCTTATATGAAGCATTTAAAGCCTAGGTCTTATGCGAGCTAATACAGGTATATATACAGTATATAAATTGTTGTGGAATAGTCAGGCTCACATTTCTTAAACCACTGACAGGTAGTATTTGTATGTTATTGGACATAGTACCAAGATTGAGTGTTGTGGTTGAGCACACACTTAATGATGCGTTCAGGCCCGTGAACAATTATGTCAAAGCTTTTGGTTCTTCTTAATCATTTTCCTTAGTTACAAGTAGTTGTGAATGTCAGGAATGTTTTCTATTGTTAGCTGTGAATATTATTAATGTTCAACATTTGAAAATACCCTAGTATGTTATTGAAATTAATTAGCTATAATACAATGATAGATTTCATTAAATTGCTGACTTTCTAATGTAGCTTTATTTATAAACAATTTAAATAGCAGTAATAGACTTAATGTTCACTGTTTTGATTTGATCATAACTTACTATAGGATCTAACTGAACCATATCAGATACTAGTAAGTAGATATACTCAACATCCTATTCATGGAGTTGTTGGTCCTTATGTCACTAATGTTGCCAAAAGTATTGGTTATGTGTGTGGAAGATTCAATATAATACAGGTATGTTAATGTATTAATGATTTTATTATTGTTTAGTTTTTATCATGTTTAGATACATTGCTATTTAACCATTCTCATGTGATGTATTCCACACATGTATGCAGTTGTAAAAATTGTTTTGAATAATATTTATAATGTGTACCTATTATAATTTAGTTTTTGTATTCATGTAAAAGAATTAGAAGTGACAACAACTATATAGAGAAGTGGTCCCTTATTGCAAATCTGGTCACAAATTATGAATAAATATTTATTTTATTAGATATCATATTCAGTGACTGATCCATCACTTGAAGACACCAGTAAATATCCTTATTTCTATACTACAGTACCTAATGATCACTTTATAAATAAAGTGAGACAAGACTTGTTAGAACACTTTGGTTGGAAAAGAGTGGGCATATTTTCAGTAGAGGATGAATACCATGTATCAGTGAGTAATAAGATTGATATATTGAATATAAGTACTGTATAGAGCATTAAGTTTAACTTATAAGATTTTATTGGATTGGGTACATTGTGTATTTGTAAGACAATGTAATGGACATGTATAGTCTGTTATCTCATTTTTTACTTAATTTGTATCGTTTATTTATCAGCATGTAGCATGTGACGTGGTTGAATCAACCAATCTATTTTTAGTTTCATATTACCTGAAGAAAGAAGTCATTTTTAGGATTATAACTAATCTTCTTCATGAAATAAACTTTGATATGATATTAACCTGAGGTTTGCTACTGATAGTCATGTTAATATAAACATTTTCATTTATTTTATTTAATAATATACATCAAGCATTATGTCATTTCAACCAAGTCTTGGTTACCATAGATTCATCAATAGAATGCACAACCAAAACTAGTATAATCCAATACATTAAAGCCAGTCAAGAAGTCAAAAAGTAATCTTGTCACTATAATTGAAGCCATGAGTGTAAAATGGAAACATTTCAACAAAGCATTTGTAACTTACTGGTAGTTACATAACAGTAAGGTCATCATATAATTGACTGTATTAATATAATATCAAAACTGCATATTCCTCTTATAAAATAAATAAGTAAAAATAGTTGTCAAATGTAATCTAAATAGTAATCCAAATAATTACCAATTATTATAATGAGTTAACAAACGTAAATGTCAATTCTGTTAACATTTTGTCATATGTGCACATTAGAAATTCTAAAAAGATTAATTATTCCCAATGTTTGCACTATTTGGTTTTTAAATAGCTTTTTCATTTAAAGGACTAAAGTATTCAATACTCACTAATAATATTAAGCTTGACGTCACTTCCGGGGTACATTCCTGTGCTATCTTGTCATACTTTACTATTGAGTCGATTGGGAAAAGCTCAATCATTCTGTTATTATAAGTCCTAAATAGTACCAATCGAAATTTAGAAGTACATAACAATTAACTGGATTTTGCTTTTGGTCACAAAAATATGTCATTTCTGTTAATAACAGGCCACAAAGGTTAATTGTAGTATCTTTTGAAAGACTATGGGTTTATGATTAATGTTTTAACTAGTGTGTCATCTATTTTTCATTATAGTGGTACATTATAAACTCATTCAATTAGTGCAGAGTTAAGCTACAATGATACTATTTATAGTTACAAATTAATTGATAGTTACAAACAAATAATAAAGTAATAGGCTCTCAAAAGATGTACAATTAACCTTTGTAGTCTTTTGTTAACAGAAATGACCTATTTTTTCGGGAAACAAGTAGATACTTGAACTCTAGTTAACACTGTTCACACTTCAAATTTTCAATTGGTATATGCATAAAAAGAACAAATGGTACTATACTATAAGAGCTATGGTTACAGGAAGAATAACATTGACTTATATAGTAAAGTATGACAAGATAGTACAGGAATCTACCCGAAAGTGATGTAACATAATTAGTGAGTATTAAATATTTAATTCCTTTACATGGAAAGTACATTGTAGTAAATGTTATGATGACTAATAGTTATTATTCCTATATAACAAATAAATGTTTTAACAAAGAATAATTATGAGCATATCTATAACCTACAAGCAAGAGAAAAGAAGGAAATAAAATTAAAGATTCATGATGTCAAATTATAAACCTTAAATTGCTTTAAAACTAATGAAAAGGGATACGCATAAGGAAAGAAAATAGAAAGGTTGATTAATGGACTATGTACATGTATAACCATACATGTACATAGTCCATTATTTGTCATTTTATAATATAGGTAGCTGAACATTTGTCAAATTTATTGATAAGTAACAACAGCAACATGACAGTATTTGATCTTGGTTCTTTTAATATATCACCTGAAGAAGTTTTGGAAGATGCAAAAGTGTGTGATTTATTGTTACAATTTACCATTTTCAGTACATTTAGTTAAATGATGTTCGAGTGTTTTTACCTATTATTGGAGAGTCACATGCTAGGACTGTTTTTTGTGTTGTAAGTTAATACATGTAAAATTATGTCTAACAGTATTATGTGTTATGTGATTTAGCATGATCTGATTTTAGTAATTTCTATTTTTATTACTAGTACAAGTAATTAAATGTAAGGTTAATGTAATTTACTTGTGTAGGCATACCATCTTAAGCTAACTACTGCTGATTATGTTTGGATACTACCTGGTATATATAACACTAAATGGTGGTACTTGGAAGGGAATGACACTACCTCAAACTGTACTAATGAACAAATATTGGAAGCTATTAACTCTACACTATTTGTGGATACCTTTCCTTTTAACATTAATATGAAAACTGTTAGTTCACTATCTGTTCATTTACTTTATTGACATTTAATGTCTACAGGAGGTAGATGATGTTCTGACTGAAATATTCTATAATGTGGTACTAAATATCTCATCTAATATGACAATGGAGGAGTATTTATCTCTTATTATTCATTCTAAGTTATTAAATGCATATGATGCTACTACTGCTTTAGCTCTGACATGGAATGCTAGTCTTACTAAAATTGAGAATGAATTTTTGAATGATGACATCTTCTCAGTTATTGATAATCCACAGTATCATCCACGTCTTGGTCAAATTCTTCAAGATAGTCTAGAGAATTCAGTTAGTCCTTATAATGGACTATCAGTAAGTATTGGAATCTTGTAGTCTGACTTTTATCATTTAGTCTTATTTGACAATAATTTACTCTGTTTACATTATAGGGTTTGAAAACATTTCTTCATTCTGACAGCAGAGTTAATTTTAGTGAAGGCTTAATAACACAATTGACTGGTAAATTGTTCATTTTTAGCATTATAAAGTTATTTTTTGTCAAAGGAAAGAAAGAATGTATTTTGGAAAGTTTCCAATTATTACAAGAGTCTGAAATAGTCTACAATATTTGTAGAAACACCAGTCACTGCTGTAATGCTTTATGGAAAGGTTTGTTGTAATCATGAAATATAAAGTGTACTCATATAGGGTCTAATATAACTACGCAGTACTTCCTATATATTATATAGTATAATTCCTGTGTACATAACCAAGTAGTATACTTCCTATGTAACTATGCAGCACTTCCTATTTAGCTAGGTATTATTTCCTATGTAGGAACTGTTCTTATTATGTTTGTCCTTTAAACAAATCTATAATTATATTTTAATAAGCTAATAAAATGAAATAAAACAGATATCTAGAAATAAAGGGAGGACAGTATTCCATTCTACCACAAGGTCTGTTCTAAAGTCCTGTTCCTTCTTAAGCAACCATTTCATCAGTTGAATTAGCTATTTTTGGCTTGATTATATGTAAACAAGCAAATCAAAATTTTGAAAAGACATTAAATGTAGTAATAGTTTGCCTCAACATTCAGCTACAAGTGCAATTTAGCATTATGACCTTGATAATTTACCTATTAAGTAGGGATGTCATTAATGCTTTGGGCTTGTTTCAGACTACCACCACTACATTTCATGAATTTTTTTTTCTGCACTGTTTGGTATGTTCCATTAAGGTTTATTAATGTTTTCTTTAATTATTTATATTATCAATAACTCACTTTATGTTAGGTATGCACAAGCTAACAAATTATATAATGTTATATTTGCTCAAGGAACTTTAAACTTTATTATTTTTGAACGTAAATGCTTTTGAACTTGCATGCTTTACTTTTCAGTCATAAACCTAACTTATTCTATTGATTACTGGATGTAGCATTGAATACAAGTACATTTAATATTATTTCATAATTTTCATTCTATATAGGTGGATATTTACCTACTGATGGTAGCCCTTACACTTGTTCATTTGTAACAACTGGTTTTGTGGTGATAGTGGTCATATTGGCTATATGGTGTATTGTTGGTATTATTGTTAGTTTTGTTCTGTTAATTATTATATTTATATGGAGAGAGAATAAGTTAGTTAACTTATGAAGCTATAAGATATTATATTCATTTATATCTGCAGGCACATCAAAGCTACCTCTCCAAAATTCAATCTTATTCTTAATTTGTCATGTTGTGGGATGTTTATAAATGGCTTGCTTATTGTGGTATTTCATTATTTAGGAGTCAAAGGAAATTATATAAAGACCATGGGTCCTCTCTGTGATGTAAGGATTACACACTAAATGTTGTTCTATTGTTAACCAATTGTCTTTTATGCCACACAGCTAGCTTATACTGTATGGTTTGTATCTCTTACATTGTTTTTTTCTACGTTGTTGGTAAAAAATTGGCGATTATATCGTATTTTTCATAATTCCAGAAATAAAAAGAGGGTAAGAATACAGCTGATGAAATTGTACATTGTTATTATTTACAAACGTATATGATGTTAATAATAGTTTTTACATTTCTTTTGTTTTTAATAGAAATATCTCTCAAACTGGATGTTGTTGTTGGCAATAGTCATTATTACATCTCCTGTGATCATAGTTATTATTACAAAGTTGATTTATAGACCATATTATGTCATATCTTTTTTTACTGAGTATGGTTGTCCAGATACAGTGAGTTTTAATACTAAAATATTTTACATACTTGTTTGCTTGTAGAATGTCCAGGACTCAAGGAAGATTGAATATTATTGTACAATTCAATTGTGGAGATTATGGTTTCTTACATTAGATACATATATAGTATTATTGTTCATTATAATATTAGTATTGGCACTGAAAAACAGTAAAATCAATTCTTACTTCAAGAGAGAGGGAGAACAGTCTAGTTTGATAACTGTTATACAATTATTTCTTCTTCTCCTGGTTTCATTCATTATAAAAGCTTTTCCTTCATCATTAAGTCTTGAATACTACATTTTATTTCTTGTATGCCCTGTAGCTTTGTCTGCTACAGTTTTACTAGTTGGTTTGAATTTGCCAAAGGTATAATGACATAATTAGTCATAAATATTACATAATTTCTCTTTTAGTTTATAGAAATGGTAAGAGACAAGAAAGCTGAAAAAGCAACATCAGGTGGACAAGTAATGTTATATACAAAGGAAATATACTTACAAAAATGTAATGAAATAATTCAATTAAAGTCATCAATATTGAAAGTGAGCTCTACTATGTTTAGGAAATTTCTAATGATGTTATTTATTTCCAGATTGAAGCAGCCTTAGCTAGACTCTCTGGTAATTCAGAGGATGAATTAAATATTTAGTTTGTTAATGGTGTATATAATACTCATTGTTATATACCAGAACAATAGTCTATATAGTACTATGTATATTGACTTATTCTTTGTAATCCTATCAATTTTGTTTAGAAATTTTTTTGTTTAAATTCTAAAATGTTATAAATTTTGACAGTTGTGTCAATGGGATACCATATCAACCTATGTCTTGTTTCATAATAATCACAACTGACATCTTCCTACTAACAAAACCAGTATACTAAACTAAGGATGTTCTAAAGAATATAACAGTGGTTTGTTAAAATTCATTTGCAGTTACTTGACATACTTATTCATTTAAAACACCAGTGATTAGTTAATATTAGGAAAACTTGGTAATTATTCTTGTTTTGCTTTTCAGGTGAATTCTGTGACTGTAGTTAAGATTGTATGTAAGTATAGCTGTTCTATGTCTTAGTAATTAAGATTTTTAAAAAAAATATTTCTATATTATAGAATAACTATGTTACAATGTTTGTTTCATATATATATATATATATATATATAATTATATATATTTAAACGTGGTTTATATGTATATTTAAGTATGCAGAAAATGTATTTAATGACCTCAAGTAGAGTTAATTACTTAATTATCTGTTTAGTGTTTAGTATCAAAGGACTGATGTATCTAATGTTACATATAGTATATAATACAGGATCAAGATTTCTATTTCAAATACAATGTTAATTTAAAGGCCAGTAAAAATGATGACACCTTAGTTCATTAATCAAGCGAATTTGTTATGAATTGATCAATGTACAAATACATCAAGGTGCTGTCCATTACTATAGTAGTATCATAACATACTGGGAAATATAACTTAGTGCAGTTGCATGATATACATCATATATAATATTATATAATTAGAGGAAAATCATAAAATTCAAATAAGTGGTATGTAAAATTAAATTTTATCAAGGGGAAAAATTTCCAATCATAAAGACCCTTACTAATATAATAAATGTTCTGCAGTGATACCACTTTATCAGATACTTCATACTGTATACAATGTGATGTGACGTTTAAGCTTCAAGTTTGTTTACATCACAGCTATACTAGTTAGACAGATTTAGTTGGAAAAAGAATACCACACAGATATTGATGTAAAATTATAATGTGTGTGTGTGTGTGTGTGTGTGGGAAAATGAACATTATTATTTACTGATGTCATTACTAGTGAATACTGTTTTTGATTGCACATATGCAATTTTCATACCAACACACACAAGTTGGGGAATACTTCTTTGTCTTTTCCCCTGGTTACGGTAACCATCTTTCTTGATACTGACTCGAGTAGAGGGAGAGGCTGTTATAGAAAATGTACTTGCACCATGACTAGTATGAATTGACCAATCAGATTGCTTTAAATGAGGTTGATAAATTTCATATCAACCTCTGATTGTTATCAGTCAGGTTGACAATTTTTTTAGCGGAGGTTGACAATTTTTTTACTAGTAGCGGTAATTCAAAAATAAATAATAAATGAATGAAATATATATATATGAAATGCCGTTCACCTATGACTGCTCCAGTCTTTCCAGACCTTAACTGCCCAGTTAGTGTTGTGAGAGGTGTTTTTGGGAACGGAATTAGTTCTTACCAATTTTGTTTAAAAAATCTTATGTTTAAATTCTAAAACGTTATAAATATTGACAGTTGTATCAATGGGATACCATATCAACCTATGTCTAGTTTCATAATAATAACAACTGATATATTCTTACAAACAAAACCAGTAGATGGAGTATATTAAACTAAGGATGTTCTAAAGAATAGAACATTGGTTTGTTAAAATTCATTTGCAGGTACTTAACATACTTACTTGTTTAAAATATCACACCGGTGATTAGTTAACATTGGGTAAACATGGAAATTGTTCTTGCTTTGGTTTTCAGGTTTATTTCTGTTTATTGTGACTGTAGCTAAGATTGTATGTAAGTATAGTTGTCCCTTGTCTTAGTAATTAAGATTCTTTAAAAAATATTTCTATATTATAGAATAACTATGTTCAATGTTTGTTTCATATATATATATATATATATATATATATATATATATATATATATATATATATATAAATATATATATTTGACTGTGGTTTACACGTATATGTAAGTATGCAGAAAATGTACTTAATGACCTCAAGTAGAGTTAATTACTTAATTATCTGTTTAGTATTAATAACTACTGTTAAATGAAGCTTATATGAGATCAAAGGACTGATCCATCTAGTGTTACATATAATATACAATGCAGAATCAAGATATCTATCTCAAGTACAATGTTAATTTAAGGGTCATCAAAACTATAACAACATATTTAATCAATTAAGCAATTTGTGATGAATTGATCAATATACCAATAGTACTGTCCATTACTATAATAGACACATTATATACTGGGAAATATAACCTAGTGCAGTTTATATACATTATATATAATATTATATAGTTAGAGGGAAAGCATAAAATTAGTATAAGTGATCATTATACTATGTAGTACCGTTTGTTTTTTATGCATATATTAATCAAAATTTTGAAATGTGAACAGTGTTAACTATTACAGCCTACTTGTTTTCTAAAAAAATGCTCTCAAAAATAGATCGTTTCTGTTAATAACAGATCACAAAGGTTAGTCATACTGTCTTTTGATTAACTAATACTTTATAATTAATGTTGAAAGTAGTGAGTCATCTATTTTTCATCAAAAGGAACTGATTAAGAAGGACATTCTTGGTGCTGTTTTAAATGTATCATCATAGATCATCACTGTACTAATTGAAAGAGTTTATAATGTACCACTATAATGAAAACTATATGACTCACTAGTTAAAACACTAATAATAAAGCAATAATCTCTTAAAAGAGAGTGCAACTAACCTTTGTGGTCTATTATTGACAGAAATTACCTATTTTTGTGTACGAAAACAAGAAGGTATTTTTAACCTCGCTGTGCGTGGGCGCAAAGCGAGGGTACTGTAGGCTGTCAGTGTGTGTGTGTGTGTGTGTGTCTGCACTGCCTGTTACCTTTGAACTACTATAACTTGGCAACCGAAGCGTTAGCAGCTACCAACGTTTAACAACGAATAGAAAAACATGTGGACTTTACAACAGTAGTATCAAGAACATCGTCAAAGAAAACGAAAGCTTAAAACTCGCAAAAGAATTTTCAGGCTGCAGGGTCAAGGTGCCGTTTCTCGAAAAGTAAAAAATTTAATGTGGAAATTTTTTAGTATGCTGTAGAGAATCTTAGAGGAATACGGATCAGCAAGACAGAAGGCTGTTGGTCGAATCAATCGTTAGAAAAGTTCTGAAAAGTGTTTTGTGAACTTGGAGCTAAGTAACGCATTCAGGAAACGTCTCAAAGCACTGAAAAACTGCTACTAATAGATAATATATCGACTTATATTTGTACTACGGGACGTTTCCAAAGAACGTTTCATTTTCAAGTTACAATCAAATTTGTATATGAAATATCGATACATTTTAAAGTGTCATGTAAAGACTCAGAGAAACTCTTTATCACGAATTTAGCACTTAATTTTGCTTGGCAATTGAATGATACTATCACTTACTCAGTTACTGCTTCACAAACATGGTAAAGCTAGAAATCAAGCAACAATTAATAAGCATATACAGAATGACAAAAGCTTACCATTTTATAACCACACCTTCTGGAATGTTAATAAATTTTCTTGCAATAACAACATCATAGATAGATTAATAAATAAAAGATGATTAGTGATAGGAATGGTACAATAATAGCAATTTTAATAATCAGTGCACCTCCACTGATAACGAATTGAACAGTTTATATATCACCTACTCTCACATATTCTTATATATCAGTATATAGGTATTATACAATTAGTATACTATAAAGACATTGTAGCTCTTGTTTTAATAGCTATATATAGTACAGTTGAAATTGTTGCTTGTATTGTTAAAGAATTAGCAATGTTAATCTTTTAAGTATTTAATGTTGTATTTATCAATTCTAATCTTTGACACAGATATATATGCTATATAAAATAACAAAATGCAAGCAGAAACATGCATAAATATTGAAAAAAAATAAAACAATCTAACTTGGTGCATTGGTACATTGACAAATTACTTGATTAATTAATTATCTCACCATGATTTTTACTGGCCTTTAAATTAACATTGTATTTTGATAGAAATTTTATGTGCAACATAGGATGTATCAGTCCTTTGATCTTATATTAGTAGTAGTTATTAATACTAATACTAACTAGATAATTAAGTAATTAACTCAACTTGTGGTCATTAAGTACATTTTCTGCATACTTACATTATACATATAAACCACATCCAAATATATATGTGTGTGAAACAACATTGAAACATAGTTATTTTATAATAGATCAATATTTAAAAAAGAATCTTAATTACATACTAAGACACACTGACACATAACAGCTCTACTTACATACAATCTTAACTACAATCACATGTTAACTAATCACTGGTGTGATATTTTGAGTGAATACTAATGTCAAGCACCTGCAACTGAATTTTAAACAACCACTGTTTTATTCTTTAGAACACCCTTAGCTTATAATTTGTCTGTTTTGTTTGTAAAACAATATCGGTTGTAATTATTATCAAACTAAGCATAAGTTGGTACAGGTGTCCCATTGGTACAAGTGTCAAAATTTATAATATTTTAAAATATAAACATAAAGCTTTCTAAACAAAATAGGTAAGATTACAATATATAGGCCTAGGCTATAGCTCTGATATATAACAATCAATAATAAATGTCACCGACAAACTAAATATTTAATTCATCCTCTGATTTACCAGAGAGTCTAGCCAAGGTCGCTTCAATCTGGAATTAAATAACAATGTTAGAAATTTTCTTGACATAGTAGGGCTCACTTTCAATATTGATGACTTCAATTGAATTATTTCATTACATTTTTGTAAGTATGTTTCCTGTGTACGTAATACTATATCTCCACCTGATGTTGCTTCTTCAGCTTTCTTGTCTCTTACTATTTCTATAAACTAAAAGTGAAATTATGTAATATTTTGTGACTATTTATGTCATTATACCTTTGGCAAGTTCAAACCAACTAGTAAAACTGTAGCAGTCAACGCTATAGGGCATGCAATGAAGAAAGTGTAATATTCAAGACTTATTGATGAGGTAGCAAAAACACTTATAATAGATGAAAACTTAAAAAGAAGAAATGTTTGTATAGGAATTATCAAACTAGACTGTTCTCCCTCTCTCTTGAAGTAAGAAATGATTTTACGGTTGTTCAGTGCCAATACTAGTATTATAATGAACAATAATACTATATACGTATCCATTGGAAGAAGCCATAATATGTTGAGTTTACAATAATACTCAATTTTTTTTGAGTCTTGGACATTCTATAAGCAACAAGTAAGACAAATATATTTTAGTATTAAAACTCACTGCATCTGGACAACCACCTTCAGTATTATAAGATAGGACATAAAATGGTCTAATAATCAACTTTGTAATAATAACAATGATCACAGGAGATGTAATAATGATTATTGCTAATAACAACATCCAATCTGAGAGATATTTCTATGAAAGACAAACACAATTGTAATAATTATTATTAATATCATATGACTTTACAAATAATAACATTGAGCAATTTAATCAGTGCTATTCTTACCCTGTTTTTATTTCTGGAGTTATAAAAAATGCGATATAATCGCCAATTTTTTACCAACATTGTAGAATAAAACAATGTAAGAGATATATACCATATGGTATAAGCTACCTGCATGGAATACAAATATAATTTGTAAACAATAGAACAATATTTAGTGAGTAATTCTTACATCACAAAGAGGACCTATAGCCATTATGTAATTTCCTTTGACTCCTAAATAATAAAGTACCACAAGAACCAAGCCATTTACAAACATCCCACAACATGATAAGTTAAGAATAATATCAAATTTTGGAGAGGTAGCTTTGATGTGCCTGCAGATATAAATGAATTAATAAAATATTATATAACTTCATAACTTAACTAACTTATTCTCTCTCCATATAAATATAATAATTAACAGAACAAAACTAACAATAATACCAACAATACACCATATAGCCAATATGACCACTGTCACCACAAAACCAGTTGTTACAAATGAACAAGTGTAAGAGCTACCATCAGTAGGTAAATATCCACCTATATAATAGAACATATAATATGCACTAAACAATTAGTCATGGCTGCATGCAATAATTTAGAGAAAAATAGGTTTATGATTGAAAGTGATACAAACAAGCAAACACGTTTAAGATGAAAAATAATAAAGACATTGTAAACCTGTTTGTGTAAATATAATATTTCATAAATTGTTAGTTTGTGCATACATATTTATATATTTCATTTTATTACCTCATCAGTATATAATTAAAACACATAATTTTAAAACAAACAAAACATTAGAGGCTACATGCAAACTCCGTGAGGTCACTACTTTTATACATTTAAGCACTCAATCTAAAAATTGATACCTTATCATAACTTTACGTACATAATTAACTTTTAAAACCTTTTACACTTAGATTTCTCCAGGAGACTAACATAACAAGATCATTCTAATATAGAGTAGCGATATATCATCAAAGAAACAATACTATTAGATTCATTGGTAATTTTTAACAAGTCCATGGAAATACTACAACCAATGTAAACCATCCATTTTCCAAATGTTGTAAAATGACTTTCTTTCCTGTGGGAAATACTACATAGTTACATAGAAAGTGCTACATAGTGACATAGGAAGTATATACATACACAGGAAGTATTACATATTATATAGAAATTGCTGCATAGTTATATAGGAAGTATATCTATACATATGAAGTACTGCATATTTTTTAAGAAGTATTACATAGTTACATAGAAAGTGCTGCATAGTTACATAGCAAGTATATACATACATACATAGGAACTACTACATATAATATAAAAAGTACTGCATAGTTACATAGGAAGAATACTGCATGGTTACATACATATGAGTTATATCACATAGTATATAGGAAATGCTGCATAATTAGATAGGAAGTATATACATACATGTTAACTACTGCATAATATATAGGAAGTACTGCATAGTTATATTTGTCATTGTGTTATGAGTAGCCTATAAATTTAATGATTACAACAAACCTTTCCATAAAACATTACAGCAGTGACTGCTGTTTCTACAAATATTGTAGACTATTCCAGACTCTTGTAATAATTGGAAACTTTTCAAAATACATTCTTTCTTTCCTTTAAGAAAAATAACTTTACAATGCTAAAATAAACAATTTACCAGTCAATTGTGTTATTAAGCCTTGACTAAAATTAACTCTACTATCAGAATTAAGAAATGTTTTCAAACCCTATAATGTAAAGAGAGTAAATTATTGTCAAATAAAACTAAATGATAAAAGTCAGACTACAAGACTCCAATACTTACTGCAAGTCCATTATAAGGACTAACTGAATTCTCTAGACTATCTTGAAGAATTTGACCAAGACGTGGATGGTACTGTGGATTATCAATAACTGAGAAGATGTCATCATTCAAAAATTCATTCTCAATTTTAGTAAGACTAGCATTCCATGTCAGAGCTAAAGCAGTAGTAGCATCATATGCATTTAATAACTTAGAATGAATAATAAGAGATGAATACTCCTCCATTGTCATATTAGCTGAGATATTTACTACCACATTATAGAATATTTCACTCAGAACATCATCTACCTCCTGTAGATATTAAATGTCAATAAAGTAAATGAACAGATAGTGAACTAACAGTTTTCATATTAATGTTAAAAGGAGAGGTATCCACAAATAGTGTAGAGTTAATAGCTTCCAATATCTGTTCATTAGTACAGTTTGAGGTAGTGTCATTCCCTTCCAAGTACCACCATTTAGTGTTATATATACCAGGTAGTATCCAAACATGATCAGCAGTGGTCAGCTTGAGATGATATGCCTAAAATGAAACAAAACGCGGTCATTTTTAATTTTATGATTACTCATGCAAATATTTAGATTTTATTACTTACAACACAAAATGTAGCTCTAGCATGTGACTCTGTTAGAATAGGTACAAATATTCGGACATCATTGTGCTTAATAATTGTAGAAATTGTTAGATGTTATTGTATATTATAATAAATCATTTACTATTGCATTATTCAAAACTTTCTCGGGTGAACTTTTAAAAGAGCCTAGATCAAACACTGTTATGTTATTACTTTGTAAGAAAGTTGATAAAAACTCAGCAACCTATACAATGTTACAAAATATTAATTGATGACCACATCATTATATATTACTGAGAATTAACTGAGAATGTATAATTTATGCATAAAATCTCCATTGAACACTTTAACAATAATTAATGCTTTATGTAGTACTTACTGATACATGGTATTCATCCTCTACTGAAAATATGCCCACTCTTCTCCAACCAAAATGTTCTAACAAGTCTTGTCTCACTTTATTTATAAAGTGATCATCAGGTACTGTAGTATAGAAATAAGGATATCTACTAGTGTGTTCAAGTGATGGATCAGTCACTGAATATGATATCTACACGTGTAAATAAGATATTTCATTTAAAAATAATAATTGTAGACAT
This sequence comes from Xestospongia muta, assembly GCA_963693285.1. NCBI lineage: Eukaryota > Metazoa > Porifera > Demospongiae > Haplosclerida > Petrosiidae > Xestospongia > Xestospongia muta. The sequence goes on from OY848917.1 coordinate 19,551,974, forward strand.
GTATTTGTAAATATAATCTCATGATTATTTAGACTGTTAATTTAAAGTAAACAGGAGGTCATCGATGCACCAAAAGCAATAAAATTAGTTTTTTAATCACAATAACAGTAAACTGTCAATGTATAAACATGACCTTATAATTGTAATAAGTTAGTGTTATATACCTGTAAAATGTTTAGTTTCCTACACACATAACTAACACTTTTAGCAACACTAGTATAATATGGTCCAATAAGTCCATGAACAGGATGTTTAGTGTACAGTGTCTTTAGTATTATTTGATATGGTTCAACTAGATCCTATAGAGATAAATACACAAGGGGTCAAAAGACATATAACAAGTCAACGTATTATGTGTACAGACTGAAGTTGTCTATTATAATGCTCTTGTTGCTCCAATCAATCCTCATTTTTTCCAAAAAGGAAGATCTTATACCTTTGAAGTATGTATGTTCATTTCCTTAGTAAGTAGGACTTATTTATAAACACACAATTGTTGAATTATACTATTAGTTAGTTTACTTTTATGATACATGAACATATTATATACCTATTATCAGTTTCTCTTCAAAGCTTTCAATGTTTATGTTATATATTCACCAATAAAAGTGTCTATCATTACAACTCATATATTACTATACATTTATATGTGACCATAAATGTGAAATTGGTACTTAATGCGTAAACAAATTTTGAACAAACGCTTGTGTATAAAGGTTGTTACACGTGTATCTTGAGAAGGAAGTCCATGTTATTTGGTAAGCATGAAGGTCAATCATTGAGCTTGTGAAGTATTGAATTTTAATAACTTCCTGTTTGATATGGCAACGTAGCAGAGCTTCACACGCAAGCATTTGTTCATGATTTGTTTTCACGTTAGGTACCATTTTTGTATTTATGGTCACATATATTGTATACAATCTATATCTAGACATCATACTTGCATAAGCTAGACAACACTACTGTATTACTAAACTTTGCAATATTATTAATCATTTGCGATCTGATTTGCAATAAGGTATCACTTCTGTCAAAACATTTGTGACTTGATTTATAAAAATACTTCAAAAACAGTTTTTTATACATAATATTATCATGAACAGTATGTATACAAAATATAGTTTGTTTAGAATTTTAACAGTGCTCCCTTTACACAAATCAGGTCAAAAATGTTTGCCAAAAGTGGTCCCTTGTTGTAAATCAGGTCACATATGCATGTATATTTTTTGCTTAGACAATTTTGAATCTTGTCTTACTTGATTACAATTCAGTATTCAATATAATCTCAGACAAACATGATTAATAATCAATTTACTTGACCTGTTTATATTGTACATGATATGTTTACTTAGTTAAAACTAATGATGTAATCTAACCTGTACAGGATCACTTAAGAATACAGGCAATAGTTCCAGTTTAAAACAGCTTAGTATATTAGGATCCTGGTTGATCTTGTCTATAGCTAACTCCACTCCACTCATAGTTAACATATCACACTCATTGAGATCTCTGTTTGAGTCTGGAGAACAAGGAAAAAACCCAAGAAAGTAAAGAGAATGTTTGATATCTTCTGAAGTACAGTTATACAGAACACGTTGAAATATGCAGGCCTTAAATTGTACTAACAGTACACACAAAGCAAAAAACGTCTTCATCTTAATCCGTGCTACAGGGAGGAGCTTTAAAACAATGCACTAAATTGAATTTCTATTTTGTATCGATATCATCCTGTTCTGAGCTGGTTGATGTTGTCAAATCGTACTGTAACAATGAGATATTATAACGATTATCCTGTAGCGATGTCGTCTATTGCAAATGGCAAATAGTCCAATAGTCTATTGCTATTCAATGTAAAATCGTTCTGTAGCAATTGGCCATATATGTAGTGTCCAGGCTGTATAGTAATGTGGTCTATTTCCAAATCGTCCTGAAGGAACATAATATATGTGACCTAATATGTATTTGTAAATTGTATCCATTGATAAAATGGCTGCTTGTACACCATTCCTGAGTCTGTTCTGTCTCCTACTTATTCTTATACTCTCAGGTGATATAGAACTGAATCCTGGTCCTGAAGACGTTGTAAAATGTGTTTGTAAGTCTAGGGAAGATTCTGGTCACATGATTGCCTGTGATAGCTGTTCGTGCTGGTCTCATATTTCATGTGTCAACATTGCACCTACTGTTGCTGATAAATATCCTTTTCTGTCCCCTTTTTGTATCAAATCAAGTCTCTTATCCATTTCAACCCTTTGTTCAGAAATTTCACTTCTCAAGGCTCATGTGATAAAATTAGAAAAAATTTGTCGTTCTCTCACTTCTTCCTCAACGGAATCAATTAAAGTTAGCAATACTTTGGATTCTCTATCTACCAAAGTTCAATCTACAGTGCATAGTTTACCTACTTCTGTCCCTTCTTCATCTATCACCTCTAACACAGCCGATAATCCTACTTCCTCTATAACTCAACCTATTACCTCTGCTTTATCCATCATCTCTGACTCGAATAACTCTTTGGTCTTATCCGTAAGTCAGCCTATTACTACTTCTCCTTCATCATCCTCCAACTCTAACACTAACAATAGTTCTACCTCTTCTATAATACAACCTACCACAATTCTCCCTTCTTCCTCCACTATCTCAAAGAGTAATACTACTATCTTTTCTACATCTAAACCTACTTCCAATCATTTTCTCTCCAAGTCCAATGCCCCTTCTTTATCCAAAGGCCACAGATCTTCCAGAAACCTCCTTATCAGCCCCTTCCTCCTCACCTTCCTCCCCACACTCTCCTCTTACTTCCTCCTGTTCGCAGGCGCCTTTGTAAATCTGTCACTGAGATATCTCAATAGACTCACAGGAAATCAACTATTTTTTAAGAATCAAAAAAGGGTACACAAATCAGATAAGGTCCTACTTAATTACACAACTGAAAAGAGCAGAGCCTCAAGTCATAAGGACAAAGGCCCAAAAAATCATAACAAAAAAACAATAAACAAAGAGATGGCTAAGGGAAGGACAAGAAGGAAGAGCTAGGATGAGATACATTAATTAAACCTATCAACACATATACAGTAATCAACACATGACACACAACTGCCTAATTACACTCATATACCAACACTCCCACTTAATTTGGCAGTTTATGTTCCATTAGTCCCATACTCAATCGTAGAGTTTCAAATCTTCCTTTATTCAGTGGCTTAGTCAGTATGTCAGCAATCATGTCACTTGTTGGACAGTATCTCAGCTCAATTATTCTCTTCTGTAAAGCCTCACGAACATAGTGGTAACGAATATCAATGTGCTTTGTCCTTGCATGTATAATGGGATTTCTTGCAATGGCAATGGCCCCTTGATTGTCTTCCATCAGCACTGTTGGTGTAGTAGTGCTCACGTTCAAGTCTGACAATAACCTTTTCAACCAAGTTGCTTCTTGAGTAGCTGCACTAAGTGCCACATATTCAGCTTCAGATGTTGAGAGTGCAACAACTCCTTGCTTCTTGCTCAACCAGTCGATTGATCCTCCGGCCATTATGAACAAATTTCCAGTAGTTGAATGACGATCATCTAAGTCTCTAGCCCAATCTGCATCCCAGTATCCAATCAGCTGTTCATCATTTGTTTTTCCATATTTTAGTGCTAGACTAACTGTACCTTTGAGATAGCTCAGAATCGTTTTTACAGCTGTTAGGTGTGCCTCTGTTGGTTTGGAGTTGAATTTCGACACCACTCCTACTGCATGAGCAATGTCAGGGCGAGTTGCTGTGGCAGCATATAACAAACTTCCAACCATTGATTAATACTTGTTTGGATCAACTGCTTTGCTAACACCATCATCCTTTTTCAGCTCATTATTGACATCAGCTGGATTTGAAACAACTTTAGAGTCAGCAAATCCATACTTCTCAAGCATCTTAAAAATGTACTGTTTCTGGTGTACCCAGATGCACTTCTGATCTTTGTCTTGCTCAATACTAATTCCAAGACAGTAATGGAGAGGTCCCATGTCCTTCATCTTGAATTGTGTTGCCAGGGTTTCTTTTATTCTCATCATTTCCTCTGGAGTTTTGGTGATTACAATGAGATCGTCCACATAGACTGCAATGATAGTAATTGTGTCAGCTATTTGATGTAGACACACGGGTCAGCAGTACTCTGTTTGAATCCAATGGACTCCATGTACTGCCTAAATGCTGTGTTCAAGCATTGTGGTGATTGCTTGAGACCATACAGCGATTTTTTCAGCTTGCATACCAGGTGCCTTTTTCCAGGTTGTACATAACCTGCTGGTTGCTCCATATATATCTCCTCTTCTAGACTCCCATTGAGAAATGCTGTCACCACATCCATTTGATGAATCAACATATCGTTTTCAACTACAAAAGCTAGTAGTGCTCTGATTGATGAGAATCGCACCATGGGTGAGAATGTTTCCTCATAGTCAATCCCATACTTCTGAGCACAACCCTTAGCAACCAGACGACCTTTGAACCGTTCCACTTTACCATCACTTCCATGTTTGACCTTGAATACCCACCTGCATCCAATAGGTTTGCGACCACTAGGTAGTTCTACAAAGTCCCATGTTTCATTTTCCATGAGTGATTTGTACTCCTTATCAGCAGCTGCTTTCCATTCTTTGGCACAATCACCAGTAAGAGCTTCTTCTACGGTTCTAGGTTCATTGATTTGACACACATGATAGGCAACATGATGAACTTCATCATCCACTGATGCCACATCTGCATACTCGTCTTGACCATATCTCACAGGTGGTCTCCTCTGGCGTTCTGTATGATACTGATCTTCATTCTGTTGTTGTTGCTTCTCTTTTAGTTGTTCGTCTTTCTCTTCATTCAAGTCAGTATTCACTTCCACTGTGTACTTTGACTTGCTTACTTCTCTTAGTCCAAAGTCTGCTTCATTGAATATCACATCACGTCTTATGACCACTTGTGAAGTCGTTTCATCCAACAGCCTGTACCCTTTTGACTCCTTACAGTACCCAATGAAACGAAGCTTCTCTGATTTCTTGTCTAACTTCTGTCACTTATTATCTGGAATATGAGCATAGGCAATACACCCAAACACTTTCAGGTGACCAATATTTGGTTTCCTTTCATACCATTGCTCATGTGTTGTGTTGTTCTTAACAGCTGTTGTTGGTGTTCTATTTTGAATATACACTGCTGTGGCAAATGCTTTAGCCCAATACTTGTCGGATAATCCAGCATGAGCTATCATAGATCGAGCTGATTCCATTAGTGTTCTGTTCATTCATTCAGCTACTCCATTTTGTTCCGGTGTGTGAGGTACAGTCAGCTCATGACGTATCCCCTTTGACTTTAGATAAGTCTTGAATTCTCCCAACAAATGCTGTCCACCATTGTCTGTTCGTATGGCTCCGATTCTTTAGCGACATTCATTTGTAGTGAGTGCCTTGAACTCTTTGAATTTTTCGAACACTTCTGACTTGTGTTTAATGAAGTAAACAGCACAGCAACATGAATAATCATCGATGAAGGTTACAAAATATCGTCGTCCACCAATTGATTCTGTGGGCATTGGTCCACAAACATCACTGTGTACCAATTGAAGCTTTCGGGTTGAACATATTTCTCCCACTGGCTTAAACAGGCCTCGATGCATTTTACCTTCCACACATCCTTCACAAAACGGCAGCTTTGATGCTTTTGAGATCTCATTCCAGTTGCCAATTTCTTTTGAACAATGTCTTGGAGTTCCTGTCCATTCACATGCCCTAGCCTTTGATGCCACAGATACATCTCATTTGTTTCTTTAGATGCTGTTGTAACTGAGGCTTGTTCTTGAGAAATGGTAGATTCACAGTCCAAATAATACATCTTTCCTGTTAATGAACGCATACCACATAGCTTTCCTTTCCTGTCTCTAATCCAGCATCTCAATTGACCAAATTTTACAATGTTTCCCCTTGCAGCTGCTGCTTTTATAGAAAACAAATTACAGGTCAGCTTGGGAACGTACAGTACTTCATGAATGACAGACTCTTTGGCTTACTTATTTTGAATAGCATGTTAACCCTAACTTTTCCATTGCCAACAGCATTGACCACATGACCATCGCCCAACCCGACCTTCTCTGGCTTCTTGAATTCACAGTAATCTGACAACAGTTCTTTATCCTGTGTCATATGACTTGATGCTCCAGAGTCCACCAGCCATTTGTCCTTTTGAGAGGAGTCCTCTGAGCCAAGTGACACTACAAACACTCCTGGACTGGCTGAATCCACGTCTGAGTGTTTTTCTTCTGCAGGTTTGGCTCTATGCGTAGGTCTTGATTGTTCTTGTTCTGTCTTTCTTGGACTGCTACGACGAAAGTGACCTTCCTCACCACAATCAAAACACTTGAGCCTACTTGCTTGCTTTGTTCTCTTCTGATGAGCTCCCACTAGCGCTGAGGCCATGCCACGATTGACACCAGACAACGTACTAGATCTACTTGAGTGTCCATTTATCTTCTGTTCCTCATGAATTAGGGCTTGTTGGACAAAATTTAAAATCACATTATCAATGCGAGCCTCTAGAGCTGTCACCAGGGTAGAATAGTTCTGAGGTAGACTTCCCAGCAATGTGACCACCTGGTCCTCCTCTGAAATAGGAGCTCCAATTGCTGCTAACCTATCAGTGATTTCCTTCACGTGTTTCAAGTGTGCTTCCATTAATGATCCTTCTTTCATTTCAGTTTGAAAGTACTGCTTCTTCAGGAAGAGTTTGTTAGCTAGAGTATCTTGCTCAAAATGGTTGCGTTGAGAATCCCAGGCTTCCTTTGGTTGCTCACATGAAGTCACTAAGTACAGCTGTGGAGTACTAATGGCTATAATGATTGTAGAAAATGTTTTCTGTGATCTCCTTCGAAATTCCACCTGTGCCTGAGCGTTTTCATCTTCTGCAAGTACCTCTGTACCATCTATGAATCCCCAGAGTCCTTTTGCCAGCAACAAGTGACGCATCTGGAACTTCCACTTAATCCAGTTTGAACTGTCCAGCTTGTCAATTGACCACTTTTATCCACAATTCCAGCCATTCTTCACAACTGCAGTGAATCCAGAAAGGTTTGGTTTGTTTCATGACAACACAGTTCTTCCGGCACTTTTGGCAGAAATAAGTTTCTCCTTTTGACAGATTTACTTGTCGTCTGGGCTCATAACCTGTTCGCAGGCACGTTTGTAAATCTGTCACTGAGATATCTCAATAGACTCACAGGAAATCAACTATTTTTTAAGAATCAAAAAAGGGTACACAAATCAGATAAGGTCTTACTTAAATACACAACTGAAAAGAGCAGAGCCTCAAGTCATAAGGACAAAGGCCCAAAAAATCATAACAAAAAAAACAATAAACAAAGAGATGGCTAAGGGAAGGACAAGAAGGAAGAGCTAGGATGAGATACATTAATTAAATCTATCAACACATATACAGTAATCAACACATGACACACAACTGCCTAATTACACTCATATACCAACACCTCCTCCCCAACCATCTCTCCACTCCAACCTCTCATCAACTCACCCTCCATCAACTCCTCTCCCATCTCCAACTCCCCATCAACACCAACCTCCTCTTTTTTCAAATTTTCATCAAAGCCTTCCTCCGCCTCTTCCTTCTCTCCCAGCTATTTTCTCCAATGCTCCAGTACCTCCCCGTCTATCAACCACTTTCCACAGTCGTCTTCCTCCATTTACCCTTCATCCCAACCTTCTCTTACCTTAACCTCCTCCACCTTATTATTTAAGCAACCCTGCACCACATCCTCCACCTACCTTTCAGTCCAATCTTCCACTTCCATCGAAACTTCCACTCCTCCCTCTCTCCCCCTCAATCAACTACTACCAGCTCACCAATACTTTCATCCTGCTCTTGTAATCCTTTTGTCCTCTTTACTGGGTCTACCTCTCAGTCAGTTAGCTCAAATAACCAACCAGTCTCTTCAAACTCATTAAAGATTTTCTATTTCAATGCATGCAGCCTCTTTTCTAAATTAGATGATTTGTCTTCTCTATGTTCTATTCACAGCCCCGATTTAGTCTGTATTGTTGAATCCTGGTTATCCTCTGTCATTACTAATCTTGATATTGCACTTAATAACTACTATTTATTTCGCCGTGACCGCAATTGTCATGGTGAAGGTATTGTTATCTACATAAGATCCCATCTAATTGCCTCAGAAATCCCTCTTCCTTCTGAAATAGAACTTCTCCTCCTCTCTGTTAAATTTAAACATTGCTCACTCACAGTTGGCACTTACTATCGACCACCTTCATCGTCTCATGACCTCGATAATCTGTTAGACATTCTTTCATCTTTCAATCCCTCTATTTTTCTTAACTTCATTCTTTTAGGAGATTTCAATGTCAGTTATAATTGTACCTCACCCTTGAAACTTAAAAATAGATGCTATTTCTAACTCTTTCATCCTTCAGCAAATTGTCAATGACCCTACTCACTTTTCCTACTCTGGTATTCCATCAACTATTGATCTTGTTTTTATCCCATCTACTATTGAAATATCTTCATGTGAAGTTCTCCCACCTGTCTCTTATTCAAATCATAATTCCATTCTCTTTGCTATCCCTCTCAAATCACATATAACTACAACCCCAACGACTCCTCATAAGGTTTGGTTGTATAACCAAACTGACTTTGTTTGAGCTAATTCTCTCCTCTGTTCTATTGACAGGTTACAAGTTCTTCCTTCTTCTGATCCTAATGCTTCATGGATTATATTCAAAGAACTTTTTCTTCTCATAATGAATTGTACCATCCCCAGTAAACTCACCTTCCTATCTAACAAATCTTCTATCCCTTGGATCAACCACTCCTATCTTAAACGTGTCAAAACAAGAAACTCTCTTTTCATCTCTGCTAAAAAAGGTGGCTCTCCAAGGCTGTGGGCTAAATATAAATCTTATCGCAATGAAACCCTTGCTTATCTTAGGCAGCTGAAATCTGAATTTTTTCAATCCTTATCTACTTCTTCATCTCCTCTGTCTTTCTGGTCTGCTGTTAAATGTGTTTGTTCTAAATCTATTTCTATCCTCTCCCTAATTCAAGGTAGTTCTGTTGTTACCTCACCATCTGATAAAGCTAATGTTTTAAATCAATATTTTTCTTCCTGTTTCAACAACCTAACTACCCCTCTTTCCCCCTCAACTCATCCTCCTGACAATACTTTTTATCCAGATTATTTATGTAATCCAGAAGATATTTGTAACCTTATCTCCTGCATCCCTATTGACACTGCTCCTGGTCCTGATGGTATCTCTTCCATCATGCTCCACAACACTGCCTCTAGCATTTCACTTCCACTCATTTCAATTCCTCTATTTCTTCTGGTACCTTCCCTACAGACTGGAAGAACTCCTTTGTTGTGTCCATTCCTAAATCTAAGTCTCCTTCTTTATCCCCTTCTGATTATCATCCAATTTCTCTTCTTTCCCTTGTGAGTAAAATTCATGAACGTCACATATTTCATTACTTATACGACTTCTGTTCCAATCATAATCTACTCTCCAACAATCAATTTGATTTCCGCCTCGGCTTCTCCACTGAAACTGCACTTCTGTCCAATGTGAACTCTTGGTTTCCTCTCTGGATTCCAACAAAGCTGTTTGTGCTGTCTTCTTTGATCTAAAAAAAGCTTTTGGCTCTGTGCCTCATAGGCCATTACTAGACTCCTTATCCTCTCTTAATATTCCTACTATTCTTGTCTCATGGTTTCACAGTTATCTTCAAGGTTGTACTCAACAAGTTGTAATTGAAGGTTCCCACTCTTCCAAATCTCATGTTATCTCTGGAGTACCTCAAGGCTCAATTCTCGGTCCACTCTTATTTATTATATATATCAATGAACTTGCTGATTTACCCCTTCTCAATTCAGCAAAACTCACTCTCTATGCTGATGATATCCTTCTTTCTCAGGAAATATCTGCCCCCTATTCCATGTACTATGTTCAATCTATTATCGACCTCATCTCTACTTGGATTTCCTCTCATCACCTTACCATCAATTCCCTAAAACTAAGTACATGATTATTTCTAGGAAGTCGCCAACATTCTCAGGCTTTCTTCCACCTCTTTGTTTAAACAACTCTCAACTGGACCTTGTTACTTCTTTTAAATATCTCGGTATCATCATCTCCTCCAACCTCTCATGGTCTCTGCATATCCAGTCCATTTGTTCTAAAGCTAGACAAATCATTTGTGTTATCTATTGCTCTTTCTATCAGCGTGCATCTCCTCAAACTCTTTTTACTCTGTATCGTTCCCTTGTTCTTCCCCATTTCACCTACTGCTCCTCTGTCTGGGATCACCCCAAAAAATTGTTCTACTCTACACTCCTTGAAAAAACTCAACTTTTTGCCCTAAGGATGTGTTCTCACAACTGGTCTAGTGATTTTCATTCCCTTCTCTCTTCTCATAACATTTCTCCCCTTTCAACTCGTCATTCCATCTCCAAATTATGTCTAGTCTATAAAATTTCTAATAAACTTATATATTTTCCTTCTGATTGCTTTGTTCCTAAACCTCTTCCTACACATCATTCTCGTCACTATGACGGCCTCGTGCACTCTGTTCCTTTTTCACGCACTTCAGCCTCCAATAACTCATTTGTTCCTTCTGCCCTTTCACTCTGGAATCCACTTTTCTACCACATAAAATTTCACTTACTAAATTTAAACACAATGTAAAATAATTGTTTACTAAAATTTTAAGTATATATATCTACAGTCTTTCTCTCTCTCTCTCTCTCTCTCTATATATATATATATGTATATAATATTTACTTATTTATTTATAATAGTGTCTGATTGTTGTTTGTTTGTTTTTGCCCTTCAGACTAGCACTATATTATTGGGCATCAGTTGTACAAGAAAAAAATATAATCTCATGATTATTTAGAATGTAAATTTAAAGTAAACAGGAGGTCATTTACATAGCATGTTGTCAAAATCCATAAAATTAGTTGTTACATTTTAGAAAAAATTGTGTTGTTTAACTATTAAGTAATTTTGTAATAGAATTGATACTTGATGTAGCCAATTATACAAGCTATGAATTCACAGTAAAAATGAATAGATTAATAAATAAAAGATGATTGGTTATAGGAATTGTACAATAATAGCAATTTTAATAATCAGTGCACCTCCACTGATAACGAATTGAACAGTTTATATATTACCTACTTTCACATATTCTTATATATCAGTATATAGGTATTATATACAATTAGTATATTATAAAGACATTGTAGCTCTTGTTTATAACAGCTATATATAGTACAGTTAAAATTGTTGCTGGTATTGTTAAAGAATTAGCAATGTTAACCTTTAAAAATTAATGTTGTATAGTTAACACTGTTCACACTTCAAAATTTTTATTAGTATATGCATAAAAAAACAAACGGTACTGCCTAGTATAATAATCACTAATTTACTAATTTTATGATTTTCCTCTAACTATATAATATTATGTATAATGTATATCAACTGGACTATGTTGTCATAATTTTTACTGGCCCTTAAATCAACATTGTATTTGAGATAGATATCTTGAATCTGTATTTTATATGTATATTATGTGTAACATTAGATACATCAGTCCTTTGATCTTATATAAGATTCATTTGACAATAGTTATTAATACTAAACACTAAATTGATTATTAAGTAATTAATTCTACTTGAGGTCATTAGGTACATTTCTGCATACTTAAATATTCATAATTAACGTATAAACGTCAGCCAAATATATATATATATGTGAAACAACATTGTAATATAGTTATTCTATTATAGACCAATATTTAAAAAAGAATCTTAATTACTAAGACACAGAACAGCTCTACTTACATACAATCTTAACTACAGTCACATGTTAACTAATCACCTGTGTGATATTTTGAGTGAATACTAATGTTAAGCACCTGCAACTAAATTTAAACCAACCATTGTTTTATTTTTTAGAATATTCTTATACAGTGTTTACATTAGCATATTAACCTGGGTTAAATTTTAGCCCCTTCAATTACAACTGTTAACACATAAGTACATATCACACACCACAAGTTTTCATTATTATATTTATTAATAATTATAATATTAATTAATTTTATTTTATAATATTAATTAATGTGGGGTGTCCCTTATGGCTTAGCCTAGGGTAAACTGTTTACACTGTAAAATAAACCCGGGCTAATTTTTCGCCTAGTATTTGACATAGAAAAATATATGAGTTAAAGTTAACTTGGGATAAACACTTAATCCTGGTTAAATTTGTGTTTACACTGCTAACTTAACTCAGAAACTAACCCAGGCTGTTTTAACCTGGGTTAATTAGTCTAGTGTAAACACAGTATTAGTTTATACTTCATCTGTTTGTTTTGTTTATAGGACAATATTGGTTGTCATTATTATCAAACTAAACATGGTTGGTACAGGTGTCCCATTGGTACAAGTGTCAAAATTTATAATATTTTAGAAATTACATTTTCTAAACAAAATAGGTAAGATTACAATATATAGGTCTAGGCTATAGCTCTGGTATATAACAATCAACAATAAATGTCACCGACAAACTAAATATTTAATTCATCCTCTGAATTACCAGAGAGTCTAGCCAAGGTCGCTTCAATCTGGAATTAAATAACAATGTTAGAAATTTTCTAGACATAGTAGGGCTCACTTTCAATATTGATGACTTCAATTGAATTATTTCATCACATTTTTGTAAGTATGTTTCCTGTGTACATAATACTATCTGTCCACCTGATGTTTCTTCAGCTTTCTTGGTTCTTACCATTTCTATGAACTAAAAGAGAAATTATGTAATATTTTATGTGACTATTTATGTCATTATACCTTTGGCAAGTTAAAACCAACTAGTAAAACTGTAGCAGTCAAAGCTACAGGGCATGTAGTGAATAAAATGTAATATTCAAGACTTATTGATGAGGTAGCAAAAACAATTATAATGAATGAAAATATAAGAATAAGAAATGTTTGTATAGCAATTATGTAACTAGATTGTTCTCCCTCTCTCTTGAAGTAAGAAATGATTTTACGGTTGTTCAGTGCCAGTACTAGTATTGCAATGAACAATAATACTATATATGTATCTATTGCAAGAAGCCATAATATCTTGAATTTACAATAATATTCAATTTTCTTTGAGTCTTGAACATTCTACAAGCAACAAGTAAGACAAACATTTTAGTATTAAAACTCACTGAATCTGGACAACCATAAAATGGTCTAAAAATCAACTTTATAATAATAACTATGATCACAGGAGATGTAATAATGATTATTGCTAACAGCAACATCTGGTCTGAGAGATATCTCTATTGAAAACAAAAGAAATGTCATAATTATTATTAATATCATATGACTTTACAATTTCATCAGTTCTATTCTTACCCTGTTTTTATTTCTGGAATTATGAAAAATGCGATATAATCGCCAATTTTTTACCAACAACGTAGAAAAAAACAAGGCAAGAGATACATACCATATGGTATAAGCTACCTGCAAACAAAGACAATTTATATTTGCAATCAATAGAACATTTAGTGTGTAATCCTTACATCACAGAGAGGACCCATGATCTTTATATAATTTCCTTTTGACTCCTAAATAATAAAGTACCACAATAAGCAAGCCATTTACAAACATCCCACAACATGACAAATTAAGAATAAGATTTAATTTTGGAGAGGTAGCTTTGATGTGCCTGCAGATATAAATAAATCTAATATCTTATAGCTTCATAAGTTAACTAACTTATTCTCTCTCCATATAAATATAATAATTAACAGAACAAAACTAACAATAATACCAACAATACACCATATAGCCAATATGACCACTATCACCACAAAACCAGTTGTTACAAATGAACAAGTGTAAGGGCTACCATCAGTAGGTAAATATCCACCTATATAATAGAATATATAATATACACTAAACATACTATTAGCCATGGCTGCATGCAGTAATTTAGAAAAAGATAGGTTTATGATTGAAATTAAAACAAACAAACAAACATATTTAAGCTGAAAAATAATAAAGACATTGTAAAGCTATTCGTGTAAATATAATATTGTATAAATTGTTAGTTTGTGTATACCTAACATAAAGGCAGAGTATTAATGATATAAATAATTTAACAAATAATAAAGGAACATGCCAAATTGTATAAGTAAATAAAAAATCATTAATTGTAGTGATGGTAGTCTCAACAGGCCTAAAGTATTAATGACAGTACGGACGTCCAACTTAATAGGTAAATTAACAAGGGCATGATGCTTAATTGTTGAAATATAGCTGTAACAGAATATTGATGCAAACTATTACTACATTTAATGACTTTTCAAGTTTTCATTTGGTTAGCTTGTTTACATGTAATCAAGACATAAATAGCTAATTCAATTGATGGAATGGTTGTTCAAGTAGGAACAGGAGTTTAAAACATGTCTTGTGGTAGAATAGAATAATGATCTCCTATATATTCATAATATCTGTCTTATTTCATTTTATTACCATATGAAAATATAATAACAACTAATAAAATTAATTTTAAAATGAACAAAAAATTAGAGACTACATGCAAAGTCTGTGAGATCACTATTTTTTATTTGTTGAAACACTCAATCTAAAAATTGATACCTTATCATAACTTTATTTATATAACTTCTAAACCCTTATACATTTAGATTTGTCCAAGAGACTAACATAACAAGAACATTCTAATAAAGAGTGGCAACATATCATCAAACAAACAATATTATTAGATTCATTGGTAATTGTTAACAAGTCCATGGAAATACTACAACCAATGTAAACCATCCATTTTTCAAATGTTGCAAAAGGGCTTTCTCTCCTGTGGTAAATTCTACATAGTTACATAGAAATTGCTACATAGTGACATAGGAAGTATATACATACATAGGAAGTATTCCATATTTTATAAGAATTATTGCATAGTTACATAGCAAGTATATACATACATAGGAACTGCTACATATAATATAAGTACTGCATAGTTAACATAGGAATTATACTGCACGGTTACATACATAGGAAGTATATAGCATGATTACATAGATATGAATTATACCATATAGTATATAGGAAGTGTGCTGCATAGTGACATAGGAAGTATATACATACATGTTAACTACTGCATAATATATAAGAAGTACTGCATAGTTATATTTTGCATTGTGCTATGAGTAGCCTATAAATTTCATGATTACAAATCACCTTTCCATAAAACATTACAGCATTGATTGCTGTTTCTACAAATATTGTAGACTATTCCAGACTCTTGTAATAATTGGAAACTTTCCAAAATATATTCTTTCTTTCCTTTAACAAAATAACTTTACAATGCTACAATGAACAATTTACCAGTCAATTGTGTTATTAAGGCTTGACTAAAATTAACTCTGCTATAAACATCAAGAAATGTTTTCAAACCCTATAATGTAAAGAGAGTAAATTACTGTCAAATAAAACTAAATGATAAAAGTCAGATTACAAGATTCCAATACTTACTGATAGTCCATTATAAGGACTAACTGAATTCTCTAGACTATCTTGAAGAATTTGACCAAGACGTGGATGATACTGTGGATTATCAATAACTGAGAAGATGTCATCATTCAAAAATTCATTCTCAATTTTAGTAAGACTAGCATTCCATGTCAGAGCTAAAGCAGTAGTAGCATCATATGCATTTAATAACTTAGAATGAATAATAAGAGATAAATACTCCTCCATTGTCATATTAGGTGAGATATTTACTACCACATTATAGAATATTTCACTCAAAACATCATCTACCTCCTGTAGATATTAAATGTCAATAAAGTAAATGAACAGATAGTGAACTAACAGTTTTCATATTAATGTTAAAAGGAAAGGTATCCACAAATAGTGTAGAGTTAATAGCTTCCAATATCTGTTCATTAGTACAGTTTGAGGTAGTGTCATTCCCTTCCAAGTACCACCATTTAGTGTTATATATACCAGGTAGTATCCAAACATGATCAGCAGTGGTCAGCTTGAGATGAAATGCCTACAATAAAACAAAATGCGGTCATTTTTAATTTTATGATCACTCATGCAACTATTTAGATTTTACTACTTACAACACAAAATGTAGCTCTAGCATGTGACTCTGCTAGAATAGGTACAAATATTTGGACATCATTGTGCTTAAAAATTGTAGAAATTGAAAGATATTATTGTATATTATAATAAATCACATACTATTGCATTATTCAGTACTTTCTCAGGTGATGTTTTAAAAGAGCCTAGATCAAACACTGTTATGTTATTAGTTTGTAAGAAAGTTGATAAAAACTCAGCAACCTATACAATGTTACAAAAGATTACTTGATGATCACATCACTGTATATTAATGAGAATTAACTGAGAATGTATAATTTATGTATAAAATCTCCATTGAACACTTTAGCAATAATTAATGCATTATGTAGTACTTACTGATACATGGTATTCATCCTCTACTGAAAATATGCCCACTCTTCTCCAACTAAAATGTTCTAACAAGTCTTGTCTCACTTTATTTATAAAGTGATCATCAGGTACTGTAGTATAGAAATAAGGATATCTACTAGTGTCTTCAAGTGATGGATCAGTCACTGAATATGATATCTACACATGTAAATAAGATATTTAATTTTAAGATAATAATTGTAGACATGTATTTGTAAATATAATCTCATGATTATTTAGAATCTTTATTTAAATAAACTGTAGATTATTTATACAGCATATTAAAATTAATTATTACATTCTATAAAAAATTGTGTTGTTTTAATTATTAATTTATTTTATTATAGAATTGACAGTTCAAGTAGCCAATTTTGCAAACTATGAAGGTAAACTAAGATGGTGATCATGTGTACTACAGAATATATATAACAAGACATCTTTCATATACATGTCCAGTTACATCAATCAACAAAACTCAATTGTTGAACCACATGAAGTGTATAAACATGACCTTATAAGATAATTATAATAAGTTAGTGTTATATACCTGTAAAATGTTTAGTTTTCTACACACATAACTAATACTTTTAGCAACACTAGTATAATATGGTCCAATAAGTCCATGAAGAGGAAGTTTAGCGTAGAGTGTCATTAGTATTATTTTATATGGTTCAACTAGATCCTATAGAGATAAATACACAAGTAGTCAAAAGATATACAACAAGTCAATGTATTACATATACAGATTGAAGTTGCTTATTAAAAATACTCTTGTTCTTCCAATCAATCTTCACTTTTCCCAAAAGTAGTTGATATGTTCATTTCAGTAGTAAGTAGGACATGTTTATAAAAACACACAATAATATTTCAGATGTTGAATTGTACTATTAGTTTGTTTACGCTTATGATACATAAACAGATGTTGTATATCTATTATCAATTTCTCTTTATAGCTTTCAATGTTTATATTATATATTCAACAACAAAAGTATATATCATTACAACTCATATATTACTATACATTTATATACTGTATATACAATCTAATCCAGACTTCATACTTGTATAAGTTAGACAGTACTATTGCATTACTAAACATTGTAATATTATTAATCATTTGTGATCTGATTTGCAATAAGTTACCATTTCTGTCAAAACATTTGTGACCAGATTTATAAAAAAAGGACCTCTATTAAAGTACTTTAAAAACTGGGGTTTTTACATAATGTTATATCATAAACTATATGTATATAAAAATTGTTTTTTAGGTGTTTTAACAGTGGTCACTTTATAGAAATTTGGTCACAAATGTTTTGTCAGAAATGGTCTCTCGTAGTAAATCAGATCACATATCTATGTATATTTTTTGCTTAGACGACTTTGAGCTTTATCTTTGTTGATTATAATTCGGTATTCAACAAAACCTCAGACAAACAAAATAGGCAGTACATAATTACTTCATCTGCAGACTACTTGTCTGGCCATGATTAATAATCAATTTACTTGACCTGTTTATATTGTACATGTATTAATACATTTACTTTGTTAAAACTAATGATGTAATCTAACCTGTACAGGATCACTTAAGAATACAGGCAATAGCTCCAGTTTAAAACAGCTCAGTATGTTAGGATCCTGATTGATCTTGTCTATAGCTAACTCCACTGCACTCAGTGATAGCATATCACACTCATTGAGATCTCTGTTTGAGTCTGGAGAACAAGGAAAGAACCCAAGGAAGTAAAGAGAATGTTTGACATCTTCTGAAGTACAGTTATACAGAACACGTTGAAATATATAAGCCTTAAATTGTACTAACAGTATACACAAAGCAAAAAACGTCTTCATCTTAATCCGTGCTTAATTGACTTAAAGGGAGGAGCTTTTAAACATTGGTATTAAATTGAAATTTTATTTTATATCGATATCGCCCCGTCTTGAGTTGTTTGATGTTGTCAAATCATACTGAATAACAACAGGGTCTTATAACGATTGTCCTGTAGCAATGTCGTCTATTGCGAATGACAAATCATCCAATAGTCTATTGCCAATTACTGCAAAATCATACAGTAGCAATGTGTCCTTATGCATTGCCTAATATCGTCCTATAGAGTCCAGGTTATAGTAAAGTGTCTATTCGCAAATCGTCCAGAAACAACATAATATATGTGATCTGATTTGTAATAAAGGATAACTTCTGTCAAACATTTTGCAACCTGATTATGAAAAAGATTATATTAAAACACCTGAAAACACAGAAACATTGTACACTGTCTTGCTTAGCATCCTGTATAACAATGATATCAAATGTATATATATTGCAATTAGCACTATCATCAATAAGACTTTTTTCAGTGACATCATGAAATTCGCCATTAGCCATTGTGAGTTGATTGAAGGGAGAAAAACTGTTGGCGGAATATGAAACATAATATGAAATTTATTTACTATTATTACGGAAGGGCTGGACTTGTCATATCTTAAGTTCTGAGCTAATACTTTTATTAACTCCAAAGTACAAAAGTATTTTTGTACAAAACAACCAAAAATATTCATATAAAAATAAAGTAATTCATATAAATTAAAGATAAAGAAATAATGTAAAATGTAAAACAAACGTTACTATTGTTAACAGGATTGAAAATGAAATGATTTTTGAGATAGTAGTAATGTGAAGCTTTGTATAGCTTCAGAATCTGTATAGTATAATAGAAAATATTATTGTATATCATATACAAAACACCACATCCTCTTGTATATGAATTTATTTGAAGTATCCAATAGCTAATTAGTTATTCATAGTCACTTTATTGAAATTAACTTGAACCAGTTGGCTTTGTATCATGTTAACACATAAAGGAATAGTAACTATTGCTAATACATAATATATACCAATACATATATACTTTATACAATTATAATTGTGCTGCACTAAATTTACATAATAAACATTAATAACAACAATATTATGTAAATTCTTAATACATTAAAATGACATAATCGATGTTCAAAATATTAAACATAGTGAGTGATTTACTCAGTAGTTAGTACCAGTAGAATCTAGTAATGAAACTATATTTTTAGTATCTGTATTATCAGATAGTATAGCCAAAGTTGTCTCAATCTATAAAATTAATAAAATATAATGAGAAAATTACTTATTTAAGTTCTTATCTTAAATCTGTGTGTAATAAAAACCTCACTTTCAATATTGATGACTTCAATTGGATTATTTCATCACATTTTTGTAAGTATGTTTCCTGTGTACATAATACTATCTGTCCACCTGATGTTGTTTCTTCAGCTTTCTTATCTTTTACCATTTCTATAAACTAAAAGAGAAATTATGTAATATTTTATGTGACTATTTATGTCATTATACCTTTGGCAAGTTAAAACCAACTAGTAAAACTGTAGCAGTCAAAGCTACAGGGCATGTAGTGAATAAAATGTAATATTCGAGACTTATTGATGAGGTAGCAAAAACATTTATAAATAATGAAAACATAAGAATAAGAAATGTTTGTATAGCAATTATGTAACTAGATTGTTCTCCCTCTCTCTTGAAGTAAGAAATGATTTTACGGTTGTTCAGTGCCAATGCTAGTATTGCAGTGAACAATAATACTATATATGTATTTGTAAATATAATCTTATTATTATTTAGACTGTTAATTTAAAGTAAACAGGAGGTCATTGAAGCACCATGTTAGCAAAATTAATAAAATTAGTTTTTAAATCACAATAACAGTAAACTGTGAATGTATAAACATGGTCTTATAATTGTAATAAGTTAGTGTTATATACCTGTAAAATGTTTAGTTTCCTACACACATAACTAACACTTTTAGCAACACTAGTATAATATGGTCCAATAAGTCCATGAACAGGATGTTTAGTGTACAGTTTCTTTAGTATTATTTGATATGGTTCAACTAGATCCTATAAAGATAAATACACAAGTTGTCAATAAATATATAATAAGTCAATGTATTATGTATACAGACTGAAGTTGTTTATTAAATTCCCTTTTTCCAAAAGATATGTTCATTTCATTAGTAAGTAGCACTTGTTTATAAAACACACAATTGTTGAATTATATTATTAGTTAGTTTACTTTTATGATACATGAACATATTGTATATCTATTATCAGTTTCTCTTTAAAGCTTTCAATGTTTATGTTATATATTCAACAACAAAAGTATGTATCATTACAACTCATATATTACTATACATTTATATTGCATACAATTTATATCTAGACATCATACTTGTATAAGCTAGACAACACTACTATATTACTAAACTTTGCAATATTAATAATCAATGTGATCTGATTAGCAATAAGGTATCACTTCTGTCAAAACATTTGTGACCTAATAATGTAATCTAGCCTGTACAGGATCACTTAAGAATACAGGCAATAGCTCCAGTTTAAAACAGCTCAGTATGTTAGGATCCTGGTTGATCTTGTCTATAGCTAACTCCACTGCACTCATAGTTAACATATCACACTCATTGAGATCTCTGTTTGAGTCTGGAGAACAAGGAAAAAACCCAAGGAAGTAAAGAGAATGTTTAATATCTTCTGAAGTACAGTCACGTTGAAATATGCAGGCCTTAAATTGTAGTAACAGTACACACAAAGCAAAAAACGTCTTCGTCTTAATCCGTGCTTAAGTAACTTACAGGGAGGAGTTTTTAAACAATGGCACTAAATTGAAATTTTATTTTGTATCGATATCATCCTGTTCTGAGCTGGTTGATGTTGCCAAATCGTACTGTAACAATGTGATATTATAACGATTATCCTGTAGCGATGTCGTCTATTGCAAATGGCAAATAGTCCAATAGTCTATTGCTATTCAATGTAAAATCGTTCTGTAGCAATTGGCCATATATATGGATTGCTAAATCGTCCTGTAGTGTCCAGGCTGTATAGTAATGTGGTCTCTTCCCAAATCGTCCTGAAAGAACATAATATATGTGACCTAATATGTATTTGTAAATATAATCTCATGATTATTTGGAATGTAAATTTAAAGTAAACAGGAGGTCATTTACATAGCATGTTAGCAAAATCCATAAAATTAGTTGTTACATTGTAGAAAAAATTGTGTTGTTGAATTATTAAGTAATTTTGTAATAGAATTGATACTTGATGTAGCCAATTATACAAGCTATGAATTCACAGTAAAAATTAATATGTTATTTTAACACCAATTTGTACTTTACACAGGTCGATTACTATGGAATCTAGAATTCATATGAATTACTCACTGTATAATTTGTTTGCATATAAAGTACAACATACCAACAGTGAGTAATTCACAAGAATTCTATATTCCATAGTAATCCATTCATGTCAGGTACAATTAGTTGTTAAAATGACATATTAATATTTAATGAAGACAAACTAAAATGCTGACCATGGGTTTGTCAATCACTACAGAATTTATATAAGACATCTTTCATGTCCATTTGCATCGATCAACAGATTGAAAGTCACTTGTTGAGCCACAGGAATCATTTTTTATTAAACCATCCATATCTATCAATCATCTTGTGGATAGATGGAATGGAGAAATATAGATGAATAGATAATTGAATTGATGGATTGGTGGAAAAATGAATGAATGGATAGATAGATTAATAAATAAAAGATGATTAGTGATAGGAATGGTACAATAATGGCAATTTTAATAATCAGTGCACCTCCACTGATAACGAATTGAACAGTTTATATATCACCTACTCTCACATATTCTTATATATCAGTATATAGGTATTATATACAATTAGTATACTATAAAGACATTGTAGCTCTTGTTTATAATACCTATATATAGTACAGTTGAAATTGTTGCTGGCATTGTTAAAGATATAGCAATGTTAACCTTTAAAAATTAATGTTGTATAGTTAACACTGTTCACATTTCAAAATTTTTATTAGTATATGCATAAAAAAACAAACGGTACTGCCTAGTATAATAATCACTAATTTACTAATTTTATGATTTTCCTCTAACTACATAATATTATATATAATGTATATCAACTGCACTAAGTTATATTTCCCAGTATATTATGACACTACTATACTAATAGATGGTAACTTGATGTATTGGTACATTGATCAATTCATCACAAATTGCTTAATTAATGAACTATGTTGTCATAACTTTTACTGGTCCTTAAATTAACATTGTATTTGAGATAGATATTTTGATTCTGTATTATATATTATGTGTAACATTAGTCCTTTGATCTTATATAAGATTCATTTGACAATAGTTATTAATACTAAACACTAAATAGATAATTAAGTAATTAACTTTACTTGAGGTCATTAGGTACATTTTCTGCATACTTACACTATACATAATTATTACATATAAACGTCAGCCAAATATATATATGTGAAACAACATTGTAACATAGTTATTCTATAATAGACCAATATTTAAAAAAGAATCTTAATTACTAAGACACAGAACAGCTATACTTACATACAATCTTAGCTACAGTCACATGTTAACTAATCACCTGTGTGATATTTTTAGCAAATACGTATGTTAAGCACCTGCAACTGAATTTTAACCAACTACTGTTTTATTCTTTAGAATGTCCTTATACAGTGTTTAGCCCCTTCAATTACGACTGTTTATATATAAGTAGTCTAAGTACATATCACAATCCACAATTTTTTATTATTATATTTATTAGTAATTATAATATTAATTAATTTTATTATTATAATATTAATTAATGTAGGGTGTCCCTTGTGGCTTAGCCTGGGGTAAACTGTTTACACTGTAAAATAAACCCGGGCAACCTTTTAGCCTAGTATTTGACATAGAAAAATATATGAGTTAAAGTTAACTCATATTTTTAAATTTTAGCCCAGGCTAAAAAAGTCAGTGTAAATGACACGTCAGAAACTAACCCAGGCTAGTATTAACCTGGGTTAATTGGTCTAGTGTAAACACAGTATTAGTTTATACTTCATCTGTTTGTTTTGTTTATAGGACAATATCGGTTGTCATTATTATCAAATTAAGCATAAGTTGGTACAGGTGTCCCATTGGCACAAGTGTCAAAATTTATAATATTTTAGAAATTACATTTTCTAAACAAAATAGGTAAGACTACAATATATAGGTCTAGGCTATAGCTCTGGTATATAACAATCAATAATAAATGTCACTGACAAACTGAACATTTAATTCATCCTCTGAATTACCAGAGAGTCTAGCCAAGGTCGCTTCAATCTGGAAATTAAAAACAATGTTAGAAATTTGCTAAAAATAATTAGGACTCACTTTCAATATTGATGACTTCAATTGAATTATTTCATCGCATTTTTGTAAGTATGTTTCCTGTGTACATAATGCTATCTGTCCACCTGATGTTGTTTCTTCAGCTTTCTTGTCTCTTACCATTTCTATAAACTAAAAGAGAAATTATGTAATATTTTATGTGACTATTTATGTCATTATACCTTTGGCAAGTTAAAACCAACTAGTAAAACTGTAGCAGTCAAAGCTACAGGGCATGCAATGAATAAAATGTAATATTCAAGACTTATTGATGAGGTAGCAAAAACAATTATAAATAATAAAAACATAAGAATAAGAAATGTTTGTATAGCAATTATGTAACTAGATTGTTCTCCCTCCCTCTTGAAGTAAGAAATGATTTTACGGTTGTTCAGTGCCAATACTAGTATTGCAATGAACAATAATACTATATATGTATCAATTAGAATAAACCATAATATCTTGAATTTACAATAATATTCAATTTTCTTTGATTCTTGGACATTCTATAAATAAAAAGTAAGACAAATATTTTAGTATTAAACTCACTGCATCTGGACAACCATCTTCAGTATTAAAAGATAGGACATAAAATGGTCTAAAAATTAACTTTATTATAATAACTATGATCACAGGAGATGTAATAATGACTATTGCTAACAACAACATCTGGTCTGAGAGATATCTCTATTGAAAACAAAAGAAATGTAATAATTGTTATTAATATCATATGACTTTACAAAAAATAACAATGAGCAATTTAATCAGTTCTATTCTTACCCTGTTTTTATTTCTGGAGTTATGAAAAATGCGATATAATCGCCAATTTTTTACCAACATTGTAGAAAAAAACAATGCAAGAGATACATACCATATGGTATAAGCTACCTGCATGGAATACAAACAATTTGTAAACAATAGAACAATATTTAGTGTGTAATCCTTACATCACAGAGAGGACCCATGGTCTTTATATAATTTCCTTTGACTCCTAAATAATAAAGTACTACAATAAGCAAGCCACTTATAAACATCCCACAACATGACAAATTAAGAATAAGATTTAATTTTGGAGAGGTAGCTTTGATGTGCCTGCAGATATAAATGAATATAATATCTTATAGCTTCATAAGTTAAATAACTTATTCTCTCTCCATATAAATATAATAATTAACAGAACAAGACTAGCAATAATACCAACAATACACCATATAGTCAATATGACCACTGTCACCACAAAACCAGTTGTTACAAATGAACAAGTGTAAGGGCTACCATCAGTAGGTAAGTATCCACCTATATAATAGAATATATAATATGCACTATACATACTATTAGCCATGGCTGCATGCAGTAATTTAGAAAAAGATAGGTTTATGATTGAAAGTAAAACAAACAAACAAACATATTTAAGCTGAAAAATAATAAAGATATTGTAAAGCTATTCGTGTAAATATAATATTGTATAAATTGTTAGTTTGTGTATATCTAACATAAAGGCAGGGTATTAATGACATAAACAATTTAACAAATAATAAAGGAACATGCCAAATTGTATAAGTAAATAAAAAATTTATTAATTGTAGTGATGGTAGTCTCAACAGGCCTAAAGTATTAATGACAGTATAGACGTCCAACTTAATAGGTAAATTAACAAGGGCATGATGCTTAATTGTTGAAATATAGCTGTAGCAGAATGTTGAAGTAAACTATTACTACATTTAATGACTTTTCAAAGTTTTCATTTGCTTAGCTTGTTTACATGTAATCAAGACAGAAATAGCTAATTCAATTGATGGAATGGTTGTTCAAGTAGGAACAGGAGTTTAAACCATGTCTTGTGGTAGAATAGAATAATGATCTCCTATATTTTCATGATATCTGTTTTATTTCATTTTATTACCATATGAAAATATAATAACAACTAATAAAATTAATTTAAAATGAACCAAAAATTAGAGACTACATGCAAAGTCTGTGAGATCACTATTTTTTATTTGTTGAAACACTCAATCTAAAAATTGATACCTTATCATAACTTTATTTATATAACTTCTAAACCCTTATACATTTAGATTTGTCCAAGAGACTAATATAACAAGAACATTCTAATAAAGAGTGGCAACATATCATCAAAGAAACAATATTATTAGATTCACTGGTAATTGTTAACAAGTCCATGGAAATACTACAACCAATGTAAACCATCCATTTTCCAAATGTTGCAAAAGGGCTTTCTCTCCTGTGGTAAATTCTACATAGTTACATAGAAATTGCTACATAGTGACATAGGAAGTATATACATACATAGGAAGTACTGCATATTTTATAAGAATTATTGCATAGTTACATAGCAAGTATATACATACATAGGAACTGCTACATATAATATAAGAAGAACTGCATAGTTAACATAGGAATTATACTGCATGGTTACATACATAGGAAGTATATAGCATGGTTACATAGATATGAATTATACCATATAGTATATAGGAAGTGCTGCATAGTGACATAGGAAGTATATACATACATGTTAACTACTGCATAATATATAGGAAGTACTGCATAGTTATATTTTGCATTGTGCTATGAGTAGCCTATAAATTTCATGATCACAACAAACCTTTCCATAAAACATTACAGCAGTCACTACTGTTTCTACAAATATTGTAGACTATTCCAGACTCTTGCAATAATTGGAAACTTTTCAAAATACATTCTTTCTTTCCTTTAACAAAATAACTTTAAAATGCTAAAATGAACAATTTACCAGTCAATTGTGTTATTAAGCCTTGACTAAAATTAACTCTGCTATCAGAATGAAGAAATGTTTTCAAACCCTATAATGTAAAGAGAGTAAATTATTGTCAAATAAAACTAAATGATAAAAGTCAGACTACAAGACTCCAATACTTACAGCAAGTCCATTATAAGGACTAACTGAGGTTTCTAGACTATCTTGAAGAATTTGACCAAGACGTGGATGATACTGTGGATTATCAATAACTGAGAAGATGTCATCATTCAAAAATTCATTCTCAATTTTAGTAAGACTAGCATTCCATGTCAGAGCTAAAGCAGTAGTAGCATCATATGCATTTAATAACTTAGAATGAATAATAAGAGATAAATACTCCTCCATTGTCATATTAGCTGAGATATTTACTACCACATTATAGAATATTTCACTCAGAACATCATCTACCTCCTGTAGATATTAAATGTCAATAAAGTAAATGAACAGATAGTGAACTAACAGTTTTCATATTAATGTTAAAAGGAAAGGTATCCACAAATAGTGTAGAGTTAATAGCTTCTAATATCTGTTCATTAGTACAGTTTGAGGTAGTGTCATTCCCTTCCAAGTACCACCATTTAGTGTTATATATACCAGGTAGTATCCAAACATGATCAGCAGTAGTCAGCTTGAGATGAAATGCCTACAATAAAACAAAACACGGTCATTTCTTAATTTTATGATCACTCATGCAACTATTTAGATTTTACTACTTACAAGACAAAATGTAGCTCTAGCATGTGACTCTGCTAGAATAGGTACAAACACTCGGACATCATTGTGCTTAAAAATTATAGAAATTGAAAGATGTTATTGTTACATTATAATAAATCACATACTATTGCATTATTCAGTACTTTTTCAGGTGATGTTTTAAAAGAGCCTAGATCAAACACTGTTATGTTATTACTTTGTAAGAAATTTGATAAAAACTCAGCAACCTATACAATGTTACAAAATATTAATTGATGACCACATCATTATATATTACTGAGAATTAACTGAGAATGTATAATTTATGCATAAAATCTCCATTGAACACTTTAACAATAATTAATGCAATATGTAGTACTTACTGATACATGGTATTCATCCTCTACTGAAAATATGCCCACTCTTCTCCAACTAAAATGTTCTAACAAGTCTTGTCTCACTTTATTTATAAAGTGATCATCAGGTACTGTAGTATAGAAATAAGGATATCTACTAGTGTCTTCAAGTGATGGATCAGTCACTGAATATGATATCTACATTTGTAAATAAGATTTTAATTTAAAGTAAATAATTGTAGACATATATTTGTAAATATAACCTCAAACCTCATGATTATTTAGAATCTTTATTTAAATAAACTGTAGGTTATTTATGCAGCATATTAAAATTAATTATTGCATTCTATAAAAAATTGTGTTGTTTTAATTATTAATTTATTTTATTATAGAATTGACAGTTCAAGTAGCCAATTGTGCAAACTATGAAGATAAACTAAGATGGTGATCATGTATACTACAGAATATATATAACAAGACATCTTTCATATACATGTCCAGTTACATCAATCAACAAAACTCAATTGTTGAACCACATGAAGTGTATAAACATGACCTTATAAGATAATTATAATAAGTTAGTGTTATATACCTGTAAAATGTTTAGTTTTCTACACACATAACTAACACTTTTAGCAACACTAGTATAATATGGTCCAATAAGTCCATGAAGAGGAAGTTTAGCATAGAGTGTCATTAGTATTATTTTATATGGTTCAACTAGATCCTATAGAGATAAATACACAATATTTCAGATGTTGAATTGTACTATTAGTTTGTTTATGCTTATGATACATAAACATATATTATATATCTATTATCAATTTCTCTTTATAGCTTTCAATGTTTATGTTATATATTCAACAACAAAAGTATGTATCATTACAACTCATATATTACTATACATTTATATACTGTATATACAATCTAATCCAGACTTCATACTTGTATAAGTTAGACAGTACTATTGCATTAATAAACATTGTAATATTATTAATCATTTGTGATCTGATTTGCAATAGTTACCACTTCTGTCAAAACATTTGTGACCAGATTTATAAAAAAGGGACCTCTATTAAAATACTTTAAAAACAGGGGTTTTTACATAATGTTATATCATAAACTGTATGTATACAAAATTGTTTTTAGGTGTTTTAACAGTGGTCACTTTATAGAAATCTGGTCACAAATGTTTTGTCAGAAGTGGTCTCTCGTAGTAAATCAGGTCACATATCTATGTATATTTTTTGCTTAGACAATTTTGAACTTTCTTTGTTGATTACAATTCAGTGTTCAACAAAACCTCAGACAAACAAAATAGGCAGTACATAATTACTTCATCAGCAGACTATTTGTCTGGCCATGATTAATAATCAATTTACTTGACCTGTTTATATTGTACATGTATTAATATGTTTACTTTGTTAAAACTAATAATGTAATCTAACCTGTACAGGATCACTTAAGAATACAGGCAATAGCTCCAGTTTAAAACAGCTCAGTATGTTAGGATCCTGGTTGATCTTTTCTATAGCTAACTCCACTGCACTCAGTGATAGCATATCACACTCATTGAGATCTCTGTTTGAGTCTGGAGAACAAGGAAAGAACCCAAGGAAGTAAAGAGAATGTTTGATATCTTCTGAAGTACAGTTATACAGAACACGTTGAAATATATAAGCCTTAAATTGTACTAACAGTACACACAAAGCAAAAAACGTCTTCATCTTCATCCGTGCTGAAGTAACTTACAGGGAGGAGCTTTTAAACAATGGTATTAAATTGAAATTTTATTTTATATCGATATCGCCCCGTCTTGAGTTGTTTGATGTTGTCAAATCATACTGAATAACAACATGGTCTTATAACGATTGTCCTGTAGCGATGTCGTCTATTTGCGAATGACAAATCATCCAATAGTCTATTGCCAATTACTGCAAAATCATACAGTAGCAATGTGTCCTTCTTATGCATTGCCTAATATCGTCCTATAGAGTCCAGGTTGTAGTAGTAAAGTGTCTATTCGCAAATCGTCCAGAAACAACATAATATATGTGATCTGATTTGTAATAAAGGATAACTTCTGTCAAACATTTTGCAACCTGATGAAAGGGATTATATTAAAACACCTGAAAACACAGAAACATTGTACACTGTCTTGCTTAGCATCCTGTATAACAATGATATCAATTGTATATATATTGCAATTAGCACAATCATCAATAAGACTTTTTTCAGTGACATCATGAAATTCGCCATTAGCCATTGTGACTTGATTGAAGGGAGAAAAACTGTTGGCGGAATATGAAACATAATATGAAATTTATTTACTATTATTACGGAAGGGCTGGACTTGTCATATCTTAAGTTCTGAGCTAATACTTTTATTAACTCCAAAGTACAAAAGTATTTTTGTACAAAACAACCAAAATATTCATATAAAAATAAAGTAATTCATATAAATTAAAGATAAAGAAATAATGTAAAATGTGAAACAAACGTTACTATTGTTAACAGGATTGAAAATGAAATGATTTTTGAGATAGTAGTAATGTGGAGCTTTGTATAGCTTTCAGGATCTGTAAAGTATAGTATAATAGAAAATATTATTGTATATCATATACAAAATACCACATCCTCTTGTATATGAATTTATTTGAAGTATCCAATAGCTAATTAGTTATTCATAGTCACTTTATTGAAATTAACTTGAACCAGTTGGCCCTGTATCATGTTAACACATAAAGGAATAGTAACTATTGCTAATATATAATATATACCAATACATATATACTTTATACAATTATAATTGTGCTGCACTAAATTTACATAATAAACATTAATAACAACAATATTATGTAAAATTCTTAATACATTAAAATGACATAATCGATGTTCAAAATATTAAACATAGTGAGTGATTTAGTCAGTAGTTAGTACCAGTAATATCTAGAAATGAAACTATATTTTTAGTATCTGTATTATCAGAAAGTATAGCTAAGGTTGTCTCAATCTATAAAATAAAATAAAATAAAATATCATGAGAAAAGTACTTATTTAAGTTCTTATCTTAAATCTGTGTGTAATAAAAACCTCACTTTCAATATTGATGACTTCAATTGAATTATTTCATCATATTTTTATAAGTATGTTTCCTGTGTACATAATACTATCTGTCCACCTGATGTTGTTTTTTCAGCTTTCTTGTCTTTTACCATTTCTATAAACTAAAAGAGAAATTATGTAATATTTTATGTGACTATTTATGTCATTATACCTTTGGCAAGT
Source organism: Xestospongia muta (assembly GCA_963693285.1). Classification (NCBI taxonomy): domain Eukaryota; kingdom Metazoa; phylum Porifera; class Demospongiae; order Haplosclerida; family Petrosiidae; genus Xestospongia; species Xestospongia muta. Next base: position 19,582,998 of record OY848917.1, read on the forward strand.
TAAAACCAACTAGTAAAACTGTAGCAGTCAAAGCTACAGGGCATGTAGTGAATAAAATGTAATATTCGAGACTTATTGATGAGGTAGCAAAAACATTTATAAATAATGAAAACATAAGAATAAGAAATGTTTGTATAGCAATTATGTAACTAGATTGTTCTCCCTCTCTCTTGAAGTAAGAAATGATTTTACAATTGTTCAGTGCCAATGCTAGTATTGCAATGAACAATAATACTATATATGTATTTGTAAATATAATCTTATTATTATTTAGACTGTTAATTTAAAGTAAACAGGAGGTCATTGAAGCACCATGTTAGCAAAATTAATAAAATTAGTTTTTAAATCACAATAACAGTAAATTGTCAATATATAAACATGGTCTTATGATTATAATTAATTAGTGTTATATACCTGTAAAATGTTTAGTTTTCTACACACATAACTAACACTTTTAGCAACACTTGTATAATATGGTCCAATAAGTCCATGAACAGGATGTTTAGTGTACAGTTTCTTTAGTATTATTTGATATGGTTCAACTAGATCCTATAAAGATAAATACACAAGTTGTCAATAAATATATAACAAGTCAATGTATTATGTATACAGACTGAAGTTGTTTATTAAATTCCCTTTTTCCAAAAGATATGTTCATTTCATTAGTAAGTAGCACTTGTTTATAAAACACACAATTGTTGAATTATATTATTAGTTAGTTTACTTTTATGATACATGAACATATTGTATATCTATTATCAGTTTCTCTTTAAAGCTTTCAATGTTTATGTTATATATTCAACAACAAAAGTATGTATCATTACAACTCATATATTACTATACATTTATATTGCATACAATTTATATCTAGACATCATACTTGTATAAGCTAGACAACACTACTATATTACTAAACTTTGCAATATAATCATATGTGATCTCATTAGCAATAAGGTATCACTTCTGTCAAAACATTTGTGACCTAATAATGTAATCTAACCTGTACAGGATCACTTAAGAATACAGGCAATAGTTCCAGTTTAAAACAGCTCAGTATGTTAGGATCCTGGTTGATCTTGTCTATAGCTAACTCCACTGCACTCATAGTTAACATATCACACTCATTGAGATCTCTGTTTGAGTCTGGAGAACAAGGAAAAAACCCAAGGAAGTAAAGAGAATGTTTAATATCTTCTGAAGTACAGTCACGTTGAAATATGCAGGCCTTAAATTGTAGTAACAGTACACACAAAGCAAAAAACGTCTTCGTCTTAATCCGTGCTTAAGTAACTTACAGGGAGGAGTTTTTAAACAATGGCACTAAATTGAAATTTTATTTTGTATCGATATCATCCTGTTCTGAGCTGGTTGATGTTGCCAAATCGTACTGTAATAATGTGATATTATTACGATTATCCTGTAGCAATGTCGTCTATTGCAAATGGCAAATAGTCCAATAGTCTATTACTCTTCAATGTAAAATCGTTCTGTAGCAATTGGCCATATATATGGATTGCTAAATCGTCCTGTAGTGTCCAGGCTGTATAGTAATGTGGTCTATTTCCAAATCGTCCTGAAGGAACATAATATATGTGACCCTAATATGTATTTGTAAATATAATCTCATGATTATTTAGAATGTAAATTTAAAGTAAACAGGTCATTTACATAGCATGTTAGCAAAATCCATAAAATTAGTTGTTACATTGTAGAAAAAATTGTGTTGTTTAATTATTAAGTAATTTTGTAATAGAATTGATACTTGATGTAGCCAATTATACAAGCTATGAATTCACAGTAAAAATTAATATGTTATTTTAACACCAATTTGTACTTTACACAGGTCGATTACTATGGAATCTAGAATTCATATGAATTACTCACTGTATAATTTGTTGGCATATAAAGTACAACATACCAACAGTGAGTAATTCACAAGAACTCTATATTCCATAGTAATCCATTCATGTCAGGTACAATTAGTTGTCAAAATGACATATTAATATTTAATGAAGACAAACTAAAATGCTGACCATGGGTTTGTCAATCACTACAGAATTTATATAAGACACCTTTCATGTCCATTTGCATCGATCAACAGATTGAAAGTCACTTATTGAGCCACAGGATTCACTTTTTATTAAACCATCCATATCCATCTATCATCTTATAGATAAATAGATGGAATGGAGAAATATAGATGAATAGATAATTGAATTGATGGATTTGTGGAAAGATGGATGAATGGATAGATTAATAAATAAAAGATGATTGGTTATAGGAATTATACAATAATAGCAATTTTAATAATCAGTGCACCTCCACTGATAATGAATTGAACAGTTTATATATCACCTACTCTCACATATTCTTATATATCAGTATATAGGTATTATATACAATTAGTATACTACAAAGACATTGTAGCTCTTGTTTATAATAGCTATATATAGTACAATTGAAATTGTTGCTGGTATTGTTAAAGATATAGCAATGTTAACCTTTAAAAATTAATGTTTATAGTTAACACTGTTCACACTTCAAAATTTTTATTAGTATATGCATAAAAAAACAAATGGTACTGCCTAGTATAATAATCACTAATTTACTAATTTTATGATTTTCCTCTAACTATATAATATTATGTATAATGTATATCAACTGCACTATGTTGTCATAATTTTTACTGGCCATTAAATCAACATTGTATTTGAGATAGATATCTTGAATCTGTATTTTATATGTATATTATGTGTAACATTAGATACATCAGTCCTTCGATCTTATATAAGATTCATTTGACAATAGTTATTAATACTAAACACTAAATTGATAATTAAGTAATTAACTCTACTTGAGGTCATTAGGTACATTTCTGCATACTTAAATATACATAATTAACGTATAAACGTCAGCCAAATATATATATATGTGAAACAACATTGTAACATAGTTATTCTATAATAGACCAATATTTAAAAAAGAATCTTAATTACTAAGACACAGAACAGCTATACTTACATACAATCTTAACTACAGTCACATGTTAACTAATCACTGGTGTGATATTTTGAGTGAATACTAATGTTAAGCACCTGCAACTGAATTTTAACCAAGCACTGTTTTATTCTTTAGAATATCCTTGTACAGTGTTTAGCCCCTTCAATTACGACTGTTTACACATAAGTAGTCTAAGTACATATCACAATCCACAATTTTTTATTATTATATTTATTAGTAATTATAATATTAATTAATTTTATTATTATAATATTAATTAATGTAGGGTGTCCCTTGTGGCTTAGCCTGGGGTAAACTGTTTACACTGTAAAATAAACCCGGGCAACCTTTTAGCCTAGTATTTGACATAGAAAAATATATGAGTTAAAGTTAACTCATATATTTTTAAATTTTAGCCCAGGCTAAAAAAGTCAGTGTAAATGACACGTCAGAAACTAACCCAGGCTAGTATTAACCTGGGTTAATTGGTCTAGTGTAAACACAGTATTAGTTTATACTTCATCTGTTTGTTTTGTTTGTAGGACAATATCAGTTGTCATTATTATAAAATTAAGCATAAGTTGGTACAGGTTTCCCATTGGTACAAGTGTCAAAATTTATAATATTTTAGAAATTACATTTTCTAAACAAAATAGGTAAGACTACAATATATAGGTCTAGGCTATAGCTCTGGTATATAACAATTAATAATATATGTCACTGACAAACTAAATGTTTAATTCATTCTCTAAAGTTCAGAGAATCTAGCCAAGGTTGCTTTAATCTGGAAATAAATAACAATGTTAGAAATTTGCTAAAAATATTAGGACTCACTTTCAATATTGATGACTTCAGTTGGATTATTTCATCACATTTTTGTAAGTATGTTTCCTGTGTACATAATACTATCTGTCCACATGATGTTGTTTTATCAGCTTTCTTGTCTCTTACCATTTCTATAAACTAAAAGTGAAATTATGTAATATTTTATGTGACTATTTATGTTATTATACCTTTGGCAAGTTCAAACCAACTAGTAAAACTGTAGCAGTCAAAGCTACAGGGCATGCAAAAAAGAAAATGCTATATTCAAGACTTAATGATGAAGTACCAAAAACATTTATAATGAACGAAAACAGGAGAAGAAGTAATATTTGTATAACAGTTATCAAACTAGACTGTTCTCCCTCTCTCTTGAAGTACAAAATGATTTTGCGCTTGTTCTGTGCCAATACTAGTATTGTAATGAACAATAATACTATATATGAATCTAATGTAAGAAACCATAATCTCTTCAATTGATTTGTACAACAATATTCAATCTTCCTTGAGTCCTGGACATTCTATAAGCAACAAGTAAGACAAATATTTAAGTAATAAAACTCACTGCATCTGGACAACCATCTTCAGTATAAAAAGACTCAACATAAGATGGTCTATAAGTAAATTTTGTGATTATAACTATGATCACAGGAGATGTAATAATGATTATTGCTAACAACAACATCCAGTTTGAGAGATATTTCTATGGAAGACAAAAATGTAATAATAATCACATGAGTTTACAAATAATGACAATGAGCAATTTAATCAGTGCTATTCTTACCCTGATTTTATTTCTGGAATTATGAAAAATGCGATATAATCGCCAATTTTTTACCAGCATTGTAGAAAAAAACAATGCAAGAGATATATACCATACAGTATAACCTACCTGCATGGAATACAAACAATTTTTAAACAATAGAACAATTTTTAGTGTGTAATCCTTACATCACAGAGAGGACCTATAGCCATTATGTAATTTCCTTTGACTCCTAAATAGTAAAATATTACTATAAGCAAGCCATTTATAAACATCCCACAACATGACAAATTAAGAATAAGATTGAATCTTGGAGAGGTAGCTTTGATATGCCTGCAGATATAAGTAAATAAATCTAATATCTTATAGCTTCATAAGTTAACTAACTTATTCTCTCTCCATATAAATATAATAATTAACAGAACAAAACTAACAATAATACCAACAATACACCATATAGCCAATATGACCACTGTCACCACAAAACCAGTTGTTACAAATGAACAAGTGTAAGGGCTACCATCAGTAGGTAAATATCCACCTAGATAGAATGGAATACCATATGCTAATAGCAATGACTGCATGCAGTAATTAAGAGAATGATAGGTTTATGATTGTAATGTGATGCAAAAATACAAATAAATTCATATACAAAAAATAATAAAGAAATTTTAAAGCTCTTGGAGCAAATGCAGTAATATATAATTTGTTATGCTTAGTGCATACCTAGCATACAAGCACTCTTTTATTTTATTATGTCATCAATATATAATTACAACACATAATTTTAAAACAAACAAAACAATAAAGGCTACATGCAAACTCTGTGAGATCACTACTTTTATTTGTTAAAAATGGATACTTTATCATAAGTTTATGTACAAAATAAAGTTTAAACGTTTTATAAATTTAGATTTGTCTAAGGGATAAACATAATAAGAACATTTCCTGTGTAGGAAGTACTACATAATATATAGGAAGTACTGCATAGTTTACATAGGAAGCATACTGCATGGTTACATACATAGGAAGTATATAGCATGGTTACATAGATATGAATTATACCATATAGTATATAGGAAGTGCTGCATAGTGACATAGAAAGTATATACATACATATTAACTACTGCATAATATATAGGAAATACTGCATAGTTATATTTTGCATTGTGTTATGAGTAGCATATAAATTTCATGATTACAACAAACCTTTCCATAAAACATTACAGCATTGATTGCTGTTTCTACAAATATTGTAGACTATTCCAGACTCTTGCTGTAATTGGAAACTTTCCAAAATACATTCTTTCTTTCCTTTAATAAAAATAACTTTACAATGCTAAAAATGAACAATTTACCAGTCAATTGTGTTATTAAGGTTTGACTAAAATTAACTCTGCTATAAACATCAAGAAATGTTTTCAAACCCTATAATGCAAAGAGAGTAAATTACTGTCAAATAAAACTAAATGATAAAAGTCAGACTATAAAGACTTTAGTACTTACTGCAAGTCCATTATAAGGACTAACTGAATTCTCTAGACTATCTTGAAGAATTTGACCAAGACGTGGATGATACTGTGGATTATCAATAACTGAGAAGATGTCATTATTCAAAAATTCATTCTCAATTTTAGTAAGACTAGCATTCCATGTCAGAGCTAAAGCAGTAGTAGCATCATATGCATTTAATAACTTGGAATGAATAATAAGAGATAAATACTCCTCCATTGTCATATTAGCTGAGATATTTACTACCACATTATAGAATATTTCAGTCAGAACATCATCTACCTCCTGTAGATATTAAATGTCAACAAAGTAAATGAACAGATAGTGAACTAACAGTTTTCATATTAATGTTAAAAGGAAAGGTATCCACAAATAGTGTAGAGTTAATAGCTTCTAATATCTGTTCATTAGTACAGTTTGAGGTAGTGTCATTCCCTTCCAAGTACCACCATTTAGTGTTATATATACCAGGTAGTATCCAAACATGATCAGCAGTAGTTAGCTTGAGATGATATGCCTACAATGAAACAACATGTGGTCAACCTTTAATTTTAATGATTGCTCATGCAACTATTTAGATTTTACTACTTACAACACAAAATGTAGCTCTAGCATGTGACTCTGCTAGAATAGGTACAAACACTCGGACATCATTGTGCTTAAAAATTGTAGAAATTGAAAGATATTATTGTTACATTATAATAAATCACTTACTATTGCATTATTAAGTACTTTCTCAGGTGATGTTTTAAAAGAGCCTAGATCAAACACTGTTATGTTATTAGTTTGTAAGAAAGTTGATAAAAACTCAGCAACCTATACAATGTTACAAAAGATTACTTGACGATCACATCATTATATATTAATAAGAATTAACTGAGAATGTATAATTTATGTATAAAATCTCCATTGAACAAATTCCCAATACTTACTACCTTATATAGTACTTACTGATACATGGTATTCATCCTCTACTGAAAATATGCCCACTCTTCTCCAACCAAAATGTTCTAACAAGTCTTGTCTCATTTTATTTAAAAAGTGATTATCAGGTACTGTAGTATAGAAATAAGGATATCTACTAGTGTCTTCAAGTGATGGATCAGTCACTGAATATGATATCTACATGTGTAAATAAGATTTAATTTTAAGATAATAATTGTAGACATGTATTTGTAAATATAATCTTATTATTATTTAGACTGTTAATTTAAAGTAAACAGAAGGTCATTGAAGCACCATGTTAGCAAAATTAATAAAATTAGTTTTTAAATCACAATAACAGTAAACTGTCAATGTATATATAATAAGACATCTTTCATATACATGTCCAGTTACATCAATCAACAGAAGTCAATTGTTGAACCACATGAAGTGTATAAACATGACCTTATAAGATAATTGTAATAAGTTAGTGTTATATACCTGTAAAATGTTTAGTTTTCTACACACATAACTAACACTTTTAGCAACACTAGTATAATTTGGCCCAATAAGTCCATGAAGAGGAAGTTTAGTGTAGAGTGTCTTTAGTATTATTTTATATGGTTCAACTAGATCCTATAGAGATAAATACACAAGTAGTCAAAAGATATATAACAAGTCAATGTATACAGATTGAAGTTGCTTATTAAAAATACTCTTGTTGCTCCAATCAATCCCCACTTTTTCCAAAAGTAGTAGATATGTTCATTTCAGTAGTAAGTAGGACTTCTTTATAAAAACACACAATAATATTTCAGATGTTGAATTGTACTATTAGTTTGTTTATGCTTATGATACATAAACATATATTATATATCTATTATCAATTTCTCTTTATAGCTTTCAATGTTTATGTTATATATTCAACAACAAAAGTATGTATCATTACAACTCATATATTACTATACATTTATATACTGTATATACAATCTAATCCAGACTTTATACTTGTATAAGTTAGACAGTACTATTGCATTATTAAACATTGTAATATTATTAATCATTTGTGATCTGATTTGCAATAGTTACCATTTCTGTCAAAACATTTGTGACCAGATTTATAAAAAAAGGACCTCTATTAAAATACTTTAAAAACAGGGGTTTTTACATAATGTTATATCATAAACTATATGTATATAAAAATTGTTTTTTAGGTGTTTTAACAGTGGTCACTTTATAGAAATCTGGTCACAAATGTTTTGTCAGAAGTGGTCTCTCGTAGTAAATCAGGTCACATATCTATGTATATTTTTTGTTTAAACGATTTTGAACTTTATCTTTGTTGATTACAATTCAGTATTCAACAAAACCTCAGACAAACAAAATAGGCAGTACATAATTACTTCATCTGCAGACTACTTGTCTGGCCATGATTAATAATCAATTTACTTGACCTGTTTATATTGTACATGTATTAATACATTTACTTTGTTAAAACTAATAATGTAATCTAACCTGTACAGGATCACTTAAGAATACAGGCAATAGCTCCAGTTTAAAACAGCTCAGTATGTTAGGATCCTGGTTGATCTTGTCTATAGCTAACTCCACTGCACTCATAGTTAACATATCACACTCATTGAGATCTCTGTTTGAGTCTGGAGAGCAAGGAAAAAACCCAAGGAAGTAAAGAGAATGTTTGACATCTTCTGAAGTACAGTTATACAGAACACGTTGAAATATGCAGGCCTTAAATTGTACTAACAGTAAACACAAAGCAAAAAACGTCTTCATCTTAATTCGTGCTGAAGTAACTTACAGGGAGGAGCTTTTAAACATTGGTATTAAATTGAAATTTTATTTTATATCGATATCGCCCCGTCTTGAGTTGCTTGATGTTGTCAAATCATACTGAATAACAACATGGTCTTATAACGATTGTCCTGTAGCAATGTCGTCTATTTGCGAATGACAAATCATCCAATAGTCTATTGCCAATTACTGCAAAATCATACAGTAACAATGTGTCCTTCTTATGCATTGCCTAATATCGTCTTATAGAGTCCAGATTGTAGTAGTAAAGTGTCTATTCGCAAATCGTCCAGAAACAACATAATATATGTGACCTAATTCGTAATAAAGGATAACTTCTGTCAAACATTTTGCAACCTGATGAAAGGGATTATATTAAAACACCTGAAAACACAGAAACATTGTACACTGTCTTGCTTAACATCCTGTATAACAATGATATCAAATGTATATATATTGCAATTAGCACTATCATCAATAAGACTTTTTTCAGTGACATCATGAAGTTCGCCATTAGCCATTGTGACTTGATTGAAGGGAGAAAAACTGTTGGTGGAATATGAAACATAATATGAAATTTATTTACTATTATTACGGAAGGGCTGGACTTGTCATATCGTAAGTTCTGAGCTAATACTTTTATTAACTCCAAAGTACAAAAGTATTTTTGTACAAAACAGCCAAAATATTCATATAAAAATAAAGTAATTCATATAAATTAAAGATAAAGAAATAATGTAAAATGTAAAACAAACGTTACTATTGTTAACAGGATTGAAAATGAAATGATTTTTGAGATAGTAGTAATGTGAAGCTTTGTATAGCTTTCAGGATCTGTATAGTATAATAGAAAATATTATTGTATATCATATACAAAACACCACATCCTCTTGTATATGAATTTATTTGAAGTATCCAATAGCTAATTAGTTATTCATAGTCACTTTATTGAAATTAACTTGAACCAGTTGGCCCTGTATCATGTTAACACATAAAGGAATAGTAACTATTGCTAATATATAATATATACCAATACATATATACTTTATACAATTATAATTGTGCTGCACTAAATTTACATAATAAACATTAATAACAACAATATTATGTAAAATTCTTAATACATTAAAATGACATAATCGATGTTCAAAATATTAAACATAGTGAGTGATTTAGTCAGTAGTTAGTACCAGTAGAATCTAGTAATGAAACTATATTTTTAGTATCTGTATTATCAGATAGTATAGCCAAAGTTGTCTCAATCTATAAAATTAATAAAATAAAATATCATGAGAAAATTACTTATTTAAGTTCTCATCTTAAATCTGTGTGTAATAAAAACCTCACTTTCAATATTGATGACTTCAATTGGATTATTTCATCGTAATTTTATAAGTATGTTTCCTGTGTACATAATACTATCTGTCCACCTGATGTTGTTTCTTCAGCTTTCTCGTCTCTTACCATTTCTATAAATAATCTCTTCAATTGATTTGTACAATAATATTCAATCTTCCTTGAGTCCTGGACATTTTATAAGCAACAAGTAAGACAAATATTTTAGTAATAAAACTCACTGCATCTGGACAACCATTTCCAGTATAAAAAGATTCAACATAAGATGGTCTATATGTAAACTTTGTGATAATAATTATGATCACAGGAGATGTAATAATGATTATTGCTAACAACAACATCTGGTCTGAGAGATATTTCTATGGAAGACAAAATGAAGTGTAATAATTATTACTAATATCATATATGAGTGAACAAAGTACAATTTCATCAGTTTACAAATAATAACAATGAGCAATTTCAACAGTTCTATTCTTACTCCGTTTTTATTTCTGGAATTATGAAAAATGCAATATATTCGGCAATTTTTTTTACCAGCATTGTAGAAAAAAACAATGCAAGAGATATATACCATATTGTACAACCTAGCTGCATGGAAGACAAACAATGTTTAAACAATAGAACAATATTTAGTGTGTAATCCTTACATCACAGAGAGGACCTATAGCCATTATGTAATTTCCTTTGACTCCTAAATAGTAAAATATTACTATAAGCAAGCCATTTATAAAAATTCCACGACATGACAAATTAAAAATAAAATTGAACTTTGAAGAGGTAGCTTTGATGTGCCTGCAGATATAAATAAATCTAATATCTTATAGCTTCATAAGTTAACTAACTTATTCTCTCTCCATATAAATATAATAATTAACAGAACAAGACTAACAATAATACCAACAATACACCATATAGTCAATATGACCACTATCACCACAAAACCAGTTGTTACAAATGAACAAGTGTAAGGGCTACCATCAGTAGGTAAATATCCACCTATATAATAAAATATATAATATGCATCCACATTCAATATTGCAGTGATACATATGTACAAATTAAATAAAATATATTTTGATATTAAGAATGGTAAGAACATTTATAATACTCGAAAGCACTACCTTTTTATATGAATTACAATTTTAAAATAGTAAGCTGATTATTCTGTGCACACATCAACAAAACAATCAAGACTGCATGATATTAACATTACAAAGTGATATTTACAAGCAATTCAGAATTTTACATTCCTTAGTAATAATGTGCCAGTTTAAGAACTATAGCTTTGTACTAGCATTACATCTAAAGTCTACCAACTTCACACACACTTTTCCATGAAGGATCACAGCATTCAGTACTATTTTCACATATATTATAGACTATTCCAGGTTCTTCTGAAAATCGCAAGTGTCTTAAAACACATTGTTTCTTTCCTTTAATAAAATATCAATGTATGTTAATATTTTGTCAATAAAATGTTTACCTGATAATTGTGTCACTACACCTAAACTAAAATTTGTTTTTTGATTTAAATGATTGTAGTTTTGTATGCCCTATTATAATGAAATGTGTATGATAGCAAGTCAGACTACAAGACTCCAGTACTTACTGCAAGTCCATTATAAAGACTAACTGAATTCTCTAGACTATCTTGAAGAATTTGACCAAGACATGGATGGTACTGTGGATTATCAATAACTGAGAAGATGTCATCATTCAAAAATTCATTCTCAATTTTAGTAAGACTAGCATTCCATGTCAGAGCTAAAGAAGTAGTAGCATCATATGCATTTAATAACTTAGAATGAATAATAAGAGATGAATACTCCTCCATTGTCATACTAGCTGAGATATTTAGTACCACATTATAGAATATTTCACTCAGAACATCATCTACCTCCTGTAGATATTAAATGTCAATAAAGTAAATGAACAAATAGTGAACTAACAGTTTTCATATTAATGTTAAAAGGAAAGGTATCCACAAATAATGTAGAGTTAATAGCTTCTAATATCTGTTCATTAGTACAGTTTGAGGTAGTGTCATTCCCTTCCAAGTACCACCATTTAGTGTTATATATACCAGGTAGTATCCAAACATGATCAGCAGTACTTAGATTGAGATGGTATGCCTATGTAAAAATAAATTAGATTTAATTGGGTATACTAGTTAAAACAATTATAGTGTAGTAATTTCTAAAATTATCATTTCACTTGTTAAATTATATTGAAATTCAAATCAGAAACTGCTAAATATATATAATTAAAGTTAATCAAATAAACTATTAGAATTCCACTTTGTATGTATTAACTTACAACACAAAATACAGTTCTAGCTTGTGACTCTCCAAAAATTGGTAAAAATATCCGAACATCATTAACCTAAATATGAAAATGATAGTGTGATTTGTAAGTTATTTGGTGCATGTGTGAAAGGAAGGTAGTAGTTATAAAATATATTTACAGAGAGAATGAACTATATTACACAATTACACATTTTGCATAATTCAAAATGTTTTCAGGTGATGTTTTAAAAGAGCCAAGATTAACAACAGTTATGTTCTGGTTACTTCTCAAAAGACTTGATAAAAGTTCAGCTACCTATATACAAATAACAATATAATGGATAATGTACATGACTGTATACTAATTGTGAGCTGATTTGCAAAAAGATGACAATATAATGGATAATGTACATGACTATATACTAATTGCGAGCTGATTTGCAAAAAGGAACCACTTCTGTTAAAACATCTCAAAACATACAGTTGTTGTTTACACAACCATACATTTTCAATAGATGTTTACTAAATGATGTCTCAGTTTAAAAACAATAGATAACTTGAAATACAAAATTTAGTAAGCATTTTATTTTAAAAGTTGCTTATGCAATTACGGTAAGTATTTTTAATGGTTTAATAGAAGTGGTCCCTTTTCACAATTCAGGTTAATTATCTAATCTGGGATACCAGTACTCAAATATCATACTAAAACTATGTAATGACTAAGAGAGAAATAGAATAATTATAATTATATTATGTATATCTCCCATGTATTTATCTGTCTATTTTATGTATAGTTTCTGAACAATTCTATTGTAACACAGCTTGACTTCTGTGCACTATGTGTCTCACATCTTTCTACTTTCTATTCAATAGTTTACAAACAATAAATACACATCTCACAACATGCATCTTCTAAAAAGGACATCTGCAAAGTAATCTTTTTATATGTTTTTTCAACATTTACCTACACCAACTAGTGTTTATAAATGTCAAAGTTAAATTTGAGAAAGTAACAAAATTCTCTTTTAAGTAAGTCTAAAGACACGGTTGTACTATGTTACAAACCTTGTACATTGATATACTGGTATTATTATCAATTTTCATTGTCATTAATAATCATTCTGTTAGGATTTTTATATTTTCATGTTACCAATTATGTGGTACCCATTTAATTATCTTGCAAGTCTATTTCGTTAAGGCAATTTATTATGATTCTCAATACCTTTTATTACTTGATGCGATGCCATGCATGGCATAGTCCACTATAAAAATTGATATTTTCATTTATTCATCTCATAGTCAATCATGCAGAATGTATGCTACTGAAATCAACTGATAAAATCTTGAACTTTCAAATACTAATTGCTAAGTGCCTTGGCACTAGGCTGCTAATCCAAATAGTACACCAAATCTCACTTTACATTCTATATACATATATATGGTTTGCTCAAACTTGGCAATACAATTTAACTACTTTAATAAACCTAAAACCACAGGTATGTAAAAGCACATGTTCAGTCATCTCCACAGAGAAAATATTACAATTTGAAGAAATCAAATTAGAATAGTTAAATTTAAAACAATTATAAGAGTAAAGGATGCATATGTCTAGAGCAATGTGAAAGTGAATGAGAACAAAAACTAAGTCAGAAGCTAGGTAGAATGTATAAAGAAATTATAATACAAATGCATTCAGACAGACTACACTACACTTATCAATAAATCTAGCACACAGTCGTTTAAAAGACTCAGCAGTATACAAAACAAAAAAGCATTATGATCGCCGACATTTACCTGAATGTAAGTATATAACACGCCACAACAGATCGACCCACCCACTTCAATAGTACCTTAATTTATTAATAACGATTTTACAGTAACAGCAATGAGGGTGATAAAAAGTGAAAAAATGATTCAGTGATGGGATAAAAGAAACATAACTGCTGCACTGGGGGGGGGGGATACTCATTACTTTATGAGCACCCTTTGATAATGATAAAAGTACATAGATGATTAAATGACGATTATTAAAATGTAGATGATGAGGGGATCAGTAAGCAAGAATTACAAGGACATTTATAATGATAAGTGCATGGGTTGCATGAGTCAAAGTGAGAAATGAAATTATTGGATGTAAAATGAGAAGTTTTAATGAAGGATAATGATGACTTGGGATCACTTGGTGCCAAAGAGTTCCAAAGTCGAGGGAATCGATTAAAGGCAGCCTTTCACTTTCTCAAAGAAACTTAACTAGTAATCTCCAGTTTATTAATAGGTAGTGTGGTATCTATTAATATGAACTTATTAGTGGTATACAGGGTATTATGATCCCATGGATTAGAGCTATGATGTAACGACTCCAAATAGTTAACTTCACTTTTAAGCTTGCTAATTATTTGCTTACATGAATAACGACCAAAACAAATTAATTTATACTATCCCCATTGATGACCTGAATACCAATTTACTTGTTCATGTTCAGGGATATGAACACTACCATATATAGTATCAACCCACATCACAGTCTAGATCTAAACAAACTCTTAAGAATATATTAATTAATTTCTCATCATTTCATTATAGCAAAAAACATCAAAAGCTGTACATTAGTCTACCTTTCTGTCTATACACATAACATTCCATAACTTTCCATGGATAATAAAGTATAAAGACTCAAGTGTATATTATTATTGATAAACATATATAAGAGGTTTTAAGAAAATCAGCAAAGTACAAACACAACCATAATATTATGCTCTTGTGACATATTGAAGAAAGTGAAAATATTTGTCCAAAATATATGATATACATGTACTAGAAAAACGTGCTGACAAACAGCTACAATACTACATTCAATGACAAAGTACTTTCAATGCATCCAACGGAATTAAATGCATTACATGTATATTGCCCATTATCTGAAGAGTTCACAGAATAGATAACCAGAGTACCATTAGAGAAAACAGAATACTTGTTGCTAATTATCAACTCCTTTGCTTCATGTCTCCATGTTATTTTTGGTGATGGCTTGCCATCAGCTGCACAATTTAGGAATACATTGCTACCTTTCTTACTGACAATCTTATTCTTTCTGGAAGGTTTAATGAACGGGGGAACTACAACAAAAGAAAAATAAAGAGTATTGACAATAATATAAACTATATTGTTATATCACATTAACACAATAAAGAACTTTTCATTTTAGGTAACACTTAGTCTATCATATATACAAGTAATAAGATGACCTCATACACACACAAGTATAATTGTTATTAAAGTTTAATTTATCTCACTGAATAAAAATCAAACAATGTTACCACGCACCCATAACTCTGATGTAAAATGTTTCCTGTAAAGAATTGTTTGTAAAACAACTGTAGTCTCCTTCATCTTGAATTGTCACTTCAGATATCCAAAGTGTCTTACCAATGGGTAAACGATTGACAAACGATCCTTCTTGAATTACAAGATTGTTCATACTCCATGTCACTGTGTCCTGAGGTGAGATATCTTGACAAATTAAGTGTGTTGATGAGCCTTTCACTATGGTTTTGGTAGTATTTGGAAAGTGGGCTACAAAAGAACAAAATGTTACACTATAACAATTCAATAAACTATATTAACAATAAAATTAATAGAGTGCCAAAGTCTCATATACTTACTATGTACTTGAACATAAGCAACTGCACTAGAAGTTCCAAACTGATTCTGAGCTCTACACGTATATTTCCCAGTATGGTATGGTTTGGCTTTGTTAACAGAGAGTATCTTCCCTTCCTGATGTATTGATATATTGAGGAATTCATTCCAAATTGGTTTGTTATTGTATAACCATATCACCGTAATATTGCCTGGCCCCTTCACATCACATTTGAGATAGAAAGGTTGACCCTGCATTACACGTGTATCATTAGGACAGCTAACAAAGTAAGGTGGTTCTAGTGAATAAATGATCATATTTTCATATCATAATAGATTCTAATGATTACCTTCTCTTTCTAATACTTTTAATGTTATGTTACCATGTACAGATCCAGGACTATTTACTGCCATACAAGAGTAATTCCCTGAATGTATCAACTGTACTTTATTGATTTTTAGTGATCCATCCACTTCAAAAGTAATACCATTCCCTGAGGAGACCTTCGCACCTATTAACAGAACAATATCATTAAATGAAATTTAAATGAATTTAGGCATGCAATCATTCTGAATAATCCCTGGTGAAGTAGTAACAGTGAAACATTATTCATAAGTACTATCATTATGATATCAATATAGAAGACCTACCATTATACATCCAATATGTTTTAGGTATAGGCACTCCTACCACATTACAAGAGAGACTAACAGATGACCTTTCTAGCACCAACTGATCAGTTAAAACATTTCTAAAAAGTGGAGCTACACAAATAATCATAATTACTAAAACAGAGAACAGCTATACTTACATGCAACATCAGTTATAGTCACAGTGAACAGAACTTCAGCTGATCCAACATCATTATTAGCAACACAAGAGTAATTTCCAGTATCAGATATTTGAGCATCTCTTATGAATAAAGATCCATCAGGTCTCACGTTAAATCTTATTGGGTTATATACAGAAGTATTGATTCCATTAACAAACCAAACGTAAGTTGGTGTAGGTATACCACTAGCACTACAGTCAAAAGTTATATTTTGACCTTTTGTTCCTTCAAATGAAACAGGTGGGCGTAGTATGAACTGAGGACGCTCTGAAGAATGAAACAGTGGTTGGTTACAAATTTATAATTCAGTTACAGATGCTTAACATCTTCATATAGTCAAATTATATTATATTATGTGAATATAGACTATAGTACACACTTATAGTGTATCAAAATTTATATAAGCAGCTCTGAGTTGTTTGAGTTTTTTAGCCTTAATGGGCTATGCAATATAACATGCACAATGTTAATGCCAGCAAAACTGTACCACCATAATGGTAACTGAAATTCAAGGCAAATTATTGACATGACTAAGTCAAATGAGAAACTGATCTTTTCCTGACACATTCAATCGTATAGCCTCTCAAAAAGTATAGGTCTAAAATCAAGAGTTATTATAGTTAAATTGAGACAGCAATAAGCCTGATTTCTCTAATGAGACTTAAAAAAAAAGCTTTATAAGACAGTGTTAACCAATGTCAACAATGCATAGCCAACTTTGCAACAATAGATGCATACATAACAATTGTCATCTTTTCACCTGTTTGGATGTTAACTTGAACATTGACTTGTATCTTACTAATTCCTGCTATGTTAGAAGCTAGACAAATATACTTTCCACTGTCATTAACAGTTGCATTATTGATCACCAGTGTCCCATTAGTGTAAACAACAATTCTATTAGAGAACATATCACTGTCCTGCCACTTAACATCTGGTGTTGGAAAACCAACAGCTGCACACTGAAGTATAATGGTGTCACCAACTAACATTGAGACGGACTCAGGTTGCATTGTGAAGGATGGAAACACTGAAAAAGTAATAAGTAAATATATAGACAACCTTATCTACAAAATAACACAAATAATGTATGATTTAAAAACAAATTCATTTAACAACATATTACAAGAGTTATAGAGGATTATATATTCTTTAATAATGTAAACAAAGCAAACCGACAAAACACTTTACTTTGAATATGATCATATTTTACTTTCATAAACAGTAAGCAGCACTTCACATATGGTTAGCATATGACTACATATGTGTATGTGGGTGGATGACTGTCCAATATGGCCAGATATTGCATTTCTATTTCATTCATTGTAGTTACAGCATCACATGTCTCTATGTGATTACGTGCCATGTTCAAAAGTGGCCAAAATCTATTTCTGGTTATCATAACACAACCAACAGCAATGTAGCAACATACTGTCTAATACATTGTAAAGGGACAGTATGTCAATGGAAAATCCTATAGCATAAAAAATTCTTGCTATATAACATTTTAAAGGCAAACTAGATTGTCTGAGATCAGTGCAACCTTAAAAATAAATTAAAATATATAAGTCTTCATTGTTTTAAGTACATAATAGTATCAAGCAGTCAATTATAACAAACCACAAATACAATAATGCATGATACAAAGCATACTAACCTGTTTGATCAGACACAAGAACATTGGCTCCATGACTGGCTTCACCAGCAAGATTGGTTGCAATACAAGTATACAAACCGCTATCATTTTTGACACTACTACTCACTATAATTACATCATCGCCAATGAAAATACGACTACTGTTAAATAAAATGATCCCATCTTTTGTCCATGTTATCAGAGGAGTAGGGTCACCAGAAGATACGCAAGTCAAATTGAAGGATTGGCCAGTTGTAACATCGGCATTACGAGGTTGAATAGTTATCTTTGGAGGCTGAACATCTAGTACAAAAGAAAAAGGTAATTGCTTTTAAGAGCATCTACACTTCAATATAGAGTATATACAAAAAGAGACATTATATAATAGTCAATAGCTAATGTGATGAGTACATACTTTTATACTTAACACATAGTTAACACTTCTTGACATGCTTAGCAGGGTATAGGGAAACAACACTACATTTCGAGTTTGATTCTTTAGCTCTTAAGACTACAGTTTACACTTCATCATATTATATGTTGTAAGCACATCAAGAAGCTATAAAAGACATGCAGTCATGCAAACCCCAAATACTAAGTTTGCAATACAAGTACAATTATAATAGTATTGTAATTTATGGATATGTAATAATAAGCTGTTTTTGTTATATTAAACAAGTAAAAGTGATCTCACAATAACATATTGTACCGTTCTAAAGTATAACTTACCAACAACTGTCATTACTCTAACAAATATAGAATGACTTGTTTGACCAGCCTCATTTATTGCATCACATGTATATTCTCCAGTATCAGCAAAAGTTGTATTGACTATTACCAGTGAAGAACCACCATCAATGGATGATATAGTGACTCTGTCAGTACTTCCAATGACAGAGCCATTCACTAACCACTGTATGTCTGGAGGAGGAATACCTCTTGCCACACACACTAACCTAATTGGCTCAAGTTCAAGAAGATCCATACTACGAGATACATTTTCCAACAATGGAGGACTAGACACAATCAACGAAAAATTGACAGCATTCTCTCCTATCATATTTACAGCATTACACGTATAAATACCAGCATCAGAGAATGTAACATTGTTTACAATCAGTAGTTCATTTTTCACAGATATACGATCCATAATACCAGACACTGGAACACCATTGTGATACCAGGAGATACTTGACAAAGGGTATGCTTCAACTAAACATACAAACTGGGCAAAATCTCCTTCAGTGACTAAATGTCTAGATGGACTTTGACCAGTTATCATTGGAGGCATAGGAGTTGGATCTACAACACAAAAATCAATCAATAATGACTATAAATCTGCTTTCAAATCTGAGAAGACAGCACAATATAACCTTACATTTTTGGTCTATATAGAGACTATTTATGAAATGCTTCACTACTTGTACAATAAAAAGTGCATTATTCATATATAATTATGGTAATTAAGAAGTAGACTAAGTAAAAGAAAAATTAAAGTACTATAGTATGTGAACTCATTTAGCTAATGTTTATATCAATTTCCAAGTATACCTGTTGCATTGATTGTTGGTTTCTCTTCAACAAACAAGGTAGCATTACTAACAGTGCCCGTCCCAGAGCCAGATACCAGTCGGCATTGGTACACTCCAGCATCAGACAAAGTAACATTAAGTATGATCAGATCACCACTAGGACGAACTAAAATGCGAGATGAACGGACAATGGCTTGCCCTTGAAAATACCAGGAAATGTTTTGAGGTGGCTCTCCACTGTCCAGACAAGAGAACAGTGCAATACAATCCTCCTGGACAACTTGGAAATTTGGTTGAACTTGAATATTAGGCATTCCTGAAAATAAAGTACCCAAAATGTTACACAGTTAATGAATGTACATAAAGCATTAACATGTAAATTATCTCTGGGTAGTTTTAGCAAACAGAAGCATACTTTTCATGTCTTGAAACTGTTGATAATTTAAATTTGGCCATGTTGCAAAACATGCCATATTCCATAATCCAAACATCATGATCCATTTTATGGCAATAATGAGATGAGGAAATATCATCATTGACATTCACATCACATGTTACAATAACATCACATATTACAATATGTTTTACAAAAACACATATAGACAATGGCTTACTCAAAACAGATAATATTATGTCATGATCAACAACACCAGCAGGATTAGCTGCAGAACAAGTATACTTCCCTTCATCTTCTTTCATAGGATCAAGAATTCTCAAATTTCCAAATGGATCCTTGTAGTGAATTCCTAAATAAAAAAGTATAATTCATTTTATAGCTAACAAACCTGAACACAGTGTAAAAATTATTCAATACAGTGGTTAACAACATAGAAATGAAACAAACTTTATTTACCTTCAATTGGAAGCATAACGCCATCTTTAAACCACCAAATAGCAGGTACAGGATCACCACTGGCCATACATGGTAATGTAATAGGATGTCTCTCCATGGTCTCTAGAGCAGTTGGTAAATTGTTGATTAGCATTGGAGGAACTGCAATAAATATATAATATTTTAAAATAACTGAATATATTATTATTGCATCAATTATATCGAGGGTGATGTGTAAATATTAAAGTCATATTAATTCCACCTATATGTTGTGCATATCAGAGGAACCTAACATTGCTTCGGAACAAGTGGTACATGTAGATCTGTATGCATACATCCACTTTCATCATTATATAGAATTGTTGCATCCATTGTTTCAAGACAATAAACTAAATAAACTAACATCCACTTTACAACCAGCAATTTCTACCATAAGTGCTAGAATTGTGGGAAAATGATACACACTCTAAAGCTTCTATAACACAAAAAACATCTTCAAGCAGCACAATATTCTCCACACTTCAGACTTAGTAAAATGTGGTAATAAGAATAGCACAATCAAAAATCTTGCTTTGATATGTTCTAATGAATTTCTAACATGTAATAAAGGGAAAAGATACTTTCCTAAGTTATGCAATTTATGTCTCTTATAGTAGGATAAACAATTTTCTTGTTCTTATTAAGATAAATAAAAAAATTCAGTTTATAATGAAGGCAATTAGAGAGTAATTATGAAACATGAAATTCTTTAGGCAAATTATCGTGTTAACACTATGTAAACACTTTATAATACATACCATAAACAGTTAAAAAAACCATATTACTCATCACAGTAGCTACAGTTGAGTTCAAAATACAGAAATAGACTCCAGCATCACTCTTTACTGTCTTAACAATGGTCAAATAGTCATTACTAATGATAACACGTCCAGTTGTCTCTAATGGAATAGACCAATCATTACGTATTGTCCACCACATCAACATTGGAGTGGGATGACCTTGTCCTTCACAATGAAAAGTAGCAGGTTGTCCAACATTGACTGTAACATCAGATGGTCTGTGTATGAATGATGGAGCAACTGTGAAAGAAAGGAAAGTTATCAAAGATTATCTCATAATAAAGAAATCTTGAAAGCTGAGCTAAATGAGTAGGTATAATTACCATTAAAAACACAAACATGAACTCAAATTTTACATACAAGTCTCATAATCATTAATGCTTTCACTGTGTATAAAATAAGAGAGTGGAATATTTCTAAATGCATTTCTTGTGTTTGCAATTATAAACTACTGTTGTTATAATAATACCTTGAACATCTAGAATTAAAGAGTATGAGCTGTTACCAAATTCATTGGCTGCTTGACAAGTAAATAGAGAAGGTCCAACTTGATCAATATTAAAAATAAGCAGTGTCTTATTTGAAAGTTGTAATGTGTAAGATACATTAATAAGTGATAAATTAAGAGGTTCCATGTCTTTAAACCATTCTATTATAGGTGTTGGTGATCCAGTAACATCACAGAACAATGTCACATTATCTCCCCTTTGAACCACTCTAGTAGCTACTGCACAATCTGGTACTATAACAGGAGAACCTAGAAATATAAACAATATGAGAATACTTAAACAAAATAGCTACATCATTCAATTTTAATCATTTAATATCTCTACTACTAAAGTACAATTAAAATCTCTTCTTGACCCATTCAAAACATTAATGATGTGGTAAGACAACAAATGTATGATAAGCTGTGAAATGGAGAAAAAGGGATAGCTTAAGGATTCTACTTGAATTATCTTAGTTAGATTGCTTCTATTTATTGAGCCTTCTAATAGGGAGGCTTCCTAACTTCAAAGTTGCTTTAAAAGGAAATTCTTTTAGGATCTTAAAAAGAAAATTCATGCTAACACTAGAAGATGAGCTCACCATAGACTGTGACATTGTGTCGTACAGTAGCTATTCCCAAACGTGTTTGAACAAGACAGTCATACACAGCAGTGTCCATTATTGCTGCCTTGAAAATAACTAGACTACCATCTCTGTCTGTAGCAGAACTTCTTGATAGATTCTTTCCATCTTGCCTCACCCAACGTATTGACAACACATTGTTGGTGAAACTAGATGTATCACAAGGAAGTGTTAAAGTCTCTCCAGCCATTCCAATAATTTCGAATAAATCTGTTCTATCAAGCTCAGCAAGTACTATAAAAAAACAATCAGACAACTAAGAATTTGCACAGTTATTTCAACATGACTATAGACAAAGAAACAATCAATGCTCTGTATCAGTTGCTATGTATTTTTTGCAATTCAATTCAAGCATGCAAGTGATAAATCATGACTTTGATGCTAAAGTTACAACATGACTATCTATATCTTACCTCTCACAGACACCCTGATGTTCCTTACATCATTTCCCAAGGGATTGACAGCAAGACAAAGATAGAATCCTTCATTTAACCCAGATGGACTTGATATATTGACAATACTAGTTGCCGTGTAATTATCCTATGTAGCAATGAAAAAACAACATATGACAATTTAATGTTTAAGCATGTTAATACCTTCTGAATTAATATTTGTTCACCAAACATTACATTAATGGACCATCGCACAATTGGTAAAGGATTGCCTGTTGCTGTACACTCTAACTGGTATGACTTGTCTGAATCCAAAGTAAGTGATGTAAGATCATCACATAAAGGCTCCGGAAAGACAACAATGTTGGCTTTTTCTAAGTAAGAAAGAGTACACTTTAAATACACTTAACATATTGCATGTTGTACATGCTTAAGTCTAATATTCAATGTGGCATCCACATTCAAAGTAGTAGCCATGTAAAGAAGAATTGCACAACAGGGTTAGAACATACCTTCAATTAGAACAGTTCGAGAGATCATTAGATTAACATCATTTAGTTGACAAGTATACATTCCACTGTCATTAAACTGAGCCTCAGTAATAATCAAGTCACCATTTGATAATACAACAAGTCGATCAGCGATAGACAAGGGATCTCCGTTAAATAGCCAATTAAATGATTGCATGTTTAACTGAGTTGTACTAGAACAAGGAATTTCAACACGTGACCCACGAGAATGATGACGAGCAGACATCTGCTCAGAAATCACATCTAAAAATATTGGATATAACAAAGTAATGGATGTCAGTTTCATTACTACTTTTAAAGTGACAAAGTAAGCAAAGTTACATTAAAATATAATAATGCATACAGTATACAATTTATTCTGTTAAATCTCACCAATTATGTTAATAAATACACTATTTGATGAGCTTATTCCAGCCTGCGACGACACTATACACTGATACCATCCACTATAGTTTTGTGATACACTAGAAACAGTAAGTTTTCCATTATCAATCTGCACTGAACTACTTCCATTGAAGATTCTGTAATGAAACCATTATAAATAAATTAAGTATAGTGTAGCTAAATGTTTTATCATATTGCTATAGAGGAAGCAAACAGTCTAATAGACAATATTGATTAATAATAAATATTTAGATCTACAATAGTTATAATACACATGTAACAAGGGTAAAGTGAGTGAAAACAATTTTCAAACACATCTTTCTTTTGAATGATTTTACAGTAGCACCACTCAATCAATATATTATATATAATAATCATTAGCAAACAGAACCAAGAGGATAAAATCAAACAGGATCACCTTTCACAGGATGTGATAACAAAGGGAAACATACTCAAACTCTTATTATAAACATGAGAAATCATCTATTTAACAGTCATAGAGATGGAATTTGCAACAAATAAGTTAGTAGAGTACCAAATGTTCTGAATTCATATACAACCTGTGATATTATGACAATGACTGTTTGGTTTAATTCACTTTAGCCTCTACCAATCATAAAGAATGTTTGACACAATATAACACAATAAAGCATTAGACAAAGGACCCAAAAAAAGAGGATAGTATATAAAATGAGATATAAAATCAATATATTAGAGAATATATATAAGACATATACAATACAATATACAGCAGCAGGAACAAATCCATTTCTTAAGACATGCAGAAACCACAATTAAGTCAAACACATTGATCATTGCATACATAATAAAACAAACATCGTTCAAAAAAATTCAGGGAAGCTTGAACTCAAGGGATGAATTACTAGTGAAAACCATAACAACGTCACCTTACTATTGTGCTGTAAAAACATGTTAAAACAATTGTAGTTCTAATAGCATTTCTTATTTACACTGATTTTCCCAAATAAGACCTGTGGCATCTATTTAATTTAGGTTCAAGATGGAAAAGGCTGTGACTATTCAATAGGGCAGTATTTAAATTAAGCACATGCAATAATAATGATATAACAATTATCATTCTTTATTGTTACTATGAAAGTAATATAATGATAGTATGTTTTAGCTTATCTGTGATAACACTGAGCATGTATAAATGCTTTCCATGTGTTATATTTTGGGATAGTCTGGTTGAACAGGGAGAAAATTCAAAGTACATTCAGTAGGCTAATAATAATTATAGTTAGTCTGCTACAGTAAAAAATGGCGTCACCTCATGATAGAAGCTCTGTCTCTTCAAATGAAGAAAAACATCAAAAAATTGATGAAAATTGTTATAAGGCTCAGGAGACACTTAAAAAGAAATGCTAGGTTCAATGTTGCCTTTGCAATTCCACAGGAAGTTGCATGAGATGTTCCTGTGTATTGAGTGGTCAAGGTTGTTCCCACTGTATTTCCTCCTGCTCAAGTCGGTGCTTGAATCAAACTTTAGAGGGTGACAAGGTTATGCCTGATAACCACTCAAGCCATCAGAAAAGTCTAAACAATCGAATTTTTCATGTTTTGGGAAAGTTATATTGGGTTCTGAAAGCAGAGGTCTCATTAATCTATGGTGTTAGCATTGGAAAAAATTGTTTCAATTAGTAGCCAGCAATATGATTTGCCAGGCAGAGTATCAGGAGAGAGCTTGTCAATATACTTACTGATGAAATTAAAATGTTTTGTAAAGGGAAGGTGACATCTGAGAGATTGATTGTTTTCTGTGAGTCATCCTACAACATGATAATATGAGTAAGAAAGGTTCAGATATATGTCAATTGTTGAAACACCAAATGGATGCCTGGAGACAAGACTATTTTGATGAAATGGTTTCTGAGTTTGAAAGATGTGCTACACAAAGACAAAGGCCAAGCAAAATTTAGGGGATGACCATATTACTAAATTATTTACCCAATTAATGATTAAAGGTCAGGTGAAATCTGCAGTGTGATGACTAATGGATCGGGCACTTGGGAAGGTTTTGAACCCCTCTTCTGTCATGAATTCAAATGGCAAAACTGTTTTTGATGTATTAAAAGAAAAACATCCAGATCCTAGTACTGTGAGTGAAAATGTTTTTATTCATTGTAATGAGCTTCCTCCTCAAATGGAGGTGGACATTACTGTGGCAATGTTGAATTTATTGGTAGAAAATTACCAAAAAGTGCAAGTCCAGGAGATACCACAGCTCTACAATGGCAAGACTTCTTACTTGGATATGGAGCACCCAGTGAGACACTATGAGATGCAATTGCAGAATTAGCAAGATGTCTAGCATATACTCTAGAGGAGTAGAGTGCGATATGTGCACTAATTTATTTAGTTACTTGTTACTATAGATCAATCTCCTGTTAATAGTTCATCTTCTGATAACATATATGTAGGTCAGGTAGTATATGAAGTTAAACATCATGATCATGAATGGTTAATAAGATTTATAGTTGCTAAACACCTCGATGGTCTACTCAAGATAATTGTATTATTGATTAATTAATTAATTGACTATTCATTTGCTCACTGAGAAATCTGGTAGTGGCTTCAGATTATTATCAGTGGATGCCAAGAATCTATCTTAACGCAGCACATGGAGAGTCTGAAAGAAGTCCTGAAGAGACTGGTCAATGAAGGAATCACAGTGAAACACAATAAGTGTGAATTTTTAACTAATCAAGTAGAGTACTTGGGTTATGTAATAGATGAAAAAGGGTTGCATTCCTCAGATAAAAAGCTTCAAGCTATTCTCAATGCCCCAATACTTCAAAATACACAACAGTTGCAATCCCTGTTGGGATTAGTCAATTATTATAGCAAATTTGTGTCTAATTTAGCTACACCCACTTAATCAATTGTTAAGACTAGATACTAAATGGAATTGGACTACTGCTTGTGACCAAGCTCTAACCACTGTCAAGAAAAAGTTAGTATTCAATCGGTCAACTTCCTCTAAGTTTAGCTACTGATGCCTCTGCCTATGGTGTGGGTGCGTGCAGTTGTTTCACGTTCATTCCCTGATGGTTCAGAAAAAACAATTGTCTTTGCATCGCGCACCCTCACCCCTGCTGAAAAGAAATTATCCTCAAATTGAGAAAGAGGCCTATCTCTAGTTTTTGGTGTAAAAAATTCCATCAATACTTATATGGATGTAAATTTTCCCTTATAACAGACCATAAACCCTTGGCTACTATTTTGAGTCATAATAAGGATATTCCATCCTTAGCTGCAGCTAGAATGCAGTGTTGGGTCTTACTTCTTTCGGCCTACACTTATGACATCTCCTATAGGCCTACTAAATTACATGCTAATACAGATGCCTTGTCAAAATTACCATTGTCCACTTATGAGGAAATTGGGGGTGTCTGTTTTGATAGTATTTTTAATTTGACTGCTAAACAACTCTGGCTTTAGCTACTTCTACTGACAGTACTTTGTCCAAGGTGCTCAGATATACCCAAACTGGTTGGCCTACCAATGTACCTCACAAACTTAAACCTTACTTTAATCATAAACATGAGCTGACTGTTGAAGGAAACTGTGTTATGTGGGGTATTCGCATACTAGTGCCACTCAAATATAGGAGTAAAGTGTTAAATAAATTGCACCAAGATCATCCAGGTACTAAAAAAATGAAAGCTATCGCAAGAAGTCATGTATGGTGGCCAGGAGTAGATTCTGATATAGACAATTTAGTAAAATCTTGTGAGCCTTGTCAATCTGTCAAGCAGTCTCCTCCTAAATCACCATTAAATCCATGGTTGTGGCCTGCTAAGCCTTAGGGTATAATCCATGTGGACTTGTTGGACTACTGTATGGTAAAACTTATTTTATTATAGCTGATGTCCACTCCAAAATAGCCAGAAGTCTTTGAAATGACCTCAACCACTACTTCAAAGACAATTGACATTCTAAGACAAGTATTTGCAGCATATGGCTTGCCAGATAAATTAGTCTCAGACAATGGTCCACAGTTTAGCTCTAAAGAGTTCCAACTATTTCTAAAATGCAATGGCATAAAACATTGCTGAACGGCTCTGTATCGTCCAGCAACAAATGGTGCAGCAGAGAGATTTGTACAAACCTTGAAGAAATCAATTATGGCAGGAAGGAGAGATAAAAGGTCTAATCAGCACAAGTTGTCAAGCTTTCTCCTAAAGTACCACTCAACACCTCATGCTGTTACAGGAGTGCCTCCAAGTACACTATTTCTCAAACTTCACATCAAAATTGTACTAGATTTGTTAAAACCAGACTATGAAAGGCAAGTATTGGAAAAACAGAGTCTTCAAAAACAGTCTTATGATGGGCACAGTCACAAGAAAAATATTTTATGGTTGGTGATGATGTTGGTCAAGATTCATCGTCACAACTGTGTCACTTGGCAGCCTGGTACTATTGTGGAAAAACTTGGCCCCATGTTGTATATTGTAAATATGCATAGTGGTTCAGCGAAGGTGCCATATTGATCAGATTGTTAGACAGGAAGTTCTGACAGAGACTAGTGCAAATACTCAGTCTAGTGCTGTTATTGGTGATACTAACTCTGAGCTAAATGATGATGACACAATTGAAACTTTAACATCTGCTAAGTTACATCAACCAACACTGGTGTTATTGCTCCACCTTCCAATTCGGAAACCAACTCAACTTCTACAGCATCCAATACATCTCAATCACTTTCATTCATTCACGTTATCCTATACATAATCGAAAACCTCCTGACAGATACTTTTAGACTCTCTTAATTTAAGTGGGGAGGAATGTAGTGTATTGAATTATTCATTATATGTGTGTTAATTTGTCATTGTTATGTTATTAAATATAATTATATTATGAGCATGCTCAGTTGGATTTGTTTGGACAAATGTTCACTTTTTGATTTGTGATTGTTGTATTCTCTTCTTTGTCGTTCTTGTTGTAGTCTTAGAGATTATTCCTAGTCCAGTTATTACACTTATCACTTTTGCTCAAATTGCATTGGAGTTAAAAGAAAGGAATATAACAGAGTCCCAAAGAAATTTTTGATTACGTAAGATAACATAGTACAAAATAATGGTAATACTGTGCTAGTACACTACTGCTTACTGTTTAAATAAAAAGTGCAAAGAGGTGATTGATGATTCTTGTGCTACCTAATAAATACTTTATATTTCTACCATGTTTCGTTTGTGCATAGTAAACCATTACATTAGCACAATCAGATTGTGTCAGTAAAACACTCGGCAAATAAGACAACTTGAATTACAAATGCTTTATATGAAATTGGATAGTTACATTGTTGTGACTAGTGTGTTTAAAGGTGATGATAGAAAGAAGGTGGGGTCAATGAAATTTGCTTAAGATCAAAGCCTTAAAGGAAACTCTCAATTGGCATTTGGCTCACTTGATTGCTTCATTGTGTCTCCAAAAAGTAAATTTATTTATAATATTAATTAGTATTGCTAGTGTACACAAACAATGTTGCTAGGCTATTGTTGGAAGTCAGTTATATAACTTGGTGTTGGTCTCTATGGCGGCATTTATAGACCTTGTGGCTTTGGCCTTTGGTTTGTAAATACCAGACACCTCCACCTCATTATATAACTATGTTTAACTCATAAATCATCATACACAGACCTAGTGGGATACAAAAATTATGTATACCTCATCGCATTGATGTCTCTAATTTGAACAACATTAATAATCAGCTATGTCTACTAACGGCAAATAATGAATCGTTTTTAAGGGACAATGTGTTCACTTGTAAATGTAACCAAGAAAACAAGATTACCATCAAGTCTATGCTGGCTAAATTTCATTCCACTCACTTTTGTTCTAATTGCATTGCTGTTAATGGCCAATCATACAGGGAGATACCGAAACAATATATGATTGCAAAAGCAGAACTAAGATCCAAAAGAGACCTGAATGTTTGGGTAAGTCTATAGTAGTAATGTTCATTTTGATGTTTCATTTTTCATGTTGAAGCTCTACGTAATAACGGTTACTCTAATAAATTTATTGCCACAAATAAGTACAACAAAAGAACTAACTCCACCACTGTTGTCTAGTTCAAGCATATTTGGCAATCCCCGTCCAGTCAGAGTAACCATCCACTATGTGCGAGGGACAATCAGAAGCCATTAAGAGGATCCTAAAAACTCTTGACATACAAGTTGTCTTTAGACCTCTCACAACTCTAAGGAAGATGATATCCAGGTCTAAGGATTTCACATCTATTTTTTCACAGTTGGGAGTAGTATATGGTATATCTTGCCAAGATTGTTGTTCTTCTTACGTTGGTCAAACAGGTCGGAATCTACAACAATGGGTGAAAGAAAACCAGAGAGCAGTGAAGCAACAAAATGTGTCTACAAGTGCTCTAGCAGAACATGTCTGGCAGAAGGGTCACAAGATCAACTGGGATAATCCCACCATCCTAGCCCGCCATCCATACTTTTTGCAAAGATGTATCCTGGAATCATGGCACATTCATGGACAAAAATATGCCAACAACCGAGAGTAGGGTCCTATTCCACAAATCTATCTCACGCTCCAGAACCAAATGCACAAGCAACAAGACACCCATGCATCGCATGCGTCCATTCTTGGTACGTCAGCATCGACTACCAGGAATTCCACCAACACCAAAGAGGAGGCCAAGGAGAGTATAAATAGGCCTGTTTTTTTCATTGTATATTTATTATGTAGCCACTGATGATGACAATTGAACTAACTGTTGAAACGTTTGGTGAATAAATAATTTTTTGTTTGGTGAATAATAGAAAATGAACATTACTACTATAGAACTAGGATCACCCAATCATTCCTCATTAGTTGATTTTTGTTTCTGTTTGAACAAAAGATATGTAAGGAGGTTGGTCACGATTTATTGTATATATATATATTTTTTAAAATAAACTATTATCATATATTTATTATGGTATTTATTTACAAGATTATTAGGCATTTAATGAAGTGCAATGAAAATTAGAAGATTAGAGAGCATTTAAATTTTTGTTATGGCTGCCAGCAAAGAGTCTCCATACTCAACAAGAAGAGATTTAAGTTAATAATTTAGTTATTTTACAAAATGAAATCCATCAAGAGACTTGAGAAAAAGTGAATAAAAACATCTGAAAAACATTTGCTTCTGTATAATAAATAATCTCAACATTACGCTTGTGACTAATTTCAGTCTTATCCACCACTTCACGATACAACTGTATAGTGAAAGTATTGCTATATACAACATTATACAGAGATAGGACTTTGCAAACATACTCAAAATTCTAAGAGATTTACCATACATTCTTTTAAGCAAGATAAATAGCACCAACTAGTTTGTGTTTTCTACAGTTAAATTTCTTTACATCTACAACATACAGTATGCATTAAGGCTTATACCAATACTAAATAGCCAATTAACTGAATTTATAAAGGTGATTTGCACAGATTTAGGCCATTACCTATGGCGTGTGGTTTATGCCAAAATTATGTGACAAAATTAATGGGTTTGGCAATAATGGGAGTGGCTTAAATAGGTTTGGCATAGACTGTAAGCAAAGGTGTAGCTAGTAATGGTAGAAAGCTGGAGGAAACTTTTGCTTTGGTTTCTTCCTTTCTAAGAGAAGCAGAATTAGTGAACAATACAACTTCCATCAAAGTAATTGAATGTGTATCTGAAGCACTGCTATGACACACAGTTTGTGACTAAAGTATCAGACAAATACCATAGGACGGGTTTTGATTGAGAATTGCGAGTTTTTCTAGAACTTGCAATCAAAGGATCACAGTGAATAATTTATGCAATTATTGCAGCGACATTTGACTACACCTTATTGATCCAACAGCCACGTGGTATTTGCTGTAGAGTGAGTGAGATGAGTATTCGGCGATATTTCAAGCCAACTGTGAACCTACCAACAACCAGTCAAGCGCAGATGTCTCCAAAAATACTTAAAGAAGTCAACCAAGCAGTGAAAGTGGCTTTAGAGCTTGCCGAAGAAACTGGAAACCAGGGCAAGAGAGGTAAAAAGCAAAAGTACAACACACCTTTCACGCCTGAGGATGGTGCTGTTATTGGACGATATGCTATTGAACATGGCAATGCAGAAACCACACCTCTTGTTATGATTGAGGGTGTGGCTTGTCGTCTAGCATTGTGCAATCGTTAGATTCGCAATATGGCTTTGTATAGCATTATTCGCATTTGTTCAACTCCACAATCGAAACCCATCCTACGGTAAATGGGAATGCCTCAGTTGCTTCTATATATAACAGACCTACAATATACAACCAAAATCAGGAACCCAACCTAACTGGAAACACAACACTGATGCTCAATTCTAAGAGACGCCTTGTGGTACTCGCATTCCATGTTTTTTAAACAGTATAAAAGTATAGAGTCACAATTTTAGTTGTTCATAACATCTGCAGGAGTAGCATTACAGAGTTATTTACAGTACTTCAAGCTATGAAAAGTTAGGTTTTGCTACAAAATATGTCATGGTAACAAAATGCAACATATAACAAAAGTCTCTCAGTAACTCAACACGACATGAATATACAAACATTTGTTTAAAAAGCATTAAGCAGTCAGCATCTGATAATGAGACTAAGTCAAACTGTTTTCCATACCTTAATTGTGCATAATGTGGAAGTGGCTAGCCAAATATCAATCATCTTTCTTAAAGTTTGAATTCAACAAAAACATATGAAAATTACATTTGGATATCACAAGCATAGTATATGCATATTCGCATCAAAAGGAGTAATGTATATGGCACATTAACCTTTTGTATCTACATATATACAAAGGTTGATACCGGCATTTAAGAGCCAATCGTTTCAGGGCAACATGCTATACATAACACACATTAGAGATACCATGTACATGTAAGCATGTTATCCTTTGAGTACAAGGAACAAACTTGTCTTGTGTTTGACAATTAAATCAGTTACAATGAAACATCTAAAAGATAGCATACCTTTTCTGATCCTTTAAAAAAATAATACTCGGAAAAGGTACTCCTGATGCTTGACATGTCATATTTAGTGTCATACCAGTTGTCCAAATACGTCTACTAACTTGTAATGATGCAGTTGGTGTAACTAGCAAAGTAACATAATTATAATTATTAACAATTATATATAGTATATAATCCTTTCAATGACATATGCCAAAATATTTCATCAAAAAGGGTAGTTGTCAAAAAGTCTAATCTCATGTCTAAAATGCCATGAAAGAAAATTAAGACAGAATAAAAAGTTTTGATTTTACATTAGCAAGAAATGTTCTTATCCATTACTAGACTAACTGTGTGTCAAGAAAAAACTATTTTAAGAGCACCTACCACAAAAATCTGATAGTAATAGCTTTATCAAACTAGTTCCTCTCAAGGTAGGTGGTCCATAACAATTAGGAGAACTTAGTCTGTTATTTACTAGAAACTCATACAGCCACATTGCTTCACAATCACATTCTATACGATTCTCAAGAAGAATTCTAAAAACAATACAAAAGAATGTGCACAATAACAAATAAAAGTAAAGAAAATGAGAGGAAAAACATATGAATAGTATATTAATTATAATTAGTCAGTGAACTGAAATATCTTACAGAGTGCGAACAGAATTCAATCCACAAACAGCTGATTCTGGCACTGTTGTTAAATGATTAACAGCTAAATTCCTGAAAAAGAAAAATA
This sequence comes from Xestospongia muta, assembly GCA_963693285.1. NCBI lineage: Eukaryota > Metazoa > Porifera > Demospongiae > Haplosclerida > Petrosiidae > Xestospongia > Xestospongia muta. Next base: position 19,616,960 of record OY848917.1, read on the forward strand.
TATTATTATTTATATCCACACAATCATCATATGTAAAACATTGCACTCAAAATCATTTTTCTAATTGTTTGCTAATGACTTCATAACATAAATGACTCTTTTAAAAAAAGGGTTTTAAGACAAGAGGTGTCAAATGTTTCACACAACATCAAAGTTAAATACAGACAATGAGGATCATTTGTTTAATAATCTCTCCATGACAACCTTGATGTAGTTGAAACAATGTTAGGTAAACAACATTCACAATTTTAGCGCTGGGGTGTGGGTAATGTAGGTGGTAGATGTTTCATTATGTAGATGAGGAAAACAAACAAAACTGGGAAAATAAATCCTTTCATGACAATATCTTAACATCTTTTCAGCAAAATTCATTAATTCCAAACTTAATTTTAAAAATGGCTTCCTAGATACATGAAAGTGGGTAATGCTAATGTTGCTTGGTATTGAAAATTTTCTTATTTACAAAACAAACACACAAAAGCTTCTCACTGCTAGAATGTGACTTTGATGTATAAAAAAACATTGACTCTTGAGTATACCATGGCTACTACATACAATAGCAAAGTTTTGCATCAAAAGGATGTCTTGGCTTCCTGGCTTCTAATTACAATCAAAGTTAGAAGCACTATAGGCAACCCTTACTACCAAGTTTGAATGTATATGGAAAGCTCATAGCAAGGTCTTTCTTTGCTACTTTGCTGACTGTTACCATTACAGCCTGCAAACAGATCAATAATTCATAATATCTGTGGGCACAGCAGTATGAATATTGTCCTATACTATTATACTGTGTTTTGGACTATAATAAGTTAAAATCTGTCATAGCAACAAAGTCTAAGTTATAAATAAAAGAGTGTAAGTAACTCAGCATGAGACAAATTCACATCAATTATTGGAAAAAGGTTAAAGTAGTTAAAATTCAAGTTTTGAAATGAACCACCACAACTGCCTGTTCATCAGGAAAATAATTGATTACACTATCATGAATAACTAATTAGGGCAAAAATTGTTGCACCCACTGTTGACTTTTCTCTGAGACACTCTTCAGTCATACCATCATTTATACCAAATATTTGACAGACTACAGTGATTAATATAAGTAATTATTATAACTTACAAATAAATGAGAGAGATTAGGTTGCAGAATGCTTCATTGCCCAAAAAAATGATCTCATTATTAGTAAGTGATCTTATGAAAAAATAAATAGTTAATTATTACAACAATGACTATATATACTCACAAATTCCTAAGATTAGATAAGTTCTTGAAAGCTCCATCAGGTATACTAATTAGTCGATTATAGCTCAAATCACTGTGTTAAAAAAGAGGAGAAAACAGAGTCGGTGATTCAAATACTTGAAACAACAGACATTGACAATAAGGGATACCTACAATTGCTTGTAAATTAATGTTGTGTCATTATTCTAAAGCTCAAGGATTGCTAGAGAGCAACAAATATTCAGGGATATCAACCTTAAACATGTGTTCATTGTTTAACATGGGTAATAGTTTTTATTGATTTTCATTAACATTAAGTTTTTATTGATTTTTACCATGCCAATAATCTAAAGCCAATAGCTTTGAGACAAGACAATTGGACCATAAGTAAAACCACACGTTAATACCACCAACAAGGAAAGATAAATCACACCTTTAGAAAAGAAATCTTGTATTATTAATCTAACAGTTCTCCAGATGAGCGAGGGTTAAAGTAAAAATTGTTAAAGTAATTATAGTAATTAAAGTAATTAAAGTAATTATACTATTATCTTTGATTGTGTCATTTAGTTCACTGATTGTGTCTTTTGCATTACTTCAAAAAATTTGTCTATTCGTTATTAACATATGGTTAGAAATTTACTAACCTGTACTTATTAATATGTTCTGTACTCTATCATAATTATAGAAGTGAAATTATATCTATGGATCAATGAACTAAGTGACCATAGAATACCTAAAATGATAACGTTTACATATGGGTACACCTCCTGACATTGAAACAGATTTATCAAAGTTCTAAAGTAGAATATAAGACATACTAATGTGTATTGGTTGTAACATTCAGTGTTTTCTGACAATATATTTCAATGGACAATCCAGACCAATCCTTCATAAGCAAATGTTACTGTGTGCCTGATAAAGGAATTTCATATTTAATATATGAACAGATCAAGATCTAAGCTCGTATCATTGAAGGACTATAGAGGGCTTCGTTAAAACTATCCAGTACTGACATCTTATCAAAGGTATCAATGAACTATCCCAACATTAGAATTAAGTATACTAATGTGGTTATGTACCTGATGTATTTAAGTCAAACCACAACAAATGATCTAGATAGTTTACATAAAGGAAAACCTGCCCACCTACTGCTGTTGAAACAGATTGATATTGAACAAATAACCAGATAACCTATATGTGTCAATGAAAATTTGACTTTCTTTTAGACAATTGTATGATGTGTTATTATAACACAGCAAACCTTTTAAATTCAAACCATTTATAAAAACATTGCTAGCTATATAAAGAAGTGGCTTTAAATCAATAACAAAACAAACCATTTCACAAAAAATGAACAAGAAGTTCACAATACTCCTCTTCCTCATTACAAACATTTTGACCTCTATACTAGAAGTTGTTAACAACAGCAAGTATATTGTATATCACAGCTAATCATTATTGTACTCCTGTAGATGCTAATAATCCTCTAATAAAACGTAGTATTCACACTAACACTACTAACTGTGACTGTGGTAAGTCTCAATATCTACAAATATTAAGAGGTCGTGATGGTACTCCTGGAAGAGATGGTAAAGATGGTCTCCTTGGAAATAGAGGACCTCAAGGACTAAAAGGAGACATAGGTCCTATGGGACCTATTGCTGGAGGAGTTGTCTATACAAGATGGGGTCGAACTATTTGCCCTCAAAATAAAGGGACTCAGTTATTTATTATACAGTGGTCGTACTGCTGGTACCCCCACTTTACCCAGTATGGTGAAGGAGCTAACTAACTATGTCTGCCTGATAATCCTGAATATTTAGCTACCCAGGCAGGAGCACAGAATTGACGAGCTTATCTTTATGGAACAGAATATGAGGCTCCAATTGGTTCAATGAATGGTCTTCATAATCATAATGTACCCTGTGCAATGTGCTATGCTATAGTCTGTTCGCGTTCACCTTGCCGGTAGAAAACTTATCATAACTTTCTAATAACTCGACCAAATTCAAAATTTCAAAGTCAGGTGGTCTCCTGACGACCATCCGGTTCTTTTGATGTCATTTTTATATGAATACGACCCACAAGAACAAAATTTGTTGTACTTTCCATAAGCAAAGTATAGGAGATGCCATTGACCACGAGGAATGTGAATATGTGATCTCGTGAATTTCGTTAATCAACAAAATGGCTGCTGCTTGAAGAGAGAAACCAGTACGGTAAGAAATACATTCTAACTGTAAAAGTTTAATCATATAGATAGGTAAAATAAATTGAATATAACTATTGTGTATGAGAATGAATACAAACAGAAGTATTACTGAATTTAGACTTCGATAACCAAAAGATTATAAAAGTTACGACAGTGGTAATACATTGTAAGGTACAAAGGTGCTGGTCTGTGTTGTTTTACTTTCTGTAGAAATGTCTTTTTAAAGTCCTTGTAATCATATTCTATGCTATGTTCGTCTAACTATCTTTTAATATCATCTTTTCTGTTTGCAGTTGTTGGAGGTTTGTCCTTTTGTTTGTTATGGTACGAAGCATTGTCTAAAACTATCACAGATGTAGGTGGAATTTCGGAAGTAGCTGTTGTGCAAACCATTCTATAAAGTGTTCTCAGTTCATTTCATCATGATAGTCTGCTGAGTTTGTCTTAGATCTAAAAACCAAGTCTACACCAGGAACCCAACCTTCCACTGAACCACAATCAATCATTGACCTTTCCCACTTGGCACCTTCCATCTTTGTTTACCATCAACGTCTACCCAAATATGTTCTTTACAGTGATGTGTGTTTATCCATGTTATGTCAGTATAGATTATTGTCCTGTTGTCATTTCTTAGTTTACGTATTGTTTGCAAGTATGTATGTCTTTGTTCCAGTATATTACGTTGTTCATATATGTATTGTTTATTGTCTCTTTTCTTGTATGAAAACCCCAACTCTCATAGAACCTTCCATAGACAAAACGTACCACCTCCAAAAACACCATCCTCTTTCAATTTAGCTAAAATAGTAGTCAATATGGGATATTGTTGTTGTGTGTAAAAGCTATGAACAGTACGTCCTATTACTTCTTTATTAAAAGAGTCTGGATTTACTCGTACCCTAGATGTTGTGTATCATTTAACAAGAGTCAGTAATTTACCTTCTTGAGAAATATATTCATTATCATTGTTACGCACACTTCTTATTGATACACCTGTAACCTCTGCTGTACGTTCTACAATTCTCTCTCTCTTAATTGAGCTTCCTTTTCTTTTCTCTTTCTCAAAGAACTGCCTTACATTTTCAATAACATATTTGGTTTGTGATATCAATCTAACCCCCTTCCCAGGTTTCTTAGCTACCTTATTTATGTATGGGCTGTGGCTCTTGATTAATGGAGGAAGATGAGCTGCTTCCTTGATCCATTGCTAGATAAACTATTGCAAATTTTATTAATAATTTTTTACAACTTAATGTAGATATAATTCTAACTTTAAGATTTGGCAAGAAATTTTTTTTTACCTGTGAACTTCAAAGAATATCACCTACCACAAACATTTTATTTGTGATGGTGTGGTATGTGTTATGTATACTACTTACACCCACTACTAATTTCCGGCGGCAAGGTGAACGCGAACAGACTTTAGTAATAGACTATCATTATTAATGATACCTGCTAGGTTGACCTGTCCTACTAATTGGACAATGGAATATCAAGGTTATCTAATGGCTGAGTATCATGTTCATAAACAGAACTCCATGTTCGAATGCGTCAATAAGAATGCACAGGCTATTACTGGAGGAGCTAAGAACATAGATGGAGCTCTCTTCTATCCTGTTGAAACAAAAGGTGTTGGACTACTCTGTCCTCCTTATGATGAAGAAAGAGAGTTAGCATGTGTTGTGTGTACTAAATAAACGTTATTGTGTTATTTTTGTATTTTGTTTATTGCCTAAAGAGCACATAACATTTAGTTTAATGTGTGAATTATCACTGATTGTGTATCTTCCCTTACTTCAAGAAATTTTCCATTTGTTATTAACAAACAATAAAGAAATTTACTAACCTATACTTACTAATATATTCTAAACTCTATCATAATTATAAAAGTGAAATCAAAACAATAGATCAATGAACTAAGCCACAACAGATAACTTAAAGATGACAAAGTTTATATATGGGAACACCTCCTGACCTGTTGATACTGAATGTATTTAACATTTGAAGTAGCATATAAAAAATGCGGGGTTAGGGAAAAGGAATTTAAGCTTTGAAGATAACTAACTATAATGAATCTTCAGGACCACTTCAAGAACCACATGGCAATATTTAAGTTAAGTTCATCTCTCACACTTTCTACATACATCATATAAAGAAACTATAGCTTAAATATGAACAAATTTAAAAAGGATGACAAAAAATACTTTACTAAAATAACAAAATGTTATCAATCTGTACATAGTGACCTATACAAATAAATATATATCAATAAGCTAAATAAAAATTATTCTAAAATTTGTCTCCTACTTGTTACTTAACATGTATGTCAACATTTAGTTCATTGTGTATTACCTTCTGATAAAATTTTTGATCTCTTTCATTCACTTATTCTTAGGATAAATTAAAACCACTTCATTGTATATTAATTGAATGGTAAAATCAATAACCACAACTCATAGTTGTGGTGAATTACATTAAGATAAATACATTCATTATGTCATAAGTCAATAAGAAATATATATTGTACATCTAATGGTGACCAACAATTGATATAACCATAGTACAAACTACAAAGTTCCATCATCAACCTTGACTCAATTTACACATTCAAAATGTGCAATGAATGTTGTAGGTGATCAAGAAACTGAAATGCCTCCAACATGCAAGGAAAGAGCACAACAATATGAAGTCACATTTGATTCAGAGAATGGACTTTAAATCATAACATATCCTGTGCAATATGCTATGTTAGAACTATGCTAAACTTACAAAACAAATTTAGACTAGTCTACTGGCAAACCATTATATAAACTTTCCCAGTAAACTTCCTGTACATATGTCTGTTTGAGGTTTACTAAAAACATATTTAGAAGATGGACTAGTCTACTGGCAAATCATTATATAAACTATCCCAGTAAACTTACTGTATATAGTCTATGTAAGGTATTATCAAAAACATGTTTACTATAATTCATCTGATATCACATACCATTATATACACTTCTCCACAGCTCCTTACAATAACATTTGACCACCAACATACAGTGTGTCAACTATTCCATATTGTCAAACAATATAAAGTTTCATTCACTATCTTACTAATAATATAGCTTATATGTATGTGACATACAATTATATAATTAGCATACTAATATTTGATGGGATAAAGAGAGCAGATCACATAAAAGGTGAATCTGTAAAAGCTGAGAATTATCTGCTCATAAAGTGTTTCATTCCTAACTTGAGTAATTCATATAACTACATAGCCACTTTAATTGTCATAGATGTATGAAATGAATTTGTCATCAATACTCATATACACTAATAATAAAACTGTGAAATGGCATATACAAAACTACCTGGCACTATTGTATTAACACAGTGTATTATACATATACAATGTACATGTAACTATTACTATAAAACTACTAATGTTAGCGTGCTACTAATTTTAGCGATATTAGTGATTTGAAAAAACCCCACTAAATTTAATATCCGCTAAAGTTATGAGTGAGTCACGTGTGTTGAAAATGAAGAAGAAGCATGCAAACTGAATAGCGAAAGTGATGTCTCTTATAAGATGGCTTCATGGGTCATCATCATTGGAACTTAAAGAGAATGAGAATGGAGCAACACCAGCAGCAAACAAGGAGGTTGAAAAGGTGAAGCAAGTGCAAAGGAAAAGGGGCAGGTATCATCATTATGATGATGAAACACGTGTTAAAATTGCCAAGTGTTCATGTGAATGTGGAAATAAGGCAGCTGCTGACAAGTTCACTAAGGAGCTTGGATTTTTGGTTACTGAAAGTACAGTAAGAAACATGAAGAAGAGCTACCTTTCTTTACTTAGAAAGGAGAAGGATCCTGAGAGAATATGCAGTCTTCCTCATGGAGCTAGAGGAAGACCACTGATGCTTCGTGATTATGACCAGGACATATCTAGGTACATCAAAAGCCTAAGAGAAGCAGGAGGTATTGTAAATCACTAGATAGTTATTGCTGCAGCTAAGGGTATCTTGTCCCATAAGAACCCAGGACTCCTGAAAGAAGATGGTGGTCCAATCTGTCTTAGTTCAACTTGGGCAGAATCATTCCATCGTAGAATTGGGTATGTGAAGTGCAAGGTCACCAAGGCTGCCCACAAGTTGCCTGATTTTCCAGAAGTAAGGCAGGCATTCCTTCAGAGAGTCAAGAGTGAAGTTGAAACATGGAATATTCCACATACCCTCATAATCAATTGGGACCAATTAATTCCTTCTTAATAGGTTTGATACATGTACTGTACATCATTACTAGTAACAATATCAATACTATTGTGTGTGGCTTCTTGTTCAAGACCACATACCACAAAGGGTAGTTATGTTATAGACTCAGTGACTGGCCTACAAGTAAGGGTTGCACACACACACACACACACATATACACATAATAATGAGATTCATAGCTAATATATTTTGAATGAAGTGTTGATTTATAGCAGGTTTCATTTAAAAATGTAAAACTTGAGTGCTTAAATAATTCATTTGCTCTTCATAAACAGCACAGTAGCAGGTTTATACAAATCTTATGACAAGCTTTATTGGTTCTGTCATTGTTAATGGCTCAATATACATTATACAAATTTGTCAACTCATGAATTTAAAAGAATGTTGTTCAATGACATGTGCTATTTTTAGGACCTCAAGCTTTTATCTTTTTATATAATGTACAATAAACAAAATTAAAAGTAGTAATGGGTAGTATTAGTCCAACACAAAGAATGTAAACAAGATAGTTGAAATGGTAATTGCATCATCCCTAAATAACAGCAGAGTCATAGAATACAGTAACATATTACTGATATTATTATTTAAGTGATTTATATAGTGGGTATAATTGTTTGTGTCATTATGTTAACATAATATTACAGGTACATACACATTCTGTCTTCTTTGGATACTCAACACGCTTTAAAGCATTTCGCAAATTTTTGTCATCAGTGGCAAAAAACTTTATCACAAAAAATTATTTATTATCCAATTGTTTCACTATATAATATTTAGTACACACTGTTTGTATTTAATATAATTGTTTCTCAGCTATCCATTAATCTAGTTTATTCCAGTCATAAATAGTCAATAAGTGGGTGTTATACACACCTACCATGATGTATTGACATAAAAAGAAGAAAAATATCACTATCAAACACACATTTAGATTATTGTAAGTGTATATTCAAGAAAATGAATCAGTCAAGGATTTGCTGCATGTTGTCTCTACTCTTCATGGTATTTCTCATACTTCTTCAGTGTGGAGACTCACAAAATGTGTAAGACAATATAATGTTTTAAATAATATCATACAATATTATTTTGTATGTTGATAGGTGCTACAAACAGATATCTCGTGGTACATGTAAAAAATACTGTCAACAATCAAGTTATAGTATTACATATTATAAATGTGGATGGTGGAAAAAATGTTCCAGATATTTACTAGATATCTGAAATGGAGTATCATGTGTTGTTACATTTTAGAATAATAATCACATATGGTTGTAACTGTTGTCAATATGGCATAGTGTATTCCAGAGTTAGAGTATGTTGTAATGGATATCCAAATTATCCACATTGCTGGTAAGTGTATCATGTGAAATATATGTATTTGTAATTGAAGAAAATAAATAAACTATAAGTAATAAATCATTTTTTAATTTGTTTCAAAATGCCAATTTCATGTTTAAAAATTAAGGTTTAAAAAAACTGGTTATCTGAATATAAAATTTTTCAAGACAAAAAGTAAGCTAGGTACCCTAAAAGAAGGTTCAAAGTTTGATCAGTCACATTTATCACTGTCGTATTGGCTAACATGTGCATTTAGTTTCATTTGCTGCACACAACAATAGTATAAGGCAATATGTATGAACATAACTATATACAAATATATATATAACATGTGGCTCAAAACAATTATAGAATTGTCTGGTATTGTTCACATGCCAGGTAGTAAGTAATCATTTTAAGTTTTACCACTGTTGTTTTAAAGTTCACATAAATCGTATATTCATAGTCCTACAGAAACTCCTCCTACTACAACTCCAACTCCTCCTCCTACACTTATAATTCCAACTATAGGTCCCCCAATTTGTCCCGGTTGTCCACATTGACTTCAATTAAACTCTCTTTAATGTTTTATGCACATTTATATCATTCGTTAATTTTTGGTTAATGATAAAAGACTTCAATTAAATAGTTTTGAATTTTTTACACTTTTGATTTGTCATGTACAGTGTAGTTGAAACAATTAAGTTAGAATCAAACGTTTCAGAAACTATACATGAACATAATATTTTGTGTTATTAATTAATTTTCATGGTTGACAATAGCAACTGACTAGTGTTTAAATAATTCCCAGGATACTTAGTGTATAATTATAGATTGGTAATGTACTGGAATGGGACATATTAGGATTCTTGGAATACTTAGTACACATTAATAAAGTGTACCTATAGGTGGACTAACTTTTGAAGGTATATGCAAGTTCAGTGTGAATACTAAGGTGTGACTAATTAAGGTGGGTGTGACTTTTACCAACATATGAATCCTATAATAACAACCAACTATCCTAGGACATATCTGGTAGTCCTTGGCTACTTAGATTTGGTAAATATATGTACATTTACATGTACTTTCTTAAGTATCTCATCCCAGTATTGGAATGCCCTGAACAAAAGTGGCAGTACTGGACATGTATGATACTGTATATATATAATATAAATACAAACTATTACACTCTATCTGTCTAGCAGTCAAATAGAATGACCAACTGTATGAGAAATGAATTATTTTATGAGAAATATTATTAGAGTAGTCTATACAAGATGGGGTCAAACTATTTATCCTCAAAATAAGGCACTCAGTTATTATTATACTTATTGTACTGCTGGTACTCACTATACCCACTTTGGTGGAGAAGATTATCTCTGTCTACCTGATAATCCTGAATAATTACCTACTGAGGCAGGGGCATATAACAATAGAGCTTATTTCTATGGAACAGAATATGACAACCCAATTGGTTCAATGAATGGTCTTCATAATCATAATGTACCCTGTGCAATATGCTACGCTAGTAATAGAGTATCATTATTAATGATACCTGCTAAGTTGACCTGTCCTACTAATTGGACAATGGAATATCAAGGTTATCTAATGGCTGAACAGGATGGTCATAAACAAAACTTTATATTCGAATGCGTTGATAAGAATGCACAAGCTATTCCTGGAGGAGCTAAGAACATAGATAGAGCTTTATTCTATAACGTTGAAACAAAATGTGTTGGAATACTCTGTCCTCCTTATGATGAACAAAGAGAGTTAGCATGTGTTGTGTGTACTAAATAATAGTTATTGTATGATTTTTGTTGTTTGATTATATCTCTAGGAGTACATAAAAAATAGTTTAATGTGTGTATTATCACTGATCATGAAATTTATTAACCTGTACTTACTAATATTCTAAACTCTATCATAATTATAGAGGAGATATCATAACAATAGATAATTGATCTAAGCCACAACAGATGATCTAAAGATGGGAAAGTTTATATGTGGGAACACCTGCTGACCTGTTGTTATTGTGAATGGACAAAGGATTTATCTAAAGCCTAAAGTACTAGTAGCAACTGTAACATATTCTTATGAGTATATAAAGTTTAGGGTATGAGGAAAGGAAAGGTTTGAAGCTATACATCATTACAAGAAACATCAATACCATAGGCAGTTAAGTGTCTTCCTCACGCCTTCTACATAAAACACAGCAAACTACTGTAAGGATACTAATTTTCGAGGGTTTAAATTTTTGTGTTTTTTTAAATGTTGCTTTATTATTTAAATTTTATGGGTATTAAATTTCATGTTTAGTGGATTTGAGGTATTAATTAATGGGTGTGGTATGGGACACATGTCATGAACACAAGCGTAATTTAGTCAAGTCAGGTGTCATTTAATTTACTGTGCATTATCAGTGACTGTGTCTTTTGCATTACTTCAAGAAATTTGTCTATTTGTTATTAACCTCGCTGTGCGTGGGCGCATAGCGAGGGTACTGTAGTCTGTTTGTGTGTGTGTGTGTGTGTCTGCACTGCCTGTTTTTTTTGAACTGCTATAACTTGGCAACCGAAGCATTAGCAGCTACCAACGTTTAGCAACGAATAGAAAAACATGTGGACTTTACAACAGTAGTATCAAGAACATCGTCAAGGAAAACAGAAGCTTAAAACTTGCAAAAGAATTTTCAGGCTGCAGAGGTCAAGTGCCGTTTCTCGAAAAGTAAAAAACTTAACGTGGAGATTTTTTAGTATGTTGTAAACAATCTCAGAGGAATACGGATCAGCAAGATAGAAGGCCGTTGGTCGAAGTAATCGTTAGAAAAGTTCTGAAAAATGTTTTGTGGACTTGGAGCAAAGTAACGCATTCAGGAAACGTCTCCAAGCACTGAAAAGACTGCTACTAATAGATAATATATTGATTTATATTAGTACTACGGGACGTTTCCAAAGAACATTTCATCTTCAAGTTACAATAAATTTTATATATGAAATATTGATACATTTTAAAGGGTCATGTAAAGACTCAGAGAAACTTTTCATCACGAAATTAGCACTTAATCTTGCTTGGCAATTGAATGATACTATCACTTACTCAGTTACTGCTTCACAAACATGGCAAAGCTAGAAATCAAGCAACAATTAATGAGCATATACAGAATGACAAAAATTACCATTTTATAACCACACCTTCTGGAATGTTAATAAATTTTCTTGCAATAACAACATCATAGCTGGGCCTAAGCTGGCATAGGATTTATAAATAACTTAGAAACTACAGCGAGGTTCGGCACTTTAGTGCCTTTCATTAACATATGGTTAGAAATTTACTAACCTGTACTTATTAATATATTTTGTACTCTATCATAATTATAAAAGTGAAATTATATCTATGGATCAATGAACTAAGTGACAATAGAATACCTAAAATGACAACGTTTACATATGGGTACACCTCCTGACATTGAAAAGACAGATTTATCAAAGTTCTAAAGTAGAATATAAGACATTCTAATGTGTATTGGTTGTAACATTCAGTGTTTTCTGACAATATATTTCAATGGACAATCCAGACCAGTCTTTCATAGCCAAATGCTACTGTGTGCCTGATAAATGAATTCCATATTTAATATACAAACAGATCAAGATCTAAGCTTGTGTCATTGAAGGACTATAGAGGTCTTCATTAAAACTATCCAATAATGACATCTTATCAAATGTATCAGTGAACCATCCCAACATTAGAACTAAGTATACTAATGTGGTAATGTACCTGATGTATTTAAGTCAAACCACAACAAAAAAATCTAGAAAGTTTACATAAAAGAACACCTGCCCACCTACTGTTGTTGAAATAAATTGATATTGAACAAATAACCAGATAACCTATATGTGTCAATGAGATTTTTGACTCTCTTGAGACCATTGTATGATGTGTTATTATAACACTGGAAACTTTTTCAATTCAGAACCTTTATAAAAACATAGCTATATAAAGTGGCTTTAAATCAACAACAATACAAACTATTTGACCAAAAATGAACAAGAAGTTCACAATACTCCTCTTCCTCATTACAAATGTTTTGACCTCTATATCAGAAGCTACAAATGACAGTAAGTATATTATATATATAGCTAGTCATTACTGTACTCCTGTAGATGCTAATAATCCTCTAATAAAACGTAGTATTCACACTAACACTACTAACTGTGACTGTGATAAGTCTCAATGTCTTCAAATATTAAGAGGTCGTGATGGTACTCCTGGAAGAGATGGTAGAGATGGTAGAGATGGTAAAGATGGACAACGTGGTCTCCCTGGAAATAAAGGACCTCAAGGACTAAAAGGAGATATAGGTCCTACAGGACCTATGGGACCTATTGCTGGGGGAGTTGTCTATACAAGATGGGGTCGAACTATTTGTCCCCAAGATAAAGGAACTCAGTTATTATACAGTGGTCGTACTGCTGGTAGTCACTATACCCAGTATGGTGGAGGAGCTAACTATCTATGTCTACCTGATAATCCTGAATATTTAGCTACCCAGGCAGGGGCAAGCAATTGGAGAGCTTATCTCTATGGAACAGAATATGAGGGTCCAGTAGGTTCAATGAATGGTCTTCATCAACATAATGTACCCTGTGCAATATGCTATGCTAGTAATAGAGTATCATTATTAATGATACCTGCTAAGTTGACCTGTCCTGGTAATTGGACAATGGAATATCAAGGTTATCTAATGGCTGAATATCATGGTCATCAACGCAGCTCCACGTTTGAATGTGTTGATAAAAATGCACAAGCTATTCCTGGAGGTGCTACAAACATAAATGGTGCTTTATTCTATAACGTTGAAACGAAATGTGTTGGAATACTCTGTCCTCCTTATGATGAACAAAGAGAGTTAGCATGTGTTGTGTGTACTAAATAAACGTTATTGTGTTATTTTTGGATTTTGTTTATTACCTAAAGAGCACATAACATTTAGTTTAATACGTAATAATACGTAATAATAATATTATCACTGATTGTATTATCAGTGATTGTGTACCTTCCCTTATTTTAAGAAATTTTTCCATTCGTTATTGACAAATAATAAAGAAATTTACTAACCTATACTTATTATTATTATAAACTCTATCATAATTATAAAGATGAAATCAAAACAATGAACTAAGTCACAACAGATAACTTAAAGATGACAAAGTTTATATATGGGAACACCTCCTGACCTGTTGTTATTGAATGTATTAAACATTTGAAGTAGCATATAAAAAATGTGGGGTTAGGGAAAGGAATTTAAGCTTTGGAGATAACTATAATGAATCTTTAGGACCACTTCAAGAACCATATGGCAATATTTAAGTTAAGATCATCTCTCACACTTTCTACATACATCATATAAAGAAACTATAGCTTTAATAGAACATTTAAAAAGGATGACAAAAAATACTTTACTAAAATGAACAACATGTTATCATCCTGTACATAGTAACCTATACAAAAAATATATATCAATAAGCTAAATAAAAATTATTCTACAATTTGTCTCCTTCTTGTTACTTAACATGTATGTCAACATTTAGTTCATTGTGTATTATCTTCTGATAAAATTTTTGATCTCTTTCATTCACTTATTCTTAGATGAATTAAAACCATTTCATTGTATATTAATTGAATGGTAAAATCAATAACCACAACTCATAGTTGTGGTGAATTACATTAAGATAAATACATTCATTATGTCATAAGTCAATGAGAAATATATATTGTACATCTAATGGTGACCAACAATTGATATAACCATAGTACAAACTACAAAGTTCCATCATCAACCTTGACTCAATTTACACATTCAAAATGTGCAATGAATGTTGTAGGTGATCAAGAAACTGAAATGCCTCCAACATGCAAGGAAAGAGCACAACAATATGAAGTCACATTTGATTCAGAGAATGGACTTTAAATCATAACATATCCTGTGCAATATGCTATGTTAGAACTATGCTAAACTTACAAAACAAATTTAGACTAGTCTACTGGCAAACCATTATATAAACTTTCCCAGTAAACTTCCTGTACATATGTCTGTTTGAGGTTTACTAAAAACATATTTAGAAGATGGACTAGTCTACTGGCAAATCATTATATAAACTATCCCAGTAAACTTACTGTATATAGTCTATGTAAGGTATTATCAAAAACATGTTTACTATAATTCATCTGATATCACATACCATTATATACACTTCTCCACAGCTCCTTACAATAACATTTGACCACCAACATACAGTGTGTCAACTATTCCATATTGTCAAACAATATAAAGTTTCATTCACTATCTTACTAATAATATAGCTTATATGTATGTGACATACAATTATATAATTAGCATACTGATGTTTAATGGGATAAAGAGAGCAGATCACATAAAAGGTGAATCTGTAAAAGCTGAGAATTATCTGCTCATAAAGTGCTTCATTCCTAATTTGAGTAATTCATATAACTACATAGCCACTTTAATTGTCATAGATGTATGAAATGAATTTGTCATCAATACTCATATACACTAATAATAAAACTGTGAAATGGCATATACAGAACTACCTGGCACTATTGTATTAACATAGTGTATTATATATGTACAATGTACATGTAGCTATTACTATAAAACTACTAATGTTAGCGTGCTACTAATTTTAGCGATATTAGCGATTTGAAAAAACCCCACTAAATTTAAGATCCGCTAAAGTTATGAGTGAGTCACATGCATTGAAAACGAAGAAGCATGCAAACTGAACAGCGAAAGTGATGTCTCTTATAAGATGGCTTCATGGGTCATCATCATTGGAACTTGAAGAGAATGAGAATGGAGCAACAGCAGCAGCAAACAGGGAGGTTGAAAAGGTGAAGCAAGTGCAAAGGAAAAGGGGCAGGTATCATCATTATGATGATGAAACACGTGTTAAAATTGCCAAGTGTTCATGTGAATGTGAAAATAAGGCAGCTGCTGACAAGTTCACTAAGGAGCTTGGATTTTTGGTTACTGAAAGTACAGTAAGAAACATGAAGAAGAGCTACCTTTCTATACTTAGAAAGGAGAAGGATCCTGAGAGAATATGCAGTCTTCCTCATGGAGCTAGAGGAAGACCACTGATGCTTTGTGATTAAGACCAGGACATATCTAGGTACATCAAAAGCCTAAGAGAAGCAGAAGGTATTGTAAATCACTCGATAGTTATTGCTGCAGCTAAGGGTATCTTGTCCCATAAGAACCCAGGACTCCTGAAAGAAGATGGTGGTCCAATCTGTCTTAGTTCAACTTGGGCAGAATCATTCCATCGTAGAATTGGGTATGTGAAGTGCAAGGTCACCAAGGCTGCCCACAAGTTGCCTGATTTTACAGAAGTAAGGCAGGCATTCCTTCAGAGAGTCAAGAGTGAAGTTGAAACATGGAATATTCCACATACCCTCATAATCAATTGGGACCAATTAATTCCTTCTTAATAGGTTTGATACATGTACTGTACATCATTACTAGTAACAATATCAATACTATTGTGTGTGGCTTCTTGTTCAAGACCACATACCACAAAGGGTAGTTATGTTATAGGCTCAGTGACTGGCCTACAAGTAAGGGTTGCACACACACACACACATATACACATAATAATGAGATTCATAGCTAATATATTTTGAATGAAGTGTTGATTTATAGCAGGTTTCATTTAAAAATGTAAAACTTGAGTGCTTAAATAATTCATTTGCTCTTCATAAACAGCACAGTAGCAGGTTTATACAAATCTTATGACAAGCTTTATTGGTTCTGTCATTGTTAATGGGTCAATATACATTATACAAATTTGTCAACTCATGAATTTAAAAGAATGTTGTTCAATGACATGTGCTATTTTTAGGACCTCAAGCTTTTATCTTTTACAAACTCCCTCAAGTTTATATAATGTACAATAAACAAAATTAAAAGTAGTAATGGGTAGTATTAGTCCAACACAAAGAATGTAAACAAGATAGTAGAAATGGCAATTGCATCATCCCTACATAACAGCACATTCATAGAATACAGTAACATATTACTGATATTATTATTTAAGTGATTTATATAGTGGGTATAATTGTTTGTGCCATTATGTTAACATAATATTACAGGTACATACACATTCTGTCTTCTTTGGATACTCAACATGCTTTAAAGCATTTTGCAAATTTTTGTCATCAGTGGCAAAAAACTTTATCACAAAAAATTATTTATTACCCAATTGTTTCACTATATAATATTTAGTATACATAGTGTGTGTATTTAATATAATTGTTTCTCAGCTATCCATTAATCTAGTTTATTCCAGTCATAAATAGTCAATAAGTGGGTGTTATACACACCTACCATGATGTGTTGATATAAAAAGAAGAAAGATATCACTATCAAATACACACTTAGATTATTGTAAGTGTATATTCAAGAAAATGAATCAGTCAAGGATTTGTTGTGTGCTTTCTCTACTTTTCATGGTATTTCTCATACTTCTTCAGTGTGGAGACTCACTACATGTGTAAGACAATATAATGTTTTAAATAATATCATACAATATTATTTTGTATGTTGATAGGTGCTACAAACAGATATCTCGTGGTACATGTAAGAAATACTGTCAACGATCAATTTATAGTACTACATTTTATAAATGTGGATGGTGGAATAAAAGAAGATGTTCCAGGTATTTACTAGATATCTGAAATGGAGTATCATGTGTTGTTACATTTTAGGCAAATAATCACATATGGTTGTAACTGTTGTCAATATGGCATAGTGTATTCCAGAGTTAGAGTATGTTGTAATGGATATACAAATTATCCACAATGCTGGTAAGTGTATCATGTGAAATATATGTATTTGTAATTGAAGAAAATAAATAAACTATAAGTAATAAATTATTTTTTAATTTGTTTCAAAATGCCAATTTCATGTTTAAAAATTAAGGTTTAAAAAAACTGGTTATCTGAATATAAAATTTTTCAAGACAAAAAAGTAAGCTAGGTACCCTAAAAGAAGGTTCAAAGTTTGATCAGTCACATTTATCACTGTCGTATTGGCTAACATGTGTATTTAGTTTCATTTGCTGCACACAACAATAGTATAAGGCAATATGTATTGGACATAACTATATACAAATATATATATAACATGTGGCTCAAAACAATTATAGAATTGTCTGGTATTGTTCACATGCCAGGTAGTAAGTAATCATTTTAAGTTTTACCACTGTTGTTTTAAAGTTCACATAAATCGTATATTCATAGTCCTACAGAAACTCCTCCTACTACAACTCCAACTCCTCCTCCTACACTTATAATTCCAACTATAGGTCCCCCAATTTGTCCCGGTTGTCCACATTGACTTCAATTAAACTCTCTTTAATGTTTTATGCACATTTATATCATTCGTTGATTTTTGGTTAATGATAAAAGACTTCAATTAAATAGTTTTGAATTTTTTACACTTTTGATTTGTCATGTACAGTGTAGTTGAAACAATTAAGTTAGAATCAACAGTTTCAGAAACTACACATGAACATAATATTTTGTGTTATTAATTAATTTTCATGGTTGTCAATAGCAACTGACTAGTGTTTAAATAATTCCCAGGATAATTAGTGTATAGTTATAGATTGGTAATGTACTGGAATGGGACATATTAGGATTCTTGGAATACTTAGTACACATTAGTAAAGTGTACCTATAGGTGGACTAAGTTTTGAAGGTATATGCGAGTTTAGTGTGAAAGTTACTAAGGTGTGACTAATTAAGGTGGGTGTGACTTTTACCAACATATGAATCCTATAATAACAACCAACTATCCTAGGACATATTTGGTAGTCCTTGGCTACTTAGATTTGGTAAATATATGTACATTTACATGTACTTTCTTAAGTATCTCATCCCAGTATTGGGATGCTCTGAACAAAAGTGGCAGTACCGGACATGTATGATACTGTATATATATAATATAAATACAAACTATTACACTCTATCTGTCTAGCAGTCAAATAGAATGACCAACTGTATGAGAAATGAGTTATTTTATGAGAATTATTATTAGAGTAGTCTATACAAGATGGGGTCAAACTATTTATCCTCAAGATAAGGCACTCAGTTATTATTATAGTCATTGTACTGCTGGTACTCACTATACTCACTTTAGTGGAGAAAATTATCTCTGTCTACCTGATAATCCTGAATAATTACCTACTGAGGCAGGGGCATATAACAATAGAGCTTATTTCTATGGAACAGAATATGACAACCCAATTGGTTCAATGAATAGTCTTCATAATCATAATGTACCCTGTGCAATATGCTATGCTAGTAATAGAGTATCATTATTAATGATACCTGCTAAGTTGACCTGTCCTACTAATTGGACAACGGAATATCAAGGTTATCTAATGGCTGAACAGGATGGTCATAAACAAAACTTTATGTTCGAATGTGTTGATAAGAATGCACAAGCTATTCCTGGAGGAGCTAAGAACATAGATGGAGTTTTATTCTATAACGTTGAAACAAAATGTGTTGGAATACTCTGTCCTCCTTATGATGAAC
This sequence comes from Xestospongia muta, assembly GCA_963693285.1. Classification (NCBI taxonomy): domain Eukaryota; kingdom Metazoa; phylum Porifera; class Demospongiae; order Haplosclerida; family Petrosiidae; genus Xestospongia; species Xestospongia muta. The sequence goes on from OY848917.1 coordinate 19,636,599, forward strand.
AAAGAGAGTTAACACGTGTTGTGCGTACTAAATAATAGTTATTGTATGATTTTTGTTGTTTGATTATATCTCTAGGAGTACATAAAAAATAGTTTAATGTGTGTATTATCACTGATCATGAAGTTTACTAACCTTTACTTACTAATATTCTAAACTCTATCATAATTATAGAGGAGATATCATAACAATAGATAATTGATCTAAGCCACAACAGATAACCTAAAGATGGGAAAGTTTATATGTGGGAACACCTGCTGCTGACCTGTTGTTGTTGTTGTGAATGGACAAAGGATTTATCTAAAGTCTAAAGTACTAGTAGCAACTGTAACATATTCTTATGAGTATATAAAGTTTAGGGTATGAGGAAAGGAAAGGTTTGAAGCTATACATCATTACAAGAAACATCAATACCATAGGCAGTTAAGTGTCTTCCTCACCCCTTCTACATAAAACAGAGCAAACTACCGTAAGGATACTAATTTTCGAGGGTTTAAATTTTTGTGTTTTTTAAATGTTGCTTTATTATTTAAATTTTATGGGTATTAAATTTCGTGTTTAGTGGATTTGAGGTATTAATTAATGGGTGTGGTATGGGACACATGTCATGAACACAAGCGTAATTTAGTCAAGTCAGGTGTCACTTAATTTACTGTGCATTATCAGTGATTGTGTCTTTTGCATTACTTCAAGAAATTTGTCTATTTGTTATTAACATATGGTTAGAAATTTACTAACCTGTACTTATTGATATATTCTGTACTCTATCATAATTATAAAAGTGAAATTATATCTATGGGGATCAATGAACTAAGTGACAATAGAAGACCTAAAATGACAACGTTTACATATGGGTACACCTCCTGACATTGAAAAGACAGATTTATCAAAGTTCTAAAGTAGAATATAAGACATTCTAATGTGTATTGGTTGTAACATTCAGTGTTATCTGACAATATATTTCAATGAACAATCCAGACCAGTCTTTCATAGCCAAATGCTACTGTGTGCCTGATTATTTGACCAAAGATGAACAAAAAGTTCACAATACTTCTCTTCCTCATTACAAATGTTTTGACCTCTATATCAGAAGCTACAAATGACAGTAAGTATATTTTACATCACAGCTAGTCATTATTGTACTCCTGTAGATGCTAATAATCCTCTAATAAAACGTAGTATTCACGCTAACACTACTAACTGACTGTGGTAAGTCTCAATATCTTCATATATTAAGAGGTCGTGATGGTACTCCTGGAAGAGATGGTAGAGATGGTAGAGATGGAAAAGATGGACAACGTGGTCTCCTTGGAAATAGAGGACCTCAAGGACTAAAAGGAGACATAGGTCCTACAGGACCAATAGGACCTATTGCTGGGGGAGTTGTCTATACAAGATGGGGTCGAACTATTTGCCCTCAAGATAAAGGGACTCAGTTATTGTACAGTGGTCGTACAGCTGGTACTCTCAATATCCAGTCTGGTGGAGGAGCTAACTATCTATGTCTACCTGATAATCCTGAATATTTAGCTACCCAGGCAGGGACAAGTAACCATAGAGCTTATCTTTATGGAACAGAATATGAGAGCCCAATTGGTTCACTGAATGGTCTTCATAATCATAATGTACCCTGTGCAATATGCTATGCTAGTAATAGAGTATCATTATTAATGATACCTGCTAAGTTGACCTGTCCTACTAATCGGACAATGGAATATCAAGGTTATTTAATGGCTGAATATCATGTTCATAAACATAACTCCGTGTTTGTATGTGTTGATAAGAATAAAGAACTACTCCTGGAGGAGCTAAGGACACAAATGGTGCTATATTCTTCCCAGTTGAAACAAAATGTGTTGGACTACTCTGTCCCCCTTATGATGAACAGAAAGAGTTAGCATGTGTTGTGTGTACTAAATATAAGTTATTGTGTGATTTTTGTTGCTTGATTATATCTCTAGGAGTACATAAAAAATAGTTTAATGTGTGTATTATCACTGATTGTGAAATTTACTAACCTGTACTTATTAATATTCTAAACTCTATCATAATTATAAAGTTGATATCATAACAACAGATCAATGAACTAAGCCACAATAGATGATCTAAAGATGGGAAAGTTTATTTATGGAAACACCCCCTGACCTGTTGCTATTGAATAGACAAAGGATGGATCTAAAGTCTAAAGTACTAGTAGCAACTGTAACATATTCTTATGAGTATATAAAGTTTAGGAGAAAAAAAAGGTTTGAAGCTATACATCATTTCAAGAAACATCAATACCATATGGCAGTTAAGTGTCTCCGTCCTCCTTACATTTGCTATTATCAAAAGAATTAGTACCTACTGTACACCAGATCAATAATGCTTCACTCTCTCACCACTTCAATAGCCATGTTCCTATATTTGTGCCCAAGGATAACTGAAAATCCAGCCTCGTTTTTTCACAATTTTGTGTGGCCTTGCCCCTGAGCCCAAATATCATAATATAAGGTGACTTGTCATCCTATGACAATTTTCTAAAGCTAAAGAGGTCCAAATGTCACCTACATGTAAATGTCACATCAATCCTCTTAGTAATAATTAAGAAAAAATGAAAAAAGTGCCTTAAATCTATACTTCCATGTGCTTTGTGTTTTCTTATTACAATTAGATGACTCTGAGACTCCACTTATAATTATCTAAGACCTAATATAAATAACAGTTTAGTGAATGCTTTTACCCTCCTCCTAGCAGGAACAGATCAATACCATGTGTAAACTAGAGAACAATCATTATAAAATGTACAATAAAGGATTCTATTCATAAGACAAAAGTACACACTCTAATGTAAACTTTCTCATCAACAGTTCACTAAAGATATCTTTACTAATGTAAACCAAATTGACAAAGACATATGGATATCAGATGATGTACTTTTAATATCCAGTGTACTACAGACAGTTTGTGAACAATTCAAACATTGCAGAAGTTTGTCTCCTAGTTTGAATTAATCTTATGTGAATTAGAGTAAAGTTGACCCTTTAACAAAAAGGGTCACAAAAACAGAATAACCTTTAAGCTGCCAATTCAGGGTGTCCTTAACAAAAATATTGAATTGTATACAATGATGTTTAAGAAAACTGACAATATAGAAAAAAGATTCAAATTTTAAATTACAATGAACAAATTGGAAATTTTCACGATCATACCCAGTCAGGTGGAGGAGTTAGTTACTGTATAAAGAATAGTGCAATTTTTTTTCTTGGTAAATGGTTTAGGAGTATATAATATATAACTCATCCTCTTATACTTATGACTGAATAGACTTTGATTCTTTGAAACTTTAGACTTCCTTTGTTAATTTCAATGTTTAAAATGATTCTAAATTCCAGCAATTTTTACCTCCAAACATTTCAGACTTTGCTTGACAAAGCAGACATTTTATTCAACACTTATTAAACAACTCAAATAAAGCACAAACTGTAATTGGATTTTCTACAAATGTTTTGAACTATTTCACTTTTAAGGTTATTTATTCCCTAATAACAAGTATTTTACAAATTACTTTGTTATAAAGAGTTGTTTGCCAAGAACACTATTCAAATTACTGATCACTATTCAAATTACTATTCAAATTACTGATGATTGAGTCCACCAGGGGGTTTAATCATCCTGAGATAGCCTTCCAAAGTGAAGGATGTCCAAATGTCACATATACGTAACATCAGTTCTCTAACAAAAAGTCATAATAGAGTACTATAATAATAATAGAGTACTATAAAACTATCATTGTTTTGTCATAACAATTAGAGAACACAATTACACCACTATATTTATCCAGTTAACATAAGATAGTGTCTCACTTTTAACTTGTCTGTATGTGTAATTCAAGATTGACCTCTTAACAGAGATGGGTCACAAAAATTGATATAACTATTGTGTGTGTAAACGCTGATCAAAATGTCCTTATCAATGCTTATTAAGCATATTGCTTGCCATCAAAAAGTATAAAAATCCAAGAAACAGACAACACAGAACATAGCTTCAAGTCTTAAACTACAATGAATAAATATGATTTCTATTTTTCTCTGTCTGTATTTCATTGTGAGCTGTATAACAGCAACTGATGACAACAGTAAGTCCTTACTCAATAACAACTATTCATCAATGTACTCTTATACTCATGTAGATGCTAATAATCCTCTAATAAAACGTAGTGCTACTACTAACACTACTGACGGTGATTGTGATAACTCATCTAAAGCACAAACTATAATTGGATTTTCTACAAATGTTTTGAACTATTTCATTTTCAAGGTTATTTATTCCCTAATAACAAGTAATTTACAAAATTACTCTGTGATAAAGAGTTGTTTGCCAAGAACACTATTCAAACTAGTGATAATGTCAATGAATCCAACAGGGTGCTTAATCATCCTAAGACAGCCTTCCAAAATTAAGGAAGTCCAAATGTCACATATACATAACATGATCAGTCCTCTAACAAGAAGCAATAGTAAGTACTCTAAAGCTATCATTAAAGGACTTTTATGTTTTGTCATAACAACTAAAGAACTCAGCAAACCACTAATTGTTATATAGTTAAGAATGATTTACTAAATACTACTACTATCCTGAATATATATATATCCTGAATATATGTATCAATCAATTGCTCAGAAACATATCAATATCTCAAGATGTAAATCAGAGAACAATGACATTCAAGTAAATACACTAAACTTTAATATAAACTTTCCCATTGAGAGTTCACTATTAACTTGTTTGCCAATGTAAACCAAATTGACATTTCATAACATAGTGTCTCCACTTTTAACTTGTCTGTATGTGTAAATCAAGATTGACCTCTTAAAAGAAATGGGTCACAAAAATTGATATAACTATTGTGTATGTAAATTCTGATCAAAATGTCCTTATCAAAGCTATTAAACATATTGCTTGTCATCAAAAAAGTATAAAAATCCAAGAAACAGACAACACAGAACATAGCTTCAAGTCTTAAACTACAATGAATAAATGGATGATTTCTATTTTTCTCTGTCTGTATTTCATTGTGAGCTGTATAACAGCAACTGATGACAACAGTAAGTCCTTACTCAATAACAACTACTTGTCAATGTACTCTTATATTCCTGTAGATGCTAATAATCCTCTAATAAAACGTAGTATTCACACTAACACTACTAACTGTGATTGTGATAAGTCACAAAATCTTCATATGTTAAGAGGTCGTGATGGTACTCCTGGAAGAGATGGTAGAGATGGTAGAGATGGTAAAGATGGAAAACATGGTCTCCCTGGAATTAGAGGACATCAAGGACTCAAAGGAGATGTAGGTCCTACAGGACCAATAGGACCTATTGCTGGAGGAGTTGTCTATACAAGATGGGGTCGAACTATTTGCCCTCAAGATAAAGGGACTCAGTTATTATACAGTGGTCGTACTGCTGGTAGTCACTTTACTCAGTCTGGTGGAGGAGCTAACTATCTATGTCTACCTGATAATCCTGAATATTTAGCTACCCAGGCAGGGGCAAGCAATTGGCGAGCTAATCTTTATGGAACAGAATATGAGACTAATGTTGGTTCACTGAGTGGTCTTCACAATCATAATGTACCCTGTGCAATATGCTATGCTAGTAATAGAGTATCATTATTAATGATACCTGCTAAGTTGACCTGTCCTACTAATTGGACAATGGAATATCAAGGTTATTTAATGGCTGACTACCACGGTCATAAACGCAACTCCATGTTCGAATGTGTTGATAAGAATGCACAAGCTATTCCTGGAGGAGCTAAGGACACAAATGGTGCTTTATTCTATAACGTTGAAACGAAATGTGTTGGAATACTCTGTCCTCCTTATGATGAACAAAGAGAGTTAGCATGTGTTGTGTGTACTAAATAAACGTTATTGTGTGATTTTTGGATTTTGTTTATTACCTATAGAGCACATAACATTTAGTTTACTATGTGTATTATCACTGATTGTGTATCTTCCCTTACTCCAAGAAATTTGTTCATTCATTATTAACAAACAATAAAGAAATTCATTAACCTGTACTCATTAATATTATTAACTCTATCATAATTATAAAGATGAAATGAAAACAATACATCAGTGAACTAAGCCACAACAGATAACTTAAAGATGACAAAGTTTATATATGGGAACACACCATGGCCTGTTGTTATTGAAAGGACAATTAATGTATTAAACCTTCGAAGTAGCATATAAAAAATGAGGGGTTAGGGAAATAATAACTATAATGAACTTATTAATATTCTTATTAATATTCTAAATTCAAACATAATTATAAAGGTGAAATTATATCATTGAACTAAACCACAACAGATGACCTAAATATAGGGGGAAAGTTCAGATGTGGAAACCTCTCCTCATCTACTGATAATGAATGGATCAAAAAAATGAGGAAAGAATATTTATAGACTTTGAAGATATATTGAATCTCATAAGATCACTTTAGGAACCATATGCCAACATTTAAGTTAAGTATATCTCTCACAGTTTCTACATAAATCATGTATAAAGAACAAAAACTAGAAGAGACTATAAAAAGCACTTTACAAAAAATGAACAACAGTGACCTGTACAAATTAATAAATTAATAAACTAAAAAATGTTATTGTGTAATTTGTTTTCTTGTTACTCAAGTTGTATGTCACTATTCATTAGTTCACTGTGTATTAACACTTTAAAATAAATTTTTGACTTATTACATTCACAGTATTCAGCATTTAGAGTTTTAGTGAATTAGAACTGGTATATCAATTGTATGGTATAATCAATAATCACAACTCGTAGTTCTGGTGAATTATGTTATTGTTATAGATCATTTATGTCAACAAGTCGATGAGAAATATATCGTCCATCAAATGGTTACCAACAATTGATATAACTATACTATGAAGTTCTATCATGAATCTTGAGACAATTTATGCAAAATGTGCTATAAATCCTATAAGTGGCTATAAGTGATCAAGAAAGTAAAATGACTCCAACAGACAGGGGAAGGACGACAATAACAACAAAACAATGAGTATACCAGAGAAGTGTTGTTGGTAGACTCATATATATTACACTTTCTTAAATTATACAGAAATAGTCTAGTATTAACCATTATCAGATTTAAATACACAATATATTTGATGTATTAAGTTACGCAACAACACATGTATATATCTAGTAGGAATACTTATAATACATAAGTTGATAAACATATAAATTACAAATCCAGGGCAGTTCATCAGTGATACGCTTAGCAGTACTATGGCCTCCAAATTATATATGGGTACTTCATCTTTCTAGAAATCCTTGGAGCCCTCCCAGGAGCTGATCGACTAGAGCATATTCCCACCTTTCAACAGGCAAATGATGTGGCAACCTCCCCTCTAGCTATGGGCTAGGTCAGCAGACAGAGTCTGCCAGGTTCATCGACCATGCCCTCTAGTACAGATGTCACAATTGATCTCCTGGGGACACTGCTGTCCCTCAAAGATTGGTTAAGAATAAAGACTTTGTTGACATATCAGAGTTCCTTCTGGGCACAAAGCAGGTGGCAGATATGAATGCACAGTTACCAACTCAAAGAGAAGGCCTCCAATGTAGCCTAGTCACAGACATTTTAATATGGCTAGAGAGTTTTGTGACCCTAGCCTCGTCATCACATCAAACATCCAGACAAAGAACCCCAACTTTTTGTTTACGTCAGGACAATTGTCCAAACCAGTATGAACTTTGAGGACCTGGCATGGGTCTCCTATGACACTAACTTCAGGAGACAAGTAGTGAACCAGACGTCTTGGGATTGGGACAAAGTCAACCCACCAATGTTCAACGAGGCCTTCTGCAACAGAGTAAAAGTGAACCCTTGTTCTAACTTCTAAAAGCACTGCCTATCTGACCAGCATGAATTTCAGAACTGCCCTCTGGCACCACCCATCACAGCGAAAGCCTGGCAGCTACAGGCAGGGTCCTGCCCACTTGGCAATTGGCTTAATCAAAGCTCCAATCAGGTTGAATTTTGCTGTCTATTTAACAATGCAGATTGCAAATATACTGTTATCTATTCTCTGTACCATCAGCACCCTCACGTGGCATTACAGTGTTCGATGCATCGTTGCACTCTCTTGGCTTCACCTCCACAAGCAGGCACTCCAAGGATCACTCTAAAACTGTAACAAGACTACTACACCTACCTAGGTTAAAACTAGTGACTAGTATTATCACGTATCACTTGAGTTACTATGGTAATACTACGATCGGCTCCAAATGTATTCAACGCTGTAGCAAACGTACTCGAATGGTGTTTTCATTACAGAGGTGTAACTCACGTGGATCACTAGCGGGATAATTTTGTGACAATGGGACCATCTGCCTCTTCAGCATGTGTCAGGAACAAGAGGTGTCAGCCACCCTGGGAGTACCTCTAGCCAAGAACAATGTGAAGACCTCTCACAAGTGCTAACCTTTCCAGGTATAGAAATAGACACTTAAGAAGGTTATGTTATGATTACTACAAGAAAACCTTTTGAGAGTGCAGACAATTCTGACTCAATGGAGGAATAAACAATAGTGGTGGAGGCGGGAATTGGAATCATTAGTCAGTCTGCTTCACCATGCAGCTAAGGTAATTGCTCCTGGACAGTTGATTTTACATGGTATGATTGCTCTCCTCAAGTACATCAGCCACAAAACCATCATATCCAACTGAACAAGGAGTTTAGAGCTGATCTATACTGGTGGTTGACATTTGTGGAAACTTGAAATGGAATATCCACCCTACTTCTTCACACCTTTCTACTCAGATACCTCTGATGCATTGGACTCCTGGGGTTGTAACAGCCTTTGTAATGACCAATAGTTTTAGCTGTAGTGGCCTACAAGCCACCAGGAGAAACATATCCCATTTAAGGAACTTGTTCTCATTGTGCTAGCCATGATGGTGTGGGGTCATGAGTGGCATGGCTCAGCCATACATTGTGAGTGTGATAACCAGGCAGTAGTTTACGTCCTTGTGTCTTACTACATCAGCAAATGGCCTCATGCACCAGCTGAGGTGTTAATTTTTTTGGGAAGTAACGTAAAGACTAACTATTACAGCCTCACATATACCTGGCCGCATTAATGCACTAGCTGATAACCTGTCTCGTAACAACACTATATCCTTTTCTCACAGGCCCCTGACATGCACAAGACCCCCACATCACTACCTCTGATGGCCCTTGACCTCCTCTTGGATCCTAAACTGGACTGGACATCACTGTCCTGGATGGTGCTGTTTAGGGTTACTGTAGGCTTGGAATAGCGCCATCCACGAGAGGGATGTACGAATCAGTTGTCAGGTGGTTTGGTAGTTTTTGCTCAAATTATTCCATTGTAGACCCCATCCCTGTTAGACAGTCTTTTATTTTGTTCCCTTCCAAGCAAAGGAGGATTGACACCTCAATCCATGAAGTCATATTTAGTTACAATCCACCATACCCAGGTTGAGGCTGGACTGCCTGAACCGAAGTAACTGTAATCCTGCCTACATTTGAAACTCATATTGAATGGGGTGCCTAGACAGAAAATGGGGTGTAGTCCCCCAAAGAAACCTCACCTCCCCATATTAGCAAACACCCTTATGGGCATGTACAGGACCATGTCAGGAAGTATGGACAGGGGGGACACAGTCGTGCTATGGACAGCAAATTCAATCTCTTTTTCAGGTTTCTCCAAGCGAGGAAAATCATAGTGCCCACATAGTAAGCACTTTAACCCTATATATACCTTGCATGGGAGGATATTAGTGTGGATAGTTGGGAAAAGCTAAAAATGCTAAGGGTTCATTTGAAAGTCTCTAAATGTGACCAATTTGGGAATGGCATAGATATATTCCTGGGTCATATAGAATTCCCCATGTGCCCAGTAGCAGCTGCATTATCATACACAGCAGTCCACGGTCCAGCACCATGTCCTTTCATTTTCAAGATGTTAGCCCTCTTACGAAGAGATGTTTCATCGCAGCTGTCTGAGGCTATTAGGCCAGATGGGTCTAGACTAATCCTTGTATGCAGGACATAGCATCAAGATTGGGACAGATAAATTGATCTCGCCAGGATTTAATTTAGGAGGTAGGGGCTTTTGACCCCACCCTTGGGAAGTCTCTGTCCCTCCCCCTTGACAAATTTAATATTACAATTTTGTGTAAATGTAAAATAATCAATATATATATATATATATATATATATATATATATATATATATATAACACATAAACAAAGTCAAATTCAAACAGCAATTTGTCTGGTACATGTACATAGTAGATAGTACATTGTCCACCTAAATGTTGCCTCTTTTAAATATTTTCTAAAGTTTCTGATAAATCGAAAGTCAAAGCCATGAGCTCAAATTAACCAAATTACAACATAGAGTTGACCTTGTACAAAGTATATTTCACTCAGTTTATCTGTACATCTACATGTACATGTAACATAGTATGAACAGTTCAAATTGTATTTTTTATGATAATCCCATTCCATTCAATAGAAACATTACACTATACTTTATCAATGGACCCTCCCAACATTAGTATTATATATATCTACATGTAAATGTATTATTGTGGCCAACTACTTTATCTAAGCCACACAAAATGACATAAAGAATAATAATAATAATAATAATGACATATGAAAAGTCCATATAAAAGAACATGTCCTGGCTACTGAAGTACGTGTAGGCCAACATAAAAAACAGACTATAATCTCAAAATCATTTTAAAAATACTCTGATGGAACAGTTGCTGTCATAAAGGGTGACTTCCAAAGACTAGAGAGTTAACAAAAACTATGATGGCATTCAAAGACATTATAAAGCTTGCACATTTTAATCAGCCACACTCAATTCTAAGTATTTGTGGTAACTGTAATTAAATTGCTTGATTGTGATGTGTATTGTTGGTTTCTTCATACAGGTTGCTTTCATTTGTTGCTCTTAAAGTCACATAAAACAAAAGATATAGAAAATGGGTTCAAAATTCAAAGACAGGCAAAGCATTTCACTAAAGATGAACAAGACATTATTGTCATATAATGATACACGTAAACAAACAGCTGGTACTCTTACACATGGTCTAGTGTACTATTAGAGTACCAATATTAATGATACCACCTTGGTTGATTTGTGTTACTAATTGGACAATGGAATATCAAAGTTATTTAATGGCTGAATATCACAGTCATAAATACAACACCATGCTTGAATGTGTCAGTAAGAATGCTCAAGCTTCTCCTGGAGACTACAACAATGAAGATGTTTATCAACTCTATAATGTTAAAGAAACTGTATTGAACAAAGTAAATGACTGTTGATCATTTCTTACAATATTCTCTACAGGCTACCGACTTCATGTGATAATAAAAACTTAGTGAAGCTCTTAAAGGAAAGTCATTTTCATCATAACATTACAGATAAATAGAACAGCTTTGAGACAAGACAATTGGACGATAAGTAAAAACCACATATTAATACCAACAAGGAAAGATAAGTCACATCTTTAGAAAGGAATCTTGTATTTTTAACCTAACAGATCTCCACATGAGTGAGGGTTAAAGTACTCAGTTTGTCTGTTTGTCTGTCTGTTTGTAACCAAGGTAAAGTACTTATCGTAAAACTTCTAACAATCCAACAATTATCAGCTTATTATTATAAAACAATTTTAAAGACTTATTTTTAGATACAGAATTTTTTTATCCAAATAGTAATTCTAATGAAATTAAAGGACATTGTCACTTTAAAAACTGTTATTTTTTTAGTAACAATGACTGTTAGCAATGTTTTATGGAGAAATCTAACACACACACACATTGAATCTACAGATCTAAGACAAACCTCAGTAAATTCAAAAATCGAATCCACTTTAAGAATAGCCATGGGATTCCAACATATATACATAAAATAAAGTTTGACTATAACATCAGTTATAATTAAGGGACCTTATATTACTTGTTTGCTTACGAACACACTGAAAATGAAAAAAGGAAAAAATGCTCTTCTATAACCATCAAGGATGATCATACTAATTAAACAGTTAAATGATGGATAAGGATCAAAAACATCCACTATGTGATAAAGGTGCTATATTATCACTTTTCAGAACATTATGTTGCTATATTAACATCCAATAAAACAAGAGCATTTATTTATTCAGAATTACACTATATACATCAACTTACATATCACCAACGTTGACCAGCTCATCAAATACTCCAGAATCAAAGGATTTCATGTCATTGTTGGACAGGTCACTGTAGAAAAAAAATATCCATAGACTTTGCACATAAACATTTTTCATTTACAATAAATCTTGCATCATGCTATGGCTTAATTGAACAACACCTTCCAGAGGTTGTATAAGTTCTTGTGCACTCTTTTCTGAGGCTATGACTTCTAAGGTTATAGCAATCAATTTGGCTGAAATTGCTGCCTTGTATTTCTATTTTCTATAAATCAGTAAATTTATTATAACAAACGTTGTGAAAATTTTAAGAGATTAGTAATCAACAACATCAAAATTTAAAGAACAAGCGAGACTATAATTGAAAAAATTATCCTACAATTGTTTAGGAATATACCAACTTAATAGTGAACACCGACTACACCTACAAAGAGTGTATAATTAGTTTAATTTTCCTATTGATAAGATTATTAGTTATAGAATGCTAGAGACATAAATAAGCCAGCTAGTGAGAAACATTAAGCATGAATCAGATGTACTACTTGTGGTTAGGGTTAATGAAATTCATTGACTGCTGTGTGCATCAACAGATAAAGGATACAGTTTAATTTCATTTGTCACTCCCAAAACTCACATATAACAATATATTAAAATGTTAAAAATAAAATAACTCATTACACATATATGTAACGTTTGGTCCAAAACAATTAGAGGACCACCTAGTATGCTACACATGCCAGGCAAAAATCTGCTTATACAAGGTAGACAGTGCTTTTGAATGAGTCAAATAGGTGAAGGGTGAGGTTCAAAAATTAACTAGAATGCTTATGGGGCTGATGTTGAATTTCATTGGCTCAATTTATCATTGATAAGAATCTGCTAAGTAAAACTCTTTTCAATGAGCTTAAACAACATCATTGATTTTTGAAGTATAATTAATATCTAATCAACAAGACAAACACTTAGTTGAACATCAAACTAGAGGATGGGCTGACGAAGATAGAGCACTTGAGCAGAATAGCCTCATTGTGAAGTATACACAGATGTGTAGATAAATAAAGTCTATTTCTTCTACTACAAGTAAAACAGTAAACATTTCTTTGTTACCTAAAGCTAATAAACAGATCTGAACACACACACGTATATCCAAAGCAGTAGACACAGCATATCTAATGCATCAAGTGAAACAAGACAATCTGATTGGTTAACATATGGTACAAATCAGTAAGTTATACAGCTCAGTCTCAGTAGCTACGTGCTTATACACTTCTGGCCTGTGGCCGTCAAGTGAATTAAGGCAAGTTAACTTGATTTCTATTAACACTTTGTATACACCATTTATTTTGGTCATTGCCTTCAATAGTTGTGCATAAAAATATAATATGAAAGATTACTGACAGTTTTCTTAATGACTTCAGTCCATGAAATGTTCCAAAGTTTAATTTATGAATACAGTTATTCTGCAAATAACTAAAAAAATAGAAAATAGATAGTCAAAGAAGTACTAGCAAAATTATAATTATAAATCCTTAGATAGTTTTAAACAAAAATTGTGACCAAGAGTTAGCTGAGTTATAATGCAGCCAATAAAGACTAAGAAACATTATCAGAGTTATGTCACGTGTTTTGAGTAACAATCTGTCAGATCTATTAAGTAACACTCATATAATTAAACAAACAGAAAACATTAGACTGTTACAGTATAAATTAACTATCATTGTATAAGCTTTGATATTATTCAATAACTTCGATAGTTACAACCAAGAATACAACAGCAATATTGAAATGGACATTGTGATAGTTGTATACATGCAGATGGTTAATCACCTAGCCTTAAACAATCTTAGGGTTATTTTGAAGTGCTTGGTATACCAGCTGCCAGTACCTATGAATTTGTTTTCACTAATCAAAGTGTATTCATTAGATATTATTTAAGATCACTGCTACATGATCACACTAATATCACCACTAAAGTAAGTAGGATATGATTCAAATTTTATGGCACTACAATACTAGGAACATGATTATGTCAAAACTACTATCATGCCAAGAGCTCTGGTGTCAATTATATTAACCAATGTGGCATATCAGCAAGAAAAAATTGAAATTTTAAATTTGTTGCTAAAAGTAAAAATAAAGCCATTCAAATGTACGTGTAGGTGCCACCTACAGTTGTGATAGGGTCATACACTCATGAACCACAGTGTATTCGTTTCATATATACTGAGATTTTATAAACTTACAGTTCCTCTAGTGAATTGACAGTTCGAAAAGCCCCTGAACGTATAATTTCAATAAAGTTACCATCTAATCTCCTGCCAAAACAAAGTCATCAATAGATCAGTCATATATACAGTAAGTCATAAGTCTTACAAGATTTTAAGGTTGGTAAGGTTCTGAAATTCATAATGAATAACTTGTAAAGCATTGTGATGGAGGTACCTATAGAATAAATGGATAGAGAGAGAATCACGCTGTCGCAATAGTATTACTAACATAACTACTTTGTTATTGTACCTGAAAAGAATCAAAAAGCAACCTATTCTTGACAATAGCACGAAATTTATTACAGTAGGGAGAATGACTTACAGCTGTGTTGTATTTTGGGAAATTCCTTGAGGAATTTTAGTCAGCCACAGACCACTACAATCTGTGCGGTAACCATTTAGTAATCCCCCTTCCTGCTGCAAAGGAAAACAAAGACACCGGTTAGGACAAGTGTTTTGAGAGAGTGACGAGCAAACAAGACAAGCTACACAAACAAAAAACAGAGCGATAGCAGCAGCCATAACAACTTATCCACATGTAGCCGTCGCGCCGCGCAAGCTCTCCCAGTCACCTCACAATTAAGGTTAATTTTTGTCAATTAAAATTAATACTGAAGCAGAAACTTGAAGGGGCGATGTGTATTGTATTGTTTATAACATATAATGCACTTCAAATAATGCAGTGAACTATAAAATACTTAAACAAAAAGGTATTTAAAGTTTTCTTGTGAATGAAAAGCCGGGCAGACAGTAGTTATTGCTCCAACCACAGAGTTGCATGTAAATCATGTATAAAGACCAAGTATACATGAGGTTGAGACTAGCGCTAAAGTTCACATTTTATATTAAACCGAGAGTAATAAAACAAAATGTACAGAAAATATCAAAATATATAGTTCAGTATAAAATCCATAAAAATTTATTATAAAAAATATCAATAATTTTATTATTATTGAGATTAATTCACTGGTACCAATGACTCTCAATAAACAGATATTTATCCAGTAAGTGGTTCGAGATTGACTTTCACTTTGTCTCCCATATCACGCAAAACTATAACAGGATGCAAACCTCTTGAAGGTGAAGAGCATTGAGTTTCAAAAACAGTTTCTCCATTTCTAGTAAAATAAACATCGACTGTTTTTGTCTTAACTTGACGAATACTTTTCAATTTACTTCGTTCTTCAGCCTTTTCTACACGTGGTACAATTCCTCTAATACCACCAAACCCAGCACCAAATTCACCAAAATTAAAGAACGGAGCTGGAGGAAAGAAACCACCAAACATACCGCCAAGCTGAGCAAATGGTCTATTTTCGCCTAGCAATTCAGATGAATACGGTTCCATATCAGAGCCACTGTCATCATCTTCATCGCATTCTACCTGGACATTTTTAAACGTAACACCACAACCAATTACATCATTTTTTTCACATATAGGAGCATCATGTACATCTTTATCAGCTAAGACTTTCCCAATACCAATAGAGTAGCCTACTGACTTAGTATATGATCCTGGTTGATGGGTGGAGTGACAATTACGTCCAGCTAAACCAATCGAAATGCATTCTTTCTCTAATGGATCAAGTGCCTTCATACTTATAACAGTTACTTCAAAGTAATGCATTGTTCTATTAATTGTTTGTATTGCTTGTGCAAATCCAATATCAGTCTTTCTACCATTTTGTGTTCCGATAAATTCCAGAGTTAATCCATCATCTAGAAATCTAATTCCATTTGAACGAAGCCAGTATGTGGATGGAGAAATATCAAGACGCATGAGTTCCACTAGAATACCTGAGGTACAACATCTATGGCCTAAGTACTGGATTTTTTCACCCATACTATGTAAACCTATAAACGATAATAATATGTATAATCTATAAAGATTCTCTTAACAATAACATAGTGGTAATAATTGTCCTAAGATTATCTTGATGGTACTACTGCTGTTGTAATGGACTAGAATATTGCTAACTTTAAAGAATGAAGACTTGCAAGAAGCATTCAGAGACATTTTCTGAAGTAACAAATCTCAGAAGCTTTAATCAATCACGCTCAATTCAAAGCACTCATGGTAAAGTAATATAATACACTCTACATGTCATCAATACAATATGTGGTGAATTTTATTTGTCACTCTCAAAAGTCAGATACAACAAATACAGCCAAACAAACTTGTCATGTTACATACATACACACCTACACACACACATATATATGTTAACATGTAATACAAAACAATCTTAGGACTGACTGTCTGGTATCAGTGGCATGATGCACATGCTAGGCAAAGAAATATGATACGAGCATATATCCAACACAAGTGGTACAAATTTTAGCTAGAATACATTAACTATATAATATTTTAATTTTTAATTTGTTTTTCTCTTCTCAGTACAAATATGTTATATATATATATATAATTATATACATGTGTGTGTGTGTGTCGCTCACCAAATAGTGGATAAAAACCATTCACTGGTCTTGTCATTTTCTGAGGGGTCCCCACTTGTTCACCATTTTTGGTAAAAAATACTTCACCAAAGTTTTCAGCAAAGTGACTAATACCACAACCCATTATGTCACCTAAAAATAATAGATGGTAAATAAATAGTTAATTAATACTAAAACATTAGTGTCCATCATATGGTATACTTATGATGAACAGTGCATTCATATCTTAACCAAATAATCCTACAAGACAAGATACTGTAGAGTTTACCTTCTGTACAAGTAGGCCCAAATTGACTTCCTACACCTCTCCCATGATACAAATGGCCATCATCAGCATGATAACCAATACCATCTTCACTCCATCCAGGCATATGCCCCTATTAAGAAAAAAGTAATATTGTATTTTTATATCAAGAACAATAACTATAGTAATTGGCAGTTAACAAACACAAAACACAACATTCAATGGAAAGGGAGGGGGAAGACTACATCAAGGTCAAAGTTAGTCTTATCACTAAGACCATCCCCATCTGGGAAAAAGTGGGTGTGGCCATAATAGAACATTCTTCTCTGACCATATGATAGCAATCTGGAATTAGGAAAAACAATCAAGACCACAACACTAAAAAATAATTGCGTAGTGAGCAAGCACAAGTTAACAGCAAAAATCTTCTTACTCTCTTCTTTCAAGGCTATTACCATCAATTTTAAGCAGTATGATAAAGAGAGAATGAAACTAAAATTTACTTTAAAATTGTAGCATTCAGTTGTACATCAATTGTTACTTTATGCATGTTTAATATTTAATTATAGAATTGTCCAAGTTTGTTTGCTCACAAATCTAGAAGGATATATGTATGCAGCAATCTACCTTAAATGTTTAGTTTGAAATATCATGGACAATTGGTCATATAATTATTATAATAATTAATATCATTTTGTGATACTGAGTCATAACACATCATAGCATAAAGCAAAATGTTTTATTGTGACCAGACCACTTTTCTAGGATATGCAGGACTGTGAACAAGAGCAAGTTAGAGTAATCTAGTATAGCATGAATCTGTTCAAGGATATCTGTTAGAAATATCAATTGACTAACTTATAGCCCTGATAATAACGCTATCTGTATTCTAATAACTAAGAGAGGTGTGGCTAACTTATAAAGAATGTAGATTTCCCCCTTCCTTCCTAACGTGTGTCAAACTGTTATATATAACTATGAGATGCAAATAATAGGTACTTAAACTCAATATTTAAATTATTATGTCCTTTGTATACGGATTTAAGTCAAATTTTCCATTTTCCATTCATATTGTATATTAAAGATGACTCTATGTAGGCTACTTTGAAGGAAGACATCAATTCATTAAATATTATATCAATTTTTATTGATACCTGAAGATAATCCAGTGATCCCACACCTATACCAACAGCACATTCTTCACCTTTCTTAAGAATTTTAAACTCAAAATAATTTAACATTGGGTTGAGAGGTTCCAATAGTTTAATTAAAGCAGTGAGGCCTCTCCCTCCAGAGTATGTAATGATAGTATCTTCAACAGTTGCATAAGGACCAGTATGAAGACGTCCATTTTTATGTAGAAACACTCCTGGACCTGACAACGCCTACAGAACAAAGAGCAGCCCACTTATTGTGATTACAAAGGGTGGGGCTAACATCTAACTGACCATTCCGTCCTTTCTTTTTATCCTTGCTCCTTTCAGTTCTTTTGCTCAGCCCTTCAGTTTCGATTATCAATAATTGTAATAACTCCTCCAATCAAAACTAACAGATTAATCGAAAGAATACTGAAAGTTGACAGCTAGCAAATTTCAATCTTTAGGCGTGGCACATATTCAATTTGGCCTCGCCCTCGTCCTGCCCTCATACTCAAACTCAGCAGAACAATAAATTTTGATGGTAAGAAACACAGCTTGTCTTTTGTATTGTCGAGACCTTAACAGTAATATACCAGTCACTGTTGTGTCTTATTACAGGCAGGATCCCCTAACGTTGATCCTAAATCCTCAGGCATCAAACTACATTATAAAGGTCGTTTTCTATGTGGTCCTAGCGCAAAAGTTGAAGATGACGTTATCAGTTTCACTGGTGGAGGAGGCTCAGTGGCTTTAGTAAAGCTTGTGGAGCCAGTCAATCCAATGTTGAATTATTTTGAATATGAGATATTGAACCGTGGTGAAGAGTGTGCTATTGGTATTGGTGTAGGAGCTTTAAACTATCCACAGGTAAGATCACATCTAGTGAGGAAAGAAGCCAAGTAAAAATGCCATTAACAAAACCCTAAACCTTCAATAGTTTAGACTCCATTTTGGGATGGATTACCAAAAGCAATGTCATGCCATAGGCCATATAGTACATGTCTTGTACATAACATACAATAGCTATCAGCTTGTTTGCTGAGATATTGTAGATAACAAATTAAGAGGATAAAGTTTAGTAGTAGCAACAAACACAGAAAGTTGAATTTGTTTCTGTGGTCAATAATTATCATTATGGGGAATCCCCTAACATGGCTGATTTTCTTAATTATTTTTGTGAAGTCATTTCAAGCATTTTAAAATAATATTTTGTTGCCTATATATAATATTACTGTTCTTCATCGATGAGTCACCGAGAGCACATTCCTGTTGTCTTAATGCACTCCTGGTATCATAGATAGACCTATACTTTAGGGGTTAAAATTATGTTACACAATGTGCACCTGAAGCTTTTGGTATCTTGGTATTCAATCATGAACTGTTATATAATAATCTTCTAGTTATTGACCAATAATATAGCCTGCTATATGATATTTAAACATTATTATATTTAGCTTAATATTTTATGGTGACGGTCCTAGCTTAAGATAGAATAGGGAAAATTTGTAGGTGCAAAGCCTCTTCTTAACTTCCTCAGATCACCTGTGCACATATTGTGTATTTTGTATGCCATTATATATTGATATATTATGGTTAATAGGGTCGTATGCCAGGATGGAACAGAGACAGTATTGGCTATCATGCTGATGATGGTAAACTATTTCATGAGAAAGGTTATGGAGCTAATTTTGGTCCTACATGTACACAAGGTAATATAGCAAACATCAGTGTATGTTATTATTTGCCATGACATACTTACAATGACAACTTGTCTTACATTAATGTCCAACTTATATGTAACACAGTCGTATTGTTTATGATTCACCTTTGCCATTTCAGTATATATTTGATTGATTTATTTTATAGATATTTCATATTCGTTGCTTAAATTTATCATTTAAGGATTACAGTGTTTATTGAATATTGTTTATATTAGTATTTACTAAAACCCTTTCACATTTTTGTATTTATGTATACTATTATCAACAGTATTCAGTAAACCTGTAATCCTTAAAATGATATATTTAAGCAATGAATATTATTCAATCTACGTTACTATGACAGTATCTCTTACTGTGTATATAGGTGACATTATGGGGTGTGGTGTTGACTTTGACACTGATGTTGGTCAAAACTATGTCAAGGTGTTCTTTACTAAAAACGGACGTCAGATTGGTGAGTCTCAAAAAATGAAAAGACCTGTTCATGGACTCTATCCATTATTTGGTAAGTTTTTCTTAATAGCATGATCACGTTTATTGTATTTACATACCAGCAATGTGTATGCTTCAAGCACATCATTTGGTACTTCTATTTCTGTTATGGCTTTTAGGCAAACCTTGTCTCCGTGTGGTTTTATATTGAGAGGATTAATTAGTGATGTAATCATTGTTACAGTCCTGTCATATCAAAACACTTATAGTTATATGATGATGTTTGTTTATGTCCCGTTACTGAAGACATTATAATGCTGAATCTTCATCCTTGAATTTACAAATCACTGCTTCTGCATTTGGTGGTAATATAAACTTGAAAAGCATGACATAAGTTGAATAATAAGCACTTTTCTAGAGAACCTGATAACTTGCTATGTGTTCTGCATTCAACTCCATAACACATACTTGTACCGATAGTGTTTAGGCACTGATGTTAGACTATTTTATTCTCTATGTTGCTAAAAAATCAAAAGTATGTACTCTTAGGACAAAATGACTTCCAATGCCACTTTAGATTGTCTAAAACTCAAACCATTTCAGGGGAGTACTCACTAGAGTGATACTTCTTTATCACCATATTGCTTTACTACTGTACTGTGTTTAGTTTTTGTCCCCTACCTTCTAAATGAAAGTCTGTTATAGTGGAATAAAGGGTTTGTAATCCATAGCAAAGTTTGGTTGCTGAAGAAGAAACTTCTGATTATTCAAAGTATTTATCAGGGTGACATATCCATACATTACTGTAATTGTTACTCAGACAGTGACAGTAAGGCTTAGTTAAGTTCCAGTCTAAAATCTGTATACTCTATTAATAGTGTTCATATAGAAAGTTAGCAAAATTTAATAGATAATTTCTTTAGGTCTCCACAGTCATGGTGAGAAAATATGTTATCGAGGACATTGGCATCGTGTCCCTGAAACTTTACAAGAGCCTATGGAACTGGACATTTCACCATCCACTTACTGGCTTCGATCAAATGGGGTTAAATTTGTTGATGACGGTTTAACACTAGAATATGCTGGTGAAGGTGGTAACATACAAGACGTGTCTATTGCCCAGGCCAATTTCCCGATAAGCTCAACAAATCATTATTTTGAGCTAGAAATATTGGACTCTGGTGTCACCGGTGCTATAGCAATTGGTTTAGCGAAAACCACGTATCCATTAAACAGACATCCTGGTTGGAATGCTGGTGCCGTAGGCTATCATGCAGATGATGGAAAATTATTTAAAGAGAAAGGCATGGGAGAAGAGTTTGGACCAACATGTACATCAGGAGATGTAATGGGTTGTGGTGTTCGATTCACAAATTTGGAAGATGATGATTTACTCAATGGTTACGACAGTGAATCAGACACAAGCCTACCTGATGAGGTTACAGAAAGACGACCATTTCATTTTGGTGATGACTACTCATCTGATGAAGACTATGAAGACTATTTTGATGATCCTCCTCTTGGACTTTTTGGAGGACTTCGAGGTTTACCTCCACCACCAATGCCACTGGTACGTTCCATATCAAAACAAAAGTCAAAAAAAGAAGGAGGCAGAACAATTATGATCTATTTCACCAAAAATGGTGAAGAGATAGGAGAAACCGAGTGTACTCTACCCTCTGGAGGTTTTTATCCTGTAGTAGCTATGTTAAGTAGAGGAGAAAAAATCAAAGTAAATTTGCAACCATTTAGTGGATAAGGTAGACAGTGTAGTGTGTGTTAATTGATTTTTTAAGAAAAAGTTATTTATCATAGTTATGTCTCAGTATTGATTATAAAAAAATTCTAAAAATTATTTACCCACTTTTATATTCTATAGAATGTATTATTATGTATTAAGTTGTTTTAAATTGTATTTTTTTAAACTTTCCTTGCTGTCTGTATTTTGTTCTAAAAACTATTAAGAGTGGACTTCTTTATCATCTAAGACAAGTTTGCCATTATACCTCGTCCATTTTTCACTACATCATATAGTTGCATCATCTTGATTCTATCCTCACTTCTCTATGCATATATATAACAATATAATTTTACTCATGTAATGGAAACATTCTTACAATAACTGAAAAGGGAAATAAAATTAATGCAGCATTTCACACATTAGTCAATGTTGACTTCAACAAGCATATTTAGTAAAAACATGAAAGTGAGCCTGATCAGATTCTTTGAAATGTTCCATTATTGGGCCGTCTATAGTAACATTACCTTGACACACAAAATAGATCCTAGCTTCATAGCGAGTAATGTGGTCGACCATATCACCATTATAATAATCTAAGTAGACACCTAATAACAAATTAAAGAAGAGGTACTTGCATATCTGTAAATAATATTCATTACAGCTTTGTTGAATACCACACAGTCTCATCCCAAACAAACTACAGTCTCTTCATGTTACATTTGACCTTTGTTTTTTTGCTGTAAATTTACATTTCTTATTCAATATTGAACTATAAGGTACCGCATTACTCTGATAGTGCCTCAAATCTGCAAACAATATGTATGATGGTTCTGAAATTAGCTTTATTACCAAAGATGGCCCATAAGGACATATATAATTTTGTGTATCAAAAAAATTTTACATGGTCAAAGTTATTGTAAATAGACTTTAGTATTCATTAAAGTTGTCAATTTGTAACATTCCAATTAGTGAGTGTTTGTTGTGACACTACATGTGATAATAATTAACCACATAGTGATTGTTCACATGACAACTATACATTTTATTACATCATCCTATACAGGTTATGGTTCTCACATACACATGACTATTAATTTGGAAAGCATACAAGTTACACTAAAAATCATTACAGAAATTGTCAAAAGAAATGAGAAATGTAATTCACAATGTTATTTCCTAAACCTTCTTTCTGTGTTGTCAGTTAAACATGATATACAATACGTTTTTAAAAAAGATAATTTACAAGCTCATTGTAAGTTAATGGTGAGCTGAAGACAATCATACAATTGTTTTATCATGACCACTTTAACTTACCATCATTAAATGGGTTTGGTTCAAAGGTAGCAACGTCAAGACTCCCAAGAGACACGCACTTTTTAGTATCTCCTCTATACTATTAATAAACCATAAAAAGCAGATAATAAATACATGTAATAATACTTGTATTTTGATAGAATGTTTCAACATTCAATGATGCAATACACATGCAATCATATAATAAGTACAGTAGACCCTCGATTATCCGGACCACAGTTATCCGGATCTTCGATTATCTGGATAAGGAATTGAGACCGGAAGTGACCAGGTGGCAAGTTAAATTCTTCAAATTACAATAGCAATGGCATATTGATTGTGAGATTATCTACTTCTTTAGCCAGGCTTAGCACTTCGCCTATAAAAGGAGTCCAGACTCTCTTAAAAACGTGATGTCCTCGAATCACACTTTCCAAATTTAAGGTACATGTACTACTGGTAGCCATTAGGGTGTGGTCTTGCTACGATTATGATTAATTAAAAGCTCATGCATTTAATAACCACCACACCCACTAATTAAACCCTTTCTCTTATCTGGTCATTTTCATTTATCCAGAAATAGGATTTTCTTTCTGTCCAAAGGGGTCTGGATAATCGAGGGTCTACTGTACTTAATGCAATAATAATGGCACATGTGTATCTAAACACTATAATCTAACTACCAAAAACACTGGTGCAGTTCCAGAACATGGTGACATAGGAGTGGCCACGTTTTGACATATTGCCAACTGCACGGTAATATTTATAGTATCAGAGAAGTTTGGATTAGTGAGTATATTGTCTGCTGTGCTAACAACAGTCTGTTTAAAAAGATACCTGGAAATACACACAAAGTATTTTTACTCAACTATATAAAACATTAAAAGCATTATATTATATAATTATTGTATTTAATAATTGCCAAGTGCTTTAACACAAGGGAATTAATCCAAACAGTCCAACAAATCACACCTTATTTTTACAATATATGTAGAGGTGTTTCTGTCATGATTAGGTATTGTAATTAAGTTAACAAATTTTAAAGCTTTCTTTTCTTTTGAATTAGGACAGATATATAGTTGGACTAAAAAATCAAAGCAATATTATGTGTGATTTCATCATTTACTGTATATGTGTATTCGTGTATTCCTAATAGTAATATATAGACAACACTTGAAATAACCAGCTAATATAATCCTGAATGAGAGTCAATATCAAAAACATTAAATGGGTCTATTTACTAAAACTGAAATTAACACTTATATATATATCAACTACACATCTGATCTCTTACGAGGAAAAAACTAATTTCTACACATTGCAGGACACTTTGTGTATTTTCGCTAACTAATACTAAAGACACATCATTGTGTTAATGCATTTTATGATTTTCATTTTATTGGAACATTACAGTGGACAATATAACTGACTACTGACATGCGTGAACATACTCTTTCTTTAAAGGTGACAGATTAAACATTTTCCCATTCACAGTGTAAGTGCAATCGTGAACGTCTCCTTCTGCACATTTGATAATCAAGAACAACAGGAACACAATGACAACTGGAGCCTTCATTGTCTCTTCCTACTAAGGTGCTATACAACACGTGATAGGGTAACCCCAACAGACTGTGCACAGCAACCACCGTCAACCACGTGACTACTAGAATACCACGCAAGATTATCATGCCATGTAATTTAAAAACTGTACGTCCTGTTGTTATCGAAAGTACAGACAGAAATCTTCGAGATTACACAAGTCGATATAATGTAAATAATGACAAGACTGATAAAAGATGAATCCTTGTTGTAGAAGGATGATAATAATTACTTTATACCAAAACAAGAATACTTATAGTCACTGAGTACACTCATTATAATACTTGGAGATAGTCCATATATTCAATTATTTACTCAGACAACTCAGGAAATTTAATTCAAATATCATCCTGAAGACCCAACAAAATTAACGTCTTACTTTTATCGATTTATGCATAATCTCATAAAATAAGGCTGCACTCTAGCTCTCATCTCTCATACAGATTTAAATATTAGTAATGCAATACCATCACACAATTTATAAACTAGACATTAGTATTTTTCTTAAAATATAATGCAAGGAGATAAGATAAAGCAAAAAATTTAATTGAACAATATATACATTTAAATTATAAATGTCTATTTTGTTTGACAAGCATACAGTGACTTCCTGATATCTTCAAGAGATGCCTGGTTCAACTCACTAGGAAATGTACACTTCTTTAACTGATCTTTCTTCTTCATTTCACACAAATGATATGATATATCTACTACATCTACTATATTTTGAGTGATTTGTGCAGTGTTTGGATCACAAAATGTCAGTTCCTTTGTTTCAACTAATATCTACATGACAAAAAATTACTATCAATAGATACAGTATAATAGTACCACTAATACAATAGGATTCTATTTACTTTATATATATCTGAGAGTACATAATGTAGCAGCTGTGATACAGGTATGCATTGAGGTTTAAATACACTGCCATTGTAAACTGTTACAGTACCCAAGTCAGTCTTGTTCTCAACAATATAACTCCACTGCTCTTCCCAGTCTTGTATTATTGTAATCAGTTTCTTTGTAGTGTCTGACATCAACAAGAACATCTTACTGTTATCAGTGACATCTTGAAATGTTAAGGTAGTAAACTGCTCTAGTAAACTGTTTAAAACAACAGTAATGCTGTTAAACATATTGGTAATCTCCATGACTAAGTGACGATTTTAATTTATCACTTGAACAAATAGAGCTTTTTTATAACAAAAGTTCACAATACATATCCTGTAATGTAGGGTCACATCTGAACCTCTTTAATGAGTGGGAGCCCTTTGATGTGTACATCCTGTAATAATGTCATTATGTTATATATTCCATGTGTTATATTACTTTATATAGTTATACTTTTATTATAATAATGATATAATGACAATACATGATGAACCTTGTTGCAAAAAGGATGGTAATAATCCTTTTTACCATAAGATGTTTCTAGTCAATACAAAGGGCTAGTCAATATAATCGTTTTCTCAGACAACTTAGGAAGTTGTATCACCCTTAAGCTTAAGGCTAACAAAATTAATTATCCATATGACATGAGTTATGCTAATTGTGAAATAACATGTACAGCTGTTATAATATTTTGACTTAAAAGTAAGTGTATAGACTCTGTGTCTCATCTCTTATATAGTTTAAAACATTAGCCATGCTATTCCATTACTACAATACATACATCACATGAACTACTGCATTATTGTCATAATAATTATAATGAGCTAGTAAATTCAATTAATTTGTTAATGTTCATTGTTAAATAGAATGGTTGATTTAACAAAGTCATGTATTCATTTCACCACATTGAACTAGTACTAAATAACTTCTATAATAAAATAACCAACATATCTGATATTGACACATAAAATAGATTAGTTCTGTGATCCAGAGCAGCTAGTTCATGGTCTTTAGGGTTACATACTAAATACATGCCAGTTTAACTTCTGATTAGTTAAATAAAACAATTTCATGGATACTAGTTATGGAATATGACTATGCAATGATTTAGTAAAATGATCAATAGACATCAACCTATACAGGAGTAGCTATTAACTATAACTAATAGATAAATAGTCAAAATTACCATCTACTCTCAATATTCTCATATATACACTAAAAAAATGAAGTTCATATGCAGAGCAATTCAAATGAAAGTAGACAGATACATACTCAATATAATAATATAAAGCACAGATGGTGTTCATAAAGGACAAAGGTCGCTCAAATGTATTTAATTAATAAGGTAGAAGTGGATGTGATGCCATCAGAGGACAACGATACAGGATGTACGATTAAACTTTGATGTAAAGATGAAAAGGAAGAAGACCAGATGTAATTACTTAGTAATATTATAAAGGCAACTTGATCTGATGTAGAGTTTAGTTATATATATAAGCAGTTACCCGTAAATATCTCTCAAGTACTGACTTTATTCAAAACCTCGATTCAAGAAACAAAATGAGTCTTAGTGAAGTTAAAGATATTGCCAACACTTTAGATAACATTGCTGTACTTCTAAACAAGATGGAGAGCCAATTCAACACCTTAGACTTCAGCAATGACAAGACAACCTCTTCCATTTCAGATGCCCTGAGAAGACTCAATAACATGGTACTAAGCTGGCAAGAACAATGGAGTGGAGCCATGATTAATAATGTTGACTTAGGCACTGTAACTGTTTACGAAGGCAGCATTTTTAAACCACAAAGTATACCAGTAACACAATTACTTCACTCTGTATTATCAGATGTGCATCAAGTAAGCTTTGCTATTTAATTGTTCAGATAAATTTATAATGCCTTCTTTGATTTTAGATTTTGACTGAAACTGAAGAAATCCTACCAGAAAATCTTCATACACAAGTGTTTGAAAAAGTCACCAACATCATACTGATCTCTACACATCTCCATGAAATGAAGAGCAAAGGACAACTAAGAGATTGTGCTTTTCCATGTGACCAAGACAAAGAAGTCTTAGAAGACATCAGCCAGTCATTACAATCATATCAGGGATTACAAATCTGTTGTCAATAAAATTATAACATGCATATAATATACACTGTATTACCACATGTATTGTAAATACATGATAATTTTGTTGTTTTTATTGTTTGTTTCTTCATTATTTTGAATTCAACAAGTCCATTTTAAATTATTAAATAGTGGTGGTAGTTATTATAAAACTAAAATGAAAGAATTGTAAATGTAAAATGAAAGAGATGAACATACATTGTGCATGATCATTCCTTATCAGGCTCTGGATTATATACATTACCTATATATTTATGTTACATATCAATCTATCGTCTCCTGTCTAGACCTACACACTAACTTGAGTGAGACTTTTGTGTCCTAGCTAAGCAATGTGACATATGTTTGAAAGATATGGGAAGTCATCATGTTGTTCTTGTTACTTCATAATTACATGAAACATTACACAATTAACTAATTATCTTGTATTGGTCATCATTAGTCACATTACTGATGAGAAAAAATATCATGTATGCATAAATATATATTAGGAATGTCATAATTGGTTTACTCAATACCACAGGCATGCAAGATCACATGCTCAGTCATATCACAGAGAAAGTATTTGGACTGTTTAAAAAAACAGTAATGCTGTTAAATGTATTGGCGATCTTCATGACTAGAAAGGATTTTAATTTATCACTTGAAAAAATAGCTGCTCTTTATGACAAAAGTTCACATTATATACCCAGTATATAACATGTACTTTTTTGATCCCATTAATGCTTATAGTCTAGCACAACTCACACATCCTACAATGTCATGATATTATGTACTCTATACGTGTTTATACCCTCAGTATTACTTCATTTAGTTACACTTTTATTATACTGATAAGACTAATAAAGATGAATCCTTGTTGTAGAAGGATGATCATAATTACTTCATATCAAAACAGGAATACTTATAGTCACTGAATACACTCATTGTAGCAATTACAGATAGTCCTTATCAATTGTTTGCTCAGACAACTCAGGAAATTTCATTAAGTATTATCCTGAAGACTCAACAACATTAATGTTTTACCTTTATCCATTTATGCATAATCTCATGTGTATTGCTACTGTGAAATAAGAACTATTGTGATGTCTTGATTTTATAAAAATTGTGTAGGCTCTAGTTCTCATCTCTCGTACAGTTTTGAAACATTAGTAATGCAATACCATCACACAATTAATAAACTAGATATTAGTACTTTTCTTAAAATAGAATGTAAAGGAACTGATATACAAGTAAGTGTATACAGAAAGAAAATTGATTAAATTATAAATTTCTATTTTTTTTGACAAGCATACAGTGACTTCCTGATATCTTCAAGAAATGCCTGGTTCATCTCAATAGGAAATGTACAGTTCTTTAACTGATCTTTCTTCTTCATTTCACACAAATGATATGATATAACTACTACATCTACTATATTTTGAGTGATTTGTGCAGTGTTTGGATCACAATATGTCAGTTCCTTTGTTTCAAACTAATATCTACATGACAAAAAATTACTATCAACAGATATAGTATAATAGTACCACCAATACAATAGGATTCTACTTACTTTATATATATCTGAGA
This sequence comes from Xestospongia muta, assembly GCA_963693285.1. NCBI lineage: Eukaryota > Metazoa > Porifera > Demospongiae > Haplosclerida > Petrosiidae > Xestospongia > Xestospongia muta. Next base: position 19,666,329 of record OY848917.1, read on the forward strand.
GTACATGATGTAGCAGCTGTGATACAGGTATGCATTGAGGTTTAAAGACACTTCCATTGTAAACAGTTACATCTAGTATTGGTGACATCTAGTATTGATAAGGTAGTAAACTGTTCTAGTAAAGTGTTTAAAACAACAGTAATGCTGTTAAATGTATTGTTAATCTCTATGACTAAACAACGATTTTAATTTATCATTTGAACAAATAGAGCTTTTTTATAACAAAAGTTCACATTACATATCCTATAATGTAAGGTCACACTTGGACCCTTTTGATGTGTGGGAGCCCTTTGATGTGTACATCCTGTAATAATGTCATGATGTTATATATTCCATGTGTTATATTACCTTATTAAGTTATACTTTTATTATTATAATGATAATATTGATACAAGATAAACCTTGTTGTAAGAAGTATGGTAATAGTTACTTTATACCATAAGATGTTTCTAGTCAATACAAAGGGCTAGTCAATATAATTGTTTCCCCAGACAACTCGGGAAGTTGTATCATCCTAAAGACTAACAAAATTAATATCTTTATCCATATGACATGAGTTATGCTAATGTGAAATAACACGTATAGCTGTTATAATATTTTGACTTAAAAGTAAGTGTATAGACTCTGTGTCTCATCTCTTATATAGTTTTAAACATTAGCCATGCTATTTCATTACTACAATACATACATCATATGAACTACTGCATTATTGTCATAATAATTATAATGAGCAAGTTAATTCAATTAATTTGTTAATATTCACTGTTAAATAAACTTCTTGATTTAACAAAATCATGTATTTATTTCAACATATTGAACTAGTACTAAATAACTTCTATTATAAAATAACCAACATATCTGATATTGACACATAAAATAGATTAGTTCTGTGATCCAGAGCAGCTAGTTCATGGTCTTTAGGGTTACATACTAAATACATGCCAGTTTAACTTCTGATTAGTTAAGTAACAATTTCATGGATACTAGTTATGGAACATATGAGTATACAATGACTTAATAAAATGATCATTAGACATCAACCTATACAGAAGTAGCTATGTAATATGGGTACTTAATTATAAGTATTAGGTACATAGTCAAATTTACCATCTACTCTCAGTATTCCCACATATATACAAACAAAATTGAAGTTCATATTCAGAGCAATTCAAATGAAAGATACATACTGAATATAATAATGTAAAACATAGATGGTGTACATAAAGAATAACGTCAATGAATTTAATTAATAAAGTAGGAATGGATGCAAAGTCATGGATTACGATGAAATACAGGATGTTTTGTTAACTGTAATGATGATCCAGCAGGAAGTCGAATGCATGATTATAGTTACTAATGTTAATAGTACCACCAATACAATTGGATGTTACTTACTTTATACATAATATAGCAGCTGTGATACATTGAGGTTTAAATACACTGCCATTGTAAACAGTTATGGTACCCAAGTCAGTCTTGTTCTCAACAATACAACTCCACTGCTCTTCCCAGTCTTGTATTATAGTAATCAGTTTCTTTGTAGTGTCTGACATCAACAAGAACATCTTACTGTTATCAGTGACATCTTGAAATGTTAAGGTAGTAAACTGTTCTTGTAGACTGTTTAAAATAACAGTAATGCTGTTAAACATATTGGTAGTCTCCATGACTAAGTGACGATTTTAATTTATCACTTAAACAAATAGAGCTTTTTATAACAAAAGTTCACAATACATATCCTGTAATGTAAGGTCACATCTGAACCTCTTTAATGAGTGGGAGCCCTTTGATGTGCACATCCTGTAATAATGTCATGATGTTATATATTCCATGTGTTATATTACCTTATTAAGTTATACTTTTATTATTATAATGATAATAATGATACAAGATAAACCTTGTTGTAAGAAGGATGGTAATAGTTACTTTATACCATAAGATGTTTCTAGTCAATACAAAGGTCTAGTCAATATAATTGTTTCCTTGTACAACTCAGGAAGTTGTATCATCCTAAAGACTAACAAAATTAATATCTTTATCCATATGACATGAGTTATGCTAATGTGAAATAACACGTACAGCTGTTATAATATTTTGACTTAAAAGTAAGTGTATAGACTCTGTGTCTCATCTCTTATATAGTTTTAAACATTAGCCATGCTATTTCATTACTACAGTACATACATCGTATGAACTACTGCATTATTGTCATAATAATTATAATGAGCAAGTTAATTCAATTAATTTGTTAATGTTCACTGTTAAATAAACTTCTTGATTTAACAAAGTCATGTATTCATTTCACCACATTGAACTAGTACTAAATAACTTCTATAATAAAGTAACCAACATATCTGATATTGACACATAAAATAGATTAGTTCTGTGATCCAGAGCAGCTAGTTCATGGTCTTTAGGGTTACATACTAAATACATGCCAGTTTAACTTCTGATTAGTTAAGTAACAATTTCATGGATACTAGTTATGGAACATATGAGTATACAATGACTTAATAAAATGATCATTAGACATCAACCTATACAGAAGTAGCTATGTAATATGGGTACTTAATTATAAGTATTAGGTACATAGTCAAATTTACCATCTACTCTCAGTATTCCCACATATATACAAACAAAATTGAAGTTCATATTCAGAGCAATTCAAATGAAAGATACATACTGAATATAATAATGTAAAACATAGATGGTGTACATAAAGAATAACGTCAATGAATTTAATTAATAAAGTAGGAATGGATGCAAAGTCATGGATTACGATGAAATACAGGATGTTTTGTTAACTGTAATGATGATCCAGCAGGAAGTCGAATGCATGATTATAGTTACTAATGTTAATAGTACCACCAATACAATTGGATGTTACTTACTTTATACATAATATAGCAGCTGTGATACATTGAGGTTTAAATACACTGCCATTGTAAACAGTTATGGTACCCAAGTCAGTCTTGTTCTCAACAATATAACTCCACTGCTCTTCCCAGTCTTGTATTATAGTAATCAGTTTCTTTGTAGTGTCTGACATCAACAAGAACATCTTACTGTTATCAGTGACATCTTGAAATGTTAAGGTAGTAAACTGTTCTTGTAGACTGTTTAAAACAACAGTAATGCTGTTAAACATATTGGTAGTCTCCATGACTAAGTGACGATTTTAATTTATCACTTAAACAAATAGAGCTTTTTATAACAAAAGTTCACAATACATATCCTGTAATGTAAGGTCACATCTGAACCTCTTCAAATGAGTGGGAGCCCTTTGATGTGCACATCCTGTAATAATGTCATGATGTTATATATTCCATGTGTTATATTACTTTATTTAATTATACTTTTATTATTATAATGATAATAATGATACAAGATAAACCTTGTTGTAAGAAGTATGGTAATAGTTACTTTATACCATAAGATGTTTTTAGTCAATACAAAGGGCTAGTCAATATAATTGTTTCCTTGTACAACTCAGGAAGTTGTATCATCCTAAAGACTAACAAAATTAATATCTTTATCCATATGACATGAGTTATGCTAATGTGAAATAACACGTACAGCTGTTATAATATTTTGACTTAAAAGTAAGTGTATAGACTCTGTGTCTCATCTCTTATATAGTTTTAAACATTAGCCAAGCTATTCCATTACTACAATACATACATCATATGAACTACTGCATTATTGTCATAATAATTATAATGAGCTAGTTAATTCAATTAACTTGTTAAAATTCATTGTTAAATAGACTTGTTGATTTTACTAAGTCGTGTATTCATTTCACCATATTAAACTAGCACTAAATAACTTCTATAATAAAGTAACCAACATATCTGATATTGACACATAAAATAGATTAGTTCTGTGATCCAGAACAGCTAGTTCATGATCTTTAGGATTACATAGTAAATACAAGCCAGTTTAACTTGTGATTAGTTAAATAAAATCAATTTCATGGATACTAGCTATGGAATATGAGTATACAATGACTTAATAAAATGATCATTAGACATCAACCTATACAGGAGTAGCTATGTAATATGGGTACATAACCATGACTAATACGAAATTACCATCTACTCTCAGTATTCTCACATATATACAAACAAAATTGAAGTTCATATTCAGAGCAATTCAATTGAAAGATACATACTTAATATAATAATATAAAACATAGTTGGTGTACATAAAGGATGACGTTAATGAATTTAATTAATAAGGTAGGAGCGGATGTGAAGTCATGTGTTACAACAAAGTACAGGATGTTTTGTTAACTGTGATGATGATCCAGCAGGAAGTCGAGTACGAGATTATAGTTACTAATGTTATAAAAGCAACTTGTTCTGATGTAGAGTATAGTCATAAAAAGCCGTCATACGTAAATATCTCTCAAATACTGACTGCATTCAAAACCTCGATTCAAGAAACAAAATGAGTCTTAGTGAAGTTGAAGATATTGCCAACACTTTAGATAACATTGCTGTACTTCTAAACAAGATGGAGAACCAGTTCAACACCTTAGACTTCAGCAATGACAAGACAACCTCTTCCATTTCAGATGCCCTGAGAAGACTCAATAACATGGTACTAAGCTGGCAAGAACAATGGAGTGCAGCCATGATTAATAATGTTGACTTAGGCACTGTAACTGTTTATGAAGGCAGCATTTTTAAACCACAAAGTATACCTGTAACACAATTACTTCACTCTGTATTATCAGATGTGCATCAAGTAAGCTTTGCTATTTAATTGTTCAGATAAGTTTATAATGCCTTCTTTGATTTTAGATTTTGACTGAAACTGAAGAAATCCTACCAGAAAATCTTCATACACAAGTGTTTGAAAAAGTCATCAACATCATACTGATCTCTAGTTACCTCTTTGAAATGAAGAGCAAAGGACAACTAAGAGATTGTGTTTTTCCATTTGACCAAGACAAGGAAGCCTTACAAGACATTAGCCAGTCATTACAATCATATCAGGGATTACAAATCTGTTGTCAATGAAATTATATATAATGCATAGACACACACACAGACGCATATATATATATATATACTGTATTGTCATATGTATTATACATACATGATAATTTTGTTTTTTTATTGTTCATTTCTTCATTGTTTTGAAATAAGCAAGTCCATTTTAAATGAAATAGTGGTGGTATTCAGAAAATTAATTTTTAGTATCATCCTGAAGTCTCAGCAAAATTAATACCTCCATAATGCCATGAGTGATACTATTGTGAACAACAGTTGATGTGATATCTTAATTTAAAAAATTAATTTGAGTTATATTGAAGCATTAAACACACAAAATACATTACAACTACATTCCAGTTTTACTATGGAATTGACAGTTTATGTAATAACTCTAATAACCTCTACATAACAAAGGAATTATATTCATATATACATCTAGTCCTGCTTAGCCAGCCCCTCCTCCCTGAGGTTATATGTTGTTGTTGTTCGCGAGACTAATATGCATCATATTCCCAAAATGACACATGTGGCCAATTTTGATGCATAAAAGTAGATTGGTTGGATAAACAAGTACAGCTATATAATTCATGGTCATTAGGCGACAGGGATGCACGTTAACAAAACAAATACATACCTGTTTAATGTGTGGTCAGTTAAGGAAAGTAAAAATACATACATAATGACTAAATAAGGTCTAGCTTATCAATAGACATTGGTGGGACATGCAAGAGTAAATACGAATGAGTCAATAGTTATAATTAGTAGGTACATCATCAAAATTACTATCTAGTCTCTGTACTCCTAGATACATAGACAAACAATCGTGAGGTTCATATATATTCAGAAGAAGATAAACAGATTATATAAAAGATGATGCTCATAAAATTAAAATGTACATAAGGGTGAATGTGATGTGACCAGGAACACTATAAGTTAGGTTAGCAAATTCAAATGAATATTATTTTAATTAAAAGGCGAGGGTCAATGTTATGTCAATATAGGCAGTCATATATGTGTTGCACAGGACATCGCGTGGAAACCATGCATGGGCAGGAAGTCGAGTGATGTGGTTAGCTACTAATACTATAAAAAAGTAAACATATAGTAGAGTATGGTTATACAAAGCCGTCATACGTAAATATCTCTCAAATACTGACTGTATTCAAACCTTGATTCAAGAAGCAAAATGAGTCTTAGTGAAGTTGAAGATATTGCCAACACTTTAGATAACATTGCTGTACTTCTAAACAAGATGGAGAACCAGTTCAACACCTTAGACTTCAGCAATGACAAGACAACCTCTTCCATTTCAGATGCCCTGAGAAGACTCAATAACATGGTACTAAGCTGGCAAGAACAATGGAGTGCAGCCATGAATAATAATGTTGACTTAGGCACTGTAACTGTTTACGAAGGCAGCATTTTTAAACCACAAAGTATACCAGTAACACAATTACTTCACTCTGTATTATCAGATGTGCATCAAGTAAGCTTTGCTATTTAATTGTTCAGATAGGTTTATAATGCCTTCTTTGATTTTAGATTTTGACTGAAACTGAAGAAATCCTACCTGAAAATCTTCATACACAAGTGTTTGAAAAAGTCACCAACATCATACTGATCTCTAGTTACCTCTTTGAAATGAAGAGCAAAGGACAACTAAGAGATTGTGTTTTTCCATTTGACCAAGACAAAGAAGTCTTAAAAGACATTAGCCAGTCATTACAATCATACCAAGGATTACAAATCTGTTGTCAATGAAATTATATATAACACATGGATGTACATAATATATACTTTATTACACATGTATTATGCATACATGATAGTTTTACTGTTTTATTGCTCATTTCTTTATTATTTTTAAGTCAAGAAGTCATTTCGAATTATGAAATACCAGTGGTGTTTGTTATAAATATATAAAAGGAAAGACATGAATTGTATTGTTCATTATCAGGCACACAAATCAGACTCTTTAAGCAAAGAAAGTCAGCTATGACAGCTAGAGGGCCTGGTTTGCACATAACCTATGTGTTTATATTGTATTATCTTCTCCCCAGACCTACATATGAAAATTAGGTTTGGTAGTAAGAATTGACTTTTGTATCCCAGCTAAGGAATGTGGCACTGGTTTCAAAAGGTATGAGGAGACACTATGTTATTCTATAATCACTTTATGATCGATCGCATTCAAAACAAAATAGAATTACCTAGTGTCTCATGTCTATTGCCATTAGTTGCATTAATGTTGGATTTAAAAAGAAAACTTTAGTGTTGTTGACATTTCTGCTGAGTTTGTAATTATTGTGATAATTATGTCATTGCATCATCAATATTTATTTGAAATTCTCCACAAGATATACCTTATCAATTTTCGTGAATATTCTCAGCATGTATTAAATCACGTAGTATATACTATGTATACACCATTATGTAAACCATTGAGGAAACGAAATCACAAAAATGCGTTTCCTGTTGTAAATTAAAAACTGATGATTGTAATAAAATTACAACTATAATATAGTGTCGTCTATAGAATAAAAGTGTGAAACGTCGCGTAGCTTAAGAAATTAGTGTATCATTAGCTGTTACTATGAGCGCTTCAAGAGAATTGACTGAAATTGCTAGCAAGCTCCAAAGTGTTATAGACACCCTGACTAGTCTAGACACTGCTTTTACTACTGCTGCTGCTGCAATACCCAGCCTAAATGATCAAGATAAGCATGCTATGAGTGTGATGCCTGAAGCTCTAAAACGCTTCATGGACGTAGTTTGCAAATTGGAAAGAGATTTCCAGAGAGTGATTAAAGAGAATATCAATCTCGGTGCAATAACTACATATGCTGGTAGTGTCTTCAATCCGCAAAAAATTCCCGTCGTTCAAGTCTTACATTGTATTATTTCAGACATGGATATGGTGAGTTCTAACTGTTTTACACACTTCTCTATCCTGCATGTGTGAACTAAAGTCTTTAAAATTATATACTAATGATCTTGGGTCAACTAGGAGGGCTGTACATGCTTAATAGTCCCAAAATTAAAAAATTGGATTGACACTTCTTTCTGTTTCATATAGTTACTTACAGATACAAAAACTATTCTTGGTTCCTCTTCTGATTCTATTGACTATACACAAGCTATCAACAACGTATATGCTGTAATTGCCTCATCTCGTTTCATATATCGTACCCAAGAAACAAATGAAGACATTCCAAAAGACAAATTTCCATTCTCAAGCACCGAGTCCAATATCGACGATCTAGCTAGTTTATTCTCAGACTTTGATGATAGAGTTCAAACTATTGGTGTGGAATAAGAATATATTTTTGAAGAACATTTTTATCATACTTTAAATGCATTCATTAACTTGCAGATACTGTACTTAATTTGTTATTTTTAATAATATTTTTCACTAGTATAATTCTGATTGGAGTATTAATAATCACATTATATGCATCATACACCTGTAAGTTAAGATAAGTAATTCAATTGTCATTTGTCAAAGCAAGTCAGTCCAAAATTTATGATATTATAGTATGTCCAAGTTGAGTCGAGCACTTTATTAAAAAAAGGTGTTTTATGCATGGCTGTCAGGTGAGGTGAGGTATTTCTTAATCTATTATATGCAATTAGCGCTAAAGTACATTTTAATAATATTCATAATAATTAAATATAATTAAAGAAGGAGTTACCAGTCCAGCCCCTAGACTTGCCCCTGAACTAAAGTCATTTGTTGAAGAGGATTTCATCCTGATGTAGCAACAACAATGGTGTCTAGCCCTGATGAAATAGAATTAAAGAAGCTAGGATCTAGTCTAGAACGTTAGTTTTAAATGCTGTTATCATAATACTAGTTCATGCTTTACTATATGGTTATATAAGGCATGGTATAATACTAATATCCATTACAAAATTGATGATATAGATTGTTTATCTACTGTCTAGACAGTTGAGTAGTGAGTACAAGAGATCAAAGTGGTCTCATAGGATACACTGCATGATGTCTATGCCATAAAATTTATAATGTAATAGTTATATGATGTTATTTATGTCTATATTCTAGTTATTGATAATTTTTACACCTATCAGTGTTGCTCTACTAACATTATTCTAATGTCGTCTGACATTCTCCCATCTCCCAGAAACATTGGGCAACGCAAGACTAGTGCTTACCATGCATGTTGGATTGTGCAAAGCAGTGTACATATTCAATGATATTCTTTGTGATATTTGTTGTCCACTCACAGAAGATGAAGAAAAGGAACAACTTCTTAGTAAAGAGACCAGAAAACAATCACAATATGCAACAATACAACAGTCCAATGGACCAGACACATCAACTGACAGTATCAGACAACGTGTATTTAGATGGTTACAAAAGTATGTCTTTTGTTGTGATTTAGGAGATGAGGATGATGGTATGGATTTACATAAAGTCCATATTCATACAGAAGGTTGGGCTTTCACCTCTAACAGAATCAGGTACAATTAATACTTAATCGAGAGAATAGAGCTATATAGAACTACACTATAGCTAATATCACACACACACACACACACACATATATAGATACATACATACATATATACATATATATATATATATATATATATATATATATATATGTATATATATATGTATATATTATACACTATATAATGTATTACACTATATGTAGATATTATATGTTATGTATATTATATATACACTATATGTATATATTATACACTATAGCTAATATCACATACCCTGATCCTAATTGCTTACATTTTATTACCATAAAAGAAACACAACCTGTTTGTACATGCTACTATGCTATTTACCTTTATAGAGTTTCAATAGTCCACATGTATCCAGGGTCATCCACTTACTCCTTAGCTTTACATTAATTGTGTATGTTGATGTGTTGTGGTTTATGTTTGACTCTGAGAATACATTTAAGTTAACATTCATTAGCAATGTTCACATTTCAACAACTTTCTCATATCTATGTATATTACATAGATAAGATAACATGTTACAATAGAATTTAATGTTAATTTATTCCTGATAATGTAAGATGTTTTTAATATGTGTAATTAAATATGCCCTGCACTACACATTCCAAACAAATTGATTCTACAATCTAGTGGTTGACAAACACATTTTTGTACTCATTACAAACATGTAGAACAATAGCTAAGTTTACAAAAGTGAGTAGTTATGTCAATAGTTACAATAGGATTAGTTGTATGAACATTTTGCTTGGACTTTCATTGACTTATTTGGCAGTGATTCAACTATTATAGAATACAAAAAACTTTGAAACTGAAGATATTTTTACTACATAATATGTTTGTGTTGATATGTGTTGATATAATAGTAAATACAAATGTTATTTTAGCAGTTACTGATATTATGGCTTGTTTCTTGTTTCACTGTAGTACAACCAAATATAATGTCATCACCTTTGTGCCAAAATTTTTGTTTGATCAGTTCCGACGTTATTCTAACCTGTTCTTCTTAATCATGGCTTTGTTAGAGGTACATACACTACATTAGTATCAGTAATTCTTTACTAGAGGTACATACACTACATTAGTATCAGTAATTCTTTACTAGAGGTACACACACTACATTAGTATCAGTAATTCTTTACTAGAGGTACACACACTACATTAGTATTAGTAATTCTTTACTAGAATTACATACACTACATTAGTATCAGTAATTCTTTACTAGAATTACATACACTACATTAGTATCAGTAATTCTTTACTAGAGGTACACACACTACATTAGTATCAGTATTCTTTACTAGAAGTACATACACTACATTAGTATCAGTAATTCTTTACTAGAAGTACATACACTACATTAGTATCAGTAATTCTTTACTATAAGTACATACACTACATTAGTATCAGTAATCCTTTACTAGGAGTACATACACTACATTAGTATCAGTAATTCTTTACTATAAGTACATACACTACATTAGTATCAGTAATTCTTTACTAGAAGTACATACACTACATTAGTATCAGTAATTCTTTACTAGAAGTACATACACTACATTAGTATCAGTAATTCTTTACTAGAGGTACACACACTACATTAGTATCAGTAATTCTTTAGTACACTCTAACTTAGTTATCTCTACATATCCAAGCACTTGTATTAGCAGACATGCTGTCTGCAGTGGTAAACACTTTAATAACACATAACAGCATGTGTGAAAGTTTTGAAGTCATCTAAGTCTCAAGGTGGCTATATTCTTGTAACTGCTTAACAGAATTAGTGAGAACTCTAACTAGTGCTACAAGTACTTGATACAGTAGTAATATGTGTGACAAACAATCTCACAAACAATTAATAAGGTGTTGGTTACATTTTTTTACATCTATTTGATTTTTAGCAAATTCCAGGTGTGTCTCCCTTTGACACCTACACAATAGCTTTTCCTTTGTCAGTAGTTATTGTTGTGGCTGCCATTAAAGAGATTATTGAGGATCTAGTTAGTTTATCTATTATGTTATTCATTTTGCATTAATTTTAATTATAATTACCAGAGACGATTTAAAGCTGATAAGGAAGTCAACAACAGAATAGTTGAAGGTATACAAAATTATCATGTAGTAACTTTTCTCATCCACATAGAAATGACATATTGTTGGCTTCTATTATGAAAGTTGTTATTATAAGGTATTCTTCTCTTATATAGTTCTAAGGCAAGACAGGCATGTAGATGAGATCAGATGGAAACAGGTACATAGGTCAATGTGATATCATTTAATTAGCATTTACTAGGTCAAAGCTGGAGATATAGTTAGAATTACAAAGGACATGTACTTTCCTGCTGATCTCATTTTCCTCTCTTCCAGGTAAGGTACTATAATATGACAGTGCACACAATGATAATCACATTTTGTACTATGATTGTTAATTACAGTGAGCTATTTGGAAAATGTTACATTCAAACTGCCAGTCTTGATGGAGAGAGCAATTTAAAGATTAGACATGTAATCACTTTTATTGTTCCAATAAGATATTTTATTATTAGTGTAGGCACATTCTTTAACATCTGGATTTACAGAGGAACAACTTTGTGATCTACAGGTATTATTACATGTCGTCTTCTCTTAAGATAATAGTATTTATGTATAGTTTAACACTGACACTGTAGTATGTATGTGCTTCAACTATTGTAACTGAATTAAATATTTATGAGCGACAATAATTATGTGTTATTTAGGGTTTTGTTGAGTGTGAACTACCAAACAAAAGACTATATGAGTTTACAGGAAACTTAGAAGTAAATGGCAAGAGGTATTACACACACACCACACAACACATGGACAACACATGGAGAACACATGCACACACACACACACACACACACACACACACACACACACACACACACACACACACACACACGTGCACACGTGCACACACAACACACACACAACACATGCACACACACACACCCTCACACATGCACACACACAACACACACACACACATACACACACACACACACAACACACACACAACACATGCACACACACACACCCTCACACATGCACACACACTATTGTTCTTTTAAACAACATATTATCTCATTAATGTTTTACTGTTATAGCAAAACATCAATCACTCCTGATAATATCCTACTCAGAGGAGCTCAACTAAAGAATACTGACTACATATATGGACTTGTTATCTATACTGGTCATGATTCTAAGATATTACAAAATACAAGATGGGTCCCTTTAAAACGTTCACACATGGATCATGTTACTAATAAACAGGTATGACAATTGTACTTGATCATTGAGGAATGTAATTTAAATAGATCAAAGGAAACATCTCTCATAGTGGCAGCATAGTCTGAAAACACAATACAATAAAATTCATATATTATACTATGAAATGTATTGTAATTCACAAATAATATGTGTCTTATTGACCTAAATAATGCTAGCTAATATGAAGTCAATATTGTTGTATTATTGACAGTACTAGTAATTTCATTTATTACCTCCTAGTTAGTTACTTATTTCAGAATAAAGGTAACACTATTTAATTGTTCTATAGATTCTTTTGATGTTTGTTGTTATTATGCTGCTGTCAGCTGTCAGTTCCATTTGTGGTCTGTTATGGAATAGTGAGTGTTCTTATCATAGTACATGCAAACTGTTATTTACTCTAAATCCTGAATAGTCCCAACATCTGGAAATCAGACATTACCATATTAGTAACAACTTTAGTTGTGGTTAATACCAAGGTGGTGGGTGTCACAGGAAGTTGTGGACTTGTGGTCAACTAAACTAGTTTCATAATGTGGTGTGTAGTTTGTTTGATACTAAGAAACTTAATCTGATTTCACTGATTAAAGTGTAATGCTCTGTAAAAAATTTGATTGGGAGAACAATTCACTGTTAGGAGTATCTTTATAGTATGCCTTATTGCACAAACATCTTGCTATACAAATAGTGTACATGTACAATGTACAATGTATGGTATTTATATTTGTCTCTCCTACTAATAGTCTCTTATAGTGATGATCACTGGTATCTACAGTTAAAAAAAGGTACACAATATCCTGTACATTGTCCCAACTTATGTCTAATGTATGGCAGTTATATGATGTGATATTGTTTACTCATTCTTGATAATTAATTTCTCTGTTGTAATTAAGATGAGGAAACTTGTTTTATTAGTACAAACAAAAGGAAGTAGTTGTAAAGAGGGACTTTATGGACAATAGGGACTACATATGGACTATAGGGACTATATGGACAATAGGGACTATAGGGACTATAGGGACTATATGGACTATAGGGAGTATATGGACTATAGGGACTATAGGGACTATAGGGACTATATGGACTATATGGACTATAGGGACTATATGGACTATAGGGACTATATGGACTATATGGACTATATGGACTATATGGACAATAGGGACTATAGGGACTATAGGGACTATATGGACTATATGGACTATAGGGACTATATGGACTATATGGACTATAGGGACTATAGGGACTATAGGGACTATATGGACTATATGGACTATATGGACTATAGGGACTATATGGACTATATGGACTATAGGGACTATAGGGACTATATGGACTATATGGACTATATATGGACTATAGGGACTATAGGGACTATATGGACTATATGGACTATATATGGACTATAGGGACTATAGGGACTATAGTGACTATAGGGACTATAGGGACTATATGGACTATAGGGATTATATGGACTATAGGGACTATAGGGACTATAGTGACTATAGGGACTATAGGGACTATATGGACTATAGGGATTATATGGACTATAGGGACTATAGGGACTATATGGACTATAGGGATTATATGGACTATAGGGACTATAGGGACTATAGGGACTATAGTGACTATAGGGACTATAGGGACTATATGGACTATAGGGATTATATGGACTATAGGGACTATAGGGACTATAGGGACTATAGGGATTATATGGATTATAGGGGCTATAGGGACTATGAGGACTTCTCTTAGTAGACACAATAGAGAGGGAAGGTTGTTTCCTTCATTGCTTAATGTAATAATGTAAGGAACTATATGGACTACATGTACAATAAGGACTTCTCTTATTAGATGTGATAAAGAGGGAAAAGGTTGTTTCCTTCATTGCTTTATATAATGATGTAAATAAATCATAAAAATGTACACAATATACTGTGCATTGTCACAACATAAGTCTAACATATGGCAGTTGTATGATGTGATCATTATTTTGCACTCTTGATAATTCTTTTATCTGTTGTAATTAAGAGGAGGAAACTTCATCTATTATAAACAATCAAAATAGTAAGGACTATATAGGGACTATAGGGACTACATGTACTACATGTACTATAGGGACTTCTCTTATTAGATGTGATAGAGAGGGAAAAGATTGTTTCCTTTAATCAAAATAGTTGTAAAGAAGGACTATATAGGGACTATAGGGACTACATGTACTACATGTACTATAGGGACTTCTCTTATTAGATGTGATAGAGAGGGAAAAGATTGTTTCCTTCAATCAAAATAGTTGTAAAGAAGCACTATATATGGACTATAGGGACTACATGTACTACATGTACTATAGGGACTTCTCTTATTAGATGTGATAGAGAGGGAAAAGATTGTTTCCTTCAATCAAAATAGTTGTAAAGAAGCACTATATATGGACTATATAGACTACATGTACTACATGTACTATGGGAACTTCTCTTATTAGATGTGATAGAGAGGGAAAGGTTGTTTCCTTCATTGCTTTATGTAATAATGTAAATAAATTGTATAAATGTAATTGAATTGAATTTTGTAGGCATTTTAATGAATGATGATTATATATACTGTACAAGTTAACAGTTACACTATACATGTACAAAACACATGTTATGTGATATACATGTACATATCGTGTTGACAATAATTTGTACTTCATGTTTTGAAATTGTTGCTGTAGGTCCACTTCAAACTGTCAAACATTTTGTCTTGTCTGTGATTACGTTTATGATCTTGTACTCCAGTTTAATTCCCATCAGTCTGATCATACAGTTAGAGGTGAATATATCTACACAAACACATGTTGAATCACTCACTAATAAAGAACTATATACACATGACTTATTATACAAGGCTTTGAGTCCTTATTAGTTCTACATGAAGCAAAACTCCTTATAAATTTAAAATTATAAACCTTTAATTAGTAGTAATTTACTACCAAACAACACACAGAATCACTAATATTGAATTATTTACATGTGACTTATTACTTAGTGTTACACAAGGTTCTGGCACACCTTATTAGTTATATATAAAGCCTAATTACCCCAAATGTCCACCTTATACTTTAATTATTAGTGGTTTACTAGCAGACAACACACAGGATACACTTTAATTAGTACGCTAACTACTCTTCTCTCATTACAGTTAGTAAAGCTCTTTCAAGGGTTATTCATTAGTTGGGTGAGCACCTACTGTTTGTATGTCATATATAATAATATGTGTTTATCATCTACTTGTCCTTCTATACATACAGTACTTGTTGAATTAGTTATCACACATACTTACTTCCCTTTAGGATCTAGATATGTATTATGAGAAGACAGATACTAGAGCACAAGCACGGAATTCCAACCTAAATGAAGAACTTGGTCAGGTAATGTCCATACGATTTACACAAGACCAAATTACTGGTTTGATATAATATTTTATGTACATTGTGTGGTAGGTATTATTTTAAGCTTACAGTTGTTAAGGTATCCCTTATGTAAGCTATGTCCATGCCAACTCATACCTGTGATATGAGCCATCATAATATCCTACTCAATATCACTAACACACCCTAAACCATGTGTACTTGTGTAAGTTGTACACTGAGGTCAAGGTAGCTACAAGATTATATCCTAATGGTCAAATGCAGAAAAGCAAGCTAGCTATCTAGTACTCACAGAAAGCCCCAAACAAAATTCATTAGTAGCATTAGTTACTATATGTGTTGCCTGTTAATATAGGCAGTTTAATTAGACTTTGTTATTTTTAATAATAGAATAAAATGATGTAAGTGGACACAACTTTATATACACATACCAGATTGCCTAAAACAATTGTATGACTGCTAAATAAACAAAGCATGTTTGGCAGTAAAAAGGTGATGCATATCACTTAATAAGATGTTGTCTTATGTTATGCAATTGTTATTAATCCAGCGCTATCTTTAGGTTCAATTTGTCTTCAGTGACAAGACTGGTACACTGACTAATAATATCATGAGCTTTAAAAAGTGTTCAATCAATGGTCAATTATACAGGTAGAATTTGATGTACTTGTATACTACGTGTATTAATTGTCATCTTAGAATGGACTCCCCTGGCATTGATGACAATACGGAAATGGTATTGTCTGATGTTCTGGATAAAGGACAAGTAAGTGATTTCTGGTTACTACACACTATAACATTATATCAACACTGCTATACTCTATTGTATATGATATCCATTATTAATTCTCTCTCTTTATAGTTAAGTTTGCGTTCAGATGTTATACATTTTCTACAAGTGCTTGCATTATGTCACTCGGTGGTTTCTGAAATGGTTGATGGACAAATACGTTATTATGCAGCTTCTCCAGGTCAATAATGTCTATATTTATACCTACACACACATTCATCGCCATAACTACTAGACTCCACTACCAACACTTGCATGGATTCAATTGTGTAAATTTATGTGGGAGAACTATTAAAACAAGTCAACGCTTGCAATTTCTTGTCATCATTTTTTATAATTTATATGGCATTTGTTTATTGTTACTTAAAGCATTAATTATAACTTATGGACTATTAATTGTGATTATTTTGTATTGATGACTATTTTTGTAATTACAATTCAATTTGCATTATTATTTTATGGTTAATTATATTTCAGATGAGGAGGCTCTTGTTGATGCTGCTAAAGGGTTAGGTGTAATCTATGAATCACAACATGACGACATCATTACTATTAATATGGTAAGTGGGGTAGGCATCTTGTAAGATCTATACCAAATTTTTGCGCACGCATTAAATTGCTTTAATAAAGGACTATATGTATTTAGTCATTTCATGTATACTATTTAACATTTATTACAATACATAATTCATAGATATATTGTGACTATGTTGGTTACTTGTGAATAATCTTTCATTATAGATGGGTAAAAGAGAGGAATACAAACTATTAAATGTCCTAAGTTTCTCAAGGTTAGTTTCTACGCATACTTTAGTGTAATGTGTTATTTATCATTGTCTAGTGTTAGGAGAAGAATGTCTGTGATAGTGAGAACACCATCTGGAGAGATCAAGCTGTTCTGCAAAGGAGCGGTCAGTGATATGTTCACAATATTGTGCACTTGTTTTAGTGTTATATATTGAAAGTATATGTAGAGATAGCTTGTAGTTTTTGTATGGCTGATGACAAAAGAAATGTATCGAAATATATCTTGCAGTTAAAATTGAATCCTTAGGTGGAATTATGTCATACAATATTTGTTGTGAGCCATGTATATAGGTTCATACTGTGATATGTCCATTTCGTATTGTCTATTCTATTGTTGTCTATGACTTGTCAAAGTAAATGAAACCTAACACATTAATTGCCAATGCACATGGCAACAAATTGAGTGTTAATTTATTTCTATTTTGACTACAATTACAATGACATCGCAGATGATGCTTTGTTGCTTTCAATTTTGCAATTGTTGTACTCACATTTGTAAGGTATTGGGGAAAAGTTGTGCCCTTTTTTGTGTAGACTATATGTGTTAAATACATTTTATTGTTTATGCTAGACAAGCTACAACTAGGTTTAAGAGCATATTTGATACTTTTAAAGTGCACTGTAAACATTATGTCCACTATTATACACCATATTTGTCTATAACAGGTGATAGCCCTACGTGCTTTATACATGATGATGTTTAAAGGAGTGTTAGTTCCACTTTCAACATCAATAGGTATTCATGCCATAAAAGAACAATGCAAGCACTGTCAGTTGCTAAGGTACATTCCCATCATTAGTCCTGAACTTTTCCATATGTGTGCCTTGTGTGTGGGAAAACTATTCAGCTGCTTTTTCCTGTAATGTAAGTCATCTGTTGTTGAATCAACTGTGTGGAGCTACAAACTTTATGACAAGTCACTGTGACATAATACATTACTTATACAATGGTCCTCTTTGATATTTGTTAATATATCTAAAGAAATCTTTGTAAGCTTGTTATGTCATTTGTAGTGTAGTGGTTTTAGTTTAATTATTTATAAGTCTACTATTAGCTTTGAATATGAGGTGCTTCATTCTTGAGTACGAGCACACCACACTAGCATCCAAGAGGTTGTAGTGTTCTTTTTAGCATTAGCATAGACTAGAGTAATATCAAGACATAGTTATGTGTTTGTTGTTAGTAGTGTCTGTAGTTGCACAAGATGTGATTGGAATGTTCAGTTATACATCAGAAAACTTACCAATTACGATATTTTCATTATTAGAGTAAAATGGACCTAACATAGTTGTGATAGTTGTGATGTATATACTTCCTAGGTCACTAATCATATCCATTACTTGTAACAATTCTTACACCCAAGTACAATGATTTCATTGTCTAACATGTTATAGTGTTGTGCTACATCTGTTATAATACTATTATAGTATCAAATGGTATCATTGATTTGTCAGGATTCACTATGAAGTCCTGGCTCCATAGAGCATGACATGGCTCATTGTTGCACTACTATAATTATAACTAATAATGCTATTATTGTGGTATTTAATTAAAATGCCTTTGAAATGAATATAAATTGTATTCTTAAAAACGCTTAGTTTGCACATATGATGTTTGTGCTAAGTTGTCCTGACTTTACTTGAGCCACTGAAATAGTCCTTTTGCTTAGAGAAGAAGGCCTCACAAGACTGCGACTGAAATTTACATTGGTCCACTCAGCATTCATTGAGTTCATTCTTTAAACCTCAGACTTTGCCTGGTTTACACTTTTAGGAAACAATCTTGAGCTCTGTAAACTTTATATGCTGACTATTCATTACTAATCTTTTTATTTTTTCACAGTGTTTGTTACAATAAATTTATTGATATGTAGAAAATAGAAATATAAGGCAGCAAATTCAGCTATATTGATTTGCTATAACCTTGATGTCATTTGCCTCAGAAAAGAGTGTATAAGAAATTCTACACTTCTCCAGGAGTTGTATAAGTTGGTAGATTTGACTTTGCATGCTAGGCCATCCTCTAGTTAATGGACTAATGTATGTGTGTTTGCTTTTTCATTGATTTGTTCTATTATTGAAAATCAAGGATGACAAATAAAATTACATTGGGATATTTACTACTGGTACCTAGTAAATTTGAGGCACTTCACTCTTGAGTGTGTTACAGAAATGTATTGTTCAATACTAAATATTCTCAATCTAGTACATCGTTATTTCACACTTCCAAATTGTTATATAATTATCAGACACTCCCAGTTTGTTATATTATTATAGGACACTCCTAATTTGTTATGCCATTATCGGACACTTCCAATTTGTTATATTATATAGGACACTCCCAATTTGTTATATCATTATCGGACACTTAATATAATTGTTGTATTGATCTATAATCTTGAAAATTAAAAGTTGATGAAATTAAATTTGGCTGTGCAAGCTCTACATTGACACATTTGAGTTGCTCTTCTCTTAGTGAAGGAAACGTCCTTGGTCTATAGGTATGTAGATAGTAATTTTGAGGAGTATTTGAATAAACCCATTCCCACTTTGGTGTTTTCCACTTTAACCCTTTCTCCAATAAAAGTAAACTCCACCCACTACATGCCCAAATTATATTTGGTGGTTCATGCATAAAAACATCAATTTGCCAAACTTAATTTTCCAACACATTTTCCAGCTATGCAGTTTATAACCTTATCTTAAATCTCACAAAGGTGTAATGTCATTTTTATCTATATTATAATGTCGTTTTGATCTACCTTGAACACTTATCTGGTATATTATTATAACAGACTCGCTGTTGTTATAAAAATTATTAAACTAATTTGTCAATTTTAATGTCTTTGATTTCTAGTCAACATATCAATGCATAACATCAACCTCTTGAACAAGCAAGTAGATGGCACAGATACCATTTATGATCTCCTAATGAAGTGTCATTTTGACCCCTAATTAAAAGCTAAATATATGATTATTACTGTAATGCCTGGAGTCAATGTATCTTGGTTAGCTTTACTGTGGTGACTACATCACTCACATCAGTTAGTGTATTATAAACCAGGCTATTGCTATAGTCTTACATGTAGTTGGATGAAGGACCTGTTTAGGTTGCTACTGATTGTAGAGTACACTACAAATGTTTTCACTGTATGAACAGTTGTGCTATGATATTACTAGCAGTCCAAGAGCTTCAAGTTGAAAAGAAGAAATCACCTGTCGTTTATACCTATATGTTTACCCCAAGTAATAGTATTAGTTCTGACACCATCTCTTGTAATTGTAAAATTTTTATTGTGCACTGTTAATAATGTTGCATAACAAAATTAATACTCAAATGACGTGTATTTCAACTTATGATTGTGCTCAAATCACAACTGATAGCCATTTTTATGTTGTTGTTACGTTGGTCATGAAGTTATGATAGAGTTGGTATCAATTTTGGTATTTAAATAAACAGTAGTAGGTAATAGTTATATCATAGGAAATAACTATACGTCATATTTGTGCTTTAAACACTTTATTCTGACAGAAACAATAACAGTATTGTAAGGGACGGTCACCTGTCCTAACTCATTTCTGCACGTCAAGGACCTTAAACAAATTTATAATCACTACTCTAGTTGCTCTCGTGTAAATAGCTTTTAAAAGACATAACAGAGCAGCTGAAAGGTGTACTGTTAAATATTGTGCATTGTGTAAGTAGAGAAGCTTATGTACTGTTTTTAATGAGTAACATGTGAGTGTCCAAACTCTTTCAACTACCACTGTAGAAGCAGGCTTCTATCCTACTTGAGTTTTCAATGTTTATGTTAAAATGTCATTAACACATGCAATAACTAAATTTTGTCCATATAAAATTGATTGTTTTTGGTTTCAGGATATTGCAATATTTGATCGATTATACAACCAAGCTGACAACATACAGACAACAGAACAGCATGTAACCCAATTCTCACTTGATGGTATGTCAAATCGTAAATATATATTGCCTATTGTATCTTTGATCATATTATATTATTGTGTCGTAGAGTAACTAGAATTTTTAATCTCTTAAAGATACCTCTATATCTAGATTTAGATTAAAATGCAATTAAAATAATTGAAGAGCTGAGTCTAAAGCTATGATGACATCATAATAATGACATATGAGATGTCATCATATTGATGACATCACCTAAACATTAAACCAAACCAAACCTAACATTATTAACTCTATGACACATAGTGATGTCATCATATGACATGTTGTTACATCATCAATCAAGTTACACCAAGAAGCACCCTATGACTATTCAGTTACCATCAGGGTTGGGATCAATTACATGAGAATGATTACAATTACGGTTACACAATGATTACACAATGATTAGACAAGGTGATTGCAATTAAGATTATAGGGAAAAGCATGATTAGGATTATGATTATGATTATAGAGCCATGATTACGATTATGATTATGATTATAGACTCATTATTACGATTATGATTATAGAGCCATGATTACGATTATGATTATGCTAACACAGACAACATGTTCTTGTTCCATGTACTACTTGCAAAGGCTACTGTAATTATTATAATCACTTATGATTATAGCAATTACTTTGTCTAATTATGATTATGATTACTGATTACACTGTTCCTAGAAAGTTGATTATGATTATGGTTGCAATTGTACTTACACAAAAAGTAATTGATTGTAATAGATTAATTATGATCATGATTGTAATTAGCCCCAACCCTGGAACTTATCATTAGCTGCATGTACATGTGACATGATAAATCTTCTAGTTACTATCACCACTAGATAACCTCATTGTATATGGAACTGACATATATATAGTATATTCTTTTTCACATATAGGTTTACGTACACTGTGTATTGCAGAGAGGACACTATCTGAAAGAGACTATGAGGTATAAGTGCTTAGTCAGCATAATGTGTAGTAATAATGTCACTGTTTGTAAGAACATGTATGTAGTGTTTTTAACATGAAGTCTATAAATACTTCTACTCTAATTTATTCTTAGTTGGTAACTACAATAACTCTGTAATGACTGTGGTTATGTTGTTAGTGAATTATAGTGTAGGAGGTTACTATAGCGATATTTCTTGTTACAATAATCATATTTGTATTATTATTGTTTTATTCTTAAAGCTCTGGAAAGCACAGTATTTGGAGGCTAGTCTAGTAGTAGGTACAGAAATGAGGAATGCAAGATTGGAATATGTAGCTGATCTCATTGAAAAGGTAACATGACCTCAACACTACATTAAAGTAATATACTACTTAACATACACATATGTATCTGGTCATTTTAGAAGTAAACAACACCATCTATATATGAGGTTTCCAGTTTGCAACTTTCCTAAACAGCTAGCTGTCTAGTTTCTTGATATAATGTGTAGACTTGTAAGTCGTTTTGAATAGTACAAACCATTTCTCTATAGCTCGTTCTTAGAGAGATATAACACTGAATTAGTGTTCTATGATCAGAGTATATATATCAGAACGTGTGTAGAAAAAAGGAGTACACAAATATTAACTACTTTGATGCTATTATATCTATATTCATCGACATGATGCTATTTACATTTGTTAGGATCTTCAATTATTGGGAGCAACTGCTGTAGAAGATCAACTACAAGATGTGAGTGACATAATAACACTGCGTCTTTAAGTTTGTCTCATTTAGTGTGTTCCTGAAACAATAGATGATTTACATCAAGCTGGTATTAAAGTGTGGGTATTGACTGGTGACAAGATGGAGACAGCAGTCAATATAGGTTTGTATGTATCAGTTATAATATTTGTGTTCTCTTAATGTGATATTATACATTACTCTTCATCTGAATATATTACTTTCTTAATAAATTGTTTACATTATCTATCTTAACCTTTCAGCATTCTCCTCCCGGCAAGTGACAAGTGACATGAGATTAATCTTAGTAGCAGAGACCAATGATGTGGTTAGTAATGAGTACCTTAAACAATAGAATTTTTAACAACATTTTTGCATTGATCTTTTTTGTTTTCTGTGCTAATGGTTTGTACAGTTAGTTAGTTGTGAATGTTGATTTACTACTTTTAGACAATTCTGCTGTACCTTATTATGGTTTGTCGTATGCATGTTCACTTGTACACACATCCTATGAGAATGGGTACTTATATTAAGAACAAAATCTCTTTTTGTTCAACCAAACTTGCCCCGTTTAGTAATTAAAATAGCAGCTATAAACAACTAATTTATATTTTGTGTATTTATACATATAGGCCATCAAAGCTAAATTAAATCAAGAGCTCTATGAAGTCAAGAACAGTGCAAAACAAATCGAGGTAAACTATACACATCAGGGGCTCCCCTTCTTTAGTGTGTATAGAGATATACATACACAGCAATCATTAACTACCCTATCACATTACTTACAACTAAAATTATGTATTCTCTTCTTGTTATAGACTGCAATTGCCATTGATGGAAAGGTATAAACAAACACATCTACATAATTGTCATGTGATCATATTCGTTTGTACATGGATATCTACATGTATTATCATGTAACTTGACAGTATATGTTCTTTCGTGTGTATGTGTGTGGATGGAAGGGTAGACTGACCTTACAGTAGATGGATTAATTATATATAGTAATCACTTTATTTTGTTTTTATCCTCATTTTGAAGGCTCTTGATTATGTAATTGTATCAAATGAGACAGCTAATATTTTTCTTGAGCTTGCCCTTCTCTGTCAATCTGTGATTTGCTGTCGGGTTTCACCTGCTCAAAAAGCTGAGATAGTTGATTTAGTCCGTAGAAAAGTGAAAAAAGTGACATTAGCAATAGGAGATGGAGCTAATGATGTCAGCATGATACAGGTATAACATTGTGAGTGATTGTGAGACATTCAATATCATAATTATTACCTAATAATACTAAATAACACTAGCCTATAATATTACTTTGTGTATTACTGAATGTACCAAACAACAATGATATTTTGTTACGTTTATAAACAGGCTGCTAATATTGGAGTTGGTATCTCTGGCAGAGAGGGTTTACAAGCAACTTTGGCATCTGATTATTCGATAGCTCAAGTAAGCAAATTATGAATACGACATGTGTAATGATTTCCTGATAGTTTCAGTATTTGTCTAAGTTGTTGCTAGTTCATGGAGCATGGAATTATCAGAGACAAACTAAGTTAGTGCTATACTCTTTTTACAAGAATGTCTCCCTTTACATGATAGAGGTATAGTTAGTACATGTACTAGAATGACATATTACTGTATAGCGGATAAATTTGGCAAGAGTTAAATCTTCTGAATCAGTTAAAATTTGACAGTCTTCATTTTAATAATATTGCCATTTGTCTGATATAAAAATTATGATTTTACAGCTGTTAATAGTAAAATTAATTTTTGCCAAACTTTTTCCACCATACAATAATTTGTATTTGTTTTGTGTGCAATGAGCTCTATTTGTGTCTGTTTTTTTCAGTTTTGGTTTGCATTTTATAACGGTTTTTCTGGACAGTCCATTTTTGAAGAGTGGACACTTGGACTATATAACCTTGTAAGTTGTAAGCAATTCAAATATTCCAACATAACAATGTACATTTAGTGTATATGTATATGTGGCACAAGAATAGACTGTATAAAAGTCTCTGTCATTTAGGTCTTCACATGTATGCCTCCTTTTGTTCTTGGTTTACTTGAACAAGATGTTAGGGCAAGTACTAGGAAGAAACATCCTTCATTATATACTAAAGGACATGTTTTTAATACAAAGGTATATTATCTATAGTACAAACTATAGTTGTGTGTACATGGGATAGGACAGGATTCATGGATAATATGATAAATGCAACGAGTAGAAACTCCACTAAAGCAATTTACATAAATTTGTGTAGATGTTATGGATAGAAATAGTTTCTATTCCACAACAATAATAATTTTATTTTACAAACGGCAAATATACGGTACAGACTGACAAGTTGACCCCTCCTCCTTCTGACGAGGTGAGCTTGTCAAAAATGAGGAAGTGCTAGGTTGCTAGTCTACGTACAGTATATACATATATAATATGACAATCTTTAAAGTTGTATGTATTTCATATTGTTAGATATTCTGGCTGTGGATAGCTTTAGCTGTTATTCACTCTCTAATAAATTTCTATGGTACTGTAGCAGCTGTTGATTCCCGTGGTAAGATAACTTCTATTGTACATATATCTACTTTTAATTGTTATGACTGTACTTCATTTCTCTGCTTAGGATCTCCACAAAGCAATGGACAGACCACAGGACTCATATATACCGGTAACATTGTGTTCACTGTAAGTTGAATAATCACAAGTCATTTTATTCATTTTGATTCCTGTAGGCAAATTTAATTACCGTGTGTCTACAAGCGGGACTCTTATCAGAATACTGGACATATGTAAGTTTGCGTCTATTACTAAAGCTAATAGCATGAATATGAGAATATAATTGATTGTGAGCTCACTACATTGCTATTGTGAGTTATGAAATCCACATTACATGGAATAAAATGGATCAGGTTATGGTGTTACATGCCATGGCAATATGACTCATATTAAATTTGATGAAACATGCATGTAGCTCTGTAACTGTTTGATACTTCTCTAGTTCAATGTAACTGATGTAGTGACTGTTATGTTCTCCCATAATTGTTTTGTATTTTATATATTTATAGTATACTCACACAGCGATATGGGGTAGTCTAGTGACGTGGTTTCTCTTCTTACTACCATACAGCCATATTTGGTAAACTATCATTCCTTTCAATACTAAGTCTATTTTCTGCCAAAAGGCCTTCCACAATCGGATTAGGTGAAATGATGCTAGGACAAGACATAGCACTGTATAGATCATTATGTTTCTATGCCATTATAATATTACTTCCCATCATTGCTATTATGCCAGTGATTGTATACAAGAGGTAACAATTATATAGGCACAAGTAATAAGATCTAATTGTGTATCTACTTATAGTATCAAGTTTGAATTATTTCCAAGTGCTATACAACACTGTCAACAAGAAGAACGAAGCTCTAATTCACTCTGTTGGTATAAGAAACGACACCAAACACTAGATGTAAGATTGTCAGATTTCATGACCTTATTAAACAGGATGGTTCTAATATAATGTAACACTACAGTGACTTTTAATAATTATAAAAGTAATTGTCTAGACTATACCACTCTTCATGAGATTAGTAATTGAGTTATTGACATGGAGTACTTACTATTGTACTCCATAATTACTCTAGCACATGAGAGTAATTATGGACAGTTGAGTTTGACTTTAAGTTCTAAACACTTTATGGTGGGCCATCATGAATTATGAAATGGTTTGAATTAGCACTAATCTGAATTGTCATTATAAACTTTTTATACTTGTAATCTTCCATACCTTATAGAGTCAATGAACATGTCCTGAACATCAAAGAAAACCAACAACTATAACAATACCTTCATTCCACTTTACTGTATAACACAGCCTGATTTTTGTTCAGAATAATTTCAGTATTTTAATCATTATTTTTACTTTTAGCTCCTTCATTCTACATAATTTTTGTAGTAGCTTTCACTGTATAAATCACTTTTTAGAATGTTTACAACACATGCATTTTCACCAATTATGTTGTTGACTTCACACATGTAAGTATCTTCATGTAAGTACAAGGTGTTACAAAACATCAATGGGATATTTTTATCAGTACATGCATAACAAGTTATATTACTTTCAGTGACCACTTTCAAACATGTGTAGTACTATAAAAATTGGACCAATAATCATGATGTGTTTTTTATTAACAATTTTTATTTTAATAATATTCCAAAAAACATATTGTTTTCTTTAGGTCTTTAGCCTTGAGTCACTCATCCTATAAGAAAGATATTTAATTTAGATTGCTAAAATTTCAGCACTTACTGGAATAACAAGAGTTCCATCATTGATGTCGTCCACTTTATCATGTGGATGTGCTCCATCAACAGTACATCCAACACTCTGACACGTTCCAAGTATCTCTTTAACAGTACCTAAGGACATTTAAGACATTTGTAACTACATCATCTTTGTAGTATATTTCCACTACATAACCTACATAACTACATATATTACACATATCCACATTTACCTTGCATATGTCGAGCCATTGAACGTGGTCTCATTGTCCTGGCTATATCAATGACTTGTTCCATACTAATGTTGCCATTGTGTTTTACTACCGAAAATAAAATCTACAGTCACAAATTTACATAGCAAGCAACTCACTGTTCTTTGTTTTCTTCCTGTCACGAGGTGGTTCTTTCAAAGCTTTTATAATGAGAGCAGCAGCACTGGGTACAACCTCTACTTTAGCTTGACGATTCTGAATAATCAATTTAACAGTAATCCTTAACCCCTTCCAGTCCCCTGTAGCCTTGGCAATATCGTCACCCACTTTCTTTGGAGACTAAAGAATCAGAACACAAGCATGACCTGAATAGTCATAAAGATGTTGTTGTTAAAGGAATTACACCACAGTATAAAGGGAAAATAGTAACAGTACAGCAGGACAACTACTAATGCAGTCTGTTTACTCAGAAACAATACTATTAAACACCAGTACCACTTGTTGATCATTTATAGCAGAACACACTTCCTTTAAAGGCAAAAAACTATAACTGGTGAACAATTTGGCTCTACAACATAAAACTGTATGATCTTGACTTACAAAACAGTTAAAATAGAATTTGACACTACTTCCCTATATTTATTTGTCAACTCCATTTTTGTATCCCCACCCCCAATTTGTCTAAATATACTTACCAATCCTAAAGGTCCAATTTTGGGGGCTAGAGAAGAGGTAGCTCCAACTTCACCTCCAACAACTCTCAGATACACTAAACATAGATTAACATATCAGCATTAGAGCGATTGAAGCTATCAATGTTCACTAGACACACATGCAAACTAAATACCTTCATGTATCTCATTAGGATCAAACTTGGGAGGCATCTTGCACAATATATCAGAGTGTGGATGAGTCTTTTGACCCTACCAATTCAAGCTTGACAAAAACAAGCTAGGTGCACTCTGAATAAAATAAACGCATGTTTAGCAGTTTCATTCTATAGAAAATGGAACATATACGAGCTCTTACCAAACGATGGAGAAGGATACCTGACAGCAAGTCAGAGAATACAATGTAACACGAGCACGTTGGGTGGTGCAATAGCGAGCATGCGCAGTATGATATATACGCCCACTTTGGAGGTAAATAGAATGTACGGACTGCGGATCACGGACTCGGATCATGAAAGACAATGAATAATATTAAAATCACGTGAGGTAAGCCGATGAATAATTAAAATCACATGCACAAATAGATCGTGGATGCACAAGATAATTATTCATTGGCTTGCCTCGTGTGATTTTAATATTATTCATTGTCTTTCATGATCCGAATCCGTGATCCTCAGTCCGTATATTCTATTTACTCCCCCCACTTTGGTGCACGTGCGCAACACTGATTGATGACCTATCAGGAACTCTCCTTACAGTTGATGAACTTTTTGAGACATCAGTTACTGAGAGATTAATTACTGATGTATGAAAATAAAGTCACTTTGTGTAAATGCAAATATTAACTTACCATCAAACCTTAACAAAGTTTGTATACTATTAATTGAAGGAAGATCTTTATGTGACACTGATGTTATAATATGTACTCAAATCCATTGACCATAACTTCATGTTCTGTAGTAAATAATATGCCAACTCATATAACAGTTTGAATAAGCTTTTCGTACAACTGACTCCAACCAACCATTAAACATATAGTATCCCAACTACATAACAAATATGATGTCATGAATATAGTAAACTTATTATCATATCTTTCAATTTTAGAAATACTTTCTGTTGCATCTGAGTTGTATGAGCTCTCTTAGGAATAATTTTTAAAAGCCATTTTCATATATATCCTGAAGACAAATTCACGACTCAAATTATTTTTGAATTAATTATGCATGATATATATATGATGAATCCACACAGTCTTCATGGGTCTTTAATCACTGTTAAATTATTTTAAGTTTTTATTGGTTCACAACCACTACTAATTATTACAGTGAAGTGGACTAGTCCTAGTAGTAAAGATGGTAACTACTATGATATTTCCCTAATCTCCTATAGTCCATCTTGTCCTTAGCTATCATCAGTATATAAGTGACATGCATCTCTGTCACTCTACATCTGTCCACTACAACATTCAGTTACAAATTAAGAGAATAGTCCAATGTTATGACTATACCATCACAGTGAGAGATCATAATCAGAGTTCTATCTAGGAAATATATTTTGGGAGGGAAGTACACCTGTTAGGGGGTCTGAGGGTATCTGCCCAAGGAAAATTTGGATCTTAGATCCTCTGAAATTGATTGATGCAATCTGAGGGGTAAAAACACATTTTTGGAACTGTAGTTTCTACACCTTTCTCAAAATATATTTATTTTAGAGGTATATTATACATGTAGTCTTTACGAGACTCTGGATACACAACTTATAAAAAATATCAACTCAACAACAAAGGACACATAAGTAATTAGCACTTCTTTGCTCTTTTGTAATGATTCATCATTGCCCCTAGAATGTCATTAGATAAGTGGTCAAGGCCTTCAATGCAGATACATTGTGAAGCCTTCCTTGTTTTTATTAGTTTCATACTGCTGAAGTCACTCTCAAACAGTAAGTTGTCATACCTTTGTTACCATTGTTAATTCATACACTCTCTATCTATAGACCTGATGAAAGTATTGTAATGAAAGTCTTTGGGCCCTACAGTCTACATCAGTCTAAACCAACTGATGATATTTAAGATGAGTGTGAACTACCAGTAGATAATGATGGAAAGAGTGTATATAATATATCAGTAACATGTCGTTAATTATTATGTTTAGTTTTATACAGAGTTTTGTAGTAGATGTATCTAAACATATATTGAAGTTCATTATTTGTAAATTCTGTTAATTTAAGTAAAAAAATAAACATTTTGGTGCTGATTTAATCACATTTACTATACTTCTTTACTTAATTAGTCTTTTTACAATACATAATTTATTGCTCACAAATAATATTAGAAAAGTTATAATTTATGATTGTGGCTTTTAGATGATGTAAACGTTATATACTTGACCAATTAAAATATTTGGATTTGTTAACTTTGAAAAAGAAGGTAGTGGTGATCTTAATAACTCATGCAATGAAAGAAGCTGATCATTTGTGCACTCGTATTGGTAAAGAAACTGATACTGTAATTGTTTTATTTGTATTTTGTATAAGTGATTTTAATAGCAACACTTGTTATCTGTTTATACTGTTAATGATTACAGACTGTGGATACTAATAAAGGTGATTATACCATTACAACGTTCTTTTCAAAATTTTTAAATTGTTATAATATGTGTTATGTCACAGTCATTTCATTTTACACTAGTACTATTACTGGACTGAGTGTACTAGTTGGTATACTGTTGATTGTAGTGATAGCTAGTATTGCTGATAATATTATACTGATTATATACAACAGGCAGTATGACTACTATTAATAATATCAAAAACCAAAAAGTGCTTTTTAGCACAAACTCAATGAGCACTGTAAATTATTATGTTACTTTAACCAACTAATTTATAGTTTACATTAGTGGAATCCAAATTTCATGTGATTTACTCACTATATAGTTTGTTGGTTTATAACAATATAACATACCAACAAATTATAGCGAGTGTTGTAAAATAGCTGTTTTACAAGAAAAAGACCATTCACAGCTATCAACAAAGCTCAATAGATGTAATGAAGGTATTAAATGCAGTCTGTAATTCCTAGTCTTCGTCTGTTTAAACCAACTGATGATATTTATGATGTGTGTCAATCACCAATATTCAACCTAATGTGACATAGTATGATTATGATGTGAAAAGAACCTTTACAGTTGATGAAACATGGTGACAGTAGTGATAGTGGTGATACTTGTGACAGTGTTTATAGTGGTGTTACTAGTGACACTAATGATATTACAACAGTGGTGATAGTAGTGACAGTGGAGACACTAGTGGCAGTACTGAGTGACAGTCGTGATATTAGTGACAAGAGTGACATTGTAGACACTAGGGACAGTAAAAACAGAGGTGATACTAGTGACAACAGACACATTAGCTAGCGACATTGACAGTAGCACTATAGTACATGCACAGGTTGTGCAGTTGATAATAATTAAAATTTTTATTCATTAATTTTAATGAACAATCAATAGCTTATTATAAAGACTCTGTCATGTGGGTGTGGTCAAAGTTATTGCTCAAGATGATCGAAGAGAACACGGTAATCCTGTTATGTAAGAACAACATCTACAAAGCAACTAGACTCTGCAGGGCAAAGTAAGCTACCTTCTCATTAATTATCTTTATCAATGAGTGTTTTGACTAAAAGTGTGTACAACGAACGAGAATTGTTGATGTTATTAAGCTCTGTAGTGGTGTTGTCTCGTGATATTAACTTCCATTATATGTATCGTGTAGATAATGTAAACATAGTAGTAGTAATAAGTATCAATAATTAATTCATGATATGCTAATTAAATGCAGATGATGATTATTATTTACAGTAGGATGAATCAGTTATGTAGCAGTTATGCTACTATTAAAGTTATAATTTAAAGTATACATCTACGATTGTACTAGCTACACCCTGGATGCTTGCTTATCTTTGCAAGTTTTGAAAATTTTCTTTTTGTTGTTGCTAACTTGCCAACATGGTTTAATGGAAAATTAATATTATATCCTAGACCTCGAGCATAAACTTTGTAGTATTGGGGAATTGAAGTATGGACCCTCTTGGTTAGCATGCTCATTTCTTTTAACTATATATCAATGACAATTAAGATTGACATTATATTAATATTTATAATAGTTTTGTAATTGCAGCTATTACATGTTATTATAGTTTCAACTGCTCATTAATTAACAATTATTAGTACAACTCTTGAATTAAAAATGATAAATGATTTGTACCAGACTGAATTATTTTTGTAATTGTGTGCTCACCTTGACATATATTTAGCTTTGCCTTCTTTCATGCTTTTTCTAACTATATAGTTAAAATACATTTAGCTAATACAACGTAAGTGAAGAGACATTGTCACCTGTCTACAAACTTTTAGTCTTTCAGAATGAGTTAAATTTGTGTAAGTTTTTTCACATGAAATTAACCTGTTGAAATTGCAGCATAATTTTGTACACACTGTGAGGCAAACAATGACAGTGTGTGTTTAACTTTAGTATATTCTGACACAACTTTTCCTGCCTTTGAAAGACTGCAAAGCTTCAAACTAACAACTAATTAAATAATTTAATTACTATGGATCCATAAACCACAAATTTTATAGTGATAGATACTCTGATAGTCCTAATTTATACTTGACATTTTACAGAAAAATTGCCTTACTCTTTAAATGAGAGAGAGAGAGAGAGAGAGAGAGAGAGAGAGAGAGAGGAATACAGTAAATGAGAGTTGGCACAGTGTAAGTAATTATTAGGACATGTATCTTGCTAAACCTTGCTGATTTCATTATTGATCTAATTCACTGTATAATTGATATGAAACAAGTTATTAACACCAAACAGTCCAATACAATTGATGTAGTGTTTCTATACATATCAGACAAGAGCTTTAAGGTCATGTGCTAGGGGTTCTAATGGAAGTGTGTGACTTCAATAATCATGTGCTACAAGTTCTAATGGAAGTGTGTGACTTCAATAATCATGTGCTACAAGTTCTAATGGAGGAGTGTGACTTTAATGGTCATGTGCTTGAGGTTCTAATAGAGGCATGTGACTTTAATAGTCATGTGCTTAAGGTTCTTATGGAGGCGTGTGACTTTAATAGTCATGTGCTTGAGGTTCTAATGAAGGAGTGTGACTTCAGTAGTCATGTGATAGGAGTTCTAATGGAGGATTGTGACTTAGAAATTTCATGGTGTGGCTTCAATAATCATTACCCATTGATTACACGTACCAAAAGAGGAAAAGTTTTAAGACCAACAATTTTACAAAATAACTTTTGTGGATATTAATATTCTAAGCAAATTCTGACAATATGTTTTCTTATGAAAGTTATTAAACAACCCAGATCTTGACTGAGCCTAACATTTGATATTTCAGTAAGTAATTGGAAAAACATGTAGCTGCAAAACAGTGAAAAGTAAATGACATAGTCACCTGTCCACAACCTTTAGTCCTTTTAGATTCAGTTAATATGTTTAAGGTGCTTTTGCATGTAAATGTAATCTGGTGACACTGCAGAATAATTTCATACAAATTGTGGGGCAAAACACGACAGTATGAATTGAACATTCAGTACACTAATTAGAATAGTTTCTTCCTACCTTTTAAAAGACAGCAAAACTTCAAAGTGAATTCAATTAATGTCTTAAAGTGGATATTAACATATTTTATATCTTCAGCTCAATATAAGTTGATAGCTATATTCCTTACAAACCCTTTTATGGATTACTTGTTTGTCAGTAGACTTTGTCTAATCTTATTTGTCTGATCTCATGTATTGTACATGTGCTTTAGTTAACATTTAACAAGTTCTGTTAAGTTACATATATTAATGATATTTATTGTAACATTTTAATGAAAATTACAATGTTTTATTGTCATTAGGCAGATCTCTTATGACCGATTTGTATTTGTACCAGATGCAGCAATTGGGTTACCCTATGGAACCAAATTTGAGATCGTTAATGAACATCTTGTTCCTCTTCCAGAAGATGATACTTCTGATCCAATTTCAAAGTCAATTGAGGAGTCAGCTAAAGACAATAGGAAAATTGTTGATGATGGGTCAGCTCAGAAATTGAGTTTTGATGACATTCATCAGATGAAGAAAAGTGGGATCAGTGGACAGGTACCGTATAACTATAATGTTATATTCCAGTTCATCTTTTTCACATTTTGATTAAATTTTATTTTTCTTTTAAATAAATTTCCTTTTAAAAATATGGTTCAACTTTTACTGTTTTACCCTGACACTCTAACTTTTTATGTATATCACAATGTTAGTCACAGTAATACTTAGTGCGTATTGCTCTGTGAAGTTTTAATCCCTTAATTTTGACTAAAGGATCACTTGCAATTTTGTAATATATTTACAGTAATTAATAAAATTCTGTATGCCTACCTAATTGTCATATCAATATAAAATTTAAGTTGCATTACATTATTGATAATGCTCACAACCATTTGAGTCTTTAACAATTTCACTCTGTGCTTATTGATGGTGTTATTATCAGGTCATTTTAGAAAGTGTGGTACAAGGCAGCACATCATTTCAGGACAAAACCAAATTTTCTCAAGAGAAATATGTCAAAAAGAAATCTAAAAAGTAATTGACAATTCTTGTTTACTAACCCTCATTTTACAAGATATTGTACATTATCCTATAGTACTGTACTGTTGTTGATGGTATCTGTTATTAGTTGTCCTTACTTTTATTGTATGTACTTTACAACCAAAGCATGTCAAGTGTATCTATTTGTTTGTATTTCATATTAACATGATATACATGTACATGTATAGTCACTTTTCTTTACTGACTTCATAGTCATACTGTTCTAATTTGTAGGCATAGACCTGTTATTACTGTTGTTAGACCAAGCACACGATTGTTGTGTGAAATGTACTATGCAAAAGGACCATCTAAAATTTGGTAAGCGAATGAGTAAATGCACAGAGGTTGTTAGTTCGCTACGGTATCACATTTTTGTCTTAGCACTTACAGTATCATTGGTCTAATAGTGTGTATGCTATATTGTGACTTCTAAAGTTCTATGTATGTCTTTTACAAATACTGCTGCAGGAGTGGTTTTAATATAATTTCCATATCTATAGTCACTTACGAATGGATTCATTGGCACAAATGTTAACAATTGGTAATATACATGCTAATTCTAATGTCATTGTAATGGAGACTTGTCAAGGCCTTTTAACTGGAGCTGTTTTGGAAAGATTAGGAGGTTAGACTAAATAATACTGTTACACTCAATAAGTTATTATATATGCATTTGGTTGAGTTTTAAATATACATGTTGTAACCTGTAATTTTATGAATTGTTATTCTTGCCAAACACTTATCAGTGGCCACTGCAGCTGTAGTCTGTTCATTATCTGACAGTTTATTAACTTTCATAGCCTAGCTTGAGTAGGAGTTACATGAATTGTTTGTGTATCTGTGTCTTATCCTTGTAGTGCATTTCAAAGAGCTATAACTTACAAATTATTAAAGTCACACATTATTAAAGTCACACGCCTCCATTAGAACCTCAAACACATGACTACTAAAGTCACACTCCTCCAATGGAACACCTATCACATGACTATTAAAGTCACATGCCTCTATTGGAACACCTAGCACATGACTATTAAAGTCACACGCCTCCATTAAAACCTCAAGCACATGACTATTAAAAAGTCACACGCCTCCATTAGAACCTCAAGCACATGACTAATAAAGTCATGCTCCTCTATTAGAACTCC
Organism: Xestospongia muta; assembly: GCA_963693285.1. Lineage (NCBI taxonomy): Eukaryota > Metazoa > Porifera > Demospongiae > Haplosclerida > Petrosiidae > Xestospongia > Xestospongia muta. Next base: position 19,702,737 of record OY848917.1, read on the forward strand.
TATCACATGACTATTAAAGTCACATGCCTCTATTGAAACACCTATATGTGTGTGTGTGTGTGTGTGTGTGTGTGTGCGTGTGATATATATATATATATATATATATATATATATATATATATATATATATATATATACATATATACATACATACATACATATATATATATGTATATATATTGAAGTCACACTCCTCCAATGGAACACACCTATCACATGACTATCAAAGTCACATGCCTCCATTGGAACACCTAGCACACGACTATTAAAGTCACACGCCTCCATTAAAACCTCAAGTACATGACTATTAAAAAGTCACACACCTCCATTAGAACCTCAAGCACATGACTAATAAAGTCACATATGTATATATATTGAAGTCACACTCCTTCAATGGAACACCTTTATATATATACACACACACATATATATATATTATGTATATATATATATATAATTATATATTGTACCAATAGAGGCACATGACTTTAATAGTCATGTGATAGGTGTTCCATTGGAGGAGTGTGACTTCAATAGTCATGTGCTTGAGGTTCTATTGGAGGATTGTGACTTAGGAATTTCAAGGTGTGGCTTCAATAATCTTGAATCATAATAACTTAGATTTGTGCCCAATTGACTATTAATCATAATTATTTATAAATCTTCAATTAAATTCTTTATTCTCATGACAATGCCAGTATACCTTTTTACTTAGTATGTAATAGTTGTGTTAACAGATTACAAATTGATTTGAGGACAATTTTACAACTCTTTATCATTTGTGTTGACATTATAAAACAGGTCCTCAATTCATATATCATTTCTATTGCCTAGTTTGGACGAGTTATCATTGAAGGTCCAAGCTGCAGTAATACATATTAGGCAAAGTATATGTTGAAAAGAATCAAACATAATTTCTACCACAGATTGTAGCGAGTAGCTCAGAGCATCATGACATCATACTGAAATTGGTTCATCATTTTCAAAGTGACTATAAAAGCAGCAGTATAATAGAATCCTTATAATTTGAACTGGCTCTTTGTTTGGCTGTGCATATTTATTAGATATCTGTCATGTACTCTATGACCTGTTTGTTTAATATAGATTTAAGTTTACACTTTATGTGAACTGTCTTCACATCAGCATCATTTTCACAGTTCACAATTTGTGCACTAACACTGGCCATACGACTGATGGCACAGGGGATATATAAACATAGAAAGTCCTAACAGGAATTATTGTTTATTGTTTATTACTGATAATAACCAAATCATATTCTATCTTTATTTTCTATACCCCCTTTCTGACTTTGACTTTTCATTAGAGCAATCTAAGCATTTCTGTGTATTGGGATAGCATGTTTCTTACAACTATAGGTAAAGCAAAAGATATTCAGTCTCAAATGATAAATAACAAACAAATAGGGATATTGTTGTGTTGAAGGTCAATGGTTTTGAGTAGAGCTAAGACCATTCATATTATTACTGAAATTTTGCGGTTAAAATAAGATGGCTATTGACTTTGAGCAGGCATGATCATAAATATCATAATTATGACATCAGTTGTGTGACCTAGTCAACTCATAACTATTAGATAAATCAGTGTTTAGTCATAGAACTGGTACATAGAGTAAAACAAGCTAAACTGTTTGTTATTTTCATGTTGTGTTACTAGTTATTGAATACGTATCTGAAGAGAGCACGACAGCTTTGAAATGAAGAGTCAGTTTATCAATATTTTTGGGAGTACTGGTTGTCTTATCTTAGTAATTTGAAAGAACCACCAATGTTTGTGTTCCACTTGATTTATTTGTTATGTAACATTGTCGTTATGACTATAAATTTTATATATCATTAACATACGATTAAGCCTTACTGAAAGAGTTTCATTGTATATAGCACATAATAACACATTGACACCATTCTGATGTAGCTCCAATGTTGGTGATTGTGTAACCACTTCAGTCCATTTTGGTCATAGCTCTTGATATGTGTGCTGGTCTACTAACTTTGTACAACTCTTTTGGTTTAGTAATATTCATTTGAAACAACATGTTATGAGAAAATGACTCGACCAGACATTAGTGTGTTGTAATGACAGCATCTATTACTATAAGATGTCATACATACATGTATGCACACAATTTTTGGTCTCCATTAAAATATTAAAGCATTAAAGATGGCCAACTTATGATACTATGTATATACATTTATTCATATATTGGGATCGTATATTATCTGTTGATCAATCAAATATGAGTCTCTGCCAAGTAGCCTCTTTTAATCTTTTCAACAAATTTCTAACATTTGTAATAAGGCATGTTTTGTTGGTGTTTATGCATACGACTTCGTGTACATACAAATGTTGTTTACTACCCAATTCCTCGAATGTGTAATTAGGATATCCTTTAGTACATGTAAACGCTTAGCTTCTTTGCTAGTACATTCAGTTGCTACCAGAATCATGGCAGATTCTACAACTGGTCAGTAGCTATTAATCTGCTGCACACACCTCATGATTTTATTCCTTAAAGATAAAATGGCTCCAGTTCTACCAAGGACCATCTCAATTTAATATAAATGTCATTTTCAATCACTAAGTCAAATTACTATGACTAATGAGTATATCCAGAATAAGTAAAGATACAAATTAGTCATATTGTTATGAATATTTAGAAATATTTAAATATGTTGACTGACTCATCATATCAGCCTTGCCAATTAGAATGTCTTGGTGTGGACTGATTTCAAGTGATGTAAACATACAAATGAGTTTATAACTGATTTAATAAAGGGTTCTGCCGATTAGGTTTCACTTGTCACGCACTCCAATTATTTTTATTGCTCTATTCCATTTTTGTTTAATAATACAAAATACTAATTAAATTAACCTTGATGTATACACTTGGCAAAATGATGATAAACATGACTGAGAGTTTTTCTACCTATCAAATTCTGTGTGCAGTGGTTTGCCATTCCCTGTTAGCAATGAAGTAATAGTAGGATGACTTTATCATTACATTATACTTATATGTATGTGTCATTGGATTCCAATTAATTACTAGGTTAATGTATTAAGTGGGTGCTCCTATATTGTAGTTTATGATATTACATTATTTGTTATTTCTGATTAGGTAATGGCAATGTCGTTCAGATATTTTATGGTGACACACCAGCGAGGTAAGAATGACTGCTTGTATATAATTTATGTACATACTGATACCATTACATTACAATATGTAGTCACTATATAGAATGCCATAACTAGTTAAAGAGTACTTTTTAAAGGAGTTATTCACTATATACTTTTTCATTTAAATGCAGAAATAAGTATTGCAAGTTAACATAAGTTTGTCTAAAGTAGCTTTGCTCAAGATTCTATTTTTATTTCATTTTATTTTTATTTATTTTATTTTATTTGTTTTCATTATAGAAATGCTTTGTCATCTTTTGGTCACCTGTCAATACAAGATATGTCAATACTACTACAGTATCCTCTACATCGAGTGGGTCAACTTTTTGACAGTCCAATGTCATCATATTGGACATCATCTGTTAAAACACAGTATGTGATAGTAAGAAAGAAGTTACAATAGTGTATTCACAATATGTATACTTGTAAGGACTACTAGGAATGGATGTTAAAATTAGATGTTACTACGTTTCATTTGTAAAACTTCTGTTAAGGAGAATACTTACTAGATATTAGTAAGTTTTTGTGTTTGGGTATTTACCATATAGTTTCAATATAAATAACCTAATATCTGTGGTTTCATTGAACCATCACTCATTGCCTGATAGGTTATGTAAAAATTAATGAATTACTGTGATTTGTTCTACTATTTCTAGTGACTTACACGTTGTAGAATGTGATGAAAAAAGTGAAGATGTCATGGAATGTCAGAACATTGAACAGTCACCTCCTCAACAGAGTGAGTATATTGGTCAATGCACTAGTGTAATATATTTGCTGGTGTAACAAATTTGACAATAAATCTGATGTACGATAACTTAAAATTTGAATAATTCTAGAATAAAATCTAGGTTTTTTTTTAATTTGCAGAGTCCTTTTTGCTTTACAATAGACAGTGTACATGCTATACACATGACATTTAATGTCATGTGAACTTGGAACATGATCTTTGACCATGAAATATGATGTAACAAGGAACTGTCGTAATAGATATATTGATGTGATGACGATATTATATGATAGAAATGTTTTTGTGGAAAAATTATTTTTGGTGATGAAACTCTTGTGACTTGTATTTCTTTTGTTTATGCATTATGTCTAAATTTGATGCATTAAGGTTTCATTACAAGCAAGCTACGAGTTCTCTTGCTAATACGATAGATTAGAACACAGATATTGTTAGTTTATCTTGTTTTCATACATGAATAGAGACTGATTAGTTAAAATGTTACTACCACGTCTCTTACTATTAATTATAAAAGTAATAGTTGATTATAATTATTGGATCAATTGTTATAATAGTCATGATGATTATGTAGTACCTATAGGTGGCTTATATGTTGAAAATACATGTATATTAATGACTTAGTGATATATGTTAAAGTAAATGTTCTTTATGATTCAGTGATCCTAAGAAAACCTAGTTTGTAGCCATTAGTAGATTGTAGAGAAATTGAATACAGTATATATAGTGGTTTTTGAGGTGTTCAGTTTCATGTTATAGTGATAATAATTGGTTGAACTTTACATTAATTGTTATGATGTAGGTGTAGCTTTACTTGAGAACGTGATACATGATACATGAAGATGACAGCTGGGTATATTTAGTCTACTAACATTGTTTGTTGGTTTCATACATTACCAGCGGTAGCATAGACCTAGCCACAAAGACTGTTCACTTTAATGTTATAGTTTTCTGTAATTTATTCAAATTGAGAATCCATAACAGTTAAAGACTAAACACCTGTGTTAGGCAAATACCAGGTACTATTTGATAGTTATTATAACAATCACTAATGTACTCGATCACATTGATTGTCTTATTTACTAATATTTAATAGAAGATAATTCTCTTGTGTTTTTTTTAAAAAAAGATTTTAGTAGTTACTGTCATTTACTAAAAGAGAAAAAAACAGTTGCTGTAATACATAATTTCTATGTAATGTATGTAATAAGGATAATACTATTGCCTCCAATTTAAGGAGATGATTAACAGCACCTTATGAGTAGGCTATAGCCTATGTATAGAATACTGAAGCCTTACAATTGAAAGTAGGAGAGTTCAATGTCATCTTGCAAAAGTGAGGTTAACCACTGTATCATGTAGTTTATTGACAATATCCAATAGTAACCAGTCAATCAGATTTATTTGTCTAGACTAGTAAAGGGTCTGTTAGTCATTGACAGAACACAATGTGATCATTTGTTACTATTCATTACACTATTATGTTACTATCTAGTTTCAAAGATTGAAGAGGAACATGTCACTGATAATGAACCAATCGATCAACCATCAAAACGACTTAGATTGGAACAAATAAATGAAATGGTCATTCAAGAAGGCAATGAGAAAGTGGAGGATGACACAATGTCATCAACTGATGTAGAGGTATGTGACATAACCTCCCTTGTGAGAAACAATAAGTTGATGTCAGGTTAAAATCTAATGAATGATATTGTAATAACGACTTCATACTACTTGGCATGTATATATATACACTATATTGTCGTGATGTTGATGATCACCTATTACTCTGTTGTCATATGTATGTGCAATCATTGTTGTCATACAATTATTCCTCAACAAGTTCCCAACTATAGTCATCATTACACAATATGTAATGCTCAAGTTATTATCACATTTCCTCGTTGATAATAGGGGACTCACACTAATGCAGCTGGCTCATGCAGGTGTGTAATCATTACATATTGAAGGTTTCCTCTTGTCATTGAGGATACGTTTTTCCTGTTATGGGTAGTTTCTATCTTGATATTGGGTAACTTACTTTGGGAAACTTAGTATTTAGTAATACCATTATGTTATGTGGTATCTTATTCACTATCTTCTTGTGGAATCTGTGTTAACATTCTTGTGAAGTATGAGGTAATGTTAGGCCAGTTTACTTGTCCTGGTATGTTATGGATTAATTTGTGACATACTGCTTACAAAATATTGTTTATCCTTGATGTGTAGTTTCATAATTTATTCAGGTGTACGTTTTGGCTACTGAACTGAAGGAAATTGGGTTCAATTTAGTCTTGATTTGTGCCAATGTAAAATTAATATTGTTTGTTTTATTTAACAATTATCATACTCTGTGTGGTAATACTCTTGTGGCTGATATGGTTACTTTGGTTCTGTTTGGATATAATTATGTTCGGCATGTTATTACTGGTTTTAGACTGGTCTGTACGCGGTGCTTGTTGTGGGTTTGTAATATCAAAGGAGGAAACCTTTACCATATGATTGGAGAGATTGACCACTTACCACATCATCAGACTTGTGGCAAATAAGTGGATTTGAGCATAACTTTTAAGGACTATAAAATTATGGAATATTTCAATGGATGCATTTTACACCTGCATTGATAGGTTTAAAGGATATCTGTCTATATATATGTATGTAATATGTACTTTTTACTCCATATAATACCTTATTATACCATTACAAGTAAATTTTTATTACATTCTCAAGTTGCAACTTTATTTTAATTCCTCCATTGTTGATAGAACCAGAGTCATCCTTTGTGCAGGTTTGAGCTTTTAAAGATTCTTCCCTTTCATCATATACCTCAAGTTCCTTTGGTTGCAATTTTCAAACCTACCTTCCTTCCTGTGTAGGTCTCCTATTGACCTATACATATGTGACTTCCACTTGCATTGACCAATGACTCTAGCAGTAATTTAGCTATCAAAATTAATAACTACATAGAAGTATAGATGTGAGGATTAGCTTGATCAAAATACACTTATAAATAAATAAGCTTTATTTTATGAACATGAAAAACCTTTTTTAGAATCAACAAGGTTATCTAATTAAGAAATATAACAGCTTACATTGTGCCCAATTAAATACTACAGATTTGCAGACTTTTTGGAATCTTTAATAACTAAAGTATAGCTTTTGGGTTTAATTAAAGGTCATCATCCTATAGTTGTTTTGAACATGACATTCTCACAATAGAACATTTGAGTTTGACTAAAGTATAGCTTTTAGGTTTAATTAAAGATTATCATCCTATAGTTGTTTTGAACATGACATTCTCATAATAGAACATTTGCGTTTGACTGGTATAAGATTGAGAACCAAGACAACTAGTCTAGAAGAGCCATTGAATGTTAAATGACTCTATTATCGTGTTATTGTGGAAAGATTCATTGTAGAAGATTATTTAAAAGTTTATTGTTTGTCATGTTCTCTAGGAGTTGAAATATGCTATTATATTTCATTTTTTGGTTTGTATTGTTACAAACAACAAGTGGAATTGCTAAACTATTAACTCATCAGTTTTGAGTGTTGGTAGAAGCTGTAAAACAGAGAGTTAGACCACCTTGAAGCATAATCGTTGTCATAGACTAATAGTAATCCATATATATATATAATAGTAATCCATATAGAGATAATTAATTGTAATTGGTTGTGATATGTTTCAATAATTTAATTACACACTTGATTTGATTTGTTGCTTTCCATAGTTGATACAAATACATGTAATTATATATATATGTATGTATGTATGTATGTATGTATGTATGTATGTATGTATGTATGTATGTATGTATGTATATAATGTATATATATGTACATGTTTGTGCCAATTTTATGAATAGCAATGTTTCTGTTATAGAACTGCCTGTTTCTAATATCTTAGAGTGCTATAGGTGGTAAGAACTGAATTGTATGCTCCCAATTTTATTTGCTTTCTTCCAAGTTGTGATATGTAGGGAGACTTGAAACTAGAAATGAATAACTTGATTTTAGACAATCATTTGTGGTCATAGTTAAAGCGACTGTGAAGAGTTTCCCAAAAGATCTAAACATGAAGAAAATGTTGTTGTTGTTCAACCTTGTAATATCATTAATATTGAAAGGAAATTTGGTTACAAAGTACATAACACGTTCGTATAGATTTGTTATATAGAGATATGTTACTTTCTTTTCTCTTGTTATCAATGTGGAGTAATTCTAATAATAACAGTAGTTCAGCTAGGATAGGAAGCATACAATTCAGTTCTATAACAAGATATCCCCTATGCTATGACTCTGAACTGGATACAATGCAGACTAAGTTTTCCACTTTTAAGAGCTTCTATCATGTCCATTAAAGGAGTAAGATCATCCCGATACCATCCAGCCACTGAGTGTCCTATAGACCTTCAGCAGGTGGAAGGTCACCTTAACTAACTTTCAATTTAACTGTTGATATATCTCTTATTTTTTTAAGTCTTCATATTGCACAAGAGTTAGTTGTTCCTACATTGTCATGTTTATCTTTTTCCTCTTTCTCTATGTGTACACTACTGTTCTCGCTACTTGGTTTATTATTGATTTGAAATAAAAGTTCAGCTAGGATTGCCACAATTTCCTTTTGTGTGTGTGTTATGTTTAAATGACTTTGTGAACCAAATGAGTGAATTTATTAACCACAGTAGATATTAATTTACTCTTTAACCATACATATTAATCATGCCATGTGTTGTTGTCTTAACTTAACTTCCTTTGTAAGGCTTGACTGGTCTACCAGATAAATTAGGTGTGATAATGATTACTACACTTATCATCTATATCAAAATGAACACATGGTATCAACCAATATACATTTACAGCTCATGTATAGGTTACATGTACAATATGTATGTACTTGTACAGATTCCACTCATTTGTATAGTGACATGATGTTTTGGACAATGTCTGGAAAATGTACTGTAGTGTTATGATATTGCTGTACACATGTCCCTATGTTCTGTTAACTTGTATTCAGGTATTATGTAATTTTTAAAGTCAGCCTAATACATCACTGAGTGATATCATTTTGGTAAGCATGGTAAAACACCTCTAGACATTTAAATAACAGTTGTTAATGGAATCATATGATGACAAACATTATGGTTAGTACTAATACATGATATCAATACATACATTATGGTTAGTACTAATACATGATATCAATACATACATTATGGTTAGTACCAATACATGATATCAATACATACATTATGGTTAGTACCAATACATGATATCAATACATACATTATGGTTAGTACCAATACATGATATCAATACATACATTATGGTTAGTACTAATACATGATATCAATACATACATTATGGTTAGTACTAATACATGATATCAATACATACATTATGGTTAGTACTAATACATGATAACAATACATACATTATGGTTAGTACTAATACATGATATCAATACATACATTATGGTTAGTACTAATACATGATATCAATACATACATTATGGTTAGTACTAATACATGATAACAATACATACATTATGGTTAGTACTAATACATGATATCACTCTGGTAAGTTGTTGTCATGGTGCTATATAATCCAGGAATACATGTTCAAATCCTGTCACCAAGTGTCACTATGGTTACAAAATAGTTAGCCTGAGGGTGACCATATGTTATTAATCTCTAGTTTCTTTCTGTTTGTGCCCTTTGATACACATACTAAATTATCCTTATCAAAGTATTGATCTAAGTTACTATGACTCTTCCTTTGTTAGATTAAGGAAAAAAGAAGAAGAGAAAGAGAAGAAGACTATCAAAAGGCAGCATTGTTACTACAAAAGAGAAAAATGGATGGGTCAGTAGTACTTGATAATCTACGAAATATAAGTGTATTACTACATAAGGTATATAATTCAATATGTTTGAAGTGGAAGACCTTAATATTAGTAGTGGGTGTGGCATGATTTTGAATTTGAAATTGTACCTTAAGCAGGATTCATTGCTTACTCTATTTTAGAAGTGATCCTAACTATATTAATATAGACTAATTTGTACATGTATATGAGACTCATACATCAATGTGTGTGTGTGTGTGTGTGAGCAAGATATCTATAATTTCATTTTAGTTGTTTTTGTTAAGCCACACTGCTTGAAATTATAAGAAGTACAGCCAAAGAAATTAGTCATTATTTCTGTGTTTATGTATATCATGTTTTATGTGTGACCCAATAACGATATATTGTGAAATACAAGTGCATTTTAATATATTATTGCACATATGAGATATCATGTTACCTGTAATTCATGACGTAATGTTCTGGTCAGGTCTAGTCATCCATATATTGTGTATTGTCTTCAATATGAACTGTATTTCTAGGTCTTCTTCTTCATGTGGTTGAATAATTGATTTCATTGTGGCACAGCTGTTATTCTATTATAAATGCAATACCTTTAACATTTAATAGATTTCTATACACTTTGTGTCATTGCCTAATAAATAACACTGATTTATATAATTGAGTTATCATTTGTGTCACTTTTTTTATTTATTAGATTATTAATTGCTTGTCGGTTTCATCCTGAGCCAATCCTGATGTCATTATTAGAGTTTGTTGCTCCCTCTCGGCCTGTGGTTGTCTACTGTCAGTTTCAAGAAGTAAGTTATTTACATAACATATGACCATTCACTTCCTTGTTGTCGTTACACAATGCAGTACATACGAATACATTTAATCGCATATGATACTGTCTGTAATAATAAACTATAGCGGTGTTTGAATGTATGTGGTATGTAGGTTGTTTTAAACTTATATTGTATGTTGTTGTCTCTTATTGTTTGTTTTTTGGGGAAAAAGATTGCCACTATCAATGTTGACTAATAACAACAGAATTATGACTCTTATGTAAATGTAAATGTTTTCCTTGTCAAGTTTTAGTATTCCTTTCAATCTATTAGTGTGTATACAGTTAATAGGAATTGATTTTTTTGTGTGATACACATGTTATTATTATGGTTTGCTTGGAATATCAATTAGTTGGATTAGGACGGTCTCACTAGTTAACATTGCAGCTGTTTTGGTCTTGCTACTAGACACTTGCCTCTAGACTGTGATAACACATACCTGGAAATAAAAACTGGATATAGCATGAATTGTGGTATTGGAAAAGGATGTTATGATGTTAAGAGCCAGTATGTCTAAAGAGATTTTGATGTAAAAAATTCACTTCTATATGATGAAGTAGTGAACCACTTGTAGGTGGGTATTGGTTGTGCTACTTTGTTCTCTATAGGTGTCTATGACCCTCCTTCTATTGAGAGTAATGTTATATTTCAACATGTACTCCACCACAGGTGGTTAGTACAGCAGTTCACTTCAAGTGCCCTTGTCAATATTATTGTCTGAGTGTCTTCCTCTACACTATCTTGTACTAGATATGTATTACACAGTGTATATGCCTAATCTATTAATGCAGAACTGGAGTGCATAACCAAAGGTATTATTCACCTGATGAAGTTACTGATAGACTAACTTTAGGTAGCAGGTGTCCATGGTAGTTTACTATAATTTTTGCAGCCATAGAGAGAGAGAGAGAGAGTACAATCATTATACTATAAAAAGTTGTGGTCTGATCTATTAACAGTCTATAAACTATGGGCTGTTGTCATAGTCTCAACAGTACATGTGTTTTCTAGTAAACAGTAAGACAATGCCACTCGTTGAGTGATACATCGGTTAGCTATTACTTTAATTGGTTGGTTTTCTTATGGGAACGTTAAGCAGTTTACTAATTCCTGTAATATGACACATGTTACTCTTATCAGTTTATGTTATTTAAGTAATGATATCTATTGATGTATCTATCTATCACCTTACCTTATCTTTATTACATCCTGTATTTTAACTAAGGGATAGATATAGGTGTTAAGTTATATTTCTCTTCTAAATAGCCATTGGTTCGGTGTTATCAACGCCTAAAGGAAACTGGACGAGTATTTAACATACAGTTATCAGAGTCATGGCTGAGACATTATCAGGTACTGATATTTATAGAAAGAGGATTTTGAATGCATTTCTTTGTTATAACTGTTCTTACTATGTACTCAACATTATAAATAATGTATAATGTTGACAATGAGATTAAACTACATGTTTGTAACATTATAGAGGAACTGATTCTATCATCATGTTGATTATGATTTTATATGACTGTCTGTGTTCATTCTTTAGGTATTGCCTGGTCGGACACACCCATCAGTCAATATGGATGCCCAAAGCGGTTACCTGTTATATGGAACAACACTAAGTTCACTTTAAACTAGTTATTTTCTATTGTTTATATAGTTGTGTAATGGGTAATGTGTTAATTCTTTTGTTGATTTTGGATAGTCTATTAAATTATTGATATTAATATCTATTGTATAAATGTGTACATAACTAGATATTCCCATAGCAACTGTGATCACTTCCTATGAGTATTAGATGCTAGTAGTATTTGTGATATGTACTATCCATTGCCAAAGGGAAATTCTTGTGGTTTATCTTTTTGAGACAGTATTATGTTTTTATAACAAGTTCAAGGAAAAGGGAGGACAATTGTTTTGCAAATGATATCCTATTATTCAGTTATTGTTTTATATTAGCCAATGACTTCAATTTAAAATGTGACCTTTCCTTTTTAAATTGAACATCTGCTATATAACTCTCTTCTATGTAACAAGATAATAGAAGCAGCTGGTAGAGTACCGTGAGATAGTTGTGTAGTTGGGTTCATAAACCAACCCAATATACTCAAGTCATAGCGACTATATTTTTGTTTACGTTTGGGTCATTTACTTGAAGCTAATTTGGTAATATGATTTTTATACATTATTATTATTATCATTGGAGCTATCGTTACATGTTGGAGTTTGCTAAATGTCAGTCCAATGTTTATACATTATATTTTAAGGGGATTTTTATTGTCAATACTGCTACCTATTGTAAAATATATTTTATAATTAAGTTTTAGGAACTTTAGACTGAAGTCTCTTGCGTACCTTGAACCAAGTGAGTTGTTATTAGCCAGACCTCAAACTAATCAGAGATTACCACTGTTCCCAATATACCTTTATGATAGCTTTTTGTGGCTTGAACCACTGGGTACAGACAGATTCTGTGTCATATACATGTACTTACTGTAACTAAGGAACTGGCTTCTTGTAAATTTTATTAGATTGATGTGGCAAAATTTAAAAAAATTTTGATAATATTGTATTAACAATTCAATTTAGACAGTTAAACATATTAACATTAGATATGAGAATGAGTATATAATACTGAAGATAATGCTATTAACTGCTTAATCTTTATGATTAAAGTTCAATCATTGTACAATGAAAGTACAAACCATTGCACCCAGTTATAAAGTAGCATGTAATTCTAGACTGTTATGATAATATTGGGGTGTTAAGAGTAATTGTAGTAGTATATTCTGATGTCATACTCAAATTTCTTTATTAATAGATTCATAGGTAGTCATGCTATATATATGTCTGTATATATATATATATATATATATATATATATTATTTTAGTGCTTGAGTGTTTTAATGTGCTTGTAGGCCAACATTTTTATTTTTAGACACGTATGTTTTGATAGCTAATGGACTAGTCTCTGGTATGTTTATGTCATGGTCAAATGAGGTGTGTACCTGGAAGTCTGACAGAGTTAGGTTGTATATCTCTGTGTATAAGGTTAATTATGTTGTCCAATATTATGTCAGTAACTCCTCTTGATACCATATTTGTCTGTATCTTCTATTGACAAGAATACTTTGTGTCTAAAGGTATTCATTCCAGACTAGACTATCCATACAAAGATTTGTAGCTATAGTAACATAATAAAAAAAAGCTGAATTGACATTGTTTATCTAGGTCTGTCTTTGATATGTTTGTACTATAATGACTTTACTCTGTTCTAATGGTTTACTGGAATCATTTTACTAACTGCTTTCTATTATATAATTTTTGTCATATGATATGTACATAGTGAATAGCTGATAATAAATGTTTACAAATAAGTGCAATAATTTGTCTTAAAGTCATCACCTATCTATGTAGTATGTTACGGCAGGTACATTTATATATTGCGATTGCTGTCACAAATTTCCACTGAATATTATTATTAAACTAATTTTAACAAAAATTTCATGATGCGTGATTTGTTGTTCAGTTTCAAGTTGAGCAGGTGGTTCTTCCTCTAGAATGCCACATTGCTTACAATTATTAGTAGAAAAGCCTTGTGGGTTGTAATGATCCAGCTGTGTCTACTTCATGGGAAAGAGAGGCTGGCATCATGGTTTAGGTTAAAGGAGAAGGATGCACCTGGATAGAATACAGTTATATAGTCTAAAGGACACTGAGCCATTCATCTGTTTGCAGCACATGTGTGTTTAGTGTTTTATAATGTTATTACACATTGACTAAATTGCCATGTGCTACAATCATAGTGAGGTCCATATCCAGAGTAGTTGGTTTGTTTATACATTCAATAGTACCCTATAGTTTTCTGCTGTTATAGTCTGGACCAAAAGTCCTCCCTTAGTTGATATATTCTGTTCAAAACAGGATATAGTCTATGCATACAAAAGGGTAGAGTATACAGGTTAGGGTTGATTGAAAACTTGTATGGGGTGTTCTGAGGGACATTGATTAGTAGCTCCTCCTATTGTGTGTGTATGTGAATCTACTATAGTAATTAAGGTGTATTTAAGGTGTTGGTTTTTCTTGGTTAGTTAGACAACATTATATGGCTTTGCTATTACTCTGTTACAGACAAACACAGTCAACTGATGTATCAGTTAAGTCATTTGATTAATATCCCTTCATTTACAGTAAACTGTAACACTGTCACTTTAACAGTCAATACAATCAAAAGTCATCTAGTGCCACTAAGGAAGTTTGTGACATCGTTTATTTGACCTAATTGACACACTGGAAATGATCTTGTAAACATGACTTCTTAATAATAAGTCTGTTTGTTATAATTATTATGGTTGTTTAGTTTTAATATGACTAGTAATTATATTATAAATTGTGTAATATATATATATATATATTCCTTGGCTGTTTGTCCTACTCTTTTTTATGTATAATATAATTATTACAATGTAGTGATGTTATTTGTTTAAATGATACTTGTTATATTATATAATATACTTGTTATATTATATAATATAATATTTTGTGACGCAAGAAATAATTAACAAAGCTATTTATAATCACCTAATTAGGTTGTTATTTGTAATCATCTATTATTTAGCAATTATACAATAGTTTTGTTGCTGTTTACAATGGTTGACAGCCATTTATGGTGTAATAAATAATAAATGTCTGATATTTCCTTATGAAATCCTATTAAGACAAGTGAGATGACTAATAACCTGTTATCACAATGTCTTGAGTCAATTTGTGTAGACTACAATACTTGGTAAGATAACAAACTCTCCACGATTTAGTAGAAACACGATAAGTGATAACATTGTAGGTTCATGGACTGCTGTTTGTCATCATAGTGTCACAAAAACATTATGTAACATTACCTCTATGTGTAGGCCAGATAGTGCACTATTATTTCTTTAATGATGTACAGATATGAGTAATGTTTAGGGATTAGTCAATAACATAACAATTGCGTCAGAAATATACCCAACACTGTTTAGTAACAACCTTTTTCTTCCATGTTGGTTAGAAAGAACTGCAGATATTTTATGAAACATTTCTTACAATTCATATTATTTGCTGAGTAGCACCAGATGCTTTTCTAGACTATCATGTAACTGATAGAGCACATTTTATCTTTACTGAGAACTGTTATAATTGATAACATGTTTTCATCTTAAAAAATATATATTTTATATTAATTCAAAATTTTGTAAATAGACCTTAAAAGGTAAGATGTAATTTATATGCAGTTTGTTCATATGTACTTAAGATAATGCAGATAATTATTTATGATGTTAGGCTGAGATATTAAACATCTATACTTGGCTCTTGTATGGTACTGTTGTTTTGTGCGCTACTGACTACCCAATTGAGTATTTATGTAAGTGAGTTTGCCTTAGGGTGAGAGAAAAAGTATTTGTAGGAGGGCTATGTGGTTATAGACAATAGCCTACTGGGCAGATCGTTAAATTGTTGTGTACTAATAATCACACGTGTTTAACATCCTTGACACACCCACTTCCACTTAAGGCACGACCACACCCATTAAAACCTATGTAATCAGTAGTTTTTGTGTATAAACGTTGACTGACTCAACAGAAGACTCTTATATTTTCTTATGTCGTATTGAAAATTTGCGAACTAAAGTGACTCCGAAAAAGAGTACCGAAGTACGGAAACTTTCATTGCATCTGGGCGAGCGAAGACGAAGGAAAGACCAAGCGATTGATTGTGTTCAATACACTAGCAAACTCTTGTAAGTTGTTGTTGTAAACGTACAACTTATCGCCAATTGGTGTAGTAAGAGTGAGAAGAGTTTGGTGATTGCCTTAGGTTATAAACACCCTCTTGTTAGTAATGACTTTAGTACTTGAGGTTAGTCACACTTAAAATTTTTCTCGGCAGTAGCAGGCACTTAAGGTTTTTCTCTGTTCGCTAGCTGTTACTTTGGTAACGCTACAGTTGATGCCTTTTTCAGGCAGTAGCCATAGTTGATCTGTCTAATGCCATTATAGTTTATTGTATTAACTGCATTTAAGTGGATTGCTAAGTTCATTAACTTGCCTTTCTATCCCATTTTGTGTCTGGTTGGTTTTATACAGAGTGAGTGATAATTATTGAAATAATTTTGAATTTTAAAAGACTATACTTCACCAGTGCATGCAAACTATATTATATGTTGTGGAGAAAGCTTTGATCTTTGTAGTTCTTGATTGTGTCATTCAAATATCTCCTGTTAATGTAAACATTGTATCTATAATACCAACTGTATTTACAGATTTTTTTAAATAGGTCATGGCTGCAGTTGATACAGATTATAATTCATGCAGTTTGGACAGATCATCTATGAAGATAAAGCGAAAACCATCAAGAAAAAAACCTTCCAACACTTTACCAGTTCCATTAAAATCAGGTAGTCTAGAAGATGTCACCATCACAGGGACTCAAGTTAAAGAAATCCCTGTTGACTTTCCGGTCAATATGGATGCATTACTTAATAGAACTGATCAAGTCATGGACATTGAATTAAGAGAGAATGGTAGCAATGACCATTTCCATCGTGCCGTCGAAGGCAAAGTTATTCCAAGTCGAGAGGCCATCAGAAGATTGAGTACCAAGAAACGAAAAAGTGCAGACAAATTACTTGATGATGAGATGACAAAATGTTTGACTGACTCCAATCACTCGGAGTCAGAGACTCAAGAAGAAATGACACCCATTATAAAGTTAAACACTGCTGATGAATTGACATCTTCAGAGTTTGCAGATGGTCTTGGTGAAGTAATAAGAATCCATCATTGCAATGGCATGAAGATTCTATCTAATAATAGAGACAGTACTGACTCAGGCATAGCTATATCGGAAATGAACGACAGAGAAGCTGCTACACATGGTAACTCTACAGAAAACTCACCTACCGATACAAGCATCACATTAAGAGATCATGTTGCACCTGCTACTAATCACTTAAAACTAATAAAAGGCTCACCTTTTGATTCACTAAAATATGGTACTAAAAGACATAGAGACTCCATGTTGCTGTCTCAACTCTGTGTTGTCACGGTAACCTTACCAGCTGATATTCAACAAGGACAGAAAGGACGTGGTGCTACCTTAAAATTTCGTTTTTCTCCTTATACCCAAATTGAGACACTGAGAGTAGCTATTTTAAAGGTACATATATACTGTTATAATCATGTGTATTGTTGTCTATTTTGATGTTGTTGATAGTGTTATCGTAGATGTAGATACAAATCTGTGTTCGATAACTGTATCAGTGTAGAATCAACTGGCAAAATATACAAGAACATTAGCATTATTGGTTTGTAATTGCTAACAACATGTGTATTCCTCACATGTACAGCATGTGTTGATGTTTCTCCATTAGTGATATAAGTGGTTGATAAAGGAAATTTTTGTCTTTGATCTTAACATGTTTTCTACCTTCCATTTTGTGCCTCCCTCTTGTAGTAAGTAGTAATAGTCTACATTGTTAGCATTCCTTGTGCCTAATTTTTGAAAGACTAGGTTAGTAGTCTAATCTGTACATTATGCTATTAGAATAGCAGTTATCATACCTTCTACATACCAGCCTGTATTATCATATATATACTAGTCAGTAAGAACATCTGATGTTTGCTTTGTGCATCTTGCTTCCCATGACAAATTGTTTATACTCACCTGTTTAATGTATCCTTACTGGATGGACTCAGTTTGGTAACTTTGTCTTTTGTTAATATAATTTTATGTTTATCCATCTATATATACATCAAATAAATTGGGAGGATTATCTTTTTATTAAAATAACTGGATACTTAATTTAAAACAGTCTGTTTGGGTTTATATTGGACTGTCTTAGTTATATCAAATCTGCCTCCTTAGTCTTAAAGTCTTGTTTTGTTATTGTACCCAAACTGTGAATAATATTAAGATATCATGTTGTCTATATTAAGGAGGTGGGGAAATACTTAGCTATTGTTCTAGGGTATATACTTTATTTATATATGTCTGTCATTATAAAATGCTTTTTTAAATTTTATAGCAATTTCATGAGAGGTTTGAAATATCGGTTGAAAATTTATCAAAATTACATCTATGTCGATATTTGGAGGTGGGTACAATCATTATATCATAATACATTTATGTGACATTTTGTCCTTGGATTCTATTAATAATTCATTATTATCACGAATTGACTTGCCATGCATGTTGTCACTCAGTAGCTAGCAACAAATTTAGCCAACATGCACTAATATGTATTTTCAATGATGTAATTGCCATTAGACTGTGCTATTCATTGTTATGGTAACTAATGCTCAGAGTACCTGTTTGGGATAGGTGGTTGGCATATACAGTTAGTTCAGTGACTGCACTGTTGGCTCTAAAACTATCTTTGGTAACTGGTAGCTCTTGTGTAATGTAAATGAATACTTCAAAGTATTTCTATATCAACTGTTTATTACAAATTAAGATCAGACTAATTTGCTTTGTGATGTAACATGACTTGTCTGTGCTGAGACTGCATCCTCTGTATCAGTGCTGATAACTGGTAAATACAGCTGCAGAGAGTTGATATCATTATGTAACAGTACTACTTCATGATTAATTGAAACTTGACTTACTGGCTGTCTAGTGGGTGTTGTAAATTGTTAAATTATCCTTTAGTTATAAATGGTATAAATATGCACAATAAATCCAGATATGGCATTTGTAAACGAGTGCTTGCACTTACCTTAATAAACATTGCATGTATGACTTTGACTGTAGTCAATGAGACTGTGATGTACTCTATTGGAATGTAGTGCACTAATTATTGTATCTAATCTAAAGAGACTAATGTACAGACATGGTATGTATATCCCATTCATGGGCTATTGCATTGCTCTTTAAAGCTTTTCCGTTATGGCTATTGAGCCAATATCAGGTTATACTTGAGTGAGCATTGTGTGACTCGATATCCTTTTATTGAGATATGCCTTTTAGCTTTATGGTAGAAAGTACTGATATCATGTAGTTATAATGGCTGGTGAATGGAGATAATGGAGTGATATCATTAACAAAGTATGGATGCATATAAAAAGTGTTTTCAGCCAATTTTTTATTAGCCATAGTATCAAAGTAGTAACACCCTATGGATAATATAACCACAAAGCAGTCTAAATGAGCTCAGGACCTTCTATAGTAAATAGTGTAGGACTTGATGTACAGGATTTGCGTTCTGGTCACACCCTTAAAAGGAGATTTAAAAGACTGATCATGTTGACAGTCTGTAGTGACATTGACCTGAATTGACCACCACCTTATTGGAATAATAACAATAGTACAATTAGTTGTCTTAATTGTCTGTGTCTGTTAGAGTGCTTCCTTCTAAATTTAAATATTTCTAAATTAAAAATGGTTCTAATCAAATATTTGTCCTCCCACCTCTGCTTCATATGCTTGATATTGATAGAGAGGAATGCTTTGTTCCACTGGGAGTTAGTGAAGGAGTGTGTCTCTTGATAATTAAGGAAATCTATTTGTGTTCAACTATAGTTATTATTAGCATAGCTTGATAATAGGAATCCTTTTAGATATTGTATTATCTTTGTGGCATCACATAATATCCACTATGACATCATTGGCAACTCCTACTACTAGTAGTAATATTTATCTTGTTTATATAGTTGTTATCTTAATCTTTCCTTTTTGTAGGAAGAAGAAGGTTGGGAATATTTAGAAGAAGACCAAGCTTTACATAATTTCAATTTACCTGTTGAGGTTAGCTTCATATAGAATCATGTGTATAATTTTAATACACAATTCAACCCACAAACTGTATGTATAAAGTTGTGTTTATCTCCTTACACAAAACTATATAATGTACTGTCATAGTTTTAGTGATAGCATTAACATGTGTATTTCATGAAAATCTAGCAAATATTAACAGATCATCACTCTACTTGTTGTTATTGGAATGTAGTGTATGATGTCTTATTAAGGCTTGTGTCTTCAAAATTCATTAGGGTGGTCTTATAATTAGATAACTTGACATGTAGAGCTATATGTTGTCAAAATAGTACATAATTGTTATAATTTATTGCGTGAACATTGCTCTCTTGCATGAAGGAATATTAAATTAATTGATGTTAGTTTGAAGAAGACTGAGTGTTTGTCATGTTGTCTGTTGATTGTGTCACAAGTTTGCACTTACCCAGACTGTCAATATGGGTCAAAGCTAACTATGATGTGTCATATCCACTTGGTCATCACAAAGTGATCATCTAACAGGCTTCAAGGTCTTTTTTAAAAAAACTATTTTATCTCTGGTGTGTTCATTAGAAAGGTTACTGTAACCTGAGTGTTTGAGCTCAGGTGACCAGGTGTCATAATATAGATAACCCAGTTATCACTTATTTGTGATAACCTGGTATTAAGAGGTGGGCTGTACTTGTTAAGTTTTATAACATTAATCATTAGCACCTCATGATTTTTATATAAACCTTGCTCACCTGATTGAAGCACCTGTGTTAGAGAAATACCTTTTTTTGTCTACTCTTTGCCAACATTAATTCTATTTGATTAAGGAGATATATAGTTAATAATGTCATACCATATTTATAACTGATGGCATGCATTGTGTAATGTCTCATAGAAGAGACTAGTGTTGTTATATACATACTTAGCATATTTCTTTAGTGCTGTCTCTATCATGGTGTTGTCTATCACAGTACTTACCCTCTGGTCAGGTGGATATGTGAAACTATTCTGTTTATGTTGTTATAGCTTTGGACTTGTTTTCAAAACACACATTTTAGTGTTTGTTCATGAACTAAATGCTATTCATATATGTGTATGGCACAACAACAAATAACCATTGATTAGTGTTTGTAATTTTATAGTGTTAGTATAGTAGAGAACATATTGTGTGTGGTTTAAAAGTTTCCTTTGTAGGAATACATACTGATTGTTCTAATACACAACAGATTATTGAAGCCTGCAACAGTTACCACTATTGAATAAAGTACATGTATAGTTTGCAAACATACTCTATGAAACACTTACAGTTTTATTATTATATGTACGATGAGAACTCTTGATGTCATGATCATTTTAATGGTTACTCCAGATGAGATGAGTTGACCACAATCATCCGGTAGTGCTTCACCTATGTACAATAATTAACAAGTAATATATGTGTACTCTCTCCCACAAAATTGAGTTGGGTATGCAGAGTGTAATAAGATCTTGTCACTACTCTCTATCACATATTGAAAATATTTCTTGTTTTTATAGTGCAAGCTTGAACTAAAACCACTGGAACCTGTCTACTCTGATGTACGGGTTGTGATACCTCAGCTTGAGGTTAGCTTATCTGTTCAGTTTGACCAGTTCAGTCTGGTTGGAGATGTCCTTCATCAAGTGTTGGATTTAGCTCAACCTCAATTAGATCCACGAGAAGGCTACACGCTCTATCATGTCAGATTAAGAATGAGGTCAGTTAATTACCTACAGTATTGTAGTAGTGTCCCCACATGTATTGATCGTTTAGCGAATTGAGAATTACTTACTCAGAATTCCACTCAAAATATTGGATTAAGTGACTGTCGAGTTTGTGCCCTCTAAATGTCATGCCATTTGATATTCTAGCTGTTTTGCAGGAACTGTTTAAAAATTGATTGAGTCTAAAGACCTGTTAGAAATTGGTTTAAGCTGCATGGTGAATTAGATTAGTAAGGATACATTTCTCATAACAGAGTCATGGTTTGGTACTTATTCACTACATATATGATATCATATTATTATTTAATTTATTTATTGGTGTTCACCATGACTGAATATGCATGTGTGGTGGTGTCATGTCAAAATGTTTTCTAGTCATCATAATCCTTGGTATGTGAGATTAATAGTACCACACAAGTCCTGGCTCAAAACTGTTGTGATAGTCATTGGACTCACAATTAGTTATTATGGCATGTATGTTAGTTACTGTCACATGTCAAGGATTAGTGTAGAATGAGTCAGTGTGTGCTATTTCTGTAGAATAAATCCTTCAGTTAATATATTGAGCTAGTAGTGGTATATTATTGGAGACAATCATGTGATGTAGTTATTGTTAGCATTTTTGAAAGCTTTCTCTTTTTTATTTTCAGAATGGATCTTGCTGAAAGTATGATGTTCTATTCCATACTACCAACAGATGTTTTAGAATGTCGTGTAAGTCATCATTGTTTTGTACATTCAATAGAGATTACTCAATCTTATATAACTAACCATGTTGTTCATAATCATCTGACTGTTTTTTTCCTGAAAAGGGAGACTATTGTACACAAAACAGCACAAAATATATGTAATACAATTTATGTTACTATGTAGTGACAACACTTATCACGTCACTGTGTTTTTGACTGTTGATTAAGTAAGACAAATCGTCTTTGATTATAGAAATCTCTGGTATGAAGAGGAAACGCTGTAGCATATAGCTCTTCTGAACACACTATTGACTCATTTAATAAGTTAAAATTAGTTTAACTCATGACTACTGTCAATTCAAAATAACTATACACAATTCAATTAGTAAAATCTAGGACACCTGTTAAAGCAAAAACAACACACACATATATATGGGTACCCTGGTCTCCACACCTGTTGATCTTGTTCAACCAGTCCTCAGCTTAATTATGAAATGTTACCATAGCAACATCTAGAAATAGTATTGATTACACTATCAAAGTAACTCCTTTGTTGTGACTGTTTGAGAATGGAAATGTGGGTTGAAATATATGGTTATAGTATCATCACTAAAGAGGATTACAAACTCATTATTTACTGTTGATAACCACCCTTGTGGTATGTTTGTTAATACCAGAGGGCAACAAGAACCTCCTTGTATAGTAAAAACAATTAGATTGTATAGTTTCATGGTAAAATCACGTCTCTTCTCAAGTAAATTGGTTAATACTCTATATAAAGTCCCTTATATAGTGCTGTTAGTGAGCAGAATTTAAGACACAATTACTAGAGTCATGGCATTGGTGATATACTTTGTCTTTATAGTGATACTCTTCTTTTCTAGTGGGAGGTATATCGATATATACTAGTGGGAATACAATCATGAATACCTGATCATAGTAACTTGAGTCATAACAATATTTATGACAAGGCTATCTCAAGTACTCCATACTAAACAAAAGAGAGTATCACTGATAGCCCCAGAGTTTAGTAACATCAAAAGAATTTAAAATCTTTTTTGGTTGACTTGTTAAATAGATTTTGATGCCATCTTTGACTTTCTCTAAATACAAATTCAGTATCTAATCACTTCACGTATTTAACATCACATAATGTTGTTTACTTAGTATAACTTCCCAAGAAGGGGTGGATCACTAGAATCAGCTTTATTTCCAAATTATCTTATCATTCTAACACCTGTATTTACTACTGAAATCACTTAGCTCTTTTCTTTTGAGAAATTATGGCTTGATATGCCATTAAAAATTGTTATGTCTTGTTAGTCCATTATCAGGGAATATTGATAAGTTGTGGTCAGCTATATCTCTTAGGCAAATTAGTCTAGTCTAGTCATCTTAAGTGAAAACAGTTTTGCTGTTTAGTATTGAGATAGTAAATGTTGTATTCAAACTGTGACACAGATGCTAAAAATAGTTTTATTGTCAGCCAAAGATGGTGATCAATTGATGCATTCTGTGTGATGAATAGACCCACTAATGTTTACACCACACTCAACTCTCCCTAAAATGGTACCCTTCAAAGTTGCTAACATCAATGTCAGTAATGTCATACCCAGTGTACGATGACTCCATCAACTTGACTAGTATTTTTGTAGTTGTTGTAGCTATGATGTAGTTCACATTACCTAACATGGGTGTGGACTATGTCTAGGAACAATACTCTTGACAGCTTATTTAAAGGACTTGCAAGTTTTAACTTAAGTAGTTTATACTAGTTGGCCCTGAGCTACCATTGCTGTTCTCAAATTGACCTGTGTTTCTCTCTCTCTCTGTCTCCTCTATAGTTGTCTGTTGGTAAACTACACGAACAATCTGTTATATTGACTATCAAGATACCTGCTATTCAGAGTAGTAGAAAAGTTAAGGTGTGTTTGGATGAAACTGTGGGAGAGTTAATGAGGTAAGATATTTTACATACACAATGTTTGTTATGTTTACACCCACAAAGTTTGAGTACAAGTTTAAATAATGCCCTCCTTTTATTGTAGTTATGATGAGAGTGTAGGTTTTAAGTTTTCATGTGAACATACTGTTTGTTAAATTATGGTGTGTGAGAATTGTTATCTTAATTGTTCTATATCAGATAAAACTGAATCAACATTCTCAGTTGCTGAGTAAACCTGTGTCTGTACAGTAGTAAACTGTTAGTCTTTGTAGTTACTATTGGTATTATAATAACTAGTAATAACTAGAATTGAGCTGAGCAGGTGGTAAAAGTGAGTGTTACCTATGAAACCAGTGAAGTCCTCATTGACTAGACATTGTACAATATTTGAAACAAAGCCGATGTTGTTTAGTTGTTTTGAGATTGTTTTTATGAAACATGAAAGTGTTTATGCCTATATCATTTTACAAACATACGTTGTCATGTGACAACAACTATTATGTCATATCTTGTCTATCTACAGCACTTTGATGCGCAGAGTTCCAGAACCTGACAGTAATCGTTGGGCTCACATGTCATTATATCTTCGATCTAAAGAGTTCACAGTACCTGGTATTTGGATGGAGGACTACAAATTTCTAGCAGCATATAAGCTGAAATCAACAGTGAGTACTATATAGTGTATAATCCATAAACACACAGGTGGATACACTGTGATGTGTTGTCTAACGAGCTAATCTTGCCATCCTGTTAAAATAAATATGCAAAGTTGGCACCCATATAATTACTATTACATAGTAACTGACTATCTTGTTAGACATATGTTTGCTTATCCTTTTGACCTAGGACAAAGTAGTTTTGGTTTTACCTGGTTCCTGTATGGTTTTCATATGGTTTCATGTACTAAACCAAAACATACCACAGCCTTTAACTGGGTATGGCTGCTTTAAAACCATAGGACCAGCCTTCTCTCAGCTGAGCTTCAAAGCTGTCCCATCTGGCATTTGTAATAAAATTAAAGCTAGCTTTGAAGGTACTCCCTTGTGGGAAGCCTCGCTTTAACTATGTCTCCTGTCTTCATATATCAGTTATTTGGCTGCTAATCAAATGTTTTTCTATGGTTTAGCTTAGAACTGATAACTATCATTGAAGATAAACGAAATTTTAAGATTTTCAATGGAATTGGACTGACTAATGTCAACATGTTTTGTTCACTTCTGGACACTATTATAATGGAGTAATAACATAGTCTGCTATGTATTGACAGTGGTCTCTTTGATATATAAAACTACTTCATGTACATGTCAGCAGAACCAGATGTAATAACACTTTTTAGTGGTAACTAGGTAATTTCTGGCTATGAATGGATGATAATGGATGACAGCCTTTGATCTTGTCATCAAAGATGATCCTGTTAGTCACACAAATTAGATACCTAGCTTATGATATGGTATAGATTCTATAGACTATGTAACCTATACAATTTATGGATATAGGATCTGTTCAAAATACTGATTGAATATGTACAAATATACTGTGATGACAGGGTGTGCTCTGTGTTTAATATGACCCTTCAATAACAGTTAATCCTAGCAACTTGATGTAATTGTACTACTTTTTAACTCATTTTTATTTTTAGGATGTAATTGAATTTCGTCCTAAATATCGTCCTATGAAGTTTGAGTTAAGAGTATATCCTCATGATCATGAAGGAGATAATAATGTGGTCTATGCTACACCAGAACTGCTCATAGCTCAGGACAGCTTTGTATCTGATGTCATTGATCTCCTTTGTAATTCATGGTATGTGAAATATCTTTTCTAATAATAAGCTAATTCTGATAGTGAATGCTTTATTTAGTAATAGTACACATATCTCTATATCACCCCATTGTGCACTTTTTACGAGTTATTTTTTGTCCTCCCTTAACTCTAGCTCATTGGAGTATGACCCTCGTCTCTATGGTCTCTATCTTCATGATGACCAACAGTTACCCAATGAGATGTCGATGTGGGATTATCTGGATGATACTGTTCCGGGTTATCAGGACAGTCTAGTGTTACATATGGTATACAAACCAGTCCTTGTTTGCTTGGAAGGAGAGGAAGAGAGGTAAGCAAACAGAGCATAATGTAGTCTGTAAATCCTGATCATATCACTTTACTGCAGCTGGTGTTGACATGTGTTTTATTATCAATCTCTCGCTTTTTTATGTAGTAGTTGTAATACTCTCAGTGTTGACTTCAGTCAACCCTCACAAGTTATAAGAGATATACTTTGTCGAAGATATGGCTGTCGTTTTCACAATCAATATGGACTTAGATACGAAGGTAACGGTAAGCCTTGTCTTTGTCTTTCAATGTAGCTACTTGTTTACTTGTATTAATAATGGCTTGATACTTTCCTTGAAGGAAGTCTATTTGTGTAACAGCTTGTGATTCTTCAGAACCACATCAATACATTTCCTACATTTAGTAGACTAGACTAACTTGACTTGTGGCTGTTATGAATAGAGTATTATTTCATCCACCTAGGTATTGTACTCAACTTATCAAAGTCACTACACAATCAAGGTGTTTTGGAACAAGAGAAAGTGACTCTAATATTATTGGATGATGCAGACATTGTACCCACTTCACCTATCAAAACTCAACTGATAAGAGTAGACTCAGCCAGTGAATCAATGGAGGTATGTCTTGTTACAAATGGAACTATGTCATCACTATACTAAAGTTATTAGTACTAATATATGTACAGGTTATTAGTACTAATATATGTACAGAACAGTAAGTAGTGGTGACACTTATTATGTTTTAATGTCACAATATTATTATGTATTCTTCTCTCTTTAGACTGAGGCTGGTAGTCGAGAATCTCTCGCGTTGGTTGAAGATGGATGTAATATTTGGGATGAAGGACCAGATTGTGAGCTCAACATTAGATTTGGTAAGAGACGGTCTGGAGAAGAAGTAGTTGTTGGTGCCACTTTCAACAAATTGGTAGAGAGGATCACTTCTGTCACAGATCATGGTAAGTGTAATTGTTATGTCACTTTTATGTTGTGAGAACCTATTATCGGTGTTTTCTCTCTACATTCAGATCTTGAATTTGTCAAGACTTTCTTACTCACATATCAATCATTTGCCACTCCTGACAAACTGTTAAGAAAATTGATAGAGAGATATAATGTAGTTCGTCCTGGTGTTATGCCCCTGGTAGAATTTGCTCAAATGAGACAAACAATACAAGCTCGTGTTATTAATGCTCTCAGACTGTGGGTGGAATATGGAGTCGATTTTAAAGGTTAGTTTCATGAAGAGGCTTGTCATTTTGTTGACTTAATAATGAATATAATAAAATGCACTTCATTGTTAGCTATATAAACCATACTTGATAACTAATCTCTTTGAACATGTTTGTAGTTTGTTTTGCAGCATACCATGCATTGTTGTACAGTTATTGATTTTTTTTTCATTAGTTAGTAAACCACTTGTTTTTGTTTCACTCATAAGCCATGTTGTTTATTATCAATTATAGTTTGTTACTGTTTAATTAAGTGGTGTGTCTCTTTGTCTTTAGATAACATCACACTACAAAACAACATCCTTCATTTCATCAGTACTGTTCTAGTACTTGATCATCCTCGTCTTTGTCGACCACTGAGGACAAACATCCTCTCTATCAGAGGAGTCATACAGAAGAGAAATGTTAAAATGTTCAGAGATCCACCACCACCAGTAAAGGTAATATTAACTACATATTATAGAAAATAAATAACACACTTATCACGTTAGTTGTGATTGGATACTTATATTATATTGTTGTACGTTATGAAGTTGATTTCTTATTTTAGTTCCCTGTCAATCCTGGACCTGTTTTGAGTGTTTTTGACTTTGATCCTGAAGAAATTGCTCGTCAATTAACAGTTATTGATTTCTCCTTGTTTGCCAAAATCAAACCAGCAGAATTGCTGAATCAGGTAAGATAGTATATCGTATGTGCGATAACATTGTTGGTGTTCATTTGGTCGAGTGCTGTCCATTAGCTTGTATATTTTGCTTTAACTAACATCCCTTGTTTCTTTTACAGGCATGGCAAAAAGCCAAATACAAACATCGTGCACAAAACATTTTGAGATTAGTTGAAAGAATGAACAACTTGACATTATGGGTTGCTACTACTATCCTCTCACAAAAGGATGTTCAACAAAGAGCAAAACGAATAACTGATTTTGTCCAAGTGTGCATTGTAAGTTTATATCCATTAATATTATTATCATTACTACACAAACCCTATGTTTATCTTGCAATTTACTTTAATTTCTATCTCTTTATAGCACCTTCATCAAATGCATAACTTCTGCACTCTGATGGCTATTCTCAATGGGTTGGCACATCACTCTATTAACAGGCTGAGTAAGAGCTTTGGTAAAGTTGACAAAGTTATCAGACAACGATTAAATGAAATGCAAGATATGGCAAGACCAGGAGACAACTATCGTTTGCTGAGAGAAGATCTCAAAAAATCAAGCAATCCATGTATACCTTATCTGTAAGTGTGTTAATGAATGCTTGTGTATTATCATAATGTAAGTATTACTAATGTATGCTTAGCTGTTAGTGTCACTTTGAAAGAGAAAGGAAACGAACATTGTGTAAAAGCAATTTGATGTAGCCTATTGTCTCAATACAATAAAGTAATTGAAATGACAAAAGGAAGTGTATATTCCATTGAATAGGAGAACGATGTTGTCAACTATCTATATATCACCTTCTATTGTAATAATGTATCTCTCTTCCTTATTTAGTGGTTTGTATATGTCTGATTTGACATTCTTGGATAATGGCAACCCTAATTTTCACTCAGACAATCTCATCAATTTCTCAAAGTGTCGACTTATATATCATCAGATAAGAGATCTCATTTTAAGACAAGTAAGAATTGAATCTACTATAACAACTATGTTGTACTGATAACATCTACCACAATACTTATTGATTGTTTTGTTTATTTCCTTTTTAGGATAAATCTTATAATTTTGAAGAGGTCCCAGCACTTCACGAGAGTTTACTCAAGTTCACATTTCTTGACGATGACACTCTCTATGAGGTCTCAATACAAAGAGAACCAAGGTACAATCAATAGGACCTAAATATAGTGTGTGCATGTACATTAGCTTTATATTAGGTGTAAATAAGCTAGAGAAAGTGTAAATTAGTTAGAGTAAGTGTAAATTAGCTAGAGTAAATCTGCTATATATGTAATTCATGTTTTAAGAGTTACTTGTAATTCAGTTTTTTGTTTTCTCTCTACAGAGACAAGAAAATTTGACTCAATATTTAACAATCATCTCCAGTAATCTTACCACTAGTAATAACCACATGCAGTTGAGCAGGTCGCCAAACAACACAAGGAACACTTGTATACTCATTTTACTATTGTTATATAACATATAATTATTGTACATGGCTTGGAGTATTTATGATACCATTTGCAGTTGTTCACATATAATAGTCACATGTTTCAATTGATATACTTATTTGTTTTGTATAATGCATAGTTCATAACATTTAATAATAATCTTCATCAAGGTTAGCCAGAATTCACTTTATTATGCACTGGAATTGTACAAACGACACTCTGTGTCTTCTTTTTTTCATTGATTACATTGTTAAAGTCTTTTGTTTTTTATTTTCATTATTATTAGTGTTTTGTTATTGTTTTGTGAACAGTATTACTTCAGAAAGTAAACAATTCTTATTAGTACATACTTTGCTGAAGATTGAACTTTCACTTGAAGCTTATGACATGAAAATTGTTTTAATATTGCCTGAATAATATGACATATATAACTCCACATAATTAGATAAAAATTATTTTCAAATTATAATAACTTAAAAATTATTATTAAAGCAAAACATGACAGTCTGTTAAAATTAACTACAAAATCAGTCACTAACTGTTACTACTACTAATGAAATAATTATAACAACAAAAACAACATTTATTTATTTTTGGCAGCAAATAAAATTAATGATTATAGGTTGGTGATCCTGTTGTACTCAGTGTCATCCTGAGTCATCTGGTTAAATGCTGGCACTGGATTTCCAACCTTAACTTCTTTACTAACTAAATATTCAACTTGGTTCTTCTCAGCATTGACAGGATCTTTAAAACTAGAATAGTCGT
This sequence comes from Xestospongia muta, assembly GCA_963693285.1. NCBI lineage: Eukaryota > Metazoa > Porifera > Demospongiae > Haplosclerida > Petrosiidae > Xestospongia > Xestospongia muta. Next base: position 19,733,694 of record OY848917.1, read on the forward strand.
CCTCATTTTTTGCCATTACATATCCTTTGTTGTCATCATCAGGCACGAGGTGAAAGACTGGATAATCTCCATCTTCATCAAATATAGGAGAGTTACGATATATAGTACGCATAGCATGTGCTTCATACAAGTTCTCTGAGCCTGTTTTATTAAATGCATATTCTCCTCTTGTCCTTCTCTTTCTAATACATTGACAACATACTACAGTAATTGTTATACAAATAACTAGTAGCAATGTTCCACCTACTGCACTACAAGCTATGATTAGAATAAAATACCTCTTTATGATACTAGTCTTAGTGGGTGGTTCTGTAGGCACTACAATAGGGTAACTTGGATCTTGTTGAACTGAAACGAGGATGAGATTGTTTCCACGAAATGAAAAATAAAAGATGTTAGTGTTTGATAGGTTTTGTATGTCATTGGCAAACATGGACAGTGTATTTGCACTGTTACTGGTGACAAAGAAAGTGACAATAATACTACCTTCATATATTGATACATTGTATACCAATACAGTGGGATAAATCTCTTGGATGCGTGCTATTAAAGCTGCCTTAAATTCATCTTCAAAGCCTCTAACAGTGTCATTGTAACTGTTATTGTATGTTACAATGAAACGAGTGAATGGAAACTCCTCAACTACAAAGGTATTGCTGTCTATAGGTTGAGGTAGTTGATTGCTAGAAGAGGGAGGATTTGTAGAAACTGAAAATTGAATTTTGTATGATCCTGCACTTTTGACATGGATGTCTTGAAACTGAGCCACTCCTTGTTCAATATTTACAGTAATATCCTGTCCATACCTCTGTCCAGTAGAAATTAAGATAATAGAACCAGTCATAAACCATTGTCGTCCCCTCCATCCTAAGTTAGTAGGAACAGTATTGGTATTGCTATCCAAAATGTGAACAGTTACAGTAGATGAGAAAGGAAATGTTGTATTGGTAACTGATGGTGGCTGAGAGATGACTTGAAGGTAGAACTGTCTGACTTGAATGTTGATAACATTACTACTATTGGTGAGAGAGAAGTTAGCAGTAAGAGGGTATGTGATGTCAAATTGTAAATGATATGTTCCAGGATGACTAAAGAGGAGATCAGTGAACTGTGCTATACCATTTCCCATATTGGCAGTAGAATTCATTAGAAAAGCACCAGTGGGTTTTGATATCAATGATACTGTTAACTGCCAAGGTTGTCCTACACCTAATGTAGACACTACAAGGCCAGCCCCATCATACATTGCTACTTTAATGGGAGAAGTTAATAAAATACCTTCAATACCCTCTGAAGGAAGATGGACAATACCGAGTCTTGTTGGAATACTTAATATAACTGGATTAGTATCATTTCTTTCTTCTTTTTCCTTTTGAAGTTGTTGATCATAAAATGTTGTTAAGTTAGCCGTACCATTATCTCCAGGTTGAGGTCCACCAGTTACATTTGTTGCTCTAATTCCTTGTGTTGGATCAGTTCGTATTGGCTGTGGCCCAATGACAACAGCATCTAAAACAGTAAAACCTAATTCTTTTGATAGTTCTCCAGTTTGAATGACTTCAACAACACGAGTTGTGATATTAAGAAGTTCCTTGTAGACCGTGTCTTCCTGTGGAGTTGATCCAGTTTGGTTGTTGTAACTTCCATCTGTTTCATTGACACTTGGTGTTGTAGTGTCATTAGAAGGTGGTGCACCTATTTCTAATTCAACTCTGGTACGTCCTGTTTCTCGTTTGCGTCCTGAACTTTCTGAAATTACGTTGACAATTCTGATGCGATTTGGTGTAATACCAAGGAGCAGGGCTAAGTTTTGAATTAAGTTGACTTCAAAAAATTCATCCACAGTAACAGGAGGTAGATCAATACCAAGTTGGATGACTTGAGTAGTCTCAATTCTAACTGGTGTGTCACCTTTGATCACTATATGTAATCTTTTAGTGTTACGATCATAATAGTTTGTTCCATGGCTATCAGAGAGTGTTGGTATAAAATTGTCACCACGTTTATATCGAAGGTTGCCATCCTTCATATAGCCATTAGTTGGAATGATATATTCAGTACCAACATATACATCCAGTCTCTGTGGGTTAGTATATACGATAGCTATAACAAGACCTTGAGAGTCATTGGCATTGAGAAGATAAAGGTTTGTCTTTTGAGGATTGGTACTAGTCATACCAATAGTGTAGTTTAGACCAGTTGATACTATAGCATAGAAAGTTGATATACGTTCTTGACATGTGTATCCACCACACCATCCATGATCTTGAGGACCATTTATCAAATCTATATACCCATTAGCACCAACGCCAATGGGAGAGAGTCGACGAACTTCTGTATCAGCATCAAGACTTTCTATGACAAACATCATGTGATCAATATTGGTACAATGGTAAGAGTTCCATTCTGCTTCCCACTGACAATCACCAGGACTGCTTCTATAGATGCCCTTATTTGGATAGAGTACATCAGGATCAATTTTACTACCGGTTGGAGTAGCTAACATTGTTCTTGGAATTCGATAGTCACCCAAACCACGTGTACGATTACCATCCCATTCAAACTCTGATTTTGAAATGAGGGAATTCAAACCTCTAGAGTCTGTGAAAGAGCCATCAAGATCTCGAATGAGAATTTTCTTTAATGCATCGCAATCCATATCAACACAGTCTGAAGGATTGACACTACCAAGTATTGGGTTGTGATTGTAGAATTTAGAAGTTTTGTTCACTGACAGAAATGAGATTTCTTTTGTCCAAACAGGATGTTGACAATCTTCAGATTTAGGATGTGTCATCAATGCTACTTCTTTCACAGAAGAGCAGTGAGTACCAAAGTTACAGAAGCTAACATTATTGAGTTTAGTGAGGCCTTTGATTGCAGGATAATTTGGAACGTCTGACCATGGGAACTTAGGAAAGTGACCAGAACCTGATGTGAATGAAGACAGAATTATACCCACATGTCCTTTCCAAGGACTTTGGATGCCTGAATGTGATCTGGCATGATAACCAATGATTGGTTTAAAGCTGTACTCTGTGCAATTAATAGTAACACCAGAGTTAATACTGGAAATGATCTCTGAGTCTTTTATAATGACAGTTTTAGTACTGACTCGATGAGTGAGAGCAGCAGGTCCAATTACAGCAGTGAATATGGCAGCATAATTGTTAACAAATGTAGACTCTGTAACTAAAACACCAGCTTTAGAGTATGAGAAAAGGCCATAGTGATAACAGCTATATATTGTGAAGTCATGGAAAGATGAACACCCACTCTCATCACCTACAAAGTGACCATCACTGTAGCCTACATGAATACCATGTAGTGTAGTATGTGCAATGTTGTTTCTCCAGGTAGGACTGAAGTTGGATGATACACAGTTCTCTCCATTGGTATGATAGCCAGCCTTAGCTCCACCAGCAGCTGAATTTCCAATCAAAACATAGTTACTGGCTTCAACAAGTTCATAGTTAGCTGTCCACTCAGCATTCCAAGGTTCATTACGACCATTGTATGTTCCAGGAAACAAAGCTACTACTGCTAGATTTTGAATCAACTGATGATCACTGCCTGTAATATAGAGAGAGGGTCCTACAGTACGATGGACTACGTTATTGGTGATTAACATTCCTTTAGTCCCAAATAGACCAATGCCTGTATTGTAGCCTTTATGAAAACTACAACTTTTGACATACGAACTGTTGTCCTTAACTTGACCAATGTAGAGAAATGCCAGTGAGTATCTAGGATCAAAACTTTCCACAAAGCCTTCTTGACCACATCCTTTAAATTCAACTCCTTCTAGTTGAGCTGATCCAGTATATTGTACTGTACCAGAAATGTAAACAAAATAAGTACCAACAAGAACACGACAACCATATGATTGTTGATCTGCAACATCAACAGTAGCATTAGGATGTGTTCCTAGAATTTTGATGTTTCGAGAGAGAAGTCCAACTTCAGCACTGATATTTACTGAGCAGGAGTTTGTGTTGTGAACTCCTCCAAGATGGTTATAAGTTAAAGAACTGTTTAAACTAAGAGTTAGTCCATCATTACTGATATTAGTAATAGTACGTTCTTCTGTTTGTTCTGCTTCATAGAAAGTGGATGCAATAACAATTTCTTCTCCTATTTGCCAGTCTACAGCTTGGCTTAATACAACTTGAGTGTCTCCTTCCTTTGCTGTTTGAGCCAAGAAGGTCCAAGTAGGAGAACGATTTTTACCATGTAAGCTTAGTTGACCAAACACTCCAATACTTTTAACACCTAAAACTGGTCCAAGATGGGGGAGACGATATTCTAGTGAATTTAAGTTACCATTGAGTATAATTGTTAATTCATGTTGAAATGGCATGTCTTCAGAGCCAGCAATGAGGCGTCCATTGTCAATTAAAATCAAGTTTGCCTCTAAAATGTGGTCACGCTCATCTAGAAATTCTAGTCCTCCACAGATAGATAATGTTTTAATACGAGGCAAAGAAACATCAACCTGAATATATAAACTACAGTTAATGTACACATCTGTATCATTTTGTGGTAACAGTTCATTAGGCCATATAGATTGGTCAGACCAGAGGTAGGTGACATTAGGACGACCTGGAGGTAGAGGGGTTGGTGGTTCAAGTGGAGGAGGTGGAATACAGTTCTCATAGAAACATCGATAAGAAGTAAAAGATACTGGAACATCACTGGGACAGGTTGGGTTACTACCATTTACATAATATGTGACAGAAGCCTCATTGTTATTGACAAACCAATCTCCTAACTGTGATGATCCACCAGGTGGTATGATCAAACTGGCATTCTTTTCCTGTTTATTGATGTTTATATAGTCCACACTATTGTTAAAATCATGTTGTATCCAAAGATAATCAGATGTTGTAATACCAGAATAAAGGGAGGAATAAGATATGTTATTAAACCTTTCTCCTTCATCCCAATCAAGTTGATATATTTCTTTGATGGGTAATAGAGCCATATAGCCAGGACCAAGTAGAAGTCGTTTGAAGACATATTCTAATTGGAGAATACCATGTTGACTAGTCACATTAAGATTTCTGGTTGTGAGAGATGACGGAGTAGGGTTAGAGAGAGCAAAACGAGCAAAGTGGACTGTATCATTACAAACACTTCCTCTGACAGCTCCAAAACTTGAGGCAGAGTGATCTCTACAATGAGGAGAAGGTAAAATAGTAGAAGTAGGTAGAAGAGCTCCTCCAACATTGCCAGTTAGTGTACCATCCATATCTCTGAAGACTTGTTCATGTTCCCATTTCCAAGTTGCAACATTAGGACTGTTATCAAACACTAGTTTCTCAAACCTAGTTTCAAATCCTCCTTGTTTTACTCTACAATGTGAACAAGCTTGTAATGTGTAACAGTTTCTTTCATTGAAGTTAACAAAGGTAACCTTGGACACAGTCAGATAGTATGAATGAGGAGTTTTAATACCAGCACCAGTACAATTTTCAGTGCTAACATTATCTATATATCTTAAAACAGAATGAGCTACAATAAGGACATCTTCAATGAGGGAGCCATTCTTACCCCAAGCTGCTGTAACCTTAGTGTACTCTACACCAGCAACTGTGTTATCTAACATTACACTGTCTTTTAGTTGAACAGCACCCACTTCTGAGAATTCAACACCTCGCACATTACGCCAGGCCAAAAATTTCTTAAAAATTGCTGGAGTGACTTCATCACAAGTACTAGCCTTTTCAGGATGGTAACTAGGAAAGATCCATATACCATACCAACCAAAGGAGTGAGCTGAGTTATTAGTAAATTCACCAAGTGGAAGACGATTGGGCCTTACTGCTGTAGTGAAAGATGGACCTGTTGGATTTTCAGGGAGACGATACCAAAACCCAAAATGTGTACCTCCAGCTGCTGCATTATGTCTCAAAGTATTGTTTGGATTAACTACCCAAAATGTTGCAGGTGTGATGTCCACATTGAGTAGACTACTAGATGCTCTAACAAATATACCCAAGTTGTATTGTATAACATTGCCTTGTTCAATGCCATCCTCCAAAAAATATGCATGGCCTAAGATGTTATATGCCACATTTTTTTCAACCAATAGATAGTCAACACCATGAATAGTAACAGCTCTGTTAAATGTATGGTGAATAGCACATCCTATAACATAGGAGTCACTGACATCACCGTTAAGGTGGAAATGAATTGGATAGCGACCAAGTCGGAATGCCTGTCCAGCATGAGTAACTTCAATGTACTCAATTCTACCAATGACTTTGTCCCTTGGTCCTCTGTGTAACATAATCTGAGATCCAAACTGATCATCGATAGTCTCTGCCCCAAATCGTCCATTGAAGCAAGTCTGTACTGCAAACTGGCCTGGATCAAAATCAGTAGGACAATTTTCAAAGAACTCATTCCATTCAGAATTTTTGTTACCACGGACAACTACATTTCTAGTGAGGTAGCCTACCTCAGCACGTGTTTCAATGACTCGGCCATGTATCACTTGTGTCACTGCTATATGTGTATATTGTAATGGTGGATCAACTGTTATGCTCATTTTATCAGCACCAATGCTTACAATGGTCAGTTCTTCATTCTCACGTTGACTATAACTAGTAGAAGCGATAACTACTTTACCACCAACTTCCCAGTCAGCTACTGTATTTTTAAGATATAGGGTTGTATTTCCTGCATATGCTGTGGTAGATAACCACGTCCATGTGTTAGCGATAGGTTTACCATGTAAGTCTAATGTTCCATTTCTAACAGCTAGGGTCTTAGCACCAAAGAGAGGAAGCTCAGTTGACAAGACATGGCCATACATGACAATCTGAGCTTTGTGCTGATATGGTTGGTCTTCAGTACCCACTTGTAACTTGCCACCATCTGTGATTAGGATGTGTTCACTGTGAAGTTGTACGCCATCTTTTTCATCATCAAATATGAGTTCACCTCCTTGAATCAAAAGTATTTTGAGAACTGGAGTATAGATATCCAGAACCAATGTCTGTCCTGCTGGTACTATGACAAAATCTCCTTCTTTTGGTAAGCCTAATCCACCCCATGTGTAATATGAACTCCACAGATCAACATAATAGAACTCAATATTATTGGTAATAGCATAACCTTTTCCCTCAACATAAACCATTACAGGAGCTTTAATGGTTCTACCACTAGCTCCAGTTTGACATACAATAGAAGATTGAGTTTTGTCAAGCACAGAGCAGTCTACACCAGCTATGGTAACAGTGACATTGTTACTAAAGCCACTTCCTACAAGTTCAATGATAGAACCTCCAGCTGTACCACCACGAGTACGATTAATGGATGTAACGTTAGGTGTGAGGTCTAGAAGGAGAGTATAAGCTTGTGGTAGAGATACAGTTGATGACAAGCTAGTAACAGTAACATCACAAACCTGTGATATTAGAGTTGGAGTATTTTCAAGTAGATGTGAGAATGATGGGATAATACATTGTATTGATGTAAGAGATGGTTGAGTGAAACTAGGCAAACATGTTTGATTACATACTGTAATAAATGTTGATACAGGATTGAAGCCAACACCAAGAATAGTCAATATGTTTTGGCCAGCAAAACTACCATTAATAGGAGAGACACTATCAACTTGTAAAGTGTACATGAAGGTAAGCTGACCATCAGCCTTTCCTTTATCAAAAATAACAACTTCAACTTGATAACTTCCAATGTAATTAGGTCCAAGAGTGCATATTATAATTGTGTTATTGGTAGAAGAGACATTACATTTTGAGCTACCAAAGCTTACAGAAACCAATGATATATTAGAGGTGAAATCATGTCCTGAAATAATAACTACATCTCCCTGTTGACCAGACACTGGTTCAATACTCACTATTTGAGGAGTAACATCTTTGCTGTACTTTATGATAAGACCACCATCTCCATCTCCATTAGCATCTCGTTTTCTCATTTGCCATGATGAATTTGCTGGAACTACTGTAACAGCTACAGAGTAATTGCCTTCTTGACCAAGATCTGGAGTAAAGCAACTTATGCTTGTATATTTACTCTCAACAATTTGACAAGCGCTATTGCCAATAGATACAGAGTTGTTGTTGAGATAGTCACTGAAACCAATACCAGATATCGTTAGTTTTGTACCACCTCGTATGCTACCTAAAAGTGGAGAGATACCATCAATTCTGAGTTGACTAGTAATTGAGTCATCTGTTTCTTCACTAAACTGTGCAAAACCATAAGTTGGAACTAAAACTGATACTAAGTATTTGCCAGCTTGAATAGGAGATAATTGACAAGTTATGTTTTCAAAGTCAATTAAAGTGACATTGACACATTCAAATGGCCCCACCATTACAGTAGAGTCAGAGTCCAATAATTCACCACTAATTGTGATTGTTTGCACGTCAACTCCACCCACAATGATTGGATCCACAGCAAAAATTGTCGGTGTAGCATTTAATGAATACTGATAGTCACAACCATCATTGCTATCACAGATTACTTCCCATTTTGGGCCATAGCTAACATTAACAGGTACAGTGGAGTATGGCATACTGATGTTCACTGATCTTGGAACAATACATTGAATTTGATAGTAAGAGACTTGTTTGATGGTACATCTTTCAGTTCCTATGTATACAGTGAGATTGGTCTCTACAAATGAAGCTCCTGTGATGGTGATGATGTTACCACCTAACACTGACCCAGATAAAGGTGAAATGCTTTCAATCACTGGTACAATAACTATTGCTCTATGAACCACAGCTTCATTATTAAGGAAAGCAAAGCCACTGTTATATATGTGGAGTGATAAAGGAAGAATGCTAAATGGAGTAGGTTGAGATGTCATATTAAGATGACAAGTTATTAAGCTATCACTATATATAAGTGATGTACAAGAGTAGTCACCAAATTTGATAATAGCATTACTTGCATCAAGACCAAAGTCATATCCTGAGAGAGATATGTTGGAATAAAGTGTAGATATGTGGCCATTAATCCAGTCAACTACAGGAGTGTTACAGTTACTATAAACAAAGATTGGATTTGATTCAGGCTCAAGTGAATTGGTCAAGTTTTGACAAGAGAGACATTCCATTTGACCACTACCAGATGATAAGTCAGTATCATTGTGGTAATCTAAGTGATATGATGCTTCAAAGCCATCCACTTTTACTATAACAGCTGTTGCTACATCCTCTAATTCCCTTACTGTGATACTACCAGATATTAGACACGACTGGCACACATCTACATATGAAGCAAAATAGTATACACCAGACTGTGTAAATGTGTATGAATAGGTCCCTTCAACACTAGCTGTGCTTTGGAAGCCACCTCTAAGATAATTTGAAGTAGTAGGACTGGCAGTTTGATGTACTTCGAATTGACAAGGTATAACGAAACTTGCACCTGTCCAATTCCACTGAAAAATACAATAATTATAAAATGAAAACAACTGTAATTACATGTCTTATTTAACAACATGGTGGTAGTAACCAAATATAATTGGTATGCTTGGAATTAAAAGCTACATGTAACTTCTTGTCACAAAAGCCATAACTTAGATTGGACTACTGTTAATACATACTCTAATATTAGAACAGACTATAAGAGTATCTGTATTAATTGACTTTGATCTCTTAGGCTTATTAAGGACAGGGTTTTAAGATCATTCATTCAACTTTCAAACAATAGAACTATCAACTACCACATTCCACATTTGAGGAAGGCAGAAATATGGAAATACTACACTTTTGTCAGTGAACGATTTTACTTTTCCATAACTGTCATGCTGTTAAGATAAGCAACTCCATTGTCAATTTTATTGATTTCATGAAATCATTTAAGTTGATTTAATGAGAGTTCATCCCATTGTACCAAACCAACAGCAGCCCATTTTGAGACTATGTGATCTGAAACATTACTACCTTTCCTCTACATGTCAATATTTTAATTTATAATAAAACTTACAGTGACTGTGTCTCCAGGTAAAATCTCAATATTAGCAGGATTCCAAGCAAAATAACGTCCAAGAACTATTGTTGAGAACATAATATGACATACACAATGAATATATACATACTAATATAAAAGACACATACCTGCATGTTGTCCACTATTCTCTATAAGGTGTTCCTTTCTTGTTGATGAGGTAACACATTCAATATTCTCATAAGTTACTGTGGTAACGTTACACTCTATTCCTAGTGCAGTGGTGACAGTCACATTAGATCCAAAACCACTTCCTTTTATAGAAATCTTAGTTCCTCCAAGTAAAGAGCCACTACATGGTATCAACTTTGTTACTATGAGTTCATAAGCAAATACTGGAAGCATAAATGGAGAGGTTGTATTGAATATCTTAATAGAAGAATAGTTGAGTATTTCCATTAGTGAGATTGATTGTTGATCAATTATATCACTTTGTGACTCATTGAATGCTACTCCAAAGATAGTACTACGAACAGACACATCATATACTCCAGGATTATGTGGTGAAGTTGTACAGTTTATTTCTGTGTTAGTGAATGATGTTATAACACACGAGGCTTGTCCAATAGTAATGACAATGTCTGACATATCTGTTAAGTTGAAGTTGTCTCCATTAATGGTAAGTTTTGTTCTACCATAGACTGGTCCAGATGATGGACTAATTGATGTAATTGTAGCTGATGAATTAGCAGTGTATTCATAGCCAGAATCAATTATGGCTGTCACACCATTTACAACAATTTCAACATCGACTACATCTGAATCATGTGGTTGTGGTGTACAAGTTAATACTGTTAAATTTGATGATACGATAACACAAGGAAAGTCATCAAAAACAACGTAAAAGTCACGTGAGAAGTAAAATGGTATGTTAGGGGGTTTAGTGATATTGGAGAGTGTTGGGAACCCCACTCCAGTAATGGTGACTAAATTTCCACCACTAATACTTCCTTTGTCAGGTTGAATGGAATTAATAACTAAAGAATATTGGAAAATAGAGGAATTTGGAGTTGATGATATTGAATACCCAACACCATCAACATGTACACTGACATTTTGTGGTCCAGCAACATTAGGAGTTGGTACACATGATATGACAGCATCATTGACAGATGTAACATCACAGGGACTATTACCAATAGTAACTGTTACATTATTGATATCATTAGTAAAGCCAGTACCATAAATAGTGATTGGAGTGCTATCTTGACCACCAATAGAAGGAGAGATTGACATGATTTGAGGAGTAACTGCAGATGAAAATTTAAAACTACATCTTCGACTCCTACAAGAAGCTGGGATACCATTAACCAAGACTTCAACCTGTGAAATGAGAAATACAATATAAATCTTTGATGAAAACACTTGTCTTTCTATTCTGCTGATACTTCATACTACGATCATTCAGTGTTATATATGACCTTCAATGTTGAAATACATGTAGTATGATTTGTTATGATAATAATATGTAACATTGATATAATGTTGCATGGACTATTATCTACCTGTGGTTCTAGTTCAGGTAGCCGTAACATATCTCCTCGAAATGGTCTTAGCCACACTCCTCCATTAACAATGGGGACTACAGATATGTTTACCATATGTCCTGACAGACCCCTCCCATTAGCTGACATCAGTGGGAGGTCACCTCCTCTACTTGTCCACTTAATACTCCATAGATAACCACTACAGTCTCTGCTACGAGTTACTTCAAAACCACCTTCATTTGGGAGGTACATCTCTAGTAATGTTTTAAGTTCAGAGGCTAAGACATTTGCTGGTATATTGTATACTGTTTGGTTTTCAAATGTAATTTGAAATGTTCCAGTGACTGCTGGAGTACCAGAATAGAGTCTTGATACTAGTACATTGTTTGAAGATGACAACAAAGGCATGTTATAACCACAGTGGTGAACTTTGAACTCTACAACATAACGTGAGACTATTAGGTTACATGACAATGGGTCTTCAGTATCATAACAGATCAAGTCAGTTATGGGAGAAGAACTTGATACAGTGACTGTATCAACAAAGATGCCATTAGGTCGGACGGCACGTTCCAATTGTGTGACTATGGAAAATAAGAATTCATAATAAATTAAATAAGAGACTTATAATAATAAAAGTAGAATGTGTGCTATAAAATCTAATTATGTTATGATCTTTGATGTATTCAAAATAGATAGAAAATAATAAACAAGTCAAGTCATTAGTATGTCTCTAATTATTTATTAAGAAGAGTATATTACATAATATCTAGAATTACTTGTAGGTATTGAAATAGTGAACATGACTTCATCCACCCAAAAATCAGTTGAACTGCTATAAAAGTAAGTACGGAGTACTTGATATGTATCGGACGTCTGATTGTAATGCTTATTAAGACACCAAAAGACATCAACGCATAGGAACCTCCACTTATTTGTACCACTGTCATCAGTAACTGGAATATTATGTATATCAGTTGTTGTTTGTTCATTAACACGTCCATATATACGTAGTCTAGAATTAGGTAGTGTACCATAGACAGCAAAACATACCTATAATAAATATAATATATAATATAATCAAAATAATTATGATACTTACATATTTGTACCCAATACTTGAAACTATCATTGGATCTACTTTCTGGCCACTCCTCTCATCTAGTGTCCGATCATATCGCCACACAATTGTAGGATTTTTCAAACTATATCGACCACAATATGGTTCATGGCTATTATCAAGAGTACCATAAAGATAAGGTTGAACAATTATGTCATAGCCATTTTTAAAATAGACATTGCCAGCTCCTGTGATATGACAATTGGTCGTGAACAGTGTTAAGAGTTCTGATGTCACATTGTTAGCAGACTCATGTATTGGCATACTGTTTGTGTGTCTTGAACTCAAAGACAAATTGAAATGGGTGGGTTGAGTTAAGTCTTGTAAGACAAAAGAGGTGTGGTTACTCTGATTGATAACTTTGAAGTCCACTAAGTCTTTTTGATCTGATATGAAGATAATTGACAGTTCCAGCTCATTGTCTATGTCAGTAGTAGCATTTATGTAAACTACGACTCTACCAAAACTCTGTACTGTTGGAAGATTATTCAATGCAGATGTTACAACAGAGGCATTGTCATTGTCAGTTAACTCATGAGTTATACTGTTCAAGTAGGAGAGATAATAAGTGAAGTTGTTATCTTCTGAATTTAAAGTGATCACTTGTATCATGGGTTTAGCAGTAATATTGATTTCCTATATAAACAATAATGTAAACTGTATGTACATATAGTTTAATTATCAAGTATGCTGTGATGTATTGGACAGCAGCAGATCTGAGGGTTATCCCATTACAAAGCTCACTTTGTAATATATCCCATTAGAAAGCTCAATATAGACTGGCCTATAATGTGTTTGTACCATGTGATTACAGTACTATATCTGGATAAAGATACGTATTCTATAGATAAACATATGTATGCTGTAGGTAAACATATGAATCCTCCTCTTAAAATAACTGTAGAAGGCATGCCTAGACATTTTAACATTTTACATGCACTCATCACACATAAATTACACACAATACGTATATGTGCTCACACATCTATCATACATAATACATATCATATAGATGTACATGTATAATAACACACCTGTGTTTCATTGACCACCACAGATTGTATTGTCACTTGTTGTTCTTCATGATCAGCATCAGCTCTATCATTAGTCCAATTGAGACTATGTATCTTAGCACCAATTCCAATACTCCATGGTCCCCAACCTTGTTGTTGAACTGCTTCAATGTAATAGGCTTTACCTGTAGTTGAATGATTATAATTGTAAGTAAAAACCACATACTATGCTGTGTCCAACTGTTATGACTAAGAATAATAACTTTGTATTTCATTCTAAATGAAGCATAATAATTTCTTAATAAAAATATACTTAATTATTTCTACTCTTACAATCATCACTCAATATGATATGTAGTCTCATTAATATAATACATAATTTACATGTTAATACTAGGAGTATGTGAATGTGTAGGGTTTGCCTCATGCAGCGATAAGTTAGATTTAATGACAATGCAGCTTTTGATTTATAGTCTGTTCAGAATATTAGTAAACTTGTGTAGCATATCTGTATATCTAGCTTCTAACTTAGTCATTGATCTTATTCACCTTCACACTGCTCTAGACATCTTATACGTATTGTTTTATTGTTTTAAATATGTCTGTGTTTTTCCTTTCCTCAAGATTACATTGCTAAACTTTGAATAAACCTTTTTGCTGTGAAAGTAACTGATCACGTGCTTTTGCATACCTGTGGTTCAGAGTTTTGGTAAAGTAATTATTGCATTCCTAAGCCTAAGCATGACTGAACCATAAACACATACACACATATATATCGGCAATAATATATAGTTTACACATAAACATACACAATGTACATAATATACATAATATGGAGTTGTTAAAACAATATTTTAGTTAATAACATCCAATTATATTCCAACATCTGTGATATACATACCTCCTTGTAGTGGAATCGGGCTAGAGAATTGGGTGTCAAAATAATCCCACCTTCTTCTAGTATGACTATTAGCAAATGCAATTAACTCTTTATGTTCTCTTGAAGTGTTAGGACTAAGATATAGACGTAATTTATTATCAGATATAAAGTTGAAGGTATACAAACTGTCTATAGGTGGTACAAAAAATCCAGAGTAACGTTGTTGAAGTCTATATATTTCTCCAAACTCTGCAGGATAGCTGCTGTCACGATAAGCTCTCTCTTGAACTGTCCAGTTAAAACTAGTGTTAGGATAACCATAAGGACGTTCTTCAACTCTGTCTAAGTTTGATGAATAATCCTCTGTCCATACTTCACGTACTATGCCACGCCCACCTAAAATGTTTAAATAATTGAATAAAAAACCTAAACATTTCCAGACCTACCTGGATATACAGAACTAATGGGAGGAGCTGGTCTTGTTATACATTGTATAGTAGTAGCTGTGTAGTTTACTATATCACAAGGTACTCCTACATAAATCAAAATACAATACATGAATAAATTTGTAATTAAACAAGTGAACTATGTTATGATCAAATCAATATAAAAAATGTGTCATAGATAACATAATATACCAGTATATTATATTATATTATACATCATATATAATTTTCTATAGATTCAATGAATGGTACTTCAGTACTCTCTAAGATATATGGTTAGAGACCAAGGTGGAGATTACAATTCTTCTGGTTACTAAGCAACGAAAGTAACTGATGCCAAGATCTCTAATGCCAAGATCTCTAATTAGTTTAGACGTTTGAAACATGTCTCTGATACAGTCCAGATCTCAAGAAGAGAGCACGAACTTTGAGACTACAGTAGACTTGAGCATATAATTACATGTACATGTAATGTTTAAAACATTATGACCATCACTTGTTGAAGGATTATGTTAAAGTATATAGAATCATATAAACATTATTATGAATTATACATCATATTAATATTATACCTGAAATAAATGCTTTAACATCTCCCAGTGGATCATTAAAGTGCATTCCATATATGGTAATTAGTGTACCTCCATTAGGACTACCTACATTAGGTTCTACTCGTGTGATATCTACCATACAGATAATAAAGTAATATTAATAAAAGAAATATAACACATAATACCTGAGTGTGTTTGAAAGATATATTGTCGTAGTTTGTTGTCTACTGATAAGATCTCTTGTGAAATGTATGAGCTAAGAAACAATAATATGAATAAACCATTATTCATTATATTCTACATAATATACATGCACATGGAATGTGTCTCATATGTTGTGTGAGATATTGATATAGTCCTCCACCTAAAATCCCACCCAACACACAGACTGGCATTAAAAAGCTGTCAAATATTATAACTTCACTTATGAAGGTGTAATCAATACTCTTATTTATAAGAGTATTGATTACACCTTCATAATTGAAGTTATATAAACAACTAAATGTGTGGACAGTACTTTATAGTAACAATATTAATACTTACTTTCCATATAAGGAGAGTACTAAAGTAGCATTCATTGAATCTAATAACAAATTAAATATAATATATAATATAATATACTGGTATATTCTGTTACCTATTCTGGTGGTCTCTGGTTGGCAACTGATATAACCTAGACCCCCACTTGTAGTAAGTACACCACCATATCTAACAATGAAATAAAGGAGACCATCTTATAAATAGAATAATGTAATTACTGTCTGAATTGAGAACATTAGTTCTAGTCTCATACTAGTTAAATGTGTTATTTAACTTTACTATCAAAGGATGACTCTCAATGTATTTTGTATTAGTCTGTCCATGTAGTTAAATCTAAGCTCATTAACTACCACTTCAGTAACAAAAAGTGTATATAATCATAACATAATATTGTAGAATTTTAGAAACTAGTGAGGTGATTATGTTACTAGATGTACATATAAACATAAAACATACGGTGTCTCTGTATCATTATTCCAAGGATTACACTGTTGTCCACCAATCAATAGTCTATCTACAGTTTGAGTGATAGTGAAATCTTCATTAGCCTCTTGTGTATCAGACACAAGATACGAGAAGATATGTCCACTTATTGTTATATTCGTTGGATCAGTACCTACAATGGAATAAGCCATGAATGAAATAGTCTACATAGAAATTATGAAAAGATAAATGATAGTAAGATAGAGTGGCCTTCAAAACATAAATTGACAAACTGAAAGACAATCATTAAAATACATAAACTTACAATGTTAAAATATAATATACAACATCTAATGATACATACTAACCAGGTATTTTAGCATGAGGCCAGACATCAGTCACTGTAGGAGTTGTCCAGTAACGATACTAAAGGAGAAACCAGTAATTTAATAAACTATCTAATGTATTTTAATTAAAACTTTACCCGGAATATACAGTTGCCATTGCAAAGTCTTCCTTTTAAGTCTTTTACAATGTCTTTGCCATCCACTAGAACCTGAAGTTTGTAGTCTTCATTCTTCTTCTCTGGAGATGAACTAAAGAAGACCAAGAAGGTAATAGTTTCTTTACCACAAGATTTACCACAAATTATTGACAGCAGTATCAAAATAAGACAACTATCACTTTTTTTGTTATATATTTGTTAATCAGTATTAGTCATATACATTTTGTTATAAACGTTTTGACAATACAAATAAAGAATCCACTTACCCAGTTTTACAAACTATTTTTGTAGTTGATGTGTAGTATGTCACCACTTGACATGGAATAGAATACTGGTCATTATACAATATGACTCTATTTCCTAAATTGGGATCATCTCTGTTGAACTGGTCTATAGAGAAACCTAAATAACAACAAACAGAACAGATGTAATCTATAACTAAATTGAAATGATAACATCCAACACTCATATCATATTGCCATTACCATAGAGTGTACCAGACTTCTAATGGTATTGTTAGTAAAGAGATTTTTAAACAATTTTAAATTTAAAACAATATTTCTAACACTGATTTTTAAATTAAGGTACTCAAAAATCACATTGGATTGCTAAGCATCATGTGAAACAAGATTATAAATTCAAACAATTCATTCTATAATTGTTTTAGAAGATAATATTTTACAATGAAACTTTGACTAAAGCTATAAGCAGCAGTGTTTATAGAAGACTATATAGTTATAGATTACTAGAAAAAAATTAGGCAGAGAAGTAAGCTAGGAAGACGTTTCAAGCATCATCAGTCACACCCATCATTGTTGTTGGTGGTTAAAGAATGTGTTTTAATTTCATTTGTTAATTTGAACAATTAAAACTAATATACCAGTATACATAACTCATTATCCAAAACATTTATGACACTGCCTGCATACTGTGTGTGCCAGACAGTAAAAATTAAAGTATGTCACTAAATGAGCTAATTTGTAAGACAATAATTCTAACAATATCAGTAAATGTGGTGCTTTTATACATAATGTGGCAGTTAGTATCAATGAAACTGAAATAGAAGCATTTAAGAAACATATAAATTAAGGTAAAGTGGAAATACATAAATAGTGTTTACTGAGTTACTACATATCATTAGACTCATTTACAAACCTCTTCCATGAAGTGTTAGCAATGTACCACCAGCATAGCTTCCATTTCTTGGAGTTATCCGTGACACATCTGAATATAATATACACAATAGTCTTTTATAAATAGTTATGATTGTAACTAACAGTACAGCATTAGTATGTATAATAACTTACAGGGTATTGTACTATCTGTATTGTCAGAAGGATCAGGAGGTATGACATTATCAGAGTTCTCAGAGGCTATGTATGAAATATAATGTAAAATGTAAAACTTATAAAAGACATCTGTAAAAGCAATATGTCATTAGTACAGAAAACAATCACCAAATAAGGTGGTAACTTAAACAATTTGTTTCCTGTGATCTTATTAACTATCTCAATACACAATCAAATTAGTCAGTAACACCTATTTGTTCTACTGCTTAAAGTTAGGGTTAATGAAATTCATTGGTTGCTACATGTATTGGTAGTTAAAGGATACATTTTTCCATTATAAGGTCTTGAAAGTCACATACAACAATAATTATATTAAAATTGGGAAAGTGGATATATACACATATACATAACATGTGGTCCAAAATGATTATAGAACCGCTTGGCACTTAGTATGTAAAGAAAACTTATTAAAACATACATCATATTATTATTATCCTGTGTTTACTACAGTGCTACATGTCTCAAATTACATAAACTATTATAGAAATCTATATTACTTTACATTAGGAAATAGCTTAGATAACTAACTAATTAGAATGTGTACATACATGTACATGTACAAATTAATGTAAACTAAACCACTTTGTGTTTGCAATACTATACAAATAGTTAGAGTGTCATAAACCAATGTCTGTAGGTACTTTGAAACTATTATTAAACTGGTTACAGTTCTGACTGGTTTTAATGGTATAGAGGTACATATATGAACATAATGTGTACAATAGGTAGTATTATTAACACAGTTGTCCATCAATAATACCGAGGAATCTAATGGTATGATACTATACTAACTACTGATATCATGAAACAATACACTATATAATGATGATACAGAATTTTAAAGGCATTAGTCATGTCATTCATAGTAATTGGATTACTTCTGTAACAATGGGAAGATAAAATTTGATAGTATAGGATGTAAGGAATTACTATTGGCCAGGAACAGTAATAACTAAACTAAACCAAATATTCAAAGACAAATATGGTTATCGAAGACAAGCATCTAACAAATCATGTGGTATATTAACATCGCGAGAATGAGTTGGAGTGTTTGAGGGAGTAACAACATCTTGTCTCCTTGTCATAAAGTAAAATCTGGTGAATTTCCTGTTTTTTGGGTGTAGCACTAGGAGTAACAAAGTGTACTGTCTAATACTTAATAAGACAATTTTGTTGACTAGTAAAATAATTTAAAATTTAGTCATATATCGTATAGTTAATTTTTCTTGTACTGACCATTGTTGATGCATGTAGTAACTATCTATTGATGATAGTATACAAAATTCTGATAATAACATTGTTGATATATGGAGCACAATTGTTAGATAAGTTGTTTGAAATGGTAATAAAGATTGATTGTCTAATTTGTTCAGTTCTTGTCCCCCCCGCAGGGAGGATACTATTTCAAATATTTAAGGTCAATGTTACTATGTCAGTGACATGAAGTAGGATCATTTGATGGTTCATAAAACTGGTACGTGTTGGAGTATTGAAGTATGAAAATATGCTGTGTGTAAATGACATACCTACCTAAGGCATTCATTAACAGTAAGTGGATGTCCTTTATATGACTGAGTGTCCTACGACTGTTTGAATGTACTAATTGTTTACATGTATCTAGAGCTTTCTCAATGCAATAAAAATTGGAGATCTATATTTAAAGAGTGTACAAAAATATTTAATGTGTTTTGAAGGAGATACTTTGAATCAATTATATTCTATTTTAATTCATTACAATTATTGTCATAGTGTTTGCAAAGAAAGTAATAATAATTTCACAATGTTTGTCAAAAACAATACAAATATTGTAATAAACATAACATATCCAACTCAATGTTTATAATGTACATTACTTCACATCATGATGTACATTATAAACATGTTTATAATGTACATTATCACACACACACACACATTCAAGTGTGTACATCCATAAGGATACTACAAATATGATTCAAAACAAATCTTAAATAGTTAGTAGAAAAACATAAATTGTCTACTGTCATGGTCTACATATTCTACTGTTATGGTCTACCTACTCTACTCTCATGTTTATATACTCTACTGTTGTGAGCAGTGTTGTAATATCATTATTGTTAACTCACCACACAATCCATTAATACATTCAGGTGCATCAGAAGGACACTGGCTGCAAGACTCTCCAGGAACAGGTACAATATTAGCAACAGCTCTAACAAATAGAGAACAATAATTTGTTATTTATATTATGTTATATAGTTTACACAGTAACTATTGTAACTGGATTAAGTTAAACATACAGATCATAATTACCCTGGTGCATAGAAACATATTACTACAACTCCTGTACCAATGGCATGACATCGTTGTTCAGGAGAGAAGTATGCAGCACCACAACCAATAAGATATGTGTCAGGAAATAAGATCTACAAAGAAAAATACTTTATATGATGTGTGAGTTCTATATTTAATTGACAAGTACAAGTTTACACAAAAGGCAATACATTTTTCTACACACAATTCACTATGTATCATATGTATGTCTCACTTAACTACTTAAAAAAGTAGAATAACTAGAATTCTTTAAATAAGTAAAAACATTACTATAACTACATGTGGTGGCAGTATGGTTGGTTAGATTCTTATTAATCACTGATAATTGTATCATATACTTTTACTACCAGCTAGTTATTATTAGCAAAATAATCCTGTTTATAATTAATATCATCAAGTCAGTGTTGTTACATGCTCTATTAGTGTCATTAAAATCAACACCTATAATACTAATTGTTTGAAACTGCTGATGTGTAACTGATTGTTAATATAGGCATGTCAACAAAACACTTTATGAAATTAAATGTGGTGATACTTACTTGAGCTCGATTGATCTCCTTGTACTGACAGTCTCCAGTGCCAGTTAACCAACAACTTATTACTTGACTCAACACAGACTGGTTGACTTGAACAGCTGAGGAAAGTAACTGACGATTCTCACCAACCCAACTAAACTTAGAACCAACAGCTGTTGAAAGGATATCTTTAGAAGCAGGTTCATTGCTACAACTACGAGCTGTAGCTTCTGCTATTTCAGCAAGAGGTTGGCTCCACTCCTTTGGAAGAGGAATATATTGTAAATTAGAGTAATGATGTATTGAACTCACCATTCGTCTCATGTTGGCAGCCTTCTGTTTATATCTAGCACTGTTATGTTGATCAAGAAGATACTGCTTTTGATCTCTTGTTAACTCGCAATAGCAACTCGAGAAAATACAGACAAGAAAAACCAGCAAATACATCTTGATGATTGGAGCCATTTTAGCTCCACGATAAGAATGGTTCATTCTTTATCAGTGAAAAACTAGTGTCTGCTACCACATTGTCTTCACACTGTTAAAGTTAACAGCAGCAGCTGTATATTAGTAGGCGGATCTTAAAACCGCGGTATGTGTGCCATAGATAGTATAGCTATAGACTACGTAACTTAGTCTATACTATCTATGGTGTTGCTGCACATAATGTACATTCCTTATTTGAATCTACTGCTGCAGAAGCCTAATTAACGTCCCATCGCCACATGGCACTGCTACAAGAAAATTTGTTTTATTTTGAATATGAGGCTGCACTGAAAAGAATTCTGAAGGTCTGTGGTTTTTGTTAGAACATCTAGGAAGAAGCATACAACTTACAATTTGTTGGAAGATTTTAAAATATTTTTCAATATGTTACTTTACCTTGTATGATACAGTTGTTGTGGTGTTTATTATATCTCTCAGTCCTACTATGGTCAGTTTAGCACTGTCAAGTGACATTAAAACATTGTCATTTGTAATATCAGATAAATCATTGCCAACTGGCATAATAGTATTGTCATTTGCAGTATCAAATCATTGCTAGTAGGTTTTAGTATTATAACAATTTGTAATTCATCACTAGAAGAAAAACACTTGTATCACAGTCCAGATGTTTAGGCAGCAATAGGGAACATTAATTATGGTGTGTGTAGTATACTCTGCTGAAAACATTAAGCAGATGTGTGAATATTTAACCTCGAATTAGTTATTCAATTCTTGATTGTGTGATGTGTCACAAGTGCTTATTTGTAGGATATGAGACTCTTTGGCTTAAGGTTGGTTTGTAATTCCAATATAACTTTAGGATTTCCAATTAATATTTAAATTTTCAGCTTTTTTCAAACTTTTCAATAGAAATTTGATCTATATAAGTATCTAATTGATATTAATATACAAGGTTGAATGTTCCTTTTCAAATGTAACAGGCAAGCATGTCATTTCTATCATTACAATCAAGTTCAAGTTAATAACCTAAAATCAAAAGACTGTCTTTAGATACAGGGAGTTTTCTTTGTAGAAGGTACTTTTCTGTCTTTTCATATGAAAAGTGAAATTTCTTCATTATTAACAAAGTGAAAATCTATAAGTATAATTCAATGAGGTTGTGACTTACAACTATTATCTGGAATTACCTCTGGCCAGATAGTTGATTTCATAAAATCATTTAAGTAGAAAACAGTTTTTTAGACAATCATTTGCCAAGTATTATTGTTTGCTAGACATTTCTTGTAAGCTGTCAGCTATTTTTGCAAATAATGTCAGCATGTAAATAAACAGTCTCTACTTCAAAATTATCCTCATCATATAACATTCTGAGATAGTTTACCACATACTGTTAAATTTATACATATATATACATTGGTGTAGACTTTCGGACTTGTGTTCTTATGATTAAATATGTTAGGGTACCCATTTTTAATTAAATTCTTTACCAACCTTCACCACATTATTTTTCCAATTGTTGTATTATCTTCTTGGTTGATCTTCTTGCTTCCTTTATTATTGTTACCCTCCATGTAGCAACTGCTTCCTGGAAGTTTGTCTCAATTATGTGTAGTATCTCATGTAAGTATACATGAAAGTGTCAATCAGTTCATTAACCTTATCAATTATCTTGTCACAAATAGTATATACTAATCATCCTTATTCTCATGTTCGCTAAATTGTGATAGATAAGTTCATGAATGTGCATGTGTTTTATTAGTTTTCACTCATCATTACCTTATCCTCTTCCAAAATAAGGTAAATTATCAGGGATATCTCTTCAAATCGTTGGTCTCTCTACTAGACCTCTATTGTGTATAGTACACACTCAAGACTTCTTCATTGTAACTTACTTTCAAATAGAAACATGGATTTACTCTATCAAATTCCAACATAGATTTTCTTGTGATGATGAGAGTCTGATGTTGTGGATACATACATACATACATACATACATACATACATACATACATACATACATACATACATACATACATACATACATACATACATGTATACATACCACATACATACAAACATAAATGCATACATACATACATATATATATACATATATACATACACAGTTTACTTCTGCATTAAGCCATACTCCTGGCTGTAAGGCGCTGTATGGTGCCTTGATCTTTCTTCAGTCTTTATTCACATATGTAGAATAAATTCTTTGCTAACAATGCACTTACTATTTCCTTGTCTTCATCAACAACAAATGGACTCTGACAGAAATATTATAACAGTAAAACATGCACATTGTAACAACAGACCAACTTCTCTCATGATAACATTGGTGGAGATTCGACCACTCTCAATACAGTCTGTACAAATTTAGTTAGCATAATTAATAACAAAAAGTATTATGTGATAGGAAATAATTGCATGCTAACATCAGACTTATTGTATATAGCTAGACATAATGATCCAATATAGCTAGACACAATGATGCATTGTTTTTATTAGCTCTACTCACTGAAATGTAGTCTGTATTTCTGTTATAATCATAGTTAGTGATTACATTGTCATCATATTAATCCACTCTCCACCTGGTGTTTTCACTGATGCAGTGACTATTGTTTTTTAATGTAGGTAACTTATAGCTGTATAATAACTTCAATGACCCGTATCTACTGATGTTGAATGTTCATGTTGAATTTCCATGACAGAATTAAAGGAAACTTTCATCATAATCAATACTAACAGCTATTCCAAGTAATCTGTAAGTTCTTGAAGTGTAATTATAATTATATTTTCAATTGTAATTGTCCTAGTAGATATAATATCAGATTGTTTATGTTGCTTATAACTTACTCATGTAGCAACAATGGCTTGTGTTATTTTTTACTTGAATATGTGTTTCGAGAAATGCCTACTATCTGTACATCAAGCAATGAAGTAACTTTTATGCTAACAGTCATTAGATGTTCGTTGCAAGGTATGCATCTGTAGGCTTTATTATGGCATTAATGTTCACAATATATAGCTTAGGAATGATGGGATGTTTCATCTTAGTACCAAGATATTTTCTTCCAGCACAATTCCAATATCTGTTTTCTTATTGTCCAACTACTGAAATTAATAGTTTGAGTACTCTTCTCCAACATATATCTACTATTAATATCAACAACACCATGATCATCACCATAACAGACCTCCTTGCAAATAAGACACTGTTTCTCAGTGATATATATATATATATATATATATATATATATATTAAACAGTTTATGTTAATTAGACAAACATTCACAGTAAATTATATTTGTACATTACTTAAATCTCCATTACCTGCATTGATTAAACACTAAGAGTACGTACAAGTAGTTCTATTCTTTATATCACACCATTCTGGCCACCAAAGTCAATATGTGTCGATGTCATTAATGGCTGATAAATTACATAAATTATATCATATTGCATAGAAATAAATGAATAATGTTATCATCTGTGAGTTAACAATGTTATCCTCTACTGTGCACTCAATGTTTAAGTATTCATTTTGTACTAGTGTTACTTCCACTTGTGGTATACCTATTTAAAAATTACGCTATGATTAAATTTGGTGTCTGCTACCACATTTATACACATTGTCTTCACATTACTTCACAAACAACTATGTCACTAATTGTCATAATATAGTCTAGAGTTTACAAAGTTAATGGTAAAAGTCAATTATAAACAAAAATCAAACAAAATACATATCATTAAACAATTAATCCTTTTCAGTTGCAAAATGTACTCCTTTGTCAGTAGAGCAACATTTTCTGCTCCTATTTCACTCATTTTCAAAGCACTGGCAGCTTTCTCAATAGAATTAATATAGAACAGTCCTCCATTATCCAATAAAAATAGTGGAAATTGCTCTGGAGGATCATAGTGTGGATAGGCATACCATTCCTTAACAGTTTTAGACTCGATTGATCGAAACAACTTTGCTTTATCTGATGCAGTAAGAGGAACAGTAGTAAAAAATTTAAAAACCTGAGTTGGTAAATTGTGAAGAAGTTCGCAATACTGTTTATCTCCTTACACAGTCATTGTAGTAGGAATTTGGTGACCAATACTACAGAAATTAACAGAAGAGTTCTAAAGGTCATCACTGTAAATATCTAATGGATAAGTACAAGAATACCAAGGTCCAGAATATCCAAATATCTTAGGATTAGGGTCTCCTTTGATGAATGTTGCAATAGTATGATTATATGGTGATTTAACAGCTGCAATGTAAATAGGCTCATTAAAATTGTGGAAGGCAACTTTTGATACATTCAGAGGGTGACTAATAATAACAGCATCAAAATCGGGAGAGGTCAGGCATGGAGCCAAGTACATTTGTAAGGACTTAAGTAAGTAATTTTTGAAAAATTTTAAGTAAAAGTACAAGCTCCAATAATGAAGATGTACTTGAGTAAAGTACAAGTACTTTTGATAGTACTTAATTACAAGTACAAGGAGAAATGGTTCAACCAATAGGTTTAATGAATTAGGAAGCATTTGGTAATGCTTATTGTTTAGATACTGAATAAAAGATCCATATGTCAAACAGTATTATAATTATGGTACATTATTGCATCAGACAAACAACAACTATTTAAATCTATCAAAGTTCACTCTACATCTTTGTGAAAAAGTTTCTACTGTTGAAGATAAAAAAGGTAGTTCAAGAAATTCTTTGGCAAGCTTCGCAAGAGAGGGAAACTTTCTATGATTTCTATGATTCTCTTTCTAATATTTGGCTGGATTTGTGTCAATGGAGATACAAGGAGTTGCTAAGTAATTGTCCTTGTTTGAATGACTCTGGAAAGGAATGGTGTTGGCCTCAGGCTCTGACATGAAGCTAAATAAAGTTTTTTTTTGAAAGTGGTTCCAAACTACCCTCAACATGAACTTGAGTAGGGTTAACTTTCAAATGAAGCTCATATGGCATGAAAATTGTTTTAATTTTGCTTGAATAATATGACATATATAACTCCACATAATTAGAAATATAAGATTTTTGTGGAATTGTGATAATAAAAATTACTTTCAAGTTATAATGACTTAAAATTATTATTAAAGCAAAACATGACAGTCTGTTAAAACTAACTACAGAATCAGTCACTAACTATTACTACTACTAATGAAATAATTATAACAACAAAAACAACATTTATTTACTTTTAGTCTTTAGGCAGCAAATAAAATTAATGATTACAGGTCGGTGATCCTGTTGTACTCAGTGTCATCCTGAGTCATCTGGTTAAATGCTGGCACTGGATTTCCAACCTTAACTTCTTTACTAACTAAGTACTCAACTTGGTTCTTCTCAGCATTGACAGGATCCTTAAAACTAGAATAGTCGTCCTCATTTTTTGCCATTACATATCCTTTGTTGTCATCATCAGGTACATGGTGAAAGACTGGATAATCTCTATCTTCATCAAATATAGGAGAGTTACGATATATAGTACGCATAGCATGTGCTTCATACAAGTTCTCTGATCCTGTCTTATTAAATGCATATTTTCCTCTTGTCCTTCTCTTTCTAATACATTGACAACATATTACAGTAATTGTTAGACACATAACTAGTAACAGAGCTCCACCTACTGCACTACAAGCTATGATTAGAATAAAATACTTCTCTATGATACTAGTCTTAGTGGGTGGTTCTGTAGGCACTACAATAGGGTAACTTGGATCTTGTTGAACTGAACTGAGAATGAGATTGTTTCCACGAAATGAAAAATAAAAGATGTTGGCGTTTGATAGGTTTTGTATGTCATTGGCAAACATGGACAATGTATTTGCACTGTTACTGGTGACAAAGAAAGTAGCAATAATACTACCTTCATATATTGATACATTGTATACCAATACACTGGGATAATTCTCTTGGATGCGTGCTATTAAAGCTGCTTTGAATTCATCTTCAAAGCCTCTAACAGTGTCATTGTAACTGTTATTGTATGTTACAATGAAACGAATGAATGGAAACTCCTCAACTACAAAGGTATTGCTGTCTATAGGTTGAGGTAGTTGATTGGTAGAAGAGGGAGGATTTGTAGAAACTGAAAATTGAATTTTGTATGATCCTGCACTTTTGACATGGATGTCTTGAAACTGAGCCACTCCTTGTTCAATATTTACAGTAATATCCTGTACATACCTCTGTCCAGTAGAAATTAAGATAATAGAACCAGTCATAAACCATTGTCGTCCCCTCCATCCTAAGTTAGTAGGAACAATATTGGTATTGCTATCCAAAATGTGGACAGTTACAGTAGATGAGAAAGGAAATGTTGAATTGGTAACTGATGGTGGCTGTGAGATGACTTGAAGGTAGAACTGTCTGACTTGAATGTTGATAACATTACTACTATTGGTGAGAGAGAAGTTAGCAGTAAGAGGGTATGTGATGTCAAATTGTAAATGATATGTTCCAGGATGACTAAAGAGGAGATCAGAGAACTGTGCTATACCATTTCCCATATTGGCAGTAGAATTCATTAGAAAAGCACCAGTGGGTTTTGATATCAATGATACTGTTAACTGCCAAGGTTGTCCTACACCTAATGTAGACACTACAAGGCCAGCCCCATCATACATTGCTACTTTAATGGGAGAAGTTAATAGAATAATACCTTCAACACCCTGTGAAGGAATATGGACAATACCGAGTCTTGTTGGAATACTTAATATAACTGGATTAGTATCATTTCTTTCTTCTTCTTCCTTTTGGAGTTGTTGATCATAAAATGTTGTTAAGTTAGCTGTACCATTATCTCCAGGTTGAGGTCCGCCAGTTACATTTGTTGCTCTAACTCCTTGTGTAAGATCAGTTCGTATTGGCTGTGGCCCAATGACAACAGCATCTAAAACATTATAGCCTATTGCTTTTGATAGTTCTCCAGTTTGAATGACTTCACTAATACGAGTTCTGATATTAAGAAGCTCCTTGTAGACTGTGTCATCCTGTGGAGTTGATCCAGTTTGGTTGTTATAACTTCCATCTGTTCCATTGACACTTGGTGTTGTAGTGTCATTAGAAGGTGATGCACTTATTTCTAATTCAACTCTGGTACGTCCTGTTTCTCGTTTGCGGCCTGCACTTTCAGAAATTACATTGACCATTCTGATGAAATTTGGTGTAATACCAAGGAGTCGGGCTAAGTTTTGAATTAAGTTGACTTCAAAAAATTCATCCACAGTAACAGGAGGAAGATCAATACCAAGTTGGATGACTTGAGTAGTCTTAATTCTAACTGGTGTGTCACCTTTAATCACAATATGTAATCTTTTAGTGTTACGATCATAATAGTTTGTTCCATGGCTATCAGAGAGTGTTGGTATGAAATTGTCACCACGTTTATATCGAAGGTTGCCATCCTTCATATAGCTATTAGTTGGAATGATATATTCAGTACCAACATATACATCCAGTCTCTGTGGGTTAGTATATACGATAGCTATAACAAGACCTTGAGAGTCATTGGCATTGAGAAGATAAAGGTTTGTATTTTGAGGATTGGTACTAGTCATACCAATAGTGTAGTTTAGACCAGTTGATACTATAGCATAGAAAGTTGATATACGTTCTTGACATGTGTATCCACCACACCATCCATGATCTTGAGGACCATTTATCAAATCTATATACCCATTAGCACCAACACCAATGGGAGAGAGCCGACGAACTTCTGTATCAGCATCAAGACTTTCTAAGACAAACATCATGTGATCAATATTGGTACAGTGGTAAGAGTTCCATTCTGCTTCCCACAGACAATCACCAGCACTGCCTCTATAGATGCCCTTATTTGGATAGAGTACATCAGGATCAATTTTACTACCAGTTGGAGTAGCTAACATTGTTTTTGGAATTCGATAGTCACCCAAACCACGTCTACGATCACCATCCCATTCAAACTCTGACTTTGAAATGAGGGAATTCAAACCTGTAGAGCCTGTGAAAGAGCCATCAAGATCTCGAATGAGAATTTTCTTTAATGCATCGCAATCCATATCAACACAGTCTGAAGGATTGACACTACCAAGTATTGGGTTGTGATTGAAGAATTTAGAAGTTTTGTTCACTGACAGAAATGAGATTCCTTTTGTCCAAACAGGATGTTGACAGTCTTCAGATTTAGGATGTGTCATCAATGCTACTTCTTTCATAGAAGAGCAGTGAGTACCAAAGTTACAGAAGCTAACATTATTGAGTTTAGTGAGGCCTTTGATTGCAGGATAATTTGGAACGTCTGACCATGGGAACTTAGGAAAGTGACCAGAACCTGATGTGAATGAAGACAGAGTTATACCCACATGTCCTTTCCAAGGACTTTGGATGCCTGAATGTGATCTGGCATGATAACCAATGATTGGTTTAAAGCTGTACTCAGTGCAATTAATAGTAACACCAGAGTTAATACTGGAAATGATCTCTGAGTCTCTTATAATGACAGTTTTAGTACTGACTCGATGAGATAGAGCAGCAGGTCCAATTACAGCAGTGAATATGGCAGCATAATTGTTAACAAATGTAGATTCTGTAACTAAAACACCAGCTTTAGAGTATGAGAAAAGGCCATAGTAATAACAGCTATATATTTTGAAGTCATGGAAAGATGAACACCCACTCTCATCACCTACAAAGTGACCATCACTGTAGCCCACATGAATACCATGTAGTGTGGTATGTGCAATGTTGTTTCTCCAGGTAGGACTGAAGTTGGATGATATACAGTTCTCTCCATTGGTATGATAGCCAGCCTTAGCTCCACCAGCAGCTGAATTTCCAATTAAAACATAGTTACTGGCTTCAACAAGTTCATAGTTGGCTGTCCACTCAGCATTCCAAGGTTCATTACGACCATTGTATGTTCCAGGAAACAAAGCTACCACTGCTAGATTTTGAATCAACTGATGATCACTGCCTGTAATATAGAGAGAGGGTCCTACAGTATGATGGACTACGTTATTGGTGATTGACATTCCTTTAGTCCCAAATAGACCAATGCCTGTATTGTAGCCTTTATGAAAACTACAGCTTTTGACATACGAACTGTTGTCCTTAACTTGACCAATGTTGAGAAATGCCAGTGAGTATCTAGGATCAAAACTTTCCACAAAGCCTTCTTGACCACATCCTTTAAATTCAACTCCTTCTAGTTGAGCTGATCCAGTATATTGTACTGTACCAGAAATGTCAACAAAATAAGTACCAACAAGAACACGACAACCATATGATTGTTGATCTGCAACATCAACAGTAGCATTAGGATGTGTTCCTAGAATTTTGATGTTTCGAGAGAGAAGTCCAACTTCAGCACTGATATTTACTGAACAGGAGTTTGTGTTGTGAACTCCTCCAAGATGGTTATAAGTTAAAAGACTGTTTAGACTAAGAGTTAGTCCATCATTACTGATATTAGTAATAGTACGTTCTTCTGTTTGTTTTGCTTCATAGAAAGTGGATGCAATAACAATTTCGTCTCCTATTTGCCAGTCTACAGCTTGGCTTAATACAACTTGAGTGTCTCCTTCCTTTGCTGTTTGAGCCAAGAAGGTCCAAGTAGGAGAGCGATTTTTACCATGTAAGCTTAGTTGACCAAACACGCCAATACCTTTAGCACCCAAAACTGGTCCAAGATTGGGGAGACGATATTCTGGTGAACTTAAGTTACCATTGAGTATAATTGTTAATTGATGTTGAAATGGCATGTCTTCAGAGCCAGCAATGAGGTGTCCATTGTCAATTAAAATCAAATTTGCCTCTAAAATGTGGTCACACTCATCTAGAAATTCTAGTCCTCCACAGATAGATAATGTTTTAATACGAGGCAAAGGAACATCAACCAGAATATATAAACTACAGTTAATGTACACATCTGTATCATTTTGTGGTAACAGTTCATTAGGCCATATAGATTGGTCAGACCAGAGGTAGGTGACATTAGGACGACCTGGAGGTAGAGGGGTTGGTGGTTCAAGTGGAGGAGGTGGAATACAGTTCTCATAGAAACATCGATAAGAAGTAAAAGATACTGGAACATCACTGGGACAGGTTGGGTTACTACCATTTACATAATATGTGACAAATGTCTCATTGTTATTGACATACCAATCTCCTAACTGTGATGACCCACCAGGTGGTATGATCAAACTGGCATTCTTTTCCTGTTTATTGATGTTTATATAGTCCACACTCTTGTTAAAATCATGTCGTATCCAAACATAATCAGATGTTGTAATACCAGAATAAAGGGAGGAATAAGATATGTTATGAAACCTTTCTCCTTCATCCCAATCAAGTTGATATATTTCTTTGATGGGTAATAGAGCCATATAGCCAGGACCAAGTAGAAGTCGTTTGAACACATATTCTAATTGAAGAATACCATGTTGACTAGTGACATTAAGATTTCTGGTTGTGAGAGATGATGGAGTAGGGTTAGTGAGAGCAAAACGAGCAAAGTGGACTTTATCATCACAAACACTTCCTCTGACAGCTCCAAAACTTGAGGCAGAGTGATCTCTACAATGAGGAGAAGGTAAAATAGTAGAAGTAGGTAGAAGAGCTCCTCCAATATTGCCAGTTAGTGTACCATCCATATCTCTGAAGACTTGTTCATGTTCCCATTTCCAAGTTGCAATATTAGGACTGTTATCAAACACTAATTTCTCAAATCTAGTTTCAAATCCTCCTTGTTTTTCTCTACAATGTGAACAAGCTTGTAGTGTGTAACAGTTACTTTCTTCAAAGTTAACAAAGGTAACGTTGGACACAGTCAGATAATATGAATGAGGAGTTTTAATACCAGCACCAGTACAAACTTCGGTTCCAACATTATCTATATTTCTTAAAGCAGAATGAGCTACAATGAGGACATCTTCAATGAGGGAGCCATTCTTACCCCAAGCTGCTGTAACCTTAGTGTACTCTACACCAGCAACTGTGTTATCTAACATTACACTGTCTTTTAGTTGAACAGCACCCACTTCTGAGAATTCAACACCTCGTACATTACGCCAAGCCAAAAATTTCTCAAATACTGCTGGAGTGACTTCATCACAAGTGTTAGCCTTTTCAGGATGGTAACTAGGAAAGATCCATATACCATACCAACCAAAGGAATGAGCAGAGTTATTAGTAAATTTGGCAAGTGGAAGATGAAGGGGCTCTACAGCTGTAGTGAAGGATGGACCTGTTGGATTTGCAGGGAGACGATACCAAAACCCAAAATGTGTACCTCCAGCTGCTGCATTATGTCTCAAAGTATTGTTTGGATTAACTACCCAAAATGTTGCAGGTGTGATGTCCACATTAAGTAGACTACTGGATGCTCTAACAAATATACCCAAGTTGTATTGTATAACATTGCCTTGTTCAATGCCATCCTCCAAGAAATATGCATGGCCTAAGATGTTATATGCCACATTTTTTTCAACCAGTAGACAGTCAACACCATGAATAGTAACAGCTCTGTTAAATGTATGGTGAATAGCACATCCTCTAACATAGGAGTCACTGACATCACCGTTAAGGTGGAAATGAATTGGATAACGACCAAGTCGGAATGCCTGTCCAGCATGAGTAACTTCAATGTACTCAATTCTACCAATGACTTTGTCCCTTGGTCCTCTGTGTAACATAATCTGAGATCCAAACTGATCAGCGATAGTCTCTGCCCCAAATCGTCCATTGAAGCAAGTCTGTACTGCAAACTGGCCTGGATCAAAATCAGTAGGACAATTTTCAAAGAACTCATTCCATTCAGAATTTTTGTTACCACGGACAACTACATTTCTAGTGAGGTAACCTACTTCAGCACGTGTTTCAATGACTCGACCATGTATCATTTGTGTCACTGCTATATGTGTATATTGTAATGGTGGATCAACTGTTATGCTCATTTTATCAGCACCAATGCTTACAATGGTCAGTTCTTCATTCTCACGCTGACTATAACTAGTAGAAGCGATAACTACTTTACCACCAACTTCCCAGTCAGCTACTGTATTTTTAAGATATAGGGTTGTATTTCCTGCATATGCTGTGGTAGATAACCACGTCCATGTGTTAGCAATAGGTTTACCATGTAAGTCTAATGTTCCATTTCTAACAGCTAGGGTCTTAGCACCAAAGAGAGGAAGCTCAGTTGACAAGACATGGCCATACATGACAATCTGAGCTTTGTGCTGATATGGTTGGTCTTCAGTACCCACTTGTAACTTGCCACCACCTGTGATTAGGATGTGTTCACTGTGAAGTTGTACGCCATCTTTTTCATCATCAAATATGAGTTCACCTCCTTGAATCAAAAGTATTTTGAGAACTGGAGTATAGATATCTAGGACCAATGTCTGTCCTGCTGGTACTATGACAAAATCTCCTTCTTTTGGTAAGCCTAATCCACCCCATGTGTAACTTGAACTCCACAGATCAACATAATAGAACTCAATATTATTGGTAATAGCATAACCTTTTCCCTCAACATAAACCATAACAGGTGCTTTAATGGTTCTACCACTAGCTCCAGTTTGACATACAATAGTAGATTGAGTTTTGTCAAGAACAGAACAGTCTACACCAGCTATGGTAACAGTGACATTGTTACTAAAGCCACTTCCTACAAGTTCAATGATAGAACCTCCAGCTGTACCACCACGAGTACGATTAATGGATGTAACGTTAGGTGTGAGGTCTAGAAGGAGAGTATAAGCTTGTGGTAGAGATACAGTTGATGACAAGCTAGTAACAGTAACATCACAAACCTGTGATGTTAGAGTTGGAGTATTTTCAAGTAGATGTGAGAATGATGGGATAATACATTGTATTGATGTAAGAGATGGTTGAGTGAAACTAGGCAAACATGTTTGATTACATACTGTAATAAATGTTGATACAGGATTGAAGCCAACACCAAGAATAGTCAATGTGTTTTGGCCAGCAAAACTACCATTAATAGGAGAGACACTATCAACTTGTAAAGTGTACATGAAGATAAGCTGGCCATCAGCCTTTCCTTTATCAAAAATAACAACTTCAACTTGATAACTTCCAATGTAATTAGGTCCAAGAGTGCATATTATAATTGTGTTATTGGTAAAAGAGACATTACATTTTGACCTGCCAAAGCTTACAGAAACCAATGATATGTCAGAAGTGAAACCACGGCCTGAAATAATAACTACATCTCCCTGCTGACCAGACACTGGTTCAATACTCACTATTTGAGGAGTAACATCTTTGCTGTACTGTATGATAAGATCACCATCTCCATCTCCATCAGCATCTCGTTTTCTCATTTGCCATGATGAATTTGCTGGAACTACTATAACAGCTACAGAGTAATTGCCTTCTTGACCAATATCTGGAGTAAAGCAACTTATGCTTGTATATTTACTCTCAACAATTTGACAAGCGCTATTGCCAATAGATACAGAGTTGTTGTTGAGATAGTCACTGAAACCAATACCAGATATTGTTAGCTTTGTACCACCTCGTATGCTACCTAAAAGTGGAGAGATACCATCAATTCTGAGCTGACTGGTAATTGAGTTGTCTGTTTCTTCACTAAACTGTGCGAAACCATAAGTTGGAACTAAAACTGATACTAAGTATTTGCCAGCTTGAATAGGAGATAATTGACAAGTTATGTTTTCAAAGTCATATAAAGTGACATTGACACATTCAAACGGCCCTACCATTACAGTGGAGTCAGAGTCCAATAATTCACCATTAATTGTGATTGTTTGCACGTCAACTCCACCCACAATGATTGGATCCACAGCAAAAATTGTCGGTGTAGAATTTAATGAATACTGATAGTCACAACCATCATTGCTATCACAGATCACTTCCCATTTTGGGCCATAGCTAACATTAACAGGTACAGTGGAGTATGACATATTGATGTTCACTGATCTTGGAACAATACATTGAATTTGATAGTAAGAGACTTGTTTGATGGTACATCTTTCAGTTCCTATATATACAGTGAGATTGGTCTCTACAAATGAAGCTCCTGTAATGGTGATGATGTTACCACCTAACACTGACCCAGATAAAGGTGAAATGTTTTTAATCACTGGTACAATAACTATTGCTCTATGAACCACAGCTTCACTATTAAGGAAAGCAAAGCCACTGTTATATATGTGGAATGATAAAGGAAGAATGCTAAATGGAGTAGGTTGAGATGTCATATTAAGATGACAAGTTATTAAGCTATCACTATATAGAAGTGATGTACAAGAGTAGTCACCAAATTTGATAATAGCATTACTTGCATCAAGACCAAAGTCATATCCTGAGAGAGATATGTTGGAATAAAGTGTAGATATGTAGCCATTAATCCATTTGACTACAGGAGTGTTACAGTTACTATAAACAAAGATTGGATTTGATTTAGGCTCAAGTGAATTGGTCAAGTTTTGACAAGAGAGGCATTCTGTTTGACCACTACTAGATGATAAGTCAGTATTATTGTGGTAATCTAAGTGATATAATGCTTCAAAGCCATCCACTTTTACTATAACAGCTGTTGCTATATCCTCTAATTCTCTCACTGTGATACTACCAGACATTAGACACGACTGGCACACATCATCAACATATGAAGCAAAATAATATACACCAGACTGTGTAAATGAGTATGAATAGGTCCCTTCAACACTAGCTGTACTTTGGAAGCCACCACTAAGATAATTTGAAGTAGTAGGACTGGCAGTTTGATGTACTTCAAATTGACGAGGTATAACGAAACTTGCACCTGTCCAATTCCACTGAAAAATACAATAATTATAAAATGAAAACAACTGTAATTACATGTCTTATTTAACATCATGTGGTAGTAACCAAATATAATTGGTATGCTTGCAATTAAAAGCTACATGTAACTTAGCTTGTCACAAAAGCCCTAACTTACATTGGACTACTGTTAATACATACTCTAATATTAGAACAGACTATAAGAGTATCTATATTAATTGACTTTGATTTCTTAGGCTTTTTTAAGGACAGGGTTTTAGGATCATTCATTCAACTTTCAAACAATAGAACTATCAACTACCACATTCCACATTTGAGGAAGGCAGAAATATGGAAATACTACACTTTTGTCAGTGAACGATTTTACTTTTCCACAACTGTCATGCTGTTAAGATAAGCAACTCTATTGTGATTTTATTGATTTTATGGAATCATGTAAGTTGATTTAACGAGAGTTCATCCCATTGTACCAAACCAACAGCAGCCCATTTTGAGACTATGTTATCTGAAACATTACTCTCTTTCCTGTACATGTCAATATTTTAATTTATAATAAAAACTTACAGTGACTGTGTCTCCAGGTAAAATCTCAATATTAGCAGGATTCCAAGCAAAATAACGTCCGAGAACTATTGTTGAGAACATAATATGACATACACAATGAATATATACATACTAATATAAAAGACACATACCTGCATGTTGTCCACTATTCTCTATAAGGTGTTCCTTTCTTGTTGATGAGGTAACACATTCAATATTCTCATAAGTTACTGTGGTAACGTTACACTCTATTCCTAGTCCAGTGGTGACAGTCACATTAGATCCAAAACCGCTTCCTTTTATAGAAATCTTAGTTCCTCCAAGTAAAGAGCCACTACATGGTGTCAACTTTCTTACTATGAGTTCATAAGCAAATACTGGAAGCATAAATGGAGAGGTTGTATTGAATATCTTATTAGAAGAATAGTTGAGTATTTCCATTAGTGAGATTGATTGTTGATCAATTATATCACTTTGTGACTCCTTAAATGCTACTCCAAAGATAGTACTACGAACAGACACATCATATACTCCAGGATTATGTGGTGAAGTTGTACAGTTTATTTCTGTGGTAGTGAATGATGTTATAACACAAAAGGCTTGTCCAATAGTAACGACAATGTCTGACATATCTGTTAAGTTGAAGTTGTTTCCGCTAATGGTAAGTTTTGTTCCACCATAGACTGGTCCAGATGATGGACTAATTGATGTAATTGTAGCTGATGAATCGGCAGTGTATTCATAGCCAGAATCAATTATGGCTGTCACACCATTTACAACAACTGTAACATTGACTACATCTGAATCATGTGGCTGTGGTATACAAGTCAATACTGTTAAGTTTGAAGACACAATAACACAAGGAAAGTCATCAAAAACAATGTAAAAGTCACATGAGAAGTAAAATGGTACATTAGGGGGTTTAGTGATATTGGACAATGTTGGGAACCCTACTCCAGTAATGGTGACTAAATTTCCACCACTAATACTTCCTTTGTCAGGTTGAATGGAATTAACAACTAAAGAATATTGGAAAATGGAGGAATTTGGAGTTGATGATATTGAATAGCCAACACCATCAACATGTACACTGACATTTTGTGGTCCAGCAACATTAGGAGTTGGTACACATGATATGACAGTATCATTGACAGATGTAACATCACAGGGACTATTACCAATAGTAACTGTTACATTATTGATATCATTAGTAAAACCAGTACCATAGATAGTGATTGGAGTGCTATCTTGACCACCAATGGAAGGAGAGATTGACATGATTTGAGGAGTAACTTCAGATGAAAATTTAAAACTACATCTTCGACTCCTACAAGAAGCTGGGATACCATTAACCAAGACTTCAACCTGTGAAATGAGAAATACAATATAAATCTTTGATGAAAACATTTATCTTTGTATTCTGCTGATACTTCATTCAGTGTTATATATGACCTTCAATGTTGAAATACATGTAGTATGATTTGTTATGATAATATAATGTTGAATGGACTATTATCTACCTGTGGTTCTAGTTCAGGTAGCCGTAACATATCTCCTCGGAATGGTCTTAGCCACACCCCTCCATTAACAATAGGGGATACAAAAATGTTTACCATATGTCCTGACAGACCCCTCCCATTAGCTGACATCAGTGGGAGATCACCTCCTCTACTTGTCCACTTAATACTCCATATATAACCACTACAGTCTCTGCTACGAGTTACTTCAAAACCACCTTCATTTGGGAGGTACATCTCTAGTAATGTTTTAAGTTCAGAGGCTAAGACATTTGCTGGTATATTGTATACTGTTTGGTTTTCAAATGTAATTTGAAATGTTCCAGTGACTGCTGGAGTACCAGAATAGAGTCTTGATACTAGTACATTGTTTGGAGAAGCTGACAACAAAGGCATGTTATAACCACAGTGGTGAACTTTGAACTCTACAACATAACGTGAGACTATTAGGTTACATGACAATGGGTCTTCAGTATCATAACAGATCAAGTCAGTTATGGGAGAAGAACTTGATACAGTGACTGTATCAACAAAGATGCCATTAGGTCGGACAGCATGTTCTAAATGTGTGACTATGGAAAATAAGAAAAACATAATAAATTAAATAAGAGACTTATAATAATACAAGTAGAATGTGTGCTATAAAATCTAATTACTTTATGATCTTTGATGTATTCAAAATAGATAGAAAATAATAAATAAGTCAAGTCATTAGTATGTCTCTAATTATTTATTAAGAAGAGTACATTACATAATATCTAGAATTACTTGTAGGTATTGAAATAGTGAACATGACTTCATCCACCCAAAAATCAGTTGAACTGCTATAAAAGTAAGTACGGAGTACTTGATATGTATCGGACGTCTGATTGTAATGCTTATTAAGACACCAAAAGACATCAATGCATAGGAACCTCCACTTATTTGTACCACTGTCATCAGTAACTGGAATATTATGTATATCAGTTGTTGTTTGTTCATTAATACGTCCATATATACGTAGTCTAGAATTAGGTAGTGTACCATAGACAGCAAAACATACCTATAATAAATATAATATAATATATAATTATAATCAAAATAATTATGATACTTACATATTTGTACCCAAAACTTGAAACTATCATTGGATCTACTTTCTGGCCACTCCTCTCATCTAGTGTCCGATCATATCGCCACATAATTCTAGGATTTTTCAAACTATATCGACCACAATATGGTTCATGGCTATTATCAAGAGTACCATAAAGATAAGGTTGAACAATTATGTCATAGCCATTTTTAAAATAGACATTGCCAGCTCCTGTGATATGACAATTGGTCGTGAACAGTGTTAAGAGTTCTGATGTCACATTGTTAGCAGACTCATGTATTGGCATACTGTTTGTGTGTCTTGAACTCAAAGATAAATTGAAATGGCAGGGTTGAGTTAAGTCTTGTAAGACAAAAGAGGTGTGGTTACTCTGATTGATAACTTTGAAGTCCACTAAGTCTTTTTGATCTGATATGAAGATAATTGACAGTTCCAGCTCATTGTCTATGTCAGTAGTAACATTTATGTAAACTACGACTCTACCAAAACTTTGTACTGTTGGAAGATTATTCAATGCAGATGTTATAACAGAGGCATTGTCACTGTCAGTTAACTCATGAGTTATACTGTTCAAGTAGGAGAGATAATAAGTGAAGTTGTTATCTTCTGAATTTAAAGTGATCACTTGTATCTTGGGTTTGGCAGTAATATTGATTTCCTATATAAATAATAATGTAAATTGTATATACATATAGTTTAATTATCAAGTATGTTGTGATGTATTGGACAGCAGCAGATCTGAGGGTTATTCCATTACAAAGCTCACTTTGTAATGTATCCCATTACAAAGCTCAATATAGACTGGCCTATAATGTGTTTGTGCCATGTGATTACAGTACTATATCTGGATAAAGATATGTATTCTATAGATAAACATATGTATGCTGTAGGTAAACACATGAATCCTCCTCTTAAAATAACTGTAGAAGGCATGCCTAGACATTTTAACATTTTACATGCATTCATCACACATAAATTACACACAATACATATATGCACTCACACATATATCATACATAATACATATCATATAGATGTATGTGTATAATAACACACCTGTGTTTCATTGACCACGACAGATTGTATTGTCACTTGTTCTTCATGGTCAGCATCAGCTCTATCATTAGTCCAATTGAGACTATGTACCTTAGTACCAATTCCAATATTCCATGGTCCCCAACCTTGTTGTTGAACTGCTTCAATGTAATAGGCTTTACCTGTAGTTGAATGATTATAATTGTAAGTAAAAACCACATACTATGCTGTGTCCAACTGTTATGACTAAGAATAATAACTTTGTATTTCATTCTAAATGAAGCATAATAATTTCTTAATAAAAATATATTTAATTATTTCTACTCTTACAATCATCACTCAATATGATATGTAGTCTCATTAATATAATACATAATTTACATGTTAATACTAGGAATATGTGAATGTGTAGGGTTTGCCTCATGCAGTGATAAGTTAGATTTAATGACAATGCAGCTTTTGATTTATAGTCTGTTCAGAATATTAGTAAACTTGTGTTGTATATCTGTATACCTAGCTTCTAACTTAGTCATTGATCTTATTCACCTTGACACTGCTCTAGACATCTTATACGTATTGTTTTATTGTTTTAAATATGTCTGTTTTTTTCCTTTCCTCAAGATTACATTGCTAAACATTGAATAAACCTTTTTGCTGTGAAAGTAACTGATCACGTGCTTTTGCATACCTGTGGTTCAGAGTTTTGGTAAAGTAATTATTGCATTCCTAAGCCTAAGCATGACTGAACCATAAACACATACACACATATATATCGGCAATAATATATAGTTTACACATAAACATACACAATGTACATAATATACACAATATGGAGTTGTTAAAACAATACTTTAGTTAATAACATCCAATTATATTCCAACATCTGTGATATACATACCTCCTTGTAGTGGAATCGGGCTAGAGAATTGGGTGTCAAAATAATCCCACCTTCTTCTAGTATGA
The DNA here is from genome assembly GCA_963693285.1 of Xestospongia muta. Classification (NCBI taxonomy): domain Eukaryota; kingdom Metazoa; phylum Porifera; class Demospongiae; order Haplosclerida; family Petrosiidae; genus Xestospongia; species Xestospongia muta. The sequence goes on from OY848917.1 coordinate 19,775,235, forward strand.
CTATTAGCAAATGCAATTAACTCTTTATGTTCTCTTGAAGTGTTAGGACTAAGATATAGACGTAATTTATTATCAGATATAAAGTTGAAGGTATACAAACTGTCTATAGGTGGTACAAAAAATCCAGAGTAACGTTGTTGAAATCTATAAATTTCTCCAAACTCTGCAGGATAGCTATTGTCACGATAAGCTCTCTCTTGAACTGTCCAGTTAAAACTAGTATTAGGATAACCATAAGGACGTTCTTCAACTCTGTTTAAGTTTGATGAATAATCCTCTGTCCATACTTCACGTACTATGCCACGTCCACCTGAAATATTAAAATAATTGATTAAAAACCTAACTTTTTCAGACCTACCTGGATACACAGAACTAATGGGAGGAGCTGGTCTTGTTATACATTGTATAGTAGTAGCTGTGTAGTTGACTACATCACAAGGTACTTCTACATAAATCAAAATACAATACATGAATAAATTTGTAATTAAACAAATGAACTATGTTATGATAAAATCAATCTAAAAAATATATGTCATAAGTAACATAATATACCAGTATATTATATTATATTATATATCATATATAATTTTCTATAGATTCAATGAATGGTACTTCAGTACTCTCTAAGATATACATGCATAGGTTAGAGACCAAGGTGGAGATTACAATTCTTCTGGTTACTAAGCAACAAAGTAACTGATGCCAAGATCTCTTATTAGCTTAGAAATTGGTTTGAAACATGTCTCTGATATAGTCCAGATCTCAAGAAGAGAGCACAAACTTTGAAACTACAGTAGACTTGAGCATATAGTTACATGTACATATAATGTTAAAAACATTATGACCATGACTTGTTGAAGGATTATATTAAAGTATATAGAATTATAAAAACATTATTGTGAATTATACATCATATTAATATTATACCTGAAATAAATGCTTTAACATCTCCCAGTGGATCATTAAAGTGTATTCCATATATGGTAATTAGTGTACCTCCATTAGGACTACCTACATTAGGTTCTACTCGTGTGATATCTACCATACAGATAATAAAGTAATATCAATAAAAGAAATATAACACATAATACCTGAGTGTGTTTGAAAGATATATTGCCGTAGTTTGTTGTCTACTGATAAGATCTCTTGTGAAATGTATGAGCTAAGAAACAATAATATGAATACATCTATAATAATATTCATTATATTCTACATAATATACATGCACATGGGATGTGTCTCATATGTTGTGTGAGATATTGATATAGTCCTCCACCTAAAATCCCACCCAACTCACAGACTGGCATCAAAAAGCTGTCAAATATTATAACTTCACTTATGAAGGTGTAATCGATACTCTTATTTATAAGAGTATTTATTACACCTTCATAATTGAAGTTATATAAACAACTAAAAGTGTGGACAGTACTTTATAGTAACAATATTAATACTTACTTTCCAAATAAGGAGAGTACTAAAGTAGCATTCATTGAATCTAATAACAAATTAAATATAATATATAATATAATATACTGGTATATTCTCTTACCTATTCTGGTGGTCTCTGGTTGGCAACTGATATAACCTAGACCCCAACTTGTAGTAAGTCCACCACCATATCTAACAATGAAATAAAGGAGACCATCTTATAAATAGAATAATGTGATTACTCTTTGAAATGAGAACATTAGTTCTAGTCTCATACTAGTTAAATGTGTTATTTTACTTTACTATCAATGATGACTCTCAATGTATTTTGTATTAGTCTCTCAATGTAGTTAACTCTAAGCTCATTAACTACCACTTCAGTAACAAAAGTGTATATAATCATAACATGATATTGTAGAATTTTAGAAACTGGTGAGGTGATTATGTTACTAGATGTACATATAAACATAAAATGATTAACATACGGTGTCTCTGTATCATTATTCCAAGGATTACACTGTTGTCCACCAATTAATAGTCTATCTACAGTTTGAGTGATAGTAAAATCTTCATTAGCCTCTTGTGTATCAGATACAAGATACGAGAAGATACGTCCACTTATTGTTATATTCGTTGGATCAATACCTACAATGGAATAAGCCATGAATGAAATAGTCTACATAGAAATTATGAAAAGATAAATGATAGTAAAATAGAGTGGCCTTCAAAACATAAATTGACAAACTGAAAGACAATCATTAAAATACATAAACTTACAATGTTAAAATATAATACACAACATCTAATGATACATACTAACCAGGTATTTTAGCATGAGGCCAGACATCAGTCACTGTAGGAGTTGCCCAGTTACGATACTAAAGGAGAAACCAGTAATTTAATAAACTATCTAATGTATTTTAATTAAAACTTTACCCGGAATATACAGTTGCCATTGCAAAGTCTTCCTTTTAAGTCTTTTACAATGTCTTTGCCATCCACTAGAACCTGAAGTTTGTAGTCTTCGTTCTTCTTCTCTGGAGATGAACTAAAGAAGACCAAGAAGGTAATAGTTTCTTTACCACAAGATTTACCACAAATTATACACTTTATTATAAACTCTTTGACAATACAAATAAAGAATCCACTTACCCAGTTTTACAAACTATTTTTGTAGTTGATGTGTAGTATGTCACCACTTGACATGGAATAGAATACTGGTCATTATACAATATGACTCTATTTCCTAAATTGGGATCATCTCTGTTGAACTGGTCTATAGAGAAACCTAAACAACAACAAACAGAACAGATGTATTCTATAACTAAATTGAAATGATAACATCCAACACTCATATCATATTGCCATTACCATAGAGTGTACCAGACTTCTAATGGTATTGTTAGTAAAGAGATTTTTAAACAATAATTTTTAACTTAAAACAATATTTCTAACACTGATTTTTAAATTAAGGTACTCAAAAATCACATTGGATTGCTAAGCACCATGTGAAACAAAATTATAAATTCAAACAATTCATTCTATAATTGTTTTAGAAGATAATATTTTACAATGAAACTTTGACTAAAGCTATAAAGGCTATATAATTAGCAGCAGTGTTTATAGAAGACTATATAATTATAGATTACTAGAAAAAAATTAGGCAGAGAAGTAAGCTAGGAAGACGTTTCAAGCATCATCAGTCACACCCATCATTGTTGTTGGTGGTTAAAGGAAGTGTTTTAATTTCATTTGTTAATTTGAACAATTAAAACTAATATACCAGTATACATAACACATTATCCAAAACATTTATGACACTGCCTGCATACTGTGTGTGCCAGACAGTAAAAATTAAAGTATGTCACTAAATGAGCTAATTTGTAAGACAATGATTCTAACAATATCAGTAAATATGGTGCTTTTATAAATAATGTGGCAGTTAGTATCAATGAAACTGAAATAGAAGCATTTAAGAAACATATAAATTAAGGTAAAGTGGAAATACATAAATACTGTTTAGTGAGTTACTACATATCATTAGACTCATTTACAAACCTCTTCCATGAAGTGTTAGCAATGTACCACCAGCATAGCTTCCATATCTTGGAGTTATCCGTGACACATCTGAATATAATATACACAATCATCTTTTATAAATAGTTATTATTATAACTAACAGTACAGCATTAGTACTTACTGGGTATTGTACTATCTGTATTGTCAGAAGGATCAGTAGGTATGACATTATCAGAGTTCTCAGAGGCTATGTATGAAATATAATGTAAAATGTAAAACTTATAGAAGACATCTGTAAAAGCAATATGTCATTAGTACAGAAAACAATCACCAAATAAGGTGGTAACTTAAACAATTTGTTCCCTGTGATCTTATTGACTATCTCAATACACAATCAAACATCAATATCATATTATATCATCACTTGATGAACATAATATGACATTTTACAACTGAACGAACTACAGTGTACTGTTGTTTATTATTGACCACATACTAAAGTAGTGAATGTACACTTGATATATATATATATATATATTATATGATGATGTGTAACAGACACAACAGTATAGATATGATATGTACATATTTGATGTTCATTAAGTAGAGAGGAACAAGATTATAATTGAAAAATCATCTTATAATTGTTTAGGAAGATACTGACTTAATAGTAAACACTAACTAACTAGAGCTATAAATAATGTATAATTAGCAGGAGTGTCTGTAGAAGAGTGATAGCTATAGAATACTAGAAATATAGAAGAACAAGCTAGTAAAAAGCTTTGAGCATTGTCAGTAATACCTATTTGTTGTACTGCTCAAAGTTAGGGTTAATAAAATTCATTGGTTGCTATATGTATTGGTAATTAAAGGATGCATTTTCCATTATAAGGTCTTGAAAGTCACATACAACAATAATTATATTAAAATTGGGAAAGTGGATATATACACATATACATAACATGTGGTTAAAAATGATTATAGAACTGCTTGGCACTTAGTATGTAAAGAAAACTTATTAAAACATACATCATATTATTATTATCCTGTGTTTACTACAGAACTACATGTCTCAAATCACATAAACTATTGTAGAAATCAATATTAGTTTACAATAGGAAATAGCTTAGATAACTAACTAATTAGAATGTGTACATACATGTACATGTACAAATTAATGTAAACTAAACTACTTTGTGTTTGCAATACTATACAAATAGTTAGAGTGTCACAAACCAATGTCTGTAGGTACTTTGAAACTATTATTAAACTGGTTACAGTTCTAACTGGTTTTAATGGTGTAGAGGTACATATATGAACATAATGTGTACAATAGGTAGTATTATTAACACAGTTGTCTATCAATAACACCGACTAATCTAATGGTATGATACTATACTAATTACTGATATCATGAAACAGTACACTATATAATGATGATACAGAATTTTAAAGGCATTGATCATATCAGTGATAGTAATTGAATTACTTCTGTAACAATGGTTACAAAGTTATATGAGCCAAATTAAATATTTAAGGTCAATGTTACTATGTAAGTGACATGAAGTAGGATCATGTGATGGTTCATAAAACTGGTACGTGTTGGAGTATTGAAGTATGAAAATTGCTGTGTGTAAATGACATACCTACCTAAGGTATTCATTAACAGTAAGTGGGTATTCTTTATATGACTGAGTGTCCTACGACTGTTTGGATGTACTAATTGTTTACATGTATCTAGAGGTTTCTTGATGCAATAAAAATTGGAGATCTATATTTAAAGAGTGTACAAGAATATTTAATGTGTTTTGAAGGAGATACTTTGAATCAATTATATTCTATTTTAATTCATTACAATTATTGTCATAGTGTTTGCAAAGAAAGTAATAATAATTCCACAATGTTTGTCAAAAACAATACAAATATTGTAATAAACATAACATATCCAACTCAATGTTTATAGTGTACATTACTTCACATCATGATGTACATTATAAACATGTTTATAATGTACATTATCACACACACACACATTCAAGTGTGTACATCCATAAGGATACTACAAATATGATTCAAAACAAATCTTAAATAGTTAGTAGAAAAACATAAATTGTCTACTGTCATGGTCTACATACTCTACTGTAATGATCTACCTACTCTACTCTCATGTTTATATACTCTACTGCTGTGAGCAGTGTTGTAATATCATTATTGTTAACTCACCACACAATCCATTAATACATTCAGGTGCATCAGAAGGACATTGGCTGCAAGACTCTCCAGGAACAGGTACAATATTAGCAACAGCTCTAACAAATAGAGAACAATAATTTGTTATTTATATTATGTTATATAGTTTACACAGTAACTACTGTAACTGGATTAAGTTAAACATACAGATCATAATTACCCTGGTGCATAGAAACATATTACTACAACTCCTGTACCAATGGCATGACATCGTTGTTCAAGAGAGAAGTATGCAGCACCACAACCAATAAGATATGTGTCAGGAAACAAGATCTACAAAGAAAAATACTTTATATGATGTGTGAGTTCTATATTTAATTGACAAGTACAAGTTTACACAAAAGGCAATACATTTTTCTACACACAATTCACTATGTATCATATGCACGTCTCACTTAACTACTTAAAAAAGTAGAATAACTAAAATTCTTTAAATAAACAAAAACATTACTATAACTACATGTGGTGGCAGTATGGTTGGTTAGATTCTTATTAATCACTGATAATTGTATTATATACTTTTACCACCAGCTAGTTATTATTAGCAAAATATTCCTGTTTATAATTATTATCATCAAGTCAGTGTTGTTAGTGTTACATGCTCTATTAGTGTCATTAAAATCAACATCTATAATACTAATTGTTTGAAACTGCTCATGTGCTACTGATTGTTAATATAGGCATGTCAACAAAATATTTTATGAAATTAAATGTAGTGATACTTACTTGAGCTCGATTGATCTTGTACTGAGAGTCTCCAGTCAGAGTTAACCAACAACTTATTACTTGACTTAACACAGACTGGTTGACTTGAACAGCTGTGGAAAGTAACTGACGATTCTCACCAACCCAACTAAACTTAGAACCAACAGCTGCTGAAAGGATATCTTTAGAAGCAGGTTCATTGCTACAACTACGAGCTGTATCTTCGGCTATTTCAGCAAGAGGTTGGCTCCACTCCTTTGGAACAGGAATATATTGTAAATTGGAGTAATGATGTATTGAACTCACCATTCGTCTCATGTTGGCAGCCTTCTGTTCATATCTAGCACTGTTATGTTGATCAAGAAGATACTGCTTTTGATCTTTTGTTAACTGGCAATAACAACTCGAGATAATACAGATAAGGAAAACCAGCAAATACATCTTGATGATTGGAGCCATTTTAGCTCCACGATAAGAATGGTTCATTCTTTATCAGTGAAAAACTAGCGTCTGCTACCACATTGTCTTCACACTGTTAAAGTTAACAGCAGCAGCTGTATATTAGTAGGCGGATCCTAAAACCGCGGTATGTGTGCCATATACAGTATAGACTACGTAACTTAGTCTATACTATCTATGGTGTTGCTGCACATAATATACATTCCTTATTTGAATCTACTGCTGCAGAAGCCTAATTAACGTCCCATCACCACATGGCACTGCTACAAGAAAATTTGTTTTATTTTGAATATGAGGCTGCACTGAAAAGAATTCTGAAGGTCTGTGGTTTTTGTTAGAACATCTAGGAAGAAGCATACAGCTTACAATTTGTTGGAAGATTTTAAAATATTTTTCAATATGTTACTTTACCTTGTATGATACAGTTGTTGTGGTGTTTATTATATCTCTCGGTCCTACTATGGTCAGTTTAGCACTATCAAGTGACATCAAAACATTGTCATTTGTAATATCAGATAAATCATTGCCAACTGGCATAATAGTATTGTCATTTGCAGTATCAAATCATTGCTAGTAGGTTTTAGTATTATAACAATTTGTAATTTATCACTAGAAGAAAAAAACATTCGTATCACAGTCCAGATGCTTAGGCAACAATAGGGAACATTAATTATGGTGTGTGTAGTATACTCTGCTGAAAACATTAAGCAGATGTGTGAATATTTAACCTTGAATTAGTTATTTAATTCTTGATTGTGTGATGTGTCACAAGTGCTTATTTGTAGGATACGAGACTCTTTGGCTTAAGGTTGGTTTGTAATTCCAATATAACTTTAGGATTTCCAATTAATATTTAAATTTTCAGCTTTTTTCCAAACTTTTCAATAGAAATTTGATCTATATGAGTATCTGATTGATATTAATATACAAGGTTGAATGTTCCTTTTCAAATGTAACAGGCAAGCATGTCATTTCTATCACTACAATCAAGTTCAAGTTAATAACCTAAAATCAAAAGATTGTCTTTAGATACAGGGAGTTTTCTTTGTAGAAGGTACTTTTCTGTCTTTTCACATGAAAAGTGAAATTTCTCCATTATTAACAAAGTGAAAATCTATAAGTATAATTCAATGAGGTTGTGGCTTACAACTATTATCTGGAATTACCTCTGGCCAGATGGTTGATTTCATAAAATCACTTAAGTAGAAAACAGTTTTTTGGACAATCATTTGCCAAAGTAAGTAAATAGTAACTTGTCTGAAATAATTGTTTGCTAGACATTTCTTGTAAGCTGTCAGTTATTTTTGTAAATAATGTCAGCATGTAAATAAACAGTCTCTACTTCAAAATCATCCTCATCATATAGCATTCTGAGATAATTTACCACATACTGTTAAATTTATACATATATATACATTGGTGTAGACTTTCGGACTTGTGTTCTTATGATTAAGTATGTTAGGGTACCCATTTTTAATAAAATTCTTTACCAACCTTCACCACATTATTTTTCCAATTGTTGTATCTTCTTGGTTGATCTTGCTTCCTTTATTATTGACCCTCCATGTAGCAACTGCTTCCTGGAAGTTTGTCTCAATTATGTGTAGTATCTCATGTAAGTATACATGAAAGTGTCAATCAGTTCATTAACCTTATCAATTATCTTGTCACAAATAGTATATAGTAATCATCCTTATTCTCATGTTCGCTAAACTGTGATAGATAAGTTCATGAATGTGCACATGTTTTATTAGTTTTCACTCATCAGTACCTTATCCTCTTCCAAAATCAGGGATCAGGGATATTTCTCCAAATCGTTGGTCTCTACTAGACCTCTATTGTGTATAGTACACACTCAAGACTTCTTCATTGTAACTTACTTTCAAATAGAAACATGGATTTACTCTATCAAATTCCAACATAGATTTTCTTGTGATGATGAGAGTCTGATGTTGTGGACAATGAATAAGAAATATGATCATGTCTTCCTCTAACAGATTTTTTCCCTGGAATTTAGTACTTTTCATATTTTGTTAATGTTATAAAAGCCTTACATATTTTGTAACACCACTAAAGTCTCTTGCTTTTAACAATGGAAGGAATGTGTAGTCAACAACAAGTATGTTCCTCTAGTTTTAACTATTTCCTTGACATGCAAGTAACATTATTTGACAAGTATAGAGTAGACTGATTATTGATACATACATACATACATACATACATACATACATACATACATACATAAATACATACATACATACATACATACATACATGTATACATACCACATACATACAAACATAAATGCATACATACATACATATATATATACATATATACATACACAGTTTACTTCTGCATTAAGCCATACTCCTGGCTGTAAGGCGCTGTATGGTGCCTTGATCTTTCTTCAGTCTTTATTCACATATGTAGAATAAATTCTTTGCTAACAATGCACTTACTATTTCCTTGTCTTCATCAACAACAAATGGACTCTGACAGAAATGTTATAACAGTAAAACATGCACATTGTAACAACAGACCAACTTCTCTCATGATAACATTGGTGGAGATTCGACCACTCTCAATACAGTCTGTACAAATTTAGTTAGCATAATTAATAACAAAAAGTATTATGTGATAGGAAATAATTGCATGCTAACATCAGACTCATTGTATATAGCTAGACATAATGATCCAATATAGCTAGACACAATGATGCAATCATAATGATGCATTGTTTTTATTAGCTCTACTCACTGAAATGTAGTCTGTATTTCTGTTATAATCATAGTTAGTGATTACATTGACATCATATCAATCCACTCTCTACCTGGTGTTTTCACTGATGCAGTGACTATTGTTTTTTAATGTAGGTAACTTATAGCTGTATAATAACTTCAATGACCCGTATCTACTGATGTTGAATGTCCATGTTGAATTTCCATGACAGAATTAAAGGAAACTTTCATTATAATCAATACTAACAGCTATTCCAAGTAATCTGTAAGTTCTTGAAGTGTAATTATAATTATATTTTCAATTGTAATTGTCCTAGTAGATATAATATCAGATTGTTTATATTGCTTATAACTTACTCATGTAGCAACAATGGCTTGTGTTATTTTTTACTTGAATATGTGTTTCGAGAAATGCCTATTATCTGTACATCAAGCAATGAAGTAACTTTTATGCTAACAGTCATTAGATATTCGTTGCAAGGTATGCATCTGTAGGCTTTATTATGGCATTAATGTCCACAATATATAGCTTAGGAATGATGGGATGTTTCATATTAGTACCAAGATATTTTCTTCCAGCACAATTCCAATATCTGTTTTCTTATTGTCCAACTACTGAAATTAATAGTATTTTTGAGTACTCTTCTCCAACATATATCTACTATTAATATCAACAACACCGTGATCATCACCATAACAGACCTCCTTGCAAATAAGACACTGTTTCTCAGTGATATATATATATATATATATATTTATTAAACAGTTTCTGTTAATTAGACAAACATTCACAGTAGATTATATTTGTACATTACTTAAATCTCCATTACCTGCATTGATTAAACACTAAGAGTATGTACAAGTAGTTCTATTCTTTATATCACACCATTCTGGCCACCAAAGTCAATATGTGTCGATGTCATTAATGCCTGATAAATTACATAAATTATATCATATTGCATAGAAATAAATGAATAATTTTATCATCTGTGAGTTAACAATGTTATCCTCTACTGTGCACTCAATGTTTAAGTATTCATTTTGTACTAGTGTTACTTCCACTTGTGGTATACCTATTTAAAAATTACGCTATGATTAAATTTGGTGTCTGCTACCACATTTATACACATTGTCTTCACATTACTTCACAAACAACTATGTCACTAATTGTCATAATGTAGTCTAGAGTTTACAAAGTTAATGGTAAAAGTCAATTATAAAAAAAAATCAAACAAAATACATATCATTAAACAATTAATCCTTTTCAGTTGCAAAATGTACTCCTTTGTCAGTAGAGCAACATTTTTTGCTCCTATTGCACTCATTTCCAAAGCACTGGCAGCTTTCTCAATAGAATTAATATAGAACAGTCCTCCATTATCCAATAAAAATAGTGGAAATTGCTCTGGAGGATCATAGTGTGGATAGGCATACCATTCCTTAACAGTTTCAGACTTGATTGATCGAAACAACTTCGCTTTACCTGATGCAGTAAGAGGAACAGTAGTAAAAAATTTAAAAACCTGAGTTGGTAAATTGTGAAGAAGTTTGCAATACTGTTTATCTCCTTACACAGTCAAAGTAGTAGGAATTTGGTGACCAATACTACAGAAATGAACAGAATAGTTCTAAAGGTCATCACTGTAAATATCTAATGGATAAGTACAAGAATACCAAGGTCCAGAATATCCAAATGTCTTAGGATTAGGGTCTCCTTTGATGAATGTTGGAATAGTATGATTATATGGTGATTTAACAGCTGCAATGTAAATAGGCTCATTAAAATTGTGGAAGGCAACTTTTGATACATTCAGAGGGTGACCAATAATAACAGTATCAAAATTGGGAGAGGTCAGGCATGGAGCCAAGTACATTTGTAAGGACTTAAGTAAGTAATTTTTGAAAAAATTTACGTGCAAGTACAAGCTCCAATAATGATGTATTTGAGTAAAGTACAAGTACTTTTGATAGTACTTAATTACAAGTACAAGGAGAAATGATTCAACCAATAGGTTTAATGAATTAGGAAGCATTTGGTAATGCTTATTGTTTAGATACTGAATAAAAGATCCATATGTCAAACAGTATTATAATTATGGTACATTATTGCATCAGACAAACATCAACTATTTAAATCTATCAAAAAAGTTCAGTCTACATCTTTGTGAAAAAGTTTCTACTGTTGAAGATAAAAAAGGTACTTCAAGAAATTCTTTGGCAAGCTTCGCAAGAGAGGGAAACTTTCTATGATTTCTATGATTCTCTTTATAATATTTGGCTGGATTTGTGTCAATGGAGATACAAGGAGTTGCTAAGTAATTGTCCTTGTTTGAATGACTCTGGAAAGGAATGGTGTTGGCCTCAGGCTCTGACATGAAGCTAAATAAAGTTTTGTTGAAAGTGGTTCCAAACTACCCTCAACATGAACTTGAGTAGGGTTAACTTTCAAATGAAGCTCATATGGCATGAAAATTGTTTTAATTTTGCTTGAATAATATGACATATATAACTCCACATAATTAGAAATATAAGATTTTGGTGGAAATTGTGATAATAAAAATTACTTTCAAGTTATAATGACTTAAAATTATTATTAAAGCAAAACATGACAGTCTGTTAAAACTAACTACAAAATCAGTCACTAACTATTACTACTACTAATGAAATAATTATAACAACAAAAACAACATTTATTTACTTTTAGTCTTTAGGCAGCAAATAAAATTAATGATTACAGGTCGGTGATCCTGTTGTACTCAATGTCATTCTGAGTCATCTGGTTAAATGCTGGCACTGGATTTCCAACTTTAACTTCTTTACTAACTAAGTACTCAACTTGGTTCTTCTCAGCATTGACAGGATCCTTAAAACTAGAATAGTCGTCCTCATTTTTTGCCATTACATATCCTTTGTTGTCATCATCAGGTACATGGTGAAAGACTGGATAATCTCCATCTTCATCAAATATAGGAGAGTTACGATATATAGTACGCATAGCATGTGCTTCATACAAGTTCTCTGAGTCTGTCTTATTAAATGCATATTTTCTTTTTGTCCTTCTCTTTCTAATACATTGACAACATATTACAGTAATTGTTAGACACATAACTAGTAACAGAGCTCCACCTACTGCACTACAAGCTATGATTAGAATAAAATACTTCTCTATGATACTAGTCTTAGTGGGTGGTTCTGTAGGCACTACAATAGGGTAACTTGGATCTTGTTGAACTGAACTGAGAATGAGATTGTTTCCACGAAATGAAAAATAGAAGATGTTGGTTTTTGATAGGTTTTGTATGTCATTGGCAAACATGGACAATGTATTTGCACTGTTACTGGTGACAAAGAAAGTAACAATAATACTACCTTCATATATTGATACATTGTATACCAATACAGTGGGATAATTCTCTTGGATGCGTGCTATTAAAGCTGCCTTAAATTCATCTTCAAAGCCTCTAACAGTGTCATTGTAACTGTTATTGTATGTTACAATGAAACGAATGAATGGAAACTCCTCAACTACAAAGGTATTGCTGTCTATAGGTTGAGGTAGTTGATTGCTAGAAGAGGGAGGATTTGTAGAAACTGAAAATTGAATTTTGTATGATCCTGCACTTTTGACATGGATGTCTTGAAACTGAGCCACTCCTTGTTCAATATTTACAGTAATATCCTGTCCATACCTCTGTCCAGTAGAAATTAAGATAATAGAACCAGTCATAAACCATTGTCGTCCCCTCCATCCTAAGTTAGTAGGAACAATATTGGTATTGCTATCCAAAATGTGGACAGTTACAGTAGATGAGAAAGGAAATGTTGTATTGGTAACTGATGGTGGCTGAGAGATGACTTGAAGGTAGAACTGTCTGACTTGAATGTTGATAACATTACTACTATTGGTGAGAGAGAAGTTAGCAGTAAGAGGGTATGTGATGTCAAATTGTAAATGATATGTTCCAGGATGACTAAAGAGGAGATCAGAGAACTGTGCTATACCATTTCCCATATTGGCAGTAGAATTCATTAGAAAAGCACCAGTGGGTTTTGATATCAATGATACTGTTAACTGCCAAGGTTGTCCTACACCTAATGTAGACACTACAAGGCCAGCCCCATCATACATTGCTACTTTAATGGGAGAAGTTAATAGAATAATACCTTCAACACCCTGTGAAGGAATATGGACAATACCGAGTCTTGTTGGAATACTTAATATAACTGGATTAGTATCATTTCTTTCTTCTTCTTCCTTTTGAAGTTGTTGATCATAAAATGTTGTTAAGTTAGCTGTACCATTATCTCCAGGTTGAGGTCCACCAGTTACATTTGTTGCTCTAACTCCTTGTGTTGGATCAGATCTTATTACCTGTGGCTCAATAACAACAGCATCAAAAACATCATAACCTATTTCTTTTGATAGTTCTCCAGTTTGAATGACTTCACCAACACGAGTTGTGACATTAAGAAGCTCTTTGTAGACCGTGTCATCTTGTGGAGTTGATCCAGTTTGGTTGTTATAACTTCCATCTGTTCCATTGACACTTGGTGTTGTAGTGTCATTAGAAGGTGATGCACCTATTTCAAATTCAACTCTGGTATGTGCTGTTTCTCGTTTGCGACCTGCACTTTCAGAAATTACGTTGACAATTCTGATGCGATTTGGTGTAATGCCAAGGAGCAGGGCTAAGTTTTGAATTAAGTTGACTTCAAAAAATTCATCCACAGTAACAGGAGGAAGATCAATACCAAGTTGGATGACTTGAGTAGTCTCAATTCTAACTGGTGTGTCACCTTTGATCACTATATGTAATCTTTTAGTGTTACGATCATAATAGTTTGTTCCATGGCTATCAGAGAGTGTTGGTATGAAATTGTCACCACGTTTATATCGAAGGTTGCCATCCTTCATATAGCCATTAGTTGGAATGATATATTCAGTACCAACATATACATCCAGTCTCTGTGGGTTAGTATATATTATAGCTATAACAAGACCTTGAGAGTTATTGGCATTGAGAAGATAAAGGTTTGTCTTTTGAGGATTGGTACTAGTCATACCAATAGTGTAGTTTAGACCAGTTGATACTATAGCATAGAAAGTTGATATACGTTCTTGACATGTGTATCCACCACACCATCCATGATCTTGAGGACCATTTATCAAATCTATATACCCATTAGCACCAATGCCAATGGGAGAGAGCCGACGAACTTCTGTATCAGCATCAAGACTTTCTAAGACAAACATCATGTGATCTATATTGCTACAGTGGTAAGAGTTCCATTGTGCTTCCCACTGACAATCACTAGCATTGACTCCATATATGCCCTTATTTGGATAGAGTACATCAGGATCAATTTTACTACCGGTTGGAGTAGCTAACATTGTTTTTGGAATTCGATAGTCACCCAAACCACGTCTACGATCACCATCCCATTCAAACTCTGATTTTGAAATGAGGGAATTCAAACCTCTAGAGTCTGTGAAAGAACCATCAAGATCTCGAATGAGAATTTTCTTTAATGCATCACAATCCATATCAACACAGTCTGAAGGATTGACACTACCAAGTATTGGGTTGTGATTGAAGAATTTAGAAGCTTTGTTCACTGACAGAAATGAGATTCCTATTGTCCAAACAGGATGTTGACAGTCTTCAGATTTAGGATGTGTCATCAATGCTACTTCTTTCATAGAAGAGCAGTGAGTGCCAAAGTTACAGAAGCTAACATTATTGAGTTTAGTGAGGCCTTTGATTGCAGGATAATTTGGAACGTCTGTCCATGGGGACTTAGGAAAGTGACCAGGACCTGATATAAATGAAGACAGAATTATACCCACATGTCCTTTCCAAGGACTTTGGATGCCTGAATGTGATCTGGCATGATAACCAATGATTGGTTTAAAGCTGTACTCAGTGCAATTAATAGTAACACCAGAGTTAATACTGGAAATGATCTCTGAGTCTCTTATAATGACAGTTTTAGTACTGACTCGATGAGTGAGAGCAGCAGGTCCAATTACAGCAGTGAATATGGCAGCATAATTGTTAACAAATGTAGATTCTGTAACTAAAACACCAGCTTTAGAGTATGAGAAAAGGCCATAGTGATAACAGCTATATATTGTGAAGTCATGGAAAGATGAACACCCACTCTTATCACCTACAAAGTGACCATCACTGTAGCCCACATGAATACCATGTAGTGTGGTATGTGCAATGTTGTTTCTCCAGGTAGGACTGAAGTTGGATGATATACAGTTCTCTCCATTGGTATGATAGCCAGCCTTAGCTCCACCAGCAGCTGAATTTCCAATCAAAACATAGTTGCTGGCTTTAGCAAGTTCATAGTTGGCTGTCCACTCAACATTCCAAGGTTCATTACGACCATTGTATGTTCCAGGAAACAAAGCTACCACTGCTAGATTTTGAATCAACTGATGATCACTGCCTGTAATATAGAGAGAGGGTCCTACAGTATGATGGACTACGTTATTAGTGATTGACATTCCTTTAGTCCCAAATAGACCAATGCCTGTATTGTAGCCTTTATGAAAACTACAGCTTTTGACATACGAACTGTTGTCCTTAACTTGACCAATGTTGAGAAATGCCAGTGAGTATCTAGGATCAAAACTTTCCACAAAGCCTTCTTGACCACATCCTTTAAATTCAACTCCTTCTAGTTGAGCTGATCCAGTATATTGTACTGTACCAGAAATGTCAACAAAATAAGTACCAACAAGAACACGACAACCATATGATTGCTGATCTGCAACATCAACAGTAGCATTAGGATGTGTTCCTAGAATTTTGATGTTTCGAGAGAGAAGTCCAACTTCAGCACTGATATTTACTGAACAGGAGCTTGTGTTGTGAACTCCTCCAAGATGGTTATAAGTTAAAGGACTGTTTAAACTAAGAGTTAGTCCATCATTACTGATATTAGTAATAGTACGTTCTTCTGTTTGCTCTGCTTCATAGAAAGTGGATGCAATAACAATTTCTTCTCCTATTTGCCAGTCTACAGCTTGGCTTAATACAACTTGAGTGTCTCCTTCCTTTGCTGTTTGAGCCAAGAAGGTCCAAGTGAGAGAGTGATCTTTACCATGTAAGCTTAGTTGACCAAACACACCAATACCTTTAGCACCTAAAACTGGTCCAAGATTGGGGAGACGATATTCTGGTGAATTTAAGTTACCATTGAGTATAATTGTTAATTGATGTTGAAATGGCATTTCTTCAGAGCCAGCAATGAGTCGTCCACCATCAATTAAAATCAAGTTTGCCTCTAAAATGTGGTCACGCTCATCTAGAAATTCTAGTCCTCCACAGATAGATAATGTTTTAATACGAGGCAAAGGAACATCAACCAGAATATATAAACTACAGTTAATGTACACATCTGTATCATTTTGTGGTAACAGTTCATTAGGCCATATAGATTGGTCAGACCAGAGATTGGTGACATTAGGACGACCAGGAGGTAGAGGGGTTGGTGGTTCAAGTGGAAGAGGTGGAATACAATTCTCATAGAAACATCGATAAGACGTAAAGGAAACTGAAACAATACTAGGACAGGTTGGGTTACTACCATTTACATAATATGTGACAGATGCCTCATTGTTATTGACATACCAATCTCCTAACTGTGATGACCCACCAGGTGGTATGATCAAACTGGCATTTTTTTCCTGTTTATTGATGTTTATATTATCCACCCTCTTGTTAAAATCATGTCGTATCCAAAGATAATCAGATGTTGTAATACCAGAATAAAAGGAGGAATAAGATATGTTATTAAATCTTTCTCCTTCATCCCAATCAAGTTGATATATTTCTTTGATGGGTAATAAAGCCATGTAGCCACGTCCAAATAGAAGTAGTTTGAACACATATTCTAATTGAAGAATACCATGTTGACTAGTCACATTAAGATTTCTGGTTGTGAGAGATGATGGAGTAGAGTTAGTGAGAACAAAACGAGCAAAGTGGACTTTATCATCACAAACACTTCCTCTGACAGCTCCAAAACTCGAGGCAGAGTGATCACTACAATGAGGAGAAGGTAAAATAGTAGAAGTAGGTAGAAGAGCTCCTCCAACAGTGCCAGTTAGTGTACCATCCATATCTCTGAAGACTTGTTCATGTTCCCATTTCCAAGTTGCAATATTAGGACTGTTATCAAACACTAGTTTCTCAAACCTAGTTTCAAATCCTCCTTGTTTTCCTCCACAATGTGAACAAGCTTGTAATGTGTAACAGTTGCTTTCATCAAAGTTAACAAAGGTAACGTTGGACACAGTCAGATAGTATGAATGTGGAGTTTTAATACCAGCACCAGTACAATTTTCAGTGCCAACATTATCTATATTTCTTAAATCAGAATGAGCTACAATGAGGACATCTTCAATGAGAGAGCCATTCTTACCCCAAGTTGATGTAACATTAGTGTACTCTACACCAGCAACTGTGTTATCTAACATTACACTGTCTTTTAGTTGAACAGCACCCACTTCTGTGAATTCAACACCTCGCACATTACGCCAAGCCAAAAATTTCTTAAATGTTGCTGGAGTGACTTCTTCGCAAGTACTAGCCTTTTCAGGACGGTAAATAGGAAAGATCCATAAACCATACCAACCAAAGGAATGAGCTGAGTTATTAGTAAATTCACCAAGTGGAAGACGATCGGGCCGTACTGCTCTGGTGAAAGATGGACCTGTTGGATTTTCAGGGAGACGATACCAAAACCCAAAATGTGTACCTCCAGCTGCTGCATTATGTCTCAAAGTATTGTTTGGATTAACTACCCAAAATGTTGCAGGTGTGATGTCCACATTAAGTAGACTACTGGATGCTCTAACAAATATACCCAAGTTGTATTGTATAACATTGCCTTGTTCAATGCCATCTTCCAAGAAATATGCATGGCCTAAGATGTTATATGCCACATTTTTTTCAACCAGTAGATAGTCAACACCATGAATAGTAACAGCTCTGTTAAATGTATGGTGAATAGCACATCCTCTAACATAGGAGTCACTGACATCACTGTTAAGATGGAAATGAATTGGATAGCGACCAAGTCGGAATGCCTGTCCAGCATGAGTAACTTCAATGTACTCAATTCTACCAATGACTTTGTCCCTTGGTCCTCTGTGTAACATAATCTGAGATCCAAACTGATCAGCGATAGTCTCTGCTCCAAATCGTCCATTGAAGCAAGTCTGTACTGTAAACTGGCCTGGATCAAAATCAGTAGGACAATTTTTAAAGAACTCATTCCATTCAGAATTTTTGTTACCACGGACAACTACATTTCTAGTGAGGTAACCTACCTCAGCACGTGTTTCAATGACTCGGCCATGTATCACTTGTGTCACTGCTATATGTGTATATTGTAATGGTGGATCAACTGTTATGCTCATTGTATCAGCACCAATGCTTACAATGGTCAGTTCTTCATTCTCACGTTGACTATAACTAGTAGAAGCAATAACTACTTTACCACCAACTTCCCAGTCAGCTACTGTATTTTTAAGATATAGGGTTGTATTTCCTGCATATGCTGTGGTAGATAACCACGTCCATGTGTTAGCGATAGGTTTACCATGTAAGTCTAATGTTCCATTTCTAACAGCTAGGGTTTTAGCACCAAAGAGAGGAAGCTCAGTTGAAAAGAAATGACCATACATGACAATTTGAGCTTTGTGCTGATATGGTTGGTCTTCAGTACCCACTTGTAACTTGCCACCATCTGTGATTAGGATGTGTTCACTGTGAAGTTGTATGCCATCTTTTTTGTCGTCAAATATGAGTTCACCTCCTTGAATCAAAAGTATTTTGAGAACTGGAGTATAGATATCTAGGACCAATGTTTGTCCTGCTGGTACTATGACAAAATCTCCTTCATTTGGTAAGCCTATTCCACCCCATGTGTAATTTGAACTCCACAGATCAACATAATAGAACTCAATATTATTGGAAATAGCATAACCTTTTCCCTCAACAAAAACCATTACAGGTGCTTTAATGGTTCTACCACTAGCTCCAGTTTGACATACAATAATAGATTGAGTTTTGTCAAGTACAGAACAGTCTACACCAGCTATGGTAACAGTGACATTGTTACTAAAGCCACTTCCTACAAGTTCAATGATAGAACCTCCAGCTGTACCACCACGAGTATGATTAATGGATGTAACGTTAGGTGTGAGGTCTAGAAGGAGAGCATAAGCTTGTGGTAGAGATACAGTTGATGACAAGCTAGTAACAGTAACATCACAAACCTGTGATGTTAGAGTTGGAGTATTTTCAAGTAGATGTGAGAATGATGGGATAATACATTGTATTGATGTAAGAGATGGTTGAGTGAAACTAGGCAAACATGTTTGATTACATACTGTAATAAATGTTGATACAGGATTGAAGCCAACACCAAGAATAGTCAATATGTTTTGGCCAGCAAAACTACCATTAATAGGAGAGACACTATCAACTTGTAAAGTGTACATGAAGGTAAGCTGACCATCAGCCTTTCCTTTATCAAAAATAACAACTTCAACTTGATAACTTCCAATGTAATTAGGTCCAAGAGTGCATATTATAATTGTGTTATTGGTAAAAGAGACATTACATTTTGAGCTACCAAAGCTTACAGAAACCAATGATATATTAGAGGTGAAATCATGTCCTGAAATAATAACTACATCTCCCTGTTGACCAGACACTGGTTCAATACTCACTATTTGAGGAGTAACATCTTTGCTGTACTGTATGATAAGACCACCATCTCCATCTCCATCAGCATCTCGTTTTCTCATTTGCCATGATGAATTTGCTGGAACTACTATAACAACTACAGAGTAATTGCCTTCTTGACCAATATTTGGAGTAAAGCAACTTATGCTTGTATATTTACTCTCAACAATTTGACAAGCACTATTGCCAATAGATACAGAGTTGTTGTTGAGATAGTCACTGAAACCAATACCAGATATTGTTAGTGTTGTACCACCTCGTATGCTACCTAAAAGTGGAGAGATACCATCAATTCTGAGTTGACTAGTAATTGAGTTGTCTGTTTCTTCACTAAACTGTGCGAAACCATAAGTTGGAACTAAAACTGATACTAAGTATTTGCCAGCTTGAATAGGAGATAATTGACAAGTTATGTTTTTAAAGTCAATTAAAGTGACATTGACACATTCAAACGGCCCTACCATTACAGTGGAGTCAGAGTCCAGTAATTCACCACTAATTGTGATTGTTTGCACGTCAACTCCACCCACAATGATTGGATCCACAGCAAAAATTGTCGGTGTAGTATTTAATGAATACTGATAGTCACAACCATCACTGCTATCACAGATCACTTCCCATTTTGGGCCATAGCTAACATTAACAGGTACAGTGGAGTATGACATACTGATGTTCACTGATCTTGGAACAATACATTGAATTTGATAGTAAGAGACTTGTTTGATGGTACATCTTTCAGTTCCTATATATACAGTGAGATTGGTCTCTACAAATGAAGCTCCTGTGATGGTGATGATGTTACCACCTAACACTGACCCAGATAAAGGTGAAATGCTTTTAATCACTGGTACAATAACTATTGCTCTATGAACCACAGCTTCATTATTAAGGAAAGCAAAGCCACTGTTATATATGTGGAGTGATAAAGGAAGAATGCTAAATGGAGTAGGTTGAGATGTCATATTAAGACGACAAGTTATTAAGCTATCACTATATATAAGTGATGTACAAGAGTAGTCACCAAATTTGATAATAGCATTACTTGCAAAGTTATATCCTGATAGAGATATGTTGGAATAAAGTGTAGATATGTAGCCATTAATCCATTTGACTACAGGAGTGTTACAGTTACTATAAACAAAAATTGGATTTGATTTAGGCTCAAGTGAATTGGTCAAGTTTTGACAAGAGACGCATTCTGTTTGACCACTACTAGATGATAAGTCAGTATTATTATGGTAATCTAAGTGATATAATGCTTCAAAGCCATCCACTTTTACTATAACAGCTGTTGCTACATCCATTAATTCTCTCACTGAGATACTACCAGACATTAGACATGACTGGCACACAGTTGATGAGGTAACACATTCAATATTCTCATAAGTTACCATGGTAAGGTTACACTCTATTCCTAGTCCAGTGGTAACAGTCACATTAGATCCAAAACCACTTCCTTTAATAGAAACATTAGTTCCTCCAAGCAAAGAGCCACTACATGGTGTCAACTTTGTTACTATGAGTTCATAAGCAAATACTGGAAGCATAAATGGAGAGGTTGTATTGAACATCTTAATAGAAGAATAGTTGAGTATTTCCATTAGTGAGATTGATTGTTCATCAATTACATCATTTTGTGACTCATTAAATGCTACTCCAAAGATAGTACTATGAACAGACACATCATATACTCCAGGATTATGTGGTGAAGTTGTACAGTTTATTTCTGTGGTAGTGAATGATGTTATAACACACAAGGCTTGTCCAATAGTAACGACAATGTCTGACATATCTGTTAAATTGAAGTTGTTTCCGCTAATGGTAAGTTTTGTTCCACCATAGACTGGTCCAGATGATGGACTAATTGATGTAATTGTAGCTGATGAATTAGCAGTGTATTCATACCCAGAATCAACTATGGCTGTCACACCATTTACAACAACTGTAACATTGACTACATCTGAATCATGTGGTTGTGGTATACAAGTCAATACTGTTAAATTTGAAGATACGATAACACAAGGAAAGTCATCAAAAACAACGTAAAAGTCACATGAGAAGTAAAATGGTACATTAGGGGGTTTAGTGATATTGGACAGTGTTGGGAACCCCACTCCAGTAATGGTGACTAAATTTCCACCACTAATACTTCCTCTGGCAGGTTTGATGGAATTAATAACTAAAGAATATTGGAAAATGGAGGAATTTGGAGTTGATGATATTGAATAGCCAACACCATCAATATGTACACTGACATTTTGTGGTCCAGCAACATTAGGAGTTGGTACACATGATATGACAGTATCATTGACAGATGTAACATCACAGGGACTATTACCAATAGTAACTGTTACATTATTGATATCATTAGTAAAGCCAGTACCATAGATAGTGATTGGAGTGCTATCTTTACCACCAATAGAAGGAGAGATTGACATGATTTGAGGAGTAACTGCAGATGAAAATTTAAAACTACACCTTTGACTCCTACAAGAAGCTGGAATACCATTAACCAAGACTTCAACCTGTGAATTGAGAAATACAATATAAATCTTTGATGAAAACACTTGTCTTTGTATTCTGCTAATAATTATTTCACACTACTATCATTCAGTGTTATATATGACCTTCAATGTTGAAATACATGTAGTATGATTTGTTATAATATAATGTTGAATATACTATTATCTACCTGTGGTTTTAGTTCAGGTAGCCGTAACATATCTCCTCGGAATGGTCTTAGCCACACCCCTCCATTAACAATGGGGACTACAGAAATGTTTACCATATGTCCTGACAGACCACTCCCATTAGCTAACATCAGTGGGAGGTCACCTCCTCTACTTGTCCACTTAATATTCCATATATAACCACTACAGTCTCCAGTACGAGTTACTTCAAATCCACCTTCATTTGGGAGGTATGTCTCTAGTAATGTTTTAAGTTCAGAGGCTAAGACATTTGCTGGTATATTATATACTGTTTGGTTTTCAAATGTAAGTTGAAATGTTCCATTGACTGCTGGAGTACCAGAATAGAGTCTTGATACTAGTACATTGTTTGGAGAAGATGACAACAAAGGCATGTTATAACCACATTGGTGAACTTTGAACTCTACAACATAACGTGAGACTATTAGGTTACATGACAATGGGTTTTCAATATCATAACAGATCAAGTCAGTTGTGGGAGAAGTACTTGATACAGTGACTGTATCAACAAAGATACTATTAGGTTGGACAGCTCCTGTGATATGACAAGTGGTTGTGAACAGTGTTAAGAGTTCTGATGCTATGTTGGTAGCAGACTCGTGTATTGGCATAGAGTTTGTGTGACTTGAACACAAAGATAAATTGAAATGGGTGGGTTGAGTAAAGTCTTGTAGGACAAAAGAGGCGTGGTTACTCTGTTTGATAACTTTGAAGTCCACTAAGTCTTTTTGATCTGATATGAAAATAATTGACAGTTCCAGCTCAGTGTCTATGTCAGTAGTAACATTTATGTAAACTACGACTCTACCAAAACTCTGTACTGTTGGAAGATTATTCAATGCAGATGTTACAACAGAGGCATTGTCACTGTCAGTTAACTCATGAGTTATATTGTTCAAGTAGGAGAGATAATAAGTGAAGTTATCTTCTGAGTTTAAAGTGATCACTTGTATCTTGGGTTTGGCAGTAATATTGATTTCCTATATAAACAATAACATAAACTGTATGTACATATAGTTTAATTATCAAGTATGCTGTAATGTATTGGACAGCAGCAGATCTGAGGGTTATCCATTACAAAGCTCACTTTGTAATGTATCCCATTAGAAAGCTCAATATAGACTGGCATATAATGTGTTTGTGGTATGCAATTATAGTACTATATCTGGATAAAGATATGTATACTGTAGATAAACATATGTTACTTTGATGTATGCTTTCAAAATAACTGTATAAGGCATACCTAGACATTTTTTATAATACATATATACACACGTACTATATATATAATACATATACACATACATACATGTATACATATATAATAACACACCTGTGTTTCATTGACCACCACTGATTGTATTATTACTTGTTGTTCTTCATAATCAGCATCAGCTCTATCATTAGTCCAATTGAGACTATGTATCTTAGCACCAATTCCAAATATCCATATATCAAAACTTTGTTCTTGAACTGCTTCAATGTAATAAGCTTTACCTGTAGTTGAATATTAATATGATTGTAATGGAGTATGAACCACATACTACGTTGTATCCAACTATTATGACTAGGAATAATAACTTTGTACTTCATTCTAAATGAAGCATACTAAAATCTTAATAAAAGTATACTTAAATTTTCTACTCCTACAATCATCACTCAATATGATATATAGTCTCATTAATATAATACAACATTTACACATACATGTACAGTTTGCCTATATAATACTGTTCAGTTGTTATATCAACATATTATTTAATAACATCCAATTATATTCCAACATCTGTGATATACATACCTCCTTGTAGTGGAATAGGTCTAGATAATTGGGTGTCAAAATAATCCCACTTTCCTCTAGTATAACTGGCATATGCAATTAACTCTTTATGTTCTCTTGAAGTGTTAG
Source organism: Xestospongia muta (assembly GCA_963693285.1). Lineage (NCBI taxonomy): Eukaryota > Metazoa > Porifera > Demospongiae > Haplosclerida > Petrosiidae > Xestospongia > Xestospongia muta. The sequence continues at coordinate 19,800,229 of OY848917.1, forward strand.
GACTAAGATATAGACGTAATCTATCATCAGATATAAAGTTGAAGGTATACAAACTGTCTATAGGTGGTACAAAAAATCCAGAGTAACGTTGTTGAAATCTATATATTTCTCTAAACTCTGCAGGATAGCTGCTGTCACGATAAGCTCTCTCTTGAACTGTCCAGTTAAAACTAGTGTTAGGATAACCATAAGGACGTTCTTCAACTCTGTTTAAGTTTGATGAATAATCCTCTGTCCATACTTCACGTACTATGCCACGCCCACCTAAAATGTTAAAATAATTCCTAATAAACCTACACATTTCCAGACTTACCTGGATATACAGAGCTAATGGGAGGAGCTAGTCTTGTTATACATTGTATAGTAGTAGCTGTGTAGTTGACTACATCACAAGGTACTCCTAATAAATTAAAAATACATTACATTAATAAATTTGTATTTAAACAAGAAAACTCATGTTATGAACAAATCAATATAAAAAATGTATGTCATAGGTAACAGAATATACCAGTATATTATATTATATATTATATATAACTTGTTATAGATTAAATGAATGCTACTTTAGTACTCTCTAACATGTACATGTATAGGTTAGAGACCAAGATTTAGATTAGTTTGCTGTTTAGAGCCGATACAAAGCCAGAGGTGCAAGCAAGAACATTACATTGGCTTCTTTTGGTCACTAAGCAACAAAGTAACTGATACCAAGGTCTCTAATTAGGTTAGAAATTGGTTTGAAACATGTCTCTGATATAGTCCAGATCTCAAGACGAAAGGACAAACTTTGAGACTACAGTAGACTTGAGCATATAGTTACATGTACATGTAATGTTAAAAATATTATGATCATTACTTGTTGAAGGATTATATTAAAGTATATAGAATTATAAAAGCATTATTATGAATTATACATCATATTAATATTATACCTGAAATAAATGCTTTAACATCTCCCAGTGGATCATTAAAGTGTATTCCATATATGGTAATTAGTGTACCTCCATTAGGACTACCTACATTAGGTTCTACTCGTGTGATATCTACCATACAGATAATAAAGTAATATCAATAAAAGAAATATAACACATAATACCTGAGTGTGTTTGAAAGATATATTGCCGTAGTTTGTTGTCTACTGATAAGATCTCTTGTGAAATGTATGAGCTAAGAAACAATAATATGAATAAACCTATAATAATATTCATTATATTCTACATAATATAAATGCACATGGGATGTGTCTCATATGTTGTGTGAGATATTGATATAGTCTTCCACCTAAAATCCCACCCAACTCACAGACTGGCATCAAAAAGCTGTCAAATATTATAACTTCACTTATGAAGGTGTAATCGATACTCTTATTTATAAGAGTATTTATTACACCTTCATAATTGAAGTTATATAAACAACTAAAAGTGTGGACAGTACTTTATAGTAACAATATTAATACTTACTTTCCAAATAAGGAGAGTACTAAAGTAGCATTCATTGAATCTAATAACAAATTAAATATAATATATAATATAATATACTGGTATATTCTCTTACCTATTCTGGTGGTCTCTGGTTGGCAACTGATATAACCTAGACCCCAACTTGTAGTAAGTGCACCACCATATCTAACAATGAAATAAAGGAGACCATCTTATAAATAGAATAATGTGATTACTCTTTGAATTGAGAACATTAGTTCTAGTCTCATACTAGTTAAATGTGTTATTTTACTTTACAATCAAGGATGACTCTCAATGTATTTTGTATTAGTCTCTCAATGTAGTTAACTCTAAGCTCATTAACTACCACTTCAGTAACAAAAGTGTATATAATCATAACATGATATTGTAGAATTTTAGAAACTGGTGAGGTGATTATGTTACTAGATGTACATATAAACATAAAATGATTAACATACAGTGTCTCTGTATCATTATTCCAAGGATTACACTGTTGTCCACCAATTAATAGTCTATCTACAGTTTGAGTGATAGTAAAATTAGCCTCTTGTGTATCAGATACAAGATACGAGAAGATACGTCCACTTATTGTTATATTCGTTGGATCAATACCTACAATGGAATAAGCCATGAATGAAATAGTCTACATAGAAATTATGAAAAGATAAATGATAGTAAAATAGAGTGGCCTTCAAAACATAAATTGACAAACTGAAAGACAATCATTAAAATACATAAACTTACAATGTTAAAATATAATATACAACATCTAATGACATATACTAACCAGGTATTTTAGCATGAGGCCAGACATCAGTCACTGTAGGAGTTGCCCAGTTACGATACTAAAGGAGAAACCAGTAATTTAATAAACTATCTAATGTATTTTAATTAAAACTTTACCCGGAATATACAGTTGCCATTGCAAAGTCTTCCTTTTAAGTCTTTTACAATGTCTTTGCCATCCATTAGAACCTGAAGTTTGTAGTCTTCGTTCTTCTTCTCTGGAGATGAACTAAAGAAGACCAAGAAGGTAATAGTTTCTTTACCACAAGATTTACCACAAATTATTGATAGCAGTATCAAAATAAGACAACTATCACTTTTTCTTGTTATATATTTGTTAATCAGTATTAGTCATATACACTTTATTATAAACTCTTTGACAATACAAATAAAGAATCCACTTACCCAGTTTTACAAACTATTTTTGTAGTTGATGTGTAGTATGTCACCACTTGACATGGAATAGAATACTGGTCATTATACAATATGACTCTATTTCCTAAATTGGGATCATCTCTGTTGAACTGGTCTATAGAGAAACCTAAACAACAACAAACAGAACAGATGTAATCTATAACTAAATTGAAATGATAACATCCAACACTCATATCATATTGCCATTACCATAGAGTGTACCAGACTTCTAATGGTATTATTAATAAAGAGAACGTTAAACAATTTTTAATTTAAAACAATATTTCTAACACTGATTTTTAAATTAAGGTACTCAAAAATCACATTGGATTGCTAAGCACCATGTGAAACAAGATTATAAATTCAAACAATTTATTCTATAATTGTTTTAGAAGATAATATTTTACAATGAAACTTTGACTAAAGCTATAAAGGCTATATAATTAGCAGCAGTGTTTATAGAAGACTATATAATTATAGATTACTAGAAAAAAATTAGGCAGAGAAGTAAGCTAGGAAGACGTTTCAAGCATCATCAGTCACACCCATCATTGTTGTTGGTGGTTAAAGGAAGTGTTTTAATTTCATTTGTTAATTTGAACAATTAAAACTAATATACCAGTATACATAACACATTATCCAAAACATTTATGACACTGCCTGCATACTGTGTGTGCCAGGCAGTAAAAATTAAAGTATGTCACTAAATGAGCTAATTTTTAAGACAATGATTCTAACAATATCAGTAAATATGGTGCTTTTATACATAATGTGGCAGTTAGTATCAATGAAACTGAAATAGAAGCATTTAAGAAACATATAAATTAAGGTAAAGTGGAAATACATAAATACTGTTTAGTGAGTTACTACATATCATTAGACTCATTTACAAACCTCTTCCATGAAGTGTTAGCAATGTACCACCAGCATAGCTTCCATATCTTGGAGTTATCCGTGACACATCTGAATATAATATACACAATCATCTTTTATAAATAGTTATTATTATAACTAACAGTACAGCATTAGTACTTACTGGGTATTGTACTATCTGTATTGTCAGAAGGATCAGTAGGTATGACATTATCAGAGTTCTCAGAGGCTATGTATGAAATATAATGTAAAATGTAAAACTTATAGAAGACATCTGTAAAAGCAATATGTCATTAGTACAGAAAACAATCACCAAATAAGGTGGTAACTTAAACAATTTGTTCCCTGTGATCTTATTGACTATCTCAATACACAATCAAACATCAATATCATATTATATCATCACTTGATGAACATAATATGACATTTTACAACTGAATGAACTACAATGTACTGTTGTTTATTATTGACCACATACTAAAGTAGTGAATGTACACTTGATATATATATATATATATTATATGATGATGTGTAACAGACACAACAGTATAGATATGATATGTACATATTTGATGTTCATTAAGTAGAGAGGAACAAGATTATAATTGAAAAATCATCCTATAATTGTTTAGGAAGATACTGACTTAATAGTAAACACTAACTAACTAGAGCTATAAATAATGTATAATTAGCAGGAGTGTCTGTAGAAGAGTGATAGCTATAGAATACTAGAAATATAGAAGAACAAGCTAGTAAAAAGCTTTGAGCATTGTCAGTAATACCTATTTGTTGTACTGCTCAAAGTTAGGGTTAATAAAATTCATTGGTTGCTATATGTATTGGTAATTAAAGGATGCATTTTCCATTATAAGGTCTTGAAAGTCACATACAACAATAATTATATTAAAATTGGGAAAGTGGATATATACACATATACATAACATGTGGTCCAAAATGATTATAGAACCGCTTGGCACTTAGTATGTAAAGAAAACTTATTAAAACATACATCATATTATTATTATCCTGTGTTTACTACAGTGCTACATGTCTCAAATTACATAAACTATTGTAGAAATCAATATTAGTTTACAATAGGAAATAGCTTAGATAACTAACTAATTAGAATGTGTACATACATGTACATGTACAAATTAATGTAAACTAAACTATTTTGTGTTTGCAATACTATACAAATAGTTAGAGTGTCACAAACCAATGTCTGTAGGTGCTTTGAAACTATTATTAAACTGGTTACAGTTCTAACTGGTTTTAATGGTGTAGAGGTATATTTATGAACATAATGTGTACAATAGGTAGTATTATTAACACAGTTGTCTATCAATAACACCGACTAATCTAATGGTATGATACTATACTAATTACTGATATCATGAAACAGTACACTATATAATGATGATACAGAATTTTAAAGGCATTGATCATATCAGTGATAGTAATTGGATTACTTCTGTAACAATGGTTACAAAGTTATATGAGCCAAATTAAATATTTAAGGTCAATTTTACTATGTAAGTGACATGAAGTAGGATCATGTGATGGTTCATAAAACTGGTACGTGTTGGAGTATTGAAGTATGAAAATTGCTGTGTGTAAATGACATACCTGCCTAAGGTATTCATTAACAGTAAGTGGGTATTCTTTATATGACTGAGTGTCCTACGACTGTTTGGATGTACTAATTGTTTACATGTATCTAGAGGTTTCTTGATGCAATAAAAATTGGAGATCTATATTTAAAGAGTGTACAAGAATATTTAATGTGTTTTGAAGGAGATACTTTGAATCAATTATATTCTATTTTAATTCATTACAATTATTGTCATAGTGTTTGCAAAGAAAGTAATAATAATTCCACAATGTTTGTCAAAAACAATACAAATATTGTAATAAACATAACATATCCAACTCAATGTTTATAGTGTACATTACTTCACATCATGATGTACATTATAAACATCTTTATAATGTACATTATCACACACACACACATTCAAGTGTGTACATCCATAAGGATACTACAAATATGATTCAAAACAAATCTTAAATAGTTAGTAGAAAAACATAAATTGTCTACTGTCATGGTCTACATACTCTACTGTAATGATCTACCTACTCTACTCTCATGTTTATATACTCTACTGCTGTGAGCAGTGTTGTAATATCATTATTGTTAACTCACCACACAATCCATTAATACATTCAGGTGCATTAGAAGGACATTGGCTGCAAGACTCTCCAGGAACAGGTACAATATTAGCAACAGCTCTAACAAATAGAGAACAATAATTTGTTATTTATATTATGTTATATAGTTTACACAGTAACTACTGTAACTGGATTAAGTTAAACATACAGATCATAATTACCCTGGTGCATAGAAACATATTACTACAACTCCTGTACCAATGGCATGACATCGTTGTTCAAGAGAGAAGTATGCAGCACCACAACCAATAAGATATGTGTCAGGAAATAAGATCTACAAAGAAAAATACTTTATATGATGTGTGAGTTCTATATTTAATTGACAAGTACAAGTTTACACAAAAGGCAATACATTTTTCTACACACAATTCACTATGTATCATATGCACGTCTCACTTAACTACTTAAAAAAGTAGAATAACTAAAATTCTTTAAATAAACAAAAACATTACTATAACTACATGTGGTGGCAGTATGGTTGGTTAGATTCTTATTAATCCCTGATAATTGTATTATATACTTTTACCACCAGCTAGTTATTATTAGCAAAATATTCCTGTTTATAATTATTATCATCAAGTCAGTGTTGTTAGTGTTACATGCTCTATTAGTGTCATTAAAATCAACATCTATAATACTAATTGTTTGAAACTGCTTATGTGCTACTGATTGTTAATATAGGCATGTCAACAAAATATTTTATGAAATTAAATGTAGTGATACTTACTTGAGCTCGATTGATCTCCTTGTACTGAGAGTCTCCAGTCACAGTTAACCAACAACTTATTACTTGACTTAACACAGACTGGTTGACTTGAACAGCTGAGGAAAGTAACTGACGGTTCTCACCAACCCAACTAAACTTAGAACCAACAGCTGTTGAAAGGATATCTTTAGAAGCAGGTTCTTTGCTACAACTACGAGCTGTAGCTTCTGCTATTTCAGCAAGAGGTTGGCTCCACTCCTTTGGAAGAGGAATATATTGTAAATTTGAGTAATGATGTATTGAACTTACCATTCGTCTCATGTTAGCAGCCTTCTGTCCATATCTAGCACTGTTATGTTGATCAAGAAGATACTGCTTTTGATCTCTTGTTAACTGGCAATAACAACTCGAGATAATACAGATAAGGAAAACCAGCAAATACATCTTGATGATTGGAGCCATTTTAGCTCCACGATAAGAATGGTTCATTCTTTATCAGTGAAAAACTAGCGTCTGCTACCACATTGTCTTCACACTGTTAAAGTTAACAGCAGCAGCTGTATATTAGTAGGCGGATCTTAAAACCGCGGTATGTGTGCCATATACAGTATAGACTACGTAACTTAGTCTATACTATCTATGGTGTTGCTGCACATAATATACATTCCTTATTTGAATCTACTGCTGCAGAAGCCTAATTAACATCCCATCACCACATGGCACTGCTACAAGAAAATTTGTTTTATTTTGAATATGAGGCTGCACTGAAAAGAATTCTGAAGGTCTGTGGTTTTTGTTAGAACATCTAGGAAGAAGCATACAGCTTACAATTTGTTGGAAGATTTTAAAATATTTTTCAATATGTTACTTTACCTTGTATGATACAGTTGTTGTGGTGTTTATTATATCTCTCAGTCCTACTATGGTCAGTTTAGCACTATCAAGTGACATCAAAACATTGTCATTTGTAATATCAGATAAATCATTGCCAACTGGCATAATAGTATTGTCATTTGCAGTATCAAATCATTGCTAGTAGGTTTTAGTATTATAACAATTTGTAATTTATCACTAGAAGAAAAAAACATTCGTATCATAGTCCAGATGCTTAGGCAACAATAGGGAACATTAATTATGGTGTGTGTAGTATACTCTGCTGAAAACATTAAGCAGATGTGTGAATATTTAACCTTGAATTAGTTATTCAATTCTTGATTGTGTGATGTGTCACAAGTGCTTATTTGTAGGATACGAGACTCTTTGGCTTAAGGTGGTTTGTAATTCCAATATAACTTTAGGATTTCCAATTAATATTTAAATTTTCAGCTTTTTTCCAAACTTTTCAATAGGAATTTGATCTATATGAGTATCTGATTGATATTAATATACAAGGTTGAATGTTCCTTTTCAAATGTAACAGGCAAGCATGTCATTTCTATCACTAAAATCAAGTTCAAGTTAATAACCTAAAATCAAAAGATTGTCTTTAGATACAGGGAGTTTTCTTTGTAGAAGGTACTTTTCTGTCTTTTCACATGAAAAGTGAAATTTCTCCATTATTAACAAAGTGAAAATCTATAAGTATAATTCAATGAGGTTGTGGCTTACAACTATTATCTGGAATTACCTCTGGCCAGATAGTTGATTTCATAAAATCACTTAAGTAGAAAACAGTTTTTTGGACAATCATTTGCCAAAGTAAGTAAATAGTAACTTGTCTGAAATAATTGTTTGCTAGACATTTCTTGTAAGCTGTCAGTTATTTTTGTAAATAATGTCAGCATGTAAATAAACAGTCTCTACTTCAAAATCATCCTCATCATATAGCATTCTGAGATAATTTACCACATACTGTTAAATTTATACATATATATACATTGGTGTAGACTTTCGGACTTGTGTTCTTATGATTAAGTATGTTAGGGTACCCATTTTTAATAAAATTCTTTACCAACCTTCACCACATTATTTTTCCAATTGTTGTATCTTCTTGGTTGATCTTCTTGCTTCCTTTATTATTGTTACCCTCCATGTAGCAACTGCTTCCTGGAAGTTTGTCTCAATTATGTGTAGTATCTCATGTAAGTATACATGAAAGTGTCAATCAGTTCATTAACCTTATCAATTATCTTGTCACAAATAGTATATAGTAATCATCCTTATTCTCATGTTTGCTAAACTGTGATAGATAAGTTCATGAATGTGCATATGTTTTATTAGTTTTCACTCATCAGTACCTTATCCTCTTCCAAAATAAGGCAAATTATCAGGGATATTTCTCCAAATCGTTGGTCTCTACTAGACCTCTATTGTGTATAGTACACACTCAAGACTTCTTCATTGTAACTTACTTTCAAATAGAAACATGGATTTACTCTATCAAATTCCAACATAGATTTTCTTGTGATGATGAGAATCTGATGTTGTGGACAATGAATAAGAAATATGATCGTGTCTTCCTCTAACAGATTTTTCCCCTGGAATTTATTACTTTTCATATTTTGTTAATGTTATAAAAGCCTTACATATTTTGTAACACCACTAAAGTATCTTGCTTTTAACAATGGAAGGAATGTGTAGTCAACAACAAGTATGTTCCTCTAGTTTTAACTATTTCCTTGACATGCAAGTAACATTATTTGACAAGTATAGAGTAGACTGATTATTGATATATACATACATACATACATACATACATACATACATACATACATACATACATACATACATACATACATACATACATACATGTATACATACCACATACATACAAACATAAATGCATACATACATACATATATATATACATATATACATACACAGTTTACTTCTGCATTAAGCCATACTCCTGGCTGTAAGGCGCTGTATGGTGCCTTGATCTTTCTTCAGTCTTTATTCACATATGTAGAATAAATTCTTTGCTAACAATGCACTTACTATTTCCTTGTCTTCATCAACAACAAATGGACTCTGACAGAAATGTTATAACAGTAAAACATGCACATTGTAACAACAGACCAACTTCTCTCATGATAACATTGGTGGAGATTCGACCACTCTCAATACAGTCTGTACAAATTTAGTTAGCATAATTAATAACAAAAAGTATTATGTGATAGGAAATAATTGCATGCTAACATCAGACTCATTGTATATAGCTAGACATAATGATCCAATATAGCTAGACACAATGATGCAATCATAATGATGCATTGTTTTTATTAGCTCTACTCACTGAAATGTAGTCTGTATTTCTGTTATAATCATAGTTAGTGATTACATTGACATCATATCAATCCACTCTCTACCTGGTGTTTTCACTGATGCAGTGACTATTGTTTTTTAATGTAGGTAACTTATAGCTGTATAATAACTTCAATGACCCGTATCTACTGATGTTGAATGTCCATGTTGAATTTCCATGACAGAATTAAAGGAAACTTTCATTATAATCAATACTAACAGCTATTCCAAGTAATCTGTAAGTTCTTGAAGTGTAATTATAATTATATTTTCAATTGTAATTGTCCTAGTAGATATAATATCAGATTGTTTATATTGCTTATAACTTACTCATGTAGCAACAATGGCTTGTGTTATTTTTTACTTGAATATGTGTTTCGAGAAATGCCTATTATCTGTACATCAAGCAATGAAGTAACTTTTATGCTAACAGTCATTAGATATTCGTTGCAAGGTATGCATCTGTAGGCTTTATTATGGCATTAATGTCCACAATATATAGCTTAGGAATGATGGGATGTTTCATCTTAGTACCAAGATATTTTCTTCCAGCACAATTCCAATATCTGTTTTCTTATTGTCCAACTACTGAAATTAATAGTATTTTTGAGTACTCTTCTCCAACATATATCTACTATTAATATCAACAACACCGTGATCATCACCATAACAGACCTCCTTGCAAATAAGACACTGTTTCTCAGTGATATATATATATATATATATATTTATTAAACAGTTTCTGTTAATTAGACAAACATTCACAGTAGATTATATTTGTACATTACTTAAATCTCCATTACCTGCATTGATTAAACACTAAGAGTATGTACAAGTAGTTCTATTCTTTATATCACACCATTCTGGCCACCAAAGTCAATATGTGTCGATGTCATTAATGCCTGATAAATTACATAAATTATATCATATTGCATAGAAATAAATGAATAATTTTATCATCTGTGAGTTAACAATGTTATCCTCTACTGTGCACTCAATGTTTAAGTATTCATTTTGTACTAGTGTTACTTCCACTTGTGGTATACCTATTTAAAAATTACGCTATGATTAAATTTGGTGTCTGCTACCACATTTATACACATTGTCTTCACATTACTTCACAAACAACTATGTCACTAATTGTCATAATGTAGTCTAGAGTTTACAAAGTTAATGGTAAAAGTCAATTATAAAAAAAAATCAAACAAAATACATATCATTAAACAATTAATCCTTTTCAGTTGCAAAATGTACTCCTTTGTCAGTAGAGCAACATTTTTTGCTCCTATTGCACTCATTTCCAAAGCACTGGCAGCTTTCTCAATAGAATTAATATAGAACAGTCCTCCATTATCCAATAAAAATAGTGGAAATTGCTCTGGAGGATCATAGTGTGGATAGGCATACCATTCCTTAACAGTTTCAGACTTGATTGATCGAAACAACTTCGCTTTACCTGATGCAGTAAGAGGAACAGTAGTAAAAAATTTAAAAACCTGAGTTGGTAAATTGTGAAGAAGTTTGCAATACTGTTTATCTCCTTACACAGTCAAAGTAGTAGGAATTTGGTGACCAATACTACAGAAATGAACAGAATAGTTCTAAAGGTCATCACTGTAAATATCTAATGGATAAGTACAAGAATACCAAGGTCCAGAATATCCAAATGTCTTAGGATTAGGGTCTCCTTTGATGAATGTTGGAATAGTATGATTATATGGTGATTTAACAGCTGCAATGTAAATAGGCTCATTAAAATTGTGGAAGGCAACTTTTGATACATTCAGAGGGTGACCAATAATAACAGTATCAAAATTGGGAGAGGTCAGGCATGGAGCCAAGTACATTTGTAAGGACTTAAGTAAGTAATTTTTGAAAAAATTTACGTGCAAGTACAAGCTCCAATAATGATGTATTTGAGTAAAGTACAAGTACTTTTGATAGTACTTAATTACAAGTACAAGGAGAAATGATTCAACCAATAGGTTTAATGAATTAGGAAGCATTTGGTAATGCTTATTGTTTAGATACTGAATAAAAGATCCATATGTCAAACAGTATTATAATTATGGTACATTATTGCATCAGACAAACATCAACTATTTAAATCTATCAAAAAAGTTCAGTCTACATCTTTGTGAAAAAGTTTCTACTGTTGAAGATAAAAAAGGTACTTCAAGAAATTCTTTGGCAAGCTTCGCAAGAGAGGGAAACTTTCTATGATTTCTATGATTCTCTTTATAATATTTGGCTGGATTTGTGTCAATGGAGATACAAGGAGTTGCTAAGTAATTGTCCTTGTTTGAATGACTCTGGAAAGGAATGGTGTTGGCCTCAGGCTCTGACATGAAGCTAAATAAAGTTTTGTTGAAAGTGGTTCCAAACTACCCTCAACATGAACTTGAGTAGGGTTAACTTTCAAATGAAGCTCATATGGCATGAAAATTGTTTTAATTTTGCTTGAATAATATGACATATATAACTCCACATAATTAGAAATATAAGATTTTGGTGGAAATTGTGATAATAAAAATTACTTTCAAGTTATAATGACTTAAAATTATTATTAAAGCAAAACATGACAGTCTGTTAAAACTAACTACAAAATCAGTCACTAACTATTACTACTACTAATGAAATAATTATAACAACAAAAACAACATTTATTTACTTTTAGTCTTTAGGCAGCAAATAAAATTAATGATTACAGGTCGGTGATCCTGTTGTACTCAATGTCATTCTGAGTCATCTGGTTAAATGCTGGCACTGGATTTCCAACTTTAACTTCTTTACTAACTAAGTACTCAACTTGGTTCTTCTCAGCATTGACAGGATCCTTAAAACTAGAATAGTCGTCCTCATTTTTTGCCATTACATATCCTTTGTTGTCATCATCAGGTACATGGTGAAAGACTGGATAATCTCCATCTTCATCAAATATAGGAGAGTTACGATATATAGTACGCATAGCATGTGCTTCATACAAGTTCTCTGAGCCTGTCTTATTAAATGCATATTTTCTTTTTGTCCTTCTCTTTCTAATACATTGACAACATATTACAGTAATTGTTAGACACATAACTAGTAACAGAGCTCCACCTACTGCACTACAAGCTATGATTAGAATAAAATACTTCTCTATGATACTAGTCTTAGTGGGTGGTTCTGTAGGCACTACAATAGGGTAACTTGGATCTTGTTGAACTGAACTGAGAATGAGATTGTTTCCACGAAATGAAAAATAGAAGATGTTGGTTTTTGATAGGTTTTGTATGTCATTGGCAAACATGGACAATGTATTTGCACTGTTACTGGTGACAAAGAAAGTAACAATAATACTACCTTCATATATTGATACATTGTATACCAATACAGTGGGATAATTCTCTTGAATGCGTGCTATTAAAGCTGCCTTAAATTCATCTTCAAAGCCTCTAACAGTGTCATTGTAACTGTTATTGTATGTTACAATGAAACGAATGAATGGAAACTCCTCAACTACAAAGGTATTGCTGTCTATAGGTTGAGGTAGTTGATTGCTAGAAGAGGGAGGATTTGTAGAAACTGAAAATTGAATTTTGTATGATCCTGCACTTTTGACATGGATGTCTTGAAACTGAGCCACTCCTTGTTCAATATTTACAGTAATATCCTGTCCATACCTCTGTCCAGTAGAAATTAAGATAATAGAACCAGTCATAAACCATTGTCGTCCCCTCCATCCTAAGTTAGTAGGAACAATATTGGTATTGCTATCCAAAATGTGGACAGTTACAGTAGATGAGAAAGGAAATGTTGTATTGGTAACTGATGGTGGCTGAGAGATGACTTGAAGGTAGAACTGTCTGACTTGAATGTTGATAACATTACTACTATTGGTGAGAGAGAAGTTAGCAGTAAGAGGGTATGTGATGTCAAATTGTAAATGATATGTTCCAGGATGACTAAAGAGGAGATCAGAGAACTGTGCTATACCATTTCCCATATTGGCAGTAGAATTCATTAGAAAAGCACCAGTGGGTTTTGATATCAATGATACTGTTAACTGCCAAGGTTGTCCTACACCTAATGTAGACACTACAAGGCCAGCCCCATCATACATTGCTACTTTAATGGGAGAAGTTAATAGAATAATACCTTCAACACCCTGTGAAGGAATATGGACAATACCGAGTCTTGTTGGAATACTTAATATAACTGGATTAGTATCATTTCTTTCTTCTTCTTCCTTTTGAAGTTGTTGATCATAAAATGTTGTTAAGTTAGCTGTACCATTATCTCCAGGTTGAGGTCCACCAGTTACATTTGTTGCTCTAACTCCTTGTGTTGGATCAGATCTTATTACCTGTGGCTCAATAACAACAGCATCAAAAACATCATAACCTATTTCTTTTGATAGTTCTCCAGTTTGAATGACTTCACCAACACGAGTTGTGACATTAAGAAGCTCTTTGTAGACCGTGTCATCTTGTGGAGTTGATCCAGTTTGGTTGTTATAACTTCCATCTGTTCCATTGACACTTGGTGTTGTAGTGTCATTAGAAGGTGATGCACCTATTTCAAATTCAACTCTGGTATGTGCTGTTTCTCGTTTGCGACCTGCACTTTCAGAAATTACGTTGACAATTCTGATGCGATTTGGTGTAATGCCAAGGAGCAGGGCTAAGTTTTGAATTAAGTTGACTTCAAAAAATTCATCCACAGTAACAGGAGGAAGATCAATACCAAGTTGGATGACTTGAGTAGTCTCAATTCTAACTGGTGTGTCACCTTTGATCACTATATGTAATCTTTTAGTGTTACGATCATAATAGTTTGTTCCATGGCTATCAGAGAGTGTTGGTATGAAATTGTCACCACGTTTATATCGAAGGTTGCCATCCTTCATATAGCCATTAGTTGGAATGATATATTCAGTACCAACATATACATCCAGTCTCTGTGGGTTAGTATATATTATAGCTATAACAAGACCTTGAGAGTTATTGGCATTGAGAAGATAAAGGTTTGTCTTTTGAGGATTGGTACTAGTCATACCAATAGTGTAGTTTAGACCAGTTGATACTATAGCATAGAAAGTTGATATACGTTCTTGACATGTGTATCCACCACACCATCCATGATCTTGAGGACCATTTATCAAATCTATATACCCATTAGCACCAATGCCAATGGGAGAGAGCCGACGAACTTCTGTATCAGCATCAAGACTTTCTAAGACAAACATCATGTGATCTATATTGCTACAGTGGTAAGAGTTCCATTGTGCTTCCCACTGACAATCACTAGCATTGACTCCATATATGCCCTTATTTGGATAGAGTACATCAGGATCAATTTTACTACCGGTTGGAGTAGCTAACATTGTTTTTGGAATTCGATAGTCACCCAAACCACGTCTACGATCACCATCCCATTCAAACTCTGATTTTGAAATGAGGGAATTCAAACCTCTAGAGTCTGTGAAAGAACCATCAAGATCTCGAATGAGAATTTTCTTTAATGCATCACAATCCATATCAACACAGTCTGAAGGATTGACACTACCAAGTATTGGGTTGTGATTGAAGAATTTAGAAGCTTTGTTCACTGACAGAAATGAGATTCCTATTGTCCAAACAGGATGTTGACAGTCTTCAGATTTAGGATGTGTCATCAATGCTACTTCTTTCATAGAAGAGCAGTGAGTGCCAAAGTTACAGAAGCTAACATTATTGAGTTTAGTGAGGCCTTTGATTGCAGGATAATTTGGAACGTCTGTCCATGGGGACTTAGGAAAGTGACCAGGACCTGATATAAATGAAGACAGAATTATACCCACATGTCCTTTCCAAGGACTTTGGATGCCTGAATGTGATCTGGCATGATAACCAATGATTGGTTTAAAGCTGTACTCAGTGCAATTAATAGTAACACCAGAGTTAATACTGGAAATGATCTCTGAGTCTCTTATAATGACAGTTTTAGTACTGACTCGATGAGTGAGAGCAGCAGGTCCAATTACAGCAGTGAATATGGCAGCATAATTGTTAACAAATGTAGATTCTGTAACTAAAACACCAGCTTTAGAGTATGAGAAAAGGCCATAGTGATAACAGCTATATATTGTGAAGTCATGGAAAGATGAACACCCACTCTTATCACCTACAAAGTGACCATCACTGTAGCCCACATGAATACCATGTAGTGTGGTATGTGCAATGTTGTTTCTCCAGGTAGGACTGAAGTTGGATGATATACAGTTCTCTCCATTGGTATGATAGCCAGCCTTAGCTCCACCAGCAGCTGAATTTCCAATCAAAACATAGTTGCTGGCTTTAGCAAGTTCATAGTTGGCTGTCCACTCAACATTCCAAGGTTCATTACGACCATTGTATGTTCCAGGAAACAAAGCTACCACTGCTAGATTTTGAATCAACTGATGATCACTGCCTGTAATATAGAGAGAGGGTCCTACAGTATGATGGACTACGTTATTAGTGATTGACATTCCTTTAGTCCCAAATAGACCAATGCCTGTATTGTAGCCTTTATGAAAACTACAGCTTTTGACATACGAACTGTTGTCCTTAACTTGACCAATGTTGAGAAATGCCAGTGAGTATCTAGGATCAAAACTTTCCACAAAGCCTTCTTGACCACATCCTTTAAATTCAACTCCTTCTAGTTGAGCTGATCCAGTATATTGTACTGTACCAGAAATGTCAACAAAATAAGTACCAACAAGAACACGACAACCATATGATTGCTGATCTGCAACATCAACAGTAGCATTAGGATGTGTTCCTAGAATTTTGATGTTTCGAGAGAGAAGTCCAACTTCAGCACTGATATTTACTGAACAGGAGCTTGTGTTGTGAACTCCTCCAAGATGGTTATAAGTTAAAGGACTGTTTAAACTAAGAGTTAGTCCATCATTACTGATATTAGTAATAGTACGTTCTTCTGTTTGCTCTGCTTCATAGAAAGTGGATGCAATAACAATTTCTTCTCCTATTTGCCAGTCTACAGCTTGGCTTAATACAACTTGAGTGTCTCCTTCCTTTGCTGTTTGAGCCAAGAAGGTCCAAGTAGGAGAGCGATTTTTACCATGTAAGCTTAGTTGACCAAACACACCAATACCTTTAGCACCCAAAACTGGTCCAAGATTGGGGAGACGATATTCTGGTGAATTTAAGTTACCATTGAGTATAATTGTTAATTGATGTTGAAATGGCATTTCTTCAGAGCCAGCAATGAGTCGTCCACCATCAATTAAAATCAAGTTTGCCTCTAAAATGTGGTCACGCTCATCTAGAAATTCTAGTCCTCCACAGATAGATAATGTTTTAATACGAGGCAAAGGAACATCAACCAGAATATATAAACTACAGTTAATGTACACATCTGTATCATTTTGTGGTAACAGTTCATTAGGCCATATAGATTGGTCAGACCAGAGATTGGTGACATTAGGACGACCAGGAGGTAGAGGGGTTGGTGGTTCAAGTGGAAGAGGTGGAATACAATTCTCATAGAAACATCGATAAGACGTAAAGGAAACTGAAACAATACTAGGACAGGTTGGGTTACTACCATTTACATAATATGTGACAGATGCCTCATTGTTATTGACATACCAATCTCCTAACTGTGATGACCCACCAGGTGGTATGATCAAACTGGCATTTTTTTCCTGTTTATTGATGTTTATATTATCCACCCTCTTGTTAAAATCATGTCGTATCCAAAGATAATCAGATGTTGTAATACCAGAATAAAAGGAGGAATAAGATATGTTATTAAATCTTTCTCCTTCATCCCAATCAAGTTGATATATTTCTTTGATGGGTAATAAAGCCATGTAGCCACGTCCAAATAGAAGTAGTTTGAACACATATTCTAATTGAAGAATACCATGTTGACTAGTCACATTAAGATTTCTGGTTGTGAGAGATGATGGAGTAGAGTTAGTGAGAACAAAACGAGCAAAGTGGACTTTATCATCACAAACACTTCCTCTGACAGCTCCAAAACTCGAGGCAGAGTGATCACTACAATGAGGAGAAGGTAAAATAGTAGAAGTAGGTAGAAGAGCTCCTCCAACAGTGCCAGTTAGTGTACCATCCATATCTCTGAAGACTTGTTCATGTTCCCATTTCCAAGTTGCAATATTAGGACTGTTATCAAACACTAGTTTCTCAAACCTAGTTTCAAATCCTCCTTGTTTTCCTCCACAATGTGAACAAGCTTGTAATGTGTAACAGTTGCTTTCATCAAAGTTAACAAAGGTAACGTTGGACACAGTCAGATAGTATGAATGTGGAGTTTTAATACCAGCACCAGTACAATTTTCAGTGCCAACATTATCTATATTTCTTAAATCAGAATGAGCTACAATGAGGACATCTTCAATGAGAGAGCCATTCTTACCCCAAGTTGATGTAACATTAGTGTACTCTACACCAGCAACTGTGTTATCTAACATTACACTGTCTTTTAGTTGAACAGCACCCACTTCTGTGAATTCAACACCTCGC
The DNA here is from genome assembly GCA_963693285.1 of Xestospongia muta. Classification (NCBI taxonomy): domain Eukaryota; kingdom Metazoa; phylum Porifera; class Demospongiae; order Haplosclerida; family Petrosiidae; genus Xestospongia; species Xestospongia muta. The sequence goes on from OY848917.1 coordinate 19,818,459, forward strand.
ACATTACGCCAAGCCAAAAATTTCTTAAATGTTGCTGGAGTGACTTCTTCGCAAGTACTAGCCTTTTCAGGACGGTAAATAGGAAAGATCCATAAACCATACCAACCAAAGGAATGAGCTGAGTTATTAGTAAATTCACCAAGTGGAAGACGATCGGGCCGTACTGCTCTGGTGAAAGATGGACCTGTTGGATTTTCAGGGAGACGATACCAAAACCCAAAATGTGTACCTCCAGCTGCTGCATTATGTCTCAAAGTATTGTTTGGATTAACTACCCAAAATGTTGCAGGTGTGATGTCCACATTAAGTAGACTACTGGATGCTCTAACAAATATACCCAAGTTGTATTGTATAACATTGCCTTGTTCAATGCCATCTTCCAAGAAATATGCATGGCCTAAGATGTTATATGCCACATTTTTTTCAACCAGTAGATAGTCAACACCATGAATAGTAACAGCTCTGTTAAATGTATGGTGAATAGCACATCCTCTAACATAGGAGTCACTGACATCACCGTTAAGATGGAAATGAATTGGATAGCGACCAAGTCGGAATGCCTGTCCAGCATGAGTAACTTCAATGTACTCAATTCTACCAATGACTTTGTCCCTTGGTCCTCTGTGTAACATAATCTGAGATCCAAACTGATCAGCGATAGTCTCTGCTCCAAATCGTCCATTGAAGCAAGTCTGTACTGTAAACTGGCCTGGATCAAAATCAGTAGGACAATTTTTAAAGAACTCATTCCATTCAGAATTTTTGTTACCACGGACAACTACATTTCTAGTGAGGTAACCTACCTCAGCACGTGTTTCAATGACTCGGCCATGTATCACTTGTGTCACTGCTATATGTGTATATTGTAATGGTGGATCAACTGTTATGCTCATTGTATCAGCACCAATGCTTACAATGGTCAGTTCTTCATTCTCACGTTGACTATAACTAGTAGAAGCAATAACTACTTTACCACCAACTTCCCAGTCAGCTACTGTATTTTTAAGATATAGGGTTGTATTTCCTGCATATGCTGTGGTAGATAACCACGTCCATGTGTTAGCGATAGGTTTACCATGTAAGTCTAATGTTCCATTTCTAACAGCTAGGGTTTTAGCACCAAAGAGAGGAAGCTCAGTTGACAAGACATGGCCATACATGACAATCTGAGCTTTGTGCTGATATGGTTGGTCTTCAGTACCTACTTGTAACTTGCCACCATCTGTGATTAGGATGTGTTCACTGTGAAGTTGTACGCCATCTTTTTTGTCGTCAAAAATGAGTTCACCTCCTTGAATCAAAAGTATTTTGAGAACTGGAGTATAGATATCTAGGACCAATGTCTGTCCTGCTGGTACTATGACAAAATCTCCTTCTTTTGGTAAGCCTAATCCACCCCATGTGTAATATGAACTCCACAGATCAACATAATAGAACTCAATATTATTGGTAATAGCATAACCTTTTCCCTCAACATAAACCATTACAGGTGCTTTAATGGTTCTACCACTAGCTCCAGTTTTACATACAATAGTAGATTGAGTTTTGTCAAGCACAGAACAGTCTACACCAGCTATGGTAACAGTGACATTGTTACTAAAGCCACTTCCTACAAGTTCAATGATAGAACCTCCAGCTGTACCACCACGAGTACGATTAATGGATGTAACGTTAGGTGTGAGGTCTAAAAGGAGAGTATAAGCTTGTGGTAGAGATACAGTTGATGACAAGCTAGTAACAGTAACATCACAAACCTGTGATGTTTGAGTTGGAGTATTTTTAAGTAGATGTGAGAATGATGGGATAATACATTGTATTGATGTAAGAGATGGTTGAGTGAAACTAGGCAAACATGTTTGATTACATACTGTAATAAATATTGATACAGGATTGAAGCCAACACCAAGAATAGTCAATATGTTTTGGCCAGCAAAACTACCATTAATAGGAGAGACACTATCAACTTGTAAAGTGTACATGAAAGTAAGCTGACCATCAGCCTTTCCTTTATCAAAAATAACAACTTCAACTTGATAACTTCCAATGTAATTAGGTCCAAGAGTGCATATTATAATTGTGTTATTGGTAAAAGAGACATTACATTTTGAGCTACCAAAGCTTACAGAAACCAATAATATATCAGAGGTGAAACCATGTCCTGAAATAATAACTACATCTCCCTGCTGACCAGACACTGGTTCAATACCCGCTATTTGAGGAGTAACATCTTTGCTGTACTGTATGATAAGACCACCATCTCCATCTCCATCAGCATCTCGTTTTCTCATCTGCCATGATGAATTTGCTGGAACTACTGTAACAGCTACAGAGTAATTGCCTACTTGACCAATATTTGGAGTAAAGCAACTTATGCTTGTATATTTACTCTCAACAATTTGACAAGCACTATTGCCAATAGATACAGAGTTGTTGTTGAGATAGTCACTGAAACCAATACCAGATATTGTTAGTTTTGTACCACCTCGTATGCTACCTAAAATTGGAGAGATACCATCAATTCTGAGTTGACTAGTAATTGAGTTGTCTGTTCCTTCACTAAACTGCGCAAAACCATAAGTTAGAACTAAAACTGATACTAAGTATTTGCCAGCTTGAATAGGAGATAATTGACAAGTTATGTTTTCAAAGTCAATTAAAGTGACATTGAAACATTCAAACGGCCCTACCATTACAGTGGAGTCAGAGTCCAGTAATTCACCACTAATAGTGATTGTTTGCATGTCAACTCCACCCACAATCATTGGATCCACAGCAAAAATTGTCGGTGTAGCATTTAATGAATACTGATAGTCACAACCATCACTGCTATCACAGATCACTTCCCATTTTGGGCCATAGCTAACATTAACAGGTACTGTGGAGTATGACATATTGATGTTCACTGACCGTGGAACAATACATTGAATTTGATAGTAAGAGACTTGTTTGATGGTGCATCTTTCAGTTCCTATATATACAGTGAGATTGGTCTCTACAAATGAAGCTCCTGTGATGGTGATGATGTTACCACCTAACACTGACCCAGATAAAGGTGAAATGCTTTCAATCACTGGTACAATAACTATTGCTCTATGAACCACAGCTTCATTATTAAGGAAAGAAAAGCCACTGTTATATATATGGAGTGATAAAGGAAAGATGCTAAATGGAGTAGGTTGAGATGTCATATTAAGATGACAAGTTATTAAGCTATCACTATATAGAAGTGATGTACAAGAGTAGTCACCAAATTTGATAATAGCATTACTTGGATCAAGACCAAAGTTATATCCTGATAGAGATATGTTGGAATAAAGTGTAGATATGTGGCCATTAAACCAGTCAACTATAGGAGTGTTACAGTTACCATAAACAAAGATTGGATTTGATTCAGGCTCAAGTGAATTAGTCAAGTTATGACAAGAGAGGCATTCCATTAGACCACTACCAGATGATAAGTCAGTATCATTGTGGTAATCTAAGTGATATGATGCTTCAAAGCCATCCACTTTTACTATAACAGCTGTTGCTATATCCTCTAATTCTCTCACTGTGATACTACCAGACATTAGACACGACTGGCACACATCATCAACATATGAAGCAAAATAGTATACACCAGACTGTGTAAATGTGTATGAATAGGTCCCTTCAACACTAGCTGTGCTTTGGAAGCCACCTCTAAGATAATTTGAAGTAGTAGGACCAGCAGTTTGATATACTTCAAATTGACGAAATTTAACGAAACTTGCACCTGTCCAATTCCACTAAAAAATACAATAATTATAAAATGAAAACAACTGTAATTACATGTCTTATTTAACAACATGGTGGTAGTAACCCAATATAATTGGTATGCTTGGAATTAAAAGCTACATGTAACTTAGCTTGTCACAAAAGCCATAACTTACATTAGACTACTGTTAATACATACTCTAATATTAGAACAGACTATAAGAATATCTGTATTAATTGACTTTGATTTCTTAGGCTTTTTTAAGGACAGGGTTTTAAGATCATTCATTCAACTTTCAAACAATAGAACTATCAACTACCATATTCCACATTTGAGGAAGGCAGAAATATGGAAATACTACACTTTTGTCAGTGAACGAGTGTTTTGAAACTTCTCCATAACTGTCAAGCTGTTAAGATAAGCAACTCAATGTGATTTAAATTGATTCTATGGAATCATTCAAGTTGATTTAATGAGAGTTTATCCCATCATATCAAATTGACAGAAGTCCATTTTGAGGCTATGTGATCTGAAACATTACTACCTTTCTTGTATGCGTCAATATTTTTAATTTATAATAAAAACTTACAGTGACTGTGTCTCCAGGTAAAATCTCAATATTAGCAGGATTCCAAGCAAAATAACATCCAAGAACTATTGTTGAGAACATAATATGACATACACAATGAATATATACATACTAATATAAAAGACACATACCTGCATGTTGTCCACTATTCTCTATAAGGTGTTCCTTTCTTGTTGATGAGGTAACACATTCAATATTCTCATAAGTTACTGTGGTAACGTTACACTCTATTCCTAGTCCAGTGGTGACAGTCACATTAGATCCAAAACCACTTCCTTTTATAGAAATCTTAGTTCCTCCAAGTAAAGAGCCACTACATGGTGTCAACTTTGTTACTATGAGTTCATAAGCAAATACTGGAAGCATAAATGGAGAGGTTGTATTGAATATCTTAAGAGAAAAATAGTCGAGTATTTCCATTAGTGAGATTGATTGTTGATCAATTATATCACTTTGTGACTCATTGAATGCTACTCCAAAGGTAGTACTACGAACAGACACATCATATACTCCAGGATTATGTGGTGAAGTTGTACAGTTTATTTCTGTGTTAATGAATGATGTTATAACACACAAGGCTTGTCCAATAGTAATGACAATGTCTGACATATCTGTTAAGTTGAAGTTGTCTCCGTTAATGGTAAGTTTTGTTCCACCATAGACCGGTCCAGATGATGGACTAATTGATGTAATTGTAGCTGATGAATTAGCAGTGTATTCATAGCCAGAATCAATTATGGCTGTCACATCATTTACAACAACTGTAACATCAACTACATCTGAATCATGTGGCTGTGGTGTACAAGTCAATACTGTTAAGTTTGAAGATACAATAACACAAGGAAAGTCATCAAAAACAACATAATAGTCACGTGAGAAGTAAAATGGTATGTTAGGGGGTTTAGTAATATTGGACATTGTTGGGAACCCCACTCCAGTAATGGTGACTAAATTTCCACCACTAATACTTCCTCTGTCAGGTTTGATGGAATTAACAACTAAAGAATATTGGAAAATGGAGGAATTTGGAGTTGATGATATTGAATAGCCAACACCATCAACATGTACACTGACATTTTGTGGTCCAGCAACATTAGGAGTTGGTACACATGATATGACAGTATCATTGACAGATGTAACATCACAGGGACTATTACCAATAGTAACTGTTACATTATTGATATCATTAGTAAAGCCAGTACCATAGATAGTGATTGGAGTGCTATCTTGACCACCAATGGAAGGGGAGATTGACATGATCTGAGGAGTAACTTCAAATGAAAATTTAAAACTACACCTTCGACTCCTACAAGAAGCTGGGATACCATTAACCAAGACTTCAACCTGTGAATTGAGAAATACAATATAAATCTTTGATGAAAACACTTGTATTTATATTCTGCTGATACTTCATACTACTATCATTCAGTGTTATATATGACCTTCAATGTTGAAATACATGTAATATGACTTGTTATTATAATACTATGTAACATGATATAATGTTGAATGTACTATTATCTACCTGTGGTTTTAGTTCAGGTAGCCGTAACATATCTCCTCGGAATGGTCTTAGCCACACACCTCCATTAACAATGGGGACTACAGAAATGTTTACCATATGTCCTGACAGACCACTCCCATTAGCTGACATCAGTGGGAGGTCACCTCCTCTACTTGTCCACTTAATACTCCATATATAACCACTACAGTCTCCACTACGAGTTACTTCAAATCCACCTTCATTTGGGAGATATGTCTCTAGTAATGTTTTAAATTCAGAGGCTAAGACATTTGCTGGTATATTGTATACTGTTTGGTTTTCAAATGTAAGTTGAAATGTTCCAGTAACTGCTGGAGCACCAGAATAGAGTCTTGATACTAGTACATTGTTTGGAGAAGATGACAACAAAGGCATGTTATAACCACATTGGTGAACTTTGAACTCTACAACATAACGTGAGACTATTAGGTTACATGACAATGGGTCTTCAGTATCATAACAGATCAAGTCAGTTGTGGGAGAAGCATTTGATACAGTGACTGTATCAACAAAGACACTGTTAGGTCGGACAGCAGGTTCTAATTGTGTGACTGAAAAATAAGAAAACATAATAAATTAAATAAGAGATTTATAATAATACCAGTAGAATGTGTGCTAATCTAATTACTTTATGATCTTTGATGTATTTAAAATAGATAGAAATTAATAAATAAGTCAAGTCATTAGTATGTCTCTAATTATTTATTAAGAAGAGTACATTACATAATATCTAGAATTACCTGTAGGTATTGAAGTAGTGAACATGACTTCATCCACCCAAAAATCAGTTGAACTACTACAAAAGTAAGTACTGAGTACTTGATATGTATTGGATGCCTGATTGTAATGCTCATTAAGATAGCTAAAGACATCAACGCATAGGAACCTCCACTTATTTGTACCACTGTTATCAGTAACTGAAATATTATGTATATCAGTTGTTGTTTGTTCATTAATACGTCCATTTATCCACAGTTCAGAATTAGGTAGTGTACCATAGACAGCAAAACATACCTATAATAAATATAATATAATATATAATATAATCAAAATAATAATGATACTTACATATCTGTACCAAAAACTTGAAACTGTCATTGGATCTACTCTCTGGCCAATCCTCTCATCTAGTGTCTGATTATATTGCCACACAATTGTAGGATTTTTCAAACTATATCGACCACAATATGGTTCATGGCTATTATCAAGAGTACCATAAAGATTACATTGAACAATTACGTCATAGCCATCTTTAAAATAGACATCGCCAGCTCCTGTGATGTGACAATTGGTTGTAAACAGTGCTAAGAGTTCTCTCGTCACATTGTTAGCAGACTCATGTATTGGCATAGAGTTTGTGTGTCTTGAACTCAAAGACAAATTGAAATGGGTGGGTTGAGTAAAGTCTTGTAGGACAAAAGAGGTGTGGTTACTCTGATTGATAAATTTGAAGTCCACTAAGTCTTTTTGATCTGATATGAAGATAATTGACAGTTCCAGTTCATTGTCTATGTCAGTAGTAACATTTATGTAAACTACAACTCTACCAAAACTCTGTACTGTTGGAAGATTATTCAATGCAGATGTTACAACAGAGGCATTGTCACTGTCAGTTAACTCATGAGTTATATTGTTCAAGTAGGAGAGATAATAAGTGAAGTTGTTATCTTCTGAATTTAAAGTGATCACTTGTATCTTGGGTTTAGCAGTAATATTGATTTCCTATATAAATAATAATGTAAATTGTATGTACATATAGTTTAATTATCAAGTATGTTGTGATGTATTGGACAGCAGCAGATCTGAGGGTTATTCCATTACAAAGCTCACTTTGTAACGTATCCCATTACAAAGCTCAATATAGACTGGTCTATAATGTGTTTGTGCCATGTGATTACAGTACTATATCTGGATAAAGATATGTATTCTATAGATAAATGTATGTATGCTGTAGGTAAACATATGAATCCTCCTCTCAAAATAACTGTAGAAGGCATACCTAGACATTTTAACCTTTTACATGCACTCATCACACATAAATTACACACAATACATATATGCACTCACACATATATCATACATAATACATATCATATAGATGTACATGTATAATAACACACCTGTGTTTCATTGACCACCACAGATTGTATTGTCACTTGTTGTTCTTCATGGTCAGCATCAGCTCTATCTGTAGTCCAATTTAGACTATGTACCTTAGCACCAATTCCAATATTCCATCCTCCACCACCTTGTTGATGAACCGCTTCAATATAATAGGCTTTACCTGTAGTTGAATGATTATAATTGTAAGTAAAAACCACATACTATGCTGTGTCCAACTGTTATGACTAAGAATAATAACTTTGTATTTCATTCTAAATGAAGCATAATAATTTCTTAATAAAAATATATTTAATTATTTCTACTCTTACAATCATCACTCAATATGATATGTAGTCTCATTAATATAATACATAATTTACATGTTAATACTAGGAATATGTGAATGTGTAGGGTTTGCCTCATGCAGTGATAACTTAGATTTAATGACAATGCAGCTTTTGATTTATAGTCTGTTCAGAATATTAGTAAACTTGTGTAGCATATCTGTATACCTAGCTTCTAACTTAGTCATTGATCTTATTCACCTTCACACTGCTCTAGACATCTTATACGTATTGTTTTATTGTTTTAAATATGTCTGTTTTTTCCTTTCCTCAAGATTACATTGCTAAACATTGAATAAAACTTTTTGCTGTGAAAGTAACTGATCACGTGCTTTTGCATACCTGTGGTTCAGAGTTTTGGTAAAGTAATTATTGCATTCCTAAGCCTAAGCATGACTGAACCATAAACAAATACACACATATATATCGGCAATAATATATAGTTTACACATAAACATACACAATGTACATAATATACACAATATGGAGTTGTTAAAACAATACTTTAGTTAATAACATTTAATTATATTCCAACATCTGTGATATACATACCTCCTTGTAGTGGAATCGGGCTAGAGAATTGGGTGTCAAAATAATCCCACCTTCTTCTAGTATAACTGTCACATGTAATTAATTTTTTATGTTCTCTTGAAGTGTTAGGACTAAGATATAGACGTAATTTATTATCAGATATAAAGTTGAAGGTATACAAACTGTCTATAGGTGGTACAAAAAATCCAGAGTAACGTTGTTGAAATCTATATATTTCTTTAAACTCTGCAGGATAGCTGCTGTCACGATAAGCTCTCTCTTGAACTGTCCAGTTAAAACTAGTGTTAGGATAACCATAAGGACGTTCTTCAACTCTGTCTAAGTTTGATGAATAATCCTCTGTCCATACTTCACGTACTATGCCACGCCCACCTGAAATATTAAAATAATTGATTAAAAACCTAACTTTTTCAGACCTACCTGGATACACAGAACTAATGGGAGGAGCTGGTCTTGTTATACATTGTATAGTAGTACCTGTGTAGTTGACTACATCACAAGGTACTCCTACATAAATCAAAATACAATACATGAATAAATTTGTAATTAAACAAGTGAACTATGTTATGATCAAATCAATATAAAAAATATATGTCATAAGTAACATAATATACCAGTATATTATATTATATTATATATCATATATAATTTTCTATAGATTCAATGAATGGTACTTCAGTACTCTCTAAGATATATGGTTAGAGACCAAGATGGAGAATACAATTCTTCTGGTTACTAAGCAACAAAAGTAACTGATGCCAAGATCTCTAATTAGCTTAGACATTAGTTTGAAACATGTCTCTGATACAGTCCAGATCTCAAGAAGAGAGCACAAACTTTGAAACTACAGTAGACTTGAGCATATAGTTACATGTACATGTAATGTTAAAAACATTATGACCATCACTTGTTGAAGGATTATGTTAAAGTATATAGAATTATATAAACATTATTATGAATTATACATCATATTAATATTATACCTGAAATAAATGCTTTAACATCTCCCAGTGGATCATTAAAGTGTATTCCATATATGGTAATAAGTGTACCTCCATTAGGACTACCTACATTAGGTTCTACTCGTGTGATATCTACCATACAGATAATAAAGTAATATTAATAAAAGAAATATAACACATAATACCTGAGTGTGTTTGAAAGATATATTGTCGTAGTTTGTTGTCTACTGATAAGATCTCTTGTGAAATGTATGAGCTAAGAAACAATAATATGAATAAACCTATAATAATATTCATTTTATTCTACATAATATACATGCACATGGAATGTGTCTCATATGTTGTGTGAGATATTGATATAGTCCTCCTCCTAAAATCCCACCCAACACACAGACTGGCATTAAAAAGCTGTCAAATATTATAACTTCACTTATGAAGGTGTAATCAATACTCTTATTTATAAGAGTATTGATTACACCTTCATAATTGAAGTTATATAAACAACTAAAAGTGTGGACAGTACTTTATAGTAACAATATTAATACTTACTTTCCAAATAAGGAGAGTACTAAAGTAGCATTCATTGAATCTAATAACAAATTAAATATAATATATAATATAATATACTGGTGTATTCTGTTACCTATTCTGGTGGTCTCTGGTTGGCAACTGATATAACCTAGACCCCGACTTGTAGTAAGTGCACCACCATATCTAACAATGAAATAAAGGAGACCATCTTATAAATAGAATAATGTGATTACTGTCTGAATTGAGAACATTAGTTCTAGTCTCATACTAGTTAAATGTGTTATTTTACTTTACTATCAAAGGATGACTCTCAATGTATTTTGTATTAGTCTGTCCATGTAGTTAAATCTAAGCTCATTAACTACCACTTCAGTAACAAAAAGTGTATATAATCATAACATGATATTGTAGAATTTTAGAAACTGGTGAGGTGATTATGTTACTAGATGTACATATAAACATAAAACATACGGTGTCTCTGTATCATTATTCCAAGGATTACACTGTTGTCCACCAATTAATAGTCTATCTACAGTTTGAGTGATAGCGAAATCTTCATTAGCCTCTTGTGTATCAGATACAAGATACGAGAAGATACATCCACTTATTGTTATATTCATTGGATCAATACCTACAATGGAATAAGCCATGAATGAAATAGTCTACATAGAAATTATGAAAAGATAAATGATAGTAAGATAGAGTGGCCTTCAAAACATAAATTGACAAACTAAAAGAAAAATCATTAAAATACATGAGCTTACAATGTTAAAATATAATATACAACATCTAATGATACATACTAACCAGGTATTTTAGCATGAGGCCAGACATCAGTCACCATAGGAGTTGCCCAGTTACGATACTAAAGGAGAAACCAGTAATTTAATAAACTATCTAATGTGTTTTAATTAGAACTTTACCCGAAATATGCAGTTGCACATTCTTCCATTTAAGTCTTTTACAATGTCTTTGCCATCCACTAGAACTTGAAGTTTGTAGTCTTCGTTCTTCTTCTCTGAAGATGAACTAAAGAAGACACCAAGAAGGTAAGTTTCTTTACCACAAGATTTACCACAAATTATTGATAGCAGTATCAAAATAAGACAACTATCACTTTTTCTTGTTATATATTTGTTAATCAGTATTAGTCATATACACTTTATTATAAACTCTTTGACAATACAAATAAAAGAATCCACTTACCCAGTTTTACAAACTATTTTTGTAGTTGATGTGTAGTATGTCACCACTTGACATGGAATAGAATACTGGTCATTATACAATATGACTCTATTTCCTAAATTGGGATCATCTTTGTTGAACTGGTCTATAGAGAAACCTAAACGACAACAAACAGAACAGATGTAATCTATAACTAAATTGAAATGATAACATCCAACACTCATATCATATTGCCATTACCATAGAGTGTACCAGACTTCTAATGGTATTATTAATAAAGAGAACGTTAAACAATTTTTAATTTAAAACAATATTTCTAACACTGATTTTTAAATTAAGGTACTCAAAAATCACATTGGATTGCTAAGCACCATGTGAAACAAGATTATAAATTCAAACAATTCATTCTATAATTGTTTTAGAAGATAATATTTTACAATGAAACTTTGACTATAGCTATAAAGGCTATATAATTAGCAGTAGTGTTTATAGAAGACTATATAATTATAGATTACTAGAAAAAAATTAGGCAGAGAAATAAGCTAGGAAGAAGTTTCAAGCATCATCAGTCACACCCATCATTGTTGTTGGTGGTTAAAGAATGTGTTTTAATTTCATTTGTTACTTTGAACAATTAAAACTAATATACCAGTATACACAACACATTATCCAAAACATTTATGACACTGCCTGCATACCGTGTGTGCCAGGCAGTAAAAATTAAAGTATGTCACTAAATGAGCTAATTTGTAAGACAATAATTCTAACAATATCAGTAAATATGGTGTCTTTATACATAATGTGGCAGTTAGTATCAATGAAACTGAAATAGAAGCATTTAAGAAACATATAAATTAAGGTAAAGTGGAAATACATAAATACTGTTTAGTGAGTTACTACATATCATTAGACTCATTTACAAACCTCTTCCATGAAGTGTTAGCAATGTACCACCAGCATAGCTTCCATATCTTGGAGTTATCCGTGACACATCTGAATATAATATACACAATAATCTTTTATAAATAGTTATTATTATAACTAACAGTACAGCATTAGTATGTATAATAACTTACTGGGTATTGTACTATCTGTATTGTCAGAAGGATCAGCAGGTATGGCATTATCAGAGTTCTCAAAGGCTATGTATGAAATATAATGTAAAATGTAAAACTTATACAAGACATCTGTAAAAGCAATATGTCATTAGTACAGAAAACAATCACCAAATAAGGTAGTAACTTAAACAATTTGTTCCCTGTGATCTTATTGACTATCTCAATACACAATCAAACATCAATATCACATTATATCATCACATGATGAACATAATATGACATTTTACAACTGAATAGACTATAATGTACTGTTGTATGTTGATGTATATATTATATGATGATGTGTAACAGATACAACAGTATAGATATGATATGTACATATTTGATGTTCATTAAGTAGAGAGGAACAAGATTATAATTGAAAAATCATCCTATAATTGTTTTGGAAGATACTGACTTAATAGTGAAACACTAACTAACTAGAGCTATAAATAATGTATAATTAGCAGGAGTGTCTATAGAAGAGTGATAGCTATAGAATACTAGAAATATAGAAGAACAAGCTAGTAAAAAGCTTTGAGCATTGTCAGTAACACCTATTTGTTGTACTGCTCAAAGTTAGGGTTAATGAAATTCATTGGTTGCTATATGTATTGGTAGTTAAAGGATACATTTTTCCATTATAAGGTCTTGAAAGTCACATACAACAATAATTATATTAAAATTGGGAAAGTGGATATAAACACATATACATAACATGTGGTCCAAAATGATTATAGAACCGCTTGGCACTTAGTATGTAAAGAAAACTTATTAAAACATATATCACATTATTATTATCCTGTGTTTACTACAGTGCTACATGTCTCAAATTACATAAACTATTGTAGAAATCAATATTACTTTACATTAGGAAATAGCTTAGATAACTACCTAATTAGAATGTGTAGATACATGTACATGTACAAATTAATGTAAACTAAACCACTTTGTGTTTGCAATACTATACAAATAGTTAGAGTGTCACAAACCAATGTCTGCAGGTACTTTGAAACTATTATTAAACTGGTTACAGTTCTAACTGGTTTTAATGGTATAGAGGTACATATATGAACATAATGTGTACAATAGGTAGTATTATTAACACAGTTGTCTATCAATAACACCGAGGAATCTAATGGTATGATACCATACTAACTACTGATATCATGAAACAGTACACTATATAATGATGATACAGAATTTTAAAGGCATTGATCATATCAGTGATAGTAATTGGATTACTTCTGTAACAATGGGAAGATAAAATTTGATAGTATAAGATGTAAGGAATTACTATTGGCCAGGAACAGTAATAACTAAACTGAACCAAATATTCAAAGACAAATATGGTTATCGAAGACAAGCATCTAACAAATCATGTGGTATATTAACATCGCGAGAATGAGTTGGAGTGTTTGAGGGAGTAACAACATCTTGTCTCCTTGTCATAAAGTAAAATCTGGTGAATTTCCTGTTTTTTGGGTGTAGCACTAGGAGTAACAAAGTGTACTGTCTAATGCTTAATAAGACAATTTTGTTGACTAGTAAAATAATTTAAAATTTAGTCATATATCGTATAGTTAATTTTTCTTGTGCTGACCATTGTTGATGCATGTAGTAGCTATCCATTGATGATAGTATACAAAATTCTGATAATAATATTGTTGAAATATGGAGCACAATTGTTAGATAAGTTGTTTGAAATGGTAATAAAGATTGATTGCCTAATTTGTTCAGTTCTTGTCCCCCCACAGGGAGGATACTATTTCAAATATTTAAGGTCAATGTTACTATGTAAGTGACATGAAGTAGGATCATGTGATTGTTCATAAAACTGGTATGTGTTGGAGTATTGAAGTATGAAAATATGCTGTGTGTAAATGACATACCTACCTAAGTCATTCATTAATAGTAAGTGGGTGTTCTTTTATATGACTGAGTGTCCTACGACTGTTTGAATGTACTAATTGTTTACATGTATCTAGAGCTTTCTCAATGTAATAAAAATTGGAGATCTATATTTAAAGAGTGTACAAAAATATTTAAGGTGTTTTGAAGGAGATACTTTGAATCAATTATATTCTATTTTAATTCATTACAATTATTGTCATAGTGTTTGCAAAGAAAGTAATAATAATTTCACAATGTTTGTCAAAAACAATACAAATATTGTAATAAACATAACATATCCAACTCAATGTTTATAATGTACATTACTTCACATCATGATGTACATTATAAACATGTTTATAATGTACATTATCACACACACACACACATTCAAGTGTGTACATCCATAAGGATACTACAAATATGATTCAAAACAAATCTTAAATAGTTAGTAGAAAAACATAAATTGTCTACTGTCATGGTCTACATACTCTACTGTTATGATCTACCTACTCTACTCTCATGTCTATATACTCTACTGTTATGAGCAGTGTTGTAATATCATTATTGTTAACTCACCACACAATCCGTTAATACATTCAGGTGCATCAGAAGGACACTGGCTGCAAGACTCTCCAGGAACAGGTACAATATTAGCAACAGCTCTAACAAATAGAGAATAATAATTTGTTATTTATATTATGTTATATAGTTTACACAGTAACTACTATAACTGGATTAAGTTAAACATACAGATCATAATTACCCTGGTGCATAGAAACATATTACTACAACTCCTGTACCAATGGCATGACATCGTTGTTCAGGAGAGAAGTATGCAGCACCACAACCAATAAGATATGTGTCAGGAAATAAGATCTACAAAGAAAAATACTTTATATGATCTGTGAACTCTATATTTAATTGACAAGTACAAGTTTACACAAAAGGCAATACATTTTTCTACACACAATTCACTATGTATCATATGTACGTCTCACTTAACTACTTAAAAAAGTAGAATAACTAGAATTCTTTAAATAAGTAAAAACATTACTATAACTACATGTGGTGGCAGTATGGTTGGTTAGATTCTTATTAATCACTGATAATTGTATTATATACTTTTACCACCAGCTAGTTATTATTAGCAAAATATTCCTGTTTATAATTATTATCATCAAGTCAGTGTTGTTAGTGTTACATGCTCTATTAGTATCATTAAAATCAACATCTATAATACTAATTGTTTGAAACTGCTGATGTGTAACTGATTGTTAATATAGGCATGTCAACAAAACACTTTATGAAATTAAATGTAGTGATACTTACTTGAGCTCGATTGATCTCCTTGTACTGACAGTCTGCAGTCACAGTTAACCAACAACTTATTACTTGACTCAACACAGACTGGTTGACTTGAACAGCAGAGGAAAGTAACTGACGATTCTCACCAACCCAACTAAACTTAGAACCAACAGCTGTTGAAAGGATATCTTTAGAAGCAGGTTCATTGCTACAACTACGAGCTGTAGCTTCTGCTATTTCAGCAAGAGGTTGGCTCCACTCCTTTGGAAGAGGAATATATTGTAAATTGGAGTAATGATGTATTGAACTTACCATTCGTCTCATGTTGGCAGCCTTCTGTTCATATCTAGCACTGTTATGTCGATCAAGAAGATACTGCTTTTGATCTCTTGTTAACTGGCAATAGCAACTCGAGAAAATACAGACAAGAAAAACCAGTAAATACATCTTGATGATTGGAGCCATTTTAGCTCCACGATAAGAATGGTTCATTCTTTATCAGTGAAAAACTAGTGTCTGCTACCACATTGTCTTCACTCCGTTAAAGTTAACAGCAGCAGCTGTATATTAGTAGGCGGATCTTAAAACCGCGGTATGTGTGCCATATACAGTATAGACTACGTAACTTAGTCTATACTATCTATGGTGTTGCTGCACATAATGTACATTCCTTATTTGAATCTACTGCTGCAGAAGCCTAATTAACGTCCCATCGCCACATGGCACTGCTACAAGAAAATTTGTTTTATTTTGAATATGAGGCTGCAATGAAAAGAATTCTGAAGGTCTGTGGTTTGTTAGAACATCTAGGAAGAAGCATACAACTTACAATTTGTTGGAAGATTTTAAAATATTTTTCAATATGTTACTTTACCTTGTATGATACAGTTGTTGTGGTGTTTATTATATCTCTCAGTCCTACTATGGTCAGTTTAGCACTGTCAAGTGACATTAAAACATTGTCATTTGTAATATCAGATAAATCATTGCCAACTGTCATAATAGTATTGTCATTTGCAGTATCAAATCATCGCCAATAGGTTTTAGTATTATAACAATTTATAATTCATCACTAGAAGAAAAAAACACTTGTATCACAGTCCAGATGTTTAGGCAGCAATAGGGAACATTAATTATGGTGTGTGTAGTATACTCTGCTGAAAATATTAAGCAGATGTGTGAATATTTAACCTTGAATTAGTTATTCAATTCTTGATTGTGTGATGTGTCACAAGTGCTTATTTGTAGGATATGAGACTCTTTGGCTTAATGTTGGTTTGTAATTCCAATATAACTTTAGGATTTCCAATTAATATTTAAATTTTCAGCTTTTTTCCAAACTTTTCAATAGAAATTTGATCTATATAAGTATCTGATTGATATTAATATACAAGGTTGAATGTTCCTTTTCAAATGTAACAGGCAAGCATGTCATTTCTATCACTACAGTCAAGTTCAAGTTAATATTCTAAAATCAAAAGATTGTCTTTAGATGCAGGGAGTTTTCTTTGTAGAAGGTACTTTTCTGTCTTTTCATATGAAAAGTGAAATTTCTTCATTATTAACAAAGTGAAAATCTATAAGTATAATTCAATGAGGTTGTGGCTTACAACTATTATTTGGAATTACCTCTGGCCAGATAGTTGATTTCATAAAATCATTTAAGTAGAAAACAGTTTTTTAGACAATCATTTGCTAAAGTAAGTAAATAGTAATGAATTTCCATTAGCTACATGAACTTGTCTGAAATAATTGTTTGTTAGACATTTCTTGTAAGCTGTCAGCTATTTTTGTAAATAATGTCAGCATGTAAATAAACAGTCTCTACTTCAAAATTATCCTCATCATATAGTATTCTGAGATAGTTTACCACATACTGTTAATTTTATACATATATATATACATTGGTGTAGACTTTCGGAGTTGTGTTCTTATGATTAAATATGTTAGGGTACCCATTTTTAATAAAATTCTTTACCAACCTTCACCACATAATTTTTCCAATTGTTGTATCTTCTTGGTTGATCTTCTTGCTTCCTTTATTATTGTTACCCTTCATGTAGCAACTACTTCCTGGAAGTTTGTCTCAATTATGTGTAGTATCTCATGTAAGTATACATGAAAGTGTCAATCAGTTCATTAACCTTATCAATTATCTTGTCACAAATAGTATATAGTAATCATCCTTATTCTCATGTTCGCTAAAGTGTGATAGATAAGTTCATGAATGTGCATATGTTTTATTAGTTTTCACTCATCAGTACCTTATCCTCTTTCAAAATAAGGCAAATTATCAGGGATATTTCTCCAAATCGTTGGTCTCTACTAGACCTCTATTGTGTATAGTACACACTCAAGACTTCTTCATTGTAACTTACTTTCAAATAGAAACATGGATTTACTCTATCAAATTCCAACATAGATTTTCTTGTGATGATGAGAGTCTGATGTTGTGGACAATGAATAAGAAATATGATCATGTCTTCCTCTAACAGATTTTTCCCCTGGAATTTATTACTTTTCATATTTTGTTAATGTTATAAAAGCCTTACATATTTTGTAACACCACTAAAGTCTCTTGCTTTTAACAATGGAAGGAATGTGTAGTCAACAACAAGTATGTTCCTCTAGTTTTAACTATTTCTTTGACATGCAAGTAACATTATTTGACAAGTATAGAGTAGACTGATTATTGATATATACATACATACATACATACACACATACATACATACATGCATACATACATACATACATACATACATACATACATACATACATATATATATACATATATACATACACAGTTTACTTCTGCATCAATCCATACTCCTGGCTGTAAGGTGCTGTATGGTGCCTTGATCTTTTTTCAGTCCTTTATTCACATATGTAGAATAAATTCTTTGCTAACAATGCACTTACTATTTCTTATCTTCATCAACAACAAATGGACTCTGACAGAAATATTATAACAGTAAAACATGCACATTGTAACAACAGACCAACTTTTCTCATGATAACATTGGTGGAGATTTGACCACTCTCAATACAGTCTGTACAAATTTAGTTAGCATAATTAATAACAAAAAGTATTATGTGATAGGAAAAAATTGCATGCTAACATCAGACTCATTGTATATAGCTAGACATAATGATCCAATATAGCTAGACACAATGATGCAATTATAATGATGCATTGTTTTTATTAGCTCTACTCACTGAAGTGTAGTTTATATTTCTGTTGTAATCATAGTTAGTGATTACGTTATTGTCATCATATTAATCCACTCTCCACCTGGTGTTTTCACTGATGCAGTGACTATTGTTTTTTAATGTAGGTAACTTATAGAGCTGTATAATAACTTCAATGACCCGTATCTACTGATGTCGAATGTCCATGTTGAATTTCCATGACAGAATTAAAGGAAACTTTCATTATAATCAATACTAACAGCTATTCCAAGTAATCTGTAAGTTCTTGAAGTGTAATTATAATTATATTTTCAATTGTAATTGTCCTAGTAGATATAATATCAGATTGTTTATATTGCTTATAACTTACTCATGTAGCAACAATGGCTTGTGTTATTTTTTACTTGAATATGTGTTTCGAGAAATGCCTAGTATCTGTACATCAAGCAATGAAGTAACTTTTATGCTAACAGTCATTAGATGTTCATTGCAAGGTATGCATCTGTAGGCTTTATTATGGCATTATTGTCCACAATATATAGCTTAGGAATGATAGGATGTTTCATCTCAGTACCAAGATATTTTCTTCTAGCACAATTCCAATATCTGTTTTCTTATTGTCCAACTACTGAAATTAATAGTATTTTTGAGTACTCTTCTCCAACATATGTCTACTGTTAATATCAACAACACCGTGATCATCACCATAACAGACCTCCTTGCAAATAAGACACTGTTTCTCAGTGATATATATATATATATATATATATATATATATATATATATATTAAACAGTTTATTAAATTTGGTGTCTGCTACCACATTTATACACATTGTCTTCACATTACTTCACAAACAACTATGTCACTAATTGTCATAATATAGTCTAGAGTTTACAAAGTTAATGGTAAAAGTCAATTATAAACAAAAATCAAACAAAATACATATCATTAAACAATTAATCCTTTTCAGTTGCAAAATGTACTCCTTTGTCAGTAGAGCAACATTTTCTGCTCCTATTTCACTCATTTCCAAAGCACTGGCAGCTTTCTCAATAGAATTAATATAGAACAGTCCTCCATTATCAAATAAAAATAGTGGAAATTGCTCTGGAGGATCATAGTGTGGATAGGCATACCATTCCTTAACAGTTTTAGACTCGATTGATCGAAACAACTTTGCTTTATCTGATGCAGTAAGAGGAACAGTAGTAAAAAATTTAAAAACCTGAGTTGGTAAATTGTGAAGAAGTTCACAATACTGTTTATCTCCTTACACAGTCATTGTAGTAGGAATTTGGTGACCAATACTACAGAAATTAACAGAAGAGTTCTAAAGGTCATCACTGTAAATATCTAATGGATAAGTACAAGAATACCAAGGTCCAGAATATCCAAATATCTTAGGATTAGGGTCTCCTTTGATGAATGTTGCAATAGTATGATTATATGGTGATTTAACAGCTGCAATGTAAATAGGCTCATTAAAATTGTGGAAGGCAACTTTTGATACATTCAGAGGGTGACTAATAATAACAGCATCAAAATCGGGAGAGGTCAGGCATGGAGCCAAGTACATTTGTAAGGACTTAAGTAAGTACTTTTGAAAAATTTTACGTGCAAGTACAAGCCCTAATAATGAAGATATACTTAAGTAAATTACAAGTACTTTTGATAGTACTTAATTACAAGTACAAAGAAAAATGATTCAACCAATAGGTTTAATGAATTAGGAAGCATTTGGTAATGCTTATTGTTTAGATACTGAATAAAAGATCCATATGTCAAACAGTATTATAATTATGGTACATTATTGCATCAGACAAACATCAACTATTTAAATCTATCAAAGTTCAGTCTACATCTTTGTGAAAAAGTTTCTACTGTTGAAGATAAAAAAGGTACTTCAAGAAATTCTTTGGCAAGCTTCACAAGAGAGGGAAACTTTCTATGATTTCTATGATTCTCTTTATAATATTTGGCTGGATTTGTGTCAATGGAGATACAAGGAGTTGCTAAGTAATTGTCCTTGTTTGAATGACTCTGGAAAGGAATGGTGTTGGCCTCAGGCTCTGACATGAAGCTAAATAAAGTTTTTTTTTTGAAAGTGGTTCCAAACTACCCTCAACATGAACTTGGGTAGGGTTAACTTTCAAATGAAGCTCATATGGCATGAAAATTGTTTTAATTTTGCTTGAATAATATGACACATATAACTCCACATAATTAGAAATATAAGATTTTTGTGGAAATTGTGATAATAAAAATTACTTTCAAGTTATAATGACATAAAATTATTATTAAAGCAAAACATGACAGTCTGTTAAAACTAACTACAAAATCAGTCACTAACTATTACTACTACAAATGAAATAATTATAACAACAAAAACAACATTTATTTACTTTTAGTCTTTAGGCAGCAAATAAAATTAATGATTACAGGTCGGTGATCCTGTTGTACTCAGTGTCATCCTGAGTCATCTGGTTAAACGCTGGCACTGGATTTCCAACCTTAACTTCTTTACTAACTAAGTACTCAACTTGGTTCTTCTCAGCATTGACAGGATCCTTAAAACTAGAATAGTCGTCCTCATTTTTTGCCATTACATATCCTTTGTTGTCATCATCAGGTACATGGTGAAAGACTGGATAATCTCCATCTTCATCAAATATAGGAGAGTTACGATATATAGTACGCATAGCATGTCCTTCATACAAGTTCTCTGATCCTGTCTTATTAAATGCATATTTTCTTTTTGTCCTTCTCTTTCTAATACATTGACAACATATTACAGTAATTGTTAGACACATAACTAGTAACAGAGCTCCACCTACTGCACTACAAGCTATGATTAGAATAAAATGCTTCTCTATGATACTAGTCTTAGTGGGTGGTTCTGTAGGCACTACAATAGGGTAACTTGGATCTTGTTGAACTGAACTGAGAATGAGATTGTTTCCACGAAATGAAAAATAGAAGATGTTAGTGTTTGATAGGTTTTGTATGTCATTGGCAAACATGGACAATGTATTTACACTGTTACTGGTAACAAAGAAAGTAGCAATAATACTACCTTCATATATTGATACATTGTATACTAATACACTGGGATAATTCTCTTGAATGCGTGTTGTTAAAGCCGCTTTGAATTCATCTTCAAAGCCTCTAACAGTGTCATTGTAACTGTTATTGTATGTTACAATGAAACGAATGAATGGAAACTCCTCAACTACAAAGGTATTGCTGTCTATAGGTTGAGATAGGTGATTGCTAGAAGAGGGAGGATTTGTAGAAACTGAAAATTGAATTTTGTATGATCCTGCACTTTTGACATGGATGTCTTGAAACTGAGCCACTCCTTGTTCAATATTTACAGTAATATCCTGTACATACTGTTAGCAGTAAGAGGGTATGTGATGTCAAATTGTAGACGATATGTTCCAGGATGACTAAAGAGGAGATCAGAGAACTGTGCTATACCATTTCCCATATTGACAGTAGAATTCATTAGAAAAGCACCAGTGGGTTTTGATATCAATAGTGTTAACTTCCAAGGTTGTCCTACACCTAATGTAGACACTACAAGGCCAGCCCCATCATACATTGCTACTTTAATTGAAGAAGTTAATAGAATACCTTCAACTCCCTGTGAAGGAAGATGGACAATACCCAGCCTTGTTGGAATACTTAATATAACTGGATTAGTATCATTCCTTTCTTCTTTTTCCTTTTGAAGTTGTTGATCATAAAATGTTGTTAAGTTAGCTGTACCATTATCTCCAGGTTGAGGTCCACCAGTTACATTTGTTGCTCTAACTCCTTGTGTTGGATCAGTTTGTATTGGCTGCGGCCCAATGAAATCAGCATCTAAAACATCATAACCTATTTCTTTTGATAGTTCTCCAGTTTGAATGACTTCACCAACACGAGTTGTGATAATAAGAAGCTCCTTGTAGACCGTGTCTTCCTGTGGAGTTGATCCAGTTTGGTTGTTATAACTTCCATCTGTTCCATTGACACTTGGTGTTGTAGTGTCATTAGAAGGTGATGCACATATTTCTAATTCAACTCCTGTTTCTCGTTTGCGGCCTGCACTTTCAAAAATTACATTGACAATTCTGATGCGATTTGGTGTAATGCCAAGGAGCAGGGCTAAGTTTTGAATTAAGTTGACTTCAAAAAATTCATCCACAGTAACAGGAGGAAGATCAATATTAAGTTGGATGACTTGAGTAGTCTCAATTCTAACTGGTGTGTCACCTTTGATCACTATATGTAATCTTTTAGTGTTACGATCATAATAGTTTGTTCCATGGCTATCAGAGAGTGTTGGTATGAAATTGTCACCACGTTTATATCGAAGGTTGCCATCCTTCATATAGCCATTAGTTGGAATGATATATTCAGTACCAACATATACATCCAGTCTCTGTGGGTTAGTATATATTATAGCTATAACAAGACCTTGAGAGTCATTGGCATTGAGAAGATAAAGGTTTGTCTTTTGAGGATTGGTACTAGTCATACCAATAGTGTAGTTTAGACCAGTTGATACTATAGCATAGAAAGTTGATATACGTTCTTGACATGTGTATCCACACCACCATCCATGATCTTGAGGACCATTTATCAAATCTATATACCCATTAGCACCAACACCAATGGGAGAGAGCCGACGAATTTCTGTATCAGCATCAAGACTTTCTAAGACAAACATCATGTGATCAATATTGGTACAGTGGTAAGAGTTCCATTCTGCTTCCCACTGACAATCACCAGGACTGCCTCTATAGACGCCCTTATTTGGATAGAGTACATCAGGATCAATTTTACTAGTTAACATTGTTTTTGGAATTCGATAGTCACCCAAACCACGTCTACGATCACCGTCCCATTCAAACTCTGACTTTGAAATGAGGGAATTCAAACCTGTAGAGCCTGTGAAAGAACCATCAAGATCTCGAATGAGAATTTTCTTTAATGCATCACAATCCATATCAACACAGTCTGAAGGATTGACACTACCAAGTATTGGGTTGTGATTGAAGAATTTAGAAGCTTTGTTCACTGACAGAAATGAGATTTCTTTTGTCCAAACAGGATGTTGACAGTCTTCAGATTTAGGATGTGTCATCAATGCTACTTCTTTCATAGAAGAGCAGTGAGTACCAAAGTTACAGAAGCTAACATTATTGAGTTTAGTGAGGCCTTTGATTGCAGGATAATTTGGAACATCTGACCATGGGAACTTAGGAAAGTGACCAGGACCTGATGTGAATGAAGACAGAATTATACCCACATGTCCTTTCCAAGGACTTTGGATGCCTGAATGTGATCTGGCATGATAACCAATGATTGGTTTAAAGCTGTACTCAGTGCAATTAATAGTAACACCAGAGTTAATACTGGAAATGATCTCTGAGTCTCTTATAATGACAGTTTTAGTACTGACTCGATGAGTGAGAGCAGCAGGTCCAATTACAGCAGTGAATATGGCAGCATAATTGTTAACAAATGTAGATTCTGTAACTAAAACACCAGCTTTAGAGTATGAGAAAAGGCCATAGTGATAACAGCTATATATTGTGAAGTCATGGAAAGATGAACACCCACTCTCATCACCTACAAAGTGACCATCACTGTAGCCCACATGAATACCATGTAGTGTGGTATGTGCAATGTTGTTTCTCCAGGTAGGACTGAAGTTGGATGATATACAGTTCTCTCCATTGGTATGATAGCCAGCCTTAGCTCCACCAGCAGCTGAATTTCCGATCAAAACATAGTTACTGGCTTCAACAAGTTCATAGTTGGCTGTCCACTCAGCATTCCAAGGCTCATTACGACCATTGTATGTTCCAGGAAACAAAGCTACCACTGCTAGATTTTGAATCAACTGATGATCACTGCCTGTAATATAGAGAGAGGGTCCTACAGTACGATGGACTACGTTATTGGTGATTGACATTCCTTTAGTCCCAAATAGACCAATGCCTGTATTGTAACCTTTATGAAAACTACAGCTTTTGACATACGAACTGTTGTCCTTAACTTGACCAATGTTGAGAAATGCCAGTGAGTATCTAGGATCAAAACTTTCCACAAAGCCTTCTTGACCACATCCTTTAAATTCAACTCCTTCTAGTTGAGCTGATCCAGTATATTGTACTGTACCAGAAATGTCAACAAAATAAGTACCAACAAGAACACGACAACCATATGATTGCTGATCTGCAACATCAACAGTAGCATTAGGATGTGTTCCTAGAATTTTGATGTTTCGAGAGAGAAGTCCAACTTCAGCACTGATATTTACTGAGCAGGAGTTTGTGTTGTGAACTCCTCCAAGATGGTTATAAGTTAAAGGACTGTTTAGACTAAAAGTTAGTCCATCATTACTGATACTAGTAATAGTACGTTCTTCTGTTTGTTCTGCTTCATAGAAAGTGGATGCAATAACAATTTCTTCTCCTATTTGCCAGTCTACAGCTTGGCTTAATACAACTTGAGTGTCTCCTTCCTTTGCTGTTTGAGCCAAGAAGGTCCAAGTAGGAGAATGATTTTTACCATGTAAGCTTAGTTGACCAAACACACCAATACCTTTAGCACCTAAAACTGGTCCAAGATTGGGGAGACGATATTCTGGTGAATTTAAGTTACCATTGAGTATAATTGTTAATTGATGTTGAAATGGCATGTCTTCAGAGCCAGCAATGAGGCGTCCATTGTCAATTAAAATCAAATTTGCCTCTAAAATGTGGTCACGCTCATCTAGAAATTCTAGTCCTCCACAGATAGATAATGTTTTAATACGAGGCAAAGGAACATCAACCAGAATATATAAACTACAGTTAATGTACACATCTGTATCATTTTGTGGTAACAGCTCATTAGGCCATATAGATTGGTCAGACCAGAGGTAGGTGACATTAGGACGACCTGGAGGTAGAGGGGTTGGTGGTTCAAGTGGAGGAGGTGGAATACAGTTCTCAAAGAAACATCGATAAGAAGTAAAAGATACTGGAACATCACTGGGACAGGTTGGGTTACTACCATTTACATAATATGTGACAAATGTCTCATTGTTATTGACATACCAATCTCCTAACTGTGATGACCCACCAGGTGGTATGATCAAACTGGCATTCTTTTCCTGTTTATTGATGTTTATATAGTCCACACTCTTGTTAAAATCATGTTGTATCCAAAGATAATCAGATGTTGTAATACCAGAAAAAAGGGAGGAATAAGATATGTTATTAAACCTTTCTCCTTCATCCCAATCAAGTTGATATATTTCTTTGATGGGTAATAGAGCCATATAGCCAGGACCAAGTAGAAGTCGTTTGAACACATATTCTAATTGAAGAATACCATGTTGACTAGTGACATTAAGATTTCTGGTTGTGAGAGATGATGGAGTAGGGTTAGTGAGAGCAAAACGAGCAAAGTGGACTTTATCATCACAAACACTTCCTCTGACAGCTCCAAAACTTGAAGCAGAGTGATCTCTACAATGAGGAGAAGGTAAAATAGTAGAAGTAGGTAGAAGAGCTCCTCCAACATTGCCAGTTAGTGTACCATCCATATCTCTGAAGACTTGTTCATGTTCCCATTTCCAAGTTGCAATATTAGGACTGTTATCAAACACTAGTTTCTCAAACCTAGTTTCAAATCCTCCTTGTTTTACTCTACAATGTGAACAAGCTTGTAGTGTGTAACAGTTACTTTCTTCAAAGTTAACAAAGGTAACTTTGGACACGGTCAGATAATATGAATGCGGAGTTTTAATACCAGCACCAGTACAAACTTCAGTGCCAACATTATCTATATTTCTTAAAGCAGAATGAGCTACAATGAGGACATCTTCAATGAGGGAGCCATTCTTACCCCAAGCTGCTGTAACCTTAGTGTACTCTACACCAGCAACTGTGTTATCTAACATTACACTGTCTTTTAGTTGAACAGCTCCCACTTCTGAGAATTCAACACCTCGTACATTACGCCAAGCCAAAAATTTCTCAAATACTGCTGGAGTGACTTCATCACAAGTGTTAGCCCTTTCAGGATGGTAACTAGGAAAGATCCATATACCATACCAACCAAAGGAATGAGCTGAGTTATTAGTAAATTCACCAAGTGGAAGGTGAAGGGGCTCTACAGCTGTAGTGAAGGATGGACCTGTTGGATTTGCAGGGAGACGATACCAAAACCCAAAATGTGTACCTCCAGCTGCTGCATTATGTCTCAAAGTATTGTTTGGATTAACTACCCAAAATGTTGCAGGTGTGATGTCCACATTGAGTAGACTACTGGATGCTCTAACAAATATACCCAAGTTGTATTGTATAACATTGCCTTGTTCAATGCCATCCTCCAAAAAATATGCATGGCCTAAGATGTTATACGCCACATTTTTTTCAACCAGTAGGTAGTCAACACCATGAATAGTAACAGCTCTGTTAAATGTATGGTGAATAGCACATCCTCTAACATAGGAGTCACTGACATCACCATTAAGATGGAAATGAATTGGATAACGACCAAGTCGGAATGCCTGTCCAGCATGACTAACTTCAATGTATTCAATTCTACCAATGACTTTGTCCCTTGGTCCTCTGTGTAACATAATCTGAGATCCAAATTGATCATCGATAGTCTCCGCCCCAAATCGTCCATTGAAGCAAGTCTGTACTGCAAACTGGCCTGGATCAAAATCAGTAGGACAATTTTCAAAGAACTCATTCCATTCAGAATTTTTGTTACCACGGACAACTACATTTCTAGTGAGGTAACCTACCTCAGCACGTGATTCAATGACTCGGCCATGTATCACTTGTGTCACTGCTATATGTGTATATTGTAATGGTGGATCAACTGTTATGCTCATTTTATCAGCACCAATGCTTACAATGGTCAGTTCTTCATTCTCACGTTGACTATAACTAGTAGAAGCGATAACTACTTTACCACCAACTTCCCAGTCAGCTACTGTATTTTTAAGATATAGGGTTGTATTTCCTGCATATGCTGTGGTAGATAACCACGTCCATGTGTTAGCGATAGGTTTACCATGTAAGTCTAATGTTCCATTTCTAACAGCTAGGGTCTTAGCACCAAAGAGAGGAAGCTCAGTTGACGAGACATGGCCATACATGACAATTTGAGCTTTGTGCTGATATGGTTGGTCTTCAGTACCCACTTGTAACTTGCCACCACCTGTGATTAGGATGTGTTCACTGTGAAGTTGTACGCCATCTTTTTCATCATCAAATATGAGTTCACCTCCTTGAATCAAAAGTATTTTGAAAACTGGAGTATAGATATCCAGAACCAATGTCTGTCCTGCTGGTACTATGACAAAATCTCCTTCTTTTGGTAAGCCTAATCCACCCCATGTGTAATATGAACTCCACAGATCAACATAATAGAACTCAATATTATTGGTAATAGCATAACCTTTTCCCTCAACATAAACCATTATAGGTGCTTTAATGGTTCTACCACTAGCTCCAGTTTGACATACAATAGTAGATTGAGTTTTGTCAAGTACAGAACACTCTACACCAGCTATGGTAACAGTGACATTGTTACTAAAGCCACTTCCTACAAGTTCAATGATAGAACCTCCAGCTGTACCTCCACGAGTATGATTAATGGATGTAACATTAGGTGTGAGGTCTAGAAGGAGAGTATAAGCTTGTGGTAGAGATACAGTTGATGACAAGCTAGTAACAGTAACATCACAAACCTGTGATGTTAGAGTTGGAGTATTTTCAAGTAGACGTGAGAATGATGGGATAATACATTGTATTGATGTAAGAGATGGTCGAGTGAAACTAGGCAAACATGTTTGATTACATACTGTAATAAATGTTGATACAGGATTGAAGCCAACACCAAGAATAGTCAATATGTTTTGGCCAGCAAAACTACCATTAATAGGAGAGACACTATCAACTTGTAAAGTGTACATGAAGGTAAGCTGACCATCAGCCTTTCCTTTATCAAAAATAACAACTTCAACTTGATAACTTCCAATGTAATTAGGTCCAAGAGTGCATATTATAATTGTCTTATTGGTAAAAGAGACATTACATTTTGACCTGCCAAAGCTTACAGAAACCAATGATATGTCAGAGGTGAAACCATGTCCCGAAATAATAGCTATATCTCCCTGTTGACCAGACACTGGTTCAATACCCACTATTTGAGGAGTAACATCTTTGCTGTACTGTATGATAAGACCACCATCTCCATCTCCATCAGCATCTTGTTTTCTCATTTGCCATGATGAATTTGCTGGAACTACTGTAACAGCTACAGTGTAATTGCCTACTTGACCAAGATCTGGAGTAAAGCAACTTATGCTTGTGTATTTACTCTCAACAATTTGACAAGCGCTATTGCCAATAGATACAGAGTTGTTGTTGAGATAGTCACTGAAACCAATACCAGATATTGTTAGTTTTGTACCACCTCGTATGCTACCTAAAAGTGGAGAGATACCATCAATTCTGAGTTGACTAGTAATTGAGTTGTCTGTTTCTTCACTAAACTGTGCAAAACCATAAGTTGGAACTAAAACTGATACTAAGTATTTGCCAGCTTGAAAAGGGGATAATTGACAAGTTATGTTTTCAAAGTCAATTAAAGTTACATTGACACATTCAAACAGCCCTACCATTACAGTGGAGTCAGAGTCCAGTAATTCACCACTAATTGTGATTGTTTGCACGTCAACTCCACCCACAATCATTGGATCCACCTCAAAAATCGTTGGTGTAGCATTTAGTGAATACTGATAGTCACAACCATCACTGCTATCACAGATCACTTCCCATTTTGGACCATAGCTAACATTAACAGGTACAATGGAGTATGGCATATTGATGTTCACTGATCGTGGAACAATACATTGAGTTTGATAGTAAGAGACTTGTTTAATGGTGCATCTTTCAGTTCCTATGTATACAGTGAGATTGGTCTCTACAAATGAAGCTCCTGTAATGGTGATGATGTTACCACCTAACACTGACCCAGATAAAGGTGAAATGTTTTTAATCACTGGTGTGATGATTATTGCTCTATGAACCACAGCTTCACTATTAAGGAAAGCAAAGCCACTGTTATATATATGGAGTGATAAAGGAAGAATGTTAAATGGAGTAGGTTGAGATGTCATATTAAGACGACAAGTTATTAAGCTATCACTATATACAAGTGATGTACAAGAGTAGTCACCAAATTTGATAATAGCATTACTTGCATCAAGACCAAAGTCATATCCTGATAGGGATATGTTGGAATAAAGTGTAGATATGTGGCCATTAATCCATTTGACTACAGGAGTGTTACAGTTACTATGAACAAAGATTGCACTTGATTTAGGCTCAAGTGAATTGGTCAAGTTTTGACAAGAGAGGCATTCTGTTTGACCACTACCAGATGATAAGTCAGTGTCATTGTGGTAATCTAAGTGATATAATGCTTCAAAGCCATCCACTTTTACTATAACAGCTGTTGCTATATCCTCTAATTCTCTCACTGTGATACTACCAGACATTAGACATGACTGGCACACATCATCTACATATGAAGCAAAATAGTATACACCAGACTGTGTAAATGTGTATGAATAGGTCCCTTCAACACTAGCTGTGCTTTGGAAGCCACCACTAAGATAATTTGAAGTAGTAGGACTGGCAGTTTGATGTACTTCAAATTGACGAGGTATAACGAAACTTGCACCTGTCCAATTCCACTGAAAAATACAATAATTATAAAATGAAAACAACTGTAATTACATGTCTTATTTAACATCATGATGGTAGTAACCCAATACAATTGGTATGCTTGGAATTAAAAGCTACATGTAGCTTAGCTTGTCACAAAAAGCCATAACTTACATTGGACTACTGTTAATACATACTCTAATATTAGAACAGACTATAAGAGTATCTGTATTAATTGACTTTGATTTCTTAGACTTTTTTAAGGACAGGGTTTTAGGATCATTCATTCAACTTTCAAACAATAGAACTATCAACTACTATATTCCACATTTGAGGAAGGCAGAAATATGGAATACTATACTTTTGTCAGTGAACAATTTTACTTTTCCATAACTGTCTTGCTGTTAAGATAAGCAACTCTATTGTGAATTTTATTGATTTCATGGAATCATGTAAGTTGATTTAATGAGAGTTCATCCCATCATACCAAACCAACAGCAGCCCATTTGGAGACTATGTTATCTGAAACATTACTACTTTTCCTGTACATATAAATATTTTAATTTATAATAAAAACTTACAGTGACTGTGTCTCCAGGTAAAATCTCAATATTAGCAGGACTCCAAGCAAAATAACGTCCAAGAACTATTGTTGAGAACAATAATATGACATACATAATGAATATATACATACTAATATAAAAGACACATACCTGCATGTTGTCCACTATTGTCTATAAGGTGCTCCTTTCTTGTTGATGAGGTAACACATTCAATATTCTCATAAGTAACTGTGGTAACGTTACACTCTATTCCTAGTCCAGTGGTGACAGTCACATTAGATCCAAAACCACTTCCGTTTATAGAAATCTTAGTTCCTCCAAGTAAAGAGCCACTACATGGTGTCAGCTTTGTTACTATGAGTTCATAAGCAAATACTGGAAGCATAAATGGAGAGGTTGTATTGAATATCTTAATAGAAGAATAGTTGAGTATTTCCATTAGTGAGATTGATTGTTGATCAATTATATCAGTTTGTGACTCATTGAATGCTACTCCAAAGATATTACTACGAACAGATACATCATATACTCCAGGATTATGTGGTGAAGTTGTACAGTTTATTTCTGTGGCAGTGAATGATGTTATAACACACAAGGCTTGTCCAATAGTAATGACAATGTCTGACATATCTGTTAAGTTGAAGTTGTTTCCGCTAATGGTAAGTTTTGTTCCACCATAGACTGGTCCAGATGATGGACTAGTTGATGTAATTGTAGCTGATGAATTAGCAGTGTATTCATAGCCAGAATCAATTATAGCTGTCACATCATTTACAACAACTGTAACATTGACTACACCTGAATCATGTGACTGTGGTGTACAAGTCAATACTGTTAAGTTTGAAGAAAACGATAATACAAGGAAAGTCATCAAAAACAACGTAAAAGTCATATGAGAAGTAAAATGGTACATTAGGGGGTTTAGTGCTATTGGACAGTGTTGGGAACCCCACTCCAGTAATGGTGACTAAATTTCCACCACTAATACTTCCTTTGTCAGGTTGAATGGAATTAACAACTAAAGAATATTGGAAAATGGAGGAATTTGGAGTTGATGATATTGAATAGCCAACACCATCAACATGTACACTGACATTTTGTGGTCCAGCAACATTAGGAGTTGGTACACATGATATGACAGTATCATTGACAGATGTAACATCACAGGGACTATTACCAATAGTAACTGTTACATTATTGATATCATTAGTAAAGCCAGTACCATAAATAGTGATTGGAGTGCTATTTTGACCACCAATAGAAGGAGAGATTGACATGATTTGAGGAGTAACTTCAGATGAAAATTTAAAACTACACCTTCGACTCCTACAAGAAGCTGGAATACCATTAACCAAGACTTCAACCTGTGAAATGAGAAATACAATAAAAATCTTTGATGAAAACACTTGTCTTTATATTCTGCTGATACTTCATACTACTATCATTCAGTGTTATATATGACCTTCAATGTTTAAATACATGTAGTATGATTTGTTATGATAATACTATGTAACATGATATAATGTTGAATGTACTATTATCTACCTGTGGTTCTAGTTCAGGTAGCCGTAACATATCTCCTCGGAATGGTCTTAGCCACACCCCTCCATTAACAATGGAGACTACAGAAATGTTTACCATATGTCCTGACAGACCACTCCCATTAGCTGACATCAGTGGGAGGTCACCTCCTCTACTTGTCCACTTAATATTCCATATATAACCACTACAGTCTCCACTACGAGTTACTTCAAATCCACCTTCATTTGGGAGGTATATCTCTAGTAATGTTTTAAGTTCAGAGGCTAAGACATTTGCTGGTATATTGTATACTGTTTGGTTTTCAAATGTAAGTTGAAATCTTCCATTGACTACTGGAGTACCAGAATAGAGTCTTGATACTAGTACATTGTTTGGACAAGATGACAACAATGGTATGTTATAACCACAGTGATGAACTTTGAACTCTACAACATAACGTGAGACTATTAGGTTACATGACAATGGGTCTTCAGTATCATAACAGATCAAGTCAGTTATGAGAGAAGAACTTGATACAGTGACTGTATCAACAAAGATGCCATTAGGTCGGACAGCACGTTCCAATTGTGTGACTATGAAAAATAAGAATTCATAATAAATTAAATAAGAGACTTATAATAATACCAGTAGAATGTGTGCTATAAAATCTAATTACTTTATGATCTTTGATGTATTCAAAATAGATAGAAATGTATAAATAAGTCAAATCATTAGTATGTCTCTAATTATTTATTAAGAAGAGTACATTACATAATATCTAGAATTACTTGTAGGTATTGAAGTAGTGAACATGACTTCATCCACCCAAAAATCAGTTGAACTGCTATAAAAGTAAGTACGGAGTACTTGATATGTATTGGACTGCTGATTATAACGTTCATTAAGATAGCTAAAGACATCAACACATAGGAACCTCCATTTATTTGTACCACTGTCATCAGTAACTGGAATATTATATACATAAGTTGTTATTTGTTCATTAACACGCCCATAAATACGTAGTCTAGAATTAGGTAGTGTACCATAGACAGCAAAACATACCTATAATAAATATAATATATGCATGAGAGAGAGAGAGAGAGAGAGAGAGAGAGAGAGAGAGAGAGAGAGAGAGAGAGAGAGAGAGAGAGAGAGAGAGAGAGAGAGAGAGAGAGAGAGAGAGAGAGAGAGAGAGAGAGAGAGAGAGAGAGAGAGAGAGAGAGAGAGAGAGAGAGAGAGAGAGAGAGAGAGAGAGAGAGAGAGAGAGAGAGAGAGAGAGAGAGAGAGAGAGAGAGAGAGAGAGAGAGAGAGAGAGAGAGAGAGAGAGAGGGAGGGAGAAAGTGATACTCACATATTTGTACCCAATACTTGAAACTGTCATTGGATCTACTCTCTGGCCAATCCTCTCATCTAGTGTCTGATTATATTGCCACAAAATTGTAGGATTTTTCAAACTATATCGACCACAATATGGTTCATGGCTATTATCAAGAGTACCATAAAGATAAGGTTGAACAATAATGTCATAGCCATCTTTAAAATGGACATTGCCAGCTCCTGTGATATGACAATTGGTTGTGAACAATGTTAAGAGTTCTGATGTCACATTGTTAGCAGACTCATGTATTGGCATAGAGTTTGTGTGTCTTGAACACAAAGATAAATTGAAATGGGAGGGTTGAGTTAAGTCTTGTAAGACAAAAGAGGCGTGGTTACTCTGATTGATAACTTTGAAGTCCACTAAGTCTTTTTGTTCTGATATGAAGATAATTGACAGTTCCAGCTCAGTGTTTATGTCAGTAGTAACATTTATGTAAACTACAACTCTACCAAAACTCTGTACTGTTGGAAGATTATTCAATGCAGATGCTATAACAGAGGCATTGTCATTTTCTGTTAATTCTTGAGTAATACTGTTCAAGTAAGAGATATGATAAGTGAAGTTATCTTCTGAATCTAAAGTGATCACTTGTATCTTGGGTTTAGCAGTAATATTGATTTCCTATATAAACAATAATGTAAACTGTATGTACATATAGTTTAATTATCAAGTATGCTGTAATGTATTGGACAGCAGCAGATCTGAGGGTTATTCCATTACAAAGCTCATTTAGTAATGTATCCCATTAGAAAGGTCAATATAGACTGGCCTATAATGTGTTTGTGGTATGCAATTATAGTATTATATCTGGATAAAGATATGTATACTGTAGATAAACATATGTATGCTGTAGGTAAACATATGAATCCTCCTCTTAAAATAACTGTATAAGGCAGACTTAGACATTTTTTATAATACATATATACACTCATACTTCATATGTAATACAATATACACACATACTTTATATATAATAGACAATATACACACATACTTTATATATAATACGTATATACACACATACTTCATATATAATACATATATACACACATACTTCATATATAATACATATATGCACACATACTTTACATATAATACATATAAAGATATGTATTCTATAGATAAACATACGTATGCTCCTCTCAAAATAACTATAGAAGGCATACCTAGACATTTTTTACCTTTTACATGCACTCATCACACATAAATTACACACAATACATATATGGGCACACATATATATTATATATAATACATAATATATATATATATATATATAACACACCTGTGTTTCATTGACAACCACTGATTGTATTGTCACTTCTTGTTCTTCATGATCAACATCAGCTCTATCATTAGTCCAATTGAGACTATGTATCTTAGCACCAATTCCAATACTCCATGGTCTATTACCTTGTTGTTGAACTGCTTCAATGTAATAAGCTTTACCTATAGATGAATGATTATAGTTGTAAGTATGAACCACATACTATGCTGTGTCCAACGATTATGACTAGGAATAATAAGTTTGCACTTCATTTTAAATGAAGCATACTAATGTCTTAATAAAAATATGCTTAAAGTTTTTCTACTCATACTATCATCACTCAATATGAAATGTAGTCTCGTTTAATATAATACATAATTTACACATTAATACTAGAAATATGTGGATACATAGGGTTTGCCTTATGTAGTGATAGGCTAGACTCAATGACTTTTGATTTCTAGTCTGTCTAGAATATTAGAAACTTGTGTAACATTTCTAGCATACGGTAATTTCTGTATACCTAGCTTCTAACTTAGTCATTGATCTTATCCACCTTCACACTGCTCTAGATATATTATACACATCTTTTTATTGTTTTATATATGTTTGCTTTTTTCTTTACCTCAAGATTACATTGCTAAACAATGAATAAACCTTTTTGCTATGAAAATAACTGATCATGTGCTTTTACATACCTGTGATTTAGAGTTTTCGTAAAGTAATTATTTCATTCCTAAGCCTAAGCATGACTGAATCACACACACACACACACACATATATAAATATATATATATATATATCGACAATAATGTATATATTACACATAAACATGCACAATGTACAATAATATACATAATATGGAGTTGTTACAACAATATGTTATTTAATAACATCAATTATATTCCAACATCTGTGATATACATACCTCCTTGTAGTGAAATAGGTCTAGAGAATTGGGTGTCAAAATAATCCCACTTTCCTCTAGTATGATTATTGGTATATGCAATTAACTCTTTATGTTCTCTTGAAGTGTTAGGACTAAGATATAGACGTAATTTATTATCAGATATAAAGTTGAAGGTATATAAACTGTCTATAGGTGGTACAAAAAATCCAGAGTAACGTTGTTGAAATCTATATATTTCTCTAAACTCTGCAGGATAGCTGCTGTCACGATAAGCTCTCTCTTGAACTGTCCAGTTAAAACTAGTGTTAGGATAACCATAAGGACGTTCTTCAACTCTGTCTAAGTTTGATGAATAATCCTCTGTCCATACTTCACGTACTATGCCACGCCCACCTGAAATATTAAAATTATTGATTAAAAACCTAACTTTTTCAGACCTACCTGGATACACAGAACTAATGGGAGGAGCTGGTCTTGTTATACTTTGTATAGTAGTACCTGTGTAGTTTACTACATCACAAGGTACTCCTACATAAATCAAAATACAATACATGAATAAATTTGTAATTAAACAAGTGAACTATGTTATGATCAAATCAATATAAAAAATGTATGTCATAGATAACATAATATACCAGTATATTATATGATATTATATTATATATCTGTAACAAGAGTGAGCTAAAGGATCAAATTAAAGATAATCAATAAAAAAATGGACCAATCATATTCATTGTTTAAAGGACCAATCATATTCATTGTATTTTATTTTCTCACGCTACATTAACCAATCATATTGTTTTAATCACAAGACCGCTAAGTTCAGTATTTAAACCCGTTCAAATTTATTTAACCCAAACGGGGTTTAATTAGTTGGTATTGCAAACCGGATCATGACATTTCGGTGGCAGTGGTGGGATACGCTTTAAATGGAAGACAAAGCGGACCTCGTAGTAGATGAGCGAGTACGATACGGACTACGACACTCAGCGATCTACAAGAAAACCAAATCTACGACCGAGACCTCGAGTAGATCACTCGGACCAATTAGCTGTATCAGATAGTGAGGATATCGCTAGGAAGAGGAGAAAGAGAACAAAGCAAGACTCAGGAATGGAGGAACTAGTCACTATGATGGCTCAAGTGATGCAACAGCAACAGACGTTGTTAGAACAACAACAGATCCAACATAGACCAAAGATTGAGATAGCTAATTACCAAGACGGAGAAGATATTGAAAGCTTTCTGGAGACTTTTGAAGGAATCATGAGATTACATCAAGTTCAAAAGCAAGACTGGGTAATTCACTTAATACCTAAGCTACAGGGCAGAACTCGAGATGCTTGTGCTGGACTTACTTATGAAGAAGATTATGAAACAGT
This sequence comes from Xestospongia muta, assembly GCA_963693285.1. Taxonomy (NCBI): domain Eukaryota; kingdom Metazoa; phylum Porifera; class Demospongiae; order Haplosclerida; family Petrosiidae; genus Xestospongia; species Xestospongia muta. The sequence goes on from OY848917.1 coordinate 19,856,255, forward strand.
CAAGACAGTGCTAAAAAGAAAATTCGATATTACTACTGAAGGATGTAGACGAATATTCAGGAGTCTGAAGTGGTCTAAGAGTATGACACCTGAGGAATATACAGTGCAAGTAACAAAGTTGGCCGACCGATGGCTAACACCTGAGGAAGGAATGGAACAAGTAAAGGAGAAAGTAGTGATGGAGCAGACGATTGAAGGGATACCTATTATGATGAGGCAGTGGATTATGCGAGAGGAAATTCGTGGTCCAACTCACATAGCCGAGCTAATGCAAAGGTACATTACGTCAGAGAGAATGGAGGAGCATGGATAAATCTCTCGACCTTCTTTACGACCAACTCAGTTTGGTAGCCCAAGGAGAACTACTAGTTCAAGATGGAAGCTTAAGTATGAAATGGAATCTACTGAAAGGAAGGTGGATGATCGAACAAAGTCAAAACAGGGAATCACTTGCTACAAATGTGGTCAGATTAGACACATTTCCAAAAATTTGTTCTAAGAAATTGTTTGGACAAGAGATGTTATACAGAGACCAGTTAAGGAAAGGTACTGTGAATGGAATCCCAACTGACAGTATAGTGTTGGACACTAGAGCATCTACCACTATTGTACACCAAAGGATGGTGTCTGAAAAGGACTATACTGGAGATGCTGTAACGATTACAGACTCTGGAGGAACTACCCGACTATACCCAAAGGCTCGAGTGACAATTCAGCTACAAGGGGACCAGACGTTCAGTCAAGAAGTGGCTGTGTCAGAGGTTGTACCAAAGGATGCTTTGTTAGGAAGAGATGCGCCGATTGGTGTACCATTGTTAGCCACCTTTCCACGACAGGTGAGAAAGGCAATGTGGGAGAAAATGAATCTAGAATTCGCTGGAGCTGTAGTGACCAGATCTCAAGCTAAAAAGAATCAGGAGTAACTGTCATGGAGATCAAGGGAAGAAGGTTGGGGTACTGAAGTATCTGAATCCCGTTGCAGCAGTGAGAGAACTTCTGAAGAAAATGAACTGGAGTCATTATCATCAGAAATGATGGAAGAAAGGCAAAGAGCTGAGGAATCTGAAATTGAGATGGAGAGTCCAATGGAGGAAGCTCAGAAAGCTGATGAAACTGAGACCAATAAGGACTGTGATCTAACGGATCAGGATTTTATTTGTGAGAATAGTGAATTTCCATTTGATGATACTTTATTTCAGGAACCCGGATGGGAACAAACAAACCAAACTAGAGCAGAGAAAAGTAAAGAACGTCGAAGACGAACTGGATTCAGTGCTACTCGAGAACAGCTCATTGAGGAACAGCAAAAGGATCTGGATATCCAAACTTGGAAAGCAAGAGAGGATACGGAGGCTGTAGTCATTAAGAATGGAGTGTTGTGCCAGCTGTGGAAGCCTAAAAACAAACTCGGAAAAGCTGATATTCAAATAGTTTTACCTGAGATGTACCGACATGATATTCTCAAGATGGCACATGATATGCCAATGGCTGATCACATGGGAGTTGAACAAACTCTTCAAAGGATCAGAAAACATTTCTGGTGGCCAGGAGTAGCAAAGGATGTGAAGAACTATGTACTATTCTGTCCAGAATGCCAGAAAGTGGCTAAGCGACCTATGAAAGCGCCTTTAATGAAGATGCCTATAATCGGCAAACCATTTGAAAGAATAGCAATGGATATAGTAGGACCACTACCTAAGACCTCCAATGGATATCAGTATATTTTAGTTATCAATGACTATGCTACAAGATTTCCAGAGGCATATCCTCTCAGAAGATTTACAGCCATAAGTGTAGCTGATAAGATTATGGATTTATTTGCCAGATGGGAGTACCAAACGAAATTTTGACAGATCAAGGCACAAACTTTACTTCAGAACTGCTGAAGGAATTGTACCGGATGTTGGGGATCAAAGCCATAACCACCAGCCCTTATCACCCACAGACTGATAGTTTAGTAGAGAGGCTGAACCAGACTCTGAAACTCATATTAAAGAAAACTTCAAGATCCAATAGACGACAATGGGATAAGATACTACCCATGGTACTATTTGCCCACAGGGAAATCCCTCAAGAAACTAGAGGATTTAGTCCCTTCAAACTCTTATATTCAAGAGACGTGAAAGGACCTATGGACATATTGAAGGATCAGTGGATTGCAACACAACCAGAAGAAAACGACATTACCACCTATGTTCTATCACTCCGTCAATGTATGGAAGAAGCCCATGAGATAGCCCAGCAAAATTGGAAGAAGGCTCAAACAAAGCAGAAACAATGGTATGATCAGCATTCTCAAGAGAAAAGCTACATACCTGGAGATCAAGTTCTACTATTATTACCAGTAGCACACAGAAGTTTAAAGCTCAGTGGCAAGGACCATACAGGATCAAAAAGAGAATTGGAAGTGTCAACTACGAGTTAGAGATGCCTGAACGTAAAACGACCAAGGTATTCCATTGTAACTTGCTTAAACGATGGTACCCTAGGACAGAAACAAGTTACATGAGTATTGTGGAGGATAGTACTGAGTTGATACGTTCTGAATGGCCAGAAGGGGAGCCATGAATGAGAGATCAACTTACAGGAAAAGAAAAAAAAGAATTGGAGAAACTCCTACAACAATATAAAGAAGTTATTGATCCTAGCCCTGGACGTGCTAAAAAACAGTACATAAGATTGTGACAGATGGAAGTGGCCCAATACGTCAACGACCTCATCGGATACCTCCAGCTCTAAAAAAAGATGTCTGCGATGAACTGCAAACCATGTTTAAGAACTAATTAATTGAGGAGTTGAGCAGTGAATGATCTTCACCAATTGTTGTGGTTAAAAAGAAGGATGGCAGTAATACAATTTGTGTGGATTACAGGAAATTGAATGCAGTGACCAAATTTGATGCTTACCCCATGCCAAGAGTAGACAAGAAGACGTTAGATGCCATAGGGAATGCAAAGTATATATCTACTCTCGATCTAGCAAAAGGGTACTGGCAGATACCTATGGACAACAGAATTGTCAGAAGACTGCATTCAGCAGCCCTTTAGGATTATTCCAGTTCACAGTGATGCCTTTTGGGTTAAGCGGGCACTGGCATCTTTTCAACGAATGATGGACCAAACCTTAAGAGGACTTAATGACTTTGTTGGTGTGTATCTAGATGACATTGTGATTTATAGCTTAACTTGGAAAGAACATCTAGTTCACTTACAGCAAGTATTAGAAAGATTACAAGATGCTGGATTAACTCTGAAACTGAAGAAGTGTGAATTTGGAGCAGCAGAATGCACTTATCTTGGACATCGTATTTGTCGAGGAGGTGTAAGACCTGAAGAGAGTAAAGTCATTGCCATAGAACAATTAAAATGACCGACAATGAAGAAGGAAGTTCGAGCATTCTTGGGAATGACTGGATATTATAGAAGATTCATAAGAGATTTTGCCCAAATAGCTGAGCCACTAACTAACCTTACAAAGAAAGGACTACCAGAGACTATAGAGTGGAGTGTTGTAGCAGAAATGGCATTTCAGAAACTGAAAACTACACTCACTTCATCAACTGTTATGCGAAACCCAGACCCTAATCTAACATTCTTTGTGCAGACAGATGCATCAGACATTGGAGTTGGAGCGGTACTGAGTCAAAGAGACCCATTAGGAAATGACTACCCCATTGCGTACTTCAGTAAGAAATTGCTGGACAGAGAACGAAAGTATGCAGTAGTGGAAAAAGAATGTCTCGCGATAAAACTAGGAGTACAAGCCTTTTCGGTGTACTTGATTGGAAAGGCGTTTATAGTACAGACAGACCACCGAGCACTCTAGTGGCTACAGAAGTTTAAAGAAGGAAACTCTAGACTGATGAGGTGGAGCCTGACTCTTCAGCCCTATCAATTTACAGTAGAGCACAGAAAAAGACAAGACAATGCAAATGCTGATGGATTGTCCCGATTGGAATTGGAGATACCTGCACTTCGTGCAAAACAAGGAGGGAGGAAATGTGACAAGAGTGAGCTAAAGGATCAAATTAAAGATAATCAATAAAAGAATGGACCAATCATATTCATTGTTTAAAGGACCAATCATATTTATTGTATTTTATTTTCTCACGCTACATTAACCAATCATATTGTTTTAATCATGAGACCGCTAAGTTCACTATTTAAACCCGTTCAAATTCATTCTGAGTCAGTCAGTCTAGACGATATTCTTAATTTATTATTAAAATCAAGATTATTTAACCCAAACGGGGTTTAATTAGTTAGCGTTGCAAACCGGATCGTGACAATATCATATCTAATTTTGTTATAGATTCAATAAATGGCACTTTAGTACTCTCTAAGATATACATGTATAGGTTAGAGACTAAGGTGGAAATTACGATTCTTCTGGTTACTAAGCAATAAAGTAACTGACACAAAGGTCTCCAATAAGTAGACTTGAGCATATAGTTACATGTAATGTTAAAAACATTATGACCATGACTTGTTGAAGGATTATATTAAAATATATAGAATTATATAAAGTTATTATGAGTTATACATCATATTAATATTATACCTGAAATAAATGCTTTAACATCTCCCAGTGGATCATTAAAGTGTATTCCATATATGGTAATGAGTGTACCTCCATTAGGACTACCTACATTAGGTTCTACTCGTGTGATATCTATCACATAGATAATAAAGTAATATCAATAAAAGAAATATAACACATAATACCTGAGTGTGTTTGAAAGATATATTGTCGAAATTTGTTGTCTACTGATAAGGTTTCTTTTGAAATGTATGAGCTAAGAAACAATAAAGTGAATTTAATTGTACATTTATAATAAATTCATTATATACCACATAATATACATGTACATTTAATGTGTCTCATATATTGTGTAAGATACTGATATAGTCTTCCATCTAAAATCCCACCCAACACACAGACTGACATTAAGCAGTCAAATATTATGGCTTGAATTATGAAGGTGTAATCAATACTCTTATAATCAACTAAAAGTGTGGACAGTACTTTATAGTAACAATATCAATGCTTACTTTCCATATAAGGAGAGTACTAAAGTAGCATTCATTGAATCTAATAACAAATTAAATATAATATATAATATAATATACTGGTATACTCTCTTACCTATTCTGGTGGTCTCTGGTTGGCAACTGATATAACCTAGACCCCAACTTGTAGTAAGTGCACCACCATATCTAACAATGAAATAAAGGAGACCATCTTATAAATAGAATAATGTGATTACTGTCTGAATTAAGAACATTAGTTCTAGTCTCATACTAGTTAAATGTGTTATTTAATGTTACTATCAAGGATGACTCTCAATGTATTTTGTATTAGTCTGTCCATGTAGTTAAATCTAAGCTCATTAACTACCACTTCAGTAACAAAAAGTGTATATAATCACAACATGATATTGTGGAATTTTAGAAACTGGTGAGGTGATTATGTTACTAGATGTACATATAAACATAAAACATACGGTGTCTCTGTATCATTATTCCAAGGATTACACTGTTGTCCACCAATCAATAGTCTATCTACAGTTTGAGTGATAGTGAAATCTTCATTAGCCTCTTGTGTATCAGATACAAGGTAAGAGAAGATAAGTCCACTTATTGTTATATTCATTGGATCAATTCCTACAATGGAATAAGCCATGAATGAAATTGTGAGAAGACAAATGATAGTAAGATAGAGTGGCCTTCAAAACATAAACTGACAAACAGAAAGACAATCATTAAAATACATGAGCTTACAATGTTAAAATATAATATACAACATCTAATGATACATACTAACCAGGTATTTTAGCATGAGGCCAGACATCAGTCACTGTAGGAGTTGCCCAGTTACGATACTAAAGGAGAAACCAGTAATTTAATAAACTATCTAATGTATTTTAATTAGAACTTTACCCGGAATATACAGTTGCCGTTGCAAAGTCTTCCATTTAAGTCTTTTACAATGTCTTTGCCATCCACTAGAACTTGAAGTTTGTAGTCTTCGTTCTTCTTCTCTGGAGATGAACTAAAGAAGACCAAGAAGGTAATAGTTTCTTTACCACAAGATTTACCAAAAATTATTGACAGCAGTATCAAAATAAGACAACTATCAATTTTTTCTTATTATATATTTGTTAATCAGTATTAGTCATATACACTTTATTATAAATTCTTTAACAATACAAATAAACAATATAAGGTTGAACCTGACTGACTGTAGGAGTCCACTTACCCAGTTTTACAAACTATTTTTGTTGTTGATGTGTAGTATGTCACCACTTGACATGGAATAGAATACTGGTCATTATACAATATGACTCTATTTCCTAAATTAAGATTGTCTCTGTTAAACTGGTCTATAGAGAAACCTAAACAACAACAAACAGAACAGATTAGTAAAGAGAACTTTAAACAGTAATTTTTAATTTAAAACAATATTTCAAACACTGATTTTTAAATTAAGGTACTCAAAAATCACATTGGATTGCTAAGCACCATGTGAAACAAGATTATAAATTCAAACAATTCATTTTATAATTGTTTTAGAAGATAATATTTTATAATGAAACTATAGATATAAAGGCTATATAATTAGCAGCAGTGTTTATAGAAGACTATATAGTTATAGATTACTAGATAAAAATTAGGCAGAGAAGTAAGCTAGGAAGAAGTTTCAAGCATCATCAGTCACACCCATCATTGTTGTTGGTGGTTAAAGGAAGTGTTTTAATTTCATTTTTGAACAATTAAAACAAATATACCAGTATACATAACACATTGTCCAAAACAATTATGAGACTGTCTGGCATGCTGTGTGTGCCAGGCAGTAAAAATTAAAGTATGTCACTAAATGACCTAATTTGTAAGACACTGATTCTAACAATATCAGTAAATATGGTGCTTTTATACATAATGTGGCAGTTAGTATCAATGAAACTGAAATAGAAGCATTTAAGAAACATGTCAATTAAGATAAAGAGAAAATTTATAAATACTGTTTAGGATGTTATTACATATAACTCAACTCATTTACAAACCTCTTCCATGAAGTGTTAGCAATGTACCACCAGTATAGCTCCCAAATTGTGGAGTTATCCATGACACATCTGAAAATAATATACACAATAATATTTTATAAATAGTTATGATTATAACTAATAATACAGCATTAGTATGTATAATAACTTACAGGATATTGTACTATCTGTATTGTTAGAAGGATCAGCAGGTATGACATTGTCAGAGTTCTCAGAGGCTATGTATGAAATATAATGTAAAATGTAAAACTTATAGAAGACCTCTGTAAAAACAATATGTCATTAGTACAGAAAACAATCACCAAATAAGGTGTTCACTTAAATAGCTTGTTCCCTGAGATCTTATTGACCATGTCATTACACAATCAAACATCAATATCATATTATGTCATCACTTGATGAACATAGTATGACATTTTACAACAGAGTGAACTACAATGTACTGTTGTTTGTTATTGAGCACATAGTAAAGTAGTGAATGTACACTTGATATATATATATATATATATATATATATTATATGATGATGTGTAACAGATACAACAGTATAGATATGATATGTACATTTTTGATGTTCATTAAGTAGAGAGGAACAAGATTATAATTGAAAAATCATCCTATAATTGTTTTGGAAGATACTGACTTAATAGTGAAACACTAACTAAATAATGTATAATTAGTAGCAGTCTGTAGAAGACTAATAGCTAGAGAATACTAGAAATATAGAAGAACAAGCTAGTAAGAAGCTTTGAACATTGTCAGTAAAACCTATTGTTGTACTGCTTAAAGTTAGGGTTAATGAAATTCATTGGTTGCTATATGCATTGGTAATTAAAGGATGCATTTTCCATTATAAGGCCTTGAAAGTCACATACAACAATAATGTTAAAATTGCAAAAGTGGAAAGCGCCAAAGACACATTTTTGTGTCAATAATTGCACTCTCCCTCAACGCCAAAGACACATTTTTGTGTCCGCGCACTTACCTTTCTTTTCCTTGATACGCTGTTGAAAATGCTCAGAAATAGTCTCAGATCTTATTCCAACAATAGTACTATAATTTTGCTAACCTAGCCCACAGGAAAGAGTGCGGTAAGTTAGAGTTTATTCGGTCTGTTGCACATGCTAGTAGCAACTCATTGAAAATAACGATAGCAAAATGGCCCTGGGGCTAAGTTTGTGCGACGTATTAGAGCAAATAATTGATAGCGAAGACGAAATCTCAGACTTTTCTGACATATTTGATGAAGATAAGCTATACCTTCAGCTATGGTAGAATGATAATCCTTGGCTTTACACTATGGTATTACGTGTCTTCTGGTGGCTTGGTAAGTTCGATCTGTCACCATTATATAAACGAGAACTGACAACAAAAGATTCTTTCAAAACAGCCTCAGATATACAATATGAATATCACGGAACAGTTACTTTAACAATAGATGGTGAAAATGTAGTTAATTTTCAGGATGGAAGAAGATAAAAACCACGCGGATCACAGCCATTTTCACTACAGGAAATGTTTTGTGTTGGAATGCAATTATTGATATTTTCATCCATGCTGATTAAGGGTTAAGTAGAGTGGAATAAGATTATAATTGAAAAATCATCCTATAATTGTTTAGGAAGATACTGACTTAATAGTGAAACACTAACTAACTAGAGCTATAAATAATGTATAATTAGTAGCAGGATCTGTAGAAGACTAATAGCTAGAGAATTCTAGAAATATAGAAGAACAAGGTAGTAAGAAGCTTTGAGCATTGTCAGTAACACCTATTGTTGTACTGCTTAAAGTTAGGGTTAATGAAATTCATTGGTTGGTATATGTATTGGTAATTAAAGGATGCATTTTCCATTATAAGGCCTTGAAAGTCACATACAACAATAATTATGTTAAAATTGCAAAAGTGGATATATACACATATACATAACATGTGTTCCAAAATGATTATAGAACTGCTTGGCACTTTGTATGTAAAGAAAACTTATTAAAACATACATCATATTATTATTATCCTGTGTATACTACAGTGCTACATGTCTCAAATCACATAAACTATTGTAGAAATCAATATTAGTTTACTTTAGAAAATAGCTTAGATAACTACCTAATTAGAATGTGTAGATTCACGTACATGTACAAATCAATGTAAACTAAACCACTTTGTGTTGATTGTCTAATTTATTTAGTTCTTGTCCCCCCCGCAGGAAGGATAGTATTTGATTATATTATGTAATAAGATACTGTTGCAAAGAAATATCTAAGGTCAATGTTACTATGTAAGTGACATGAAGTAGGATCATGTGATGATTCATAAAACAGGTATGTGTTAGAGTATTGAATTATAAAAATATGCTGTGTGTAATGACATACCTACCGAAGGTAGTAAGTGGATGTTCCTTTATATGACTGAGTGTCCTACGACTGTTTGAATGTACTACTAATTGTTTATATGTATCTAGAGCTTTCTCAATGCAATAAAAATTGTTTAAAGAGTGTACAAGAATATTTAAGGTGTTTTGAAGGAGATACTTTGAATCAATTATATTCTATTTTAATTCCTCACAATTTATTGTCATAGTGTTTGCAAAGAAAGTAATAATAATTCCACAATGTTTAGTTTTAGTCAAAACCATTACAAATATTGTAATGAACATAACATATCCAACTCAATGTTTATAATGTACATTATCACACACACTCACATTCAAGTGTGTACATCTATAAGGATACTACAAACGTGATTCAAAACAAATCTTAAATGGTTAGTAGAAGAACATAAATTGTCTATTGTCATGGTCTACATACTCTACTGTTATAATCTACCTACTCTACTCTCATGTTTATATACTCTACTGTTATTAGCAGTGTTGTAATATCATTATTGTTAACTCACCACACAATCCGTTAATACATTCAGGTGCATTAGAAGGACACTGACTACAAGACTCTCCAGGAACAGGTACAATATTAGCAACAGCTCTAAGAAATTGAGAACAATAAATTTGTTATTTATATTATGTTATATAGTTTACATAGTAACTACTGTATAAGATTAAGTTAAACATACAGATCATAATTACCCTGGTGCATAGAAGCATATCACTACAATTCCTGTACCAATGGCACGACATCGTTGTTCAAGAGAGAAGTATGCAGCACCACAACCAATAAGATATGTGTCAGGAAACAAGATCTACAAAGAAAAAATACTTTATATGATGCGTGAGTTCTATGTTTAATTGACAAGTACAAGTTTACACAAAGGCAATACATTTTTCTACACACAATTTACTATGCATCATATGCACGTCTCATTTAACTACTTAAAAAAAGTAGAATAACTAAAATTCTTTAAATAAGCAAAAACATTACTATAACTACATTTGATGGCAGTATGGTTGGTTAGATTTTCATTAATCAATGATAATTATATTATATACTTTTACCACCAGCTAGTTATTATTAGCAAAATGTTCTTGTTTATAATTATTATCATCAAGTCAGTGTTGTTAGTGTTACATGCTCTATTAGTGTCATTAAAATCAACATCTATAATACTAATTGTTTGAAACTACTTATGTGCCACTGATTGTTAATATAGACATGTCAACAAAATACTTTATGAAATTAAATGTAGTGATACTTACTTGAGCTCGATTGATCTCCTTGTACTGACAGTCTGCAGTCACAGTTAACCAACAACTTAGTACTTGACTTAACACAGACTGGTTGACTTGAACAGCTGAGGAATGTAACTGACGATTCTCACCAACCCAACTAAACTTAGAACCAACAGCTGTTGAAAGGATATCTTTAGAAGCAGGTTCATTGCTACAACTACGAGCTGTAGCTTCTGCTATTTCAGCAAGAGGTTGGCTCCACTCCTTTGGAACACGAATATATTGTAAATTAGAGTAATGATGTATTGAACTTACCATTCGTCTCATGTTGGCAGCCTTCTGTTCATATCTAGCACTGTTATGTTGATCAAGAAGATACTGCTTTTGATCTCTTGTTAACTGGCAATAACAACTCGAGATAATACAGGCAAGGAAAATCAGCAAATACGTCTTGCTGATAGGAGCCATTTTAGCTCCACGGTAAGAATGGTTCATTCTTTATCAGTGAAAAACTAGTGTCTGCTACCACAGTGTCTTCACTCTGTTAAAGTGAACAGCATATTGGTGCATCAGCTGTATATTAGTAGGCGGATCTTAAAACCGCGGTATGTGTGCCATATACAGTATAGACTACGTAACTTAGTCTATACTATCTATGGTGTTGCTGCACATAATGTACATTCCTTATTTGAATCTACTGCTGCAGAAGCCTAATTAACGTCCCATCACCACATGGCACTGCTACAAGAAAATTTGTTTTATTTTGAATATGAGGCTGCACTGAAAAGAATTCTGAAGGTCTGTGGTTTTTGTTAGAACATGTAGGAAGAAGCATACAACTTACAATTTGTTGGAAGATTTTAAAATATTTTTCAATATGTTACTTTACCTTGTATGATACAGTTGTTGTGGTGTTTATTATATCTCTCAGTCCTACTATGGTCAGTTTAGCACTGTCAAGTAACATCAAAACATTTTCATTTGTAATATCAGATAAATCGTTGCCAACTGGCATAATAGTATTGTCATTTGCAGTATCAAATCATCGCCAATAGGTTTTAGTATTATAACAATTTGTAATTCATCACTAGAAGAAAAAAACATTCGTATCACAGTCCAGATGCATAGGCAGCAATAGGGAACATTAATTATGGTGTGTGTAGTATACTGTGCTGAAAACATTAAGCAGATGTGTGAATATTTAACCTTGAATTATTTAATCAATTCTTGATTGTGTGATGTATCACAAGTGCTTATTTGGCTTAAGGTTGGTTTGTAATTCCAATATAACTTTAGGATTTCCAATTAATATTTAAATTTTCAGCTTTTTTCAAACTTTTCAATAGAAATTTGATCTATATGAATATCTGATTCATATTAATATACAAGGTTGAATGTTCCTTTTCAAATGTAACAGGCAAGCATGTCATTTCTATCACTACAATCAAGCTCAAGTTAATAACCTAAAATCAAAAGATTGTCTTTAGATACAGGGAGTTTTCTTTGTAGAAGGTACTTTACTGTCTTTTCATATGAAAAGTGAAATTTCTCCATTATTAACAAAGTGAAAATCTATAAGTATAATTCAATGAGGTTGTGGCTTACAACTATTATCTGGAATTACCTCTGTCCAGATGGTTGATTTCATAAAATCACTTAAATAGAAAACAGTTTTTTAGACAATCATTTGCCAAAGTAAGTAAATAGTAATGAATTTCCATTAGCTACATGAACTTGTCTGAAATAATTGTTTGCTAGACATTTCTTGTAAGCTGTCAGCTATTTTTGTAAATAATGTCAGCATGTAAATAAACAGTCTTTATTTCAAAATTATCCTCATCATATAGCATTTTGAGATAGTTTACCACATACTGTTAAATTTATACATATATATATACATTGGTGTAGACTTTCGGACTTGTGTTCTTATGATTAAATATGTTAGGGTACCCATTTTTAATTAAATTCTTTACCAACCTTCACCACATTATTTTTCCAATTGTTGTATCTTCTTGGTTGATCTTCTTGCTTCCTTTATTATTGTTACCCTCCATGTAGCAACTGCTTCCTGGAAGTTTGTCTCAATTATGTGTAGTATCTCATGTAAGTATACATGAAAGTGTCAATCAGTTCATTAACCTTATCAATTATCTTGTCACAAATAGTATATAGTAATCATCCTTATTCTCATGTTCGCTAAACTGTGATAGATAAGTTCATGAATGTGCATATGTTTTATTAGTTTTCACTCATCAGTACCTTATCCTCTTCCAAAATAGGGCAAATTATCAGGGATATCTCTCCAAATCGTTGGTCTCTACTAGACCTCTATTGTGTATAGTACACACTCAAGACTTCTTCATTGTAACTTACTTTCAAATAGAAACATGGATTTACTCTATCAAATTCCAACATAGATTTTCTTGTGATGATGAGAATCTGATGTTGTGGACAATGAATAAGAAATATGATCGTGTCTTCCTCTAACAGATTTTTCCCCTGGAATTTATTACTTTTCATATTTTGTTAATGTTATAAAAGCCTTACATATTTTGTAACACCACTAAAGTATCTTGCTTTTAACAATGGAAGGAATGTGTAGTCAACAACAAGTATGTTCCTCTAGTTTTAACTATTTCCTTGACATGCAAGTAACATTATTTGACAAGTATAGAGTAGACTGATTATTGATATATACATACATACATACATACATACATACATACATACATACATACATACATACATACATACATACATACATACATGTATACATACCACATACATACAAACATAAATGCATACATACATACATATATATATACATATATACATACACAGTTTACTTCTGCATTAAGCCATACTCCTGGCTGTAAGGCGCTGTATGGTGCCTTGATCTTTCTTCAGTCTTTATTCACATATGTAGAATAAATTCTTTGCTAACAATGCACTTACTATTTCCTTGTCTTCATCAACAACAAATGGACTCTGACAGAAATATTATAACAGTAAAACATGCACATTGTAACAACAGACCAACTTCTCTCATGATAACATTGGTGGAGATTCAACCACTCTCAATACAATCTGTACAAATTTAGTTAGCATAATTAATAACAAAAAGTATTATGTGATAGGAAATAATTGCATGCTATCATCAGACTCATTGTATATAGCTAGACATAATGATCCAATATAGCTGGACACAATGATGCAATCATAATGATGCATTGTTTTTATTAGCTCTACTCACTGAAATGTAGTCTGTATTTCTGTTATAATCATAGTTAGTGATTACGTTATTGTCATCATATTAATCCACTCTCCACCTGGTGTTTTCACTGATGCAGTGACTATTGTTTTTTTAATGTAGGTAACTTATAGCTGTATAATAACTTCAATGACCCGTATCTACTGATGTCGAATGTCCATGTTGAATTTCCATGACAGAATTAAAGGAAACTTTCATTATAATCAATACTAACAGCTATTCCAAGTAATCTGTAAGTTCTTGAAGTGTAATTATAATTATATTTTCAATTGTAATTGTCCTAGTAGATATAATATCAGATTGTTTATATTGCTTATAACTTACTTATGTAGCAACAATGGCTTGTGTTATTTTTTACTTGAATATGTGTTTCGAGAAATGCCTAGTATCTGTACATCAAGCAATGAAGTAACTTTTATGCTAACAGTCATTAGATATTCGTTGCAAGGTATGCATCTGTAGGCTTTATTATGGCATTATTGTCCACAATATATAGCTTAGGAATGATGGGATGTTTCATCTTAGTACCAAGATATTTTCTTCCAGCACAATTCCAATATATGTTTTCTTATTGTCCAACTACTGAAATTAATAGTATTTTTGAGTACTCTTCTCCAACATATATCTACTATTAATATCAACAACACCGTGATCATCACCATAACAGACCTCCTTGCAAATAAGACACTGTTTCTCAGTGATATATATATATATATATATATATATATTAAACAGTTTCTGTTAATTAGACAAACATTCACAGTAGATTATATTTGTACATTACTTAAATCTCCATTACCTGCATTGACTAAACACTAAGAGTATGTACAAGTAGTTCTGTTCTCTATATCACACCATTCTGGCCACCAAAGTCAATACGTGTCGATGTCATTAATGCCTGATAAATTACATAAATTATATCATATTGCATAGAAATAAATGAATAATTTTATCATCTGTGAGTTAACAATGTTATCCTCTACTGTGCACTCAATGTTTAAGTATTCATTTTGTACTAGTGTTACTTCCACTTGTGGTATACCTATTTAAAAATTACGCTATGATTAAATTTGGTGTCTGCTACCACATTTATACACATTGTCTTCACATTACTTCACAAACAACTATGTCACTAATTGTCATAATATAGTCTAGAGTTTACAAAGTTAATGGTAAAAGTCAATTATTAACAAAAATCAAACAAAATACATATCATTAAACAATTAATCCTCTTCAGTTGCAAAATGTACTCCTTTGTCAGTAGAGCAACATTTTTTGCTCCTATTGCACTCATTTCCAAAGCACTGGCAGCTTTCTCAATAGAATTAATATAGAACAGTCCTCCATTATCCAATACAAATGGTGGAAATTGCTCTGGAAGATCATAGTGTGGATAGGCATACCATTCCTTAAGAGTTTCAGACTCGATTGATCAAAACAACTTTGCCTTATCTGATGCAGTAAGAGGAACAGTAGTAAAAAATTTAAAAACCTGAGTTGGTAAATTGTGAAGAAGTTCACAATACTGTTTATCTCCTTACACAGTCATAGTAGTAGGAATTGGGTGACCAATACTACAGAAATTAACAGAAGAGTTCTAAAGGTCATCACTGTAAATATCTAATGGATAAGTACAAGAACACCAAGGTCCAAAATATCCAAATGTCTTAGGATTAGGGTCTCCTTTGATGAATGTTGGAATAGTATGATTATATGGTGATTTAACAGCTGCAATGTAAATAGGCTCATTAAAATTGTGGAAGGCAACTTTTGATACATTCAGAGGGTGACCAATAATAGCAGCATCAAAATTGGGAGAGGTCAGGCATGGAGCCAAGTACATTTGTAAGGACTTAAGTAAGTAATTTTTGAAAAATTTTACGTACAAGTACAAGCTCCAATAATGAAGATGTACTTGAGTAAAGTACAAGTACTTTTGATAGTACTTAATTACAAGTACAAGGAGAAATGATTCAACCAATAGGTTTAATGAATTAGGAAGCATTTGGTAATGCTTATTGTTTAGATACTGAATAAAAGATCCATATGTCAAACAGTATTATAATTATGGTACATTATTGCATCAGACAAACATCAACTATTTAAATCTATAAAAGTTCAGTCTACATCTTTGTGAAAAAGTTTCTACTGTTGAAGATAAAAAAGGTACTTCAAGAAATTCTTTGGCAAGCTTCACAAGAGAGGGAAACTTTCTATGATTTCTATGATTCTCTTTATAATATTTGGCTGGATTTGTGTCAATGGAGATACAAGGAGTTGCTAAGTAATTGTCCTTGTTTGAATGACTCTGGAAAGGAATGGTTTTGGCCTCAGGCTCTGACATGAAGCTAAATAAAGTTTTTTTTTGAAGGTGGTTCCAAACTACCCTCAACATGAACTTGAGTAGGGTTAACTTTCAAATGAAGCTCATATGCATGAAAATTGTTTTAATTTTGCTTGAATAATATGACATATATAACTCCACATAATTAGAAATATAAGATTTTTGTGGAAATTGTGATAATAAAAATTACTTTCAAGTTATAATGACTTAAAATTATTATTAAAGCAAAACATGACAGTCTGTTAAAACTAACTACAAAATCAGTCACTAACTATTACTACTACTAATGAAATAATTATAACAACAAAAACAACATTTATTTACTTTTAGTCTTTAGGCAGCAAATAAAATTAATGATTACAGGTTGGTGATCCTGTTGTACTCAGTGTCAACCTGAGTCATCTGGTTAAATGCTGGCACTGGATTTCTAACCTTAACTTCTTTACTAACTAAGTACTCAACTTGGTTCTTCTCAGCGTTGACAGGATCCTTAAAACTAGAATAGTCGTCCCCATTTTTTGCCATTACATATCCTTTGTTGTCATCATCAGGTACATGGTGAAAGACTGGATAATCTCCATCTTCATCAAATATAGGAGAGTTACGATATATAGTACGCATAGCATATGCTTCATACAAGTTCTCTGAGCCTGTCTTATTAAATGCATATTTTCTTTTTGTCCTTCTCTTTCTAATACATTGACAACATATGACAGTGATTGTTAGACACATAACTAGTAACAGAGCTCCACCTACTGCACTACAAGCTATGATTAGAATAAAATACTTCTCTATGATATTAGTCTTAGTGGGTGGTTCTGTAGGCACTACAATAGGGTAACTTGGATCTTGTTGAACTGAACCGAGGATAAGATTGTTTCCACGAAATGAAAAATAAAAGATGTTGGTGTTTGATAGGTTTTGTATGTCATTGGCAAACATGGACAATGTATTTGCACTGTTACTGGTGACAAAGAAAGTGACAATAATACTACCTTCATATATTGATACATTGTATACCAATACATTGGGATAAATCTCTTGGATGCGTGCTATTAAAGCTGCCTTAAATTCATCTTCAAAGCCTCTAACAGTGTCATTGTAACTGTTATTGTATGTTACAATGAAACGAGTGAATGGAAACTCCTCAACTACAAAGGTATTGCTGTCTATAGGTTGAGGTAGTTGATTGCTAGAAGAGGGAGGATTTGTAGAAACTGAAAATTGAATTTTGTATGATCCTGCACTTTTGACATGGATGTCTTGAAACTGAGCCACTCCTTGTTCAATATTTACAGTAATATCCTGTCCATACCTCTGTCCAGTAGAAATTAAGATAATAGAACCAGTCATAAACCATTGTCGTCCCCTCCATCCTAAGTTAGTAGGAACAATATTGGTATTGCTATCCAAAATGTGAACAGTTACAGTAGATGAGAAAGGAAATGTTGTATTGGTAACTGATGGTGGCTGTGAGATGACTTGAAGGTAGAACTGTCTGACTTGAATGTTGATAACATTACTACTATTGGTGAGAGAGAAGTTAGCAGTAAGAGGGTATGTGATGTCAAATTGTAAATGATATGTTCCAGGATGGCTAAAGAGGAGATCAGAGAACTGTGCTATACCATTTCCCATATTGGCAGTAGAATTCATTAGAAAAGCACCAGTGGGTTTTGATATCAATGATACTGTTAACTGCCAAGGTTGTCCTACACCTAATGTAGACACTACAAGGCCAGCCCCATCATACATTGCTACTTTAATGGGAGAAGTTAATAGAATACCTTCAACACCCTGTGAAGGAAGATGGACAATACCGAGTCTTGTTGGAATACTTAATATAACTGGATTAGTATCATTTCTTTCTTCTTCTTCTTTTTGAAGTTGTTGATCATAAAATGTTGTTAAGTTAGCTGTACCATTATCTCCAGGTTGAGGTCCACCAGTTACATTTGTTGCTCTAATTCCTTGTGTTGGATCAGATCTTATTGCCTGTGGCTCAATAACAACAGCATCTAAAACATCATAACCTATTTCTTTTGATAGTTCTCCAGTTTGAATGACTTCACCAACACGAGTTGTGATATTAAGAAGCTCTTTGTAGACCGTGTTATCTTGTGGAGTTGATCCAGTTTGGTTGTTATAACTTCCATCTGTTCCATTGACACTTGGTGTTGTAGTGTCATTAGAAGGTGATGCACCTATTTCAAATTCAACTCTGGTATGTGCTGTTTCTCGTTTGCGGCCTGCACTTTCAGAAATTACGTTGACAATTCTGATGTGATTTGGTGTAATGCCAAGGAGCAGGGCTAAGTTTTGAATTAAGTTGACTTCAAAAAATTCATCCACAGTAACAGGAGGAAGATCAATACCAAGTTGGATGACTTGAGTAGTCTCAATTCTAACTGGTGTGTCACCTTTGATCACTATATGTAATCTTTTAGTGTTACGATCATAATAATTTGTTCCATGGCTATCAGAGAGTGTTGGTATGAAATTGTCACCACGTTTATATCGAAGGTTGCCATTCTTCATATAGCCATTAGTTGGAATGATATATTCAGTACCAACATATACATCCAGTCTCTGTGGGTTAGTATATATTATAGCTATAACAAGACCTTGAGAGTCATTGGCATTGAGAAGATAAAGGTTTGTCTTTTGAGGATTGGTACTAGTCATACCAATAGTGTAGTTTAGACCAGTTGATACTATAGCATAGAAAGTTGATATACGTTCTTGACATGTGTATCCACCACACCATCCATGATCTTGAGGACCATTTATCAAATCTATATACCCATTAGCACCAACAGCAATGGGAGAGAGTCGACGAACTTCTGTATCAGCATCAAGACTTTCTATGACAAACATCATGTGATCAATATTGGTACAGTGGTAAGAGTTCCATTGTGCTTCCCACTGACAATCACCAGGACTGCCTCTATAGATGCCCTTATTTGGACAGAGTACATCAGGATCAATTTTACTACCGGTTGGAGTAGCTAACATTGTTTTTGGAATTCGATAGTCACCCAAACCACGTCTACGATCACCATCCCATTCAAACTCTGATTTTGAAATGAGGGAATTCAAACCTCTAGAGTCTGTGAAAGAACCATCAAGATCTCGAATGAGAATTTTCTTTAATGCATCACAATCCATATCAACACAGTCTGAAGGATTGACACTACCAAGTATTGGGTTGTGATTGAAGAATTTAGAAGTTTTGTTCACTGACAGAAATGAGATTTCTTTTGTCCAAACAGGATGTTGACAGTCTTCAGATTTAGGATGTGTCATCAATGCTACTTCTTTCATAGAAGAGCAGTTAGTACCAAAGTTACAGAAGCTAACATTATTGAGTTTAGTGAGGCCTTTGATTGCAGGATAATTTGGAACGTCTGACCATGGGAACTTAGGAAAGTGACCAGAACCTGATGTAAATGAAGACAGAATTATACCCACATGTCCTTTCCAAGGACTTTGGATGCCTGAATGTGATCTGGCATGATAACCAATGATTGGTTTAAAGCTGTACTCAGTGCAATTAATAGTAACACCAGAGTTAATACTGGAAATGATCTCTGAGTCTTTTATAATGACAGTTTTAGTACTGACTCGATGAGATAGAGCAGCAGGTCCAATTACAGCAGAGAAAATGGCAGCATAATTGTTAACAAATGTAGATTCTGTAACTAAAACACCAGCTTTAGAATATGAGAAAAGGCCATAGTGATAACAGCTATATATTGTGAAGTCATGGAAAGATGAACACCCACTCTCATCACCTACAAAGTGACCATCACTGTAGCCTACATGAATACCATGTAGTGTGGTATGTGCAATGTTGTTTCTCCAGGTAGGACTGAAATTGGATGATATACAGTTTTCTCCATTAGTATTATAGCCAGCCTTAGCTCCACCAGCAGCTGAATTTCCGATCAAAACATAGTTACTGGCTTCAACAAGTTCATAGTTGGCCGTCCACTCAGCATTCCAAGGTTCATTACGACCATTGTATGTTCCAGGAAACAAAGCTACCACTGCTAGATTTTGAATCAACTGATGATCACTGCCTGTAATATAGAGAGAGGGTCCTACAGTACGATGGACTACGTTATTGGTGATTGACATTCCTTTAGTCCCAAATAGACCAATGCCTGTATTGTAACCTTTATGAAAACTACAGCTTTTGACATACGAACTGTTGTCCTTAACTTGACCAATGTTGAGAAATGCCAGTGAGTATCTAGGATCGAAACTTTCCACAAAACCTTCTTGACCACATCCTTTAAATTCAACTCCTTCTAGTTGAGCTGATCCAGTATATTGTACTGTACCAGAAATGTCAACAAAATAAGTACCAACAAGAACACGACAACCATATGATTGCTGATCTGCAACATCAACAGTAGCATTAGGATGTGTTCCTAGAATTTTGATGTTTCGAGAGAGAAGTCCAACTTCAGCACTGATATTTACTGAGCAGGAGTTTGTGTTGTGAACTCCTCCAAGATGGTTATAAGTTAAAGGACTGTTTAGACTAAGAGTTAGTCCATCATTACTGATACTAGTAATAGTACGTTCTTCTGTTTGTTCTGCTTCATAGAAAGTGGATGCAATAACAATTTCTTCTCCTATTTGCCAGTCTACAGCTTGGCTTAATACAATTTGAGTGTCTCCTTCCTTTGCTGTTTGAGCCAAGAAGGTCCAAGTAGGAGAGCGATCTTTACCATGTAAGCTTAGTTGACCAAACACACCAATACCTTTAGCACCTAAAACTGGTCCAAGATTGGGGAGCCGATATTCTGGTGAATTTAAGTTACCATTGAGTATAATTGTTAATTGATGTTGAAATGGCATGTCTTCAGAGCCAGCAATGAGGCGTCCATTGTCAATTAAAATCAAATTTGCCTCTAAAATGTGGTCACGTTCATCTAGAAATTCTAGTCCTCCACAGATAGATAATGTTTTAATACGTGGTAAAGGAACATCAACCAGAATATATAAACTACAGTTAATGTACACATCTGTATCATTTTGTGGTAACAGTTCATTAGGCCATATAGATTGATCAGACCAGAGATTGGTGACATTAGGACGACCAGGAGGTAGAGGGGTTGGTGGTTTAGGTGGAGGAGGTGGAATACAATTCTTATAGAAACATCGATAAGAAGTAAAAGATACTGGAACATTACTAGGACAGGTTGGGTTACTACCATTTACATAATATGTGACAGATGTCTCATTGTTATTGACATACCAATCTCCTAACTGTGATGACCCACCAGGTGGTATGATCAAACTGGCATTCTTTTCCTGTTTATTGATGTTTATATTATCCACCCTTTTGTTAAAATCATGTCGTATCCAAAGGTAATCAGATGTTGTAATACCAGAATAAAGGGAGGAATAAGATATGTTATTAAACCTTTCTCCTTCATCCCAATCAAGTTGATATATTTCTTTGATGGGTAATAGAGCCATATAGCCAGGACCTAGTAGAAGTCGTTTGAACACATATTCTAATTGAAGAATACCATGTTGACTAGTGACATTGAGATTTCTGGTTGTGAGAGATGATGGAGTAGGATTAGTGAGAGCAAAACGAGCAAAGTGGACTTTATCATCACAAACACTTCCTCTGACAGCTCCAAAACTTGAAGCAGAATGATTACTACAATGAGGAGAAGGTAAAATAGTAGAAGTAGGTAGAAGAGCTCCTCCAACAGTGCCAGTTAGTGTACCATCCATATCTCTGAAGACTTGTTCATGTTCCCATTTCCAAGTTGCAACATTAGGACTGTTATCAAACACTAGTTTCTCAAACCTAGTTTCAAATCCTCCTTGTTTTGTTCTGCAATGTGAACAAGCTTGTAGTGTGTAACAGTTACTTTCATCAAAGTTAACAAAGCTAACATTGGACACGGTCAGATAGTATGAATGAGGAGTTTTAATACCAGCACCAGTACAAACTTTGGTGCCAACATTATCTATATTTCTTAAATCAGAATGAGCTACAATAAGGACATCTTCAATGAGGGAGCCATTCTTACCCCAAGCTGCTGTAACCTTAGTGTACTCCACACCAGCAACTGTGTTATCTAACATTACACTGTCCTTTAGTTGAACAGCACCCACTTCTGAGAATTCAACACCTCGTACATTACGCCAAGCCAAAAATTTCTCAAATACTGCTGGAGTGACTTCATTACAAGTGTTAGCCTTTTCAGGATGATAACTAGGAAAGATCCATATACCATACCAACCAAAGGAGTGAGCTGAGTTATTAGTAAATTTGGCAAGTGGAAGATGAAGGGGCTCTATAGCTGTAGTGAAGGATGGACCTGTTGGATTTGCAGGGAGACGATACCAAAACCCAAAATGTGTACCTCCAGCTGCTGCATTATGTCTCAAAGTATTGTTTGGATTAACTACCCAAAATGTTGCAGGTGTGATGTCCACATTAAGTAGACTACTGGATGCTCTAACAAATATACCCAAGTTGTATTGTATAACATTGCCTTGTTCAATGCCATCCTCCAAGAAATATGCATGGCCTAAGATGTTATATGCCACATTTTTTTCAACCAGTAGATAGTCAACACCATGAATAGTAACAGCTCTGTTAAAAGTATGGTGTATACCACATCCTCTAACATAGGAGTCACTGACATCACCGTTAAGGTGGAAATGAATTGGATAACGACCAAGTCGGAATGCCTGTCCAGCATGAGTAACTTCAATGTATTCAATTCTACCAACGACTTTGTCCCTTGGTCCTCTGTGTAACATAATCTGAGATCCAAATTGATCATCAATAGTCTCTGCTCCAAATCGTCCATTGAAGCAAGTCTGTACTGCAAACTGGCCTGGATCAAAATCACTAGGACAATTTTCAAAGAACTCATTCCATTCAGAATTTTTGTTACCACGGACAACTACATTTCTAGTGAGGTAACCTACCTCAGCACGTGTTTCAATGACTCGACCATGTATCACTTGTGTCACTGCTATATGTGTATATTGTAATGGTGGATCAACTGTTATGCTCATGTTATCAGCACCAATGCTTACAATGGTCAGTTCTTCATTCTCACGCTGACTATAACTAGTAGAAGCAATAACTACTTTACCACCAACTTCCCAGTCAGCCACTGTATTTTTAAGATATAGGGTTGTATTTCCAGCATATGCTGTGGTAGATAACCATGTCCATGTGTTAGCAATGGGTTTACCATGTAAGTCTAATGTTCCATTTCTAACAGCTAGGGTCTTAGCACCAAAGAGAGGAAGCTCAGTTGACAAGACATGGCCATACATGACAATCTGAGCTTTGTGCTGATATGGTTGGTCTTCAGTACCCACTTGTAATTTGCCACCATCTGTGATCAAGATGTGTTCACTGTGAAGTTGTACGTCATCTTTTTCGTCGTCAAATATGAGTTCACCTCCTTGAATTAAAAGTATTTTGAGAACTGGAGTAATGATATCCAGTACCAATGTTTGTCCTGCTGGTACTATGACAAAATCTCCTTCTTTTGGTAAGCCTAATCCACCCCATGTGTACTTTGAACTCCACAGATCAACATAATAGAACTCAATATTATTGGTAATAGCATAACCTTTTCCCTCAACATAAACCATTACAGGTGCTTTAATGGTTCTACCACTAGCTCCAGTTTGACATACAATAGAAGATTGAGTTTTGTCAAGCACAGAGCAGTCTATACCAGCTATGGTAACAGTGACATTGTTACTAAAGCCACTTCCTACAAGTTCAATGATAGAACCTCCAGCTGTCCCACCACGAGTACGATTAATGGATGTAACGTTAGGTGTGAGGTCTAGAAGGAGAGTATAAGCTTGTGGTAGAGATACAGTTGATGACAAGCTAGTAACAGTAACATCACAAACCTGTGATGTTAGAGTTGGAGTATTTTCAAGTAGATATGAGAATGATGGGATAATACATTGTATTGATGTAAGAGATGGTTGAGTGAAACTAGGCAAACATGTTTGATTACATACTGTAATAAATGTTGATACAGGATTGAAGCCAACACCAAGAATAGTCAATATGTTTTGGCCAGCAAAACTACCTTTAATAGGAGAGACACTATCAACTTGTAAAGTGTACATGAAGGTAAGTTGACCATCAGCCTTTCCTTTATCAAAAATAACAACTTCAACTTGATAACTTCCATTGTAATTAGGTCCAAGAGTGCATATTATAATTGTGTTATTGGTAAAAGAGACATTACATTTTGAGCTACCAAAGCTTACAGAAACCAATGATATGTCAGAGGTGAAACCATGTCCTGAAATAATAACTACATCTCCCTGTTGACCAGACATTGGTTCAATACCCGCTATTTGAGGAGTAACATCTTTGCTGTACTGTATGATAAGACCACCATCTCCATCTCCATCAGCATCTCGTTTTCTCATTTGCCATGATGAATTTGCTGGAACTACTGTAACAGCTACAGAGTAATTGCCTACTTGACCAATATTTGGAGTAAAGCAACTTATGCTTGTATAATTACTCTCAACAATTTGACAAGTGCCATTGCCAATAGATACAGAGTTGTTGTTGAGATAGTCACTGAAACCAATACCAGATATTGTTAGTTTTGTACCACCTCGTATGCTACCTAAAATTGGAGAGATACCATCAATTCTGAGTTGACTAGTAATTGAGTTGTCTGTTTCTTCACTAAACTGCGCAAAACCATAAGTTGGAACTAAAACTGATACTAAGTATTTGCCAGCTTGAATAGGAGATAATTGACAAGTTATGTTTTTAAAGTCAATTAAAGTGACATTGACACATTCAAACGGCCCTACCATTACAGTGGAGTCAGAGTCCAAAAATTCACCACTAATTGTGATTGTTTGCATGTCAACTCCACCCACAATGATTGGATCCACAGCAAAAATTGTCGGTGTAGCATTTAATGAATACTGATAGTCACAACCATCACTGCTATCACAGATCACTTCCCATTTTGGACCATAGCTAACATTAAGAGGTACAGTGGAGTATGGCATATTGATGTTCACTGATTGTGGAACAATATATTGAATTTGATAGTAAGAGACTTGTTTGATGGTACATCTTTCAGTTCCTATATATACAGTAAGGTTGGTCTCTACAAATGAAGCTCCTGTGATGGTGATGATGTTACCACCTAACACTGACCCAGATAAAGGTAAAATGTTTTTAATCACTGGTGTGATGATTATTGCTCTATGAACCACAGCTTCATTATTAAGGAAAGCAAAGCCACTGTTATATATGTGGAGTGATAAAGGAAGAATGTTAAATGGAGTAGGTTGAGATGTCATATTAAGACGACAAGTTATTAAGCTATCACTATATACAAGTGATGTACAAGAGTAGTCACCAAATTTGATAATAGCATTACTTGCATCAAGACCAAAGTTATATCCTGAGAGAGATATGTTGAAATAAAGTGTAGATATGTAGCTATTAATCCATTTGACTACAGGAGTGTTACAGTTACTATAAACAAAGATTGGACTTGATTTAGGCTCAAGTGAATTGGTCAAGTTATGACAAGAGAGGCATTCTGTATGACCACTCCCAGTAGATGATAAGTCAGTATCATTGTGGTAATCTAAGTGATATAATGCTTCAAAGCCATCCACTTTTACTATAACAGCTGTTGCTATATCCTCTAATTCCCTTACTGTGATACTACCAGACATTAGACACGACTGGCACACATCATCAACATATGAAGCAAAATAGTATACACCAGACTGTGTAAATGTGTATGAATAGGTCCCTTCAACACTAGCTGTACTTTGGAAGCCACCACTAAGATAATTTGAAGTAGTAGGACTGGCAGTTTGATGTACTTCAAATTGACGAGGTATAACGAAACTTGCACCTGTCCAATTCCACTGAAAAATACAATAATTATAAAATGAAAACAACTGTAATTACATGTCTTATTTAACATCATGTGGTAGTAACCAAATATAATTGGTATGCTTGCAATTAAAAGCTACATGTAACTTAGCTTGTCACAAAAGCCCTAACTTACATTGGACTACTGTTAATACATACTCTAATATTAGAACAGACTATAAGAGTATCTATATTAATTGACTTTGATTTCTTAGGCTTTTTTAAGGACAGGGTTTTAGGATCATTCATTCAACTTTCAAACAATAGAACTATCAACTACCACATTCCACATTTGAGGAAGGCAGAAATATGGAAATACTACACTTTTGTCAGTGAACGATTTTACTTTTCCACAACTGTCATGCTGTTAAGATAAGCAACTCTATTGTGATTTTATTGATTTTATGGAATCATGTAAGTTGATTTAACGAGAGTTCATCCCATTGTACCAAACCAACAGCAGCCCATTTTGAGACTATGTTATCTGAA
The DNA here is from genome assembly GCA_963693285.1 of Xestospongia muta. Taxonomy (NCBI): domain Eukaryota; kingdom Metazoa; phylum Porifera; class Demospongiae; order Haplosclerida; family Petrosiidae; genus Xestospongia; species Xestospongia muta. Next base: position 19,882,991 of record OY848917.1, read on the forward strand.
ACATTACTCTCTTTCCTGTACATGTCAATATTTTAATTTATAATAAAAACTTACAGTGACTGTGTCTCCAGGTAAAATCTCAATATTAGCAGGATTCCAAGCAAAATAACGTCCGAGAACTATTGTTGAGAACATAATATGACATACACAATGAATATATACATACTAATATAAAAGACACATACCTGCATGTTGTCCACTATTCTCTATAAGGTGTTCCTTTCTTGTTGATGAGGTAACACATTCAATATTCTCATAAGTTACTGTGGTAACGTTACACTCTATTCCTAGTCCAGTGGTGACAGTCACATTAGATCCAAAACCGCTTCCTTTTATAGAAATCTTAGTTCCCCCAAGTAAAGAGCCACTACATGGTGTCAACTTTCTTACTATGAGTTCATAAGCAAATACTGGAAGCATAAATGGAGAGGTTGTATTGAATATCTTATTAGAAGAATAGTCAAGTATTTCCATTAGTGAGATTGATTGTTGATCAATTATATCACTTTGTGACTCATTAAATGCTACTCCAAAGATAGTACTACGAACAGACACATCATATACTCCAGGATTATGTGGTGAAGTTGTACAGTTTATTTCTGTGGTAGTGAATGATGTTATAACACAAAAGGCTTGTCCAATAGTAACGACAATGTCTGACATATCTGTTAAGTTGAAGTTGTTTCCGCTAATGGTAAGTTTTGTTCCACCATAGACTGGTCCAGATGATGGACTAATTGATGTAATTGTAGCTGATGAATCGGCAGTGTATTCATAGCCAGAATCAATTATGGCTGTCACACCATTTACAACAACTGTAACATTGACTACATCTGAATCATGTGGCTGTGGTATACAAGTCAATACTGTTAAGTTTGAAGACACAATAACACAAGGAAAGTCATCAAAAACAATGTAAAAGTCACATGAGAAGTAAAATGGTACATTAAGGGGTTTAGTGATATTGGACAGTGTTGGGAACCCTACTCCAGTAATGGTGACTAAATTTCCACCACTAATACTTCCTTTGTCAGGTTGAATGGAATTAACAACTAAAGAATATTGGAAAATGGAGGAATTTGGAGTTGATGATATTGAATAGCCAACACCATCAACATGTACACTGACATTTTGTGGTCCAGCAACATTAGGAGTTGGTACACATGATATGACAGTATCATTGACAGATGTAACATCACAGGGACTATTACCAATAGTAACTGTTACATTATTGATATCATTAGTAAAACCAGTACCATAGATAGTGATTGGAGTGTTATCTTGACCACCAATGGAAGGAGAGATTGACATGATTTGAGGAGTAACTTCAGATGAAAATTTAAAACTACATCTTCGACTCCTACAAGAAGCTGGGATACCATTAACCAAGACTTCAACCTGTGAAATGAGAAATACAATATAAATCTTTAATGAAAACATTTATCTTTGTATTCTGCTGATACTTCATTCAGTGTTATATATGACCTTCAATGTTGAAATACATGTAGTATGATTTGTTATGATAATATAATGTTGAATGGACTATTATCTACCTGTGGTTCTAGTTCAGGTAGCCGTAACATATCTCCTCGGAATGGTCTTAGCCACACCCCTCCATTAACAATAGGGGATACAAAAATGTTTACCATATGTCCTGACAGACCCCTCCCATTAGCTGACATCAGTGGGAGATCACCTCCTCTACTTGTCCACTTAATACTCCATATATAACCACTACAGTCTCTGCTACGAGTTACTTCAAAACCACCTTCATTTGGGAGGTACATCTCTAGTAATGTTTTAAGTTCAGAGGCTAAGACATTTGCTGGTATATTGTATACTGTTTGGTTTTCAAATGTAATTTGAAATGTTCCAGTGACTGCTGGAGTACCAGAATAGAGTCTTGATACTAGTACATTGTTTGGAGAAGCTGACAACAAAGGCATGTTATAACCACAGTGGTGAACTTTGAACTCTACAACATAACGTGAGACTATTAGGTTACATGACAATGGGTCTTCAGTATCATAACAGATCAAGTCAGTTATGGGAGAAGAACTTGATACAGTGACTGTATCAACAAAGATGCCATTAGGTCGGACAGCATGTTCTAAATGTGTGACTATGGAAAATAAGAAAAACATAATAAATTAAATAAGAGACTTATAATAATACAAGTAGAATGTGTGCTATAAAATCTAATTACTTTATGATCTTTGATGTATTCAAAATAGATAGAAAATAATAAATAAGTCAAGTCATTAGTATGTCTCTAATTATTTATTAAGAAGAGTACATTACATAATATCTAGAATTACTTGTAGGTATTGAAATAGTGAACATGACTTCATCCACCCAAAAATCAGTTGAACTGCTATAAAAGTAAGTACGGAGTACTTGATATGTATCGGACGTCTGATTGTAATGCTTATTAAGACACCAAAAGACATCAATGCATAGGAACCTCCACTTATTTGTACCACTGTCATCAGTAACTGGAATATTATGTATATCAGTTGTTGTTTGTTCATTAATACGTCCATATATACGTAGTCTAGAATTAGGTAATGTACCATAGACAGCAAAACATACCTATAATAAATATAATATAATATATAATATAATCAAAGTAATTATGATACTTACATATCTGTACCCAATACTTGAAACTATCATTGGATCTACTTTCTGGCCACTCCTCTCATCTACTGTCTGATCATATCGCCACATAATTCTAGGATTTTTCAAACTATATCGACCACAATATGGTTCATGGCTATTATCAAGAGTACCATAAAGATAAGGTTGAACAATTATGTCATAGCCATTTTTAAAATAGACATTGCCAGCTCCTGTGATATGACAATTGGTCGTGAACAGTGTTAAGAGTTCTGATGTCACATTGTTAGCAGACTCATGTATTGGCATACTGTTTGTGTGTCTTGAACTCAAAGATAAATTGAAATGGCAGGGTTGAGTTAAGTCTTGTAAGACAAGAGAGGTGTGGTTACTCTGATTGATAACTTTGAAGTCCACTAAGTCTTTTTGATCTGATATGAAGATAATTGACAGTTCCAGCTCATTGTCTATGTCAGTAGTAACATTTATGTAAACTACGACTCTACCAAAACTTTGTACTGTTGGAAGATTATTCAATGCAGATGTTATAACAGAGGCATTGTCACTGTCAGTTAACTCATGAGTTATACTGTTCAAGTAGGAGAGATAATAAGTGAAGTTGTTATCTTCTGAATTTAAAGTGATCACTTGTATCTTGGGTTTGGCAGTAATATTGATTTCCTATATAAATAATAATGTAAATTGTATATACATATAGTTTAATTATCAAGTATGTTGTGATGTATTGGACAGCAGCAGATCTGAGGGTTATTCCATTACAAAGCTCACTTTGTAATGTATCCCATTACAAAGCTCAATATAGACTGGCCTATAATGTGTTTGTGCCATGTGATTACAGTACTATATCTGGATAAAGATATGTATTCTATAGATAAACATATGTATGCTGTAGGTAAACACATGAATCCTCCTCTTAAAATAACTGTAGAAGGCATACCTAGACATTTTAACATTTTACATGCATTCATCACACATAAATTACACACAATACATATATGCACTCACACATATATCATACATAATACATATCATATAGATGTATGTGTATAATAACACACCTGTGTTTCATTGACCACGACAGATTGTATTGTCACTTGTTCTTCATGGTCAGCATCAGCTCTATCATTAGTCCAATTGAGACTATGTACCTTAGTACCAATTCCAATACTCCATGGTCCCCAACCTTGTTGTTGAACTGCTTCAATGTAATAGGCTTTACCTGTAGTTGAATGATTATAATTGTAAGTAAAAACCACATACTATGCTGTTTCCAACTGTTATGACTAAGAATAATAACTTTGTATTTCATTCTAAATGAAGCATAATAATTTCTTAATAAAAATATATTTAATTATTTCTACTCTTACAATCATCACTCAATATGATATGTAGTCTCATTAATATAATACATAATTTACATGTTAATACTAGGAATATGTGAATGTGTAGGGTTTGCCTCATGCAGTGATAAGTTAGATTTAATGACAATGCAGCTTTTGATTTATAGTCTGTTCAGAATATTAGTAAACTTATGTTGCATATCTGTATACCTAGCTTCTAACTTAGTCATTGATCTTATTCACCTTCACACTGCTCTAGACATCTTATACGTATTGTTTTATTGTTTTAAATATGTCTGTTTTTTTCCTTTCCTCAAGATTACATTGCTAAACATTGAATAAACCTTTTTGCTGTGAAAATAATTGATCACGTGCTTTTGCATACCTGTGGTTCAGAGTTTTGGTAAAGTAATTATTGCATTCCTAAGCCTAAGCATGACTGAACCATAAACATATACACACATATATATCGGCAATAATATATAGTTTACACATAAACATACACAATGTACATAATATACACAATATGGAGTTGTTAAAACAATATTCCAACATCTGTGATATACATACCTCCTTGTAGTGGAATCGGGCTAGAGAATTGGGTGTCAAAATAATCCCACCTTCTTCTAGTATGACTATTAGCAAATGCAATTAACTCTTTATGTTCTCTTGAAGTGTTAGGACTAAGATATAGACGTAATTTATTATCAGATATAAAGTTGAAGGTATACAAACTGTCTATAGGTGGTACAAAAAATCCAGAGTAACGTTGTTGAAATCTATATATTTCTCTAAACTCTGCAGGATAGCTATTGTCACGATAAGCTCTCTCTTGAACTGTCCAGTTAAAACTAGTATTAGGATAACCATAAGGACGTTCTTCAACTCTGTTTAAGTTTGATGAATAATCCTCTGTCCATACTTCACGTACTATGCCACGTCCACCTGAAATATTAAAATAATTGATTAAAAACCTAACTTTTTCAGACCTACCTGGATACACAGAACTAATGGGAGGAGCTGGTCTTGTTATACATTGTATAGTAGTAGCTGTGTAGTTGACTACATCACAGGGTACTCCTACATAAATCAAAATACAATACATGAATAAATTTGTAATTAAACAAATGAACTATGTTATGATAAAATCAATCTAAAAAATATATGTCATAAGTAACATAATATACCAGTATATTATATTATATTATATATCATATATAATTTTCTATAGATTCAATGAATGGTACTTCAGTACTCTCTAAGATATACATGTATAGGTTAGAGACCAAGGTGGAGATTACAATTCTTCTGGTTACTAAGCAACAAAGTAACTGATGCCAAGATCTCTTATTAGCTTAGAAATTGGTTTGAAACATGTCTCTGATACAGTCTAGATCTCAAGAAGAGAGCACGAACTTTGAGACTACAGTAGACTTGAGCATATAGTTACATGTACATGTAATGTTAAAAATATTATGACCATGACTTGTTGAAGGATTATATTAAAGTATATAGAATTATATAAACATTATTATGAATTATACATCATATTAATATTATACCTGAAATAAATGCTTTAACATCTCCCAGTGGATCATTAAAGTATATTCCATATATGGTAATAAGTGTACCTCCATTAGGACTACCTACATTAGGTTCTACTCGTGTGATATCTACCATACAGATAATAAAGTAATATCAATAAAAAAAATATAACACATAATACCTGAGTGTGTTTGAAAGATATATTGTCGTAGTTTGTTGTCTACTGATAAGATCTCTTGTGAAATGTATGAGCTAAGAAACAATAATATGAATACATCTATAATAATATTCATTATATTCTACATAATATACATGCACATGGAATGTGTCTCATATGTTGTGTGAGATATTGATATAGTCCTCCACCTAAAATCCCACCCAACACACAGACTGGCATTAAAAAGCTGTCAAATATTATAACTTCAATTATGAAGGTGTAATCGATACTCTTATTTATAAGAGTATTGATTACACCTTCATAATTGAAGTTATATAAACAACTAAATGTGTGGACAGTACTTTATAGTAACAATATTAATACTTACTTTCCATATAAGGAGAGTACTAAAGTAGCATTCATTGAATCTAATAACAAATTAAATATAATATATAATATAATATACTGGTATATTCTGTTACCTATTCTGGTGGTCTCTGGTTGGCAACTGATATAACCTAGACCCCAACTTGTAGTAAGTGCACCACCATATCTAACAATGAAATAAAGGAGACCATCTTATAAATAGAATAATGTGATTACTCTTTGAATTGAGAACATTAGTTCTAGTCTCATACTAGTTAAATGTGTTATTTTACTTTACTATCAAGGATGACTCTCAATGTATTTTGTATTAGTCTGTCCATGTAGTTAACTCTAAACTCATTAACTACCACTTCAGTAACAAAAGTGTATATAATCATAACATGATATTGTAGAATTTTAGAAACTGGTGAGGTGATTATGTTTCTAGATGTACATATAAACATAAAATGATTAACATACGGTGTCTCTTTATCATTATTCCAAGGATTACACTGTTGTCCACCAATTAATAGTCTATCTACAGTTTGAGTGATAGTAAAATCTTCATTAGCCTCTTGTGTATCAGATACAAGATACGAGAAGATACGTCCACTTATTGTTATATTCGTTGGATCAATACCTACAATGGAATAAGCCATGAATGAAATAGTCTACATAGAAATTATGAAAAGATAAATGATAGTAAAATAGAGTGGCCTTCAAAACATAAATTGACAAACTGAAAGACAATCATTAAAATACATAAACTTACAATGTTAAAATATAATATACAACATCTAATGATACATACTAACCAGGTATTTTAGCAAGAGGCCAGACATCAGTCACTGTAGGAGTTGCCCAGTTACGATACTAAAGGAGAAACCAGTAATTTAATAAACTATCTAATGTATTTTAATTAAAACTTTACCCGGAATATACAGTTGCCATTGCAAAGTCTTCCTTTTAAGTCTTTTACAATGTCTTTGCCATCCACTAGAACCTGAAGTTTGTAGTCTTCGTTCTTCTTCTCTGGAGATGAACTAAAGAAGACCAAGAAGGTAATAGTTTCTTTACCACAAGATTTACCACAAATTATACACTTTATTATAAACTCTTTGACAATACAAATAAAGAATCCACTTACCCAGTTTTACAAACTATTTTTGTAGTTGATGTGTAGTATGTCACCACTTGACATGGAATAGAATACTGGTCATTATACAATATGACTCTATTTCCTAAATTAGGATCATCTCTGTTGAACTGGTCTTTAGAGAAACCTAAACAACAACAAACAAAACAGATGTAATCTATAACTAAATTGAAATTATAACATCCAACACTCATATCATATTGCCATTACCATAGAGTGTACCAGACTTCTAATGGTATTATTAATAAAGAGAATGTTAAACAATTTTTAATTTAAAACAATATTTCTAACACTGATTTTTAAATTAAGGTACTCAAAAATCACATTGGATTGCTAAGCACCATGTGAAACAAGATTATAAATTCAAACAATTCATTCTATAATTGTTTTAGAAGATAATATTTTACAATGAAACTTTGACTAAAGCTATAAAGGCTATATAATTAGCAGCAGTGTTTATAGAAGACTATATAATTATAGATTACTAGAAAAAAATTAGGCAGAGAAGTAAGCTAGGAAGACGTTTCAAGCATCATCAGTCACACCCATCATTGTTGTTGGTGGTTAAAGGAAGTGTTTTAATTTCATTTGTTAATTTGAACAATTAGAACTAATATACCGGTATACATAACACATTATCCAAAACATTTATGACACTGCCTGCATACTGTGTGTGCCAGGCAGTAAAAATTAAAGTATGTCACTAAATGAGCTAATTTGTAAGACAATAATTCTAACAATATCAGTAAGTATGGTGCTTTTATACATAATGTGGCAGTTAGTATCAATGAAACTGAAATAGAAGCATTTAAGAAACATATAAATTAAGGTAAAGTGGAAATACATAAATACTGTTTAGTGAGTTACTACATATCATTAGACTCATTTACAAACCTCTTCCATGAAGTGTTAGCAATGTACCACCAGCATAGCTTCCATATCTTGGAGTTATCCACCACACATCTGAATATAATATACACAATAATCTTTTATAAATAGTTATTATTATAACTAACAGTACAGCATTAGTATGTATAATAACTTACTGGGTATTGTACTATCTGTATTGTCAGAAGGATCAGCAGGTATGGCATTATCAGAGTTCTCAGAGGCTATGTATGAAATATAATGTAAAATGTAAAACTTATAGAAGACATCTGTAAAAGCAATATGTCATTAGTACAGAAAACAATCACCAAATAAGGTGGTAACTTAAACAATTTGTTCCCTGTGATCTTATTGACTATCTCAATACACAATCAAACATCAATATCATATTATATCATCACTTGATGAACATAATATGACGTTTTACAACTGAATGAACTACAATGTACTGTTGTTTATTATTGACCACATAGTAAAGTAGTGAATGTACACTTGATATATATATATATATATATTATATGATGATGTATAACAGATACAACAGTATAGATATGAACATGTACGTATTTGATGTTCAATAAGTAGAGAGGAACAAGATTATAATTGAAAAATCATCTTATAATTGTTTTGGAAGATACTGACTTAATAGTGAAACACTAACTAACTAGAGCTATAAATAATGTATAATTAGTAGCAGTGTCTGTAGAAGAGTGATAGCTATAGAATACTAGAAATATAGAAGAACAAGCTAGTAAAAAGCTTTGAGCATTGTCAGTAATACCTATTTGTTGTACTGCTCAAAGTTAGGGTTAATAAAATTCATTGGTTGCTATATGTATTGGTAATTAAAGGATGCATTTTCCATTATAAGGTCTTGAAAGTCACATACAACAATAATTATATTAAAATTGGGAAAGTGGATATATACACGTATACATAACATGTGGTCAAAAATGATTATAGAACCGCTTGGCACTTAGTATGTAAAGAAAACTTATTAAAACATACTATTGTTATCCTGTGTTTACTACAGTGCTACATGTCTCAAATTACATAAACTATTGTAGAAATCAATATTAGTTTACAATAGGAAATAGCTTAGATAACTAACTAATTAGAATGTGTACATACATGTACATGTACAAATTAATGTAAACTAAACTACTTTGTGTTTGCAATACTATACAAATAGTTAGAGTGTCACAAACCAATGTCTGTAGGTACTTTGAAACTATTATTAAACTGGTTACAGTTCTAACTGGTTTTAATGGTATAGAGGTACATATATGAACATAATGTGTACAATAGGTAGTATTATTAACACAGTTGTCTATCAATAACACCGAGGAATCTAATGGTATGATACTATACTAATTACTGATATCATGAAACAGTACACTATATAATGATGATACAGAATTTTAAAGGCATTGGTCATGTCATTCATAGTAATTGGATTACTTCTGTAACAATGGGAAGATAAAATTTGATAGTATAAGATGTAAGGAATTACTATTGGCCAGGAACAGTAATAACTAAACTGAACCAAATATTCAAAGACAAATATGGTTATAGAAGACAAGCATCTAACAAATCATGTGGTATATTAACATCGCGAGAATGAGTTGGAGTGTTTGAGGGAGTAACAACATCTTGTCTCCTTGTCATAAAGTAAAATCTGCCGAATTTCCTGTTTTTTTTGGGTGTAGCACTAGGAGTAACAAAGAGTACTGTCTAATGCTTACTAAGACAATTTTGTTGACTAGTAAAATAATTTAAAATTTAGTCATATATCGTATAGTTAATTTTTTTTTGTACTGACCATTGGTGATGCATGTAGTAACTATCTATTGATGTTAGTATACAAAATTCTGATAATAACATTGTTGATATATGGAGTACAATTGTTAGATAAGTATTTTGAAATGGTAATAAAGATTGATTGCCTAATTTGTTCAGTTCTTGTCCCCTCCACAGGGAGGATACTATTTCAAATATTTAAGGTCAATGTTACTATGTAAGTGACATAAAGTAGGATCATGTGATGGTTCATAAAACTGGTACGTGTTGGAGTATTGAAGTATGAAAATATGCTGTGTGTAAATGACATACCTACCTAAGGTATTCATTAACAGTAAGTTGGTGTTCCTTTATATGACTGAGTGTCCTACGACTGTTTGAATGTACTACTAATTGTTTACATGTATCTAGAGCTTTCTCAATGCAATAAAAATTGGAGATCTATATTTAAAGAGTGTACAAGAATATTTAATGTGTTTTGAAGGAGATACTTTGAATCAATTATATTCTATTTTAATTCATTACAATTATTGTCATAGTGTTTGCAAAGAAAGTAATAATAATTTAACAATGTTTGTCAAAAACAATACAAATATTGTAATAAACATAACATATCCAACTCAATGTTTATAGTGTACATTACTTCACATCATGATGTACATTATAAACATGTTTATAATGTACATTATCACACACACACACATTCAAGTGTGTACATCCATAAGGATACTACAAATATGATTCAAAACAAATCTTAAATAGTTAGTAGAAAACATAAATTGTCTACTGTCATGGTCTACTACTCTACTGTAATGATCTACCTACTCTACTCTCATGTTTATATACTCTACTGCTGTGAGCAGTGTTGTAATATCATTATTGTTAACTCACCACACAATCCATTAATACATTCAGGTGCATCAGAAGGACATTGGCTGCAAGACTCTCCAGGAACAGGTACAACATTAGCAACAGCTCTAACAAATAGAGAACAATAATTTGTTATTTATATTATGTTATATAGTTTACACAGTAATTACTGTAACTGGATTAAGTTAAACATACAGATCATAATTACCCTGGTGCATAGAAACATATTACTACAACTCCTGTACCAATGGCATGACATCGTTGTTCAAGAGAGAAGTATGCAGCACCACAACCAATAAGATATGTGTCAGGAAACAAGATCTACAAAGAAAAATACTTTATATGATGTGTGAGTTCTATATTTAATTGACAAGTACAAGTTTACACAAAAGGCAATACATTTTTCTACACACAATTCACTATGTATCATATACACGTCTCACTTAACTACTTAAAAAAGTAGAATAACTAGAATTCTTTAAATAAACAAAAACATTACTATAACTACATGTGGTGGCAGTATGGTTGGTTAGATTCTTATTAATCACTGATAATTGTATTATATACTTTTACCACCAGCTAGTTATTATTAGCAAAATATTCCTGTTTATAATTATTATCATCAAGTCAGTGTTGTTAGTGTTACATGCTCTATTAGTGTCATTAAAATCAACATCTATAATACTAATTGTTTGAAACTGCTTATGTGCTACTGATTGTTAATATAGGCATGTCAACAAAATATTTTATGAAATTAAATGTAGTGATACTTACTTGAGCTCGATTGATCTCCTTGTACTGAGAGTCTCCAGTCACAGTTAACCAACAACTTAGTACTTGACTTAACACAGACTGGTTGACTTGAACAGCTGAGGAAAGTAACTGACGATTCTCACCAACCCAACTAAACTTAGAACCAACAGCTGTTGAAAGGATATCTTTAGAAGCAGGTTCATTGCTACAACTACGAGCTGTATCTTCTGCTATTTCAGCAAGAGGTTGGCTCCACTCCTTTGGAACAGGAATATATTGTAAATTGGAGTAATGATGTATTGAACTTACCATTCGTCTCATGTTGGCAGCCTTCTGTTCATATCTAGCACTGTTATGTTGATCAAGAAGATACTGCTTTTGATCTCTTGTTAACTGGCAATAGCAACTCGAGAAAATACAGACAAGAAAAACCAGCAAATACATCTTGATGATTGGAGCCATTTTAGCTCCACGATAAGAATGGTTCATTCTTTATCAGTGAAAAACTAGTGTCTGCTACCACAGTGTCTTCACTCTGTTAAAGTGAACAGCATATTGGTGCATCAGTTGTATATTATTAGTAGGCGGATCTTAAAACCGCGGTATGTGTGCCATATACAGTATAGACTACGTAACTTAGTCTATACTATCTATGGTGTTGCTGCACTTAATGTACATTCCTTATTTGAATCTACTGCTGCAGAAGCCTAATTAACGTCCCATCACCACATGGCACTGCTACAAGAAAATTTGTTTTATTTTGAATATGAGGCTGCACTGAAAAGAATTCTGAAGGTCTGTGGTTTTTGTTAGAACATCTAGGAAGAAGCATACAGCTTACAATTTGTTGGAAGATTTTAAAATATTTTTCAATATGTTACTTTACCTTGTATGATACAGTTGTTGTGGTGTTTATTATATCTCTCAGTCCTACTATGGTCAGTTTAGCACTGTCAAGTGACATCAAAACATTGTCATTTGTAATATCAGATAAATCATTGCCAACTGGCATAATAGTATTGTCATTTGCAGTATCAAATCATGAAGTTCTTGAAGTGTAATTATAATTATATTTTCAATTGTAATTGTCCTAGTAGATATAATATCAGATTGTTTATATTGCTTATAACTTACTCATGTAGCAACAATGGCTTGTGTTATTTTTTACTTGAATATGTGTTTCGAGAAATGCCTAGTATCTGTACTTTAAGCAATGAAATAACTTTTATGCTAATAGTCATTAGATGTTCATTGCAAGGTATGCATCTGTAGGCTTTATTATGGCATTAATGTCCACAATATATAGCTTAGGAATGATGGAATGTTTCATCTTAGTACCAAGATATTTTCTTCCAGCACAATTCCAATATCTGTTTTCTTATTGTCCAACTACTGAAATTAATAGTATTTTTGAGTACTCTTCTCCAACATATATCTACTGTTAATAACAACAACACCGTGATCATCACCATAACAGACCTCCTTGCAAATAAAACACTGTTTCTCAGTGATAGTATATATATATATATTAAACAGTTTCTGTTAATTAGACAAACATTCACAGTAGATTATATTTGTACATTACTTAAATCTCTATTACCTGCATTGATTAAACACTAAGAGTATGTACAAGTAGTTCTGTTCTCTATATCACACCATTCTGGCCACCAAAGTCAATATGTGTCGATGTCATTAATGCCTGATAAATTACATAAATTATATCATATTGCATAGAAATAAATGAATAATGTTATCATCTGTGAGTTAACAATGTTATCCTCTACTGTGCACTCAATGTTTAAGTATTCATTTTGTACTAGTGTTACTTCCACTTGTAGTATACCTATTTAAAAATTATGCTATGATTAACTCTGGTGTCTGCTACCTCCTTTGTCAGTAGAGCAACATTTTCTGCTCCTATTGCACTCATTTCCAAAGCACTGGCAGCTTTCTCAATACAATTAATATAGAACAGTCCTCCATTATCCAATACAAACGGTGGAAATTGCTCTGGAGGATCATAGTGTGGATAGGCATACCATTCCTTAACAGTTTTAGACTCGATTGATCGAAACAACTTTGCCTTATCTGATGCAGTAAGAGGAACAGTAGTAAAAAATTTAAAAACCTGAGTTGGTAAATTGTGAAGAAGTTCACAATACTGTTTATCTCCTTACACAGTCATAGTAGTAGGAATTTGGTGACCAATACTACAGAAATTAACAGAAGAGTTCTAAAGGTCATCACTGTAAATATCTAATGGATAAGTACAAGAATACCAAGGTCCAGAATATCCAAATGTCTTAGGATTAGGGTCTCCTTTGATGAATGTTGGAATAGTATGATTATATGGTGATTTAACAGCTGCACTGTTAATAGGCTTATTAAAATTGTGGAAGGCAACTTTTGATACATTCAGAGGGTGAGCAATAATAACAGCATCAAAATTGGGAGAGGTCAGGCATGGAGCCAAGTACATTTGTAAGGACTTAAGTAAGTACTTTTGAAAAATTTTACGTACAAGTACAAACCCTAATAATGAAGATATACTTAAGTAAATTACAAGTACTTTTGATAGTACTTAATTACAAGTACAAAGAAAAATGATTCAACCAATAGGTTTAATGAATTAGGAAGCATTTGGTAATGCTTATTGTTTAGATACTGAATAAAAGATCCATATGTCAAACAGTATTATAATTATGGTACATTATTGCATCAGACAAACATCAACTATTTAAATCTATCAAAGTTCAGTCTACATCTTTGTGAAAAAGTTTCTACTGTTGAAGATAAAAAAGGTACTTCAAGAAATTCTTTGGCAAGCTTCGCAAGAGAGGGACACTTTCTATGATTTCTATGATTCTCTTTATAATATTTGGCTGGATTTGTGTCAATGGAGATACAAGTAGTTGCTAAGTAATTGTCCTTGTTTGAATGACTCTGGAAAGGAATGGTGTTGGCCTCAGGCTCTGACATGAAGCTAAATAAAGTTTTTTTTTTGAAAGTGGCTCCAAACTACCCTCAACATGAACTTGAGTAGGGTTAACTTTCAAATGAAGCTCATATGGCATGAAAATTGTTTTAATTTTGCTTGAATAATATGACATATATAACTCCACATAATTAGAAATATAAGATTTTTGTGGAAATTGTGATAATAAAAATTACTTTCAAGTTATAATGACTTAAAATTATTATTAAAGCAAAACATGACAGTCTGTTAAAACTAACTACAAAATCAGTCACTAACTATTACTACTACTAATGAAATAATTATAACAACAAAAACAACATTTATTTACTTTTAGTCTTTAGGCAGCAAATAAAATTAATGATTACAGGTTGGTGATCCTGTTGTACTCAGTGTCATCCTGAGTCATCTGGTTAAATGCTGGCACTGGATTTCCAACCTTAACCTCTTTACTAACTAAGTACTCAACTTGGTTCTTCTCAGCGTTGACAGGATCCTTAAAACTAGAATAGTCGTCCCCATTTTTTGCCATTACATATCCTTTGTTGTCATCATCAGGTACATGGTGAAAGACTGGATAATCTCCATCTTCATCAAATATAGGAGAGTTACGATATATAGTACGCATAGCATGTGCTTCATACAAGTTCTCTGAGCCTGTCTTATTAAATGCATATTTTCTTTTTGTCCTTCTCTTTCTAATACATTGACAAGATATGACAGTGATTGTTAGACACATAACTAGTAACAGAGCTCCACCTACTGCACTACAAGCTATGATTAGAATAAAATACTTCTCTATGATATTAGTCTTAGTGGGTGGTTCTGTAGGTACTACAATAGGGTAACTTGGATCTTGTTGAACTGAACTGAGAATGAGATTGTTTCCACGAAATGAAAAATAGAAGATGCTGGTTTTTGATAGGTTTTGTATGTCATTGGCAAACATGGACAATGTATTTGCACTGTTACTGGTGACAAAGAAAGTAGTAATTATACTACCTTCATATATTGATACATTGTATACTAATACACTGGGATAATTCTCTTGAATGCGTGTTATTAAAGCTGTCTTAAATTCATCTTCAAAGCCTCTAACAGTGTCATTGTAACTGTTATTGTATGTTACAATGAAACGAATGAATGGAAACTCCTCAACTACAAAGGTATTGCTGTCTATAGGTTGAGGTAGTTGATTGCTAGAAGAGGCAGGATTTGTAGAAACTGAAAATTGAATTTTGTATGATCCTGCACTTTTGACATGGATGTCTTGAAACTGAGCCACTCCTTGTTCAATATTTACAGTAATATCCTGCCCATACCTCTGTCCAGTAGAAATTAAGATAATAGAACCAGTCATAAACCATTGTCGTCCCCTCCATCCTAAGTTAGTAGGAACAATATTGGTATTGCTATCCAAAATGTGGACAGTTACAGTAGATGAGAAAGGAAATGTTGTATTGGTAACTGATGGTGGCTGAGAGATGACTTGAAGGTAGAACTGCCTCACTTGAATGTTGATAACATTACTACTATTGGTGAGAGAGAAGTTAGCAGTAAGAGGGTATGTGATGTCAAATTGTAAATGATATGTTCCAGGATGGCTAAAGAGGAGATCAGAGAACTGTGCTATACCATTTCCCATATTGGCAGTAGAATTCATTAGAAAAGCACCAGTGGGTTTTGATATCAATGATACTGTTAACTGCCAAGGTTGTCCTACACCTAATGTAGACACTACAAGGCCAGCCCCATCATACATTGCTACTTTAATTGAAGAAGTTAATAGAATACCTTCAACACCCTGTGAAGGAAGATGGACAATACCGAATCTTGTTGGAATACTTAATATAACTGGATTAGTATCATTTCTTTCTTCTTCTTCTTTTTGAAGTTGTTGATCATAAAATGTTGTTAAGTCAGCTGTACCATTATCTCCAGGTTGAGGTCCACCAGTTACATTTGTTGCTCTAATTCCTTGTGTTGGATCAGATCTTATTGCCTGTGGCTCAATAACAACAGCATCTAAAACATCATAACCTATTTCTTTTGATAGTTCTCCAGTTTGAATGACTTCACCAACACGAGTTGTGATATTAAGAAGCTCTTTGTAGACCGTGTCATCTTGTGGAGTTGATCCAGTTTGGTTGTTATAACTTCCATCTGTTCCATTGACACTTGGTGTTGTAGTGTCATTAGAAGGTGATGCACCTATTTCAAATTCAACTCTGGTATGTGCTGTTTCTCGTTTGCGGCCTGCACTTTCAGAAATTACGTTGACAATTCTGATGTGATTTGGTGTAATGCCAAGGAGCAGGGCTAAGTTTTGAATTAAGTTGACTTCAAAAAATTCATCCACAGTAACAGGAGGAAGATCAATACCAAGTTGGATGACTTGAGTAGTCTCAATTCTAACTGGTGTGTCACCTTTGATCACTATATGTAATCTTTTAGTGTTACGATCATAATAATTTGTTCCATGGCTATCAGAGAGTGTTGGTATGAAATTGTCACCACGTTTATATCGAAGGTTGCCATCCTTCATATAGCCATTAGTTGGAATGATATATTCAGTACCAACATATACATCCAGTCTCTGTGGGTTAGTATATATTATAGCTATAACAAGACCTTGAGAGTCATTGGCATTGAGAAGATAAAGGTTTGTCTTTTGAGGATTGGTACTAGTCATACCAATAGTGTAGTTTAGACCAGTTGATACTATAGCATAGAAAGTTGATATACGTTCTTGACATGTGTATCCACCACACCATCCATGATCTTGAGGACCATTTATCAAATCTATATACCCATTAGCACCAACACCAATGGGAGAGAGTCGACGAACTTCTGTATCAGCATCAAGACTTTCTATGACAAACATCATGTGATCAATATTGGTACAGTGGTAAGAGTTCCATTCTGCTTCCCACAGACAATCACCAGGACTGCCTCTATAGATGCCCTTATTTGGATAGAGTACATCAGGATCAATTTTACTACCGGTTGGAGTAGCTAACATTGTTTTTGGAATTCGATAGTCACCCACACCACGTCTACGATCACCATCCCATTCAAACTCTGATTTTGAAATGAGGGAATTCAAACCTCTAGAGTCTGTGAAAGAACCATCAAGATCTCGAATGAGAATTTTCTTTAATGCATCACAATCCATATCAACACAGTCTGAAGGATTGACACTACCAAGTATTGGGTTGTGATTGAAGAATTTAGAAGTTTTGTTCACTGACAGAAATGAGATTTCTTTTGTCCAAACAGGATGTTGACAGTCTTCAGATTTAGGATGTGTCATCAATGCTACTTCTTTCATAGAAGAGCAGTGAGTACCAAAGTTACAGAAGCTAACATTATTGAGTTTAGTGAGGCCTTTGATTGCAGGATAATTTGGAACGTCTGACCATGGGAACTTTGGAAAGTGACCAGAACCTGATGTAAATGAAGACAGAATTATACCCACATGTCCTTTCCAAGGACTTTGGATGCCTGAATGTGATCTGGCATGATAACCAATGATTGGTTTAAAGCTGTACTCAGTGCAATTAATAGTAACACCAGAGTTAATACTGGAAATGATCTCTGAGTCTTTTATAATGACAGTTTTAGTACTGACTCTATGAGATAGAGCAGCAGGTCCAATTACAGCAGAGAATATGGCAGCATAATTGTTAACAAATGTAGATTCTGTAACTAAAACACCAGCTTTAGAGTATGAGAAAAGGCCATAGTGATAACAGCTATATATTGTGAAGTCATGGAAAGATGAACACCCACTCTCATCACCTACAAAGTGACCATCACTGTAGCCTACATGAATACCATGTAGTGTGGTATGTGCAATGTTGTTTCTCCAGGTAGGACTGAAGTTGGATGATATACAGTTCTCTCCATTGGTATGATAGCCAGCCTTAGCTCCACCAGCAGCTGAATTTCCGATCAAAACATAGTTACTGGCTTCAACAAGTTCATAGTTGGCCGTCCACTCAGCATTCAAAGGTTCATTACGACCATTGTATGTTCCAGGAAACAAAGCTACCACTGCTAGATTTTGAATCAATTGATGATCACTGCCTGTAATATAGAGAGAGGGTCCTACAGTATGATGGACTACGTTATTGGTGATTGACATTCCTTTAGTCCCAAATAGACCAATGCCTGTATTGTAACCTTTATGAAAACTACAGCTTTTGACATACGAACTGTTGTCCTTAACTTGACCAATGTTGAGAAATGCCAGTGAGTATCTAGGATCAAAACTTTCCACAAAGCCTTCTTGACCACATCCTTTAAATTCAACTCCTTCTAGTTGAGCTGATCCAGTATATTGTACTGTACCAGAAATGTCAACAAAATAAGTACCAACAAGAACACGACAACCATATGATTGCTGATCTGCAACATCAACAGTAGCATTAGGATGTGTTCCTAAAATTTTGATGTTTCGAGAGAGAAGTCCAACTTCAGCACTGATATTTACTGAGCAGGAGTTTGTGTTGTGAACTCCTCCAAGATGGTTATAAGTTAAAGGACTGTTTAGACTAAGAGTTAGTCCATCATTACTGATACTAGTAATAGTACGTTCTTCTGTTTGTTCTGCTTCATAGAAAGTGGATGCAATAACAATTTCTTCTCCTATTTGCCAGTCTACAGCTTGGCTTAATACAACTTGAGTGTCTCCTTCCTTTGCTGTTTGAGCCAAGAAGGTCCAAGTAGGAGAGCGATCTTTACCATGTAAGCTTAGTTGACCAAACACACCAATACCTTTAGCACCTAAAACTGGTCCAAGATTGGGGAGACGATATTCTGGTGAATTTAAGTTACCATTGATTATAATTGTTAATTGATGTTGAAATGGCATGTCTTCAGAGCCAGCAATGAGGCGTCCATTGTCAATTAAAATCAAATTTCCCTCTAAAATGTGGTCACGTTCATCTAGAAATTCTAGTCCTCCACAGATAGATAATGTTTTAATACGAGGCAAAGGAACATCAACCAGAATATATAAACTACAGTTAATGTACACATCTGTATCATTTTGTGGTAACAGTTTATTAGGCCATATAGATTGGTCAGACCAGAGGTAGGTGACATTAGGACGACCTGGAGGTAGAGGGGTTGGTGGTTCAAGTGGAGGAGGTGGAATACAGTTCTCAAAGAAACATCGATAAGAAGTAAAAGATACTGGAACATCACTGGGACAGGTTGGGTTACTACCATTTACATAATATGTGACAGATGTCTCATTGTTATTGACATACCAATCTCCTAACTGTGATGACCCACCAGGTGGTATGATCAAACTGGCATTCTTTTCCTGTTTATTGATGTTTATATAGTCCACACTCTTGTTAAAATCATGTTGTATCCAAAGATAATCAGATGTTGTAATACCAGAATAAAGGGAGGAATAAGATATGTTATTAAATCTTTCTCCTTCATCCCAATCAAGTTGATATATTTCTTTGATGGGTAATAGAGCCATGTAGCCAGGACCAAGTAGAAGTCGTTTGAACACATATTCTAATTGAAGAATACCATGTTGACTAGTGACATTAAGATTTCTGGTTGTGAGAGATGATGGAGTAGGGTTAGTGAGAGCAAAACGAGCAAAGTGGACTTTATCATCACAAACACTTCCTCTGACAGCTCCAAAACTTGAGGCAGAGTGATCACTACATTGAGGAGAAGGTAAAATAGTAGAAGTAGGTAGAAGAGCTCCTCCAACAGTGCCAGTTAGTGTACCATCCATATCTCTGAAGACTTGTTCATGTTCCCATTTCCAAGTTGCAATATTAGGACTGTTATCAAACACTAGTTTCTCAAACCTAGTTTCAAATCCTCCTTGTTTTTCTCTACAATGTGAACAAGCTTGTAGTGTGTAACAGTTACTTTCTTCAAAGTTAACAAAGGTAACGTTGGACACGGTCAGATAATATGAATGCGGAGTTTTAATACCAGCACCAGTACAAACTTCAGTGCCAACATTATCTATATTTCTTAAAGCAGAATGAGCTACAATGAGGACATCTTCAATGAGGGAGCCATTCTTACCCCAAGCTGCTGTAACCTTAGTGTACTCTACACCAGCAACTGTGTTATCTAACATTACACTGTCCTTTAGTTGAACAGCACCCACTTCTGAGAATTCAACACCTCGCACATTACGCCAAGCCAAAAATTTCTCAAATACTGCTGGAGTGACTTCATCACAAGTGTTAGCCCTTTCAGGATGGTAACTAGGAAAGATCCATATACCATACCAACCAAAGGAATGAGCTGAGTTGTTAGTAAATTCACCAAGTGGAAGGTGAAGGGGCTCTATAGCTGTAGTGAAGGATGGACCTGTTGGATTTTCAGGGAGACGATACCAAAACCCAAAATGTGTACCTCCAGCTGCTGCATTATGTCTCAAAGTATTGTTTGGATTAACTACCCAAAATGTTGCAGGTGTGATGTCCACATTAAGTAGACTACTGGATGCTCTAACAAATATACCCAAGTTGTATTGTATAACATTGCCTTGTTCAATGCCATCTTCCAAGAAATATGCATGGCCTAAGATGTTATATGCCACATTTTTTTCAACCAGTAGATAGTCAACACCATGAATAGTAACAGCTCTGTTAAATGTATGGTGAATAGCACATCCTCTAACATAGGAGTCACTGACATCACCGTTAAGGTGGAAATGAATTGGATAACGACCAAGTCGGAATGCCTGTCCAGCATGAGTAACTTCAATGTATTCAATTCTACCAATGACTTTGTCCCTTGGTCCTCTGTGTAACATAATCTGAGATCCAAATTGATCATTGATAGTCTCTGCCCCAAATCGTCCATTGAAGCAAGTCTGTACTGCAAACTGGCCTGGATCAAAATCAGTAGGACAATTTTCAAAGAACTCATTCCATTCAGAATTTTTGTTACCACGGACAACTACATTTCTAGTGAGGTAACCTACTTCAGCACGTGTTTCAATGACTCGACCATGTATCACTTGTGTCACTGCTATATGTGTATATTGTAATGGTGGATCAACTGTTATGCTCATTTTATCAGCACCAATGCTTACAATGGTCAGTTCTTCATTCTCACGCTGACTATAACTAGTAGAACCGATAACTACTTTACCACCAACTTCCCAGTCAGCTACTGTATTTTTAAGATATAGGGTTGTATTTCCTGCATATGCTGTGGTAGATAACCACGTCCATGTGTTAGCAATAGGTTTACCATGTAAGTCTAATGTTCCATTTCTAACAGCTAGGGTCTTAGCACCAAAGAGAGGAAGCTCAGTTGACAAGACATGGCCATACATGACAATCTGAGCTTTGTGCTGATATGGTTGGTCTTCAGTACCCACTTGTAACTTGCCACCATCTGTGATTAGGATGTGTTCACTGTGAAGTTGTACGCCATCTTTTTCATCATCAAATATGAGTTCACCTCCTTGAATCAAAAGTATTTTGAGAACTGGAGTATAGATATCTAGGACCAATGTCTGTCCTGCTGGTACTATGACAAAATCTCCTTCTTTTGGTAAGCCTAATCCACCCCATGTGTAACTTGAACTCCACAGATCAACATAATAGAACTCAATATTATTGGTAATAGCATAACCTTTTCCCTCAACATAAACCATAACAGGTGCTTTAATGGTTCTACCACTAGCTCCAGTTTGACATACAATAGTAGATTGAGTTTTGTCAAGAACAGAACAGTCTACACCAGCTATGGTAACAGTGACATTGTTACTAAAGCCACTTCCTACAAGTTCAATGATAGAACCTCCAGCTGTACCACCACGAGTATGATTAATGGATATAACATTAGGTGTGAGATCTAGAAGGAGAGTATAAGCTTGTGGTAGAGATACAGTTGATGACAAGCTAGTAACAGTAACATCACAAACCTGTGATGTTAGAGTTGGAGTATTTTCAAGTAGATGTGAGAATGATGGGATAATACATTGTATTGATGTAAGAGATGGTTGAGTGAAACTAGGCAAACATGTTTGATTACATACTCTAATAAATGTTGATACAGGATTGAAGCCAACACCAAGAATAGTCAATATGTTTTGGCCAGCAAAACTACCTTTAATAGGAGAGACACTATCAACTTGTAAAGTGTACATGAAGGTAAGGTTACCATCAGCCTTTCCTTTATCAAAAATAACAACTTCAACTTGATAACTTCCAATGTAATTAGGTCCAAGAGTGCATATTATAATTGTGTTATTGGTAAAAGAGACATTACATTTTGAGCTACCAAAGCTTACAGAAACCAATGATATGTCAGAGGTGAAACCATGTCCTGAAATAATAACTACAACTCCCTGCTGACCAGACATTGGTTCAATACCCGCTATTTGAGGAGTAACATCTTTGCTGTACTGTATGATAAGACCATCATCTCCATCTCCATCAGCATCTCGTTTTCTCATCTGCCATGATGAATTTGCTGGAACTACTGTAACAGCTACAGTGTAATTACCTTCTTGACCAATATTTGGAGTAAAGCAACTTATGCTTGTATAATTACTCTCAACAATTTGACAAGTGCCATTGCCAATAGATACAGAGTTGTTGTTGAGATAGTCACTGAAACCAATACCAGATATTGTTAGTTTTGTACCACCTCGTATGCTACCTAAAATTGGAGAGATACCATCAATTCTGAGTTGACTAGTAATTGAGTTGTCTGTTTCTTCACTAAACTGCGCAAAACCATAAGTTGGAACTAAAACTGATACTAAGTATTTGCCAGCTTGAATAGGAGATAATTGACAAGTTATGTTTTTAAAGTCAATTAAAGTGACATTGACACATTCAAACGGCCCTACCATTACAGTGGAGTCAGAGTCCAAAAATTCACCACTAATTGTGATTGTTTGCATGTCAACTCCACCCACAATGATTGGATCCACAGCAAAAATTGTCGGTGTAGCATTTAATGAATACTGATAGTCACAACCATCACTGCTATCACAGATCACTTCCCATTTTGGGCCATAGCTAACATTAAGAGGTACAGTGGAGTATGGCATATTGATGTTCACTGATTGTGGAACAATACATTGAATTTGATAGTAAGAGACTTGTTTGATGGTACATCTTTCAGTTCCTATATATACAGTAAGGTTAGTCTCTACAAATGAAGCTCCTGTGATTGTGATGATGTTACCACCTAACACTGACCCGGATAAAGGTGAAATGTTTTTAATCACTGGTGTGATGATTATTGCTCTATGAACCACAGCTTCATTATTAAGGAAAGCAAAGCCACTGTTATATATGTGGAGTGATAAACGAAGAATGCTAAATGGAGTAGGTTGAGATGTCATATTAAGACGACAAGTTATTAAGCTATCACTATATACAAGTGATGTACAAGAGTAGTCACCAAATTTGATAATAGCATTACTTGCATCAAGACCAAAGTTATATCCTGAGAGAGATATGTTGAAATAAAGTGTAGATATGTAGCCATTAATCCATTTGACTACAGGAGTGTTACAGTTACTATAAACAAAGATTGGACTTGATTTAGGCTCAAGTGAATTGGTCAAGTTATGACAAGAGAGGCATTCTGTATGACCACTCCCAGTAGATGATAAGTCAGTATCATTGTGGTAATCTAAGTGATATAATGCTTCAAAGCCATCCACTTTTACTATAACAGCTGTTGCTATATCCTCTAATTCCCTTACTGTGATACTACCAGACATTAGACATGACTGGCACACATCATCTACATATGAAGCAAAATAATATACACCAGACTGTGTAAATGTGTATGAATAGGTCCCTTCAACACTAGCTGTGCTTTGGAAGCCACCTCTAAGATAATTTGAAGTAGTAGGACTGGCAGTTTGATGTACTTCAAATTGACGAAATTTAACGAAACTTGCACCTGTCCAATTCCACTGAAAAATACAATAATTATAAAATGAAAACAACTGTAATTACATGTCTTATTTAACAACATGGTGGTAGTAACCCAATATAATTGGTATGCTTGGAATTAAAAGCTACATGTAGCTTAGCTTGTCATAAAAGCCATAACTTACATTAGACTACTGTTAATACATACTCTAATATTAGAACAGACTATAAGAATATCTGTATTAATTGACTTTGATTTCTTAGGCTTTTTTAAGGACAGGGTTTTAAGATCATTCATTCAACTTTCAAACAATAGAACTATCAACTACCATATTCCACATTTGAGGAAGGCAGAAATATGGAAATACTACACTTTTGTCAGTGAACGAGTGTTTTGAAACTTCTCCATAACTGTCAAGCTGTTAAGATAAGCAACTCAATGTGATTTAAATTGATTCTATGGAATCATTCAAGTTGATTTAATGAGAGTTCATCCCATCATACCAAATCGACAGAAGTCCATTTTGAGGCTATGTGATCAGAAACATTACTCTCTCCTGTACATGTCAATATTTTTAATTTATAATAAAAACTTACAGTGACTGTGTCTCCAGGTAAAATTTCAATATTAGCAGGATTCCAAGCAAAATAACGTCCAAGAACTATTGTTGAGAACAATAATATGACATACACAATGAATATATACATACTAATATAAAAGACACATACCTGCATGTTGTCCACTATTCTCTATAAGGTGTTCCTTTCTTGTTGATGAGGTAACACATTTAATATTCTCATAAGTTACTGTGGTAACGTTACACTCTATTCCTAGTCCAGTGGTGACAGTCACATTAGATCCAAAACCACTTCCTTTTATAGAAATCTTAGTTCCTCCAAGTAAAGAGCCACTACATGGTGTCAACTTTCTTACTATGAGTTCATAAGCAAATACTGGAAGCATAAATGGAGAGGTTGTATTGAATATCTTAATAGAAGAATAGTTGAGTATTTCCACTAGTGAGATTGATTGTTGATCAATTACATCAGTTTGTGACTCATTAAATGCTACTCCAAAGATAGTACTACGAACAGACACATCATATACTCCAGGATTATGTGGTGAAGTTGTACAGTTTATTTCTGTGGTAGTGAATGATGTTATAACACAAAAGGCTTGTCCAATAGTAACGACAATGTCTGACATATCTGTTAAGTTGAAGTTGTTTCCGCTAATGGTAAGTTTTGTTCCACCATAGACTGGTCCAGATGATGGACTAATTGATGTAATTGTAGCTGATGAATCGGCAGTGTATTCATAGCCAGAATCAATTATGGCTGTCACACCATTTACAACAACTGTAACATTGACTACATCTGAATCATGTGGCTGTGGTATACAAGTCAATACTGTTAAGTTTGAAGACACAATAACACAAGGAAAGTCATCAAAAACAACGTAAAAGTCACATGAGAAGTAAAATGGTACATTAGGGGGTTTAGTGATATTGGACAGTGTTGGGAACCCCACTCCAGTAATGGTGATTAAATTTCCACCACTAATACTTCCTTTGTCAGGTTGAATGGAATTAACAACTAAAGAATATTGGAAAATGGAGGAATTTGGAGTTGATGATATTGAATACCCAACACCATCAACGTGTACACTGACATTTTGTGGTCCAGCAACATTAGGAGTTGGTACACATGATATGACAGTATCATTGACAGATGTAACATCACAGGGACTATTACCAATAGTAACTGTTACATTATTGATATCATTAGTAAAACCAGTACCATAGATAGTGATTGGAGTGCTATCTTGACCACCAATGGAAGGAGAGATTGACATGATTTGAGGAGTAACTTCAGATGAAAATTTAAAACTACATCTTCGACTCCTACAAGAAGCTGGGATACCATTAACCAAGACTTCAACCTGTGAAATGAGAAATACAATATAAATCTTTGATGAAAACATTTATCTTTGTATTCTGCTGATACTTCATTCAGTGTTATATATGACCTTCAATGTTGAAATACATATAGTATGATTTGTTATGATAATATAATGTTGAATGGACTATTATCTACCTGTGGTTCTAGTTCAGGTAGCCGTAACATATCTCCTCGGAATGGTCTTAGCCACACCCCTCCATTAACAATAGGGGATACAAAAATGTTTACCATATGTCCTGACAGACCCCTCCCATTACCTGACACCAGTGGGAGGTCACCTCCTCTACTTGTCCACTTAATATTCCATATATAACCACTACAGTCTCCACTACGAGTTACTTCAAAACCACCTTCATTTGGGAGGTATGTCTCTAGTAATGCTTTAAGTTCAGAGGCTAAGGCATTTGCTGGTATATTGTATACTGTTTGGTTTTCAAATGTAAGTTGAAATGTTCCATTGACTGCTGGAGTACCAGAATAGAGTCTTGATACTAGTACATTGTTTGGAGAAGATGACAACAATGGTATGTTATAACCACAGTGGTGAACTTTGAACTCTACAACATAACGTGAGACTATTAGGTTACATGACAATGGGTCTTCATTATCATAACAGATCAAGTCAGTTATGGGAGAAGAACTTGATACAGTGACTGTATCAACAAAGATACCATTAGGTCGGACAGCACGTTCTAATTGTGTAACTAAAAAATATAAAAACATAATAAATTAAATAAGAGACTTATAATGATACAAGTAGAATGTGTGCTATAAAATTTAATAACTTTATGATCTTTGATGTATTCAAAATAGATAGAAATTAATAAATAAGTCAAATCATTAGTATCTCTCTAATTATTTATTAAGAAGAGTACATTACATAATATCTAGAATTACTTGTAGGTATTGAAGTAGTGAACATGACTTCATCCACCCAAAAATCAGTTGAACTGCTATAAACGTAAGTACGGAGTACTTGATATGTATTGGACTGCTGATTGTAACGTTCATTAAGATAGCTAAAGACATCAATGCATAGGAACCTCCACTTATTTGTACCACTGTCATCAGTAACTGGAATATTATATACATAAGTTGTTGTTTGTTCATTAACACGCCCATATATACGTAGTCTAAAATTAGGTAGTGTACCATAGACAGCAAAACATACCTATAATAAATATAATATAATATATAATCAAAATAATTATGATACTTACATATTATACGTTACATATTATATATTACATATTATATATTACATATTGTATTAGAGAGAGAGAGAGAGAGAGATACTTACATATTTGTACCCAATATTTGAAACTACCATTGGATCTACTTTCTGGCCACTCCTCTCATCTAGTGTCTGATCATATCGCCACACAATTCTAGGATTTTTCAAACTATATCGACCACAATATGGTTCATGGCTATTATCAAGAGTACCATAAAGATAAGGTTGAACAATTACATCATAGCCATCTTTAAAATAGACATTGCCAGCTCCTGTGATATGACAATTGGTTGTAAACAGTGTTAAGAGTTCTGATGTCACATTGTTAGCAGATTCGTGTATTGGCATAGAGTTTGTGTGTCTTGGACACAAAGATAAATTGAAATGGGTGGGTTGAGTAAAGTCTTGTAGGACAAAAGAGGTGTGGTTACTCTGATTGATAACTTTGAAGTCCACTAAGTCTTTTTGATCTGATATGAAGATAATTGACAGTTCCAGTTCATTGTCTATGTCAGTAGTAACATTTATGTAAACTACAACTCTACCAAAACTCTGTACTGTTGGAAGATTATTCAATGCAGATGTTATAACAGAGGCATTGTCACTGTCAGTTAACTCATGAGTTATATTGTTCAAGTAGGAGAGATAATAAGTGAAGCTGTTATCTTCTGAATTTAAAGTGATCACTTGTATCTTGGGTTTGGCAGTAATATTGATTTCCTATATAAATAATAATGTAAATTGTATATACATATAGTTTAATTATCAAGTATGTTGTGATGTATTGGACAGCAGCAGATCTGAGGGTTATTCCATTACAAAGCTCACTTTGTAATGTATCCCATTACAAAGCTCAATATAGACTGGCCTATAATGTGTTTGTGCCATGTGATTACAGTACTATATCTGGATAAAGATATGTATTCTATAGATAAACATATGTATGCTGTAGGTAAACACATGAATCCTCCTCTTAAAATAACTGTAGAAGGCATGCCTAGACATTTTAACATTTTACATGCACTCATCATACATAAATTACACACAATACATATATGCACTCACACATATATCATACATAATACATATCATATAGATGTATGTGTATAATAACACACCTGTGTTTCATTGACCACGACAGATTGTATTGTCACTTGTTCTTCATGGTCAGCATCAGCTCTATCATTAGTCCAATTGAGACTATGTACCTTAGTACCAATTCCAATACTCCATGGTCCCCAACCTTGTTGTTGAACTGCTTCAATGTAATAGGCTTTACCTGTAGTTGAATGATTATAATTGTAAGTAAAAACCACATACTATGCTGTGTCCAACTGTTATGACTAAGAATAATAACTTTGTATTTCATTCTAAATGAAGCATAATAATTTCTTAATAAAAATATATTTAATTATTTCTACTCTTACAATCATCACTCAATATGATATGTAGTCTCATTAATATAATACATAATATACATGTTAATACTAGGAATATGTGAATGTGTAGGGTTTGCCTCATGCAGTGATAACTTAGATTTAATGACAATGCAGCTTTTGATTTATAGTCTGTTCAGAATATTAGTAAACTTGTGTTGTATATCTGTATACCTAGCTTCTAACTTAGTCATTGATCTTATTCACCTTCACACTGCTCTAGACATCTTATACGTACTGTTTTATTGTTTTAAATATGTCTGTTTTTTTCCTTTCCTCAAGATTACATTGCTAAACATTGAATAAACCTTTTTGCTGTGAAAGTAACTGATCACGTGCTTTTGCATACCTGTGGTTCAGAGTTTTGGTAAAGTAATTATTGCATTCCTAAGCCTAAGCATGACTAAACCATAAACACATACACACATATATATCGGCAATAATATATAGTTTACACATAAACATACACAATGTACATAATATACACAATATGGAGTTGTTAAAACAATACTTTAGTTAATAACATTTAATTATATTCCAACATCTGTGATATACATACCTCCTTGTAGTGGAATCGGGCTAGAGAATTGGGTGTCAAAATAATTCCACCTTCTTCTAGTATGACTATTAGCAAATGCAATTAACTCTTTATGTTCTCTTGAAGTGTTAGGACTAAGATATAGATGTAATTTATTATCAGATATAAAGTTGAAGGTATACAAACTGTCTATAGGTGGTACAAAAAATCCAGAGTAACGTTGTTGAAATCTATATATTTCTCCAAACTCTGCAGGATAGCTATTGTCACGATAAGCTCTCTCTTGAACTGTCCAGTTAAAACTAGTATTAGGATAACCATAAGGACGTTCTTCAACTCTGTTTAACTTTGATGAATAATCCTCTGTCCATACTTCACGTACTATGCCACGTCCACCTGAAATATTAAAATAATTGATTAAAAACC
Source organism: Xestospongia muta (assembly GCA_963693285.1). NCBI lineage: Eukaryota > Metazoa > Porifera > Demospongiae > Haplosclerida > Petrosiidae > Xestospongia > Xestospongia muta. The sequence goes on from OY848917.1 coordinate 19,912,981, forward strand.
TAACTTTTTCAGACCTACCTGGATACACAGAACTAATGGGAGGAGCTGGTCTTGTTATACATTGTATAGTAGTAGCTGTGTAGTTGACTACATCACAAGGTACTCCTACATAAATCAAAATACAACATATGAATAAATTTATGATTAAATAAGTGAACTATGTTATGATAAAATCAATCTAAAAAATATATGTCATAAGTAACATAATATACCAGTATATTATATTATATTATATATCATATATAATTTTCTATAGATTCAATGAATGGTACTTCAGTACTCTCTAAGATATACATGTATAGGTTAGAGACCAAGGTGGAGATTACAATTCTTCTGGTTACTAAGCAACAAAGTAACTGATGCCAAGATCTCTTATTAGCTTAGAAATTGGTTTGAAACATGTCTCCGATATAGTCCAGATCTCAAGAAGAGAGCACGAACTTTGAGACTACAGTAGACTTGAGCATATAGTTACATGTACATATAATGTCAAAAATATTATGACCATGACTTGTTGAAGGATTATATATAAGGTTTATAGAATTATATAAACATTATTATGAATTATACATCATATTAATATTATACCTGAAATAAATGCTTTAACATCTCCCAGTGGATCATTAAAGTGTATTCCATATATGGTAATTAGTGTACCTCCATTAGGACTACCTACATTAGGTTCTACTCGTGTGATATCTACCATATAGATAATAAAGTAATATCAATAAAAGAAATATAACACATAATACCTGAGTGTGTTTGAAAGATATATTGCCGTAGTTTGTTGTCTACTGATAAGATCTCTTGTGAAATGTATGAGCTAAGAAACAATAATATGAATAAACCATTATTCATTATATTCTACATAATATACATGCACATGGAATGTGTCTCATATGTTGTGTGAGATATTGATATAGTCCTCCACCTAAAATCCCACCCAACACACAGACTGGCATTAAAAAGCTGTCAAATATTATAACTTCACTTATGAAGGTGTAATCGATACTCTTATTTATAAGAGTATTGATTACACCTTCATAATTGAAGTTATATAAACAACTAAAAGTGTGGACAGTACTTTATAGTAACAATATTAATACTTACTTTCCATATAAAGAAAGTATTAAAGTAGCATTCATTGAATCTAATAACAAATTAAATATAATATATAATATAATATACTGGTATATTCTCTTACCTATTCTGGTGGTCTCTGGTTGGCAACTGATATAACCTAGACCCCAACTTGTAGTAAGTGCACCACCATATCTAACAATGAAATAAAGGAGACCATCTTATAAATAGAATAATGTGATTACTCTTTGAATTGAGAACATTAGTTCTAGTCTCATACTAGTTAAATGTGTTATTTTACTTTACTATCAAGGATGACTCTCAATGTATTTTGTATTTGTCTGTCCATGTAGTTAACTCTAAGCTCATTAACTACCACTTCAGTAACAAAAGTGTATATAATCATAACATGATATTGTAGAATTTTAGAAACTGGTGAGGTGATTATGTTACTAGATGTACATATAAACATAAAATGATTAACATACGGTGTCTCTGTATCATTATTCCAATGATTACACTGTTGTCCACCAATTAATAGTCTATCTACAGTTTGAGTGATAGTGAAATCTTCATTAGCCTCTTGTGTATCAGATACAAGATACGAGAAGATACGTCCACTTATTGTTATATTCGTTGGATCAATACCTACAATGGAATAAGCCATGAATGAAATAGTCTACATAGAAATTATGAAAAGATAAATGATAGTAAAATAGAGTGGCCTTCAAAACATAAATTGACAAACTGAAAGACAATCATTAAAATACATAAACTTACAATGTTAAAATATAATATACAACATCTAATGATACATACTAACCAGGTATTTTAGCATGAGGCCAGACATCAGTCACTGTAGGAGTTGCCCAGTTACGATACTAAAGGAGAAACCAGTAATTTAATAAACTATCTAATGTATTTTAATTAAAACTTTACCCGGAATATACAGTTGCCATTGCAAAGTCTTCCTTTTAAGTCTTTTACAATGTCTTTGCCATCCACTAGAACCTGAAGTTTGTAGTCTTCGTTCTTCTTCTCTGGAGATGAACTAAAGAAGACCAAGAAGGTAATAGTTTCTTTACCACAAGATTTACCACAAATTATACACTTTATTATAAACTCTTTGACAATACAAATAAAGAATCCACTTACCCAGTTTTACAAACTATTTTTGTAGTTGATGTGTAGTATGTCACCACTTGACATGGAATAGAATACTGGTCATTATACAATATGACTCTATTTCCTAAATTGGGATCATCTCTGTTGAACTGGTCTATAGAGAAACCTAAACAACAACAAACAGAACAGATGTAATCTATAACTAAATTGAAATGATAACATCCAACACTCATATCATATTGCCATTACCATAGAGTGTACCAGACTTCTAATGGTATTGTTAGTAAAGAGAACTTTAAACAATTTTAAATTTAAAACAATATTTCTAACACTGATTTTTAAATTAAGGTACTCAAAAATCACATTGGATTGCTAAGCACCATGTGAAACAAGATTATAAATTCAAACAATTCATTCTATAATTGTTTTAGAAGATAATATTTTACAATGAAACTTTGACTAAAGCTATAAAGGCTATATAATTAGCAGCAGTGTTTATAGAAGACTATATAATTATAGATTACTAGAAAAAAATTAGGCAGAGAAGTAAGCTAGGAAGATGTTTCAAGCATCATCAGTCACACCTATCATTGTTGTTGGTGGTTAAAGGAAGTGTTTTAATTTCATTTGTTAATTTGAACAATTAGAACTAATATACCGGTATACATAACACATTATCCAAAACATTTATGACACTGCCTGCATACTGTGTGTGCCAGGCAGTAAAAATTAAAGTATGTCACTAAATGAGCTAATTTGTAAGACAATAATTCTAACAATATCAGTAAGTATGGTGCTTTTATACATAATGTGGCAGTTAGTATCAATGAAACTGAAATAGAAGCATTTAAGAAATTAATATAAATTAAGGTAAAGTGGAAATACATAAATACTGTTTAGTGAGTTACTACATATCATTAGACTCATTTACAAACCTCTTCCATGAAGTGTTAGCAATGTACCACCAGCATAGCTTCCATATCTTGGAGTTATCCACCACACATCTGAATATAATATACACAATCATCTTTTATAAATAGTTATTATTATAACTAACAGTACAGCATTAGTATGTATAATAACTTACTGGGTATTGTACTATCTGTATTGTCAGAAGGATCAGTAGGTATGACATTATCAGAGTTCTCAGAGGCTATGTATGAAATATAATGTAAAATGTAAAACTTATAGAAGACATCTGTAAAAGCAATATGTCATTAGTACAGAAAACAATCACCAAATAAGGTGGTAACTTAAACAATTTGTTCCCTGTGATCTTATTGACTATCTCAATACACAATCAAACATCAATATCATATTATATCATCACTTGATGAACATAATATGACGTTTTACAACTGAATGAACTACAATGTACTGTTGTTTATTATTGACCACATAGTAAAGTAGTGAATGTACACTTGATATATATATATATATATATATTATATGATGATGTATAACAGATACAACAGTATAGATATGAACATGTACGTATTTGATGTTCAATAAGTAGAGAGGAACAAGATTATAATTGAAAAATCATCTTATAATTGTTTTGGAAGATATTGACTTAATAGTGAAACACTAACTAACTAGAGCTATAAATAATGTATAATTAGTAGCAGTGTCTGTAGAAGAGTGATAGCTATAGAATACTAGAAATATAGAAGAACAAGCTAGTAAAAAGCTTTGAGCATTGTCAGTAATACCTATTTGTTGTACTGCTCAAAGTTAGGGTTAATAAAATTCATTGGTTGCTATATGTATTGGTAATTAAAGGATGCATTTTCCATTATAAGGTCTTGAAAGTCACATACAACAATAATTATATTAAAATTGGGAAAGTGGATATATACACGTATACATAACATGTGGTCAAAAATGATTATAGAACCGCTTGGCACTTAGTATGTAAAGAAAACTTATTAAAACATACTATTATTATCCTGTGTTTACTACAGTGCTACATGTCTCAAATTACATAAACTATTGTAGAAATCAATATTAGTTTACAATAGGAAATAGCTTAGATAACTAACTAATTAGAATGTGTACATACATGTACATGTACAAATTAATATAAACTAAACTACTTTGTGTTTGCAATACTATACAAATAGTTAGAGTGTCACAAACCAATGTCTGTAGGTACTTTGAAACTATTATTAAACTGGTTACAGTTCTAACTGGTTTTAATGGTGTAGAGGTACATATATGAACATAATGTGTACAATAGGTAGTATTATTAACACAGTTGTCTATCAATAACACCGAGGAATCTAATGGTATGATACTATACTAATTACTGATATCATGAAACAGTACACTATATAATGATGATACAGAATTTTAAAGGCATTGGTCATGTCATTCATAGTAATTGGATTACTTCTGTAACAATGGGAAGATAAAATTTGATAGTATAAGATGTAAGGAATTACTATTGGCCAGGAACAGTAATAACTAAACTGAACCAAATATTCAAAGACAAATATGGTTATAGAAGACAAGCATCTAACAAATCATGTGGTATATTAACATCGCGAGAATGAGTTGGAGTGTTTGAGGGAGTAACAACATTTTGTCTCCTTGTCATAAAGTAAAATCTGCCGAATTTCCTGTTTTTTTGGGTGTAGCACTAGGAGTAACAAAGTGTACTGTCTAATGCTTACTAAGATAATTTTGTTGACTAGTAAAATAATTTAAAATTTAGTCATATATCGTATAGTTAATTTTTTTTTGTACTGACCATTGGTGATGCATGTAGTAACTATCTATTGATGTTAGTATACAAAATTCTGATAATAACATTGTTGATATATGGAGTACAATTGTTAGATAAGTATTTTGAAATGGTAATAAAGATTGATTGCCTAATTTGTTCAGTTCTTGTCCCCTCCACAGGGAGGATACTATTTCAAATATTTAAGGTCAATGTTACTATGTAAGTGACATGAAGTAGGATCATGTGATGGTTCATAGAACTGGTACGTGTTGGAGTATTGAAGTATGAAAATTGCTGTGTGTAAATGACATACCTACCTAAGGTATTCATTAACAGTAAGTGGGTATTCTTTATATGACTGAGTGTCCACGACTGTTTGAATGTACTAATTGTTTACATGTATCTAGAGCTTTCTCAATGCAATAAAAATTGGAGATCTATATTTAAAGAGTGTACAAGAATATTTAATGTGTTTTGAAGGAGATACTTTGAATCAATTATATTCTATTTTAATTCATTACAATTATTGTCATAGTGTTTGCAAAGAAAGTAATAATAATTTCACAATGTTTGTCAAAAACAATACAAATATTGTAATAAACATAACATATCCAACTCAATGTTTATAGTGTACATTACTTCACATCATGATGTACATTATAAACATGTTTATAATGTACATTATCACACACACACACATTCAAGTGTGTACATCCATAAGGATACTACAAATATGATTCAAAACAAATCTTAAATAGTTAGTAGAAAAACATAAATTGTCTACTGTCATGGTCTACATACTCTACTGTAATGATCTACCTACTCTACTCTCATGTTTATATACTCTACTGCTGTGAGCAGTGTTGTAATATCATTATTGTTAACTCACCACACAATCCATTAATACATTCAGGTGCATCAGAAGGACATTGGCTGCAAGACTCTCCAGGAACAGGTACAATATTAGCAACAGCTCTAACAAATAGAGAACAATAATTTGTTATTTATATTATGTTATATAGTTTACACAGTAACTACTGTAACTGGATTAAGTTAAACAAACAGATCATAATTACCCTGGTGCATAGAAACATATTACTACAACTCCTGTACCAATGGCATGACATCGTTGTTCAAGAGAGAAGTATGCAGCACCACAACCAATAAGATATGTGTCAGGAAACAAGATCTACAAAGAAAAATACTTTATATGATGTGTGAGTTCTATATTTAATTGACAAGTACAAGTTTACACAAAAGGCAATACATTTTTCTACACACAATTCACTATGTATCATATACACGTCTCACTTAACTACTTAAAAAAGTAGAATAACTAGAATTCTTTAAATAAACAAAAACATTACTATAACTACATGTGGTGGCAGTATGGTTGGTTAGATTCTTATTAATCACTGATAATTGTATTATATACTTTTACCACCAGCTAGTTATTATTAGCAAAATATTCCTGTTTATAATTATTATCATCAAGTCAGTGTTGTTAGTGTTACATGCTCTATTAGTGTCATTAAAATCAACATCTATAATACTAATTGTTTGAAACTGCTTATGTGCTACTGATTGTTAATATAGGCATGTCAACAAAATATTTTATGAAATTAAATGTAGTGATACTTACTTGAGCTCGATTGATCTCCTTGTACTGAGAGTCTCCAGTCACAGTTAACCAACAACTTAGTACTTGACTTAACACAGACTGGTTGACTTGAACAGCTGAGGAAAGTAACTGACGATTCTCACCAACCCAACTAAACTTAGAACCAACAGCTGTTGAAAGGATATCTTTAGAAGCAGGTTCATTGCTACAACTACGAGCTGTATCTTCTGCTATTTCAGCAAGAGGTTGGCTCCACTCCTTTGGAACAGGAATATATTGTAAATTGGAGTAATGATGTATTGAACTCACCATTCGTCTCATGTTGGCAGCCTTCTGTTCATATCTAGCACTGTTATGTTGATCAAGAAGATACTGCTTTTGATCTCTTGTTAACTGGCAATAGCAACTCGAGAAAATACAGACAAGAAAAACCAGCAAATACATCTTGATGATTGGAGCCATTTTAGCTCCACGATAAGAATGGTTCATTCTTTATCAGTGAAAAACTAGTGTCTGCTACCACAGTGTCTTCACTCTGTTAAAGTGAACAGCATATTGGTGCATCAGTTGTATATTATTAGTAGGCGGATCTTAAAACCGCGGTATGTGTGCCATATACAGTATAGACTACGTAACTTAGTCTATACTATCTATGGTGTTGCTGCACTTAATGTACATTCCTTATTTGAATCTACTGCTGCAGAAGCCTAATTAACGTCCCATCACCACATGGCACTGCTACAAGAAAATTTGTTTTATTTTGAATATGAGGCTGCACTGAAAAGAATTCTGAAGGTCTGTGGTTTTTGTTAGAACATCTAGGAAGAAGCATACAGCTTACAATTTGTTGGAAGATTTTAAAATATTTTTCAATATGTTACTTTACCTTGTATGATACAGTTGTTGTGGTGTTTATTATATCTCTCAGTCCTACTATGGTCAGTTTAGCACTGTCAAGTGACATCAAAACATTGTCATTTGTAATATCAGATAAATCATTGCCAACTGGCATAATAGTATTGTCATTTGCAGTATCAAATCATGAAGTTCTTGAAGTGTAATTATAATTATATTTTCAATTGTAATTGTCCTAGTAGATATAATATCAGATTGTTTATATTGCTTATAACTTACTCATGTAGCAACAATGGCTTGTGTTATTTTTTACTTGAATATGTGTTTCGAGAAATGCCTAGTATCTGTACTTTAAGCAATGAAATAACTTTTATGCTAATAGTCATTAGATGTTCATTGCAAGGTATGCATCTGTAGGCTTTATTATGGCATTAATGTCCACAATATATAGCTTAGGAATGATGGAATGTTTCATCTTAGTACCAAGATATTTTCTTCTAGCACAATTCCAATATCTGTTTTCTTATTGTCCAACTACTGAAATTAATAGTATTTTTGAGTACTCTTCTCCAACATATATCTACTGTTAATAACAACAAGACCGTGATCATCACCATAACAGACCTCCTTGCAAATAAAACACTGTTTCTCAGTGATATATATATATATATATATATATATATTAAACAGTTTCTGTTAATTAGACAAACATTCACAGTAGATTACATTTGTACATTACTTAAATCTCCATTACCTGCATTGATTAAACACTAAGAGTATGTACAAGTTGTTCTGTTCTCTATATCACACCATTCTGGCCACCAAAGTCAATATGTGTCGATGTCATTAATGGCTGATAAATTACATAAATTATATCATATTGCATAGAAATAAATGAATAATGTTATCATCTGTGAGTTAACAATGTTATCCTCTACTGTGCACTCAATGTTTAAGTATTCATTTTGTACTAGTGTTACTTCCACTTGTAGTATACCTATTTAAAAATTATGCTATGATTAAATTTGGTGTCTGCTACCACATTTATACACATTCGCTTCACATAACTTCAAAAACAACTATGTCACTAATTGTCATAATGTAGTCTAGAGTTTACAAAGTTAATGGTAAAAGTCAATTAGTAACAAAAATCAAACAAAATACATATCATTAAACAATTAATCCTCTTCAGTTGCAAAATGTACTCCTTTGTCAGTAGAGCAACATTTTTTGCTCCTATTGGACTCATTTCCAAAGCACTGACAGCTTTCTCAATAGAATTAATATAGAACAGTCCTCCATTATCCAATACAAATGGTGGAAATTGCTCTGGAGGATCATAGTGTGGATAGGCATACCATTCCTTAACAGTTTCAGACTCAATTGATAGAAACAACTTTGCTTTATCTGATGCAGTAAGAGGAACAGTAGTAACAAATTTAAAAACCTGAGTTAGTAAATTGTGAAGAAGTTCACAATACTGTTTATCTCCTTACACAGTCATAGTAGTAGGAATTTGGTGACCAATACTACAGAAATTAACAGAAGAGTTCTAAAGGTCATCACTGTAAATATCTAATGGATAAGTACAAGAATACCAAGGTCCAGAATATCCAAATGTCTTAGGATTAGGGTCTCCTTTGATGAATGTTGGAATAGTATGATTATATGGTGATTTAACAGCTGCAATGTAAATAGGCTCATTAAAATTGTGGAAGGCAACTTTTGATACATTCAGAGGGTGAGCAATAATAACAGCATCAAAATTGGGAGAGGTCAGGCATGGAGCCAAGTACATTTGTAAGGACTTAAGTAAGTACTTTTGAAAAATTTTACGTACAAGTACAAGCCTTAATAATGAAGATATACTTGAGTAAATTACAAGTACTTTTGATAGTACTTAATTACAAGTACAAGGAGAAATGATTCAACCAATAGGTTTAATGAATTAGGAAGCATTTGGTAATGCTTATTGTTTAGATACTGAATAAAAGATCCATATGTCAAACAGTATTATAATTATGGTACATTATTGCATCAGACAAACATCAACTATTTAAATCTATCAAAGTTCAGTCTACATCTTTGTGAAAAAGTTTCTACTGTTGAAGATAAAAAAGGTACTTCAAGAAATTCTTTGGCAAGCTTCGCAAGAGAGGGAAACTTTCTATGATTTCTATGATTCTCTTTCTAATATTTGGCTGGATTTGTGTCAATGGAGATACAAGGAGTTGCTAAGTAATTGTCCTTGTTTGAATGACTCTGGAAAGGAATGGTGTTGGCCTCAGGCTCTGACATGAAGCTAAATAAAGTTTTTTTTAAAGTGGTTCCAAACTACCCTCAACATGAACTTGAGTAGGGTTAACTTTCAAATGAAGCTCATATGGCATGAAAATTGTTTTAATTTTGCTTGAATAATATGACATATATAACTCCACATAATTAGAAATATAAGATTTTTGTGGAAATTGTGATAATAAAAATTACTTTCAAGTTATAATGACTTAAAATTATTATTAAAGCAAAACATGACAGTCTGTTAAAACTAACTACAAAATCAGTCACTAACTATTACTACTACTAATGAAATAATTATAACAACAAAAACAACATTTATTTACTTTTAGTCTTTAGGCAGCAAATAAAATTAATGATTACAGGTTGGTGATCCTGTTGTACTCAGTGTCATCCTGAGTCATCTGGTTAAATGCTGGCACTGGATTTCCAACCTTAACTTCTTTACTAACTAAGTACTCAACTTGGTTCTTCTCAGCATTGACAGGATCCTTAAAACTAGAATAGTCGTCCTCATTTTTTGCCATTACATATCCTTTGTTGTCATCATCAGGTACATCGTGAAAGACTGGATAATCTCCATCTTCATCAAATATAGGAGAGTTACAATATATAGTACGCATAGCATGTGCTTCATACAAGTTCTCTGATCCTGTCTTATTAAATGCATATTTTCTTTTTGTCCTTCTCTTTCTAATACATTGACAACATACCACAGTAATTGTTAGACAAATAACTAGTAACAGAGCTCCACCTACTGCACTACAAGCTATGATTAGAATAAAATACTTCTCTATGATACTAGTCTTAGTGGGTGGTTCTGTAGGTACTACAATAGGGTAACTTGGATCTTGTTGAACTGAATTGAGAATGAGATTGTTTCCACGAAATGAAAAATAGAAGATGTTGGTTTTTGATAGGTTTTGTATGTCATTGGCAAACATGGACAATGTATTTGCACTGTTACTGGTGACAAAGAAAGTAACAATAATACTACCTTCATATATTGATACATTGTATACTAATACACTGGGATAATTCTCTTGAATGCGTGTTATTAAAGCCGCTTTGAATTCATCTTCAAAGCCTCTAACAGTGTCATTGTAACTGTTATTGTATGTTACAATGAAACGGATGAATGGAAACTCCTCAACTACAAAGGTATTGCTGTCTATAGGTTGAGGTAGTTGATTGCTAGAAGAGGCAGGATTTGTAGAAACTGAAAATTGAATTTTGTATGATCCTGCACTTTTGACATGGATGTCTTGAAACTGAGCGACTCCTTGTTCAATATTTACAGTAATATCCTGTCCATACCTCTGTCCAGTAGAAATTAAGATAATAGAACCAGTCATAAACCATTGTCGTCCCCTCCATCCTAAGTTAGTAGGAACAATATTGGTATTGCTATCCAAAATGTGGACAGTTACAGTAGATGAGAAAGGAAATGTTGTATTTGTAACTGATGGTGGCTGAGAGATGACTTGAAGGTAGAACTGTCTGACTTGAATGTTGATAACATTACTACTATTGGTGAGAGAGAAGTTAGCAGTAAGAGGGTATGTGATGTCAAATTGTAAATGATATGTTCCAGGATGACTAAAGAGGAGATCAGAGAACTGTGCTATACCATTTCCCATATTGGCAGTAGAATTCATTAGAAAAGCACCAGTGGGTTTTGATATCAATGATACTGTTAACTGCCAAGGTTGTCCTACACCTAATGTAGACACTACAAGGCCAGCCCCATCATACATTGCTACTTTAATGGGAGAAGTTAATAGAATACCTTCAACACCCTGTGAAGGAATATGGACAATACCGAGTCTTGTTGGAATACTTAATATAACTGGATTAGTATCATTTCTTTCTTCTTCTTCCTTTTGAAGTTGTTGATCATAAAATGTTGTTAAGTTAGCTGTACCATTATCTCCAGGTTGAGGTCCACCAGTTACATTTGTTGCTCTAATTCCTTGTGTTGGATCAGATTTTATTGCCTGTGGCTCAATAACAACAGCATCAAAAATATCATAACCTATTTCTTTTGATAGTTCTCCAGTTTGAATGACTTCACCAACACGAGTTGTGACATTAAGAAGCTCTTTGTAGACCGTGTCATCTTGTGGAGTTGATCCAGTTTGGTTGTTATAACTTCCATCTGTTCCATTGACACTTGGTGTTGTACTGTCATTAGAAGGTGATGCACCTATTTCAAATTCAACTCTGGTATGTGCTGTTTCTCGTTTGCGGCCTGCACTTTCAGAAATTACGTTGACAATTCTGATGCGATTTGGTGTAATGCCAAGGAGCAGGGCTAAGTTTTGAATTAAGTTGACTTCAAAAAATTCATCCACAGTAACAGGAGGAAGATCAATACCAAGTTGGATGACTTGAGTAGTCTCAATTCTAACTGGTGTGTCACCTTTGATCACTATATGTAATCTTTTAGTGTTACGATCATAATAATTTGTTCCATGCCTATCAGAGAGTGTTGGTATGAAATTGTCACCACGTTTATATCGAAGGTTGCCATCCTTCATATATCCATTAGTTGGAATGATATATTCAGTACCAACATATACATCCAGTCTCTGTGGGTTAGTATATATTATAGCTATAACAAGACCTTGAGAGTCATTGGCATTGAGAAGATAAAGGTTTGTCTTTTGAGGATTGGTACTAGTCATACCAATAGTGTAGTTTAGACCAGTTGATACTATAGCATAGAAAGTTGATATACGTTCTTGACATGTGTATCCACCACACCATCCATGATCTTGAGGACCATTTATCAAATCTATATACCCATTAGCACTAATGCCAATTGGAGAGAGCCGACGAATTTCTGTATCAGCATCAAGACTTTCTAAGACAAACATCATGTGATCTATATTGCTACAGTGGTAAGAGTTCCATTGTGCTTCCCACAGACAATCACCAGGACTGCCTCTATAGATGCCCTTATTTGGATAGAGTACATCAGGATCAATTTTACTACCGGTTGGAGTAGCTAACATTGTTTTTGGAATTCGATAGTCACCCAAACCACGTCTATGATCACCATCCCATTCAAACTCTGATTTTGAAATGAGGGAATTCAAACCTGTTGAGTCTGTGAAAGAACCATCAAGATCTCGAATGAGAATTTTCTTTAATGCATCACAATCCATATCAACACAGTCTGAAGGATTGACACTACCAAGTATTGGGTTGTGATTGAAGAATTTAGAAGCTTTGTTCACTGACAGAAATGAGATTCCTTTTGTCCAAACAGGATGTTGACAGTCTTCAGATTTAGGATGTGTCATCAATGCTACTTCTTTCATAGAAGAGCAGTGAGTACCAAAGTTACAGAAGCTAACATTATTGAGTTTAGTGAGGCCTTTGATTACAGAATAATTTGGAACGTCTGTCCATGGGGACTTAGGAAAGTGACCAGGACCTGATATAAATGAAGACAGAATTATACCCACATGTCCTTTCCAAGGACTTTGGATGCCTGAATGTGATCTGGCATGATAACCAATGATTGGTTTAAAGCTGTACTCAGTGCAATTAATAGTAACACCAGAGTTAATACTGGAAATGATCTCTGAGTCTCTTATAATGACAGTTTTAGTACTGACTCGATGAGTGAGAGCAGCAGGTCCAATTACAGCAGTGAATATGGCAGCATAATTGTTAACAAATGTAGACTCTGTAACTAAAACACCAGCTTTAGAGTATGAGAAAAGGCCATAGTGATAACAGCTATATATTGTGAAGTCATGGAAAGATGAACACCCACTCTCATCACCTACAAAGTGACCATCACTGTAGCCCACATGAATACCATGTAGTGTGGTATGTGCAATGTTGTTTCTCCAGGTAGGACTGAAGTTGGATGATATACAGTTCTCTCCATTGGTATGATAGCCAGCCTTAGCTCCACCAGCAGCTGAATTTCCAATCAAAACATAGTTACTGGCTTCTACAAGTTCATAGTTGGCTGTCCACTCAGCATTCAAAGGTTCATTACGACCATTGTATGTTGCAGGAAACAAAGCTACCACTGCTAGATTTTGAATCAATTGATGATCACTGCCTGTAATATAGAGAGAGGGTCCTACAGTACGATGGACTACGTTATTGGTGATTGACATTCCTTTAGTCCCAAATAGACCAATGCCTGTATTGTAACCTTTATGAAAACTACAGCTTTTGACATACGAACTGTTGTCCTTAACTTGACCAATGTTGAGAAATGCCAGTGAGTATCTAGGATCAAAACTTTCCACAAAGCCTTCTTGACCACATCCTTTAAATTCAACTCCTTCTAGTTGAGCTGATCCAGTATATTGTACTGTACCAGAAATGTCAACAAAATAAGTACCAACAAGAACACGACAACCGTATGATTGCTGATCTGCAACATCAACAGTAGCATTAGGATGTGTTCCTAGAATTTTGATGTTTCGAGAGAGAAGTCCAACTTCAGCACTGATATTTACTGAGCAGGAGTTTGTGTTGTGAACTCCTCCAAGATGGTTATAAGTTAAAGAACTGTTTAAACTAAGAGTTAGTCCATCATTACTGATATTAGTAATAGTACGTTCTTCTGTTTGTTCTGCTTCATAGAAAGTGGATGCAATAACAATTTCTTCTCCTATTTGCCAGTCTACAGCTTGGCTTAATACAACTTGAGTGTCTCCTTCCTTTGCTGTTTGAGCCAAGAAGGTCCAAGTGGGGGAGCGATCTTTACCATGTAAGCTTAGTTGACCAAACACTCCGATACCTTTAGCACCCAAAACTGGTCCAAGATTGGGGAGACGATATTCTGGTGAATTTAAGTTACCATTGAGTATAATTGTTAATTGATGTTGAAATGGCATTTCTTCAGAGCCAGCAATGAGTCGTCCACCATCAATTAATATCAAGTTTGCCTCTAAAATGTGGTCACGCTCATCTAGAAATTCTAGTCCTCCACAGATAGATAACGTTTTAATACGAGGCAAAGGAACATCAACCAGAATATATAAACTACAGTTAATGTACACATCTGTATCATTTTGTGGTAACAGTTCATTAGGCCATATAGATTGGTCTGACCAGAGATTGGTGACATTAGGATGACCAGGAGGTAGAGGGGTTGGTGGTTCAAGTGGAGGAGGTGGAATACAATTCTCATAGAAACATCGATAAGACATAAAGGAAACTGAAACAATACTAGGACAGGTTGGGTTACTACCATTTACATAATATGTGACAGATGCCTCATCGTTATTGACATACCAATCTCCTAACTGTGATGATCCACCAGGTGGTATGATCAAACTGGCATTTTTTTCCTGTTTATTGATGTTTATATTATCCACCCTCTTGTTAAAATCATGTCGTATCCAAAGATAATCAGATGTTGTAATACCAGAATAAAAGGAGGAATAAGATATGTTATTAAACCTTTCTCCTTCATCCCAATCAAGTTGATATATTTCTTTGATGGGTAATAAAGCCATGTAGCCACGTCCAAATAGAAGTTGTTTGAACACATATTCTAATTGGAGAATACCATGTTGACTAATCACATTAAGATTTCTGGTTGTGAGAGATGATGGAGTAGGGTTAGTGAGAGCAAAACGAGCAAAGTGGACTTTATCATCACAAACACTTCCTCTGACAGCTCCAAAACTTGAGGCAGAGTGATCACTACATTGAGGAGAAGGTAAAATAGTAGAATTAGGTAGAAGAGCTCCTCCAACAGTGCCAGTTAGTGTACCATCCATATCTCTGAAGACTTGTTCATGTTCCCATTTCCATGTTGCAATATTAGGACTGTTATCAAACACTAGTTTCTCAAACCTAGTTTCAAATCCTCCTTGTTTTGCTCCACAATGTGAACAAGCTTGCAATGTGTAACAGTTGCTTTCATCAAAGTTAACAAAGGTAACGTTGGACACAGTCAGATAGTATGAATGTGGAGTTTTAATACCAGCACCAGTACAATTTTCAGTGCCAACATTATCTATATTTCTTAAATCAGAATGAGCTACAATGAGGACATCTTCAATGAGAGAGCCATTCTTACCCCAAGTTGATGTAACATTAGTGTACTCTACACCAGCAACTGTGTTATCTAACATTACACTGTCTTTTAGTTGAACAGCACCCACTTCTGTGAATTCAACACCTCGCACATTACGCCAAGCCAAAAATTTCTTAAATGTTGCTGGAGTGACTTCTTCGCAAGTACTAGCCTTTTCAGGACGGTAAATAGGAAAGATCCATAAACCATACCAACCAAAGGAATGAGCTGAGTTATTAGTAAATTCACCAAGTGGAAGACGATCGGGCCGTACTGCTCTGGTGAAAGATGGACCTGTTGGATTTTCAGGGAGACGATACCAAAACCCAAAATGTGTACCTCCAGCTGCTGCATTATGTCTCAAAGTATTGTTTGGATTAACTACCCAAAATGTTGCAGGTGTGATGTCCACATTAAGTAGACTACTGGATGCTCTAACAAATATACCCAAGTTGTATTGTATAACATTGCCTTGTTCAATGCCATCTTCCAAGAAATATGCATGGCCTAAGATGTTATATGCCACATTTTTTTCAACCAGTAGATAGTCAACACCATGAATAGTAACAGCTCTGTTAAATGTATGGTGAATAGCACATCCTCTAACATAGGAGTCACTGACATCACCATTAAGATGGAAATGAATTGGATAGCGACCAAGTCGGAATGCCTGTCCAGCATGAGTAACTTCAATGTACTCAATTCTACCAATGACTTTGTCCCTTGGTCCTCTGTGTAACATAATCTGAGATCCAAACTGATCAGCGATAGTCTCTGCTCCAAATCGTCCATTGAAGCAAGTCTGTACTGCAAACTGGCCTGGATCAAAATCAGTAGGACAATTTTTAAAGAACTCATTCCATTCAGAATTTTTGTTACCACGGACAACTACATTTCTAGTGAGGTAACCTACCTCAGCACGTGTTTCAATGACTCGGCCATGTATCACTTGTGTCACTGCTATATGTGTATATTGTAATGGTGGATCAACTGTTATGCTCATTGTATCAGCACCAATGCTTACAATGGTCAGTTCTTCATTCTCACGTTGACTATAACTAGTAGAAGCGATAACTACTTTACCACCAACTTCCCAGTCAGCTACTGTATTTTTAAGATATAGGGTTGTATTTCCTGCATATGCTGTGGCAGATAACCACGTCCATGTGTTAGCGATAGGTTTACCATGTAAGTCTAATGTTCCATTTCTAACAGCTAGGGTTTTAGCACCAAAGAGAGGAAGCTCAGTTGAAAAGAAATGACCATACATGACAATTTGAGCTTTGTGCTGATATGGTTGGTCTTCAGTACCCACTTGTAACTTGCCACCATCTGTGATTAGGATGTGTTCACTGTGAAGTTGTACACCATCTTTTTTGTCGTCAAAAATGAGTTCACCTCCTTGAATCAAAAGTATTTTGAGAACTGGAGTATAGATATCCAGGACCAATGTCTGTCCTGCTGGTACTATGACAAAATCTCCTTCTTTTGGTAAGCCTAATCCACCCCATGTGTAACTTGAACTCCACAGATCAACATAATAGAACTCAATATTATTGGTAATAGCATAACCTTTTCCCTCAACATAAACCATTACAGGTGCTTTAATGGTTCTACCACTAGCTCCAGTTTGACATACAATAGAAGATTGAGTTTTGTCAAGCACAGAGCAGTCTACACCAGCTATGGTAACAGTGACATTGTTACTAAAGCCACTTCCTACAAGTTCAATGATAGAACCTCCAGCTGTACCACCACGAGTACGATTAATGGATGTAACATTAGATGTGAGGTCTAGAAGGAGAGTATAAGCTTGTGGTAGAGATACAGTTGATGACAAGCTAGTAACAGTAACATCACAAACCTGTGATGTTAGAGTTGGAGTATTTTCAAGTAGACGTGAGAATGATGGGATAATACATTGTATTGATGTAAGAGATGGTTGAGTGAAACTAGGCAAACATGTTTGATTACATACTGTAATAAATGTTGATACAGGATTGAAGCCAACACCAAGAATAGTCAATATGTTTTGGCCAGCAAAACTACCTTTAATAGGAGAGACACTATCAACTTGTAAAGTGTACATGAAGGTAAGGTTACCATCAGCCTTTCCTTTATCAAAAATAACAACTTCAACTTGATAACTTCCAATGTAATTAGGTCCAAGAGTGCATATTATAATTGTGTTATTGGTAAAAGAGACATTACATTTTGACCTGCCAAAGCTTACAGAAACCAATAATATATCAGAGGTGAAACCATGTCCTGAAATAATAACTACATCTCCCTGCTGACCAGACACTGGTTCAATACTCACTATTTGAGGAGTAACATCTTTGCTGTACTGTATGATAAGACCACCATCTCCATCTCCATTAGCATCTCGTTTTCTCATTTGCCATGATGAATTTGCTGGAACTACTGTAACAGCTACAGAGTAATTGCCTTCTTGACCAATATCTGGAGTAAAGCAACTTATGCTTGTATATTTACTCTCAACAATTTGACAAGCGCTATTGCCAATAGATACAGAATTGTTGTTGAGATAGTCACTGAAACCAATACCAGATATCGTTAGTTTTGTACCACCTTGTATGCTACCTAAAAGTGGAGAGATACCATCAATTCTGAGCTGACTAGTAATTGAGTTGTCTGTTTCTTCACTAAACTGCGCAAAACCATAAGTTGGAACTAAAACTGATACTAAGTATTTGCCAGCTTGAATAGGAGATAATTGACAAGTTATGTTTTCAAAGTCAATTAAAGTGACATTGACACATTCAAACGGCCCTACCATTACAGTGGAGTCAGAGTCCAATAATTCACCACTAATAGTGATTGTTTGCATGTCAACTCCACCCACAATGATTGGATCCACAGCAAAAATTGTCGGTGTAGCATTTAATGAATATTGATAGTCACAACCATCATTGCTATCACAGATCACTTCCCATTTTGGGCCATAGCTAACATTAACAGGTACAGTGGAGTATGGCATATTGATGTTCACTGATCTTGGAACAATACATTGAATTTGATAGTAAGAGACTTGTTTGATGGTACATCTTTCAGTTCCTATATATACTGTAAGATTGGTCTCTACAAATGAAGCTCCTGTGATTGTGATGATGTTACCACCTAACACTGACCCAGATAAAGGTGAAATGCTTTTAATCACTGGTGTAGTGATTATTGCTCTATGAACCACAGCTTCATTATTAAGGAAAGCAAAGCCACTGTTATATATATGGAGTGATAAAGGAAGAATGCTAAATGGAGTAGGTTGAGATGTCATATTAAGATGACAAGTTATTAAGCTATCACTATATACAAGTGATGTACAAGAGTAGTCACCAAATTTGATAATAGCATTACTTGCATCAAGACCAAAGTTATATCCAGAGAGAGATATGTTGGAATAAAGTGTAGATATGTGGCCATTAATCCATTTGACTACAGGAGTGTTACAGTTACTATAAACAAAGATTGGACTTGATTTAGGCTCAAGTGAATTGGTCAAGTTATGACAAGAGAGGCATTCTGTCTGACCACTACCAGATGATAAGTCAGTATTATTATGGTAATCTAAGTGATATGATGCTTCAAAGACATCCACTTTTACTATAACAGCTGTTGCTATATCCTCTAATTTCCTCACTGTGATACTACCAGACATTAGACACGACTGGCACACATCATCAACATATGAAGCAAAATAGTATACACCAGACTGTGTAAATGTGTATGAATAGGTCCCTTCAACACTAGCTGTGCTTTGGAAGCCACTGCTAAGATAATTTGAAGTGAAAAGACTAGCAGTTTGATGTACTTCAAATTGACGTGGCATAACAAAATTTGCACCTGTCCAATTCCACTGAAAAATACAATAATTATGAAATGAAAACAACTGTAATTACATGTCTTATTTAACATCATGGTGGTAGTATCAATATAATTGGTATGCTTGCAATTAAAAGCTACATGTAACTTAGCTTGTCACAAAAGCCATAACTTACATTAGACTACTGTTAATACATACTCTAATATTAGAACAGACTATAAGAGTATCTATATTAATTGACTTTGATTTCTTAGACTTTTTTAAGGACAGGGTTTTAGGATCATTCATTCAACTTTCAAACAATAGAATTATCAACTACCACATTCCACATTTGAGGAAGGCAGAAAT
This sequence comes from Xestospongia muta, assembly GCA_963693285.1. Lineage (NCBI taxonomy): Eukaryota > Metazoa > Porifera > Demospongiae > Haplosclerida > Petrosiidae > Xestospongia > Xestospongia muta. The sequence goes on from OY848917.1 coordinate 19,932,938, forward strand.
ATGGAAATACTACACTTTTGTCAATGAACGATTAAGTTTTCAAACTTTTCCATAACTATAATGCTGTTAAGATAAGCAACTCTATTGTGATTTAAATTGATTCTATGGAATCATTCAAGTTGATTTAATGAGAGTTCATCCCATCATACCAAATTGACAGAAGTCCATTTTGAGACTATGTTATCTGAAACATTACTACCTTTCTTGTATGCGTCAATATTTTTAATTTATAATAAAAACTTACAGTGACTGTGTCTCCAGGTAAAATCTCAATATTAGCAGGATTCCAAGCAAAATAACGTCCAAGAACTATTGTTGAGAACAATAATATGACATACACAATGAATATATACATACTGATATAAAAGACACATACCTGCATGTTGTCCACTATTCTCTATAAGGTGTTCCTTTCTTGTTGATGAGGTAACACATTCAATATTTTCATAAGTAACTGTGGTAACGTTACACTCTATTCCTAGTCCAGTGGTGACAGTCACATTAGATCCAAAACCCCTTCCTTTTATAGAAATCTTAGTTCCTCCAAGTAAAGAGCCACTACATGGTGTCAACTTTGTTACTATGAGTTCATAAGCAAATACTGGAAGCATAAATGGAGAAGTTGTATTGAATATCTTATTAGAAGAATAGTCAAGTATTTCTATTAGTGAGATTGATTGTTGATCAATTACATCAGTTTGTGACTCATTGAATGCTACTCCTAAGATAGCACTACGAACAGACACATCATATACTCCAGGATTATGTGGTGAAGTTGTACAGTTTATTTCTGTGGTAGTGCATGATGTTATAACACACAAGGCTTGTCCAATAGTAACGACAATGTCTGACATATCTGTTAAGTTGAAATTGTTTCCGCTAATGGTAAGTTTTGTTCCACCATAGACTGGTCCAGATGATGGACTAATTGATGTAATTGTAGCTGATGAATTAGCAGTGTATTCGTACCCAGAATCAATTATGGCTGTCACATCATTTACAACAACTGTAACATTGACTACATCTGAATCATGTGGCTGTGGTGTACAAGTCAATACTGTTAAGTTTGAAGATACGATAACACAAGGAAAGTCATCAAAAACAACGTAAAAGTCACGTGAGAAGTAAAATGGTACATTAGGGGGTTTAGTGATATTGGAGAGTGTTGGGAACCCCACTCCAGTAATGGTGACTAAATTTCCACCACTAATACTTCCTTTGTCAGGTTGAATGGAATTAACAACTAAAGAATATTGGAAAATGGAGGAATTTGGAGTTGATGATATTGAATACCCAACACCATCAACATGTACACTGACATTTTGTGGTCCAGCAACATTAGGAGTTGGTACACATGATATGACAGTATCATTGACAGATGTAACATCACAGGGACTATTACCAATAGTAACTGTTACATTATTGATATCATTAGTAAAGCCAGTACCATAGATAGTGATTGGAGTGCTATCTTGACCACCAATAAAAGGAGAAATTAACATGATTTGAGGAGTAACTTCAGATGAAAATTTAAAACTACACCTTCGACTCCTACAAGAAGCTGGGATAGCATTAACTAAGACTTCAACCTGTGAAATGAGAAATACAATATAAGTCTTTGATGAAAAAATCTGTCTTTCTTTACTGCTGATACTTCATACTACTATCATTCAGTGTTATATATGACCTTCAATTTTGAAATACATGTAGTATGATTTGTTATGATAATTTAATGTTGAATCTACTATTATCTACCTGTGGTTCTAGTTCAGGTAGCCGTAACATATCTCCTCGGAATGGTCTTAGCCACACCCCTCCATTAACAATGGGGACTACAGAAATGTTTACCATATGTCCTGACAGACCCCTACCATTAACTAACATCAGTGGGAGGTCACCTCCTCTACTTGTCCACTTAATACTCCATATATAACCACTACAGTCCCCACTACGAGTTACTTCAAAACCACCTTCATTTGGGAGGTATATCTCTAGTAATGCTTTAAGTTCAGAGGCTAAGATATTTGCTGGTATATTGTATACTGTTTGGTTTTCAAATGTAAGTTGAAACGTTCCATTGACTGCTGGAGTACCAGAATAGAGTCTTGATACTAGTACATTGTTTGGAGAAGATGACAACAATGGTATGTTATAACCACAGTGGTGAACTTTGAACTCTACAACATAACGTGAGACTATTAGGTTACATGACAATGGGTCTTCAGTATCATAACAGATCAAGTCAGTTATGGGAGAAGCATTTGATACAGTGACTGTATCAACAAAGACACTGTTAGGTTGGACAGCTCCTGTGATATGACAAGTGGTTGTGAACAGTGTTAAGATTTCTGATGCCACATTGGTAGCAGACTCATGTATTGGCATAGAGTTTGTGTGTCTTGAACACAAAGATAAATTGAAATGGCAAGGTTGAGTAAAGTCTTGTAGGACAAAAGAGGCGTGGTTACCTTGATTGATAACTTTGAAGTCCCCTAAGTCTTTTTGATCTGATATGAAAATAATTGACAGTTCCAGCTCAGTGTCTATGTCAGTAGTAGCATTTATATAAACTACAACTCTACCAAAACTCTGTACTGTTGGAAGATTATTCAATGCAGATGCTATAACAGAGGCATTGTCACTTTTTGTTAATTCTTGAGTTATACTGCTCAAGTAAGAGAGATAATAAATGAAGTTATCTTCTGAATTTAAAGTGATCACTTGTATCTTGGGTTTAGCAGTAATATTGATTTCCTATATAAATAATAATGTAAATTGTATGTACATATAGTTTAATTATCAAGTATGCTGTAATGTATTGGAAGCAGCAGATCTGAGGGTTATTCCATTAGAAAGCTCATTTTGTAATGTATCCCATTAGAAAGCTCAATATAGACTGGCCTATAATGTGTTTGTGGTATGCAATTATAGTACTATATCTGGATAAAGATATGTATGCTATAGATAAACATATGTTAATATGATGTATGCTATCAAAATAACTGTATAAAGGAATACCTAGACATTTTTTATAATACATATATACACACATACTTCATATATAATACATATATACACACATACTTTATATATAATACATATATACACACATACTTTAAATATAATACATAATATACACATACACACATAATACATATACACATACACATATATACATGTATAATAACACACCTGTGTTTCATTGACCACCACTGATTGTATTGTTACTTGTTGTTCTTCATAATCAACATCAGCTCTATCATTAGTCCAATTGAGACTATGTATCTTAGCACCAATTCCAAATATCCATATATCAAAACTTTGTTCTTGAACTACTTCAATGTAATAAGCTTTACCTGTAGTTGAATATTAATATGATTGTAATGAGTATGAACCACATACTACGTTGTATCCAACTATTATGACTAGGAATAATAACTTTGTACTTCATTCTAAATGAAGCATACTAATATCTTAATAAAAGTATACTTAAATTTTCTACTCCTACTATCATCACTCAATATGATATATAGTCTCATTAATATAATACAACATTTACACATACATGTACAGTTTGCCTATATAATATGGAGTTGTTATATCAATATATTATTTAATAACATCCAATTATATTCCAACATCTGTGATATACATACCTCCTTGTAGTGGAATAGGTCTAGAGAATTGGGTATCAAAATGATTCCATCTTCCTCTAGTATGATATTTGGTATATGCAATTAACTCTTTATGTTCTCTTGAAGTATTAGGACTAAGATATAGACGTAATCTATCATCAGATATAAAGTTGAAGGTATATAAACTGTCTATGGGTGGTACAAAAAATCCAGAGTAACGTTGCTGAAAGTAAGTTATCTCTCCAAACTCTGTAGGATTTTTGTAGTCACGATAAGCTCTCTCTTGAACTGTCCAGTTAAAACTAGCGTTAGGATAACCATAAGGACGTTCTTCAACTCTGTCTAAGTTTGACGAATAATCCTCTGTCCATACTTCACGTACTATGCCACGCCCACCTAAAATGTTAAAATAATTGAATAAAAAACCTAAACATTTCCAGACCTACCTGGATATACAGAACTAATAGGAGGAGCTGGTCTTGTTATACATTGTATAGTAGTAGCCGTGTAGTTTACTATATCACAAGGTACTCCTAATAAATTAAAAATACATTACATTAATAAATTTGTAATTAAACATGTGAACTATGTTATAATCAAATCAGTCTAAAAAATGTATGTCATAGATAACATAATATACCAGTATATAAAATATATATGTCATAGATAACATAATATACCAGTATATAAAAAATGTATGTCATAGATAACATAATATACCAGTATATAAAAAATGTATGTCATAGGTAATATAATATACCAGTATATTAACATGTATGTCATAGGTAATATAATATACCAGTATATTATATTATATATTATATTATAAATCATATATAATTTGTTATAGATTAAATGAATGCTACTTTAGTATTCTCTAACAAGTACATGTATAGTGAGGTAGGAACTTTGTTTATCACGTTGTTCATATTTAGATATAGAATTTAATTGAGCTTTATGAACGTGATATAATTCTGAAAAAAGATAACAGAACGTTTCGGCCAAAGGCCTTCATCAGCTGTTTATGAAACAATGGCAAAACACAGTCACTTATATAGCAAATGCATGATGTTTACAATTATTATGTAGGCCAGAAGTCTCCCTAGGACAACTTCTGGCCTACATAATAATTGTAAACATCATGCATTTGCTATATAAGTGACTGTGTTTTGCCATTGTTTCATAAACAGCTGATGAAGGCCTTTGGCCGAAACGTTCTGTTATCTTTTTTCAGAATTATATCACGTTCATAAAGCTCAATTAAATTCTATATCTAAATAAGTACATGTATAGGTTAGAGACCAAGATGGAGAATAGATCACTGTTTAGAGCCGATACAAAGCCAGAGGTGCAAGCAAGAACATTATATTGGTTTCTTTTGGTTACTAAGCAACAAAGGAATTGATGCCAAGGTCTCTAGCTTAGACATTAGTTTGAAACATGTCTCCGATATAGTCCAGATCTCAAGAAGAAAGCACAAACTTTGAGACTACAGTAGACTCGAGCATATAGTTACATGTACATGTAATGTTAAAAATATTATGACCATGACTTGTTGAAGGATTATGTTAAAGTTTATAGAATTATAAAAACATTATTATGAATTATACATCATATTAATATTATACCTGAAATAAATGCTTTAACATCTCCCAGTGGATCATTAAAGTGTATTCCATATATGGTAATAAGTGTACCTCCATTAGGACTACCTACATTAGGTTCTACTCGTGTGATATCTACCATACAGATAATAACGTAATATCAATAAAAGAAATATAACACTAATACCTGAGTGTGTTTGAAAAATATATTGTCGAAATTTGTTGTCTACTGATAAGGTTTCTTTTGAAATGTATGAGCTTAGAAATAATAAAATGAATTTAATTGTACATTTATAATATATTCATTATATACCACATAATATACATGTACATTTAATGTGTCTCATATACTGTGTAAGATACTGATATAGTGCCCCATCTAAAATCCCACCCAACACACAGACTGACATTAAGCAGTCAAATATTATGGCTTGAATTATGAAGGTGTAATCAATACTCTTATAATCAACTAAAAGTGTGGACAGTACTTTATAGTAACAATATTAATACTTACTTTCCATATAAGGAGAGTACTAAAGTAGCATTCATTGAATCTAATAACAAATTAAATATAATATATAATATAATATACTGGTATATTCTGTTACCTATTCTGGTGGTCTCTGGTTGGCAACTGATATAACCTAGACCCCAACTTGTAGTAAGTGCACCACCATATCTAACAATGAAATAAAGGAGACCATCTTATAAATAGAATAATGTGATTACTGTCTGAATTGAGAACATTAGTTCTAGTCTCATACTAGTTAAATGTGTTATTTAACTTTACTATCAAGGATGACTCTCAATGTATTTTGTATTAGTCTGTCCATGTAGTTAAATCTAAGCTCATTAACTATCACTTCAGTAACAAAAAGTGTATATAATCATAACATGATATTGTAGAATTTTAGAAACTGGTGAGGTGATTATGTTACTAGATGTACATATAAACACAAAATGATTAACATACGGTGTCTCTGTATCATTATTCCAATGATTACAATGTTGTCCACCAATTAATAGTCTATCTACAGTTTGAGTGATAGTGAAATCTTCATTAGCCTCTTGTGTATCAGATACAAGGTAAGAGAAGATAAGTCCACTTATTGTTATATTCATTGGATCAATACCTACAATGGAATAAGCCATGAATGAAATTGTGAGAAGATAAATGATAGTAAGATAGAGTGGCCTTCAAAACATAAACTGATAAACAAAAAGACAATCATTAAAATACATGAGCTTACAATGTTAAAATATAATATACAACATCTAATGATACATACTAACCAGGTATTTTAGCATGAGGCCAGACATCAGTCACTGTAGGAGTTGTCCAGTAACGATACTAAAGGAGAAACCAGTAATTTAATAAACTATCTAATGTATTTTAGTTAAAACTTTACCTGGAATATACAATTGCCATTGCAAAGTCTTCCTTTTAAGTCTTTGACAATGTCTTTGCCATCCACTAGAACTTGAAGTTTGTAGTCTTCGTTCTTCTTCTCTGGAGATGAACTAAAGAAGACACCAACAAGGTAATAGTTTCTTTACCACAAATTATTGATAGCAATATTAAAATAAGACAACTATCACTTTTTCTTATTATATACTTGTTAATCACTATTAATCATATATACTTTATTATAAACTCTTTAACAATACAAATAAACAATATAAGGTTGAACCTGAGTGACTATAGGAGTCCACTTACCCAGTTTTACAAACTATTTTTATAGTTGATGTGTAGTATGTCACCACTTGACATGGAATAGAATACTGGTCATTATACAATATGACTCTATTTCCTAAATTGGGATCATCTCTGTTGAACTGGTCTTTAGAGAAACCTAAACAACAACAAACAGAACAGATGTATTCTATAACTAAATTGAAATGATAACATCCAACACTCATATCATATTACCATTACCATAGAGTGTACCAGACTTCTAATGGTATTGTTAGTAAAGAAAACTTTAAACAATTTTAAATTTAAAACAATATTTCTAACACTGATTTTTAAATTAAGGTACTCAAAAATCACATTGGATTGCTAAGCACCATGTGAAACAAGATTATAAATTCAAACAATTCATTCTATAATTGTTTTAGAAGATAATATTTTACAATGAAACTTTGACTAAAGCTATAAAGGCTATATAATTAGCAGCAGTGTTTATAGAAGACTATATAATTATAGATTACTAGATAAAAATTAGGCAGAGAAGTAAGCTAGAAAGAAGTTTCAAGCATCATCAGTCACACCCATCATTGTTGTTGGTGGTTAAAGGAAGTGTTTTAATTTCATTTTTGAACAATTAAAACAAATATACCAGTATACATAACACATTGTCCAAAACAATTATGAGACTGTCTGGCATGCTGTGTGTGCCAGACAGTAAAAATTAAAGTATGTCAGTAAATGAGCTAATTTGTAAGACACTGATTCTAACAATATCAGTAAATATGGTGCTTTTATACATAATGTGGCAGTTAGTATCAATGAAACTGAAATAGAAGCATTTAAGAAACATGTCAATTAAGATAAAGAGAAAATTCATAAATACTGTTTAGGATGTTGTTACATATAACTCAACTCATTTACAAACCTCTTCCATGAAGTGTTAGCAATGTACCACCAGTATAGCTCCCAAATTGTGGAGTTATCCATGACACATCTGAAAATAATATACACAATAATATTTTATAAATAGTTATGATTATAACTAATAATACAGCATTAGTATGTATAATAACTTACAGGGTATTGTACTATCTGTATTGTCAGAAAGATCAGGAGGTATGACATTATCAGAGTTCTCAGAGGCTATGTATGAAATATAATGTAAAATGTAAAACTTATAGAAGACATCTGTAAAAGCAATATGTCATTAGTACAGAAAACAATCACCAAATAAGGTGTTCACTTAAATAGCTTGTTTACTGTGATCTTATTGACTATCTCAATACACAATCAAACATCAATATCATATTATGTCATCACTTGATGTACATAATATGACATTTTACAACTGAATAGACTATAATGTACTATTGTTTGTTATTGAGCACATAGTAAAGTAGTGAATGTACACTTGATATATATATATATATATATTATATGATGATGTGTAACAGATACAACAGTATAGATATGAATATGTACATATTTGATGTTCATTAAGTAGAGAGGAACAAGATTATAATTGAAAAATCATCTTATAATTGTTTAGGAAGATACTGACTTAATAGTGAAACACTAACTAACTAGAGCTATAAATAATGTATAATTAGCAGGAGTGTCTGTAGAAGAGTAATAGCTAGAGAATACTAGAAATATAGAAAAACAAGCTAGTAAGAAGCTTTGAGCATTGTCAGTAACACCTATTGTTCTACTGCTCAAAGTTAGAGTTAATAAAATTCATTGGTTGCTATATGCATTGGTGATTAAAGGATGCATTTTTCCTTTACAAGGTCTTGAAAGTCACATACAACAATAATTATGTTAAAATTGGGAAAGTGGATATATACACAAATACATAACATGTGTTCCGAAATGATTATAGAATTGCTTGGTACTTTGTATGTAAAGAAAATCTATTAAAACATACATCATATTATTATTATCCTGTGTTTACTACAGTGCTATATGTCTAGTTTACATTAGGAAATACCTTAGATAACTACCTAATTAGAATGTGTAGATACATGTACATGTACAAATCAATGTAAACTAAACCACTTTGTGTTTACAATACTATCCAAATAGTTAGAGTGTCATAAACCAATGTCTCCAGGTACTTTGAAACTATTATTAAACTGGTTACAGTTCTAACTGGTTTTAATGGTGTAGAGGTAAATTATAAACATAATGTGTACAATAGGTAGTAGTATTATTAAGACAACACAGTTGTCCATCAATAACACTGAGGAATCTAATGGTATGATACTATATTAACTACTGAGTACTGACATCATGAAACAGTACACTATATAATGATGATACAGAATTTTAAAGGCATTGGTCATGTCATCGATAGTAATTGGATTACTTTTGTAACAATGGGAAGATACAATTTGATAGTATAGGATGTAAGGAAATACTATTGGCCAGAAACAGTAATGACTAAACTGAACCAAATATTCAAAGACAAATATGGTTATTGAAGACATGTATCTAACAAATCACATGGTATGTTGACATCGTGAGAATGAGTTGGAGTATTTGAGGGAGTAACAACATCTTGTCTCCTTGTCATAAAGTAAAATCTGGTGAATTTCCTGTTTTTTTTGGGTGTAGCACTAGGAGTAACAAAGTGTACTGTCTAATGCTCAATAAGACAATTTTGTTGACTAGTAAAATGATTTAAAGTTTAGTTATATATCATATAGTTAATTTTTCTTGTACTGACCATTGTTGATGCATGTAATAACTATCTGTTGATACTAGTATACAAAATTCTGATAATAACATTGTTGACATATGAAGTACAATTGTCATTTGTAGTGGTAATAAAGATTGATTAGTCTAATTTGTTCAGTTCTTGTCCCCCCTCAGGGAGGATACTATTTAATTAGACTATGTAATAAGATATTGTTACAAAGTTATATGAGCCAAATTAAATATTTAAGGTCAAAGTTGTCATGTCAGTGACATGAAGTAGGATCATGTGATGGTTCATATAACAGGTATGTGTTGGAGTATTGAAGTATGAAAATATGCTGTGTGTAAATAACATACCTACCTAAGGTATTCATTAACAGTAAGTGGATGTCCTTTATATTACTGAGTGTCCTACAACTGTTTGAATGTACTACTAATTGTTTATATGTATCTAGAGCTTTCTCAATGCAATAAAAATTGGAGATCTATATTTGAAGAGTGTACAAGAATATTTAATGTGTTTTAAAGGAGATACTTTGAATCAATTATATTCTATTTTAATTCCTCACAATTTATTGTCATAGTGTTTGCAAAGAAAGTAATAATAATTCCACAATGTTTAGTTTTAGTCAAAAACATTACAAATATTGTAATAAACATAACATATACAACTCAATGTTTATAATGTACATTACTTCACATCATGATGTACATTATAAACATCTTTATAACATATATTATCACACACACACACATATACTACAAATGCCACTCAAAACAAATCTTAAATGGTTAGTTGAAAAACATAAATTCTCTACTGTCATGGTCTACATACTCTACTGTTATGACCTACCTACTCTACTCTCATGTCTATATACTCTACTGTTATGAGCAGTGTTGTAATATCATTATTGTTAACTCACCACACAATCCATTAATACATTCAGGTGCATCAGAAGGACACTGGCTGCAAGACTCTCCAGGAACAGGCACAACATTAGCAACAGCTCTAACAAATAGAGAATAATAATTTGTTATTTATATTATGTTATATAGTTTACACAGTAACTACTGTAACTGGATTAAGTTAAACATACAGATCATAATTACCCTGGTGCATAGAAACATATTACTACAACTCCTGTACCAATGGCATGACATCGTTGTTCAGGAGAGAAGTATGCAGCACCACAACCAATAAGATATGTGTCAGGAAATAAGATCTACAAAGAAAAATACTTTATATGATGTGTGAACTATTTAATTGGCAAATACAAGTTTATTCAAAAGTCAATGCATTTTGCTACACTCAATTCACTATGTATCATATGTACTTGTTGTGATTTATCATAATTCATAATATCATCTTTAAGTAAGAAAACATTTACTATAACTACATGTGGTGGCAGTGTGGTTGCTTAGATTCTCATTAATCAATGATAATTATATCATATACTTTTACCACCAGCTAGTTAGTATTAGCAAAATAATCCTGTTTATAATTATTATCATCAAGTCAGTGTTGTTACATGCTCTATTAGTGTTATTAAAATCAACATCTATAATACTAATTGTTTGAAACTGCTGATGTGTAACTGGTTGTTAATATAGGCATGTCAACAAAATACTTTATGAAATTATTAAATGTAGTGATACTCACTTGAGCTCGATTGATCTCCTTGTACTGACAGTCTGCAGTCCCAGTTAACCAACAACTTATTACTTGACTCAACACAGACTGGTTGACTAGAACAGCTGAGGAAAGTAACTGACGGTTCTCACCAACCCAACTAAACTTAGAACCAACAGCTGTTGAAAGGATATCTTTAGAAGCAGGTTCATTGCTACAACTACGAGCTGTAACTTCTGCTATTTCAGCAAGAGGTTGGCTCCACTCCTTTGGAACAGGAATATATTGTAAATTAGAGTAATGATGTATTGAACTCACCATTCGTCTCATGTTAGCAGCCTTCTGTTCATATCTAGCACTGTTATGTTGATCAAGAAGATACTGCTTTTGATCTCTTGTTAACTCGCAATAACAACTCGAGATAATACAGACAAGGAAAATCAGCAAATACGTCTTGCTGATAGGAGCCATCTTAGCTCTACGATAAGAATGGTTCATTTGAAAAACCAGTGACTGCTATCATATTTATACACATTGTCTACGTTCTGTTGAATTTAGCAGCACATTCACCAACAGCATATTCTCAGGTAGTAGATAACCACGCCTTATTAATTTTTGTGGTTTGAAGTGTTTGGTAGGGTGGAGCTGTAGTTGTTTTAAATTTAAAACTTAAGACGACATTGTGTGGGGGACAGAACATTCCATTAGTTTAGTGGATATATTATAAAGATAGCCAATTCGTTTCAAAAATGTGTTATAAATTTAATATATCACTAATTATTATAACATAGTCTAGACATTACAAAGTTATGGAATAAAAGCTAATTATTGATAAAAATCGAACAAAATACATATTATTAAACAGTCTTCTTCATTTGCAAAATGTACTCCTTTGTCAGTAGAGCAACGTTTTTTGCTCCTATTGCACTCATTTCCAAAGCACTGGCAGCTTTCTCAATACAATTAATATAGAACAGTCCTCCATTATCCAATACAAATGGTGGAAATTGCTCTGGAGGATCGTAGTGTGGATATATAGGCATACCATTCCTTAACAGTTTCAGACTCAATTGATCAAACATCTTCGCCTTATCTGATGTAGTAAGTAGTAAAAACTTTAAAAACCTGAAGTTGTTAAAGTCCTTTTTTTTTTATTGTCATTATTATTATTGTTTTGTGAACAGTATTACTTCAGAAAGAAAGCAGTTCTCACTAGTACATACTTTGGTGAGGATTGAACTTTCAACTGAAGCTTATATATAATATGACATGAAAATTGTTTTAATATTGCTTAAATAATAGTAACATATATCTCCACATAATTAGATAAAAATTATTTTCAAATTATAATAACTTAAAAATTATTATTAAAACAAAACATGACAGTCTGTTAAAACTAACTACAAAATCAGTCACTAACTATTATTACTACTAATGAAATAATTATAACAACAAAAACAACATTTATTTACTTTTAGTCTTTAGGCAGCAAATAAAATTAATGATTACAGGTTGGTGATCCTGTTGTACTCAGTGTCATCCTGAGTCATCTGGTTAAATGCTGGCACTGGATTTCCAACCTTAACGTCTTTACTAACTAAGTACTCAACTTGGTTCTTCTCAGCATTGACAGGATCCTTAAAACTAGAATAGTCGTCCTCATTTTTTGCCATTACATATCCTTTATTGTCATCATCAGGTACGAGGTGAAAGACTGGATAATCTCCATCTTCATCAAATATAGGAGAGTTACGATATATAGTACGCATAGCATGTGCTTCATACAAGTTCTCTGAACCTGTCTTATTAAATGCATATTTTCCTCTTGTCCTTCTCTTTCTAATACATTGACAACATATGACAGTGATTGTTAGACAAATAACTAGTAACAATGCTCCACCTACTGCACTACAAGCTATGATTAGAATAAAATACTTCTCTATGATACTAGTCTTAGTGGGTGGTTCTGTAGGCACTACAATAGGGTAACTTGGATCTTGTTGAACTGAAACGAGGATGAGATTGTTTCCACGAAATGAAAAATAAAAGATGTTGGCGTTTGATAGGTTTTGTATGTCATTGGCAAACATGGACAATGTATTTGCACTGTTACTGGTGACAAAGAAAGTAGCAATAATACTACCTTCATATATTGATATGTTGTATACTAATACACTGGGATAATTCTCTTGAATGCGTCCTATTAAAGCTGCCTTAAATTCATCTTCAAAGCCTCTAACAGTGTCATTGTAACTGTTATTGTATGTTACAATGAAACGAGTGAATGGAAACTCCTCAACTACAAAGGTATTGCTGTCTATAGGTTGAGGTAGTTGATTGCTAGAAGAGGCAGGATTTGTAGAAACTGAAAATTGAATTTTGTATGATCCTGCACTTTTGACATGGATGTCTTGAAACTGAGCCACTCCTTGTTCAATATTTACAGTAATATCCTGGCCATACCTCTGTCCAGTAGAAATTAAGATAATAGAACCAGTCATAAACCATTGTCGTCCCCTCCATCCTAAGTTAGTAGGAACAATATTGGTATTGCTATCCATAATATGAACAGTTACAGTAGATGAGAAAGGAAATGTTGTATTGGTAACTGATGGTGGCTGTGAGATGACTTGAAGGTAGAACTGTCTGACTTGAATGTTGATAACATTACTACTATTGGTGAGAGAGAAGTTAGCAGTAAGAGGGTATGTGATGTCAAATTTTAGACGATATGTTCCAGGATGACTAAAGAAGAGATCAGAGAACTGTGCTATACCATTTCCCATATTGGCAGTAGAATTCATTAGAAAAGCACCAGTGGGTTTTGATATCAATGATACTGTTAACTGCCAAGGTTGTCCTACACCTAATGTAGACACTACAAGGCCAGCCCCATCATACATTGCTACTTTAATGGGAGAAGTTAATAGAATACCTTCAACACCCTGTGAAGGAATATGGACAATACCGAGTCTTGTTGGAATACTTAATATAACTGGATTAGTATCATTTCTTTCTTCTTCTTCCTTTTGAAGTTGTTGATCATAAAATGTTGTTAAGTTAGCTGTACCATTATCTCCAGGTTGAGGTCCACCAGTTACATTTGTTGCTTTAATTCCTTGTGTTGGATCAGATCTTATTGCCTGTGGCTCAATAACAACAGCATCAAAAACATCATAACCTATTTCTTTTGATAGTTCTCCAGTTTGAATGACTTCACCAACACGAGTTGTGATATTAAGAAGCTCTTTGTAGACCGTGTCATCTTGTGGAGTTGATCCAGTTTGGTTGTTATAACTTCCATCTGTTCCATTGACACTTGGTGTTGTAGTGTCATTAGAAGGTGATGCACCTATTTCAAATTCAACTCTGGTATGTGCTGTTTCTCGTTTGCGGCCTGCACTTTCAGAAATTACATTGACAATTCTGATGCGATTTGGTGTAATGCCAAGGAGTAGGGCTAAGTTTTGAATTAAGTTGACTTCAAAAAATTCATCCACAGTAACAGGAGGAAGATCAATACCAAGTTGGATGACTTGAGTAGTCTCAATTCTAACTGGTGTGTCACCTTTGATCACTAAATGTAATCTTTTAGTGTTACGATCATAATAATTTGTTCCATGGCTATCAGAGAGTGTTGGTATGAAATTGTCACCACGTTTATATCGAAGGTTGCCATCCTTCATATAGCCATTAGTTGGAATGATATATTCAGTACCAACATATACATCCAGTCTCTGTGGGTTAGTATATATTATAGCTATAACAAGACCTTGAGAGTCATTGGCATTGAGAAGATAAAGGTTTGTCTTTTGAGGATTGGTACTAGTCATACCAATAGTGTAGTTTAGACCAGTTGATACTATAGCATAGAAAGTTGATATACGTTCTTGACATGTGTATCCACCACACCATCCATGATCTTGAGGACCATTTATCAAATCTATATACCCATTAGCACCAACGCCAATGGGAGAGAGTCGACGAACTTCTGTATCAGCATCAAGACTTTCTATGACAAACATCATGTGATCAATATTGGTACAGTGGTAAGAGTTCCATTCTGCTTCCCACAGACAATCACCAGGACTGCCTCTATAGATGCCCTTGTTTGGATAGAGTACATCAGGATCAATTTTACTACCGGTTGGAGTAGCTAACATTGTTTTTGGAATTCGATAGTCACCCAAACCACGTCTACGATCACCATCCCATTCAAACTCTGATTTTGAAATGAGGGAATTCAAACCTCTAGAGTCTGTGAAAGAACCATCAAGATCTCGAATGAGAATTTTCTTTAATGCATCACAATCCATATCAACACAGTCTGAAGGATTGACACTACCAAGTATTGGGTTGTGATTGAAGAATTTAGAAGTTTTGTTCACTGACAGAAATGAGATTCCTTTTGTCCAAACAGGATGTTGACAGTCTTCAGATTTAGGATGTGTCATTAATGCTACTTCTTTCATAGAAGAGCAGTGAGTACCAAAGTTACAGAAGCTAACATTATTGAGTTTAGTGAGGCCTTTGATTGCAGGATAATTTGGAACGTCTGACCATGGGAACTTAGGAAAGTGACCAGAACCTGATGTAAATGAAGACAGAATTATACCCACATGTCCTTTCCAAGGACTTCGGATGCCTGAATGTGATCTGGCATGATAACCAATGGTTGGTTTAAAGCTGTACTCAGTGCAATTAATAGTAACACCAGAGTTAATACTGGAAATGATCTCTGAGTCTTTTATAATGACAGTTTTATTACTGACTCGATGAGTGAGAGCAGCAGGTCCAATTACAGCAGTGAATATGGCAGCATAATTGTTAACAAATGTAGATTCTGTAACTAAAACACCAGCTTTAGAGTATGAGAAAAGGCCATAGTGATAACAGCTATATATTGTGAAGTCATGGAAAGATGAACACCCACTCTCATCACCTACAAAGTGACCATCACTGTAGCCCACATGAATACCATGTAGTGTGGTATGTGCAATGTTGTTTCTCCAGGTAGGACTGAAGTTGGATGATATACAGTTCTCTCCATTGGTATGATAGCCAGCCTTAGCTCCACCAGCAGCTGAATTTCCAATCAAAACATAGTTACTGGCTTCTACAAGTTCATAGTTGGCTGTCCACTCAGCATTCCAAGGTTCATTACGACCATTGTATGTTCCAGGAAACAAAGCTACCACTGCTAGATTTTGAATCAACTGATGATCACTGCCTGTAATATAGAGAGAGGGTCCTACAGTACGATGGACTATGTTATTGGTGATTGACATTCCTTTAGTCCCAAATAGACCAATGCCTGTATTGTAACCTTTATGAAAACTACAGCTTTTGACATATGAACTGTTGTCCTTAACTTGACCAATGTTGAGAAATGCCAGTGAGTATCTAGGATCAAAACTTTCCACAAAGCCTTCTTGACCACATCCTTTAAATTCAACTCCTTCTAGTTGAGCTGATCCAGTATATTGTACTGTACCAGAAATGTCAACAAAATAAGTACCAACAAGAACACGACAACCATATGATTGCTGATCTGCAACATCAACAGTAGCATTAGGATGTGTTCCTAGAATTTTGATGTTTCGAGAGAGAAGTCCAACTTCAGCACTGATATTTACTGAGCAGGAGTTTGTGTTGTGAACTCCTCCAAGATGGTTATAAGTTAAAGGACTGTTTAGACTAAGAGTTAGTCCATCATTACTGATACTAGCAATAGTACGTTCTTCTGTTTGTTCTGCTTCATAGAAAGTGGATGCAATAACAATTTCTTCTCCTGTTTGCCAGTCTACAGCTTGGCTTAATACAACTTGAGTGTCTCCTTCCTTTGCTGTTTGAGCCAAGAAGGTCCAAGTAGGAGAGCGATCTTTACCATGTAAGCTTAGTTGACCAAACACACCAATACCTTTAGCACCTAAAACTGGTCCAAGATTGGGGAGACGATATTCTGGTGAACTTAAGTTACCATTGAGTATAATTGTTAATTGATGTTGAAATGGCATGTCTTCAGAGCCAGCAATGAGGCGTCCATTGTCAATTAAAATCAAATTTGCCTCTAAAATGTGGTCACGTTCATCTAGAAATTCTAGTCCTCCACAGATAGATAATGTTTTAATACGAGGCAAAGGAACATCAACCAGAATATATAAACTACAGTTAATGTACACATCTGTATCATTTTGTGGTAACAGTTCATTAGGCCATATAGATTGGTCAGACCAGAGGTAGGTGACGTTAGGACGACCTGGAGGTAGAGGGGTTGGTGGTTCAAGTGGAGGAGGTGGAATACAGTTCTCAAAGAAACATCGATAAGAAGTAAAAGATACTGGAACATCACTGGGACAGGTTGGGTTACTACCATTTACATAATATGTGACAGATGTCTCATTGTTATTGACATACCAATCTCCTAACTGTGATGACCCACCAGGTGGTATGATCAAACTGGCATTCTTTTCTTGTTTATTGATGTTTATATAGTCCACACTCTTGTTAAAATCATGTCGTATCCAAAGATAATCAGATGTTGTAATACCAGAATAAAGGGAGGAATAAGATATGTTATTAAACCTTTCTCCTTCATCCCAATCAAGTTGATATATTTCTTTGATGGGTAATAGAGCCATATAGCCAGGACCAAGTAGAAGTCGTTTGAACACATATTCTAATTGAAGAATACCATGTTGACTAGTCACATTAAGATTTCTGGTTGTGAGAGATGATGGAGTAGGGTTAGTGAGAGCAAAACGAGCAAAGTGGACTTTATCATCACAAACACTTCCTCTGACAGCTCCAAAACTTGAAGCAGAGTGATCTCTACAATGAGGAGAAGGTAAAATAGTAGAAGTAGGTAGAAGAGCTCCTCCAACATTGCCAGTTAGTGTACCATCAATATCTCTGAAGACTTGTTCATGTTCCCATTTCCAAGTTGCAATATTAGGACTGTTATCAAACACTAGTTTCTCAAACCTAGTTTCAAATCCTCCTTGTTTTTCTCTACAATGTGAACAAGCTTGTAGTGTGTAACAGTTACTTTCTTCAAAGTTAACAAAGGTAACATTGGACACGGTCAGATAGTATGAATGCGGAGTTTTAATACCAGCACCAGTACAAACTTCGGTGCCAACATTATCTATATTTCTTAAAGCAGAATGAGCTACAATGAGGACATCTTCAATGAGGGAGCCATTCTTACCCCAAGCTGCTGTAACCTTAGTGTATTCCACACCAGCAACTGTGTTATCTAACATTACACTGTCTTTTAGTTGAACAGCACCCACTTCTGAGAATTCAACACCTCGTACATTACGCCAAGCCAAAAATTTCTCAAATACTGCTGGAGTGACTTCATCACAAGTGTTAGCCTTTTCAGGATGGTAACTAGGAAAGATCCATATACCATACCAACCAAAGGAATGAGCTGAGTTATTAGTAAATTCACCAAGTGGAAGATGAAGGGGCTCTACAGCTGTAGTGAAGGATGGACCTGTTGGATTTGCAGGGAGACGATACCAAAACCCAAAATGTGTACCTCCAGCTGCTGCATTATGTCTCAAAGTATTGTTTGGATTAACTACCCAAAATGTTGCAGGTGTGATGTCCACATTAAGTAGACTACTGGATGCTCTAACAAATATACCCAAGTTGTATTGTATAACATTGCCTTGTTCAATGCCATCTTCCAAGAAATATGCATGACCTAAGATGTTATATGCCACATTTTTTTCAACCAATAGGTAGTCGACACCATGAATAGTAACAGCTCTGTTAAATGTATGGTGAATAGCACATCCTCTAACATAGGAGTCACTGACATCACCATTAAGATGGAAATGAATTGGATAACGACCAAGTCGAAATGCCTGTCCAGCATGAGTAACTTCAATGTATTCAATTCTACCAATGACTTTGTCCCTTGGTCCTCTGTGTAACATAATTTGAGATCCAAACTGATCATCGATAGTCTCTGCCCCAAATCGTCCATTGAAGCAAGTCTGTACTGCAAACTGGCCTGGATCAAAATCACTAGGACAATTTTCAAAGAACTCATTCCATTCAGAATTTTTGTTACCACGGACAACTACATTTCTAGTGAGGTAACCTACTTCAGCACATGTTTCAATGACTCGGCCATGTATCACTTGTGTTACTGCTATATGTGTATATTGTAATGGTGGATCAACTGTTATGCTCATTTTATCAGTACCAATGCTTACAATGGTCAGTTCTTCATTCTCACGTTGACTATAACTAGTAGAAGCGATAACTACTTTACCACCAACTTCCCAGTCAGCTACTGTATTTTTAAGATATAGGGTTGTATTTCCTGCATATGCTGTGGCAGATAACCACGTCCATGTGTTAGCGATAGGTTTACCATGTAAGTCTAATGTTCCATTTCTAACAGCTAGGGTCTTAGCACCAAAGAGAGGAAGCTCAGTTGACAAGACATGGCCATACATGACAATCTGAGCTTTGTGCTGATATGGTTGGTCTTCAGTACCCACTTGTAACTTGCCACCATCTGTGATTAGGATGTGTTCACTGTGAAGTTGTATGCCATCTTTTTCATCATCAAATATGAGTTCACCACCTTGAATCAAAAGTATTTTGAGAACTGGAGTATAGATATCCAGAACCAATGTTTGTCCTGCTGGTACTATGACAAAATCTCCTTCTTTTGGTAAGCCTAATCCACCCCATGTGTAACTTGAACTCCACAAATCAACATAATAGAACTCAATATTATTGGTAATAGCATAACCTTTTCCGTCAACATAAACCATAACAGGTGCTTTAATGGTTCTACCACTAGCTCCAGTTTGACATACAATAGTAGATTGAGTTTTGTCAAGAACAGAACACTCTACACCAGCTATGGTAACAGTGACATTGTTACTAAAGCCACTTCCTACAAGTTCAATGATAGAACCTCCAGCTGTACCACCACGAGTACGATTAATGGATGTAACGTTAGGTGTGAGGTCTAGAAGGAGAGTATAAGCTTGTGGTAGAGATACAGTTGATGACAAGCTAGTAACAGTAACATCACAAACCTGTGATGTTAGAGTTGGAGTATTTTCAAGTAGATATGAGAATGATGGGATAATACATTGTATTGATGTAAGAGATGGTCGAGTGAAACTAGGCAAACATGTTTGATTACATATTGTAATAAATGTTGATACAGGATTGAAGCCAACACCAAGAATAGTCAATATGTTTTGGCCAGCAAAACTACCATTAATAGGAGAGACACTATCAACTTGTAAAGTGTACATGAAGGTAAGGTTACCATCAGCCTTTCCTTTATCAAAAATAACAACTTCAACTTGATAACTTCCAACATAATTAGGTCCAAGAGTGCATATTATAATTGTGTTATTGGTAAAAGAGACATTACATTTTGACCTGCCAAAGCTTACAGAAACCAATGATATGTCAGAGGTGAAACCATGTCCTGAAATAATAACTACATCTCCCTGCTGACCAGACACTGGTTCAATACCCGCTATTTGAGGAGTAACATCTTTGCTGTACTGTATGATAAGACCACCATCTCCATCTCCATCAGCATCTCGTTTTCTCATCTGCCATGATGAATTTGCTGGAACTACTGTAACAGCTACAGTGTAATTGCCTACTTGACCAATATTTGGAGTAAAGCAACTTATGCTTGTATAATTACTCTCAACAATTTGACAAGTGCCATTGCCAATAGATACAGAGTTGTTGTTGAGATAGTCACTGAAACCAATACCAGATATTGTTAGTTTTGTTCCACCTCGTATGCTACCTAAAAGTGGAGAGATACCATCAATTCTGAGTTGACTAGTAATTGAGTTGTCTGTTTCTTCACTAAACTGCGCAAAACCATAAGTTGGAACTAAAACTGATACTAAGTATTTGCCAGCTTGAATAGGAGATAATTGACAAGTTATGTTTTCAAAGTCAATTAAAGTGACATTGACACATTCAAACGGCCCTACCATTACAGTGGAGTCAGAGTCCAGTAATTCACCACTAATTGTGATTGTTTGCACGTCAACTCCACCCACAATGATTGGATCTACAGCAAAAATTGTCGGTGTAGTATTTAATGAATACTGATAGTCACAACCATCACTGCTATCACAGATCACTTCCCATTTTGGGCCATAGCTAACATTAACTGGTACTGTGGAGTATGGCAAATTGATGTTCACTGATCTTGGAACAATACATTGAATTTGATAGTAAGAGACTTGTTTGATGGTACATCTTTCAGTTCCTATGTATACAGTGAGATTGGTCTCTACAAATGAAGCTCCTGTAATAGTGATGATGTTACCACCTAACACTGACCCAGATAAAGGTGAAATGTTTTTAATCACTGGTACAATAACTATTGCTCTATGAACCACAGCTTCATTATTAAGGAAAGCAAAGCCACTATTATATATATGGAGTGATAAAGGAAGAATGGTAAATGGAGTAGGTTGAGATGTCATATTAAGATGACAAGTTATTAAGCTATCACTATATATAAGTGATGTACAAGAGTAGTCACCAAATTTGATAATAGCTTTACTTGCATCAAGACCAAAGTCATATCCTGATAGAGATATGTTGGAATAAAGTGTAGATATGTGGCCATTAATCCATTTGACTACAGGAGTGTTACAGTTACTATAAACAAAGATTGGATTTGATTTAGGCTCAAGTGAATTGGTCAAGTTTTGACAAGAGAGGCATTCTGTTTGACCACTACCAGCAGATGATAAGTCAGTATTATTGTGGTAATCTAAGTGATATAATGCTTCAAAGCCATCCACTTTTACTATAACAGCTGTTGCTATATCCTCTAATTCTCTCACTGTGATACTACCAGACATTAGACATGACTGGCACACATCATCTACATATGAAGCAAAATAGTATACACCAGACTGTGTAAATGTGTATGAATAGGTCCCTTCAACACTAGCTGTACTTTGGAAGCCACCTCTAAGATAATTTGAAGTAGTAGGACTGGCAGTTTGATGTACTTCGAATTGACGAGGTATAACAAAACTTGCACCTGTCCAATTCCACTGAAAAATACAATAATTATGAAATGAAAACAACTGTAATTACATGTCTTATTTAACATCATGTGGTAGTAACCCAATATAATTGGTATGCTTGGAATTAAAAGCTACATGTAACTTCTTGTCACAAAAGCCATAACTTACATTGGACTACTGTTAATACATACTCTAATATTAGAACAGACTATAAGAGTATCTGTATTAATTGACTTTGATTTCTTAGGCTTTTTTAAGGACAGGGTTTTAAGATCATTCATTCAACTTTCAAACAATAGAACTATCAACTACCATATTCCACATTTGAGGAAGGCAGAAATATCGAAATACTACACTTTTGTCAGTGAACAATTTTACTTTTCCATAACTGTCATGCTGTTAAGATAAGGAACTCTATTGTGATTTTATTGATTTTATGGAATCATGTAAGTTGATTTAACGAGAGTTCATCCCATTGTACCAAACCAACAGCAGCCCATTTTGGGACTATGTTATCTGAATCATTACTCTCTTTCCTGTACATGTAAATATTTTAATTTATAATAAAAACTTACAGTGACTGTGTCTCCAGGTAAAATCTCAATATTAGCAGGATTCCAAGCAAAATAACGTCCAAGAACTATTGTTGAGAACAATAATATGACATACACAATGAATATATACATACTAATATAAAAGACACATACCTGCATGTTGTCCACTATTCTCTATAAGGTGTTCCTTTCTTGTTGATGAGGTAACACATTTAATATTCTCATAAGTTACTGTGGTAACGTTACACTCTATTCCTAGTCCAGTGGTGACAGTCACATTAGATCCAAAACCACTTCCTTTTATAGAAATCTTAGTTCCTCCAAGTAAAGAGCCACTACATGGTGTCAACTTTGTTACTATGAGTTCATAAGCAAATACTGGAAGCATAAATGGAGAAGTTGTATTGAATATCTTATTAGAAGAATAGTTGAGTATTTCCATTAGTGAGATTGATTGTTGATCAATTACATCAGTTTGTGACTCATTAAATGCTACTCCAAAGATAGTACTACGAACAGATACATCATATACTCCAGGATTATGTGGTGAAGTTGTACAGTTTATTTCTGTGGTAGTGAATGATGTTATAACACACAAGGCTTGTCCAATAGTAACGACAATGTCTGACATATCTGTTAAGTTGAAGTTGTTTCCGCTAATGGTAAGTTTTGTTCCACCATAGACTGGTCCAGATGATGGACTAATTGATGTAATTGTAGCTGATGAATCGGTAGTGTATTCATAGCCAGAATCAATTATGGCTGTCACACCATTTACAACAACTGTAACATTGACTACATCTGAATCATGTGGCTGTGGTATACAAGTCAATACTGTTAAGTTTGAAGACACAATAACACAAGGAAAGTCATCAAAAACAACGTAAAAGTCACATGAGAAGTAAAATGGTACATTAGGGGGTTTAGTGATATTGGACAGTGTTGGGAACCCCACTCCAGTAATGGTGACTAAATTTCCACCACTAATACTTCCTCTGTCAGGTTGAATAGAATTAACAACTAAAGAATATTGGAAAATGGAGGAATTTGGAGTTGATGATATTGAATAGCCAACACCATCAACATGTACACTGACATTTTGTGGTCCAGCAACATTAGGAGATGGTACACATGATATGACAGTATCATTGACAGATGTAACATCACAGGGACTATTACCAATAGTAACTGTTACATTATTGATATCATTAGTAAAGCCAGTACCATAGATAGTGATTGGAGTGCTATCTTGACCACCAATAGAAGGAGAGATTGACACGATTTGAGGAGTAACTGCAGATGAAAATTTAAAACTGCAATTTCGACTCCTACAAGAAGCTGGGATACCATTAACCAAGACTTCAACCTGTGAAATGAGAAATACAATATAAATCTTTGATGAAAACACTTGTCTTTCTATTCTGCTGATACTTCATACTACTATCATTCAGTGTTATATATGACCTTCAATGTTGAAATACATGTAGTATGATTTGTTATGATAATATAATGTTGAATATACTATTATCTACCTGTGGTTCTAGTTCAGGTAGCCGTAACATATCTCCTCGGAATGGTCTTAGCCACACCCCTCCATTAACAATAGGGACTACAGAAATGTTTACCATATGTCCTGACAGACCACTCCCATTAGCTAACATCAGTGGGAGGTCACCTCCTCTACTTGTCCACTTAATATTCCATATATAACCACTACAGTCTCTGCTACGAGTTACTTCAAATCCACCTTCATTTGGAAGGTACATCTCTAGTAATGCTTTAAGTTCAAAGGTTGAGACATTTGCTGGTATATTGTATACTGTTTGGTTTTCAAATGTAAGTTGAAATGTTCCATTGACTGCTGGAGTACCAGAATAGAGTCTTGATACTAGTACATTGTTTGGAGAAGATGACAACAAAGGCATGTTATAACCACAGTGGTGAACTTTGAACTCTACAACATAACGTGAGACTATTAGGTTACATGACAATGGGTCTTCAGTATCATAACAGATCAAGTCAGTTGTGGGAGAAGTATTTGATATAGTGACTGTATCAACAAAGATACCATTAGGTCGGACAGCACGTTCCAATTGTGTGACTATGGAAAATAAGAATTCATAATAAATTAAATAAGAGACTTATAATAATAAAAGTAGAATGTGTGCTATAAAATCTAATTATGTTATGATCTTTGATGTATTCAAAATAGATAGAAATGTATAAATAAGTCAAATCATTAGTATGTCTCTAATTATTTATTAAGAAGAGTACATTACATAATATCTAGAATTACCTGTAGGTATTGAAGTAGTGAACATGACTTCATCCACCCAAAAATCAGTTGAACTGCTATAAAAGTAAGTACGGAATACTTGATATGTATTGGACTGCTGATTATAACGTTCATTAAGATAGTTAAAGACATCAACACATAGGAACCTCCACTTATTTGTACCACTGTCATCAGTAACTGGAATATTGTATACATAAGTTCTTGTTTGTTCATTAATACGTCCATAAATACGTAGTCTAGAATTAGGTAGTGTACCATAAACAGCAAAACATACCTATAATAAATATAATATATTTATGATATAATGAGAGAGAGAGAGAGAGAGAGAGAGAGAGAGAGAGAGAGAGAGAGAGAGAGAGAGAGAGAGAGAGAGAGAGAGAGAGAGAGAGAGAGAGAGAGATACTTACATATCTGTACCCAATACTTGAAACTATCATTGGATCTACTTTCTGGCCACTCCTCTCATCTAGTGTCCGATCATATCGCCACACAATTGTAGGATTTTTCAAACTATATCGACCACAATATGGTTCATGGCTATTATCAAGAGTACCATAAAGATAAGGTTGAACAATTACATCATAGCCATCTTTAAAATAGACATTGCCAGCTTCTGTGATATGACAATTGCTTGTAAACAGTGTTAAGAGTTCTGATGTCACATTGTTAGCAGTTTCGTGTATTGGCATAGAGTTTGTGTGTCTTGGACACAAAGATAAATTGAAATGGGTGGGTTGAGTAAAGTCTTGTAAGACAAAAGAGGTGTGGTTACTCTGATTGATAACTTTGAAGTCCACTAAGTCTTTTTGATCTGATATGAAGATAATTGACAGTTTCAGTTCATTGTCTATGTCAGTAGTAACATTTATGTAAACTACAACTCTACCAAAACTCTGTACTGTTGGAAGATTATTCAATGCAGATGTTACAACAGAGGCATTGTCACTGTCAGTTAACTCATGAGTTATACTGTTCAAGTAGGAGAGATAATAAGTGAAGTTGTTATCTTCTGAATTTAAAGTGATCACTTGTATCTTGGGTTTGGCAGTAATGTTAATTTCCTATAGAAACAATAATGTAAACTGTATGTACATATAGTTTAATTATCAAGTATGCTGTGATGTATTGGACAGTAGCAGAACTGAGGGTTACCCATTACAAAGCTCACTGTATTTGCAATATAGACTGGCCAATAATATGTTTGTGGCATGCGATTATTTGTGATCTCAATATAGCTATAGAATACATAGCTAGACATTTTTTTCACAGCGAAGAAATTTTTACATGCAATCATCACACATATATTATGTACATATACATATACATAATAATATAATATATATAATCTATGCACATATACATAATAACACACACATACATGTATAATAACACACCTGTGTTTCATGGACAACCACTGATTGTATTGTCACTTGTTGTTCTTCATAATCAACATCAGCTCTATCATTAGTCCAATTGAGACTATGTATCTTAACACCAATTCCAATACTCCATGGCCCATTACCTTGTTGTTGAACTGCTTCAATGTAATAAGCTTTACCTGTAGATGAATATTAATATGATTGTAATGGAAGTATGAACCACATACTATGTTGTATCCAACCATTATGACTAGGAATAATAACTTTGTACTTCATTCTAAATGAAGCATACTAATGTCTTAATAAAAGTATACTTAAATTTTCTACTCCTACAATCATCACTCAATATGATATATAGTCTCATTAATATAATACAATATTTACACATTAATAGTACTAGAAATATGTGGATACATAGGGTTTGCCTCATGTAGTGATAGGCTATATTAAATGATAAATGTGGCTTTGATCTCTAGTCTGTCCAGAGTAATAGTAAACTTTAGCATTTGTAGCATGTCTGTATACCTAAAACTTTAGCATTTGTAGCATGTCTGTATACCTAGCTTCAAACTTAGTTGTTGATCACACACACACACACACACACGGACACACACACGGACACATACACATGCACAGAAACTAAGGTGAGATTTTGCTGCACTTTTCAGTTGTTACAATAATACATAAATAACATCCAATTATATTCCAACATCTGTGATATACATACCTCCTTGTAGTGGAATAGGTCTAGAGAATTGGGTATCAAAAAAATCCCACCTTCCTCTAGTATAACTGGCATATGCAATTAACTCTTTATGTTCTCTTGAAGTGTTAGGACTAAGATATAGACGTAATCTATCATCAGATATAAAGTTGAAGGTATACAAACTGTCTATAGGTGGTACAAAAAATCCAGAGTAACGTTGTTGAAATCTATATATTTCTCTAAACTCTGCAGGATAGCTGCTGTCACGATAAGCTCTCTCTTGAACTGTCCAGTTAAAACTAGTGTTAGGATAACCATAAGGACGTTCTTCAACTCTGTTTAAGTTTGATGAATAATCCTCTGTCCATACTTCACGTACTATGCCACGCCCACCTAAAATGTTAAAATAATTCCTAATAAACCTACACATTTCCAGACCTACCTGGATACACAGAACTAATGGGAGGAGCTGGTCTTGTTATACATTGTATAGTAGTAGCTGTGTAGTTGACTATATCACAAGGTACTCCTACATAAATCAAAATACAATACATGAATAAATTTGTAATTAAACAAGTGAACTATGTTATGATCAAATCAATATAAAAAATGTATGTCATAGATAACATAATATACCAGTATATTATATTATATTATAAATCATATATAATTTTCTATAGATTCAATGAATGGTACTTCAGTACTCTCTAAGATATATGGTTAGAGACCAAGGTGGAGATTACAATTCTTCTGGTTACTAAGCAACAAAAGTAACTGATGCCAAGATCTCTAATTAGCTTAGACATTAGTTTGAAACATGTCTCTGATACAGTCCAGATCTCAAGAAGAGAGAACAAACTTTGAGACTACAGTAGACTTGAGCATATAGTTACATGTACATGTAATGTTAAAAACATTATGACCATCACTTGTTAAAGGATTATGTTAAAGTATATAGAATTATATAAACATTATTATGAATTATACATCATATTAATATTATACCTGAAATAAATGCTTTAACATCTCCCAGTGGATCATTAAAGTGTATTCCATATATGGTAATGAGTGTACCTCCATTAGGACTACCTACATTAGGTTCTACTCGTGTGATATCTACCATACAGATAATAAAGTAATATAAATAAAAGAAATATAACACATAATACCTGAGTGTGTTTGAAAGATATATTGTCGTAGTTTGTTGTCTACTGATAAGGTTTCTTTTGAAATGTATGAGCTAAGAAACAATAAAGTGAATTTAATTGTACATTTATAATAAATTCATTATATTCTACATAATATACATATACATTTAATGTGTCTCGTATACTGTGTAAGATACTGATATAGTGCCCCATCTAAAATCCCACCCAACACACAGACTGACATTAAGCAGTCAAATATTATAACTTCAATTATGAAGGTGTAATCAATACTCTTATAAACAACTAAAAGTGTGGACAGTACTTTATAGTAACAATATCAATACTTACTTTCCATATAAGGAGAGTACTAAAGTAGCATTCATTGAATCTAATAACAAATTAAATATAATATATAATATATAATACTGGTATACTCTCTTACCTATTCTGGTGGTCTCTGGTTGGCAACTGATATAACCTAGACCCCAACTTGTAGTAAGTGCACCACCATATCTAACAATGAAATAAAGGAGACCATCTTATAAATAGAATAATGTGATTAGTCTCATACTAGTTAAATGTGTTATTTAACTTTACTATCAAGGATGACTCTCAATGTATTTTGTATTAGTCTGTCCATGTAGTTAAATCTAAGCTCATTAACTACCACTTCAGTAACAAAAAGTGTATATAATCATAACATGATATTGTGGAATTTTAGAAACTAGTGAGGTGATTGATTATGTTACTAGATGTATATATAAACATAAAACATACGGTGTCTCTGTATCATTATTCCAAGGATTACACTGTTGTCCACCAATTAATAGTCTATCTACAGTTTGAGTGATAGTAAAATCTTCATTAGCCTCTTGTGTATCAGATACAAGGTAAGAGAAGATACGTCCACTTATTGTTACATTCATTGGATCAACACCTACAATGGAATGTGAGAGAAGATAAAAAGTAGTAAGATAAAGAGACCTTCGAAACATAAATTGACTAACTGAAAGACAATCATTAAAATACATAAACTTACAATGTTAAAATATAATATACAACATCTAATGATACATACTAACCAGGTATTTTAGCATGAGGCCAGACATCAGTCACTGTAGGAGTTGCCCAGTTACGATACTAAAGGAGAAACCAGTAATTTAATAAACTATCTAATGTATTTTAATTAGAACTTTACCCGAAATATACAGTTGCCATTGCAAAGTCTTCCATTTAAGTCTTTTACAATGTCTTTGCCATCCACTAGAACCTGAAGTTTGTAGTTTTCGTTCTTCTTCTCTGGAGATGAACTAAAAAAGACACCAACAAGACAGCAGTTTCTTTACCACAAGTTATCGACAGCAGTATCAAAATAAAACAATTATCACTTTTTCTTAATATATATTTGTTAATCAGTATTAATCATATACACTTTATTATAAACTCTTTGACAATAAAAATAAACAATATAAGGTTGAACCTGACTGACTGTAGGAGTCCACTTACCCAGTTCTACAAACTATTTTTGTTGTTGATGTGTAGTATGTCACCACTTGACATGGAATAGAATACTGGTCATTATATAATATGACTCTATTTCCTAAATTAGGATCATCTCTGTTGAACTGGTCTTTGGAAAAACCTAAACAACAACAAACAGAACAGATGTATTCTATAACTAAATTGAAATGAAAACACACAAAACTCATATCATATTACCACTACCATAAAGTGTACCAGACTTCTAATGGTATTGTTAGTAAAGAGACCTTTAAATAATTTTAAAGCTTCTAACACTGACTTTAAATTAAGATTAAGATTGGATTGTTAAGCATCATGTAAACAAGATAATAAATTCAAACAAATCAATCTATAATTGTTTTAGAAGATAGTGATTTTACAATGAAACACTTACTAAAGCTATAAAGATAATAATTAGTAGCAGTGTCAATAGAAGACTATATAGTTATAGATTACTAGAAAATATTAGACATAGGAAGTAAGCTAGCGAGAAGCTGCATGTGGCAGGCAGTAAAAATTAAAGAATGATCAGTCACATCCATCATTGTTGAGGGTTAAAGGATGCGTTTTATTTCATTTGATACTTTGAACAATGAAAACAAATATACCAGTATTCATAACACATTGTCCAAAACAATTATGACACTGTCTAACATCCTGTGTGTGACAGGCAGTAAAAATTAAAGTGTCACTTGGTGAGCTAATTTGTACTACTGACTATATTTTAAATATGATGTTTTTATACATAATGTGGCAGTAAGTATCAATAAAACTAAAATAGAAGCATTTAAGAAACATATAAATTAAGGTAAAGAGAAAATACATAAGTACTGTTTAGTGTGTTACTACATATCATTAGACTCATTTACAAACCTCTTCCATGAAGTGTTAGCAATGTACCACCAGCATAGCTTCCATATCCTGGAGTTATCCACCACACATCTGAAAATACAATATACACAATAATCTTTTATAAATAGTTATGATTATAACTAACAGTACACCATTAGTATGTATAATAACTTACAGGGTATTGTACTATCTGTATTGTCAGAAGGATCAGTAGGTATGACATTATCAGAGTTCTCAGAGGCTATGTATGAAATATAATGTAAAATGTAAAACTTATAGAAGACATCTGTAAAAGCAAAATGTCATTAGTACAGAAAACAATCACCAAATAAGGTGTTCACTTAAATAGCTTGTTCCCTGTGATCTTATTGACTATCTCAATACACAATCAAACATCAATATCACATTATGTCATCACTTGATGTACATAGTATGACATTTTACAACTGAATGAACTACAATGTACTGTTGTTTGTTATTGAGCACATAGTAAAGTAGTGAATGTACACTTGATATATATATATATATATATATATATATATATATATATATATATATTATATAATGATGTGTAACAGATACAACAGTATAGATAAGAATATGTACATATTTGATCTTCATTAAGTAGAGAGGAATAAGATTATAATTGAAAAATCATCCTATAATTGTTTTGGAAGATACTGACTTAATAGTGAAACACTAACTAGAGCTATAAATAATGCATAATTAGTAGCAGTGTCTGTAGAAGACTAATAGCTAGAGAATACTAGAAATACAGAAGAACAAGCTAGTAAAAAGCTTTGAGCATTGTCAGTAACACCTATTGTTGTACTGCTTAAAGTTAGGGTTAATGAAATTCATTGGTTGCTACATGCATTGGTGATTAAAGGATGCATTTTCCATTATAAGGTCTTGAAAGTCACATACAACAATAATTATGTTAAAATTGCAAAAGTGGATATATACACATATACATAACATGTGGTCCAAAATGATTATAGAACTGCTTGGCACTTTGTATATAAAGAAAACTTATTAAAACATATGTCATATTATTATTATCCTGTGTATACTACAGTGCTACATGTCTCAAATTACATAAACTATCAACAATAGTTAAACAATGTTTACATTAGGAAATAGCTTAGCTAACTACCTAATTAGAATGTGTAGATACACGTACATGTACAAATTAATGTAAACTAAACCACTTTGTGTTTACAATACTATACAAATAGTTAGAGTGTCATAAACCAATGTCTGCAGGTACTTTGAAACTATTATTAAACTGGTTACAGGTTTAACTGGTTTTAATGGTATAGAGGTATATTTATGAACATAATGTGTACAATAGGTAGTATTATTATTAAGACAACACAGTTGTCCATCAATAATACTGAGGAATCTAATGGTATGATACTATACTAATTACTGATATCATGAAACAGTACACTATATAATGATGATACAGAATTTTAAAGGCATTGATCATATCAGTGATAGTAATTGGATTACTTTTGTAACAATGGGAAGATAAAATTTGATCTTATAGGATGTAAGGAAATACTATTGGCCAGGAACAGCAACAACTAGTCTGAGCCAAATTTCAAAGACAAATATGGTTATCACAGAAATGTATCTAACAAATCATGTAGCATATTGACATCATGAGAATGAGTTGGAGTGTTTCAGGGAGGATCAACACCTTGTAAAAATCTGGTGAATTTCCTGTTTTTTTGGGTATGGCACTAGGAGTAACAAAGTTTACTGTCTAATGCTCAATAAGACAATTTTGTTGACTAGTAAAATAATTTAAAGTTTAGTTATATATCATATAGTTAATTTTTCTTGTACTGACCATTGTTGATGCATGTAGTAACTATCTATTGATGATAGTATACAAAATTCTGATAATAACATTGTTGATATATGGAGCACAATTGTTAGATAAGTTGTTTGAAATGGTAATAAAGATTGATTGCCTAATTTGTTCAGTTCTTGTCCCCCCCCCCCCTCCCGTAGGGAGGATAGTATTTCATTATATTATGTAATAAGATACTGTTGCAAAGAAATATTTAAGATATGGAATACAATTGTCATTTGAAGTGGTAATAAAGATTGATTAGTCTAATTTGTTCAGTTCTTGTCCCCCCACAGGGAGGATACTATTTAATTAGACTATGTAATAAGATACTGTTACAAAGTTATATGAGCCAAATTAAATATTTAAGGTCAAAGTTGTCATGTCAGTGACATGAAGTAGGATCATGTGATGGTTCATATAACAGGTATGTGTTGGAGTATTGAAGTATGAAAATATTCTGTGTAAATGACATACCTACCTAAGGTATTAATTAACAGTAAGTGGGTGTTCCTTTATATGACTGAGTGTCCTACGACTGTTTGAATATACTACTAATTGTTTATATGTATCTAGAGCTTTCTCAATGTAATAAAAATTGGAGAACTATATTTGAAGTGTACAAGAATATTTAATGTGTTTTAAAGGAGATACTTTGAATCAATTATATTCTATTTTTAATTTGTCACAATTTATTGTCATAGTGTTTGCAAAGAAAGTTATAATAATCCCACAATGTTAGTCAAAAACATTACAAATATTGTAATGAACATAACATATACAACTCAATGTTTATAATGTACATTACTTCACATCATGATGTACATTATAAACATCATTATAACATATATTATCACACACACACACATATACTACAAATGTCACTCAAAACAAATCTTAAATGGTTAGTAGAAAAACATAAATTGTCTACTGTCATGGTCTACATACTCTACTGTTATGGTCTACCTACTCTACTCTCATGTCTATATACTCTACTGTTATTAGCAGTGTTGTAATATCATTATTGTTAACTCACCACACAATCCATTAATACATTCAGGTGCATCAGAAGGACACTGGCTGCAAGACTCTCCAGGAACAGGCACAACATTAGCAACAGCTCTATCAAATAGAGAATAATAATTTCTTATTTATATTATGCTATATAGTTTACACAGTAACTACTGTAACTGGATTAAGTTAAACAAACAGATCATAATTACCCTGGTGCATAGAAACATATTACTACGACTCCTGTACCAATGGCATGACATCGTTGTTCAAGAGAGAAGTATGCAGCACCACAACCAATAAGATACGTGTCAGGAAATAAGATCTACAAAGAAAAATACTTTATATGATGTGTGAGCTATTTAATTGGCAAATACAAGTTTATACAAAAGCCAGTATATTTTTCTACACACAATTCACTATATGTCATATGTATATTCTCTCTTAAACACCTAAAATGAATAGAATCTATTAAACATTACTATAATTACATGTGGTGGCAGTATGGTTGCTTAGATTCTCATTAATCACTGATAATTATATTATATACTCTTACCACCAGCTAGTTAGTATTAGCAAAATATTCCTGTTTATAATTAATATCAAGTCAGTGTTGTTACATGCTCTATTAGTGTCATTAAAATCAACATCTATAATACTAATTGTTTGAAACTACTGATGTGTAATTGATTGTTAATATAGGCATGTCAACAAAATACTTTGTGAAATTAAATGTAGTGATACTTACTTGAGCTCGATTGATCTCCTTGTACTGACAGTCTGCAGTCCCAGTTAACCAACAACTTATTACTTGACTCAACACAGACTGATTGACTTGAACAGCTGAGGAAAGTAACTGACGGTTCTCACCAACCCAACTAAACTTAGAACCAACAGCTGTTGAAAGGATATCTTTAGAAGCAGGTTCATTGCTACAACTACGAGCTGTAGCTTCTGCTATTTCAGCAAGAGGTTGGCTCCACTCCTTTGGAACAGGAATATATTGTAAATTAGAGTAATGATGTATTGAACTCACCATTCGTCTAATGTTGGCAGCCTTCTGTTCATATCTAGCACTGTTATGTTGATCAAGAAGATACTGCTTTTGATCTCTTGTTAACTGGCAATAGCAACTCGAGAAAATACAGGCAAGGAAAATCAGCAAATACGTCTTGCTGATAGAAGCCATTTTAGCTCCACGATAAGAATTGTTCATTTTATCAGTGAAAAACTAGTGTCTGCTACCACATTTATACACATTGTCTTCACGTTACGTCACAGACTGTACGTCACTAATGGCCTTTTTCATGTAAAGGTCGAGGTATTATGTTAACGTGCTTCCCGGATACATTCCTGCGCCATCTTGTAACGGTTTACTATAGAAGTCAACGAAGAAAAGCTTAATGTTTCTCTTATTGTGATTCTTATACAGTCCCGTTTATTTTTTATACATATACCAATCGAAAGTTTGAAGTGTGAATTATACAACGATATTGATTTCTATAGTAAACTATTACAAGATGGCACAGTAATGTACCTGAAAGCACATCACGTTTAATTAGAAAGTATTAAATATCTCAGACCTTTCATGAAAAGGTCCATTGTCATAACATAGTCTAGACTTTACAAATTTAAAATCAAACAAAATACATATCATTAAACAGTCTTCTTCAGTTGCAAAATGTACTCCTTTGTCAGTAGAGCAACGTTTTTTGCTCCTATTGCACTCATTTCCAAAGCACTGGCAGCTTTCTCAATACAATTAATATAGAACAGTCCTCCATTATCCAATACAAATGGTGGAAATTGTTCTGGAGGATCATAGTGTGGATATATAGGCATACCATTCCTTAACAGTTTCAGACTCAATTGATTGAAACATTTTCGCCTTATCTGATGCAGTAAGAGGGACAGTAGTAAAAACTTTAAAAACCTGAAGTTGTTAAAGTCCTTTGTTTTTTATTGTCATTATTATTAGTGTTTTGTGAACAGTATTACTTCAAAAAGAAAGCAGTTCTCATTAGTACATACTTTGGTGAAGATTGAACTTTCAACTGAAGCATATATATAATATGACATGAAAATTTTTAATATTGCTTAAATAATAGTGACATATATCTCCACATAATTAGATAAAAATTATTTTCAAATTATAATAACTTAAAAATTATTATTAAAGCAAAACATGACAGTCTGTTAAAATTAACTACAAAATCAGTCACTAACTATTACTACTACTAATGAAATAATTATAACAACAAAAACAACATTTATTTACTTTTAGTCTTTAGGCAGCAAATAAAATTAATGATTACAGGTTGGTGATCCTGTTGTACTCAGTGTCATCCTGAGTCATCTGGTTAAATGCTGGCACTGGATTTCCAACCTTAACGTCTTTACTAACTAAGTACTCAACTTGGTTCTTCTCAGCATTGACAGGATCCTTAAAACTAGAATAGTCGTCCTCATTTTTTGCCATTACATATCCTTTGTTGTCATCGTCAGGCACGAGGTGAAAGACTGGATAATCTCCATCTTCATCAAATATAGGAGAGTTACGATATATAGTACGCATAGCATGTGCTTCATACAAGTTCTCTGAGCCTGTCTTATTAAATGCATATTTTCCTCTTGTCCTTCTCTTTCTAATACATTGACAACATATGACAGTGATTGTTAGACACATAACTAGTAACAGAGCTCCACCTACTGCACTACATGCTATGATTAGAATAAAATACTTCTCTATGATACTAGTCTTAGTGGGTGTTTCTGTAGGTACTACAATAGGGTAACTTGGATCTTGTTGAACTGAACCGAGGATGAGATTGTTTCCACGAAATGAAAAATAAAAGATGTTGGTGTTTGATAGGTTTTGTATGTCATTGGCAAACATGGACAATGTATTTGCACTGTTACTGGTGACAAAGAAAGTAGCAATAATACTACCTTCATATATTGATACATTGTATACCAATACACTGGGATAATTCTCTTGAATGCGTGCTATTAAAGCTGCCTTAAATTCATCTTCAAAGCCTCTAACAGTGTCATTGTAACTGTTATTGTATGTTACAATGAAACGAGTGAATGGAAACTCCTCAACTACAAAGGTATTGCTGTCTATAGGTTGAGGTAGTTGATTGCTAGAAGAGGGAGGATTTGTAGAAACTGAAAATTGAATTTTGTATGATCCTGCACTTTTGACATGGATGTCTTGAAACTGAGCCACTCCTTGTTCAATATTTATAGTAATATCCTGTCCATACCTCTGTCCAGTAGAAATTAAGATAATAGAACCAGTCATAAACCATTGTCGTCCCCTCCATCCTAAGTTAGTAGGAACAATATTGGTATTGCTATCCAAAATGTGAACAGTTACAGTAGATGAGAAAGGAAATGTTGTATTGGTAACTGATGGTGGCTGTGAGATGACTCGAAGGTAGAACTGTCTGACTTGAATGTTGATAACATTACTACTATTGGTGAGAGAGAAGTTAGCAGTAAGAGGGTATGTGATGTCAAATTTTAGACGATATGTTCCAGGATGACTAAAGAAGAGATCAGAGAACTGTGCTATACCATTTCCCATATTGGCAGTAGAATTCATTAGAAAAGCACCAGTGGGTTTTGATATCAGTGATACTGTTAACTGCCAAGGTTGTCCTACACCTAATGTAGACACTACAAGGCCAGCCCCATCGTACATTGCTACTTTAATGGGAGAAGTTAATAGAATACCTTCAACACCCTGTGAAGGAATATGGACAATACCGAGTCTTGTTGGAATACTTAATATAACTGGATTAGTATTATTTCTTTCTTCTTCTTCCTTTTGAAGTTGTTGATCATAAAATGTTGTTAAGTTAGCTGTACCATTATCTCCAGGTTGAGGTCCACCAGTTACATTTGTTGCTCTAACTCCTTGTGTTGGATCAGATCTTATTGCCTGTGGCTCAATAACAACAGCATCTAAAACATCATAACCTATTTCTTTTGATAGTTCTCCAGTTTGAATGACTTCACCAACACGAGTTGTGATATTAAGAAGCTCTTTGTAGACCGTGTCATCTTGTGGAGTTGATCCAGTTTGGTTGTTATAACTTCCATCTGTTCCATTGACACTTGGTGTTGTAGTGTCATTAGAAGGTGATGCACCTATTTCAAATTCAACTCTGGTATGTGCTGTTTCTCGTTTGCGGCCTGCACTTTCAGAAATTACATTGACAATTCTGATTCGATTTGGTGTAATGCCAAGGAGCAGGGCTAAGTTTTGAATTAAGTTGACTTCAAAAAATTCATCCACAGTAACAGGAGGAAGATCAATACCAAGTTGGATGACTTGAGTAGTCTCAATTCTAACTGGTGTGTCACCTTTGATCACTATATGTAATCTTTTAGTGTTACGATCATAATAGTTTGTTCCATGGCTATCAGAGAGTGTTGGTATGAAATTGTCACCACGTTTATATCGAAGGTTGCCCTCCTTCATATAGCCATTAGTTGGAATGATATATTCAGTACCAACATATACATCCAGTCTCTGTGGGTTAGTATATATTATAGCTATAACAAGACCTTGAAAGTCATTGGCATTGAGAAGATAAAGGTTTGTCTTTTGAGGATTGGTACTAGTCATACCAATAGTGTAGTTTAAACCAGTTGATACTATAGCATAGAAAGTTGATATACGTTCTTGACATGTGTATCCACCACACCATCCATGATCTTGAGGACCATTTATCAAATCTATATACCCATTAGCACCAACGCCAATGGGAGAGAGTCGACGAACTTCTGTATCAGCATCAAGACTTTCTATGACAAACATCATGTGATCAATATTGGTACAGTGGTAAGAGTTCCATTCTGCTTCCCACAGACAATCACCAGGACTGCCTCTATAGATGCCCTTATTTGGATAGAGTACATCAGGATCAATTTTACTACCGGTTGGAGTAGCTAACATTGTTTTTGGAATTCGATAGTCACCCAAACCACGTCTACGATCACCATCCCATTCAAACTCTGATTTTGAAATGAGGGAATTCAAACCTCTAGAGTCTGTGAAAGAACCATCAAGATCTCGAATGAGAATTTTCTTTAATGCATCACAATCCATATCAACACAGTCTGAAGGATTGACACTACCAAGTATTGGGTTGTGATTGAAGAATTTAGAAGTTTTGTTCACTGACAGAAATGAGATTTCTTTTGTCCAAACAGGATGTTGACAGTCTTCAGATTTAGGATGTGTCATCAATGCTACTTCTTTCATAGAAGAGCAGTGAGTACCAAAGTTACAGAAGCTAACATTATTGAGTTTAGTGAGGCCTTTGATTGCAGGATAATTTGGAACGTCTGACCATGGGAACTTAGGAAAGTGACCAGAACCTGATGTAAATGAAGACAGAATTATACCCACATGTCCTTTCCAAGGACTTTGGATGCCTGAATGTGATCTGGCATGATAACCAATGGTTGGTTTAAAGCTGTACTCAGTGCAATTAATAGTAACACCAGAGTTAATACTGGAAATGATCTCTGAGTCTCTTATAATGACAGTTTTAGTACTGACTCTATGAGTGAGAGCAGCAGGTCCAATTACAGCAGTGAATATGGCAGCATAATTGTTAACAAATGTAGATTCTGTAACTAAAACACCAGCTTTAGAGTATGAGAAAAGGCCATAGTGATAACAGCTATATATTGTGAAGTCATGGAAAGATGAACACCCACTCTCATCACCTACAAAGTGACCATCACTGTAGCCCACATGAATACCATGTAGTGTGGTATGTGCAATGTTGTTTCTCCAGGTAGGACTGAAGTTGGATGATATACAGTTCTCTCCATTAGTATGATAGCCAGCCTTAGCTCCACCAGCAGCTGAATTTCCGATCAAAACATAGTTACTGGCTTCAACAAGTTCATAGTTGGCTGTCCACTCAGCATTCCAAGGTTCATTACGACCATTGTATGTTCCAGGAAACAAAGCTACCACTGCTAGATTTTGAATCAATTGATGATCACTGCCTGTAATATAGAGAGAGGGTCCTACAGTACGATGGACTACATTATTGGTGATTGACATTCCTTTAGTCCCAAATAGACCAATGCCTGTATTGT
This sequence comes from Xestospongia muta, assembly GCA_963693285.1. Classification (NCBI taxonomy): domain Eukaryota; kingdom Metazoa; phylum Porifera; class Demospongiae; order Haplosclerida; family Petrosiidae; genus Xestospongia; species Xestospongia muta. The sequence continues at coordinate 19,972,714 of OY848917.1, forward strand.
AACCTTTATGAAAACTACAGCTTTTGACATACGAACTGTTGTCCTTAACTTGACCAATGTTGAGAAATGCCAGTGAGTATCTAGGATCAAAACTTTCCACAAAGCCTTCTTGACCACATCCTTTAAATTCAACTCCTTCTAGTTGAGCTGATCCAGTATATTGTACTGTACCAGAAATGTCAACAAAATAAGTACCAACAAGAACACGACAACCATATGATTGCTGATCTGCAACATCAACAGTAGCATTAGGATGTGTTCCTAGAATTTTGATGTTTCGAGAGAGAAGTCCAACTTCAGCACTGATATTTACTGAACAGGAGTTTGTGTTGTGAACTCCTCCAAGATGGTTATAAGTTAAAGGACTGTTTAGACTAAGAGTTAGTCCATCATTACTGATACTAGTAATAGTACGTTCTTCTGTTTGTTCTGCTTCATAGAAAGTGGATGCAATAACAATTTCTTCTCCTATTTGCCAGTCTACAGCTTGGCTTAATACAACTTGAGTGTCTCCTTCCTTTGCTGTTTGAGCCAAGAAGGTCCAAGTAGGAGAGCGATCTTTACCATGTAAGCTTAGTTGACCAAACACACCAATACCTTTAGCACCTAAAACTGGTCCAAGATTGGGGAGACGATATTCTGGTGAATTTAAGTTACCATTGAGTATAATTGTTAATTGATGTTGAAATGGCATGTCTTTAGAACCAGCAATGAGGCGTCCATTGTCAATTAAAATCAAATTTGCCTCTAAAATGTGGTCACGCTCATCTAGAAATTCTAGTCCTCCACAGATAGATAATGTTTTAATACGAGGCAAAGGAACATCAACCAGAATATATAAACTACAGTTAATGTACACATCTGTATCATTTTGTGGTAACAGTTCATTAGGCCATATAGATTGGTCAGACCAGAGGTAGGTGACATTAGGACGACCTGGAGGTAGAGGGGTTGGTGGTTCAAGTGGAGGAGGTGGAATACAGTTCTCAAAGAAACATCGATAAGAAGTAAAAGATACTGGAACATCACTGGGACAGGTTGGGTTACTACCATTTACATAATATGTGACAGATGTCTCATTGTTATTGACAAACCAATCTCCTAACTGTGATGACCCACCAGGTGGTATGATCAAACTGGCATTCTTTTCCTGTTTATTGATGTTTATATAGTCCACACTCTTGTTAAAATCATGTCGTATCCAAAGATAATCAGATGTTGTAATACCAGAATAAAGGGAGGAATAAGATATGTTATTAAACCTTTCTCCTTCATCCCAATCAAGTTGATATATTTCTTTGATGGGTAATAGAGCCATGTAGCCAGGACCAAGTAGAAGTCGTTTGAACACATATTCTAATTGAAGAATACCATGTTGACTAGTGACATTAAGATTTCTGGTTGTGAGAGATGATGGAGTAGGGTTAGTGAGAGCAAAACGAGCAAAGTAGACTTTATCATCACAAACACTTCCTCTGACAGCTCCAAAACTTGAGGCAGAGTGATCTCTACAATGAGGAGAAGGTAAAATAGTAGAAGTAGGTAGAAGAGCTCCTCCAACATTGCCAGTTAGTGTACCATCCATATCTCTGAAGACTTGTTCATGTTCCCATTTCCAAGTTGCAATATTAGGACTGTTATCAAACACTAGTTTCTCAAACCTAGTTTCAAATCCTCCTTGTTTTTCTCTACAATGTGAACAAGCTTGTAGTGTGTAACAGTTACTTTCTTCAAAGTTAACAAAGGTAACGTTGGACACGGTCAGATAATATGAATGCGGAGTTTTAATACCAGCACCAGTACAAACTTCGGTGCCAACATTATCTATATTTCTTAAAGCAGAATGAGCTACAATGAGGACATCTTCAATGAGGGAGCCATTCTTACCCCAAGCTGCTGTAACCTTAGTGTACTCTACACCAGCAACTGTGTTATCTAACATTACACTGTCCTTTAGTTGAACAGCACCCACTTCTGAGAATTCAACACCTCGTACATTACGCCAAGCCAAAAATTTCTCAAATACTGCTGGAGTGACTTCATCACAAGTGTTAGCCTTTTCAGGATGGTAACTAGGAAAGATCCATATACCATACCAACCAAAGGAATGAGCTGAATTGTTAGTAAATTCACCAAGTGGAAGGTGAAGGGGCTCTACAGCTGTAGTGAAGGATGGACCTGTTGGATTTGCAGGGAGACGATACCAAAACCCAAAATGTGTACCTCCAGCTGCTGCATTATGTCTCAAAGTATTGTTTGGATTAACTACCCAAAATGTTGCAGGTGTGATGTCCACATTAAGTAGACTACTGGATGCTCTAACAAATATACCCAAGTTGTATTGTATAACATTGCCTTGTTCAATGCCATCTTCCAAGAAATATGCATGGCCTAAGATGTTATATGCCACATTTTTTTCAACCAGTAGATAGTCAACACCATGAATAGTAACAGCTCTGTTAAATGTATGGTGAATAGCACATCCTCTAACATAGGAGTCACTGACATCACCGTTAAGATGGAAATGAATCGGATAACGACCAAGTCGGAATGCCTGTCCAGCATGAGTAACTTCAATGTACTCAATTCTACCAATGACTTTGTCCCTTGGTCCTCTGTGTAACATAATCTGAGATCCAAACTGATCATCGATAGTCTCTGCCCCAAATCGTCCATTGAAGCAAGTCTGTACTGCAAACTGGCCTGGATCAAAATCAGTAGGACAATTTTCAAAGAACTCATTCCATTCAGAATTTTTGTTACCACGGACAACTACATTTCTAGTGAGGTAACCTACCTCAGCACGTGTTTCAATGACTCGACCATGTATCACTTGTGTCACTGCTATATGTGTATATTGTAATGGTGGATCAACTGTTATGCTCATTTTATCAGCACCAATGCTTACAATGGTCAGTTCTTCATTCTCACCCTGACTATAACTAGTAGAAGCGATAACTACTTTACCACCAACTTCCCAGTCAGCTACTGTATTTTTAAGATATAGGGTTGTATTCCCTGCATATGCTGTGGTAGATAACCGTGTCCATGTGTTAGCGATAGGTTTACCATGTAAGTCTAATGTTCCATTTCTAACAGCTAGGGTTTTAGCACCAAAGAGAGGAAGCTCAGTTGACAAGACATGGCCATACATGACAATCTGAGCTTTGTGCTGATATGGTTGGTCTTCAGTACCTACTTGTAACTTGCCACCATCTGTGATTAGGATGTGTTCACTGTGAAGTTGTACGCCATCTTTTTCATCATCAAATATGAGTTCACCTCCTTGAATCAAAAGTATTTTGAGAACTGGAGTATAGATATCTAGGACCAATGTTTGTCCTGCTGGTACTATGACAAAATCTCCTTCTTTTGGTAACCCTAATCCACCCCATGTGTAACTTGAACTCCACAGATCAACATAATAGAACTCAATATTATTGGTAATAGCATAACCTTTTCCCTCAACATAAACCATTACAGGTGCTTTAATGGTTCTACCACTAGCTCCAGTTTGACATACAATAGTAGATTGAGTTTTGTCAAGCACAGAGCAGTCTACACCAGCTATGGTAACAGTGACATTGTTACTAAAGCCACTTCCTACAAGTTCAATGATAGAACCTCCAGCTGTACCACCACGAGTACGATTAATGGATGTAACGTTAGGTGTGAGGTCTAGAAGGAGAGTATAAGCTTGTGGTAGAGATACAGTTGATGACAAGCTAGTAACAGTAACATCACAAACCTGTGATGTTAGAGTTGGAGTATTTTCAAGTAGATGTGAGAATGATGGGATAATACATTGTATTGATGTAAGAGATGGTTGAGTGAAACTAGGCAAACATGTTTGATTACATACTGTAATAAATGTTGATACAGGATTGAAGCCAACACCAAGAATAGTCAATATGTTTTGGCCAGAAAAACTACCATTAATAGGAGAGACACTATCAACTTGTAAAGTGTACATGAAGGTAAGCTGACCATCAGCCTTTCCTTTATCAAAAATAACAACTTTAACTTGATAACTTCCAATGTAATTAGGTCCAAGAGTGCATATTATAATTGTGTCATTGGTAAAAGAGACATTACATTTTGACCTGCCAAAGCTTACAGAAACCAATGATATGTCAGAGGTGAAACCATGTCCTGAAATAATAACTACATCTCCCTGCTGACCAGACATTGGTTCAATACCCGCTATTTGAGGAGTAACATCTTTGCTGTACTGTAAGAAAAGACCACCATCTCCATCTCCATCAGCATCTCGTTTTCTCATTTGCCATGATGAATTTGCTGGAACTACTGTAACAGCTACAGAGTAATTGCCTACTTGACCAAGATCTGGAGTAAAGCAACTTATGCTTGTATATTTACTCTCAACAATTTGACAAGTGCTATTGCCAATAGATACAGAGTTGTTGTTGAGATAGTCACTGAAACCAATACCAGATATTGTTAGTTTTGTACCACCTCGTATGCTACCTAAAAGTGGAGAGATACCATCAATTCTGAGCTGACTAGTAATTGAGTTGTCTGTTTCTTCACTAAACTGCGCAAAACCATAAGTTGGAACTAAAACTGATACTAAGTATTTGCCAGCTTGAATAGGAGATAATTGACAAGTTATGTTTTCAAAGTCAATTAAAGTGACATTGAAACATTCAAACGGCCCTACCATTACAGTGGAGTCAGAGTCCAATAATTCACCATTAATTGTGATTGTTTGCACGTCAACTCCACCCACAATGATTGGATCCACAGCAAAAATCGTTGGTGTAGTATTTAATGAATACTGATAGTCACAACCATCACTGCTATCACAGATCACTTCCCATTTTGGGCCATAGCTAACATTAACAGGTACAGTGGAGTATGGCATATTGATGTTCACTGATCGTGGAGCAATACATTGAATTTGATAGTAAGAGATTTGTTTGATGGTGCATTTTTCAGTTCCTATGTATACAGTGAGATTGGTCTCTACAAATGAAGCTCCTGTAATGGTGATGATGTTACCACCTAACACTGACCCGGATAAAGGTGAAATGTTTTTAATCACTGGTGTAATGATTATTGCTCTATGAACCACAGCTTCACTATTAAGGAAAGCAAAGCCACTGCTATATATGTGGAGTGATAAAGGAAGAATGGTAAATGGAGTAGGTTGAGATGTCATATTAAGACGACAAGTTATTAAGCTATCACTATATACAAGTGATGTACAAAAGTAGTTACCAAATTTGATAATAGCATTACTTGCATCAAGACCAAAGTCATATCCTGATAGAGATATGTTGGAATAAAGTGTAGATATGTGGCCATTAATCCATTTGACTACAGGAGTGTTACAGTTACTATAAACAAAGATTGGACTTGATTTAGGCTCAAGTGAATTGGTCAAGTTTTGACAAGAGAGGCATTCCATTAGACCACTACCAGATGATAAGTCAGTATCATTGTGGTAATCTAAGTGATATAATGCTTCAAAGACATCCACTTTTACTATAACAGCTGTTGCTACATCCATTAATTCTCTCACTGTGATACTACCAGACATTAGACACGACTGGCACACATCATCAACATATGAAGCAAAATAGTATACACCAGACTGTGTAAATGTGTATGAATAGGTCCCTTCAACACTAGCTGTGCTTTGGAAGCCACCACTAAGATAATTTGAAGTAGTAGGACTGGCAGTTTGATGTACTTCGAATTGACGAGGTATAACGAAACTTGCACCTGTCCAATTCCACTGAAAAATACAATAATTATGAAATGAAAACAACTGTAATTACATGTCTTATTTAACAACATGGTGGTAGTAACCCAATATAATTGGTATGCTTGGAATTAAAAGCTACATGTAGCTTCTTGTTACAAAAGCCCTAATTTACATTGGACTACTGTTAATACATACTCTAATATTAGAAAGACTATAAGAGTATCTGTGTTAATTGACTTTGATTTTTTAGGCTTTTTTAAGGACAGGGTTTTAGGATCATTCATTCATCTTTCAAACAATAGAACTATCAACTACCATATTTCACATTTGAGGAAGGCAGAAATATGGAAATACTACACTTTTGTCAGTGAACGATTTTACTTTTCCATAACTGTCATGCTGTTAAGATAAGCAACTCTATTGTGATTTTATTGATTTTATGGAATCATGTAAGTTGATTTAATGAGAGTTCATCCCATTGTACCAAACCAACAGCAGTCCATTTTGAGGCTATGTGATCTGAAACATTACTCTCTTTCCTGTACATGTCAATATTTTAATTTATAATAAAAACTTACAGTGACTGTGTCTCCAGGTAAAATCTCAATATTAGCAGGATTCCAAGCAAAATAACGTCCAAGAACTATTGTTGAGAACAATAATATGACATACACAATGAATATATACATACTAATATAAAAGACACATACCTGCATGTTGTCCACTATTGTCTATAAGGTGTTCCTTTCTTGTTGATGAGGTAACACATTTAATATTCTCATAAGTAACTGTGGTAACGTTACACTCTATTCCTAGTCCAGTGGTGACAGTCACATTAGATCCAAAACCACTTCCTTTTATAGAAATCTTAGTTCCTCCAAGTAAAGAGCCACTACATGGTGTCAACTTTGTTACTATGAGTTCATAAGCAAATACTGGAAGCATAAATGGAGAGGTTGTATTAAATATCTTAAGAGAAGAATAGTCAAGTATTTCCATTAGTGAGATTGATTGTTGATCAATTATATCACTTTGTGACTCATTGAATGCTACTCCAAAGGTAGTACTATGAACAGATACATCATATACTCCAGGATTATGTGGTGAAGTTGTACAGTTTATTTCTGTGTTAGTGAACGATGTTATAACACACAAGGCTTGTCCAATAGTAATGTCAATATCTGACATATCTGTTAAGTTGAAGTTGTCTCCATTAATGGTAAGTTTTGTTCCACCATAGACTGGTCCAGATAATGGACTAATTGAAGTAATTGTAGCTGATGAATTAGCAGTGTATTCATAGCCAGAATCAATTATAGCTGTCACATCATTTACAACAACTGTAACATTGACTACATCTGAATCATGTGGCTGTGGTATACAAGTCAATACTGTTAAGTTTGAAGATTTGATAACACAAAGAAAGTCATCAAAAACAACGTAAAAGTCACGTGAGAAGTAAAATGGTACGTTAGGGGGTTTAGTGATATTGGACAGTGTTGGGAACCCCACTCCAGTAATGGTGACTAAATTTCCACCACTAATACTTCCTTTGTCAGGTTGAATGGAATTAATAACTAAAGAATATTGGAAAATGGAGGAATTTGGAGTTGATGATATTGAATAGCCAACACCATCAACATGTACACTGACATTTTGTGGTCCAGCAACATTAGGAGTTGGTACACATGATATGACAGTATCATTGACAGATGTAACATCACAGGGACTATTACCAATAGTAACTGTTACATTATTGATATCATTAGTAAAGCCAGTACCATAGATAGTGATTGGAGTGCTATCTTGACCACCAATGGAAGGAGAGATTGACACGATTTGAGGAGTAACTGCAGATGAAAATTTAAAACTGCAATTTCGACTCCTACAAGAAGCTGGGATACCATTAACCAAGACTTCAACCTGTGAAATGAGAAATACAATATAAATCTTTGATGAAAACACTTGTCTTTGTATTCTGCTGATAATTATTTCACAATACTATCATTCAGAGTTATATATGACCTTCAATGTTGAAATACATGTAGTATGATTTGTTATGATAATAATATGTAACATTGATATAATGTTGAATGTACTATTATCTACCTGTGGTTCTAGTTCAGGTAGCCGTAACATATCTCCTCGGAATGGTCTTAGCCACACCCCTCCATTAACAACGGGGACTACAGAAATGTTTACCATATGTCCTGACAGACCACTCCCATTAGCTGACATCAGTGGGAGGTCACCTCCTCTACTTGTCCACTTAATACTCCATATATAACCACTACAGTCTCTGCTACGAGTTACTTCAAATCCACCTTCATTTGGGAGGTATGTCTCTAGTAATGTTTTAAGTTCAGAGGTTGAGACATTTGCTGGTATATTGTATACTGTTTGGTTTTCAAATGTAAGTTGAAATGTTCCATTGACTGCTGGAGTACCAGAATAGAGTCTTGATACTAGTACATTGTTTGAAGATGACAACAAAGGCATGTTATAACCACAGTGGTGAACTTTAAACTCTACAACATAACGTGAGACTATTAGGTTACATGACAATGGGTCTTCAGTATCATAACAGATCAAGTCAGTTGTGGGAGAAGCATTTGATACGGTGACTGTATCAACAAAGATGCCATTAGGTCGGACAGCATGTTCCAATTGTGTGACTATGAAAAATAAGAATTCATAATAAATAAATAAGAGACTTATAATAATACAAGTAGAATGTGTGCTATAAAATCTAATTATGTTATGATCTTTAATGTATTCAAAATAGATAGAAATGTATAAATAAGTCAAATCATTAGTATGTCTCTAATTATTTATTAAGAAGAGTACATTACATAATATCTAGAATTACTTGTGGGTATTGAAGTAGTGAACATGACTTCATCCACCCAAAAATCAGTTGAACTACTATAAAAGTAAGTACGGAGTACTTGATATGTATTGGACTGCTGATTGTAACGTTCATTAAGATAGCTAAAGACATCAACACATAGGAACCTCCACTTATTTGTACCATTGTCATCAGTAACTGGAATATTATATACATAAGTTGTTGTTTGTTCATTAACACGTCCATAAATACGTAGTCTAGAATTAGGTAGTGTACCATAGACAGCAAAACATACCTATAATAAATATAATATAATATATAATCAAAATAATTATGATACTTACATATTATACATTACATATTATATATTACATATTATATATTACATATTGTATTAGAGAGAGAGAGAGAGAGATACTTACATATTTGTACCCAATATTTGAAACTACCATTGGATCTACTTTCTGGCCACTCCTCTCATCTAGTGTCCGATCATATCGCCACACAATTCTAGGATTTTTCAAACTATATCGACCACAATATGGTTCATGGCTATTATCAAGAGTACCATAAAGATAAGGTTGAACAATTACGTCATAGCCATCTTTAAAATAGACATTGCCAGCTCCTGTGATATGACAATTGGTTGTGAACAGTGTTAAGAGTTCTGATGTCACATTGTTAGCAGACTCGTGTATTGGCATAGAGTTTGTGTGTCTTGAACTCAAAGATAAATTGAAATGGCGAGGTTGAGTAAAGTCTTGTAGGACAAAAGAGGTGTGGTTACTTTGATTGATAACTTTGAAGTCCACTAAGTCTTTTTGATCTGATATGAAGATAATTGACAGTTCCAGTTCATTGTCTATGTCAGTAGTAACATTTATATAAACTACAACTCTACCAAAACTCTGTACTGTTGGAAGATTATTCAATGCAGATGTTATAACAGAGGCATTGTCACTGTCAGTTAACTCATGAGTTATATTGTTCAAGTAGGAGAGATAATAAGTGAAGTTGTTATCTTCTGAATTTAAAGTGATCACTTGTATCTTGGGTTTGGCAGTAATATTGATTTCCTATATAAATAATAATGTAAAATGTATGTACATAGAGTTTAATTATCAAGTATGCTGTGATGTATTGGACAGCAGCAGATCTGAAGGTTACCCATTACAAAGCTCACTGTATTTGCAATATAGACTGGCCTATAATGTGTTTGTGGTATGCGATTATTTGTGATCTCAATATAGCTATAGAATATATAGCTAGACATTTTTTTCACAGTAAAGAAATTTTTATGCAATTATCACACATACATTATGTACATATATATACACATAATAATATAATATATATAATCTATGCACATATACATAATAACACACACACACACACACAAATATACATGTATAATAACATACCTGTGTTTCATGGACAACCACTGATTGTATTGTCACTTGTTGTTCTTCATAATCAACATCAGCTCTATCATTAGTCCAATTGAGACTATGTATCTTAGCACCAATTCCAATACTCCATGGTCCATTACCTTGTTGTTGAACTGCTTCAATGTAATAAGCTTTACCTGTAGTTGAATATTAATATGATTGTAATGGAGTATGAACCACATACTATGTTGTATCCAACTATTATGACTAGGATTAATAACTTTGTACTTCATTCTAAATGAAGCGTACTAATGTCTTAATAAAAATAAACTTAAATTTTCTACTCCTACTATCAATATGATATATAGTCTCATTAATATAATACATAATTTACACATTAATACTAGAAATATGTGGATACATAGGGTTTGCCTCATGTAGTGATAGGCTATATTTAATGATAAATGTGGCTTTGATCTCTAGTCTGTCCAGAGTAATAGTAAACTTTAGCATTTGTAGCATGTCTGTATACCTAGCTTCAAACTTAGTTGTTGATTGAACACACACACACACATGGACACGTACACGGACACAAACACACACATGGACACATACACATGCACAGAAACTGAGGTGAGATTTTGCTGCACTGTTCAGTTGTTATATCAATATATTAGTTAATAACATCCAATTATATTCCAACATCTGTGATATACATACCTCCTTGTAGTGGAATAGGTCTAGAGAATTGGGTATCAAAAAAATCCCACCTTCCTCTAGTATAACTGGCATATGCAATTAACTCTTTATGTTCTCTTGAAGTGTTAGGACTAAGATATAGACGTAATCTATTATCAGATATAAAGTTGAAGGTATACAAACTGTCTATAGGTGGTACAAAAAATCCAGAGTAACGTTGTTGAAATCTATATATTTCTCTAAACTCTGCAGGATAGCTGCTGTCACGATAAGCTCTCTCTTGAACTGTCCAGTTAAAACTAGTGTTAGGATAACCATAAGGACGTTCTTCAACTCTGTCTAAGTTTGACGAATAATCCTCTGTCCATACTTCACGTACTATGCCACGCCCACCTAAAATGTTAAAATAATTGAATAAAAAACCTAAACATTTCCAGACCTACCTGGATATACAGAACTAATAGGAGGAGCTGGTCTTGTTATACATTGTATAGTAGTAGCTGTGTAGTTGACTATATCACAAGGTACTCCTAATAAATTAAAAATACATTACATTGATAAATTTGTATTTAAACAAGTTAACTCATGTTATAATCAAATCAATCCAAAAAATTTATGTCATAGGTAACATAATATACCAGTATATTATATCATATATTATATATAATTTGTTATAGATTAAATAAATGCTACTTTAGTACTCTCTAACATGTACATGTATAGGTTAGAGACCAAGATTTAGATTAGTTTGCTGTTTAGAGCCAATAAAAAGCCAGAGCTGCAAGCAAGAACATTATATTGGTTTCATTTGGTCACTAAGCAACAAAGTAACTGATGTCAAGGTCTCTAATTAGCTTAGAAATTGGTTTGAAACATGTCTCTGATATAGTCCAGATCTCAAGATGAAAGCACAAAATTTGAGACTATAGTAGACTTGAGCATATAGTTACATGTACATGTAATGTCAAAAACATTATGACCATGACTTGTTGAAGTATGATATTAAAGTATATAGAATTATATAAACATTATTATGAATTATACATCATATTAATATTATACCTGAAATAAATGCTTTAACATCCCCCAGTGGATCATTAAAGTGTATTCCATATATGGTAATAAGTGTACCTCCATTAGGACTACCTACATTAGGTTCTACTCGTGTGATATCTACCATACAGATAATAAAGTAATATCAATAAAAGAAATATAACACATAATACCTGAGTGTGTTTGAAAGATATATTGTCGTAGTTTGTTGTCTACTGATAAGGTTTCTTTTGAAATGTATGAGCTTAGAAATAATAAAATGAATTTAATTGTACATTTATAATAATATTCATTATATACCACATAATATACATGTACATTTAATGTGTCTCATATACTGTGTAAGATACTGATATAGTGCCCCATTTAAAATCCCACCCAACACACAGACTGACATTAAGCAGTCAAATGTTATAGCTTGAATTATGAAGGTATAATCAATACTCTTATAAACAGCTAAAAGTGTGGACAGTACTTTATAGTAACAATATTAATACTTACTTTCCATATAAGGAGAGTACTAAAGTAGCATTCATTGAATCTAATAACAAATTAAATATAATATATAATATAATATACTGGTATATTCTCTTACCTATTCTGGTGGTCTCTGGTTGGCAACTGATATAACCTAGACCCCAACTTGTAGTAAGTGCACCACCATATCTACCAATAAAATAAAGGAGACCATCTTATTAATAGAATAATGTGATTACTGTCTGAATTGAGAACATTAGTTCTAGTCTCATACTAGTTAAATGTGTTATTTTACTTTACTATCAAGGATGACTCTTAATGTATTTTGTATTAGTCTGTCCATGTAGTTAAATCTAAGCTCATTAACTACCACTTCAGTAACAAAAGTGTATATAATCATAACATGATATTGTAGAATTTTAGAAACTGGTGAGGTGATTATGTTACTAGATGTACATATAAACATAAAATGATTAACATACGGTGTCTCTGTATCATTATTCCAAGGATTACACTGTTGTCCACCAATCAATAGTCTATCTACAGTTTGAGTGATAGTAAAATCTTCATTAGCCTCTTGTGTATCAGATACGAGATACGAGAAGATATGACCACTTATTGTTATATTCATTGGATCAATACCTACAATGGAATGTGAGAAGATAAAAGGTAGCAAGATAAATAGACCTTCGAAACATAAACTGATAAACAAAAAGACAATCATTAAAATACATGAGCTTACAATGTTAAAATATAATATACAACATCTAATGATACATACTAACCAGGTATTTTAGCATGAGGCCAGATATCAGTTACTGTAGGAGTTGTCCACTCATGATACTAAAGGAGAAACCAGTAATTTAATAAACTATCTAATGTGGTTTAATTAGAACTTTACCCGGAATATACAGTTGCCATTGCAAAGTCTTCCATTTAAGTCTTTTACAATGTCTTTGCCATCCACTAGAACCTGAAGTTTGTAGTCTTCGTTCTTCTTCTCTGGAGATGAACTAAAGAAGACACCAACAAGACAGTAGTTTCTTTACCACAAATTATTGACAGCAAGCAATATCAAAATAAAACAACTATCACTTTTTCTTATTATATACTTGTTAATCAGTATTAATCATATACACTTTATTATAAACTCTTTGACAATACAAATAAACAATATAAGGTTGAACCTGACTGACTGAAGGAGTCCACTTACCCAGTTTTACAAACTATTTTTGTAGTTGATGTGTAGTATGTCACCACTTGACATGGAATAGAATACTGGTCATTATACAATGTGACTCTATTTCCTAAATTAGGATCATCTCTGTTGAACTGGTCTTTAGAAAAACCTAAACAACAACAAACAGAACAGATGTAATCTATAACTAAATTGAAATGAAAACACACAAAACTCATATCATATTACCACTACCATAAAGTGTACCAGACTTCTAATGGTATTGTTAGTGAAGAGACCTTTAAATAATTTTAAAGCTTCTAACACTGACTTTAAATTAAGATTAAGATTGGATTGTTAAGCATCATGTAAACAAGATAATAAATTCAAACAAATCAATCTATAATTGTTTTAGAAGATAGTGATTTTACAATGAAACACTTACTAAAGCTATAAAGATAATAATTAGTAGCAGTGTCAATAGAAGACTATATAGTTATAGATTACTAGAAAATATTAGACATAGAAAGTAAGCTAGCGAGAAGCTGCATGTGGGAGGCAGTAAAAATTAAAGAATGATCAGTCATACCCATCATTGTTGTTGAGGGTTAAGGATGTATTTTAATTTCATTTGATACTTTGAACAATAAAAACAAATATACCAGTATTCATAACACATTGTCCAAAACAATTATGACACTGTCTAGCATCCTGTGTGTGACAGGCAGTAAAAATTAAAGTGTCACTTGGTGAGCTAATTTGTACTACTGACTATATTTTAAATATGATGTTTTTATACATAATGTGGCAGTAAGTATCAATAAAACTGAAATAGAAGCATTTAAGAAACATATAAATTAAGGTAAAGAGAAAATACATAAGTACTGTTTAGTGTGTTACTACATATCATTAGACTCATTTACAAACCTCTTCCATGAAGTGTTAGCAATGTACCACCAGCATAGCTTCCATATCCTGGAGTTATCCACCACACATCTGAAAATACAATATACACAATAATCTTTTATAAATAGTTATGATTATAACTAACAGTACAGCATTAGTATGTATAATAACTTACAGGGTATTGTACTATCTGTATTGTCAGAAGGATCAGGAGGTATGACATTATCAGAGTTCTCAGAGGCTATGTATGAAATATAATGTAAAATGTAAAACTTATAAAAGACGTCTGTAAAAGCAATATGTCATTAGTACAGAAAACAATCACCAAATAAGGTGGTAACTTAAATAGCTTGTTCCCTGTGATCTTATTGAATATGTCATTACACAATCAAACATCAATATCACATTATATCATCACTTGATGAACATAATATGACATTTTACAACTGAATAAACTATAATGTACTGTTGTTTGTTATTGAGCACATAGTAAAGTAGTGAATGTACACTTGATATATATATATATATATATTATATGATGATGTGTAACAGACACAACAGTATAGATATGAATATGTACATATTTGATATTCATTAAGTAGAGAGGAATAAGATTATAATTGAAAAATCATCCTATAATTGTTTAGGAAGATACTGACTTAATAGTGAAACACTAACTAACTAGAGCTATAAATAATGTATAATTAGTAGCAAGATCTGTAGAAGACCAATAGCTATAGAATACTAGAAATATAGAAGAACAAGCTAGTAAAAAGCTTTGAGCATTGTCAGTAACACCTATTTGTTGTACTGCTCAAAGTTAGAGTTAATAAAATTCGTTGGTTGCTACATGCATTGGTAATTAAAGGATGCATTTTTCCTTTATAAGGTCTTAAAAATCACATACAACAATAATTATGTTAAAATTGCAAAAGTGGATATATACACATATACATAACATGTGGTCCAAAATGATTATAGAACTGCTTGGCACTTTGTATATAAAGAAAACTTATTAAAACATATATCATATTATTATTATCCTGTGTATACTACAGTGCTACATGTCTCAAATTACATAAACTATCAACAATAGTTAAACAATGTTTACATTAGGAAATAGCTTAGATAACTACTTAATTAGAATGTGTAGATACACGTACATGTACAAATTAATGTAAACTAAACCACTTTGTGTTTGCAATACTATCCAAATAGTTAGAGTGTCATAAACCAATGTCTGTAGGTACTTTGAAACTATTATTAAACTGGTTACAGGTCTAACTGGTTTTAATGGTATAGAGGTACATATATGAACATAATGTGTACAATAGGTAGTATTATTAACACAGTTGTCCATCAATAATACCGAGGAATCTAATGGTATGATACTATACTAACTACTGACATCATGAAACAGTACACTATATAATGATGATACAGAATTTTAAAGGCATTGGATAAATGATAGTAATTGGATTACTTTTGTAACAATGAGAAGATAAAATTTGATCTTATAGGATGTAAGGAAATACTATTGGCCAGGAACAGCAACAACTAGTCTGAGCCAAATTTCAAAGACAAATATGGTTATCACAGAAATCTATCTAACAAATCATGTAGCATATTGACATCACGAGAATGAGTTGGAGTGTTTGAGGGAGGATCAACACCTTGTAAAAATCTGGTGAATTTCCTGTTTTTTTGGGTGTGGCACTAGAAGTAACAAAGTGTACTGTCTAATGCTTAATAAGACAATTTTGTTGACTAGTAAAATAACTTTTTGTCACATATTGTTTGGTAAATTTTTCTTGTACTGACCACTGTTGATGCATGTAGTAACTATCTGTTGATACTGGTATACAAAATTCTGATCATAACATTGTTGACATATGAAGTACAATTGTCATTTGTAGTGGTAATAAAGATTGATTAGTCTAATTTGTTCAGTTCTTGTCCCCCCTCAGGGAGGATACTATTTAATTAGACTATGTAATAAGATATTGTTACAAAGTTATATGAGCCAAATTAAATATTTAAGGTCAAAGTTGTCATGTCAGTGACATGAAGTAGGATCATGTGATGGTTCATATAACAGGTATGTGTTGGAGTATTGAAGTATGAAAATATGCTGTGTGTAAATAACATACCTACCTAAGGTATTCATTAACAGTAAGTGGATGTCCTTTATATTACTGAGTGTCCTACAACTGTTTGAATGTACTACTAATTGTTTATATGTATCTAGAGCTTTCTCAATGCAATAAAAATTGGAGATCTATATTTGAAGAGTGTACAAGAATATTTAATGTGTTTTAAAGGAGATACTTTGAATCAATTATATTCTATTTTTAATTTGTCACAATTTATTGTCATATGTTTGCAAAGAAAGTATAATAATTCCACAATGTTAGTCAAAAACATTACAAATATTGTAATGAACATAACATAACCAAATCAATGTTTATAATGTACATTACTTCACATCATGATGTACATTATAAACATCTTTATAATGTACATTATCACACACACACACACACATATACTACAAATGCCACTCAAAACAAATCTTAAATGGTTAGTAGAAAAACATAAATTGTCTACTGTCATGGTCTACATACTCTACTGTTATGATCTACCTACTCTACTCTCATGTTTATATACTCTACTGTTATGAGCAGTGTTGTAATATCATTATTGTTAACTCACCACACAATCCATTAATACATTCAGGTGCATCAGAAGGACACTGGCTGCAAGACTCTCCAGGAACAGGCACAACATTAGCAACAGCTCTAACAAATAGAGAATAATAATTTCTTATTTATATTATGTTATATAGTTTACACAGTAACTACTGTAACTGGATTAAGTTAAACAAACAGATCATAATTACCCTGGTGCATAGAAACATATTACTATGACTCCTGTACCAATGGCATGACATCGTTGTTCAGGAGAAAAGTATGTAGCACCACAACCAATAAGATATGTGTCAGGAAACAAGATCTACAAAGAAAAATACTTTATATGATGTGTGAGTTCTATATTTAATTGACAAGTACAAGTTTATACAAAAGTCAATGCATTTTGCTACACTAAATTCACTATGTATCATATGTACTTGTTGTGATTTATCATGATTTATAATGTGATCCTTTAAGTAAGAAAATATTACTATAACTACATGTGGTGGCAGTATGGTTGCTTAGATTCTCATTAATCAATGATACTTATACTTTTACCACCAGCTAGTTATTATTAGCAAAATATTCCTGTTATAATTATTATCATCAAGTCAGTGTTGTTAGTGTTACATGCTCTATTAGTGTTATTAAAATCAACATCTATAATACTAATTGTTTGAAACTACTGATGTGTAACTGGTTGCTAATATAGACATGTAAACAAAATACTTTATGAAATTAAATGTAGTGATACTTACTTGAGCTCGATTGATCTCCTTGTACTGACAGTCTCCAGTCCCTGTTAACCAACAACTTAGTACTTGACTCAACACAGACTGGTTGACTTGAACAGCTGAGGAAAGTAAATGACGGTTCTCACTAACCCAACTAAACTTAGAACCAACAGCTACTGAAAGGATATCTTTAGAAGCAGGTTCATTGCTACAACTACGAGCTGTAGCTTCTGCTATTTCAGCAAGAGGTTGGCTCCACTCCTTTGGAACAGGAATATAGTATAAATTAGAGTAATGATGTATTGAACTTACCATTCGTCTCATGTTGGCAGCCTTCTGTTCATATCTAGCACTGTTATGTTGATCAAGAAGATACTGCTTTTGATCTCTTGTTAACTGGCAATAACAACTCGAGAAAATACAGGCAAGGAAAATCAGCAAATACGTCTTGCTGATAGGAGCCATTTTAGCTCCACGATAAGAATTGTTCATTTTTATCAGTGAAAAACTAGTGTCTGCTACCACATTTATACACATTGTCTTCACGTTACGTCACAGACGAACGTCACAGACAGTACGTCACTAATGGCCCAAAGGTCGATGTATTATGTTAACTTGCTTCCCGGATACATTTCTGCGCCATCTTGTAACGGTTTACTATAGTATTAAACATCTCAGACCTTTACATGAAAAGGTCCATTGTCATAACATAGTCTAGACTTTACAAATTTAAAATCAAACAAAATACATATCATTAAACAGTCTTCTTCAGTTGCAAAATATACTCCTTTGTCAGTAGAGCAACATTTTTTGCTCCTATTGCACTCATTTCCAAAGCACTGGCAGCTTTCTCAATACAATTAATATAGAACAGTCCTCCATTATCCAATACAAATGGTGGAAATTGCTCTGGAGGATCATAGTGTGGATAGGCATACCATTCCTTAACAGTTTCAGACTCGATTGATCGAAACAACTTTGCCTTATCTGATGCAGTAAGAGGGACAGTAGTAAAAACTTTAAAAACCTGAGTTGGTAAATCACGAAGAGGTTTGCAATACTGTTTAGCTTCTTCCACTGTGACGGTAGTAGGAATTTGGTGACCAATACTACAGAAATTAACTGGAGAATTCTGAAGGTCATTAGTAAGGATATCTAATGGATACGTACGAGGATATGAAGGACCAGAATATCCAAATGTCTCAGCATTTGGGTCTCCTTTGATGAATGTTGCAATAGTATGATTATATGGTGTTTTAGCAGCTGCAGTGTAAATGGGCTCATTAAAATTGTGGAAGGCAACTTTTGATACATTCAGAGGGTGAGCAATAATAACAGCATCAAAATCGGTTGAAGTCGTGGTGGTACGTGCAAAGTCCATCTCTGGAGAAGAGCGTTCTAATGATTTATATTCCACAGTATATTTTGTGCTTCCTGAAATAACACGAGTGACATTTAGTACATCTGCAACATGATACATAGCTTTTGAGGCTTCTAATGCTTTAACTGCTAATTGATAGTTGCCTCCAACAACAGACCAAAGGCTACTATCTTGCATACCAGCTAGTGAGACAAAAGCAGCAAATGCAGCAATATTGTTATCTTGTGTATAGTTTGCTTTCATAGCAGCACACACTAAATCATCAACTAATTTGTCACTCCAGCCAAGCCCACTTTTGAAGTAATTGTTAGCAGTGACCTAAAAGGAAGTTAAAATAAAAAACAACTAAAAAATATTAGAAGTTTTAAATATTTTGCTCATATTTGGTGTTTGTTTGATGTTGGTCATGAACTCTTCACATCACATTTAATCATGACAGTTCACTAACAAAAGTGGGTGTGGCAAAGTAAGGCTACAATTTGTATGTCTTAATAACAAGAATATAATTGACTAACTAGCAATAGTAGCTCTAGAGGAAATATGTGTATCCATCCATCCTTACTTGAGTTTCCTGGACAAACGTGTCTCCTCCCATTGCCCTTAACATATCAGGTACTGTCTGGAATGATTGTCCCTTAGCTTGCATGTCATAGATGGTGGAGAAATTCTCTATTTCAAACTTTACATTACGATTCATACGTATTAAACTCCAGCCGTAATTCCATAATATTTTGAGATTGTTTAAAATACTAGAAAAACCAAGGTGAAGGACAAAGCGTTGCCCATTGAATATAGCCAGAGGGAGAGAGGGTAATGATTTGGTATTGAACTCAGTTAGACCTATATGTAAAAGACATCATAATAAATCTCAACAAAGAAGGTGTGGTCACATTATTAATCAAAGGTCAAAGTCTATACTAGTTGAAAGGTAAAATGGCCTCCACATGTGATTTGTATTATAGAAGTGAAAGTTAAGTTGTGCCGTGCTCTAGTTAAATATTTCAATACATATTAGCACATATCTATAGTGTTATCTAATTACAAACATCACCATACCACCATCTGTGTAATCAGAAACACGGGAATTAAATTTTTGGACATAGTTACTATCCTTAGTCTCACTTAGCTAGCCCATTTTTCCAAGACGGCAGCTATATAAGACTAGTCCTATCTTAGAGTACTTGTCATTCTTATTGATCTTACTTACCAAACTTCTCACGAAATCCAACCAGATACTTATTACTATCGTGTATAACGGCTCCTCCAGCCTCGTACGTATTCCCTTCCAATTCAATCACTGCACATCTTCCACCTGCCACAGGATTGTCATTGAAGACATGAATATCTACAGCATCACCGCACAATTCATTAAGGAAATAGGCAGCGCTACAACCACCGATACCACCTCCAATAATAGCCACTTTAGCAGAAGGAAAGTCTTTTGGAGGAATTATCTGTGCTGGTGGAGCTTGGGGCCTGAAATAGTGACCAATAATAGGCATCCATCCAAACAAAACACGTAAAACTTCACCCATTGAAATAGCCCTTCTTCAGTTTTAGATGATATTAATAATTGATTGGGCGTGGCTGCTAATAATTATCAAAATTATTATGCGTCTAGGGTGGAGTTGAGTGTTCAAATTTCTAACAACTCAGAAACAAAGATATTAGCATATATAGTAGAGTACTCTACTATTTATGGATATTAGAGTAGAAACAAATATGTCTAGCAAATCCAGTAGATCTGACTCTGATGTTGGCGCATTGAGTGTACAACAGTCTGTGCAAAGCCTATCTCAGGCTAGTACTCAATCTTCAGATAACTCCGGTCTTCACAGTGATATTGGCACTAAGTCCACAAATATGGTTACCTATGAAATGACAAAGCCAGGAGACACAAAGACGCAATCTAGTGACGAAACAGTACCGTCAGATCAGCGTCTTTCTAGTAGTGAATCAAGTTTATCTGATTCTTATGATAATAGAGCTAGTCGCGAAGGTAGTAGTGGATCTGCTAACGTTAGTAGTGATGAGAGTGATGAAGATGAAAATACTAATGAAGATGAGGAAGGTAATACAGTTATTAGTTTTGGTAATAGTTATTTACCCATCAGATGGTCCAGGGCTGTGAACATTTAACTCACTGCATCAAATCTTGTCTGTAAATCACCGATATTTCTATAAGATAGTATTTAAGACCCAACTAACCACATACACTCACTTATTCTTGTGAGCTAGACTCAACCCTTTATTCTTAGTCTCGTGAGCCAGATCCATCCCTAAACAGAGTTGGATCTAACTGGCTTGTGAGACTAGTACTCTCTATAATTCATCAACATAAAAGTGTAATTGAAGACACTTTGTTATAGTTTGGTTGATAACAGCAAGTGTGAATAGTGGAATATATCACGTTATAATGACAAAATGCAAGTTAGGCTTAGTGTTAATTGTTTGATTTTTTTTGTTTTAGGCTCTCTCTTTAGCAGTAACAGTGACACAACATCTGATACATCATTGCAAATAGAAGAAAAATTTAAGAAGGATCATTCATTAGTACCTAGTAGCATTGCCCATAAGCAGATTTTCTTAACAGAGCCAGTTGATTCCTTTAAAACAAGCAATTTATCTGGACTGTTATTTAAGGCTATTGAGCAAGGTGATACAGAAAGAGTTAAGCAACTTCTTAAAGATGGTGCCAGTGTGAAGTTTTGCGATAAGCACAAGCGGACTCCACTTCATACTGCATGTAGTCTTGGACACTTGACTATAGTTCAGCTTCTCATCTCTTTTGGCAGTAATATTGATGCATGCTCACTTAACAAACAAACGCCATTACACGAGGCTTGTATTGGCGGCCATGTTAAGATCATTCAATTATTAATACCTGAGGTAGCTGATCTAGATTATGTGGACCATCTTGGACGTTCAGCTGCTCACTACTGTGCCCTTCATGGCGAAGTAAATTGCCTTAATCTTTTATGTAACCAAGGTCAGAGTTCAAACATAATTCATTTAAGTAAATATTAAATTTTGATTGGCTGTGCTTATTGATCAATGTAATATAATAATTAAAATAACACATCAATATTGATATTGACTGAGTTGTGCAAACAATAGGGAAAGAAGTGTTCATTATTCATCTTGTTGTCTTACACAGGAAGTGACATTTGCCTTGAAGATAACTTCAATAGGACTGGAGTTCATCTTGCCGCCATAAAAAACCATTCTTCTATTATTCAATGTTTAATGGAAAGAGGAGCAGAACTAGAATCCACTGACCGTGAAGGCAAAACCCCTGCTCATTATGCTGCTCAATATGGTAGTCTTGATTGCTTAAATTTACTACTAAAAAGTGCAGTGGATATTACTCAAGGTAGATGACATGATAAAAATGACTAGTTGTTAATCTTGATACGACAATGTTTGCTTTATAATGGATTGCTCTCATAGGTGACCTGACTGGGAGTCAACCTGTTCATGAAGCTGCCTCTCATGATCAGGTCGAGTGTCTGAAGATGCTATTGAAAAGAGGAGCAAAGTGCTCTGATGTTGATTACAAAGGAAGAAATGTTATTCATCAGGTAAGTACAGAGAATAGAATTTAACAAACAGTATCGATATTTGTCTTATTTAGGCTGCTCAGAGTAATGCTGTAGATTGTCTTCATTGGGTACTAGCTACAGGTCGACTTGGACCCAATACTCCAGATTGTATGTCATATTTACTATGAATATTGTTATAGTTTGTACTATGAATATTGTTATAGTTTGCACTATGAATATTGTTATAGTTCGTACTATGTTATAGTATTGAAACACCAAGCATACACAATGAAGCCAGTATTATTGACACTTTATGTACACGAATCAACTTATGTTTGTTTAGAACAATTTGCAATATTCATTGAATTAATGCACTTTATAATCCATTCATTATAGATGCAGGTAATACTGGACTACACTTTGCTGCTACTGGTGGTCATTCTGAAGCTTACTATTGCCTGTTACAACATGGTGCTAATTCAGGAATTCATAACAAAGAGGGTAATAATCCTTTAGATGTAGCTCGTAGACATGGAAAACCACAAGCCATTGGTAAAGCTAGTAAGTGTCTAAAGTTATCGTATTAACATTTTAGACCTAATTTATGATAGTTGATGGTTTGAAGAAATGCAAATGGTGTGCTAATGAGGAGCAATTGAGAGATAGGCAGACAATGTCCCCATCTTCATCAATCAAACTCAAAATTAGTGCAAACAAAGAGACATTATTTACTTTACAGCCCTCCTCCTCAAGGTATTCAGTATAAGTATAGGATCATACATGGTTAATAGTAAGTATTGGATCATACATGGTTAATAGTAAGTATAGGGTCATACATAGTTAATAGTAAGTATAGGGTCATACATGGTTAATACTAAGTATTGGGTCATACATAGTTAATAGTAAGTATTGGGTCATACATAGTTAATAGTAAGTATAGGGTCATACATGGTTAATACTAAGTATTGGGTCATACATGGTTAATAGTAAGTATTGGGTCATACATGGTTAATAGTAAGTATTGGGTCATACATGGTTAATAGTAAGTATTGGGTCATACATGGTTAATAGTAAGTATTGGATCATACATGGTTAATAGTAAGTATTGAGTCATACATGGTTAATAGTAAGTATTGAGTCATACATGGTTAATAGTAAGTATTGAGTCATACATGGTTAATAGTAAGTATTGAGTCATACATGGTTAATAGTAAGTATTGGATCATACATGGTTAATAGTAAGTATTGGGTCATACATGGTTAATAGTAAGTATTGGGTCATACATGGTTAATAGTAAGTATAGGGTCATACATGGTTAATAGTAAGTATTGGGTCATACATGGTTAATAGTAAGTATAGGATCATACATGGTTAATAGTAAGTATAGGATCATACATGGTTAATAGTAAGTATAGGGTCATACATGGTTAATAGTAAGTATTGGGTCATACATGGTTAATAGTAAGTATAGGGTCATACATGGTTAATAGTAAGTATTGGGTCATACATGGTTAATAGTAAGTATTGGGTCATACATGGTTAATAGTAAGTATAGGGTCATACATGGTTAATAGTAAGTATAGGATCATACATGGTTAATAGTAAGTATAGGGTCATACATGGTTAATAGTAAGTATTGGGTCATACATGGTTAATAGTAAGTATTGGGTCATACATGGTTAATAGTAAGTATAGGGTCATACATGGTTAATAGTAAGTATTGGGTCATACATGGTTAATAGTAAGTATTGGGTCATACATGGTTAATAGTAAGTATAGGGTCATACATGGTTAATAGTAAGTATAGGATCATACATGGTTAATAGTAAGTATAGGGTCATACATGGTTAATAGTAAGTATTGGGTCATACATGGTTAATAGTAAGTATTGGGTCATACATGGTTAATAGTAAGTATAGGGTCATACATGGTTAATAGTAAGTATTGGGTCATACATGGTTAATAGTAAGTATAGGGTCATACATGGTTAATAGTAAGTATTGGGTCATACATGGTTAATAGTAAGTATAGGGTCATACATGGTTAATAGTAAGTATAGGATCATACATGGTTAATAGTAAGTATAGGGTCATACATGGTTAATAGTAAGTATTGGGTCATACATGGTTAATAGTAAGTATTGGGTCATACATGGTTAATAGTAAGTATAGGGTCATACATGGTTAATAGTAAGTATTGGGTCATACATGGTTAATAGTAAGTATTGGGTCATACATGGTTAATACTAAGGTAGACATCAGAAAATATATTTGACTTGTGCAAGTAACAATATAATTTCTAAATGTTGACCCTAGTACAATTTAGAATCTAACTGTAATTTTAACTTTAACTATTATATATCCTTTTTAATGGTTAAATAAAGGTAGTTGAATTATCTGATAAGATGGTTTGTGTATTAAATTCTAAATCAATTTTTGCCAAATAGTTTGTACATCTGGTTTAGGGATTTATAACCAGTTACTGTATTTATTGTACTTCTCTAAATATAACTGAATAATACATATATATTGCTCAATAGTACATATTATGGTTGTAATATTATGTACTGTGTTTAATTGTTTTAGATCGTTGGGATGTCTAAGGCCAAAACGTTCTCAAGGTGAAAAACATTTCATGAAAAAGACTGCAGTCAGTACCAATTCTTCACACATACTAGCAGCCAAATACTATGGACCATCCAATTGAAATATTGATGTATTTTGGTATATAATATTATGTACCTTTTCAGAGTTATATTCTATTATTGAAGGAGGGGCTACCTGTACAGATTCACAGGAAGTGAATCCATGTATTATAGTGTACTTCTAAGGAAGGCTTTTCTTTAAGGGGTTACTTCATAGTATTACTCTTAAGAATGACAAGTTCAGATAAAGTAGGGACAAAAAGTCAAACTGAACTCCCTACAAGTAGAGCTGGACTGCCATCACCCTCAGGTCAATTTGAAGTGGGATATGTTGATTTAATGCAAGAACCAGGTCTACTTATTAGATTGTTTTATCCAACTCAATTTGGACTAGCTACCCAGTATGAGTATGCTCAATGGTCACCACATCCAAATTATCTGGAAAGAACAGTTGATTTCTGGGGAAGTCACATTTCTGATTTTTTTCATTCTCCACCTCTTCCTTGTTATGTTGGTAAGTGAAAAAAGAAGAGTGTTATATTTACATTGCTGGTAGAGACTTGAGATCTTACTTCAATGTAAATTGTATTAAAGGTTTAATCCTTAGCTTGTTCATTAGTATAGAGATATGACTTGAGTATGGTGAGTTTTCATCATTATGTTAGACACAATTTTCTTTTAAGTAAATGATGTAGGCTTGCTCATAGATATCCTCAAAAATTTGGGGTAGAATAAGTTTAATGGCAACAGAACAAACAAATATAGTTATAGTAGAACAGTAAAGAGAAGGCCTATAAATATTATATACTCTTAATTCTTAAGGAATCTGAATCTTTGTTTGAATTTTGTGTTAGTGGCTCTTGCAAACATATGAATAGACTTTCACTGTTCATTTCACTTATTTACACTCGCAAATGCACTTAAAGTCAGTCAGAATGACAGGATAAATATTGATACTTGATAAAAACAATTTTCATTCTCGTTCTCTTTTCTATTTTTTGGTTTGACCTTGTTATTATAGGGATCATTTATATACCATTTAGATCCAGGTATTCCTTCACTTTATGGAGCACCTCTTATTAAACTAACTTCATTGTCACAGGTGTCTATTCCATTGACTGATATAACAGGTTAGCAGAAGTTTATTGTTAAACACAAACCCAATATTTATGATATAATGTGACTGCTAGCTTTATGAATTAATCAACATTATTAAACACAGGTCGTCTTCCAGTCATTGTGTTCTCACATGGTTTGGTTGCATTTCGTGGTTCTCATAGTGGTATTTGTATTGACCTAGCATCTCATGGCTATGTGATTGCTGCTGTAGAGCACAAAGATGGATCTGCTTGTACTAGTTTGCATCGTGTACCAGGACATGGAGTAAAAGAGGGAGACTATGATCAATATATAGATGAATGGATACCTCATCAGATGCCAGAAGATGATGACTTTTCATTAAGAAGCAGACAGGTTAGATGAAAATACATGTTATGATTTATTTGTAGTGCATGTATTATTGCTCCTTCTATAGTTATGGATAGCAATTGTCAATATTGTAGGTCAAAATAAGATGTCATGAAGTATGTCAGTCATTAGATCTTCTTCATACACTAAACAATGGAGGACAGATATATAATATGATGGGAAGAGATTATGACTTCTCTCAATTTGTAGGTCGACTTGATCTTGACTTAGCTGCTGTGATAGGTCATTCATTTGGTGCAGCAACGGCACTAACTGTACTCAGAGAAGATCAAAGATTTGTGTAAGTAATGATTTATCATGATTTATAATGTCAACTTTATTCTAACTAAAGAACACTAATTATGGGTTTATCATGTGGTATGAATTAATTTACTTTAAAATATTAATAGTGGTTAGATATTTATTATGGACTACAATTTAGGACCACACTTATGTATAGAAAGCTTATAGTAGTTTTGTTTTGTTAATGCTTGTTCTGTTTGTGTGTGTGCATAACACAAATTAATATGGATCTAAGTCAAATTAATTGATTGTCATGCAATAATGTTATAATTATGTTTATGTCAGAATGTATCTAGCACAACAAGAGTTTCGTTATGAACAATCAAAATAATAGAGAGTATGTGAAATGGACAGATGCATACATAATTTATAATGTCAAAGGAGAAGTGAATTTTGTTGGATGAAGTTAACACGTAGTAATCAATGTAGCATTGCAATTAATGATTATAATAATAAACATTGTATATGTATAACACAGTGCCATAGAACTCTAACCTGTGAAATATTGTTTGCAAGATAGTGGTAATTGATTGATGTTTTATTTTGTGTTTCTATAGGTGTGGTATAGCACTTGACATTTGGACATTTCCTTTGCATCAAGACTTTTATGCTACTAAATTAACTCAACCAGTACTTTTCATTAACAGCTATGAATTTCTAAAACAAGCTAAAAATTTGGAAGGTGTTTTAAAACTTTTAAAATCTCCAAATGAAAATGGTAATCTTTACTATCTGATGATCAATGTTATCTTTTTATAATATAATATTATATTACTGTTATGATGTATAATTTATATTGTAATTTACACTGACAGGTATTGTCTCTAGCTTTAATTTTAACATTGTGATATTGTTTTCATTATGTAGGTATATCAGAGTCTTCCATGTTGACAGTAAGGTATCATGTTTATATCATTATTGTTATAGTAGTCAGACAACATTATGATTACCATATGTAGCAGTATTGGTACTAGTTTATGACGTGTTGCTGTTTAAGTATTTATTTTAATACAGAGGATCAGTACATACAAGTCAAATAGATATTCCATTTGTCATACCAAATATATCAATGAAGTATCAATCAAGACTAGACAAATATGTAGTCTTTGATGTTAACATGGAATTATGTAACACTTTTCTTAAGAGATTTTTACACAAAGGTAATTAACATCTTTTACCTACATGCAGTGCTGGTTATCTTAATTATTATAGATCCTACCTATCAAAGTTTTATTCCTAACTTGGATGGAGGGGACAAAGCATCAGAACATATTATATTTGGTACCAATACAGAACAATCCTGAAGCATATAATCAATATGTGCTCTCAATAATAATTTTGCGGTAGTTAAATTGTAAATTATGACTTTGTAAAATGATGTCATAGACTAACAATGAATAATTTATATTTGAGGGGAGGGGCTATGATCAGTAGCTTCTTTAGCAAAGTCTTTTTCAAGAGAGATTGTACAGCATTTCTTCGAAGAATGGCTACCTCAAGTAAATTAGGAACAAGAAGTCAAACTGAACTCCCTAGAAGTAGAGCTGGACTGCCATTACCCTCAGGTCAATTTGAAGTGGGATGCATTGATTTAAATCAAGAACCAGGTCTACTTATTAGATTGTTTTATCCAACTCAATTTGGACTAGCTACCCAGTATAAGTATGCTCAATGGTCACCACATCCAAATTATCTGGAAAGAACAGTTGATTTCTTGGAAGGGCAGACTTCTGATTTTTTTCATTCTCCACCTCTTCCTTGTTATGTTGGTAAGTGAAAACACACATGGTAATATGGTGTATAATTGAGAGCATTATATATGTATATATTTAATGATGACGTGTAACATTATGTTCCCATGGCTACATATAAATAACTTGATGATCCATAAGAATGTACATAAAAACACTCTTTACTCTTTAAGGATACAGTATTATGGCATTAGTCTTACACATAATTATTCTACAGGTTTCTATCTACTAATGGTATGATAAATGGTACGTATTACTACTGACTTTGTAATAGCTTCTATATACTTAATGACAGAGATCACAAGTAATTATCATTTACTTGTACTTATTAGATCCTGATGTTCCAGCACTTTATGGAGCACCTCTTATTAAACCTACTTCATCATCACAGATTCCATCTACTGATATAACAGGTTAGCATAAGTATCATTGTTGATATAATAATTAATATTCAACGTAGGTCCTCTACCGATCATTGTATTCTCACATGGATTGGGTGCATTTCGTAGTGCATACAGTGGTATTTGTATTGACCTAGCATCTCATGGCTATGTGATTGCTGCTGTAGAACACAAAGATGGATCTGCTTGTACTAGTTTGTGTCGTATACCAGGACATGGAGTAAAGGAGGGTGATTATAATCAATATATAGATGAATGGATACCTCATCTAAAGCCTGGAGATGATGAATTTTCATTAAGAAACAAGCAGGTATTCCTAGACTATATCTGTGAATAATATTCAATAATTAGCAATATTTTTTTATCTTTGATCTATATGTAATACTATATTAGCTATGGAATATTTGTATGATCTATAATGAAGAACAGATGACAGTTGTGCATATCAACTGTGTTGTTAAGCAATTAATGATTTTCTTAACATGTAAAAATATTATATATAAAGACATGGTTGTGATATTCTCTTGTAATTATATTGTTGTCTTTTTTTAAGTTGACTTGTTAACTTGTTATGTTGTAGGTCAAAATAAGATGTCGTGAAGTATGTCAGTCATTAGATCTTCTTCATACACTAAACAATGGAGGACAGATATATAATATGATGGGAGGAGATTATGACTTCTCTCAATTTGTAGGTCGACTTGATCTTGACTTAGCTGCTGTTGTAGGTCATTCATTTGGTGCCGCAACAGCACTAACTGCACTCAGAGAAGATCAAAGATTTGTGTAAGTAATGATTTAACAATGAGTCATATTAAAAATGTTTTTTAAAAGTCTAAATCCCAGGATTAATACTGTATATGTATTTTACTATATCTGTTCTTTAGTTTCAGTAAGTCAATGGATGACTTTTTATATTGTATATTACATAGCTCAAGGCTCTACCCTTATTGTTTAGTTATTACAAAGCATGTATTTACGTCATTCCTACTGTTCCAGATTGTGTTGTATTGTGTTAATTATTAGCTATATATGTAGCTTGATTTTATTATAAAATAGTTTCATAAAGTCTTATGGATATAAGGACATCCCTCACTTTGTGTTCCTGTAGGTGTGGTATAGCACTTGACATTTGGACATTTCCTTTGGATCAAGACTTTTACACTGTTGGACTAACACTACCAGTACTTTTTATTAACAGCTATGTATTTCTTAAATGGGCTATGAATTTAGAAGGTGTTTTAAAGCTATTAAAATCTCCAAACGAAAATGGTAAGCTACTCTATTTGATACTTTGATACTTTGCATCTTTCTTATTCTCACTTCATCTACTCTCATTTTGTCTACTTCTGTAAATGTTAGTAAGAGTTTAAAGTTTTTGGAGTACTCCACAATGTCTCTAGATTTTTTGAAAGATAAAATAGGAATGGATATAATGTGAGATCAGTTTATGATCAAACAATGTTTGTGTAGATTAAAGTACAAATGTACGATTTCTAGCTTTAAAATTATGATCTCACTTTTATAGGTATCTCAGAGTCCTCCCTGTTAACAGTAAGGTATGTTCATATTATTATACAGCTTTTGTATGTAGACTGTTAATGTGATTTATACCATAGATTGGGAAACTTTCACATTACATAATTTTTATGTAAAAATTTAAATGTTGTATAAATTTTGAACAGAAGAAGTGTGCACTAAAATTTATTAAGCAATTGCATGTGGCTATATGGAGGATGATAACCTTTTGGATCTGTCAGTCCAACTGTAGGTTTCAGATATCTCAAAAGAGCCATCTCAGTTGTATCTGCATTTTAAACACTTTCAAGTCCACCATGTAATATGTGCAATACATACTGTAAACATTCCTACCATGAATATTTCAATGTGTGTGTTTATTTCTTGTACATTGTCCAATGTTTGAGCTTTTTTTCACAATGAAACTTTCCCAATTTATGTTAATCTTAATAATAAGAGTTAGTATAATAGACTTGTAATCTGTACATATTTTTAAGTATTTATTTTAATACAGGGGATCAGTACATACAAATCAAATGGATATTCCATTTGTCATACCAAATATATCAATGAAGTATCAATCAAGACTAGACAAATATGTAGTCTTTGATATTAACATGGAATTATGTAACACTTTTCTTAAGAGATTTTTACACAAAGGTAAGTAATATCTATTACCTACATGTAGTGCTGGTTATCTTAATTATTATAGATCCTACCTATCAAAGTTTTATTCCTAACTTGGATGGAGGGGACAAAGCATCAGAGCATATTATATTTGGTACCAATATAAAACCTAAACTTTGAAGGAAAATACTTTTTTAGGATGCTAACAGTATAATTGTATTGTCTAATTACTGTAATATATGTATCATTATGTTGTTAAATGACTTATATGTGTATGCTATTATATTTTAATGGTTTGTCAGTAAAAGACTTCCTTGTTGTGATGCTCATTTAAATCATTTTATAAACTCTACATTTCCATTTTTATGGCCACTAGTGTAGCATGGTCCACGTTAAAATTGCATTTTTTAAAAATGTGCATTCATATGTAGAGTTATAATGGGCATTTGTAAAGCTTTTCATGGTTAGCCTCTGAGTTACGTTGACAACTAGATGTTTACCCTTACTGATGCCTAATTAAAGTTACCATCACTAGCTTTATTCTTTTAATACTTACTCAGTTATCAATTATATATCATCAAAATTAATTGTAATGTGAATGCATACCTGTGGAATCCCTTAATACGAGCTGTACAAATCAATTAACAAGCTAAATAATAATAATAAAGCTAGTGATGGTAACTTTAATTAGGCATCAGTAAGGGTAACCATCTAGTTATCAATGAAACTCAAGAGACTAGTCATGAAAAGCTTTACAAATGCCCATTGTAAGTCTACATATGTATCATTCATATAAATATTTATACATGTAATTGCATATATGCCAATTAAGATAGCCAGCCTTAAATATATTTGATTGCCTTTAATGTAAACACTACCTTGTTTAGCAAGCCATATACATTTGTTAATAGACTGTACATGAATGCAAAAGATAAGAAGTTGGTTATTTATATTTCTATAGTTTTAAAATGTGTTACAATATAATGTTTTGAAATCATAATTTCTGTAATCAATCACAAATTATTTTAATACTTACTCAGTTATCAATTACTGTCAAAATTAAGTATAAGGTGAATGCATACCTGTGGAGTCCCTTGATATACAAATCGATTAACAATTTGCAGAGGCTATCTATCTTAATTGGCATCTACAAAATCCACTGACTGATTATTCTACTATTTTTTAAACATGGCAACAAACTTCAATATGGCATATCCCTACAACATGTTAACGCATATATCAACTGTATGTTGCATTAATAAGCCAAAATCAAAATTAAAATGTTAGCCATGCAACATCTTCTAAACTAAAGTAGCTAAGCATGTAAGGTCAAGTTATAAAACAATATTAATAAATTAAAATGCAGAAATACCCAACTGATAGATGGAGCCTTGACAATAAACTATGGAATTTTATTAATCCAGGAAGTTACAATTTGTTGAAATAATCAGATATCTATACGAGTCCTTCACAAATTAATAATACTCTCTACATGATAATTCTATATAAGTGTATACACAATTATATTCTTTTCCATTGCATTGCATTATTTGCTGTACTTGGTTTCTCAATGGTTTAATAATTAGAGTAACTAAGGATATATATTAAGTAAATGATATAAAATTTAATATCAACAAAAAATTAATACTTGGATTGTTTAGACATTAGTAGCATAATATTGTAACCGATGCCAAAGGGGTAGCAATAGTTCCTTTAGATACTGAACAAAAACCAAATTGATATTCTTTTCCAACAACTACCTTCCCAAGTTAAAGGAGTGAACAGGTACAATATATGTATAGGTTGTTATGTCAAATGAGTGACTTTTAAGATAAACAGTTATTAGATTCATCAGGTAATGTATTTTTAACTATTAGGAAATGATAATTATGCACATTGCATTGTATGATGTCTATTTACCAATCCTTATCATCATCTCATAGAAAAAGAAAACTAAATGACATGAAACTCAAACAATGAAGTGATGTGTTAAAATGACTCACCACTATTAGTAGTGTATTCCACAATCCTTAGAAAGTCAGTAATTAGTTTTCCTAGCATGTGCAGTTAGCACACATGTAGTATTTAATTCATAATGTTGCAATTGAATTTCAATAATTACAGTAAAAGTATCATCATATGGTATAGTGACATGAACAGACTAGAATTTATATTAATTTTAATAACTAGCTTGCTTTGCTGCATGTGTAGTTGCTCTAATAAGAAAACTTAAAGGGTAACTGAAATGCGTATTTTGAAATATTTGAAACTTGGTAATTCGTTAAATAATAATATGATAACATGTAAACCTTACTTGTTTTCTTGAAATGGAACTTTCTTTTGAAATAAAACAAAGTCAAACCTTGCTCAATCACAAGTCAGCCATCTTCTTCCGGTTTAAGCAGCAAAATCGGCAAAACGCATTATGACATCACAAGATGAACGATGAAGTTGAACTAAATTGATAGGAAGTGTGAACTATTGGAAAATGCCTAAGAGATGCGTTGTTTTTGGTTGTGGTATTACTAACAAGGATGGAGTGAGTCTATTTTCATTCTCTAAAGATCCAGTACTCGATAAAAAATGGACTGAGCAAGTAAAGAGAAGCAGGAACAAGTGGTTAGGACCAACCAAGTACTACTCATTTTTGTGTAGTTGCCACTTTACTGAAGACTATTTCCAGCCTGATATAGTTGTTGCTGCTAGTCTAGGGTTATCTAAAAAAACGAAATTAAAATTTGATGCTATCCAACAGTCTTCAAGAGACCAGTTAATGAAGATCAAACTAAGGAGGCAAAACATTTAAAGAAGTCTAAATCAACAAATAGACATGAACATTACAAAAGAAGAGAGAATTTGAAGGTATATATATAGGAGCTATCACCACTGGATTATAACTGTTTGAATTGATTTAGGTTGTGAAAATGCTAGTAGATGCATCAGATGAAGAGTCCAATTAGGCTAATAATAAGAGTGAGTCCAGTATGGCTACAGATGAAGAATAGCTCAGTTAAGAGTGGGACATTCGAATTTACCTGAAGAACCTGGATGTTAATCATGTTCATTTGTATCAGATCTTCTACCAGGCATGTTTTAAAGTGTATACTTCTACAGATTTTGTTCATATTGTACTTCCATTGCAATAGTACTATCGAGCAGTAAGGAAAAGCAAAAAATGAAATTGAAAGGTATGTAATTTCAGTTATGTTAAAGCTATCATGACATGTTAATGTTAGGCTGTCAGACAACTAATGTCAATCTACTGAAACATAAACAATGTCTATGTACTGTCATATATCTGTACAATGTAACCTTTTAATTGATGATAAGAAAAGTACTAAGTCAGAATCACTCAATACACTTATAAATTCAAAATCAGATGAATCATTATATCATTTATCAATTGAAGAGTAAGTATAATATAAATGCTTGTATGTAAAGTGTCCAGTATAATGGCATAATCTTTGTAGACAAATAACACTCACTCATTAATAGCTAATGGTAAAGTTGCAGACCCATATTCTTGTCGGTATTGGTAATATGCAGTTTGTAATGTCAACACATTCAAGCAAACAGCATGCAATCCTGGATGGCCAGTAATACATAGGAGTTCAGGTATCTCAGCTTCTTCCATTTTCTCATTCATTTTCATAATTTCCTGACAGCAAATGCACTCCTTTGAAATACTCATGATTACACAGTGGCTACATGCACACCTATAATTAACATATATATATATATATATATATATTACAAACGTTATTCCTCATCTATTTTCATACCAATTAAATTTTAAAAGTCTTTCTAAGGACAGTTCCGAGTCTCTTCACTACTACTACTATTACTGGATGCTTGGCTATCACTTGGTTCATATAAATAACGTAAAACAATACCAGCAAAAGTATCTTCATCTTGAATATTCATCCTGCATTGGCCTTGAATATTGTTCAGATCCACTAGTTTCTTCATTAGCAAGCACATCCATCTCTATAACAGGTGTGAAAGTATCGATTTGCATATGTTCAACTGTTCATCGTTCATCTTGTGATGTCATAATGCGTTTTGCCGATTTTGCTGCTTAAACAGGAAGAAGATGGCTGACTTGTGATCGAGCAAGTTTTGACTTTGTTTTATTTCAAAAGAAAGTTCCATTTCAAGAAAACGAGTAAGGTTTACATGTTATCATATTATTATTTAACGAATAACCAAGTTTCAAAAATTTCAAAATACGCATTTCAGTTACCCTTTAAAGGATGTGGAAATCACAGAACAATGAAACATTGTATTTATTTTTTGGGGCTGACAATTCCAGACTCTTATTAAAAACATGAAGATTTAAGTGGAATCTCCAAGTTAATTTTTCTTTCAGTAAACTTCATTGTTTATTACTCATGAACTGGAGTAATACATGATAACTGATAAGACTTAATACCTGAACTTTATTGATAACTATGTAATATAATATCTATAATTGCATGTCTATTTAACCTCAATTTCAAAAATTGTTTTATTTCATTTTCCAATTATCATTTTAAAAAGTACAGAGCAGATAACTCTGGTACATTGTCTTATTTCTTGTGCTAAACATTATGGTATGTTTTATAAGATTAAAGGCAAAATTTTTATTGCAAATATATAATTAATAAGATTTTTACAAAAATGGCAGCAAAATATTCTACAAAAATCTTATAAAAAGGGAGTCCTAAGCAGCACTTTAATAGTCACATACCATGCCATCGATGGAGATGTGTGGATTAGATAGCTTGCACTGCAATATAAACAGGTCGCAATGGCTCATAGAGATCCAAATCTCCCTGGTAGTAATTAAGGCAAATATCATTCTTATCTGATCCAACACAAATCATTGCATGGCAGCATTTAGTTTCACTTGTCTGGATCTATACAAACAAATAGATAATATTAATAAGAATAGACGATTATAGTAGTTTCAGAAGAAAGTTAGTTCCAACAGATACATCTTGAGTACGAACAAGGATAGGAGTAAACATATCAAACCTCCCCAACTTGGTTTCCAACTCAGCTCTATGCAATTGACAAGCAGTGCAAAAAATTAGCGTAAGTTGATCTACAATCACATACGTACATGCTACACACACACACACACACATTATATATATATATATATATATATATATATATATATATATATACATATACTGATTCTGTAAATTGAGCCAAGTCTTTGTTCATTAACAGAGGACCATATGGACCACCAATGCTAGGAATAGCCATGTCTTTGCAGTCGTATAATTGACAAAACGAGGGAGAACTGCTATGTGAGATGATTGCAGTCTAGCAGAGCTTTATATGGCACCCACATCCGTTAAAAATGGATTCAGTGCTCGAACGTTAGCCATTAGCGCATGCGCATAGTAAAATTTCACAGCATGCGCAAGGCCGTCCCTAAACGCTAAATAACTCTGTAAGCAAAAGATTTGCTATCACTTTTACAGATGCAGCACAATCTGAAACGAATTATCCGCTTTTTGCATGTCACATTTTGAGCACTTTAGAAATCAAGATAGTAATGTCAGCAGCAATATTTAATCGTCTCTCAGATCTACGCCATTTTCATATGACGTAAAGGAAAGTCACAACTATGATGTGATTTACAATTATATCTAGATTATTTTCCTGTTTCATGTTGAAAGTTGATTTGGTTTATTAACGATGCTGGCTAAGTTATATACACCATTTTCAGATGACATAAAGAAAAGCTACAACTATGATGTAGTATTTCAAATATAAGGAATCCATTCATCGTCTGTTTGATTGCCTGTCTCTTGTTTACTGATTTACGATTGTATCTAGACTATTTTCCTGCTTCTTCATGAAAGATGATTTTGATTTATTAACCCTGCTGGCTAAGCTGTACTGCAGAGTTAGTGACCTATTAATATAATAGTGTTATTGATCATCATAGAATCTAGCAGATTTTAATATCATTACAACTCTCTTATTGTATTCTGGAGGACCTCCTTGTTGTCTAGAACTCATGATGCAATTCCCAGCTAATTTCCTGCTATCACTTGAGCATTAATTATTATTTCTTCCATCATTACATAACTTCAAAGCCACATAATTATGCAGGCTTTTTAAGTTCTGATTCTGTCATAAAGAGGTATGCTCAAGTTCACTGTAAAAATTAATATTTTAACAACCAATTTGTAGTTTACATGGATGGATTGTAATGGAATCTTTTTTTTGTAACGCAAATGTTTCCCTATATCTCCAGTATAGACCGCCTAATATACTGTATAGTATGGCTATATTATAAGATACTTGTACAGTTAGTTAGTATGCTTTGAGCAGTGGTTAATACTCACTATCTTAATATCCACTATTGCTATTTATTATGTGAACAATTTTGTATGAGTCCTGAATAAATTACAAACTTTATATATTATATTTATAATTGATCATACAGAGCAGCTGATGATATAGGTCTACACTCTAGGTGAAATTTAATTATTATTAAAACATATTGAAATATTGACAATAATAACTGCATTTCAGTGAACAACCCTGCATGATTAAGTGCATTAATGTAATATTAAATGGTTTATTTCATTCACCTTTGTCACCACACACGTAAAGCTTTTCTTCCTCACTGACATTTATTGACTGCTTTGTAGCACTAACTGAAAACCTTTAAAGAAATATGTAGTGATATTATCTTGTTAGTTTGATAAAATATTAATTAACACAGACGGCAAGAAATACGTCAAAGAAATGTATAGTAGAGTATGTGTTAAAGAGATAAGGTTTTATTCTAGAAAATCTCTCTGTCTTTTCAGGCTCTGATTTAGTTATAAGTTATCCTAATGAAATGTAACATTTAGAACAATATCAAGTGATAGCTGACTATGCATGTCAAGACAGTCATCAAGTTGATCTAAAAGCTAGTGAAATTGTACATGTCATTGAAAAACATGATACAGATACAAAAGTCACATGTGTTCTGAAACAATGTGTTATGTATGCACTGCATAGTGAGTGGAAAGAATATATATTAAGAGGAAACCATTCTTGATTTCAATTGTGTGAGAATAGTATTCTATGACTGTTACACATAGAAAGGTTTAATAGATAGTTCATTGATCACTGTATTGATGTGATCATTACTAATTCTATCAAGATGGTGAATGTTAGTCACTGAAGGGGAACAAGGCTATGCTCCAGCTGCTCATTTAGGAGCTGTTGGTAAGACATTTGACTCTCTGGAACTGGAATGTTCTTCTAAGGTATGTGTAATTTTGGCATGACTGATGTAGTTGTACATGTGTCACGACATAATGTGTGTTTGGCATATTTAGAGATTTTAACATTCCGTATTTTTGTATGTACCATTATGTAGTATATTAAGACTATTATGTTGTGTTATCTATGCATTGTAATTATTTGTAATATTTTGTGATGTCATTGTGACGTGTCTTTCTCTCTCTATATATGTGTGTTTTGTTTTATCGACAGTCAGTCGTTGTTGAGATTAAGATATTAATTTAGTAAATACTAGAAGTAGTCGTGCTAGAAGGATCATCACAATATATACCAATGCTGATTGAAGAAGAGGATGGATATCAGAGCTGTTTATACAAATCAGTGCCTTTTCAAAACTAACAAACTTCCACTTTTCACAAATTACTTCAATGGCTTTGATGTTTACTCCCTATTGAAGTATTTATGTTTTTCATATAAAATATGGATTTGCATTAGAATACAAAATTAACAAATTAATGTTTAAACTGAGTGACACATTGTAATCATTTAGGATAGCCATAATATAATTATATACTTTGCAGACTCCACTAAATAGTTTAAGTTGAGCAATGAAGCATTTTAGTACCCTTTCATCATAACTATTCTTCAATTAATGAATAGGATGGAAATATATAAGTACATGTACTTTGGAATAATAATTAGTGACAGGTCCTTTGATTACTTCTGGAGATGAAAAAGATAATTGGCCATTTTCATCTTTTCAGTCTGAAAAAATATATCCTAAGACAAATGAGAGACACAGTTAATTTGAAACCAGTACTGTGTAGTAGTTAAAGTCTAGAATGTTAGCTGTAAATAATAGTTGTTAATATTACATTAGTTACCAGCAGTTTTAACACAATCCTACAGAAATTAAATATACTCACTTTGATGATTTTAAGATTGAGCAATACACACAAATGTATTGTGTGATACAGTGACATTGCTTCTTACATTGAAGATGTCTGGATGGTTTACCAGCAGCGAAGCACAAAATGCTTAAAAAATCAAGTGTGGATGAGACAACCAGTAATTATTATTAAAATTAAATTACTGTATATGAGACTTTTTTCAATTATTTGACTTTGCAATGACACATGACAATAATTACCTTTCCTTCACCAGTGTACTCAAAACTTGTTCTATACCAATATCCTCACCAATCTATAGTCAGATCAAACACTAGTCACTGCAATTATCTTCAGGTAATTTTAATCTGAATTTAGTATATTCTACAAACTTGACATACCTTATAAATTAAAATGTCTAAAAATCTGTCTTGAGCAAGATAAAGTTGAGATGTCTTGTTTACAGAGTCAATATAACACTGAAGTATGTTTGACACTTCTTTATTTAAAGATAATGATGAGCTACATAATTATACATCAGGATTTATTGAAGTAAAGACAGCAGTGAGTCAGTTTAACTGCATGTGTACTTACTTTTGTTCAATATCAATATTGAGACTCAAAATTTCTAAAAGAAGATCGGCATCCTTTTAAAGAAATTGTTAAAAAGCATTCAAAGTATTTAGATACCATGTTACCTGAGCAATTCTCATCATATTAGCTCTATTTGTTTTCTCAAGTAGCCAGTTATAAACAACTTGTAGAACATCAACAACATCTTGTAACACAACACTAGATGTTTTCAACTACATGTAAATAACAAAAAAGTAAATTGTCATTATATCTTGTAAGATAAGCTTTAAACTTTAGTAATCTGTTGTCAAATAATAATCACTTGCAAGTGGTTTCATTCAACAGCATCTCAATCAACATTTTAATTGAAGCCATATATATCGGTTTCCATTCACTGCACTTAATTGATACTCTGTAATATTGCATATGGGAAATATTTGGCAAGATTCTTGACTTGCCACCACACTCTCAATTATTGGATTCACTTCTTGACAAGAATTCATAAATCTCCAAAGTTTTAGTAGGTTTTAAATCTATGTTATTTTTGAAACAATTTACCAAAAAATTTTGTGAGCAAAAACAAAGTGATTTATATTTTGTAATACCTCTTAAGTCTAAATTCTCTACATTGGAACTTGCTGGTTGTTAAAGAAATCATAATTGACACCACATTAGGAAGCTAAATAATTATGGAATTGTAGCATTTCAATTTAAAAGTTAGTTAAAATCAACATAATATGCTTGTTATTTACAGTCCATTACATACTCCACATTGTATAGCAATATAATATATTTTATATACATACATACATACATATATACATGTGTGTATGTATGTGTATATAAAACAGTAGGTTTTAGAACTCTATTATTATTAGCATGGTTAACATCATTTTATGCATTCTTGGCTTTTAATTGTAGTCTAGATAGATTCTCACCTTTCCATGTGTTCACTCAATATAGCTATTGTTCTGACATGTAATAATAGTCGTGTACCATATTAGCAGTAACCTATACTATTATAAATTTTAATTTGAAGTGGACATAAATGTGTCTACATTATACCTCATCAACATAAAGTATGGGTGACTATCCTGCTTAGTATTTGCAAGTCCAAGCTAAATGAATGAATAAACAATGCTGAACTGTGATGATTAAATTTCACAGTAAATTATTAGCATGCAGGGACTCACCGTGTACCATTTACTTAGTCCTGAATGATCACCTTTGACATCAAAGAGAGCCTTGTCTTCTTTAGAAAATAAAATAATTGTTAATTTTCAATTTGTTTTTAGAAGACACCCACCATGAACTACCAAATTTTTATTAAAGTTGACATGTGTTAGATCAACATATGTTCTCTTTTCTATCAAGTCAGTTCTCTAAAATGAAATGTAAATAATATCTTGACATAAATATTAACAAGATTATAATGTTTGGGATCCAAGCACACATAAAGATATCAATAACATTGAATGTGTCCAAAAGCATGCCAATTCTTTTAGATCACCAACTTTAGTTGAACCTTACTGTTGCACAATGCATGTCATAACTCATTTATCCCACTGGTTGTTATACATTGAATCTATTGACTACAGGTAGATCACAAAGAAATCAACCTACAGTAAATTCAATCTAATTAATTAACTGTATTATATACAACAAATTAAGCATACTCTTTTCTGTCCTTCTTAGCTAAGACATTTCATCATGTTCATGTTCTTGCTACGTAAATTACTGTTTTTATTATTATTAAGCACGAATCTTCATTTAAAAAATATACAATAAGCACAAATGAGCATGCGCAGAGTTCAGGGACTTGAAGGTACGAAAGGTGCGCCGATACAGTGATTGCTTTATTGATCGCGAAATTAATACGCAATTGCACAAAATTTAATTAATTACATATTTATTACCTTAGCTGCACCCGCTATAGAACTATACCTAAATTTTAGAGAAGTATGAAAAGATAATTGCTACTTCTCAAACTCACTCAGAATAGTTTGCACCATCTGGTAAAATTTGGAAACATGCACCTGTAAAATAATACTTTTGCCTCTTACAACGTACATTTGGAAAATGCAAATAATCCTGAACTATCACAATGGAATGATTCTGTCTTTCCAAATGTACACTGTAAGTTAATATAACTCTTATTTTCTTTCGCGAATGCCTGAGTACCGAAAGCCCTTTGTGTCATAAATTAGGAAATGTCACACGTGATAAAAATAATTACATGCGTCACATCAAAAATTACACGCTTATAATTAAAATTTCACACGTCATAATTAAAATCACATGTGAGAGTTAGATGACACACCTTAAACATAAAAAGCATATCTATAAATGAAACTGAGTTTTTTTGTTTAAAAAAGGACAAGAGAGCTGAAAAATATAGGAAATAGTACAATTATAATTAGACATAACATGCTAATAAAAAGCATCCATTACCACATGATACATATTGTGAAATTTAAGAAGTAAGGATCATTGAAAAGCAAAAATGGTGTTATAGCATTATATTTAGATATAAATTATATTATGCACTCCTTTTTATTCTCTAATAATATTCATGGACAATCATTAAAGTAGCATCCTATGGTAAAAATTATTACTTTGAGTATATTCATAGCAAATTCTTGCAACCACACCTTACAAAACTATACCTAATGCTTTATTGACTTTACTGTCTCTTGATTAAAAGGGTGTGTCTATGAATAATAAATAGATTAATTTTTATTAAGTTTGAAATTTTTGCCGCATCCGAAGCGCGCTGTCTGTGCACCCCATATACACTCTGATCCGACAGTATATTTCATGCACAATATGTCATCTTTCAAATTTACTTGATAAAAACAACAGAGGTTGGTGCACTAAGAGGAACCTCTAATATATAATTTTAACAAATTTCAGAAGGACAGCAATACATTTCTAATTGATTGAACTTTACTCTTATACTAGTGGATTAACTGACAAAAAGTACAACAAGATTGGCAAACAAAAGAATCAACAAATAAGATTAATAAGTTATTGACTTCGATTCCTGCAACTTCTTTAGACATGGTTTAATGGGTTAAATGGACAACATTATCTCACCCCAACTTTACAGGTGAAAACCTCTGACAACTGGTCATAAAATAAAATATCAGCTTTGGCATTCTTGTATATCTCCTTAATTGATGATACTAATCATAAGAATAGTAGACTCAGCTCTTTAAGCTGAGACCATGCATAGAGTAGGTGCTGGTATTATAAGACAGGTGATATTATGGGACACAAACTGGAATTCTCATTCTATCATTTAGAAAATAATATAACCTTTTAAACTAGTGCTATCGAGTGAATTACAGATAAATGCACCTGTGAAAGCCACTGAGTGTATAGTAGCGATAGTATTGTATCTTTAACCCCTTAAGTTCAGATACCAAACAACATGGCGAGTAGCAACACGAGGCGTAAGCGTTGGTCTCAGACCTCTATCATGGTGGGAGCTGTCAATGCGGTGAAGGAGGGCTTGGGTCTTAGAGAAGCAGCCAAGTCCTATAATGTTCCTGTGGAGACGTTAAGAAGACGAGTTATTGCAGTTGTCCCCTTACAGTGCCGTCCAGGTCCTAAAACTATCATGACTGAAACAGAAGAGAATATGCTACGTGACTATGTCATCAAGATGGCTGATATGGGATATGGATTAAGTAAAGATGATATTTTAAGGACTGCCTTTCAAATACTTGAGAAGTCAAAGAGGCCACACCCCTTTAAAGATGGTTTAGCTGGGAAGTCTTGGTTGCAGGGTTTTCTGAATCGCCACAGTTTAACATTCCGTTCTCCTCGTCCATTGTCCCATGCAAGAGCCCGAAGTGCAACTGATCAAGTTGTTAATGATTTTTTTGAGAAGTTGGGTGGTATATTTGCACGATTAAATTTACTATCGAAACCAATGCAGATATATAATATTGATGAAACGGGCATTAATGTAGTTCATAAAACGGGCAAGATAGTGGCTTAAATAGGTCGTTGAAAAGTTTGGTCAGTCACTTCAGCAGAATGAGGAAGGACACACACCGTACTAACATGTGTTAATGCATCAGGTCAGAGTATTCCGTCCATGATCATTTTTCCGAGAAAATGGATGAAAGAGGATTTGAAAAATGGTGCTCTTCCTGGAACAATGTTTACTTGTTCAGAAAGTGGTTGGATTAATCTGTCTTTATTTCTGGATTGGTTCAAGTTTTTTATTGCAAGTATTCTGCCAGCTCGACCTGTTCTTACCATTGAGGATGGTCATTCATCTCATATATCATTAGAAGTGATCAAACTGGCAAGAGAAAATGACATCTATCTACTTTGTCTTCCATCACACTGTACACATATATTACAACTGTTAGATGTTGGAGTTTTCAAGAGTTTAAAGGCACATTTCAACAAAGTATGTAAAGATTTTCTCTTCGCTCATCCTGGGCAAAGTATTCGCTCTGAAGGTCTAGCTCACCTTCTTTCTCTTGCCTAGCCTAAGGCACTAACTCCAGTCAATGTAATGAAAAGATTCAAACAAAGTGGCATTTACCCACTTATCCTGGGGTTATATCAGATAGGCTTTTGGCTTTATCAAAGGTGTTTTCTCCTGAACCAGAATGTGATGAAACACCTGAAGCAGC
The DNA here is from genome assembly GCA_963693285.1 of Xestospongia muta. Lineage (NCBI taxonomy): Eukaryota > Metazoa > Porifera > Demospongiae > Haplosclerida > Petrosiidae > Xestospongia > Xestospongia muta. The sequence goes on from OY848917.1 coordinate 20,017,409, forward strand.
TAGTTCTTGTGACCTAAGAAATATTTCAACAGATATTTCTGATATTCTTTCACTGCCTAAACTTCAGTCTTTACAGAGTGTGCGATCGTTAAATAGTGATAGTGCAAGATGTATTACTAATGATTCATTTATTGCTGAGAAGGAAGAAGAAGAGAAAAGGAAAGAGGAAGAGAAGAGAAAGAAGGAAGAAAAAAAGAAGAAAAAAGAAGAAGAGAAGAGAAAGAAGGAGGAAAAAAAGAAGAGAAAAGAAGATGAAAAGAAGTGTAAGGAAGACGAGAGGCAGAAAAAAGTAGAGGAGAAGAGATGAATCCAAGAGGAAAAAAAGAAAAAGAAGGAGGAAGGAAAGGGAAAAAAAGAATTGGAAAAGGAAGAAGAAAAGAGAAAGAAAGCAGGTGATAGAGTAGTTAGTAAGATTCCAGCACAAACAAAAAAGAGGTGTGGTCCTGTTCAAGGTACTGGAAGACCCATAAAACGGTGTAAAAAAGAAAACATGGACACAATGTCATGCCCCACTTGTTCTGATTCTTACGATGACATTGATGTATCTCATACATGGGTTTGTTGTGAAGGATGTGAACGCTGGTGGTACTTAGAATGCTTAAGTTTCACATTAAATGAACTATCAGATTAATATTGTAATGAATGTCTGTAGACCTATTGTTTTTCTCTTTGAAGCATTTTTATGCTTGTGTTTCATGATACATTTAAACTGTCTCATAATAGATATACTGTCTCAGGAAGTCAATAAATTGTGTGTGCATTTTGCATTTAGAATTCATTTGCAAAGTTTCTTGTAATCATAAAACCTGAGGTACCTAGTACTCTCAAATAGTACTAAAAGATTCCTCTAAGAATCATTCCTGTAAAAAAGGAAAGATTAGTTTCTTAATTGTCTCATAATTAGGGCGTGTGCTCTAATCTGTCTTAATTCAAAGGCTTTGTAGAAACAATAACAACCACAAAAACTACTGTTTTGTAGTATTACTTTCTCTAATAAAATTGTCATGGTAAATAGAGAGTGATAATTCTTTCTAAAAAATTGACTATCTGACATAATATTGTTGACTTTACAGAATACTGAGCCAGTCATTTAGCTAAAATCATAGTAAAAACTTGTACAAGCAAAGTAGGAGTAGGTTGTGCTTCAAAAAATTTTTAGGAGTGAGCTTTAACTGGAATTAAATACTAGTACTATCAAACCTGTTGACCACATTCTTAGTAAACTACCTGGAACAACAATCCTATTGAACTAAAATGTTGGCACATAACAAGTTAAAGAATTTAAGCACTAAATAACTGCAACAGGAATACCATCACTTACCACATTTCATTTCTGAAATAGTCATGATGACTTCTAACTGAGATGGGATCATCTAATATATTGTAACATGATTGGGCTAACCTTCAGATTTAGCATGCTGACAATGCTCACTAGCTTTTTTCTTTGCCTATATTTCAAGCATTCTATAGTTATGGTCTTCTATAGACATTGCTGTTAATTACATAATCTTTGTAACTCTAGTCAATGTTTCACTGTGAAGTCAATATCGTTCAAATCAATTATAGGATAATAATTTCAATTATAATCTTTTTATTTGAATGATAATAAACGATTTCATTATTGTATTCATTTTTAAGATAGTATATGATATTGGTATGAACAACATCCACTGTGTACTACTGAATATAATATTTTTCATCTTATATAGGTCCTTGAACAAATGTTAAGAAAGCAGATAGCCGTCCCTAATTTATTGACTCGTGTAGATGAATTAACTGGACATATTTATATTCATGACAACTATAAAACTCTTATTATGTCTTTCCTTAGATCACTAGGTTACTAACAAAATCATCTTTGTTTGTTAAGTTTAATCTGTCAAATAATAATATCTAGCCTCTTGAATTAACAGTGGCGTAATTAAAGGTGGTATTATAAGAGTAAAATTACAGTGATTCCAAGCTAGGTTAAACATTTAGATTTAATTAGATTTACTAGAAACAGTGTTTTTTCTGTGATACGTATGATGTGACAACTGGAGTATATAGCTTTTTTATTTAATATAAGCAAAAGATATGTCAAAAATAATAGAGAATCACTCAGCAGTAAATCTAAAAATAATGCAGCTTTAATAATGTTACTCTTAAGTTACAACAGTCAGCTATATACTTACTTAATTATTTAAGTTCAGCTTTTAAGTTCAGATCAGTTTAGCTTCCAGACATGTTTTCAATTGACTCTTTAAGTGTAACCAATTGTTTTCACAACATCCTGGTTCTCTTGTACTACAGATTGACTAAGATCTTTGGAGACCTTTCTACCTAGTACTTTAGCCATATGCAATGGAAAGAAGCGCTTCTCATTTTTTTTTAGCTATAGAGAAATGCATGTAGACTAGGCAAACAAATGTAAGCTTACATTCTCATACACATATTTCTCCAAAGCATTATGATTATTAGGATCTATAGTGTCCAAATGTAGAGCAAAATATATATAGTTCCACATGTTATGATCATTTTTTACATGATCGTCAAAACCCTAGATAGTATGTTAAATATCTATAAATACAGTATGTCTGCTGTTACTTTGGCTTGTTCAAATTCATCGTTTTCAATTCCACAAATAAAGCAATACTCTTTTTCATCTTTCTGAAATCTGTCCTGTATAAAATATAACAATATTAAATTAACATTAATAGTAATCTTACCCATTCACTTCTCAGTTCAGAAAACCGATCCACTAAGATAGCTATCACAAGGTGAAGACCCAATATTGTTACAATGATAAAAAAAGTAAGATCAAAAATGGTCCGTGTCCAGAACACTGTAAATGATGGACCAGATTGACCTACATATGTCACTGGAAGAGCCTGTGTTAAATTAGAGGTGTTATTATAGGAGCTTATATATATGTAATAATATTCACATGCAACAAACTGCATGATATATACATTCAACTACATGTGATGTTTTTAAGAGGTCATTGAGTGACCTCTGAAATAAAATATGTTTACTTACAGCTCCCAATGTGTCCAACAATCCCACTCTAATAACAGTGATGTAACACTCTAGTAAAGTGTTACAATATAGGTCTGCATTACGATCATAAAAGTTGTGTAGAAAAACAAATGAGAAGACTGCATACATAAATAGAACTGCCAGTACAAGAAATGCCACAGAGATCAATTGGATAGCTAGACCAAATTTGTGTAAGGTAATAGTAAATATATTGCTGACAAACCTACCACTTCGTCGTAAAGCGATTAAAATTTGCTCCAATGTGCTGCTCTTCAAAAAAACATAGAGAATACAACAGCAATAAAAATAACCTGATGTTCTCAAAGCCAATAGTGAAAAGATCATAAAGAAGATACGGTACCAAGGGGTAAAACTGTGAATATAGATCTTAAACGGTTTCAACTCCTTGTGTTTCTCAATGTTTTGTTTATTAAACTTTCTGTTTAATTTTTTTTGACTCTTTTGAGAACAACACCAAATTTGTCCATGACAACATTTGATAATCCTACTCCAAAATGTATACCTTAACAATAATAGTATGGAGCTTACAATGTTCTTTTTACTCTAGCCAAAATTGCTCTTGGTCTTGGTAACGAAATGTTTTGCCACTCCAATATAAAGTATTCAGCTACCATCCATATAGCCAATATAAAGTGGATAATACCCCAAATATAGAGGAGACCATATGAATACCATATAGGTATGTCAGGAAATAAGATAATAGTAAATGAACCATTACTGTCATCAACAAGTGTGGAACTGTTATAAAAATATAGTATCAATTATCAAATTAATCATGATATTTTCTCATACATAACTGGTCACACAACACTCAACAAACAACAAGGCTACATTTATTATAAGCATTATCTTTGTATCATACATACTATCAATACTAAATCTACATGTACTAATTATCATTGAGAAATAAACAACGTGTATAAATCTTAACAATTACTTCGTGTCTCTCCCTTGGTGTTGTGGAAGTTTAAAAACAGCTAACATGAGCAAATTCAGCAATAAAGTCAAAATTATTAAAGTCCATTCTCGCAATGGTCTGTATTAGAGAAAAGAGTTCCATAGAGTCTAGTTCTACTGTATTGTTGCTATGGCAATACTTAGTCTTGCTTAGATCATGTGTCACTAATTACAACTTACGAGGCTATTTGAGACCACCGAAGATACCACTTGCTTTTTATTGTTTTCTATAAATATAGTAATAATATTGTAACTTCTTAAAATAATAATCTCTATTCATCTTAACTATCTATAATGGACTTATTTTGAAAAATGATTATCAAACCTTGTGTTTGTTATTCTTTTTAATCGAACCTATCCACTTCATTAGACCATTGACTTTGTCCTCTGGTGAATCACGTTTGATTTTTTTTCTCAAAATTTGTTTATGTTCCTCAAGAAGCTCATCCTACAAATAAAGAGAATAGTTATAAAAATTATGGAGCAATTAACAGAAAACACACAGATGAATAAAATGGAAAATAGACCCTTGTTAATATCTCTTTCTTGTCATTCTCATTCACATAGTTAACTTCAATACTGCGAGAGAATCCACTAACATAGTTCCACATTGCTTTCATTTCAGATCGATCATTAATTTTGACTACAAATAACAAGAGCTAATTAATTAATTGTGTCATTTTAAATTACCATATTCATTCACTGATATACCAACATAATCAGCTATTCTCTTCAAGACATGAAAAACTCTATTTGACAGATAGAGAAAGGCACATTATTGTACCTCTTAATACTTTTTAAATACTTTTACCTGAACATTCCCTTTTCTCTATCAGTAGTACTATCAAATGTTTTCTAAACATACATATTTGACATTATATTAATTATTAATTGTTATTCTAATATTCTTACATATAAATTTTTCATAGTTGTCATGAGAGCATCAATGTCAAGATCTCTAGATATTTTCACAGCAAGTTCCTTGCTTTTACTGTCAGTCTCCTCTAACATTATTTCCAGTAATTCAATAGCTGATATATGAAGATATGTTATTTTATCAGACTATCATTGAGAATGTATATGCTATCAAAACATTCCATAGGATACCTTATAATTTAAAATATTATTTATTGATTCCACTACTTGACTATTAAAGGCTATCTCTTGGTTGCTGTAGTTACCAGCACAAATATTTATAATAGCCTGTTGATAAAGTAAATTGATTTATATAATATTATAAGATAATAAATTGTTAACCTGGATGTTCATTTGTATAAGTTGAAAAGTGTCTTCATTTAAATCATCAGTAAATGTTTGTAGAAGTGAAATTATTTCAACAAGAAGATTGATGTTCTATTGGTAAATATAAAGTGTTTGTCATCATAGTTTCTTTTGTTAAACTAACGGCAAAATTTTGATCTTGTTTTCTAAAGAGATCTTGCATTTCCTTGTTCTGTCCATCACACATTGATGCAACAACTTCAAGAACTACACTGGCCCTCTTTTTAGCTTCATCCTTACTAATTTCCTATATCAGTAGCAATATAAAACTTTACTAAACAGTAAAGATAATCAAAACACACTAGTTGACCAGCAACTGCCTGTCCATCAGGCATGTCTACATTGGTGCCACTAATGAAGCATTTCGTAACTGAAATGTCTACATCTTTAGTAGATAAGGACACTTCAGGTTGTGATTGATGTATAAGAACATCTTGTGTAGTGTCCCATAATTATTTATAATAGAACTACAAAAGTAACTACATTTCCTTACTAAAGTCATATATGGTCCAGCATCTTCTAAGGGATCATTTGGATCTGTTATCACCTACATACAAAGTATGACACTAAATACTTACAGTAGAGAAATGACATCTATACATACATTGTTAGGTCTATCTATTGGTGGAGGTGCCTCATGAGATGAATGCTTTCCAATCTCTTTCCTAGGGAAGGTGTGGTTGTGTGATAAATCTGCTATGTGTAATAATATACCAGAGCTATGCATGCATTCTGTAAGTTTCTCACCAAGGTTGAGATTTGCCAAAACTGGAAACAACACTTTCTAATAACTTGCTTATACGTTTAAAAAAGGGAACATCTTTGCTACTAGTTACACTTCTTCCTATACTCAATACAAAATGTTTTTAGAGTGTAAACAATGAATGGAATCCAACTAACCTATTTTTTTCTGAGCATTCCTATTACCTTGATACAGGAGAACATCAAGAAAACCCAATACTTGTAAGGCTATATCATCTTTAGGATGACCAAGGAGAAGGAAGACCTGTGATAGTAATTTCAAGTCTCAAATATTATATTCTTTATAATATATCAATGTAAAATGAAGAATGAATTGTTTCTGAAATGCAATAATTGAGTCTAATCTAAATTATTTAAAACTATCTATCTCTCTACCCTATATAATAACAGTTAGTAATAATAATTTATAATACCCTATATACCTAGATAGATAAAATCTACCATTTCTCAACCTAGTTGGTATTCTTCTGTTAATACCTGCTCATGTGATTGTGCATCAACTAGTGCTTTTTGTAATGGCTCAACAGTCTCCATGTATAGTCTGAGTTTGAAAATAAACATAGTATTAAATCATGTTTACAACTTACTGTATAAAAGTTTCTGGATTGTTTTTTCTAAGGTCTGGATTAATATTAACAATATCCGCAATTTTTGTAAGTACAACTCCTGAAATGACTTGTAGTGTAGTTTGTAGAAGACCATCTAAATCTGCTCTCTCTTTACTTGTAATTGCTTGTTGTAGACGTTGATAAATAATCCTAAAGACCAGACTATTATAGTAATACAATATATATAACTTACTTTACTAATGTCAGAAGTTGACTAACATTGCCAAGTTCACAATTTCTTAATACCTCATCAGACATTGGTCCACTATATTTGGTTCATATGTTCCATATTAACATTGTCAACATCAGTTCTTACCTATAATTAATACCTTCAGCAAAGTAATGTACCATTGCTATGAAGCTAGCTCCAGTTGGTAATATATTATTCACATTATGTACAGGGTTACTAGAGTAGCCAGCTGTCTCAATTATGTCACTACAGTCATCTGTCATCCTTTGATTAGCTCTTCCTTCATATGTAATTTTAAAATTTGTAACAAAGCATTGAAATTGTTTGTTAAGCTCTTGCTCATTCCTCCAAGTCTGTTCAAAATTGTCATGACTGGTTGATCTTCTGATTAATCCTGAGTCCCTAAACTAAAAAATTTAAAATGAGAATAAGTGTTTCCTATATTGTGTTAGTAGATATTTTGTAGAGAATGACAGCAACTACTGCTGTTCAATATATTGAATAAATTTTTAAGTTGATAACAATAATCCTATTTGTCTATTTATTACCTCATTTTGTGACATCTTCACATCAGCAGACAATATAAAATTAAGCATCTCAAAGAAGATATTCCAGAGAAGCATTTGTTCCTTTGTTGTCTTAAAAACTGCAAGATGTGTATCAACTAGTTTCTATACAAAATGCAAAATGTAGTTATTATTTATGAATGAATAGATATATGATGGATGGATGGATGGATGGATAAACTCTTGATAGATAAAATTTTAGTGGATGAAGCCACTTTTGTATGTTCACTTGGACACTTGTATTAATAACTGCCTTTCATATCCTAGTCCCCAGCATTGGTTGATATGGAGTGTTTGTTACTTATCTTAAGCTTACTATTAATTATGTCAACTAAATTGAGAAATTTTAACTAAAATAGCTCAATTTATTAATAACTTCAGATTCATCATGTACTAATTTAAGCAATTTTATCGTTTTAAATTAATTTTATTTATATAATATAACTTTTAACATCTACAAATTTGGCAATTATTGCAGAATTCACTACATTTGCTAAAACTAGTACATACAATTGATAGTAGGCATAAATCTTTACGGCAATACAGTACGGCAATGTCAACCAATACTTACACAAATTGAAGTCCTTAAGAGGCTGTAGCATGCAAAGAGTACCAGAATTAAATTTGCTGAATGTGGCATCCAGACATTGACAATATTGGTTGTTCCTTTGGTATCAGTGCTATTCCAACATTTTGTTAAGACTAGTCTAAATTTTGGTTCCTTAATTAAATCCAAAAGTTATATATTTTTAACATTATTCATCTGAGGATTTAGATTAATGATCTTGTGGCTTGACGACTCTATCTCAATTTATCTATCCAGAATTAATCTAACGATACAACAATCAAGTTACTTACAGCTGCTGCATCATTAATAGACTTTAAAACTGATACTATTTGAGGTGTAAGTAAACTTGTATAAGACTTAGTCGTAAGACTAGATAATTGAGTACAGAATGTAGTTACTAATGGTATTATGCCATCAACTAAATAGAACAGAAATGAATTCAGAGGTACTCCATCATCATCTTCACTAGACTTCAGTAAAATAGCTAAGTCAGTTGTCTTCTTTTTCCAGGCCTGGAAAGCATTTAAAAGATATTATAAATGGTAACAATAATCACCTCATGTAGGTGTACAACACTTATACTTACAGTTATAGTCATGTGATGGGAAAACAAGAATCTTAGTTTTTGTTCAATCTCTTCCTTTTTAATCCCATGTAATGTGGTAGTCAATGATGCCATCAACACTGAACATTTTTCCATGTGTGTCCAAAATAATCTAAATTAGTATATATAAAAATTATAGCATTAATAGTAGTATAAAATGACTTACTCATTACTACATAAATCAGAAATAGAGACAAGAGAATCACGTTCAGTGTTTAAATAAGCTTGAGTAAGCAGTCTACTAAATGGTTTCTTCCTCTCAAATGACACAACTGGATCACTGATAATACTGTAGTTGATATAAATAAATACTATGAAAATGATCTGTAATCTAACCTTACTAATTCTTCTAAAGTAAATATCTTCTGACAAATAGTTACAGCATCTTTACATTGTCCTTCAGCACATGTACTTAACATATCTGTAACACTAAGTAATTGTAGCAATTCAATTGAACCATCTTGTGACTATAAAAAGGATTAAAAGGAATACAGAAATTTATTTTGAATTTAGAGTACCTTTTGTAAAATATCCAGTCTTTTTTGGCAGTTTTTGACATGCTCCTTACTTCTTTGATTAAACAAATGAACAATCAGTTTTTGATGCTTCTTTAAAAAAACTGGTTTATCATGAGGTGACTTGTAAGGCTAAGAGTGTATGTGATTATCATTAAATACAATAAAACATTATACTAATACCTTCATAATAGTTTGTAGGGTAGAATAGAAGTCACAATATTCTAAATTAGTATCAGTTGTAGCTAGTGAGTAGATCTGTCTGATATCACCCTCAGAGAGATTACAACAAAGATCAGGATTATCACAGAGTGACTACAGTGAAAAAACAATATTATGAAGAAGGTCACAAGCTCTAAGCAACTGTTAGAATATCAACATTCGATATTAAAATCTACCTCAGTCAAAACATGTGCCACTGATGAAATAGCAAGTCTGACCTCTAAAAAATCCACAAAGTTGTCAAGAATCCTTCTTTGTGCCTATAAAAATAAGGTATTGATGTGATGGTGTTTATTATATAAGCTTCATTACTTGATCATTTTTATAAATAATTCGTTGTAATGCCCAACAAGTAACATTTAGTAATCCCTCTTGCTCTTCATGATCAGTGCCACAATACGTTATTGCGTAAGTCACTAAAGCTTTGAATACTCCTAAAGAATAAAGTGCCCATTGTTAAGTATACATTTTATGATATGAACTGTATGAGTAATTACTAAAATGAAATAATTGAGTTTATTTGCTGCTGTGTAAGACTGTCAGCTGTCAGTTGATATAGTAAACATGACTCATATAGTAAAACTAACTTTGATCATGTAAGAAGCTAACATATTTGATTGCGTGTACTGATAAGTAATAACTCATATTTATTTACCTGAAGTAATAGTAATCATTTGATGACAATAATGAGGCTGAGTTTCATCATTATCAAGAGTACACATCTCACCAACATAATTTAAAAACTTTTCTGCCAGTTTGCAAATGGTACCTAAAGAAAGTCTGTCTGGTTTTAGAAGTAAAAATAGATGTTTTACATGACTGAGGTTGATGTTCATCAAGATTGGTTAACAACACATTTGAATCACTACAAAGGTCACCTAAAGAACATAATCGATAGTAGATGCATTGCATAAATATATGTAGAAAATTATAACAATAAATTATATGCATTGCATGTACAAAATCACATTGTTTGAATCTTCTAAGATCTATGTAAAACTTATGTGTTTAACATAACTCAACAACTAACCTAAAATAGCTGTTCCTTGAATCATACGAAGCAAACACTTGTCTGATGTCTTGGAGAAACATCCAAATTTTATCATAATTTCATGGACATTATTAAAAGATTCTGTTTCAAGATATGAAATGCTAGCTTCATGAAAAATCAGGTTCTCTTCCTAATAAATTGCATTTATAAAATGAAGACATGAGTCAACTTACATTAAATATATCAAAAAGTAGCAATGCACTACTAATTCTTAGTTCATCATTGTCATATTTCATCAAGTCTACAAGGATCTTTATTAAACGTTGACCCTCCTCTTTAGTCCTGTCAAAACATTGAAATCCTGATTCAGCAAGTAGATACCGAAGTTGATCACGAGCTAATTTAATGATCCTGTAAAATAACAATTTTAGCTGCTACAGCTTACTTCAACTAAACTACTTACTGAGTGGGCTGATCATTTAACTGATAACTTTCATTCAGTAGCACTCTAAGGGACTCATTAATTGGTGTGTAGTCATCTGGTACATCCCCACCACTGATCTTAAGATGCAGGTACTTAAAGTCATAGATCAGTTTCTAAGGTAGGTTCATAGTCAATTTCATAAATTAAAATACTAACCATCATACACATGTTACATAGCTGTTTAAGAAAGAAATGAAGAACACGTATGGCCCTGAACAATGATATGAGTAATATATCATTATTATTATATACTTACTTAATTTTGATCTTGAAGATTTCATTGTTTCCAGGGACATTTTTATCATATCCCCCTTTTTCTGAGTATTGTTGATTTTGCTGATCATTGCCATCTACATAACATAGGTATATGTTACTCAATCATTAATGAATCTTTGATTAACTTTGTTCATGTTTGTCAGTTTCACCATCTAAAATGTCAATTGTAACTCCAATAATTTCTCTGACATCTTCATCTTTCCAGTAGAAACCATATGACACTAGTGGTTCCATTACAGAAAACATTTGTTCCATCAATTTATTGTGACATTCAACTTCTTGTGCACATAATACCTTCAAAAAAATTAAATGACAAATTTACTATAACATAAGTAATAATAATATTACCTTGTTTTGTTTAAGAAATTCTCTGATAGTTTTCTGCAAATCTTGCATTTCTTGAGCATCAGGAACAATAGCAAATATATCTAAAAGCCTCATTGCCATGGTTGGATCAGGGCATATGCTACTCCATTTCTATAAACATTAACATAATATGTAAGATATATCTATTTACTTACATAACAATGCCAGATATTATCAATATCTATTCCACTTTCTTCCACATTCAGATCAACATAAGTTGAACAAATATAGTCAAGGTATGCAGATTTAAGAAGAGGATGAATTTCAAGATCTTTAATACAAATCAGTGCGTCTTCAAAAGTAATAAACTTCCACTCTTTACGAAATAAGTCAATGGAACGCATATTTACTCCCTATAGAAATATTAATATGTGTTATACATTAAATTATAAATCACAATACACAATTTGCAACTAAAGTGCTATAAATTCAAGTAATTGAAATTATATGAGTGTGTCATGTATATATTATACCTTGCAGACTCCGCTAAACAGTTTAAGTTGAGCAATAAAGAATTTGCATTTTTCTTCCACCGTACTATTCTTTAGTAATGAAAAACATAGAAATAACAAGTATATCAATATTTATTACATGCATACTTTGGAACAGTACTTAAGGACAGGTCCTTTGAATTCTTCTGGAGATAAAAAACATATTGTTTTTTTCCCATCGTTTTCAACAATTTCAGTCTGCACAAAAGTATCCTAATACAAAAGATAAACTTAGTCAATGTGAAACCACTTCTGTGTGGTAGTGTAGAGGTTTTAAGTTTTCAAAGTCAGTCATAATAATTGTTATAATAACATTAGTTACCAGCAATTTTAACACAAATTTTAGAATATTCAATATACTAACTTTTTTTGGGGTAATAAAATTCTCAAGAATCAGCGCTAAGCAAAAAGTAGTATATAATACAATGGTATTGTTCCTTACATTGAAGATGTCTGGATGGTTTACCAGCAATAAAGCTCAAAGTCCTTAAAAAATCAAGTGTGGATGGTACAGTCTGTAATTATCAACAAACAGTGATTAAATTATCTCAATTAATAAGAACTAAGCTTACAAGTTTTGACATGATGTATTTTTTATATTCAGAGTTACTTAAAATTTTTTGGGTGATAGCACTAATTTATAGAAACAATAAAACATTAAAAATACTCTTAATTAGCAAATGTATTAGGTTTTTTAAGTGAATGATACCAGTAGCAATGTAGCCATACCTTTCATCTCTTACTAATCTACTTAGAACTTGCTCTATACCAATATCATAACCAACCTAAAAACCAATAACAAACAAGTTATTACAACATATAGGTCATATTTAAAAAATACCATCAATGTTGTAAAATTGTAAATATTCTTATGACTTACTTTATAAACCAAAACATCTAAAAATCTGTCAAGAGCAAGATAGAGCTGAAACTTCTTATTTTCATAGTCAATATAACAATGAAGTACTTTTGATACTTTTTTACATAGAGACCTACACATAATACTGTGAAATTGAGGGCATAACACAGTATATGGTAATGAACTTACTGATCAATTTTTAGAAGTATATATGCAACAAGAATATCAACTCCCTATAATGTATGAATCAAAATTGTGAATAAATATTCATTAATGAAATGATAAGATAAAATGAGTATATTATATATTATGTTACCTGAGCAATTCTCAACATATTAGGTCTATTCCTCTTTTGAGGTATCCATTCACAAAGATCTTGAAGAAGATTATCACATTCTTGACGCATAACATCAGATTGTGATTGCTCACATTTCTCAGTCAACTGTAACTATATGGTTGAGAATATTTATGTAATACAAGTTAAAGTATAATTAGCACAATATAACTTATAAAATACACTTATAGAATATTACAATTGTTTAGAAATACATTAAAAGTTTAAACAGCATAATATACAAGTAAATAAAAACATCTTCTATATAAAAAAGTAAATGTAGGGATGGCATATTGCACTCCTTTACAAAGAATGTAAACCAGATAATAGGGATGGCAGTTGCATCGTCACTACATAATAGCACAAAAATAGAATTGAACAATATTACTGACTATTAAGTTCATTTTTCATCTTGTTTTTAAACATCTAATTGTTTGTGTGACCTGGGAGGGAAGGTAAAAGGATTGCTGGGAGAAAAAGGAGAGAAATTATTGTGAGAGGGAGAGAGAGAACCATTTGTTGTGATTGGAGTAGTGGTTGAACTTAAAGTGAGCCTCAAAGAAAAAGAGACAGCAAAGCAGGTGAATGAGATAAGGGTGTTTTGCCAAGCTGGCAGAAAATGCTTGGTTGTTAAAGAGAAAATCTACATCCTTGTTAATGGCTGCTGCAGCAACCATGAGAAGAGGCTTTTTTGCTGCTATTAATGGATTGCCATGACAAAGGCCACTGAAACCATTTAAATAAGCTCTGCTGGAAGCCTCCACCGCCTCAGGAGCCTGATGCATCCAAGATCATTATAAGTCTACATGGTAGGCTTGGAAGGAATGACACCCTTCTACATTCTTTTACAATCAGGGACCACCATATGATGTCAGATCTGCATTTCACATTAGGGTATACATGGTCCAATGGTCCTGGGGATCATCTAAATAGTAAATGACACTATTGATGCAATTCTTATTAAAGCCCTGGGTCCAGTTTTGTGTAGAACTAGCATTTATTGGCAACAGTTAAATCATCATGGTATAATGATGTAGAGACAAAGTCTGAGAACTTAACAATCAATATCCTACAAAATAATTTAAAAAGACATTTCACTTGCTGAAACAACAATGTCAATACCTATATCATCCAGACAAATTTGTGGACACTGTTTTACTGAAAAGAATGGTACATTCTTAAAACTATTAAATAAGCAAGACACTCTATTTCTGTAAAGTAATTTCATATAGTGAATTAATATTATTTTTTTGGCTGAAAAATAGGATGTAATATTAAAAACTTGTTTCCTTGTTAATGTTACTTTGTATTATTACTACATCACATGATTTTGTTAATGAAGCACATAACTTCCATCTTTTGTAAGAGATCTCAAAATTGTCTAAAAATGAACTTGTGGTTATTATAATCAGCTGTGATGCTATGGTGATAGGGTGGCTAAGGTCATTAAATGAGATATTAACCAAAGAGGAGACTGGGTGGTGTGACATGGTGGTAACACATTAGTGACTAGGCAGGCAGTGAGAAAATCTGTATCTAGGTGGGGGTCTGGACTATGGCCAAGTTGGGTGTTAGCTTGTGGTGTGGTTTCTTTGTGACTTGTGGGTGGTTGGGTGGCCTGGTGGGCCACAAGAGAAGTTAGTGAGCCGTGGTTAGTGACCCATGAGTGGTAGAGGTGACCCAGTGACACTGTGGTGAGACTCAGGTGGTAGGAGTGTCCGTGAAGGAGGCCAGAAGCAACCATGGTACAGGCCATGAGAAAGTATATTAAGTACACTCACCAAGTTCTGAGTCCATTATTATTGATGTAAGGGAAGGTGACTTGACTGAGCCTGGTTTATTTTAGGAATTATTCTGACGAATTCAGGACAATTCCTCCTGAATTGTTCAGAAAATTGTTCCAAGGAGGGCTTCCACAAACAGGACAGTTGGTCTGAGGTGTTATCAGTGCCTGACACAGATGGAAGTGTGGCAATTTCATCCATAGCAGTGTGCATGTATAGTGAGAGCTCAGAGAAAAGACTTCGAGTACTAGACAAGTGAGGGACATTTTTAACCAAAGATAACTCTAAGGGTGAAAACCTGGACAAAGTCTGCCAAATGTGAGGTACTCCTCAGGATTGCACATGTTTTCAGTTGCTATTAAACTCATCTAAGGCTACACCCAAAATCTCATTATATAAGTGTAACTTAAAACAATTGCAATTCTCAAATTTATTCGTATGTCACATCCTGTTCTGTGAAAGTGGCCTGGATGTAAGAGGCGAACCAAATAACATTGTCAAAATGACTACTTTACTAACTCGAGCACTCAAGATGTTGCTTGCAAAAATGGGTAACACACATATGTTTTAAACTGTGTTACCTCAGTAAATTGGTGATTAATGTTTTTGGTTTTGTAATTATTGTGTAATACAATGAAGTGGCAGTAGCATAAGTGGAAAAAAGATTTTCACTATTTAGTAACTTTTTAATGTGATACTTGCAAACAATCTCTGAACTTGTGACTAAGTCATTACTTAGGTACTGTTGTAGAAAGAAGCACTATGGAGTATTGAGAACTTATGATCAGCTTTAATTGATGAAAATGTTTCACATTTTCCCTAACACAATGGTTGTTTAATTGCTAGTGCAGCAGATTATTACATGATCACATAACACCTTCATAAACCTATCTAGATTAATCAAATGCTTACAGGGTCTGACAAGAGACAGAATTATATACAAGATAGGAATGAATCTAGGGGTGCCTGTGATGCACGTGTACCCTTTTACTCTATAATGAAATTCATACTTTCAATTGAACAATCTAGGTCATCCTTAATAGGTGTTGCTACCTTATGCTAATAAAATGTAACATAAGCCTTATGACATAGACATGCTCATTAAACTTATGTCATTGGATATTTAGCTGCAAAAATTAAAATTAAAATCAATATTATATAAATCATAGTGGAAATCTGTACAGCATAGGAAGTGCATACTCCAAGCAAACTTAATACAGTTAGGTTCTAATGTGTTTAGGGTTATAGGTCTAGGGTATAGTAATATTTTTGGATGCATGTACTTCCTGTGGCATACAAACAGTCACTGCCTATACAAATCAATAACTAACTACAATGTTTACCTTCATCAAGTGTTTACTTAATACAGTTGTTACTCCAGACACATAATAATAATCGTGTACTAAGTCCACATCAACCTATACAATAATTAATACATATATGCCTACCAAATCAATAGTACCTCATCAATACGAAAATGGTGCGGTAAACTGTCATCAGTGGATTCAAGTCCAAGCTAAACAAAATTAATGAAAGTGGTATCAAATTCTTCACTATCTATTTTATTAAGTGTGTAGTTTAAATAATGTCATTTTGTGAATACTTACATTGAACCATCTACTCTCTGATGAAGGATCAACTTTAACATTTGACAGTGCTTTGGGTACAAATGATGACTCTAATATGAATTATAAGTGTAGTCTATATTAAAGTTAGACAACTACCTTTGACAGCCAGATTTTTGACAGAATTAACATGTCGTAGTTGAACATATGATCCCTTCGCTATTACTTTATTTTCCTATAATAGGTATGACAGATATATATATATGTGGTTGTTTTTACTACACAAATAAATAAATACTTTTATGTTTGCTGACTGTTCAATTGATACAAGACTGAATGTTACTTGAGGATCAGAAGGTTGTCCAGGTTCTAACTTCTTTAAGGAAATCTAAACAATAAATTGTTGAAGATGTTAATTAATGGCAAGCCACTAACTAAAGATTGTTGTCCTTCTTCTTGTGGTATCACAGCCAAGTATTGCTGACTTGGCAAGTGTTTAATGCGACATTTTTCATTGATTTTAAGATGATCACCTACAATAAAATGAAAATAAAATCAATTCATATAGTCTAGCTATTGATTACATTATGATAACAGCTGAACACAAACCTAAGAATGGTGTTTCAACTTTTTCAAGTTGCCAGAAACAATCTCCTGAAAAAGGTGGAGCTTTGTGTATTCCTTGGAAACTCCCTCTCTGCAGAGCACCCACTAAATTAATTAGACAAGATTTTACATAAAATTATTTTAATGGTTCATGGGCATCGGAAGTCAATTAAGAATAGTAGGGCAAGGAAAAAAACACAAGGTAGACCAGAACTTTGGTATCTAATTATTCCGTATGGTTAATAATTATACATCAAATAAAGCAGTGAATTAAAAGACCTTTGCAACTTTGAAGATGAGAATTTGTCCGAGGATTTTATATGTTTAACCATGACACCAAGAATGTTATTTGAGCCATTGCAATAACACTTGCAAAGGTTGTGAAGGCAATTATTCATTGCAAACAGTAACCAATTGTTAATATTCCAAAATTATTACCTGTCCTACTGCTCATAATCCCTATGGCTGTTATTGCTATCTATAGTTAAGTTTATAACTGATGAGTCAGCAGAAGCTATCAAAGATGATTTCTTGAGCTACAGAACTCAGAAGCTTCAATCAATCAAACCCAATTCAAGTGCTCACAGTAGAAGTCATTGGTTGCTATGTGTGTGTGAGTGCTTAGTGTATCTGGGTAATTTTCATTCATTGCTCTCAAACGATGCATACAACAATAGATTAAAATGTGAAATAGACATACCAATATATATATATATATATATATATATATAATATGTACACATATGTGGTCAAACAATCTTAGGCCTACCTAGTACATTGCACATGTACATGACAGGACAAAAATGCAACTATATATCAAAATTAAGATGCATACATAGGTTAATAAGTCTTCATTTGTTTATAATATTTATATATACTCTAGGGATTTGGTAAATGAATATATTAAATGTGTAAGATGCTTGACTAGCAACTTTTATCCTCATTAGTTCTACTGAATGCATAAGATCTATAGATTTACTGCCACTAAATTATGTGATGACTTTCTTATGAATATTGGATCTCATATTAGATGATGATTCTGTATCTACTGTCACCTTCATTAATTGTTTCATCTTGCTTTATATGATCAGATACATGCTCTAGTGAAGCACATCCAGCAAGATATGCTTCACGCTTCATATCAAATAACATAACTACACCACATCCCTATTAGTATAAATATATGACATCAAATACATATTTTGTGAGTTCACTTACTCTAAGTGCTTTGTCATTGATCTTACATGCCCTTGTCTGACAGTAGATAGCAAAGGTTGAGTCAGTAACAGCCATCTTCAATTCATACCTAAATAATGACACAACAAATATTTAGTCCAATTAGATTTTCATTTACAAAACAACATCATAGCTAGTCCATACTTGAAATAATGCTACAATTTAGTAAGACATTATCATTTAATTATAGTACTAGTTTTTAACTAAGATAAGTAATGTTAGACAAATAGAATGTTGAATTATAATAAATACAACATCATAGATGCTATAGTGATCTTTCAGAAAAACGTATGTATGTGAAAACAAAAGAATATTGTAGACCTGTCTGTAAGAGGATTCTTTATAAACAATGCGTGATGCTCTTTCCTAGAAACGGAAGCTAGTTTGACTTTGTCTTTTGGTAATATCTAGAGGAAATACATGAGGATTGACTGTTCACCTTTAAAATATCTTACTTTATCTCCTTTTTGTTTCTCTGATTGAGCAGGTAAAATTCTAAAGACACAAGCTTCTTTATCAAATTTATCAACTGGTACCAGTGTAGCCTAACAAAGAGAAAAGTTCAAAGTTAGTTGAAAACTGTAATAACCAATATATCAAATTGTAGAGGTCAATCTAACCTTTTCAATGTTTGAAATAATGTTAATGGAAAATTTATTGTAACAGTATAAACTAACTTACAATGGGATTAAGTGATCCTTTCTCATTGACAGATGGCAGTGACAAATATTTGTTGGAAGAAACATGCAAAAGCTAGAATAATTAACATATTTATGTTTACAGTGAGGGTATCACAAAGTTCAATAATTACTTTAATCTTACGTCCATAGACTAGATCACAATGACGAGCTTGAACCTGACACAAAAGACTCAATCATTATGTCATAATACATTTTTCATACATATACACATTATAGCTGTGACAAATTTGATTTTTGAGAGATAGGGCCAAGATTAATTGGAAGATGGTAATAATAACACAGATAATTTTTTTTTAATAAGATCTTGGAACAATGTGAACTTAAATAGTATACTAGATACACAAAATGACTTGAAATACATACAAACAGATTTTAGTGTAATTTTATACCTGTAGTAATAGATATAATTATATAAGACATCATCTTTAACAATGCAAATTACTATTGTTTTTAAGATATAGTTTACCTTTGGAATTTCCAATGGAGATGTTGACCTGCAAAGAATAAGTAAACTAAAAGCTAACATTCATTAACATAACCTATTAAAGCATGCAAAGCAAAATACTAGACACTCCAAAATAATGTTATAGTCCAGTCTTCATTACAGAAGCCCACAGTAAATTGTATCTGTAATACAGCTCTTGCATTTGGACTATATATATAACTTATATCAGGAGCATAATAGATCTAATAGTAACACACAATGGCATATATCTAGTGACATGAGTTTTGAGTTTCTTAGTATTCTATAAATGTAACCTACTAATTAGTTGGTTAAAATAAGTTTTCAGTGAATGAAACCAATTAATAAATACTTATTGTGCACTTACTTGGTATCAGGTATAACTTGAAAACAAGCAACTAAAGAGATAATAGCAAAAGATATATGATGAGAAAGTACAATTAACTTAATTAAATTTGTAACTTTTTTTCAATAGTACATAAATCATTGAGGTCAACTATAGCATTAATAGTAATAATAATAATGATAATATAACAATAAATCTTACTAGACAGTCTTTTGATTACATATTCACATTAAACAATCAATTATTTTGGCTTCGTCTTCATGGTAGTGTTTTATTGCAAGGTATATATATATATATATATATATGTATGTATGTATGTATGTATGTATGCATGCATATATGTACGTGTGCATGTATGTATGTATGCATGTATGTATGTATGCATGTATGTATGTATGCATGTATGTATGTATGTATGTATGTATGTATGTATGTATGTATGTATGTATGTATGTATATGATTGGTTTCAACTATTCAAAACAGTACATAAATCATTGAGGTCAACTATAGCATTAATAGTAACAATAATAATGATAATATAGCAATAAATCCTACTAGACAGTCTTTTGATTACATATTCATATTAAACAATCAATTATTTTGGCTTCGTCTTCATGGTAGTGTTTTATTGCAAAGTATATATATATATATATATGCATGCATGTATGTATGTATGCATGCATGCATGCATGCATGTATGTATGTATGTATGCATGCATGTATGTATGTATGTATATGATTGGTTTCTACTATTCAAAACAGTATCATTAGGTCAACTATAGCATTAATAGTAATAATAATAATGATGATATAACAATAAATCTTACTAGACAGTCTTTTGAACACATATTCACATTAAACAATCAATTATTTTGGCTTTGTCTTCATGGTAGTGTTTTATTGCAAGGTATATATATATATATTTATATGCATATGATTGGTTTCAACTATTCAAAATTTCACAATATTAAACAATAATAATTGTGGTATTTTATATTTAGCAATGCTTAATAAACAGGTCAGCAATATCAAAATTTACAGAAGTAAAAAATGATTCAATGTCTTGTGTATTGAAAACAATACTCTTGAAAGAGTCAAACAAGCAAAGACCGGGACTTAAAAGATTAATTCGCTGAATACCATCATGATACTGATGGAAAATTGTTTCAATGGTTCGATTACCTATTGATAAAAACTTTTCTGTCAGACACCATCGTTAATTTTGGAGGGTAAATCTCTGTTTGCAAAACCTTTGCTATCACTGAATATTAAAGTAAGGAGTGGGGCTAGTGACTAGACTCAGAGTATGAAGCAGAATATTCAAGTTCTTTATTGAGCATAGTCAGCCAGACCAAACTCAAAGTGGGAAAGGACTTGATGATGAAGAGACAGAGGTATGTAGCATGCAAGATTACTTTAAAATAAATTGGATTTTAAATAAAGAATATCAGAAGAAAGTTTCACAAGTATATCATTGCTACAAAAGCCCATGAAATAGAAGCAAGTTGGCACTATAATACTTAATCCTTTAGAAAGATATTAATAACAAAGGACAAGTGTTGATACAAATGTTGCTATATACAAAATGGCACAACCATTATAAGAAGATTTATCATTGAAAATTTGCACCCATTGTTGCATACAAAATTTGAGGCTTAGCATGATCATGTTACACTATATCAGATGGTCCTATATTTGTTAAAGGAAGTCGTCATGACTATTTCAGAAATTAAATGTGGTAAGTGATGGTATCCTGTTGCAGTTTGCTTAGTGCTTAAATTCTTTAATTTGTTATGTGCCAACATCTTAGTTCAATAGGATTGCTGTTCCAAGTATTTTTCCAAGAATGTGGCCCATAAGTTTGATAGTACTAGTACCTAGCTCTAGTTAAACCTTATCTCCTGATAATCATGGAGGCATAACCTACCCCTATGTTGTCCTTTCTGCTAACTCACTCACTAATTTACATATAAAGTTTAATCAATTAGAAATATACTGCTGTTCTTTCAAAATTTGCTAAAATTATATTTTAGAGGTTCCTCCTAGTGTACCAACCTCTACTATTTTTAAGGAACCATCAAATTAATTTGAAATATGATGTTATTGAGCATGAAATATAGGAGATCTATGATAGGTGCATATTCAATTTAGGTGACCTCTAAATTGAGGGTTATAAGCTTGGTCAAAGATGAACTTAATGTGTCAATATGTTGATTATATGCTGATTCAGGGCAAATTATTGCTCCAAAAAGTGCCAATGATTCTTGGGTCTTTACACTTACATATGGCAATGTCTCATATTGATGAAATAGATATTAAAGAAATGAACAAGAAACTGTAATCATCCTTTTTGGACAAATGGTTCAGGGACTTATCCAGACCTATTGTGAAGTCATATTTTCAACTGGCTACTAAACTTTTGCCAGACTCATAATCTTTTATCTGACCCTCAGTTCAGCTTTAGATCTGGTCATTCACAGAGTCCGCTTCCATTAACTCATGGTTTACTCAGCTGGATAAAGGGTACTCTATCTGTGCAACATTTTTTGATCTAACTAAAGCATTTGACACAATTCCACATCAACCACTTCTTGATGTCCTCTTTTCACTTGATATCCCTCATCACCTTATGGTTTGGCTTCAAAGCTATCTCACTCTTCAATCTCAGCAGGTTGTTGTTGATGGCTGTTCCTCTTCTAAGTCCACCGTCCTATTTGGTGTTCCTCAAGGCTCGATTCTTGGACCAATTCTCTTTTATATGTGAATGACATATTCCAGTGACCTTTCTCCTCAACTTCATCCATCATCTTATATGCTGACGACATCCTTCTATCGTGCCCCTTCAAATCATCCTTCGAATTTTCACTTGCACAATCTAACGTTAATATTCTCTCTTCCTGGGTTAAATCTAAACACTTAACGATTAATCACTCAAAAATCAAATACATGATTATTTCCAGAAAGTCTCCTACATCTTTTACTACTCTTCCTTCTCTTTTCCATGATGGATCACCTCTTGAATTAGTCTCTTCATTTAAGTACCTAAGTGTTACTCTAACCTCTAACCTCTCCTGGTCTACTCATATCATTGAAACCTGTTCTAAGGCCAAGAAACTGCTTGGCTACATCTATCGTCAATTTTACCATAACTCTTCTTCTTCTGTTCTTATTAAATTGTACTTGACATTAATCCTCCCCATCCTTATGTACAGCTCCTTTGTTTGGGATCCATATTCCATTCCTAACATCAACAAATTGGAAAACGTTCAGCATTTTGCCCTAAATCTCTGAAGTAAAATTGGACCTCTGATTACGCTCTACTTCTACAACTTTCAATCTACCTTCTCTATCCTCCTGTAGAACAACATCCATGGTTGTCCTTTTATACAAGTTCATCTTTAGTAAGCTCTACATTCCTGCTGGCTCTTTTTCATTTCAAAACCAGTCCTCTTATAATTTATGTTCTTTTCACCCATTAAACCTGAATCAGCAGATCTTCTGGTACCCTCAACTCCTTCCTTCCCAGTGCTATTTCCCTGTGGAGTTCACTTCCACATCATTCAAAGATCTCAACTCTGCAAGGCAGTTCAAGCAAAATATTTCTTATTTACTTTAAAATCATATCAGGAATATAGTGTATATATTGTTCATATTTATTCATTCATTCACCTGTTCATATTTATTCATTAATATCATCACTTATCATAAATCCTTCACCTCCTATTTTATTATATTCTATTGTTTTTGATGCTCTTCATATTAGCTTTGCTATTGAGTGTCTTTTGTGTTTTAATAAAAAAAAAGTCACAGACGGACATTCCAATTCCTAATTCCTATATCTTCCACGCACCTTTGCGTATTAAAAAAATCCAACTAACAACCCAGTTGATGAGTTCCAATTTCTTATTCCATTTTGGCACTAGCGCCATTTCTAGGCTTTTTGTTATACTTAATAAATCGCGGAGCGAGAGTACCACGAGACATCTCTAAGGATCGAGCGTCAGCGAGATGTTTCCAGTTGGGTGTGTTCCTGATTTCGGTTGTATATTCGAATTGGAACCCATCAACTGTATCTTTAATTAGAATATAATGTGCGCGGAAGAAATAGGAATAGGAATGTTCGTCTGCGCTTCCGTATATTATTAATGTGATTGTTCAAAATGTCAGTTCGTAGTCTACTACGCTTGCGTGTTGATGCACCTACAGCTCTTGTGTATAAAACACTTATCTACTTACAGTGTACATTTGGGAAGACAGGGTCATTCCACTGTGCTAGTTCAGGGTTACTTGCAGGAAAAAGAGTAACAAGTCTATTAATAAGAGAGTATAAATTTTATTTATAAAATTAAGCACAATGCAGTATGACATTATGCCAAAAGCAACTAGTTACCTGGAGTACTGTGAATAAACATATCCTTTTGCTTCAGCACAGTACAAAAGAATAGTGTCACCTTCAGAAATGTGTCCACTATCCATTCTACAGTAAAATGTAGATGCAGTTATAGTGAAGAATGAAAAGGTGTTCTTACCTATTAGCCTTATATGAGAAAAGGCTTCTTGGTTTCTTTAACAGCTAATTCAGGTTTTTAAGAGTAGATGTTTTTATAATACTTTATTTCTAAATTTTGAATGAAAGAGAGGCTAATAAAATAAAGAATAGCACAAAAACCAGAAACTTATATAGAAATCTTAAACATATTCATAGAAATAAACGAATCAATAACATGAATCAAAATTAAAACTTAAAACTTAGAATAGCATGAGAACCAAAGTACTAAACATTTGCATCACATATAGTGTAAAACTTTCAAACTTGGCATAACAGTTGTTCTAGAATAGCACAGCTTCAGCAGAGTTTTGAAGTTGAATGCATAGCCATTCTACTAAGGTAAATTAAATTGTGAAGAAAGTGTTAATAACTAATTAAACTAAGTTTGAATGATTAGTCTGTAATTTTTTAGCCTGGAACATTGTTGGCATATCCACTTGTCTTAGGTTCGAATTCAGATGATACACTGACAGTCTCTTCAAAGGTAAAGTCTATTTTTTTAAATGTACTTATCAATGAAACCATGATTACAGGTTACATGTAATTGTGTTAATATTGTGGTTGTGACCATGCAGCTGTGGCAATGCTGTGTGTCTGTCTTCTCATTAGGTAAAAGGTATCACTCACTGTTTGATATAGCCAAATTTGACTTTCTTGCCAGTTTTATTACATATATATATCCATGACTCATGATGTCATTAGGAAAAGTAACTGTTTGTATATAATATGATGATGACATTTAACCCAAGTTAACTAGTCTTGTGGGCAGAAATATGTGAGTGTGTCCTTAATTTATTATTAATAGTTATTTACTGTCACTTTATCTCATAGACAATTTCAATCTCTGATAAGCCTAGTAGTGATATGTTGTTTGTCAGTATTGCCTGGTTAGCAATTCTAATAGATAGATAATATTGTATTGTATTGAAAATGTTGTCTGGTTACACTTTTATTAGCTGGTTCATTACTATTAAAAGATCATTGTTGTTCATTAGCATTAATTACACCAATTATGGCATCTCAACGACTGTAATGTAACTTCTGAACAGGTAGCCATCTTTTATGTTATAGAGTGAATAGTAAATATAATCAGTGAAAAGGTTGCCATTGTTAACATTTCCATTTTTAATATGACACAAGTAAATTACAAATCTCAAAAAAATTTTAAATATGGTGGTAAACGCTTTTTATACAAGATCAGAATAGAAATGACAGTATAAATAAAATACAAATAGCCACAAAATCAAGGACATAATTTTTTTCAAAAACGTATCATTTGCATGCATTCTTCCAAAGTGTAGTAAATGAAACAATCATTAGAAAACCATATATATTTTTATACTATGATATTATTATTTTATTTTATACCCCTACAATTTTAAACTTTTTTGAAATCTATTTGTATAATTTATTTACAAACACAATAACAAATGACAATGTTGACAGACCTAACAGAGATGGGAAAATGAGATGCCATCAAAACTGAATATGTTGCAACAATATTCATGGAATATGCAGATTGTTTGACACAGGGGAATCAAGCTTTTGTGGTTATAGTACACAAGCTGGAGGTGACCTCTTCTACTGTTGAAGGTTCCTCTAATTCTATTTGAATCCTAAAGGTTACATGGGATGCTAAAGATCATTAATATTATACTAAAGGAAAAGATAAACTGATGTTTCTCCTTGGGAGGCCTTGCTTAAGTAATTAACACATAGATTTTGTTATTAGACTAGTTTATTCATTAACTTGTTATTTTAACCTAATAGTATTTATATTTTGCTTAAACTTTTGTTGATTTGTTTATATCTTTGAATATGTTCAAGCAGAATTTGTAAAGAAATCTAAAACAACCTATATTCAAAGAAATAAACAAATCAACAAAAGGTTTAAGCAAAACATGAATACTATTGACTTGATATGACTTCACATCCAATAAATATTATTGTGCTTTTATACACTACGCTGAGTGTTTCAAATTTATGTTACTTACATCCCTGACCCACTACTAGACAGGGAACTTCCAAATGTTCAATTCAGCAAAATGTTGAATTCAATACAAGCCACGCCAATGCAGAGCAAAATAGCAGTTATTAAAATGAATCAGCAACTTGATTGTTGCTTTTAAAACGTTTACCACTAATACATCCTTTACATTTTAAGATGTCCTAATTCTACTTGGATTTTCACTTTTTTGTTAGGGCCTAGAATTTCTAAACATTAATGTTATTTATTTTTACATAATTATTATTCTATCTAAGTGAGAGAGTGTCACCATTTATCATTAATAATATATTATAAGTATTCAGCTTGCTTTTTATATTAACAGCTTATATACAGTAATGTCCACTGATGTTGGCCTTATTAGCAAGTAAAAGAAAACATTTTCTAAAAATTGAAGTAAATGTGGGGATTATTACTACCAGTCCAATACAAAGAATGCGACAATTCCATCACCCTACATAATACCACAGGCACAGAAAGCAACAACACATCATTGATATTATTTAACTGCTTTAGATAGTTGGTTAATTGTTTGTACCACATTGTGTAGGGATGATGATGAAATTGCCATCTTTACTATCTTGATTGTATTCTTTGTATTGTACTGATATTACTCATCGATATGTTTACTACATTTATAGAAAATGTTTTTATTTGTTTGCTTATTTTTCTTAAACTTTAAATGTTTTTTATTCATAACTTGTTGTTGCTTTTTACCTAATAGTATTTATGTTTTGCTTAAACTTTTGTTGATTTGTTTATATCATTGAATATGTTAAAGAAGAACATGAGTAAAAACCTTAAACATACTGTATTCATAGAAATAAACAAATCAACAAAAGTATAGCCAAAACATGAATACTAGTCTATTGAGTGGATATGACTTCACATCCCATAAACGTTAATTGTGTATTTTTTACACTTCAGTGAGTGTTTCAAATTTATGTTACTTACATCCCTGACCCAATACTAGTCAGGGAACTTCCAAATGTTCAATTCAGCAAAATGTTGAATTCAACGCAAGCCATGCCAATGCATAGCAAAATAGCAGTCATCAAAACGAATCAACAATTTGATTTTTTGCTTTAAAAATATTTTGCCACTAATGCATCCTTTACATTTTAAGATGTCTTGATTCTACTGATATTTTCACTTTTTGTTAGGGCCTAGAATTCCTTAACATTAGTGTTATTTATTTTTACATAATTATTATTCTATCTAAGTGAGAGAGTGTCAGCATTTATCATTAATAATATATTATAAGTATTCAGCTTGCTTTTCTATATTAACAGCTTATATACAGTAATCTCCACTGATGTTGGCCTTATTAGCAAGTAAATAAAAATATTTTCTAAAAAATTGAAGTAAATGTGGGGATTATTAATACCAGTCCACTACAAAGAATGCAAACAATTCCTTCACCCTACATAATACCACAGGCACGAAAAGCAACGACATATCATTGATATTATTTAACTGCTTTAGATAGTATGTGAATATCCTTAATTGTTTGTACCACATTGTAGGGATGATGATGTAATTGCCATCTCTACTATCCTTATAGTATTCTTTGTATTGCAATGATATTACCCATTGATATGTTTACTATATGTTTATAAAAAATGTTTTTATTTATTTGTTTGCTTATTTTTTTAAACCTTCAAGTTTTTTATTCATTAACTTGTCATTGCTTTTTACCTAATAGTATCTATGTTTTGCTTAAACGTTTGTTGATATGTTTATATTATTGAATATGTTAAAGTGGAACTTGAGTAAAAACCCTAAACATACTGTATTCATAGAAATAAACAAATCAACAAAAGTATAACCAAAACATGAATACTATTGAGTTGATATGACTTCACATCCAATAAAAGTTAATTGTGTATTTTTTACACTTCAGTGGGTGTTTTAAATTTATGTTACTTACATCTACTATAATACATCCTTTATATTTTAAGAAGCCAGATTCTGCTGTGACTTTCACCTTTTTTGTTACAGTCTATAATTTCTAAACATTATTATAATTTATTTTTACATAATTATTATTCTGTCTAAGTGAGGGAATGTCATCCTTTTTCATTAATAATATGTTATGAGTATTCATTGATTTTGTTATATTAACAGCATATATACTTATAATACAGTAATGTCCAGTGACATTGGTCTTTATTAATAAAACAAGAAGATGAAGTGCTGATCCATCAGATTTATTTGTTCTTTATTGGTGATAGATATAAACACGCAGTGTCAACAATGATATTGCTATTTTCTTTATATGCTATTTATAAATGAAAATTGAAGGTCTTTACATAACGTTTTGTAAAGAGGGTACATGAATTAAAATAATTTAGCCTAATTAATTATTATAAACCCACTACATATATGAATTTAATTAAGCTTTAGCAATGGTCTGATTAACCAAATTTGGTTGTTCCTGGTCTGTAATAGTGTTACATGTATCATATAATATCATGCAAATTAACCCATCTCACCAGTGCACAAGCAAAGGCTAGCTTTGGGTATGTGCATGTGTGTGACATTTCCTTTGGATCAACACCTTTTTACATTGTTTGATCAACACAACCAGTGCTTTTTATTAACAGCTATGGATTTCTTAATTGGGCTATGAATTTAGAAGGTGTTTTAAAACTATTAAAATATCCAAACAAAAATGGTAAGCTACTATTTGATACTTTGTATGTTCTTATTCTCACTTCATCTACTCTCATTTAAAGTTTTATTCCAAACTTGGATGGAGGATACAAACCATCAGAGCATATTATATTTAGTACCAATATAAAACCTAAACTTTTGAGGGAAAATATTATTTAATGATGCTAACAATATTGTCCAATTATATGTTTTATTATTTTATTGCTAAATAATGAACAGGTATCTTATTATATTTTAATGGTTTGTCAGTAAAAGACTTTCTTGTTATGATGTGGTTTGATAAACTCCAATTTTTCTATTTTTGGGCCACTTCAGTAATAATAATACCATTAGCATTCAAATTTATCTAAAATCTATGTCCAGATCTACACCCACTCTTAGCTAATGTATGGAGTGAGGCATAGGTGGAATGTGTCATCATCACTCATTCAGACAGTCTGATTGGCTGATGAGGTCACTTTCATTTGTCCATTGATAGAATGATGTCTCTTCTGTACGAAAAATATGATCTTGCTAAAACTGTTTTAAAAATACAGTTAAAGTACTGGTTAGGATGCTATAATTATCTCATTGAAACCCAGCTTTCTTTGGATTTGGTATATTCATTATTAGTTGGTAGTATAATATGTATGTTGATATTTATTTATGGATGTACTCTTTGATTAAAGATGAATGAACTTAAAGACTACTTTTAGACTACATGGTCTGTAAACCTGAGTGCAAGATCTACCAATACAATCTACTAAACTGTGAACATGGAACAAAAACCACTGCATGGGTTTTGATTGAAAAAAATCAATATTGAAATGAGCATTAATGATACTCATGTTAAATACAGCAATCTTATTTATGGTAGATTGTAGTGCTATGTCAATCAATTAAATAAGAAGAATGGCAAAGAGCACAATTGAAATACTAGTTGTTGTACACTGCGTGCATGGATCTCATGATTAATTAAGTTTTCAATAATTATACAACTTGTGTTGCCTACAAGTAACATTATTCATAGGAACTTTAGAGTTCATTATGACTATGAATGTTATTATATCGTTGTTATAGTTACTATTGAGTGATACATTAGGCTCTGTGATATCCTACTAAGATATTGAATACACTTTAAGACCTAAACTTGCAGAAGAAGCATTAGTTAATAATTAATTTAATAATTAATTTCTTAATTTTAAGAAATCGTGCTTGCATTATTATAGAATTTGTGTCATAAGTTAATTACCTACAATAATACCTTTTCTACACTGTTATCATTTTCTAGTATCACATTTCAGTTCTGCAATGTTTCAAGAACTTAATCACATACTAGCAGTGCTTATAATTTCAATTAGAAGTAATTTATTATGCAAATATTATTTAGCTTTAAGTGAGGAAATTAAAATGATAAAAAGGATACTGCATGTTTAAATCTTTATTACTGTCATTTCATTTTTTAATAATAATTGGTTAAATTTAAATTTATCCACAGACACAAGACACTAAATAACATATTAATATTCTGCTTAAAATTCAAATTTAATGACGTACAGTTAGGTGTTATCATAGATATTAACATTCCAAACTAAGAGAACGCATGTTAATTAGGTGATAACTATTGAGTTTCCAATCCCTCTACTCTAATATCTATGGTGTTATATTCCTATGACGTCACGGTGAATGATTTTCGAGCTTCCTCGTATATGTATAAATAAGAAGATTATCATACGTAAGTATCATTAGTTTATTACACACAAACACCAAATCACAAACACAGACCCATACAAATGCACAAAATCTCTTGTATAGCAATTTTGTAACTTATTTTAATCCACAGTAATGTTACCCTCTTCTCAGCGGAACCATACAAATAGAATGACCTCATTTTTCTAAATGTGCATTGTAAGAAGCATCTTTTGACTCGTTATAATACAAGTAAAGTATTATTTTACTAGTGCATGTTTCCAAATTTTAGCTGATGGTGAAAGTTTTCTGCGTGAGTTGAGAAGTATCAATACCTTACTATCTTTTCACATTTCTCTAATACTTAGCCTTAGGTATAATTTTCTAGCAGATGCAGCTAAGGTAATAAATATGTAATTAGTTACTTCTTAAACACAAATTTAGAATAATATATTAGGGAGTAGGTGCAGAGTTAAAACAGACAAAAAATAACAACAATAATAAAGAAGGTTGTGTAGCTTAGGGGCTCCAGTGATTTTCAGAATGGATCAAGTCAACAGGAGAAAAGGAGTCTGAATGGACTGGGAGATCTCAGGCTGACCGAGCTTCCTGGACACATTGGATGGATGACTTCAGTGGAGAAAAGCCAAGAGAGACTCTCAACCAGTTAAGAGTTACACTATAGGGTTAATCCCACTTCTCACAGAGTGGGAGGCCAGCCTTTTGTAAAAGACAGTTGCTTCCTTGGCCATTCAACCAGTAAGAGAAAACATTAATGGGGAGAAGGAACTGTGTTCTACTTCAATGACTCTTTGATTATATTAACTCTTTTTCTCATTCTCATGCTTGTGGCAGACAAATGCCAATGAAGATTTTCTGTTGGCAGGGGCAAAAGGATTAAAAACCCAAAAATCTAAGTAGTTTCTTGCTCTTCCAGGGCCCCAAAAGCCATCTGCAGCGATGTCCAAGTGAGCCTCATTTTCCTTGTTGGCAGTGTTACCCCTGAGGACTTCACCGTTCAGTTGTTGAAGCTCAGGTTGTGTGACAACATTTGAACAGACCTCCATCAGCAAGGAGGCTGTCAGATCACTAATTTCATTGTGGTGTAGAGTTGGAAAGCCCCTCTAGTATACAAGAGGGCATGTTCAACAGAGAAATTTTTGCCACATGCACATTCTGATGGGATATCCAAGGGGAGCCACCTATAACAAAGAGCAAGAGCATCACAAAAGCCCCCTTATAAAGGGCATGTCCATGTTCCAAAATGGAAAGGGACATTAGCCAACTGGAAGCACCATTCTCCTTAGCCAGAAAAATGGCATACTTAAGCTCATCAGATAGGTCAGGTGTCAAAGAATCAACCTCAGTTTTAAGGTGAAGCTCTCCCATCTGTCGTATGGAGGACCTGGCTTCCTCCTGACTGAGCAGTGTTTCAAAAGATTGCTGAGATGATTGGTCTAAAATAAGTGAGGTTAAAGGTGAGGTCAAGAATACAGATACTTCGTATTCCCAAGAGAGAGAGAGAGGGGAGATATAATGTTCAGGACGCCTAGTCTCACTGGTAGGCCCAACAGTTTACACTCTAATTTGTTGGGCAGAGCACAGCCAGTAAGTGTGGGAATGAATTTGACTCTGATGATTTCTTCCAGAGGTTCTAGCAGATGGTGTGCATTAAGGATAGTTTTACATAAAAACAGCCACAAGTTAGATAGGCCATGAGTAAAAGCAGCATAAGCTGCATGAGGTTGAGAGGAACCTATGTCGGGGAGAGAGAGGATAGCCTTCTTCAACATGTCAAGTTTGGACCATACAAACCCCTCAACATACTGTTGAGAGTCAAGTGGAGCACCCAAATATGGTCGTCCTTCAATAGTGATGTTAACATCTGTGCCCCTGTAACAGACTCGAATGATCCTTGACTAGCAGCCAAGTCTTCTTGCCACTTGCCATGTAGCAATATGAGGGGCCCCAAATGGTCAGAGTGTCTTATTATTGCCGGATGCTGGAGATCTTCCCTAAGTGGCAGAGTCATCAGTGAGTAGTGGTATAGTAAAGTTCCCTGATAAGGGGGACTGTGGCTAGCCCATAAACCAGCATGGCCAAGGGTTACCCTGTGTGGTCCCTTCTCGTGATTTGAGAGAAATTCTTCCAACAAATAAGTCAACCAATTCTCTATAACAGTTTATAACAATAGTGGCGAGGGCAGGGCAAAGGTGACAGATATTGAGAAGAGCTGCATTGCGGTTCAAGGAGTTAAATGCATTTGTGGCATCTACTAGAAGGACTCCTTCAGTTGACTTGTCATTGAAGCATGATCTGACAGCATGGATACTAGCCTCCACACCAGCTATCTGTCCAGCACACAACTGGAGGGAACAGGAGGCTTCAAGTATATCCAGATGGGTAATGGACATGACAGACTTAGCTATAATGCGTCTTATGGTCTAACTCCAAGTTTTTTGTCCAAAGCGACTAGGCAACAGGCTAAAAATGACGACAGACAGGTGGAGTCAACAAGTACTGAGCAGAGTTTCTTAGCAACAAAAAAAAAGGATGACACAAGTCATTAGATGAACTCTTAAATGTAGTGCATAGTCTTCTCCAACAATGAGCATCAGTACCCAAGGAACCTCTAGCACAAAATGTATGGAGTGCAGCTGTCTTTATGCAGTGTCCATCTATTCTTTTGTAAATGATACTGTGGGAGGGTCTAGCACTGGTGACACAAGCGAGTCCTTGGTACAAGGTTGAGAGGGAGGATGTTTGCCCCTTAGTGCACAAGCACTGTTGGAGAGTCAACGGACCCAGGAGAGATGGGGTCATTCAGTTGCACACCTGACTCCTGTCACTATTTGTCAGGAGGCAGATGGTTGCTGTTGTTTTCCCCTGAAACATGAGGTTGGTAAATGATCGGGCTAACTGTGAACTCTCTGGTGGCTTGCGTCTCTGAGAATATAACATCTGTTGGATGGCTCTACTTTCAGCTAAGAGATCCTCAAACATTTAGATAGCAAGAACAAATATGATGAAATGCTTTAGATAAAAGGATGGAATAAAGTATAATTAATATAGTACTTGTAATAATACAGTTAATTAATTAGATTGAATTTACTGTAGGTTGATTTCTTTGTGATCTACCTGTAGTCAATAGATTCAATGTATAACAACCAGTTGGATAAATGAGTTATGACATGCATTGTGCAACAATAAGGTTCAACTAAAGTTGGTGATCTAAAAGAATTGGCATGCTTTTGGACACATTCAATGTTATTGATATCTTTATGTGTGCTTGGATCCCAAATGGCACTTCCAATTTTGGCCTGACAAATGAAAAATATAGTTGTAGAATTAACCTCCCACTTGTGTGTTGGTAAATTTTAAAGTACATATACTGTGTGCATGTGCTAATGGCTAACTTTGATACTGTAAGACTACCATCCGTATCCTAGTCCGCCCAAGGATGCTCTTACGACTATGTTGGTAACCATCTCAGAAGTAATAATGCATTGCAGACACTGGCCCACATCACACCTACCCAAGGTTGTTATGTACTGCAGATTCTATGTTCAGGCTCTTGTGGGGCACAACTGTGCATTACTATGAACTTATTAACGATTGCTATGAATATAATTACCAGCATCGGTGAACAAAAACTAGTTTAAATAATTAAAACTAAAACTATATTTTTAAGGGCCAAGAATAAAACTAGTCCCATTTAAGCAAACTAGAAAACACTACTAATTATATATATATTTATTTCTACTTTTATAGCAAATGAATAAATAAAGTAATAAAAAAATAAAAAAATAAAAAATAAATAAATAATAGAAGTCAAGTTAATATCTTAAAGTTCCAAGAGAGGAAGGCCTGCACCATCCTCCATACCTATACCACTCCTCCATTTCACTCTAGTACCTTTTAAACACAAGTCTGTTGTACAAACTAAAAAGAAAGATAGTCTAGCTCGTATCCAAGCCCATTGGCTCCATATATGATTTATTCCACTTAAAGAACAATCTCTCACCTATTCTTTTCAGGATGACATTTACTTCACAGCCTAAAGCAGCATCCACAGAAGTAATAAATGGGTGAAAGACGCATGATGTACTTCTACTGCCTCGGAATATTTTCTATTCCTGTTCTGCTGAAGCAGTATGGCTGGCATCCATTGTCCTATTGACGTAAGACTGGGCATCAGTGTCTACAACAAGAATATCCAACAATCTCTCAATCTGTGATTACCATAACTCTCTAATGCTCAGATCTGCCATCAGTGCTACAGTACCTCTTGGTTCATTGACTTAAATTTTACTCTATTAATAACACCTTTACTAAAGCTGTTAATTATAAGAAACTAGATATTATAAATTGACAGATTAAAATTAACAAAAATGATTTTGTTAGTAACCTAGTGATTTAAGGAAAGACATAATAAGAGTTTTATAGTTGCCATGAATATGAATATGTCCAGTTAGTTCATCTACACGAGTCAATAAATTAGGGACGGCTATCTGCTTTCTTAACATCTGTTCAAGGACCTATATAAGATGAAAAATAATATTCAATAGTACACAGTAGACTTTGTCCATACCAATATCATATACTATCTTAAAAATGAATATAATGAATAAATGATTTAGTATTAATCAAATAAAAAGATTATGATTGAAAACATCATCCTATAATCGTTTTAGAATATAATGACTACACAGTGAAACATTGACTATGGCTACAAAGATTAACAGCAGTGTTTGTACAAGACCATAGTTATAGAATGTTATGTGTGCCAGACAATAAAAATAATATACAAGCAATCACAATCATATCATTTATCTTGTAGCTATATAATTTTTAGATAAGACATAGCGATAGCTCTATATAAAGCTAGGAACAAAAAATAAAATTGCAACAATGGCATTCATATATAATACTACACTATTCTTAATAAGCACATATGTACATCATACACCTTGATTTCTTTTACATTGTAAACATCGAATATTCTGCTATGAGAGAGACTAAGTTATATTATTATGTCCTTGCTATAAATACTATCCTTACAATACATAGACTTTTAAAAAAAACAACTTTAATTAGATTTTTACAGCATAAAATTCAAAGAGTGCCAGGCAACCCTACAATTGATTGGGACCATGTGTTAACTCTAGAGGGATGTTTTGTTTGATACTATTGTTGTATCCATACAACAAAAAAGGCAATGAAAATCCACAAAAAGCACTGAGGCTATAAATGCTGATATCTCTGACTTATCTCTGTGAAAAAGATTATTAACTAATTTACTGACTACCTGATGCAATATGTATCACCAATCTAATGTACACGAGACATACTCTGGCAATTTCTTTCAGATTACTTAAGAATAACAATTTGTTATTAAAATGAAAGAAACTCTTCGTGTACTTTATCTGGCAAAAAGATAATGTGAAACTCTTACTGATTGAGTCCTATTTGTTTATGTCTGATATTGTGATATGTCATGTAAGGGATAGATTGGTACATGGCAAGATGAGGCTGAAAGTGGCCAAATAGAACATTTGTATATTTTATATTCATTTGATATTACCATTATACATGTATTTGCATGTGACCATCTTAATATTGCTAATGCATCTAGCTGTGATTTATTCTAACTGTGAGCACAATTAACAAATTAACATAGTGCTATTTTGTGATGCAAATTTTACAAACAAAAAATTAACCTTTGTTCATGATATTACATATTTATCATTACTACTATCAATATATTACTGTTTAAGTGAACTGTATATTTTATATTAGGATATTGAAAAGAATAGCACTTGTGTACAACTTTTCAGAATATTTAAAAGAGAGTAGTGATAACTCACATGAACATCTCCTTCTATTTTTCTGACTATAGTGACAACTCGTGTACGTCCATTCTTGTAATCCAGATAAACAGGTAAGTTATTTGTATGACTTCTTCGAACAATAAAGGGCACTACAATAGAGAAACCAGGTATATGAACGTTAGAAGTAAATATTTGTATAATTTATTGGGAGATATGTTTAGGTAGACTTTGGGAATAGTCAATTGCTTATTGTTATTAGCAGTGTATAATAAGAGTTGTATATGGCACTTCACATGTCATTAAAACTAATAAAGTACCTTAAGCCCTCTATTAATAAAGACTGCTCACAGGAGGTCAAAGCATATAGGTATTTGCTGTGGTTCAGTGAAATAGGTTAGAAGTATTATATTAATTTCCTTAACAGTTTGACCACTTCAGTATTAAAGTTTAATGTCAATTTTAGTATAGAAGAGTCATAATCAACATTTACCCTAGCAACTATCGATAGGTCAAAGACTATGTTAGTATAGTAGCCTCATCTCTTACTGACCAAGATTGAAATATATATGCCACAGCTCTTAATCAAACAATCTATTATAATTCATTTTGTCATTACCACAGACCACTTGCAGCCATGCCTATTGACACACACACACACACACACACACACACACACACACACATATTATCACATTGTATACATTTCAACTGTTTCTAAATGTTTTGTTGTACTTGTAGTAGAGAACATGCAGACAACAAAGAAATGATATCAATGATGTTAAGTAACTTTTGAATGCAAAGAATGTTATTTACTTTATATGAGATTTCTGTTACATTATACTTTCCTGTGAAGGTGATTTAATCAGCAACTATTGACCTAATCTTTGGTTATCTAACCATATCAAAATTATTATGTAATGGATAGCAGTTCTCAAAAAGTCCTTGTAATATAATGTTAAGCTGATTTTATGAACAGAGTATATACAAATACCATGTGGTCTAAAATAATCTTAGGACTACAGGTCAGGCAGAAAGATGAAGATTACTAATTCATTAATTCAAATTAGCTATCCTCTGAGATAAAACCTACAGTGTGAATAGACTGGATAAATAACTTTGTAAAACTGAGTAAGGTTACAAGGAATCAGACGTTGATAAAAACATCTATAATTATAAACAAAGGCAAACAAGAAAGAAAGTAGAAGGATTGAATACAATAGCACAGACTGTTTTATTATTACTGGAATGTTATGTGAATACTGACAACTGCCAAGCATGAAAGTACCAATCATTAACTGCATGAGAAACCACACCCATGACCATTCATTAACCTTAGACAATGGTTGCCATGAATTTGTGACATCACTACTTAACAGAAGTCACAGATCTGTGACACTGACTTTACGGTAAGTGTTCCTGCCTGTGCCTCTTAAAGTTTTGTCCATATTTTGTTTGTATTGAGTTTAAATGACAGCTTGTGGAATTTCAAATAGATTCACAAAGAACAAGCATCATCAACGAAACACAAGTGCAGCTTCATTTCTTGAAAGATCTTTGTAAAGATTTTAAAAACATATTTGAGTTGTTTACCTAATTAGTTGTTATTTTTTTTGCTTTCTAAAACATTTCTATGGTTTCAAAATATTTTTTTGCATTTGCAGAGTACACACAGCTGGACACAGCTAAAAAGTCCCTGATGTCATGGAACTGAGTCAGGGATCAAACTCAACCTGAACGAGTATACTGAACTTTAGCTTATCAGCATTTGTTGACCTAATCTTTGGCTATCTATACTTTGTCCAAGCATAGAAGAGCCACTTATTAAAAAAGGTGTTGTATACATGGAATGTAAGGTGAGGTATTTCCTCTCCTATTATATGTAATTAGCACTGAAGTACATTTTAATTTTATTCATTACTTGTTTGCGTGGATGTCAAGCGAACACACACAATTTCTCTCATGTTCGTAAAGATGTCAAAGGAAAAGAAAGACTGAGGTCACAAACAAAGGAGGTTGTTGCAAATGTCTATGACTTTTTCGAGGAACTCAGCAGCTGTAAATAGACTCAAGAATCTCTGAAACAAACCTCTGATGCCATAGGAGTTTCATGTACCAGCATTAAGAGGGTACAGAAAGAGAAAGTTGACATTAGTGGAGCTGCTTTTTCAACTCCAAGAAAGAGATCAATCTGATAGTTCTGATGACAAATATTTTTAGCCATTCTCAGTCTTTCTTCTTTGATAAAAGTTATTTTCAGACACTTGGAGGCTTTATAAGTTTATAGGTGCTTTAAATCGCAAAGACAATACCCAATCATTATTTTAATAATAACAATTGTTACAATAGAACATCTGTTCACATAATTAGAACTGTAATTTTGAATCGTTAGCTGACTTCTTAAGGTGAAAAAAATATTATTTGTTAAATCCTTGAGAGTGCAAACGTTCAAGTATGTCGAAGATATGCCATTGAAAATGTATGGAGCTTTATAGTTTGCTACTTTCTTGTAGCACTAGAGAGTCAAATTTTATACATAAAATGCATGTTTGCAAGCTGAATTGATTGGTGCAAGTTCTATGTAGATAAGCACGTAAGACGGCAAAGTTATTTACATGTCTGGGTGGCTTTTCTTGGACAGAGTATAATTAAATATCAAAATTATTATACAATGAACATCAATTCTCTATAAGTCCTGGTAATATTAAACTGATTTGATGATTGTTTGCATATTTGTGCAATAAAGAAACACCTCCATGTCTGAAAAAATAAGCTTCCAGATTTTACAAGATATTTATAATTCTATATAAAATAGATCTGAACATCATAAAAGCCAAAAAAAAACTCAGAACTGAAGTCATTTTGATGACTATAATTTAATTAAAGTGGGCCTTGTCTGCTAAGATTAGCTTCGTAACTTACTGGAAAACAGGAATCAATTGAAAATTGTAACATTAAATAATTTTACACAAGAGTATACTATCTAAATAAATATCAAAGTTATATGAAACATATTCATGATGAGGACACACCCAAAATTATTAATAATGAAATAGGCACTATTAACTTGTTTATAAACTAAACGTTGTGTCAAAAATCAACCTCACACTCTAATAATTCACTAATTACTAGTATATTACTTACATGTGGTAGTTGATGAGTCTTGAGTCAGATCTTCTTGACTGATTGAATAAAATCTCTTATTAAGACCAAGTACCACCTCCTGTGTAAAGATCATATTAATCAGTATAAATTACAACAACGTGATAAAACAGGTAGCTATTAGTTTGTCTTACATTTCTTCGTAGAATAAAACAACAAATTCGAACAGCCATCCTCGAATAATCTACACGTGGTAGTTAGTTAGGGTGTGTCTTCAACGATAGGGAATTCCCTAAACGCCCACTTTGGCACTCTCATTACTGCAATCTGTATCTATAGAAGAATGTCTGCTAAACGTTGTTTCTCTGGCTGCACGTTATTATTTAGACAGTTTCTATTATTATTGTGGAAGAATTTTCTTCTTCAGGTGAGTGACTTTATTACTGTTCGTATTTTTAAAAAATAACCTATACTTTAGTTTAACGAGGCCTTCCTTTAAGCAAAGAGGGCTGGTCTCTCCAGACAACCTTCATTACTGTTTCATAAGTCCATTGAATGATTAGTTGGCTAGGCACATATATATATACACACACACATGTTAAATGAAGTTAAACTTACTACTTAGGATGAGGTCTAGGGATAAGTGTATGTACTATAGAAAGGATGGTAATTGCTAAATCTCACAAGAAATCATCTTTAGCTGCTAATCTCAAAGTAGTTGTAAACTTGTAATGTGCTAATTTTTCCAAAATTTTAACACAATCTACAAGATAACAATGGATTGTATTGAAGGAACAGCCCTATCATTTAAAGTTTAATGACCACAGTGACATGACTTACTTAGTATTGTGATTTCGATGTCATGTGAATTTTGATATCATGTGAATGTCGTGAATTTTGA
Organism: Xestospongia muta; assembly: GCA_963693285.1. NCBI lineage: Eukaryota > Metazoa > Porifera > Demospongiae > Haplosclerida > Petrosiidae > Xestospongia > Xestospongia muta. Next base: position 20,057,953 of record OY848917.1, read on the forward strand.
TATCATGTGAATGTTGTTACAGTAGCTGTTTTTATAGTTAGTTATTAATATAATTATAATTGCATATCTCATCAAATATTTTTCTTGTTGTGATTTGTTTTATATCTTGGGTTAGATTCGTCGTCCCATTGGAACTTTGTTTGAAATAGCAATTCCTCTAGTTGGTATAGCCCTTCTTGTTGGTTTAAGGTGAGCCTTATATAAAGGGAAGGTTCATGATATGAATATGAATTGTATTGTTTTACTATGTTTACTAAAGTGTATAAGGATGTGGTTACAGAGTCTTTTGAGTGGTTAATTTAAGTATATTTGAGAAATTTTATAATTATAAATTGACTTAAATTTTTGGAAAACAGGTAGCATAGTGAAATAACAAAGAACAACAGTTATGGTATTTCTGGTAAGAATCATTTTATGGCAGTTAAACTCTCTTTTCTATTCAAGCTTAAACATAGGCTTCATTTTGACTATGAAACTCTAGATAATCTAGCTATAGTATGATAATTAAATTGCTTATACTACTTGTGTACTGAATAGAAAATGTTTAAGTTGGCATGGCTTATATTACTATAAAATAATAAACAATAAACTATATGAGTTGATAGTAGTCAGACTTTTCATTTGGCTCATGTATACTGTAAAATGATAAGATAATATGTCTCCTAAATAGATAGGACTACGTTTCAAATGAAAAAAGTTATTAAAAGATTGTAGTAAATCATTACTTTGATGATACTGTTGTTGCTTTACTGTGCACGTAATGGACTAGTTTGTTAAGTATGAAGACTGTAGAGTTGGGAAAATTATAGTGCCTCTCAAAGACATTTCTCAGTATAAGTGAATGATATTATATGTATACAATTATATATATATGTGACCTGATAACAATAGACCACTCCTGTGAAAACATTGTGAAAAGGGACAACTGTTAAAACATCTCAATAAACTGTTTGTATATATACAGTTACCATGAGTAGTTGTTTAATATAGCAATTGTATGTATACAAAATGTATTTTGAGATGTTTTAAAAGTGGTCCTTTTTCATAATCTGGTCACAAATGTTTTGCCAGATTTGGTTTGTTATTGCAAATCAGGTCACATATATGTTATAGTACATGTGAAGAAATTTATTTACTGGACTGTTTGTCTTTTTGTCCCAAAAAACTTATATCAACTCAATTATTAGTTTATCATATATTAATCTATAATTTTTTTTCCTTTTACTAAATTAGGCAAGCCTTTAACAGTGCAGACACTAGTAATGAATACTGTTTTACGACATTTGGATCAGACTCATTAACAATTCCATATCAGCAACAACAGGATGATAATATAAATGTGTACTATGCTCCTAATACTTCAGAATATGGTAAGATGGTTACATAGTTTAATTCATATTATTATAACTGGTCTTATGATTTTGTGATGTTGCGTTATTGACAGTAATAAGTATGAGCAAAATATGGTAGAACTACGTATTCTAAAAACAATGCTAAAAATTGTTTTTTTTAAAAGTGTAGAGTGTGTATACAGTTCTTAAAATTATGGGTGTGGCTACCTTTGAATTTGAATCAGACATTTTGAACTGATATTAGTTTTTAAGTTAACTTCATGAACAAAGTAATCTCACAAAGCCAATTGACTAAGTCAATTAGTCAAGAGTCCACACTTTGTGAATTTCCTAATATAATTAAGATCATACCTATAATTACTATAAATATTTCATAGTAAGTTATAGAACATTGAGGAATCCTTTGTTCTATTAGTTATTTCTTACATAAACAAGTTGTCTAGAAACATGTATACTTCATTATAATATGAGTTGTTCATTATGTAATCATTGTTGTAGAAATCTTTAATGTGCATTTAAGTAAAATGATCTCTAAATTTTGTCTATTGATATATTTCTTATAGCACGAAACCTGTCACTCAACTACATTGCCCCAATGTTATTAAAGAGTGGTATAAATCTAGTGGGAGTGGCTACACAAGATGAATTTAAGCAGTCATCTGATTGGTATTTTGGTTTCTCTGATGGTGCAGGTTTGTAGGGTTAATTTTAGCTAATATAAGTGTTTATTAAAGAAAAATAAATGTTTTAGAACCATAGACAACATTTATATTGTTTAAATGTTACAATAATATGATGTAATGTACTACTAGTAATGATGATGTACATTTATTACCAAAAATAATATAACTTTAACTTGAACATCATTAACAATAACTAATGGAATTTTTTAGGGATATTCTTTGAGAGTCTTGACAATGATGATGTTAGATACAGTATACGACTGAGTAGTATCTTTACTGAGTGGTATACGTCACAAGTAATAGATCCATTTCTACTGCTTGGACCAAGAACCCAGAAGTATATTATCATTGTATATATATTAAGTATATTATATAACTGTTTTTATAGTCCATATATAAGTATGGGATTTATGCAATTAGAGAAGATTATTAATGAAGCAATTATTGAATGGAAAACTGGACAAAACGCTAGCATTGATGTTGCTGTCAGGGTAAGTATATGTATATATTTGTGATAAGCAACCACTTTGGGTGAAATATTGTGACCTGATTTGTGAAAAGGGACCACTATAAAAATATTTAGAAACAGTACATACATACAGTTATATGTACATACAATTGCTATATGTGCACAACTATTCATGGTAACTATGTGTATATAATATGTATATATATATATATATATACATATATATATATATAGAACTGTTTTTGAGGTGTTTTAACAATGGTCCCCTTTCACAAATCTGGTCACAAATGTTTTAACAGAAGTGGTTCCTTATTGCAAATCACGTTACACACACATATATATATATATATATATATATATATATATATATATATATTATATATGTGTGTGTGTGTGTTATAAAATGACTAATAGTTGGTATGGCTACAAACTTTGTTTTTCTATCTTTTATATTAATAAATAATTATTACAACTAACAATTTGTAACTTAACTATGGAATGCACACTTCACATTTAATTGTTAATAATTTATTTATTTTCTTATTTATTAACCTGTTTCATGTCATCTTTAGCTTATATTTATGGGTTTGTATTTTTTCCTATAGCAATTTCCATATCCACAATATAAAGATGATTTCTTCTTTTTGTTTACTGGATTTATTCTCCCTATTCTAATTGTTGTCTCATTTCTTTATTCTGCTGGAGTCTTTGTTAAGGTAAGTCATTTATAAGGGATGATAGGGAATGTAATGCTTATGTATTGTAAGTGTGTACCACGAAGAAATTAGATATGACATATTACAAGTAAGATTTTATTACTACTAAATATTTAGATAGATTTTAAATAAATAGATTTATTTTTAGTTATAGTTTTTGTTGCTTCTAAATAACTTCTATGTTGGAGTATTTTTTATATTTTAACAGTTATTGATGTTAATTATTATGAGATAATAATTATTATGAAAAGTAAGCTTTGCTTTAAGTAAAAGAAAGTCTACTTGCCCTGCTCTTTTGTCTATAATTACCTTAACATAATTATCACTGTAGTCATAGTAATTATTATTATTATTAATGACAGGAACTGGTGTTGGAGAAGGAGACTCGTATTCGTGAGACAATGAAAATGATGGGACTTAGTAACTGGATTCTTTGGACATCATGGTTTACAAAACAGTTACTGTTTTATCTTTTACCTATCATTATAAATACAATATTACTTAAAGTAAGTGTCAATGTGTCTACTATACTATGTACTATATTATGTAGTATTACATGTGGTATAATATAATTTATATATTGTGTTATATATAGTATATATATACTATATTATGTAGTATTACATGTGGTATAGTATAATTTATATATTGTGTTATATATACTATATATGTACTATATTATGTTGTATATTATAATTATATCACATATAATTATAGAAATGTGTTTTGTCAGGAATACATAGGCTCACCAAATGGCTGTGGGTTCTTGGCTGTATAATTATATATTATTATATCTCTGTACAGACATTAGTGATAGTAATGGTATCAACAAGAGTAGGCAATAGAAAGCAACAGATGGTCTACTCTTTCATGTTACTACAGTGAAAACATAAGAAAGAAATAGACTACCTACCAATATACCACAGTTGCCCACACATTAGTGATAGTAATAGTATAAACGTGTATAAACAATAGAAAGCAACAGATGGTTTAGTCTTTCATGTTACTACAGTGCAAACATAATAAAGAAAATAGAGTACATAGTACATGTAGATTAAGGTGCTATTATCTATTGAGAAGTTAAATAGAATATCATAACTCTGACTATCAACTACATGTACATGATTACTCATTAGTACATTAGTAATAAGAACAGAGTGATGTTTGTTGGTTAAATAAACCAATCTATATTTAATTTGTGTAATAAATATTGTTGCTATCTATTTTCAATTTAGTATGGTGGTATATTTCCAAAGAGCAATGTCTTCCTTATTTTTATCTTTTTAATAATGTTTATGATTTCTGGGATTGCTTTTTGTTTCTTCATCAGGTGAGATAATAATAATGTGTTGTATTTACTTTGTAATAGTATATCTAGTATTCTTGATGTTCATAATAATAATTGTTCTTTTTTGTTTTCTAGTGTTTGGTTTAATTCAGCCAGGATTGGTCTGATGGCTGGTTTGGTATCATGGTTCTTTACAATTGTGCCATATTTTCCATTTATTGATAACAGTCTCTATCAGAAACTACCGCTGTAAGTCAATCATGATAACTGTTGGTAACATTTAACTTTTATAATATTAATAACAATCAAATTATAGTTCACATTACTATAGAATGTAGAACTTATGTGAATTACTTATTGTATAGTTTGTTGGTATGTTAACACTATGTATGGGTGGTGGTATAGTAACTACAAAGTAACAAATTATTATATTTCACAAGATTACATTGAGCTTTTTAATGTATTGTTGCCATGGTTAACATACTCATTAAAACATTAGTTTTTTATATTGTATACAAATAATATGTTGTTTAATGTTTCTCTTACAGAGGTGGTAAACTTGGTATTTGTTTATTTCCAAACTCCTGTATTGGTTTTGGAATCAGTATCTTATCAAGGTTAGAATATCGTCAAGAGGGACTTTTATTTTCAAACTTTGCCAAATCACTCTCTCTTAATGACCCATTGTCAATGGGATGGATTGTTTTCATGTTAATTGTTGATACAGTCCTTTTTATGATACTTTATTGGTAAGTTAATATAACTATTATTATTATAATGGAATAATTGAGTAGTAGTACATATATGCTAAATAATGCATACCTGCTGCCCACACCTACACAAACAGACACACAGACAAACACATACACGGACACACACACACACACAAACACATACACCAACACACACACACACAAACACATACCAACACACACACACACACACACACACACACACACACACACACACACACACACACACACACACACCAACACACACCAACACACACACAGAATGTAACTTATAAATACTATTCTATAATTATTTCATAACAGGTACATTGATGCAGTCAAACCTGGAACTTATGGTGTACCAAAACCTTTCTATTTCATTTTCTTACCTTCTTACTGGTGTAGTAGTGTTGCTAGGAGACCTATAAAGGTAGATAATAGATAATATCAGTATATATTGTATACTTTGTTGTTAAAGCTTGAAGAGTTAGAGGAGATATCAGATCCATATTATAATCCTGATGCTCACGAGGAAGAACCCACTGATTTACCTGTTGGAATTGTCGTTACAGATCTTACTAAAATTTATGACAGACATGTGAGTTGTTTGTTGTTTTAGACATAGACTTTAAAGTTTAACATCAACTGACTTGACTTTAGTACAGTACCCAGTTTATCTTCAATAAAATTGATATATAATCTTGCATACCTGTGGTTCTAGGTTCTTGTAAAGCAATTATTGCATTCCTAAACCTGGCCTAACCACAAGTATATACAGAAAGAGCAAGCTATAATTTTGCTAGACTATTCACACTAAGACATTTGGCACTTAGCCTCGTTTTAATTCATTTATTATTAACTGGATATTTTCACAAGCCATGACTTTATATTATTTATTACGAGCATTTAACAAAAAACTTATTTATTAATCATTACATGTTCTTACTAATATAATAACAATAATACTGGTGTTAATTTATGTAGAGTCTAAAGAAGAGAAAGTTGGCAGTTGACCGTTTATCATTAAAGATGTATGAAGGTCATATTACTGCTCTTATTGGTCATAATGGAGCTGGTAAAACAACAACTATGTCAATTCTAACAGGACTCTTTCCACCAACATTTGGTACAGCTTATATTAATGGACAAAGTGTAGTCAATGATATGGATTTGATAAGACGTAACTTGGGTATATGCCCTCAACATAATGTATTATTTGATCGACTGACTGTCAGAGAACATCTTAATTTTTTTGGTAAACTCAAGGTATGATTATTATATTAGTTTTGTATATTGTGTGTTATGTAAATAAGATTTGATTTAAGAAAGTAAGGACAAATTATGAGCTAACAATTAATAAAATTTATTGTAGTATATAAACTAGTGTGTTTTAAAATGTTTAGTGTAAATTTTAGAATTGACTGTAAAATATATTTAGGTTGTCATTATTTTAATTTAATGTCTTTTAAAGTGCTGAGAAATGAAATAGTGTAGGACTGACATGATTGTCTTTAATTAATGTACATAATAGCTACCTATTGTGCTTAGGGTATTTTCTGTTCGTATATGTATATAATATATCTTTATTTAGGGATGTCCAGGTCATAAAATCAAAGGAGAAATGAACACTTTGTTAAATGATTTACTTTTAGCTGACAAAAGGAGCACCAAAGTCCGTCATTTATCAGGTGGGATGAAGAGAAAGCTCAGTGTTGGTATAGCTCTAATTGGTGGTTCAGAGGTTGTGATATTAGATGAACCAACTAGTGGTATGGATCCTTATGCTAGACGAGCTACATGGGATTTGTTAATAAAATATAAAGAAGGCAGGACCATTTTACTGACAACACATTTCATGTGAGTATCAGTGATGTATATATTTATATGTGAGAGGACTATCATAAAACAAAACTCATTGTATTAGTGACAGTGATGGGACTATTTATAGTAAAGGGAACTTTGAGTGACTTTAGTATTCAGAGAAAATTTATTAACTATGTTGTACGTCAATGAGTAACATGTAGTGTTTATTTTTAATCTTCATTAATCACATGGAACCATTGAGTAACGATTTTGAAATAGATGTCAACTGTTGTATAATTAATTTCCATATAGTCCATAGCAATTTTAGGACCAACTGTCTCTGGCTTAAAAAATAATTGTGGTGACATCTAAATATCATTGAAATTAAAATTATAACTACCTCTATGTACTTATGATGTACTGAACTTATAGGGATGAAGCTGACTTTTTGGGTGATCGGATTGCCATAATGTCTGAAGGAAAACTTCGATGTAGTGGTACTTCATTATTCCTTAAGAGCAGGTAATCCATTAATTAATGACAATTGACTTGTTAGTATAACCTATGTGGTCAGTCTCAGTTGATGTGATGACATTGAATGTGACAAGTTATAGGAAAAGAGTTTACATAAGTAATTTATTTTGTTCAGATATGGTGTAGGTTATCATATGACAATGGTTAAAGAACCTCACTGTAATGCTGCTGCTGTGAGATCATTAGTTCAACAACATGTGACAGGATCAGAACAGGACAGCCATTCTGGGACTGAACTTTCCTTTGTATTACCTTCTCAGTCAGCCCATCAATTTCCTGAATTCTTTGATCTTCTAGATGGTATGGGGCAAGCAACTAGTACTTGTTAGATATTAACATTTGTCTAGTTAACTATTTCTTGTAGTAACATTCATTACAATACACAACTAATTTACATTATGATATGATTTGTTAATTCTATATAGAGCGTAAGGAACAACTTGGTGTATCAAGTTTTGGTATTTCAGTGACTACAATGGAGGAAGTATTTATGAGAGTATCCTCAGGAACAGATGATATGTTACTACAAGTACAAAAATCAAGGTAGCTATAAAATGTACATGACATCATCACTGTTTAGTTGTGTAGTTATACTTATGACTAAACAGTAATTCATTTTTTTGTCTTATGATGATAACTCTTACCAGTGTTTCATGTAAATTCTTTTAGACCTCAAAGGCAATCATCTCAACTTGATGATGAGTTACTTGTTCATGATAAACCTATTGAACAACAAGAACTAGTTAACAGTGAAATTATTAATGAAAGTATGAGCAAAACAATGACTCGAATTGTATACATATATACATATTAACTATTATTGTATCATTGTTAGGTGTTGTTAGAGCTCTTCCCCATGATACTCCATTAATAGAATCTGCTAATTCTCCAGTATCTGTTCTGCCAATTACTGAGACTGTTTTGACAAAAGGTAACAGATTATGTAATATATATAATGTATAGTTTGGTGAGAATTTCAACAATTGTATAACAAGAGTATTACAGATCAGAAACTAAAAGAAAAAACTAAGACTTCTTTTTACTGAGAACAGCTAGCTTAAAGTTCACTTGTTATTAAGAATAGCTTATCAACTACTTTGTATGATTGCATACTTTGTTAAATTTAGTTCTAAATTCGTTATCATTTTTAAATGATGAAGTCTGACTAAATTCCATTTACTTTGACTTTGATATACTGATTTCAACAAAGTTAATTTTGATACTATTAGATTCCTCTTATTCTTGTAGTCCTTATGATAGTATTCATGAAGTGATTTGCATTTCTAAGTATTTTTTGGATTACTCTCAATTATAAATTCATTAGTATAATCTACCATTAACAATCACCTAGTCAAAACAAACAGAATATATACATGTACTTTGAATATAAATAAATGTTAACAAATATATGGTGTTATATAGTTATTATAACATTACAGGTATCAACACTGGTGTGAAATTATGGTTCCAACAGTTTGTGGCTATGTTCATGAAACGTTTTTACAATTCATTTCGATATTGGGTGGCCATTTTATGGCAGCTGATTATTCCCGTTTTGTTTGTGGTTTTAGCCCTTGTTGTTGTGAAGGTAATGTCACAGTCTGGTTCATATGACTCTAATGAACCCAGTCGAGTTTTGACTATTAAAAATTCTGCTCCATCTCACGATATCTCCTTCTTTTGGGCTGACTTTGCTTCATTGGAAAACACTTTTAGAATTGAGGTATTTTACACTTTCCACTTGTTAATGTGTTCAAACATGTAGTTGTATTACTGAGATATTTTATGTAATCATGAGAAATAACTAGTAACTACTATGTTATTTAGTGTGAACTTTTTAGGTGTCATTCAGGTAGACATTAATATACATTAGGAATATAAAATTCCAATTGATATAAGGGGTAATGTTGTTTTCTTTCTATTTCAGCCACATGATGTTAATGTCTTAGGTTTTACAGACTATGTCAATTATACTGATAATATTGTTGATATAGTTGATTCAGTGACTAATGATACTAACATTATTCAATGTTGTAACTATCACCTTCAATTATTGGACAAATATTGTGTTTCCAGGACAACAGTATGTTAACTCATGTACATAGTATTTGTAAAGCAATATAGTAAACAATGTAGTCTTGTATTTACTGTGATACTATTTGTAGAATGAATTGAAAAGTACTTGTTCAAATTATGACAGTTTTGGCTATAAAGATTGTACTGAGTGTTTAAGGTGAGCAGTGTTGTACTATTACTCACACAAAGGGATACAGCAAGGGTTGATATTAATATTGTCTAATTCATAAGGTTAAATTTTGGTAAACTAACTCATAGTAATGTTTATCCTTTCTCTTTATATGAATGTTTGTGTACATAAAACTATGTTTGATTTGTATTTAGTTCCTAATTTAAGAATTATTGTTATCTTTTATTTGACAATTCATATAATTTACTGTAGTATTTTATTAAGCTCATAATAATATTAATTGTTTTGTGTAATTATAGTTTACTATCTGATTTACTCCTATTTCTATAGTTGTTGCACTTATCAAACAAATTATGATTATAATGGTAATACATGTCCCTATCCATCAGCTGTATCTATCACTGATCAAATTAATGGTGTTCCTAATGGTTCTCTGGACAATATGAATGTATATGTTGCTGAATTGTTATTAAAACATAGTGTTCAGACTGAAACTTATAACTTCTTTTTACAATATCAGGTATATTCATTATAGTAATGCACTCTGTGATATTACCGCCTTCTTTTTACAATATTGTTTACATTTAAATAATAACAATTTTTTTGCTCTTTAAAAATGTTGCATTACAAAGAAAACAGTCTAGTATTTTTAGATTGACTGAAACTTGCAAGTATTCACATTTTTCCAACAATTACCTTCATTTGGTATTTAACTTATAGATTATTGCATGGTACAGTGTACTTAGTACATTTAAATTTATGAAATGTGATGTTGAGAATTGTTACCACAAATGTATTTATTATCTCTCTTAACTGCTCTAGCAACAAGTAGATTGATATCATTTTTGTTCTCATAGGCAGGTGTTGTTCTCCAGTCCTCAGAGCCTATGTACTCAGTTTGTAGTTGTAATGGCAATTTATCAAATACCACTTCATGTTATTCATCTGGTGAATGTCAATGCAGCAATTCAAATGACTGTCAGTTTGGTAAAACCTCAGGACCAATTACTTCAGGAAAATTACATGCTACTGTGTGGTACAATAATCAAGTGAGATTATATATCTATTGATAATGTATTATAATAGTAAATATATTATATACCTGCATATCAAATTGTATTTTAAGTATAATATTAATGAGATTAATGATCATAGAACATGAACAGATACACTTTCTCTTTTAGCCCTATCACATGGCTCCATCAGTATTGAACAGTTTTTACAACTTATACTTAAAATCAAAGAACAGTGATGTCACTATCACAGTTACTAATAGTCCATTGCCACAGGATAATAATAACCAGGTAGAGATATAATTGGTATTAATTTTATGACATAGTCCTATAAAATAAATATATTATAGTTATTGTTAACTTACAATGTGTTTAGTACTTAGTGTTATTAATTGTGTGTATTACCACATACCTAATTATGTTTGTACAGTATACATGTTGAAGTTAGGTTGCTATTATGCTAAATTTTTGTGTTAAATTTCTGTGTTTGACCAAATTCTATTAACCACAGTGTAGCTGTAATGTTTTCTGTAATAATTATGTATTAAGAAAAGTTTCTCAGATTAAATCTTTTTTTTTCTAAAAAGTGCAAAATTTCCTCACTGTGACTAATCAATAATTTAATAATATTAGTAAAAATTTATGCATCAACAAAATTATATTAGTGGTTAGGCCATGGCTTAAAAGATTATTGAATTAAATTAGTACATACTAAATCTGAGCAGTTTAAAAAATTAATGAGTATGGACAGTAGTCTTCATGTATTATGGTACAATCTTTCTGTTGTGTATGGTTGCTGGATTGTTACCTACATTTATTAGATTATAATGTTCTTTAATGTTCCAATATCTTATTAATGTCTTGTTTAGTATATTTATACAGACCAGACTGTGGATGGTTTCTCAACAGCATCTATTGTAATGTTTGGACTCAGTTTCTTATTTGCCAGTTTTATTGTCTCACCTGTTCAAGAGAATAAATCAAAGGTTAATTTGTCATCACTCTAGAAATACAATATAGAAACATGAGAAATATAGAATAATAAATGAATCAGATAATAGTAGTTGAGAATGACACACTATAGCTCTCCTGGTTTAAGAGTATACATGACTTTAATATATCAACATGGAATTAACATCTATCTAACATATTATTTTTAATGATTTAACTCTATCTCTTGTTCTATAGACAAAACATTTACAATTTGTTAGTGGTGTACAATGCAGTTCATACTGGCTAGCTCACTATGCTTGGGACATTATTAATGCTTTTGTCCCGTTAATAATAGCAGTGATAGTATTTGCCTCATTCCGTATTGATATCTTTAAAGGAAACAATATGGCTGCTATATTTCTGTTATTGGTAAGAGGATTCAGTGTTTTGTGGTTGCATTATTTTTAATGTCGCCTCTCTCTCTTTCTAGATAATAGGTTGTTGGGCTGCAATTCCTGTAAACTATATATTTTCTTTTCTGTTTTCTAATTCTCTCATAGCCTTCATTTTAATGTTTCTTTTCTTCTACTTTGGCTTTATAGTAAGTATTAAAATAAGATACAATGAATAATACCAAAGGAATTCATAAATACATTATTGATGGAATATTTATTTCTTTTTTAGTTATTGAAGGTTATTGTTCTTATTATTCAAGCAACTAATCATGACAGTCTTGCCCAGAAGTTTCACTACATATTACTATTGCAGCCATCTTATGCGTAAGACAGTCTTGTCTATGTTATATTTTAAACTTTATGTATGTTTCTTTAGAGTTGGCATTGGTTTGACTAAAATCATTGATAATGCTGGTGCTAAGAAAAACTGTGAACAAGATGATCCATTGTGAGTTTGTTAATATATTTTCATTTATTGATGTATGTATTGTATATTCAGTAGTGTCTGCAGTAACTATGCTAATAATGTCTTCCAGTTTTCTGATCCAGGAGTTGGTAATATTTTCCTGTTTGTGATGTTAGAGAGTATATTATTCATCAGTTTGACAATTTTAATTGAAGTAAGTTCAGTCAACCAATAGCTATAAATAGTATAAATGAAGTCATTATTTTAATATTGTACATGTAGTGCATTCAAGTGTTTGTATCAGTTACTCTATATAAGAATTATAATTTACACCTGATCATTCTACAAGGACTATGTCAACAAAGTTCAACTTTGCAGTTATATTGTCCTTGAATATTAGTAAAACAAATTTTAGTTAATATACAGTGTTGGATAATAATAAAACTGTACTATAATTATTCTTATTCATTAAGTTACAATTATATTTATAATTATTGTTAATAATAATAGTAGTTATTGATGTCTTTTTATTCTCATACATGTAGAGACAGTTTTTTGTTCCTGAATTCAAAAGAATCATTCATCACTCTAAACAAACTTCAGTCAATGACTCAGAAAATAATACAATAACTTACCCTGGGGTAAAAACTATATCAGTTTCTTACAAATATCTTACTAACATTGCATTAACTTATGATTCTAACTATTACATAACTTTCATCTTTATATGCTATTACTTCTTTTAAAGCTATAGTTATAAACGTGAATATAAATATATAACCTTTGTTTGTACATAGTTAAATATTTTAACTAATATTATTATATTAATACAGGAGGACAGTGACGTAGCTGCTGAAAGAAGAAGAGTTAACTCTATGACAGCATTCTCTCAGTCAGATGCTGTTGTTATTAAGAATTTGGTCAAGGTGATAGACAGTCATGATTATCTCTACTCTATTTTCTGTCTTTCTGTATTATTTCTAGAAATGTATTGATTATTCTAATTGACTATTGGTAAAGTTATAGATATATTTTCTTGTTCTAATAGGAATATAGACCAATTACAGCTGTCATGTGTCCCTGTTGTCCTAGTTGTCATAACAGATATAAACTAGCAGTAAATTCAGTCAATCTAATTATTCCAAATGGAGAATGTTTTGGATTACTTGGTGTTAATGGAGCTGGTAAGACGACCATCTTCAAGATATTGACTGGAGATATTACCTCTACCTCTGGAACATCTGTATTAGCTGGCTATGATATTAGGTATTTACATTGGATATCAGACTGATATAAGAGCATTATACTTTATTAGTAGTGGGTAGCTATTTATGATGTATAATTATTATTATTGGTGCATTTGACTAATACATCTGTGTTATAAGTCTGTGTTGATTGTAGTAATAACAAGAGCCCTTATTAGAGGTCTCTAACCAATGTTATTGACCACAAATGATGTGATCTAATAAGGCAATTATAATCTATTTGTTGTTAATATATTCTTTAATTGTAGTACTGCATTACTTCAAGCACAGCAACGTATTGGATATTGTCCTCAGTTTGATGCACTGATTGAGAGACTAACTGGGCGTGAACTGTTGACAATATTTGCTCGACTAAGAGGAGTTCCTGAACCAGCCATCAAAAAAACAGTGCAATTTCAGATTGATCGTTTGGGCTTAAGCAAATATGCTAACAAGTTATGTGGAAAATATAGGTCAGTGATTATTATTTAAAACACACAATATAAAATATAATAAACTCTTGATCCATCATCACTAAATTAATACACAATTCTAAAGATATAACTGACATGAAATTTATTATGACTACAAAGTAAAAAAAAATATTTTCTGTGAAAATGAAATAAATTTAGGGATGGCTAATATCAGTCTAATACAAAAATGCAAATAAGATAGTAGGGATGGCAATTGCATTATCCCTACATAATGCCTTTACCTTAAACATAAGCATAATGCAATGATCTACAACTAAATATAGGAAACTCTATTTAATTATGGCATTGTTTTGTAGTGGTGGTAATAAGAGAAAACTCAGTGTTGCCATTGCTCTTGTGGGTGATCCACCTATTTTACTTCTTGATGAACCAACTACTGGTATGGATCCAACAACACGACGATTGTTATGGGATGTTCTTATTGGTGTCATTAGAGAAGGCAGGAGTGTAATATTGACCTCTCATAGGTAAGAAGGATTTCAATGATGACATGTTAATCTAATATTCTGTTTACAGTATGGAAGAATGTGAAGTATTGTGTACTAGACTGGCTATCATGGTCAATGGTGTCTTTAAATGTTTAGGAAGTTTACAACATCTTAAGAGCAAGTTAGTTATATTGTTTGTTAATGCAGTACATTGCTGAACGATGTATAATGTAATAATGATGTTATAATGGTATTTATTCAAGTGATAATCAACATTGTCTTTTTCCACTACATTTTACCAGATTTGGGTCAGGGTATACTCTTCAAATAAAAATTCAACCCAAAGTGACAATAACAGAAACAAATTTTACTGATCCTCACAAATTACATGAATCTCAGCCTCTTTTAATGACAAAAACAACAGCCTTTGCAAGTCTAGATCCTTACGAGGCCACAGAATTAAAACAATTTGTCGCCAATCGATTCCCAGGATCAGTTCTTGTGAAAGAACATCAGGTATAATAATAATATAGAAATATTGGTACTACTTTGATTGTGACTTGACTTAATAGATATTATTTAGTTTGAATTCAATTGCAACATTCCACAGATATATTTTTATTATTAAATAAAGTGTTATCATATTATAGAAAAGGTCTGTAGCTTATACTTGATTGAGCTCTTAATTACTGTTAACAGTTTTATTTTTTCTTTCTGTCTTATTTTATAGGGGTCTGTGACATACCAGATACCAGCTGAAGGTATGACTTGGTCATATTTGTTTCGTTCTATTGAACAGAGTAAGGAACAGTTACATATAATTGACTACAGTATCAGTCAGACTACACTGGAGCAGGTATGTTTCTCTCTACATTGTGTAATATATATAGGGGCTGGTATATAATGACACTATTTACTTACTTAACATCAGATAATCATTTTTTATTATAGTACATAAAATTATTATTTCTTGAAATTTTAGTTTCACCAGTTTAGTGTACCTAAGCAAGCATTATATTGATTGAAAATTATATTGTATATTATAATTTCTCAGGTTTTTATCAATTTTGCTCAAGAACAAGAAGAGGCACAAAGAATGTGACCACATGAAGTGTTAAAACATTGCTTGCTATGTGTGTTATTTTGCTGTATATACTTTGCTGACTGTTTGCAAATTTTTAAAGTTTGGGACAATAATTAAAACTCATTGGAAATATTAGTACACACTATATTGGTTGCTAACATCAAAACAAATAAAATAAAGATTAAAGTCCTATAGCATGCAGTTTATTATTTGCAGAAAACAATTGTTATTATATCATTAATGTATATGATAATAGAAATTAGAGGTATTTATTATGTAAGTACTAGTATTTATTTTGTCAGTTCAGTTGTCATGCTTTTAATAAGGTCTTCATAGTCATTGTCTGAGACCCTTCTTCCAAGTACTATTGCCAATTAAAATGAAATGAAGCAATTGCTTTGGCTTTTTTGCTGTTATTTATTTTTATTGAATTTCTAAGCTGTGAAAAAATAAAACTTAATTATCATCCACATACTTCTCCAGAGCATTGTGATCAAGATGATGTATAGAGTCCAAATGTAGAGCAAAATAGATATAGTTCCACATGTTATGATCATTTTTAATATGATGATCAAAACCCTACAGTGTGGAATACATAAATAAAAGATAATGTCTATATAATTGTTTAACAATAGTTACTTTAGCTTGCTGGTGTTGTTCAAATGTATTATTGTCAATGCCACAAATAAAGGAATAGTTTTTTTACAATCATAAAAGATGTGTAGAAAAAGAATAAGAAGACTGCATAGAGAAATAGAACAGCCACTCAATGTACTCCCCAGATATCAATTGAATAGCTTAAAATGAAATAGAAATAGTCACTTTATTGAAAAAGTGAAGATGTTGAATGTGGTCATACCACTTCATTGTAATGCAGCTAAAATTAGGTCCAGTGTATGCCATTTTAAGAAATATAAAGAATACATTAGCAATAGAAATAACCTGATGTTCCCAAGCCAACAATGAAAAAATCACAAAAGATATTTGATACAGAGGGGGCAAAACTGAGTAACTAGAACTCAAAGCATTTTTCTCCTCTATTTTTTCAATATACCGGCAAGATCATTCCTGGAATTATTCCGAAAATGGAGTCTAAACAATGAAATCAACATTATGTTTATTATAATTACGAATATCAACTACACAGTAGCAGTGGTAAATGTATACTTGGAATGTTTTGAGGATATGATTTTGGTGTTTCGATTTTTTGAATGTTACAAACACTTATAATTAGAGCAAACCAAAATAGGCAAAAACTATATATAGCCTCTTTTCCATTCAACTTAAAGAAAGGTGTTGACATAGTCCTTGATAGTCTGCATGGTCATGTCTGAGACTATATCCTAAAGCTACTATTAATTTCTAAGATACATGTAAGACTATATAGGCAGACCATCTAGACCATAATGAAAAAAAAAACTTTTCTTTGTATGTAATGAAACACAACTAATTGTATTGAAATTTCTCAGTATAGTGTGTGAAACTGAATAGATATTGCTTAAGTAAAAACCATCCTATATAATTTAACATTTTTGTCTATGATAGTGCATAAATAATGTTGACCTATAAAGGATAAGCTAAGGTATTTCAATGAAGATATAACTTGATAAAATAAAATAATTTATTTATTTTTGTTTAGTCCATGAATAATGACTTAAACTGCTTTCTGTTGTATTCACACTTGATATGAATACAAAGTAGTATAAGAAAGATATGAATTTATCAAAAGATGCATGTATAATATTCAAGCCTAAAATGTTGTGAGAATTTATCAATTTCTTACCAGGTCACTTCTATTATTTATTACAGGAGACAAAAGGTAGCAGCAACGTTGCACATTAATAAGTAATTAATTACTTTTAATGTTTATAGAGCACATCAATACAATTACAGGATTATAAATTTAATTTTAGCTTACAACTCACAATTTTGCTACAAGTTTTAGAGATCTTGGTAATATGTTTGGCTTCTCAAGTATGAAGTATTCAGCTAAAGCGATGTTCATTTACTAGTACAGAATGATGTACCAAGATTTAGATATGAGGTCATGTATGAAATTCTTAATCAACACCTTTTGTACGTTGCTAAAAATAATATATTATTAATCATGATGCATGTGTTATGTATTATATTAGGGAACAAAATGAAGATCGATTAAATCTGCAAAAAAATGCAGCCTATGCCTGTGCTATTAAAGGTAATCCAACCAGGGGAAGTGCTAGCAATGTTGGCCTACAGCCCTCAAAGTGTAAGTCTTAATTAATGGACATCTTACTTTGCCATGTGATAGCAACCAATACAACACAACCAACAACTACCAAAGTCACATCACAAGCCAGTAATCTAACTACAGGAAGTGGTACCAAAACAGGTGTACAGCTCTTAAAGAGTAAGTTTTAATTCACAAGCAATTTACTTTGCATACGATAGCAACCAATGCAAAACAACCCTCAACTACCAAAGTCACAGGAACCACACAAAGGACACAATTACAAAAGGTTAAAATTGGGACAACAATAGTGCAAAATTAGCAGCCTCATATATGTAGGTAGATAACAAATACCAATGCTTGCATTGTGAAAAGGTATATCAAACCAGAAGTGGCCTTTTCAAACATAAGAAAGCTCTTCATTATGAACATTCTGGAACTCTTCATTGTCAAGGAGTCTCATTTCAACACATCTTGGACAAGGTATGCGACAGTGTTGGCACAGATTTGAAACGAGTTCATCTACTAAGTAGAAAAGACATTGGAAATATTGAAAAATCATATCACCTAAATACTAAACAAAGAGATAAGAATGATGCAACAAGTGTGGACTGTTGGGTAAAAGAAATGATGGAAAAAGAAGAAAGAAATCCAGTTATTGTTTATAAACCTCAAGGCTGTCCTCAGTCAGTTGAATCCAACAACATGTGCGATGATGACTTCCTGATATGTCTACAAACACCAATGCAAGCATCCATGATGAAGAAGTTTGGCCATCAGAGAATAATGTGCATTGACTCCACCCATGGCACTAATAGCTATAATTTCTCTTTGGTCACATTGGTAGTAGTAGACAAATTTGGTGAGGGGTACCCGGTGGGTTGGTGTTTATCAAATCGTGAAGATAAATATGTACTTCACAATTTTTTCACAGCAGTTAAGAAGAGGGTCGGTTTCATAACACCACAACAGTTTATGTCCGATGATGCCGAGCAATTTTATAATGCCTGGAGGTCAGTATTTGGTGAAGTCAACAACAAGCTGTTATGTACCTGGCATGTGGATAGGGCATGGTGTGAGAAACTCTCTCTGATAAAAGACAAACAGACACAGGTAGCAGTGTATCACAACTTGCATGTTTTACTGGAGGAGAAAGACATACAGAAATTTCAAATACTTCTGACAAAAACAATTCAACAACTTCAACTGAATGACGAAACATCCTCATTTGCAGAGTACTTCATCAGAACATACGTAGGTAGAAAACAACAGTGGGCACGATGCTACAGACAGGGATCATTTATTAATACTAACATGTATGTTGAGGCTTTCCATCGTGTATTAAAGTACATATACATGAACAGTAGGATCAATAAAAGAGTTGACAATTGTATCAATACACTGATGAAAATTACAAGAGACAAACCATTTGAATGACTTATAAAACTAACCAAGGGGAAAAAGACAAAGAGATTAATTGACATACACAAAAGACATTTAACCAGCAAGGACATGACAGTAGATTCAATTGAACAAGTTGAACATGGAGTATGGGATGTGACATCATCACAAGGTAATGACAATTACAGGGTGACTATGGAGAATGAGGTATGCCCAGTGAATTGTAGACTACGATGCAATGACTGCAACATATGTGTACACTCCTACTCCTGTACATGTCAAGACTATACTACAATAGGAAACATTTGTAAACACATTCATTTAACGGTACAGTTTCAACAATGCAACAGGCAAGAACAACTAAATAAAAACAACTCAACTATTGATGAAAAGAATTCAGAAAAAAGCTAAATGACTTACTTGAAGCAATAACGTCAGATGATGGTGATTTGGACATTATTGAAACCAGACAACATATTTTTAACAAAATTCAGACTATTACAACATTGGTAGAACAATGTACTGATAAACAGACATTGCAAACGATAAACACACAGCTTGGTACCACAATAGGACTGATAAAATGTTATTTGGAGCAGACAAAACCAGTACTTCCACCAAAAAGACAACATGAACCAGTAAATAAAACTATAGCTCCACAACGACCATTTTTCAGCACTCCTAAGAGACAAAAAACACCATCAATTAGACTAGCGAAGCCAAAGAACACCGAAAAAGAAGAAATTGAAAAAAAATTAAACAATGACATGAGGTTATATATGGCTAAGAAATCCACATATGGTATGTCTAAATCTAACATCAAGAAATAAAATAACATTTACCTTCCCCTTATAGATATTCTAACACTGCTATGTACGAAAAATAGAGCAGATAATGTCATTGATGGAACAGCACACAAATTAACACTGGTACAAATGAAAAAGAAAATGGACAACCTACCCGAAGAGATAATCAACTTTGATATCACTAACATTCAGGATTACATGACAAATGAAGCATGGGAAGCATTACAACAACTAGGTAAGGTGACATTACACTTCAATCATACTATCATCAACACCAAACACAGTGACTACTAAACGTCTTGAATGGATGTGCTCTCATTGCCAACTATCTACAACACACAGAGACATGATAGAATGTGATGACTGCTGTAGATGGTTTCACTGGTAAGCATATTAAATGGTATATTATATATACTATATATATATAGAAATGACAACAATAATATACAGACCAAGATTAACATATAATATGTGAGTAGTTTACCTTCTATTTTGTAGGACATGTGTAAATATTGAAAACCCACCAACTGCTGCATGGATCTACTCGAATTGTATTAAAATAAAGTCAATTAAAATAGAAGAATGACTACACTAGCTAACGTGTAATTATTAATTATTACTCCGCCCATTATTTATTTTAAGTTGCTATGAATATATAATATTACTCATTCCTGTGGAAACATTCTTGTCTTTAGCCGGTTCTCCCGTTATTGTAGTCTAAAGAATGTCAGGAAATCGTTGTTTCTCTGGCTGTACGTTATTATTTAGACAGTTTCTACTCTTATTGTGGAAAAATTTTCTTCTTCAAGTGAGTAACTTTATTACTGTTTGCTCCCATCACATATTTTAAAAATAACCTATGATCAGTCTCACGACGCCTATGGTGTACCGTTTGTTTCTTAATTATCGATCTATAGATTGATTGACTACTAAAAGGAGTTTTACAATAGATATTGATAGATAGATCAATTTTGTTACTAGTTGATTGATTGATGCCCACCCTTCAATTTACAACCAAAATCAGGAACCCAACCCAACTGGAAACAAGAAGCTCAATCCTAGGAGATGGCTTGTGGTACTCATACTTCGCTTTTTATTAAGTGGTACGTCGGAGTTTTACAATCTATAGTGATCGATCGATCAATTGTTACTAGTCGATTGATCAAACGATAATTTTGAAACAAACAGCACACCATAGTTAGTCTCATGATACCTTCCTCTTAGCAAACATGGTGATCTCTTTAGACTAAATGCAATCTTCCTGTTTCACAAGTTATATATATATATACGTATATATATACATACATATATACATACATACATACATACATACATACACACATACATACACACATACATACATACACACATACATACATACATACACACATACATACATACACACATACATACACACACACATACACACACACACATACACTCACACACGCACACACACACACACACACACACACACACACACACACACACACACACACACACACACACACACACACACACACGCACACACACACATACATACATACATATATATATATATATATAATATATAGATACATGTTGAACAATGTTAAATTTCTAGCTCAAGATGAGTTCTAGGGATAAGTGTACGTACTATAGAAAAGATGGTATTGTTAACTTCTTACAAGAGACTGCCTTTAGCTGCTAATCTCAACATGACTGAAATGTACTAATTTTGCGATAATTTTAACATAGTCTATAAAATAACAATGAATCATCTGAATGATCATGAACAGCTATTTTTAATATTTTATGTTTAGTGACCACATTGACTAACTTAGTATGATCGTTTTAATGTCATCCAAATGTAGTCGTAGGCGCTGTTTTTATAGTTAGTTGTTATTATAATCGTAATAGTATATCTTGTCAAATATTTATCTCATTGTGATTTGTTATATATATTTTGAATTAGATTCGTCGCCCCATTGGAACTTTGTTTGAAATAGCAATTCCTCTAGTTGGTATAGCCCTTCTTGTTGGTTTAAGGTGAGTTTCATAAAAAAGGGAAGGTTTGTGATATGAATATGAATTTTATTGTTTTACTATGTTTACTAAAGTGTATAAGCTTGTGGTTGCAGAGTCTTTGAGTGGTTAATTTAGGTCTATTTGAGACTTTGTATAATTCATTCATTTTACAGCTGTTAAACTCTCTTTTTTATTAAAGCTTAAAGATAGGGTTGATTTTGACTTATTTATTTATTAAAAGATTATAATAAATCATTACTTTAATGGCACTGTTGTTGCTGTACTGTGCATATAATGAACTATAGTTAAGTATATATGAAGACTATTTTGCTTGTTTTGCCAAAAAGAACAACTTATATCAATTCAATTATTAGCTTATCATATATTAATCTATAATTTTTTCCTTTTACTAAATTAGGCAAGCCTTTAACAGTGCAGGCACTAGTAATGAATACTGTTTTACAACATTTGGATTAGACTCATTAACAATTCCATATCAGCAACAACAGGATGATAATATAAGTGTATACTATGCTCCTAATACTTCAGAATATGGTAAGATGGTTACATCGTTTAGTTCAAATAATTATAAATGTCTTTATGATTTTGAGATATTGACAGTAATAAATATGAGCAAAACTACATAGTCAAAAACAATGCCGGTGTTTAGGAATTGGTTTTTTTAGGTGTGCATATATAGGTCTTAGAAATTATGGGTGTGGCTACCTTTGAATTTGGGGAATCCATTGTTCTTTTAGTTATTTCTTACATAAAGAACTTGTCTAGAAACATGTACACTTCATTATAATATCAGTTGTTATTATGTAATCATTGTTGTAGAAATCTTTAGTGTGTATTTAAGAAAAATGATCTCTAAATTTTGTCTATTGATATCTCTTTCTTATAGCACAAAACCTGTCACTCAACTACATTGCCCCAATGTTATTAAAGAGTGGTATAAATCTAGTGGGAGTGGCTACACAAGATGAATTTAAGCAGTCATCTGATTGGTATTTTGGTTTCTATGGTGGTGCAGGTTTGTAGGGTTAATTTTAGCTAATAAAAGTGTTTATTAAAGAATAATAAATGTTTTAGAACCTGATACATTATTTACATGATAACATACTATGATAATATGATGTAATGTGCTAATAATGATAACAATTTCTTTATTACCAAAAAACCAATTAATATAAAGTTCAACTTAAACATCATTAACATTAACTACTAGACTTTTTTTAGGGATATTCTTTGAGAGTCTTGACAATGATGATGTTAGATACAGTATACGACTGAGTAGTACCTATACTAAGTGGTCTACGTCACAAGTAATAGACCCATTTCTACCGCTTGGACCAAGAACCGAGAAGTATATTATCATATTATATATATTAAGTATATTATGTAACTGTTTTGTTTTTATAGTCTATATATAAACATGGGATTTATGCAATTAGAGAAGATTATTAATGAAGCAATTATTGAATGGAAAACTGGACAAGAGTTTAACATTGATGTTGCTGTCAGGGTAAGTATACATAAGTACACATACACTGTAGAAATTGATTTGTTGATTTCACCAATACATTATTATACAGGTTGCATGTAGCAAACTTAGTATGATGTAAAAGTAAACATAACACTGTTTTGATTACTGCGGTAGCCTGGTAGGTTGTTGCGTTTTAAGATCTAAACCCTAAACCCTAAACCCTAAACTGCGGTGGCCCGATAGGTCGCATTTAGGGTTTAGGGTTTAGGGTTTAGGATTTAGATCTTAAGATAGGCCCAAAACGCGACCTACCGCACCACCACACTAAATCCTAAACCCTAAACTAGGCCCAAAATGCGACACTACCTACCGGGCCACCGCAGATTACTAATGTACTACTAGCTACATAAATAGTAGTAATTAGTAATCAAAATAGTGTTATGTTTACTTTTACATCATACTAAGTTTGATACATGCAACCTGTATAACAATATATTGGGTAAATCAATAAATCAATTCTTACAATGTACACACATGCAAACATACATACATATACATACGTACATAAATACACACATACACACACATACACACCCACACACATACATCCAAGATGTATGGATGTATTTATATGTCTTATGAAGTAAGTAATGGTTGATATGGCTACAAATGTAAAATAACAAATGCCTACTTTGTTTTTTCTATCTTTTATATCAATTAAATATTTATTACAACTAAACAATTTGTAACTTAACTATGGAATGCACATTTCACATTAAATTGTAAATGTTTTGATTTACTATTTACTTTATGGTTTGTTATCATGTTACAAAGTTACATTCATTAACTATAGACATAATAAACAACTGATAATAAGTTGATTGTTTAAAATATCTTATTTATTTTCTTATGTATTAACTTGTTTAATGTTATTTCTAGCTTATATTTATGGGTTTTGTATTTTTTTTCCTATAGCAATTTCCATATCCACAATATAAAGATGATTTCTTCTTTTTGTTTACTGGATTTATTCTCCCTATTCTAATTGTTGTCTCATTTCTTTATTCTGCTGGAGTCTTTGTTAAGGTAAGTCATTTATAGGGATGAGAAAGAATGTATTATTTAATTGTAAGTATGTACTACAAAGAAATTAGACACCACATTATTGATTTATTTCTTCTAAATATTTAGATAGATTTTAAATAAATAGATTTTATTTTTAGTCATAGATTTTATTGGTTCTGAGTATTTATATAATAGTACCTTTTATACTTAAAAGTTATATATGTTAATTATTATGAGAAGTAAGCTTTAGTTTAAGTAAGAAAAAGTCTACTTGTCCTGCTTCTCTCTGCCTTAACATAATGATCACTGTAGTCATAGTAATTATTATTATTATTGTTAATGACAGGAACTGGTGTTAGAGAAGGAGACTCGTATTCGTGAGACAATGAAAATGATGGGACTTAGTAACTGGATTCTTTGGACATCATGGTTTACAAAACAGTTACTGTTTTATCTTTTACCTATCATTATAAATACAATATTACTTAAAGTAAGTGTCAATGTGTCTACTATACTATGTACTATATTATGTAGTATTACATGTGGTATAATATAATTTATATATTGTGTTATATATAATATATATATTATATATATTATATATATTATGTCACATTATATAATTATAGAAATGTGATCTGTCTTCAGGAATCCATAAGCTCACAAAAATCTCTATGGGTTCCTATATAATTATATCATGTACAGACATTAGTGATAGTAATAATATCATAGACAATAGAATGCTACAGATGGTCTAGTCTTTCATGTTACTACAGTGAAAACATAAGAAGGAAATAACCTACATTGTACATATAGCTTAAGATGGCTATTATCTATTGAGATGTTAAAATAATCTCATAACTCTGACTATCAACTACATGTACATGATTACTCATTAGTACATTAGTAATAAGAACAGAGTGATGTTTGTTGGTTTAAAAAACAATCTATTTTTAATGTGTATAATAAATACTGCTGCTATTTATTTTCAATTTAGTATGGTGGTATATTTCCAAAGAGCAATATCTTCCTTATTTTTATCTTTTTAATAATGTTTATGATATCTGGGATTGCTTTTTGTTTCTTCATCAGGTGAGATAATAATAATGTGTTGTATTAACTTCGTAACAGTATATCTAGTGTACTTGATGTTCATAATAATAATTGTTCTTTTTTGTTTTCTAGTGTTTGGTTTAATTCAGCCAGGATTGGTCTGATGGCTGGTTTGGTATCATGGTTCTTGACAATTGTGCCATATTTTCCATTTATTGATAACAGTCTCTATCAGAAACTACCACTGTAAGTCAATCATGATAACTGTTGGTAATCAACATTTAAGTTTTATAATATTAATAACAACCAAATTATAGTTCACATTACTATAGAATGTAGAGCTTATGTGAATTACTTATTGTATAGTTTGTTGGTATGTTAACTACAAAGCAACGAATGATTATATTTCACATGATTTTGAATTCCATAGTGTTTCATTTAATCTATAACTTAGTTAGTTAAAGTAATATATTAATTTTTATAGTGTACTTTCTGATATTTTTTAATGTTGCATTGCACTAATGATAGAGATTGCATTGAGTTTTTAATGTATTGTTGCCATGGTTAACATATTTATTAATACATTAATTTTTATATCGTTTACAAATAATATGTTGTTTAATTTTTCTCTTACAGAGGAGGTAAACTTGGTATTTGTTTATTTCCAAACTCCTGTATTGGTTTTGGAATCAGTATCTTATCATGGTTAGAATATCGTCAAGAGGGACTTTTATTTTCAAACTTTGCCAAGTCACTCTCTCTTAATGACCCATTGTCAATGGGATGGATTGTTTTCATGTTAATTGTTGATACAGTCCTGTTTATGATACTTTATTGGTAAGTTAATATAACTATTATTATTATAATAAAATAGTAGTACAATATGTTTATACCTACTGCCCTCACCTACACACACACACACGCACACACACCAACACATACCCACACACACACACACGCACACACACACACCAACACACATCCACACACACACAAATGCATACACGCATGCACACATACAGAGTATAACTTATAAATACTATTTTATAATTATTTCATAACAGGTACATTGATGCAGTCAAACCTGGAACTTATGGTGTACCAAAACCTTTCTATTTCATTTTCTTACCTTCTTACTGGTGTAGTAGTGTTGCTAGGAGACCTATAAAGGTAGATAATAGATAATATCAGTATATATTGTATACTTTGTTGTTAAAGCTTGAAGAGTTAGAGGAGATATCAGATCCATATTATAATCCTGATGCTCATGAAGAAGAACCTACTGATTTACCTGTTGGAATTGTTGTTACAGATCTTACTAAAATTTATGACAGACATGTGAGTTGTTTGTTCTTTTAGACATAGACTTTAAAGTTTAACATCAACTGACTTGACTATAGGACATTACTCAGTTTATCTTCAATAAAATTGATATATAATCTTGCATACCTCTGGTTCTAGGTTCTTATAAAGCAATTATTGCATTCCTAAACCTGACCTAACCACATACATGTATATACAGAAAGAATAAGCTATAATTTTGCTACACTATTCACACTAAGACATTTCGCAGTTAACCTCATTTTAATTTGTTTATTTTTAAGTGGATATTTTGTGAGCCATGACTTGATATTATTTATAATGAGCATTTAACAATAAACTTATTTATTAATCATTACATTTTCTTACTAATATAATAACAATAACACTGGTGTTAATTTATGTAGAGTTTAAAGAAGAGAAAGTTGGCAGTTGATCGTTTATCATTAAAGATGTATGAAGGTCATATTACTGCTCTTATTGGTCATAATGGAGCTGGTAAAACAACAACTATGTCAATTCTAACAGGACTCTTTCCACCAACATTTGGTACAGCTTATATTAATGGACAAAGTGTAGTCAATGACATGGATTTGATAAGACGTAACTTGGGTATATGCCCTCAACATAATGTATTATTTGATCGACTGACTGTCAGAGAACATCTTAATTTTTTTGGTAAACTCAAGGTATGATTATTATATTAGTTTTGTATATTGTGTGTTATGTAAATAAGATTTGATTTAAGAAAGTAAGGACAAATTATGAGCTAACAATTAATAAATTTTATTGTAGTATATAAACCAGTGTGTTTTAAAATGTTTAGTGTAAATTTTAGAATTGCCTGTAAAATATATTTAGGTTGTCATTATTTTAATTTAATGTCTTTTAAAGTGCTGAGAAATGAAAATAGTGTAGGACTGACATGATTGTCTTTAATTAATGTACATAATAGCTACCTATTGTGCTTAGGGTATTTTCTGTTCGTATATATATATAATATATCTTTATTTAGGGATGTCCAGGTCATAAAATCAAAGGAGAAATGGACACTTTGTTAAATGATTTACTTTTAGCTGACAAAAGGAGCACCAAAGTCTGTCATTTATCGGGTGGCATGAAGAGAAAGCTCAGTGTTGGTATAGCTTTAATTGGTGGTTCAGAGGTTGTGATATTAGATGAACCAACTAGTGGTATGGATCCTTATGCTAGACGAGCTACATGGGATTTGTTAATAAAATATAAAGAAGGCAGGACCATTTTACTGACAACACATTTCATGTGAGTATCAGTGATGTATATATTTATATGTAAGAGGACTATCATAAAACAAAACTCATTATATTAGTGACAGTGATGTGACTATTTATAGTAAAGGGAGCTTTGAGTGACTTTAGTATTCAGTGTGAAATTTATTGATTGTGTTGTACATCAGTGAGTAACATGTAGTGTTTATTTTATTTGAATCTTCATTAATTACATGGAACCATTGAGTAAGGATTTTGAAATGGATGTTAACAGTTGTGTAGTTAATTCACATATAGTCCAAAGCAATTTTAGGACCAACTGTCTCTGGCTTTTAAAAATTATTGTGGTGACATCTAAATATCATTGTATAGAAATTATATCTACCTCTATGTACTTATGATGTACTCAACTTATAGGGATGAAGCTGACTTTTTGGGTGATCGGATTGCCATAATGTCTGAAGGAAAACTTCGATGTAGTGGTACTTCATTATTTCTTAAGAGCAGGTAATCCATTAATTAATGACAATTTACTTGTTAGTATAACCTATGTGGTCAGTCTCAGTTGATGTGATGACATTGAATGTGACAAGTTATAGGAAAAGAGTTTACATAAATAATTTATCTTATTCAGATATGGTGTAGGTTATCATATGACAATGGTTAAAGAACCTCACTGTAATGTTGCTGCTGTGACATCATTAGTTCAACAACATGTGACAGGATCAGAACAGGACAGCCATTCTGGCACTGAACTTTCCTTTGTATTACCTTCTCAGTCAGCCCATCAATTTCCTGAATTCTTTGATCTTCTAGATGGTATGGGGCAAGCAACTAGTACTTGTTAGATATTAAGTTGTCACTAGTTAACTATTTCTTGTAGTAAAATTAATTACAATACACAACTAATTTACATTATGATATGATTTGTTAATTCTATATAGAGCGTAAGGAACAACTTGGTGTATCAAGTTTTGGAATTTCAGTGACTACAATGGAGGAAGTATTTATGAGAGTATCCTCAGGAACAGATGATATGTTACTACAAGTGCAAAAATCAAGGTAGCTATAAAATGTACATGACATCATCACTGTTTAGTTGTGTAGTTATACTTATGACTAAACAGTAATTCATTTGTTGTCTTATGATGATAACTCTTACCAGTGTTTTATGTGAATTCGTTTAGACCTCAAAGGCAATCATCTCAACTAGATGATGAGTTACTTGTTCATGATAAACCTATTGAACAACAAGAACTTGTTAACAATGAAATTATTAATGAAAGTATGAGCAAAACAATGACTTGAATTATAATTCTAATGATTAATAATAAAGTTTGCATTTATTGCACATATTAACAATTATTGCATCATTGTTAGGTGTTGTTAAAGCTGTTCCCCATGATACTCCATTAACAGAATCTGCTAATTCTCCAGTATCTGTTCTGCCAATTACTGAGACTGTTTTGACAAAAGGTAACAGATTATATAATATATATAATGTATAGTTTGGTGAGAATTTCAACAATTGTATAACAAGAGTATTATAGATCAGAAACTAAATGAAAAAATTAAGACTTTTTTTACAATGAATAGCTAGCTTAAAGTTCACTTGTTAAGGATAGCTTATCAACTACTTTGTATGATTACATGTTTTGTTACATTTAGTTCTAAATTCATTATCAATTTAAGTAATGAAGTCTAACTAAATTCCATTTTCGTTGACTTTGATATACTGATTTCTACAAAGTTAATTTTGATACTATTAGATTTCTCTTATTCTTGTAGTCCTTATGATAGTATTCATGAAATAATTGACATTTCTAAGTATTCTTTGATTACCCTAATTATAAATTCATGAGTATAATCTACCATAAAGAATCACTTAATCAAAACAAACAGAATATATAATATACTTTGAATATAAATGAATGTTAACAAATATATGGTGTTATATAGTTATTATAACATTACAGGTATCAATACTGGTGTGAAATTATGGTTCCAACAGTTTGTGGCTATGTTCATGAAACGTTTTTACAATTCATTTCGATATTGGGTAGCCATTTTATGGCAGCTGATTATTCCCATTTTGTTTGTGGTTTTAGCTCTTGTTGTTGCAAAGTTAATATCACAGTCTGCTTCATATGACTCTAATGAACCCAGTCGAGTTTTGACTATTAAAAATTCTGCTCCATCTCACGATATCTCCTTCTTTTGGGCTGACTTTGCTTCATTGGAAAACACTTTTAGAATTAAGGTATCTTACGATATTCCACTTGTTAATGTGTTCAATCCTGTAGTTGTATTACTGAGATATTTTATGTTTTATTCAATTATGAGAAATAACTAGTAACTACCATGTTATTTATTGTTAACTTTTAAGTGTAATTCAGGTAGAAATTAATATACATTAGGAATATAAAATTCCAATTGATATAAGGGGTAATGTTGCTTTTCTTTCTTTTTCAGCCACATGATGTTAATGTCTTAGGTTTTACAGACTATGTCAATTATACTGATAATATTGTTGATATAGTTGATTCAGTGACTAATGATACTAACATTATTCAATGTTGTAACTATCACCTTCAATTATTGGACAAATATTGTGTTTCCAGGACAACAGTATGTTAACTCATGTACATAGTATTTGTAAAGCAATATAGTAAACAATGTAGTCTTGTATTTACTGTGATACTATTTGTAGAATGAATTGAAAAGTACTTGTTCAAATTATGACAGTTTTGGCTATAAAGATTGTACTGAGTGTTTAAGGTGAGCAGTGTTGTACTATTACTCACACAAAGGGATACAGCAAGGGTTGATATTAATATTGTCTAATTCATAAGGTTAAATTTTGGTAAACTAACTCATAGTAATGTTTATCCTTTCTCTTTATATGAATGTTTGTGTACATAAAACTATGTTTGATTTGTATTTAGTTCCTAATTTAAGAATTATTGTTATCTTTTATTTGACAATTCATATAATTTACTGTAGTATTTTATTAAGCTCATAATAATATTAATTATTTTGTGTAATTATAGTTTACTATCTGATTTACTCCTATTTCTCTAGTTGTTGCACTTATCAAACAAATTATGATTATAATGGTAATACATGTCCCTATCCATCAGCTGTATCTATCACTGATCAAATTAATGGTGTTCCTAATGGTTCTCTGGACAATATGAATGTATATGTTGCTGAATTGTTATTAAAACATAGTGTTCAGACTGAAACTTATAACTTCTTTTTACAATATCAGGTATATTCATTATAGTAATGCACTCTGTGATATTACCGCCTTCTTTTTACAATATTGTTTACATTTAAATAATAACAATTTTTTTGCTCTTTAAAAATGTTGCATTACAAAGAAAACAGTCTAGTATTTTTAGATTGACTGAAACTTGCAAGTATTCACATTTTTCCAACAATTACCTTCATTTGGTATTTAACTTATAGATTATTGCATGTTTCAGTGTACTTAGTACATTTTAATGTATGAAATGAAATATTGAGAACTGTTATCACAAATTAATGTTTATCTCTCTTAACTGCTCTAGCAACAAGTAGATTGATATCATTTTTGTCCTCATAGGCAGGTGTTGTTCTCCAGTCCTCAGAGCCTATGTACTCAGTTTGTAGTTGTAATGGCAGTTTATCAAATACCACTTCATGTTATTCATCTGGTGAATGTCAATGCAGCAATTCAAATGACTGTCAGTTTGGTAAAACCTCAGGACCAATTACTTCAGGAAAATTACTTGCTACTGTGTGGTACAATAATCAAGTGAGATTATATATCTATTGATAATGTATTATAATAGTAAATATATATTATATACATGCATATCAAATTGTATTTTAAGTATAATATTAATGAGATTAATGATCATAGAACATGAACAGATACACTTTCTCTTTTAGCCCTATCACATGGCTCCATCAGTATTGAACAGTTTTTACAACTTATACTTAAAATCAAAGAACAGTGATGTCACTATCACAGTTACTAATAACCCATTGCCACAGGATAATAATAACCAGGTAGAGATATAATTGGTATTATTTTATGACATAGTCCTATATAATAAATACATTATAATCGATGTTAATGTACAATGTGTTTAGTACTTAGTGTTATTAATTGTGTGTATTACCACATACCTAATTATGTTTGTACAGTATACATGTTGAAGTTAGGTTGCTATTATGCTAAATTTTTGTGTTAAATTTCTGTGTTTGACCAAATTCTATTAACCACAGTGTAGCTGTAATGTTTTCTGTAATAATTATGTATTAAGAAAAGTTTCTCAGATTAGATCATTTTTTTTCTAAAAAGTGCAAAATTTCCTCACTGTGACTAATCAATAATTTAATAATATTAGTAAAAATTTATGCATCAACAAAATTATATTAGTGGTTAGGCCATGGCTTAAAAGATTATTGAATTAAATTAGTACATACTAAATCTGAGCAGTTTAAAAAATTAATGAGTATGGACAGTAGTCTTCATGTATTATGGTACCATCTTTCTGTTGTGTATGGTTGCTGGATTGTTACCTACATTTATTAGATTATAATGTTCTTTAATGTTCCAATATCTTATTAATGTCTTGTTTAGTATATTTATACAGACCAGACTGTGGATGGTTTCTCAACAGCATCTATTGTAATGTTTGGACTCAGTTTCTTATTTGCCAGTTTTATTGTCTCACCTGTTCAAGAGAATAAATCAAAGGTTAATTTGTCATCACTCTAGAAATACAATATAGAAACATGAGAAATATAGAATAATAAATGAATCAGATAATAGTAGTTGAGAATGACACACTATAGCTCTCCTGGTTTAAGAGTATACATGACTTTAATATATCAACATGGAATTAATATCTATCTAACATATTATTTTTAATGATTTAACTCTATCTCTTGTTATATAGACAAAACATTTACAATTTGTTAGTGGTGTACAATGCAGTTCATACTGGCTAGCTCACTATGCTTGGGACATTATTAATGCTTTTGTCCCGTTAATAATAGCAGTGATAGTATTTGCCTCATTCCGTATTGATATCTTTAAAGGAAACAATATGGCTGCTATATTTCTGTTATTGGTAAGAGGATTCAGTGTTTTGTGGTTGCACCATTTTTCTCTCTTTCTAGATAATAGGTTGTTGGGCTGCAATTCCTGTAAATTATATATTTTCTTTTCTGTTTTCTAATTCTCTAATAGCCTTCATTTTAATGTTTCTTTTCTTCTACTTTGGCTTTATAGTAAGTATTAAAATAGGACACAATGAATAATACAAAAGGAATTTATAAATCTATTATTGATGGAATATTTATCTCTTTTTCAGTTATTGAAGGTTATTGTTATTATTATTCAAGCAACTAATCATGACAGTCTTGCCCAGAAGTTTCACTACATATTACTATTGCAGCCATCTTATGCGTAAGACAGTCTTGTCTATGTTATATTTTAAACTTTATGTATGTTTCTTTAGAGTTGGCATTGGTTTGACTAAAATCATTGATAATGCTGGTGTTAAGAAAAACTGTGAACAAGATAATCCAATGTGAGTCTGTTAATATATTTTCATTTACTGATGTATGTATTGTATATTCAGTAGTAACTGTGGTAACTATGCTAATAATGTCTTCCAGTTTTCTGATCCAGGAGTTGGTAATATTTTCCTGTTTGTGATGTTAGAGAGTATATTATTCATCAGTTTGACAATTTTAATTGAAGTAAGTTCAGTCAACCAATAGCTATAAATAGTATAAATGAAGTCATTATTTTAATATTGTACATGTAGTGCATTCAAGTGTTTGTATCAGTTACTCTATATAAGCAATTATAACTTACACCTGATCATTCTACAAGGACTATGTCAACAAAGTTCAACTTTGCAGTTATATTGTCCTTGAATATTAGTAAAACAAATTTTAGTTAATATACAGTGTTGGATAATAATAAAACTGTACTATAATTATTCTTATTCATTAAGTTACAATTATATTTATAATTATTGTTAATAATAATAGTAGTTATTGATGTCTTTTTATTCTCATACATGTAGAGACAGTTTTTTCTTCCTGAATTCAAAAGAATCATTCATCACTCTAAACAAACTTCAGTCAATGACTCAGAAAATAATACAATAAATTACCCTGGGGTAAAACTATATCAGTTTCTTACAAATATCTTACTAACATTGCATTAACTTATGATTCTAACTATTACATAACTTTCATCTTTATATGCTATTACTTCTTTTAAAGTTATAGTTATAAACGTGAATATAAATATATAACCTTTGTTTGTACATAGTTAAATTTTTTAACTAATATTATTATATAAATACAGGAGGACAGTGATGTAGCTGCTGAAAGAAGAAGAGTTAACTCTATGACAGCATTCTCTCAGTCAGATGCTGTTGTTATTAAGAATTTGGTCAAGGTGATAGACAGTCATGATTATCTCTACTCTATTTTCTGTCTTTCTGTATTATTTCTAGAAATGTTTTGATTATTCTAATTGACTATTGGTAAAGTTATAGATATATTTTCTTGTTCTAATAGGAATATAGACCAATTACAGCTGTCATGTGTCCCTGTTGTCCTAGTTGTCATAACAGATATAAACTAGCAGTAAATTCAGTCAATCTAATTATTCCAAATGGAGAATGTTTTGGATTACTTGGTGTTAATGGAGCTGGTAAGACGACCATCTTCAAGATATTGACTGGAGATATTACCTCTACCTCTGGAACATCTGTATTAGCTGGCTATGATATTAGGTATTTACATTGGATATCAGACTGATATAAGAGCATTATACTTTATTAGTAGTGGGTAGCTATTTATGATGTATAATTATTATTATTGGTGCATTTGACTAATACATCTGTGTTATAAGTCTGTGTTGATTGTAGTAATAACGAGAGCCCTTATTAGAGGTCTCTAACCTATGTTATTGACCACAAATGATGTGATCTAATAAGGCAATTATAATCTATTTGTTGTTAATATATTCTTTAATTGTAGTACTGCATTACTTCAAGCACAGCAACGTATTGGATATTGTCCTCAGTTTGATGCACTGATTGAGAGACTAACTGGTCGTGAACTGTTGACAATATTTGCTCAACTAAGAGGAGTTCCAGAACCAGCCATCAAACAAACAGTGCAATTTCAGATTGATCGTTTGGGCTTAAGCAAATATGCCAACAAGTTATGTGGAAAATATAGGTCAGTAATTATTGTTAAACACACAATATAAAATATAATAAACTCAAACATCCAAAATTAACATCAAACATCACTAAATTAATACACAATTCTAAAGATATAACTGACATGAAATTTATTATGACTACAAAGTAAATAAAAATATTTTCTGTGAAAATGAAGTGAATATAGGGATGGCTAATATCAGTCTAATACAAAGAATGCAAATAAGATTGTAGGGATGGCAATTGCATTATCCATACATAATAGTACAGGCACAGAATGCAACAATATATCGCTGATATAATTTAGATAGTTGATGAATAATCTTAGTTGTTTGTGGCAAATGTAAGGATGATACAATTGTCATCCCTACTATCTTGTTTGCGTTCTTTGTATTGGATTGATATTATCCATCCCTACACTATACTTACTTCATTTTTTAGAAAATGTTATATTTATTTATTTACGTTTTCTTTTATGCAAGCTTTTGACAGGCAATAGTAAAAACTTTAATGTGTTAGAAACCATGTTCAAGCAGCTCACAAAAATATGTTTTTATCTGTTGTGATAAATTATTATTAATTACTAATTAAATAAAGCCATAACAGGAAGTAGCTGGGAACTTGGAATACTTCCATCACAAGTTCTGGACAACAAGGAAATTCAATGTAACATAGCTGGGCTTACAATAACTGGTTTGTCAGTCATACAGCCATCCAATAATGATCCTGGGTCTTCTTTAAGCTTAAGATCAAAGCAAATATAGTCTATGCTTACTGTCAGAAGTAGGAGACTATGCTTCAGTTTAGCTATAATAAATAGTATTCTCTGTTTGTATACACCCTTTTCTTCTGTTAATATTAATTGTTCATAAAATTGCTTTCTAAGAGTATGTCTTGATAGTAAACTGTTGAAATCACTAATGAGACCTACAAATGACCATACTTCATAGTTGAGCATGTTCCTCTGTGAATTAGTGTCCAAGTTGTTTAAATGGAGTTATCATAAACGTAAGAGGCAGAGATAGAGCCAGAGGAAAGATAAATTGACCCATTGTGTCTATGATTGTTAGAAATCTTGCCTTACCCTATCACTGAGTCATTATGAAGGACTTATCATAGAAAGTAATATTGCAAGGAATTGAAACATTTTATCAGTTTTGAATGAGATATTCATTTTTACTGCCAATATACATTTCAACGGACAATCCAGACCATTCATACATAGGCACTTCTACCTTATACCTGATAACCTTTTCCTTAAACAGTATGATTTAAACTATCATTTAAACTAAGCATAATACAATGATCTACAACTAAATATAGGAAACTCTATTTAATTATGGCATTGTTCTTGTAGTGGTGGTAATAAGAGAAAACTCAGTGTTGCCATTGCCCTTGTGGGTGATCCACCTATTTTACTTCTTGATGAACCAACTACTGGTATGGATCCAGCAACACGACGATTGTTATGGGATGTTCTTATTGGTGTCATTAGAGAAGGCAGGAGTGTAATACTGACCTCTCATAGGTAAGAAGGATTTCAATGATGACATGTTAATCTAATATTCTGTTTACAGTATGGAAGAATGTGAAGTATTGTGTACTAGACTGGCTATCATGGTCAATGGTGTCTTTAAATGTTTAGGAAGTTTGCAACATCTTAAGAGCAAGTTAGTTATATTGTTTGTTAATGCAGTACATTGCTGAGTGATGTATAATGTAATAATGATGTTATAATGATATTTATTCAAGTGATAATCAACATTGTCTTTTTCCACTACATTTTACCAGATTTGGGTCAGGGTATACTCTTCAAATAAAAATTCAACCCAAAGTGACAATAACAGAAACAAATTTTACTGATCCTCACAAATTACATGAATCTCAGCCTCTTTTAATGACAAAAACAACAGCCTTTGCAAGTCTAGATCCTTACGAGGCCACAGAATTAAAACAATTTGTCGCCAATCAATTCCCAGGATCAGTTCTTGTGAAAGAACATCAGGTATAATAATAATATAGAAATATTGGTACTACTTTGATTGTGACTTGACTTAATAGATATTATTTAGTTTGAATTCAATTGCAACATTCCACAGATATATTTTTATTATTAAATAAAGTGTTATCATATTATAGAAAAGGTCTGTAGCTTATACTTGATTGAGCTCTTAATTACTGTTAACAGTTTTATTTTTTCTCTCTGTCTTATTTTATAGGGGTCTGTGACATACCAGATACCAGCTGAAGGTATGACTTGGTCATATTTGTTTCGTTCTATTGAACAGAGTAAGGAACAGTTACAAATAATTGACTACAGTATCAGTCAGACTACACTGGAGCAGGTATGTTTCTCTCTACATTGTGTAATATATGATAATCAGTGGATATATAGGGGCTGGTATATAATGACACTATTTACTTACTTAACATCAGATAATCTTTTTTTATTATAGTACATAAAATTATTATTTCTTGAAATTTTAGTTTCACCAGTTTAGTGTACCTAAGCAAGCATTATATTGATTGAAAATTATATTGTATATTATAATTTCTCAGGTTTTTATCAATTTTGCTCAAGAACAAGAAGGGGCACAAAGAATGTGATCACATGAAGTGTTAAAACATTGCTTGCTATGTGTGTTATTTTGCTTTATATATTTTGCTGACTGTTTGAAAATTTTCTATGTTTGAGAAAATAATTAAAACTCATTGGAAATATTATATTGGTTGCTAACATCAAAACAAATAAAATAAAGATTAAAGTCTTGTAGCATGCAGTTTATTATTTGCAGAAAACAATTGTTATTATATCATTAATGTATATGATAATAGAAATTAGAGGTATTTATTATGTAAGTACTAGTATTTATTTTGTCAGTTCAGTTGTCATGCTTTTAATAAGGTCTTTATAGTCATTGTCTGAGACCCTTCTTCCAAGTACTATTGCCAATTAAAATGAAAAGAATCAATTGCTTTGGCTTTTAAGCTGTTATTTATTTTTATTGAATTTCTAAGCTGTGAAAAAATAAAACTTACATTATCATCCACATACTTCTCCAGAGCATTGTGATCAAGATGATGTATAGAGTCCAAATGTAGAGTAAAATAGATATAGTTCCAATGTTATGATCATTTTTAATATGATGATCAAAGCCCTACAGCATGGAATACATAAATAAAAGATAATGTCTATATAATTGTTTAACAATAGTTACTTTAGCTTGCTGGTGTTGTTCAAATGTATTATTGTCAATGCCACAAATAAAGGAATAGTTTTTTTACAAACATAAAAGATGTGTAGAAAAAGAATAAGAAGACTGCATAGAGAAATAGAGCAGCCACTCCATGTACTCCCACAGATATCAATTGAATAGCTTAAAATGAAATAGAAATAGTCACTTTATTGAAAAAGTGAAGATGTTGAATGTGGTCATACCACTTCATTGTAATGCAGCTAAAATTAGGTCCAGTGTACTCCATTTTAAGAAAATATAGAGAATACAACAGCAATAGAAATAACCTGATGTTCCCAAGCCAACAGTGAAAAAATCACAAAAGATATTTGATACAGAGGGGGTAAAACTGAGTAACTAGAACTCAAAGCATTTTTCTCCTCTATTTTTTCAATATACGAGCAAGATCATTCCTGGAATTATTCCGAAAATGGAGTCTAGACAATGAAATCAACATTATGTTTATTATAATTACGAATATCAACTACACAGTAGCAGTGGTAAATGTATACTTGGAAAGTTTTGAGGATATGATTTTGGTGTTTTGCTTTTTTGAATGTTACAAACACTTATAATCAGAGCAAACCAAAATAGGCAAAAACTATATATAGCCTCTTTTCCATTCAACTTAAAGAAAGGTGTTGACATAGTCCTTGATAGTCTGCATGGTCATGTCTGAGACTATATCCTAAAACTACTATTAATTTGTAAGATACATGTAAGACTATATAGGCAGACCATCTAGACCATAACGAAAAAAAAAACGTTTCTTTGTATGTAATGAAACACAACTAATTGTATTGAAATTTCTCAGTAGTGTGTGAAACTGAATAGATATTGCTTAAGTAAAAAC
Source organism: Xestospongia muta (assembly GCA_963693285.1). NCBI lineage: Eukaryota > Metazoa > Porifera > Demospongiae > Haplosclerida > Petrosiidae > Xestospongia > Xestospongia muta. Next base: position 20,097,725 of record OY848917.1, read on the forward strand.
CATCCTATATAATTTAACATTTTTTCTATGATAGTGCATAAATAATGTTGACCTATAAAGGATAAGCTAAGGTATTTCAATGAAGATATAACTTGATAAAATAAAATAATTTATTTATTTTTGTTTAGTCCATGAATAATGACTTAAACTGCTTTCTGTTGTATTCACATTTGATATGAATTCAAAGTAGTATAAAAAAGATATGAATTTATCAAAAATGCATGTATAATATTCAAGCCTAAAATGTTGTGAGAATTTATCAATTTCTTACCAGGTCACTTCTATTATTTATTACAGGAGACAAAAGGTAGCAGCAACGTTGCACATTAATAAGTAATTAATTAGTTTTAATGTTTATAGAGCACATCAATACAATTAGAGGATTATAAATTTAATTTTAGTTTACAACTCACAATTTTGCTACAAGTTTTAGAGATCTTGGTAATGTGTTTGGCTTCTCTAGTATGAAGTATTTAGCTACCTTCAATACAGCCAATATAAAGTGGATGATACCCAGAATAAAGAGGAGACCATATGAATACCATATAGGTATGTTAGAAAATATGATAATAATGAAACAAGCATTACTGTCATAAACAAGTGTGGAACTATTAAATAAAATAAAAAGTTACTTAATTATGTAGTTGCTTCTGTACTCTTATGTATCATAATTATAACAACTATGGGATAACGATGGTAGTGTTAGTGTTTAATAGTTCAATGACTATTAAATATATTAATTCCAACTAACCTACTTTACTTAAAGACAAATACCAGATTGTTCATTATAAAATAACAATTTGTTATGAGCTGTATTGTACTCAGAAAGATACAACTTACAAAAGCAATGGTATTAGCACATTTTATTCTCCTTGTATAATACAAGTCTAGAAATTTATAATAACTGAACAATAGTTTATACATCGAAATCCGGTAATGAGAATTAAACAGGAGGCTAGTAATGAGAAGTTTAGATTAACTTACTTTACAATGTATTTCATTTTATTAACTGTGGCCTGTTTCTATTTTGTGGCACATAATGTGAATGTAAGAATGATGAATTTAATTAAACATAAAATAGATTACTTTGTGTCTGTTTTTCTTTCTAGGGATCTTGAGAAGAACCAAAATGAACAAATTCAGGAGTAACATCAAAATGATAAGTGCCCATTTATGTGGTTGCCTAACAGCAATAAATAAGATCATAATAAATATTACTATCCAATCAGGCATTATACATATAAGTAACAACACGCAATCAGATCAATAACTTACAAAGCTACTTGAGACCAGTGATAATACCACTTCTCATATATTTTTCTCTGTATGTGTGAATACTTGTTATATCAACTGTAGATCATACTTAGTAATAACCTGGCATTTTGTATTCTTTCTAATTGAAAATATCCACTCCATGGGATCATTGACTTTGTCCTCTAATGAGTCACATTTCATTTTCTTCCCTAACTTCTGTTTTTCTTCCTCAACAAGCTCTTCCTATGAAACTTAAAGATGTTATGATGATATATCTTTCTTTAAATTTAACTCCCACATAAATATTTTATTACATAGTATTAGTTCATTGAAATTAAATGTTACCATTGACTGTAGGTTCAAGATAATCAGCAATTTTCATAATCAGCATAGGACATGGAAAGCTCTTGGAAAAGAGAAAGGTATGTAATTAAAAATAATTGTTATGATTTATTTACTTGAACATTTCCTTTTCTGCATCGGCACTACCAGATGCAATCTAAAGACAAAATATGTGATATTATAATTAGTTGTTATTCCAATATTCTTACATATAAGTCATATAAATTTTTCATAGTTGTCATGAGAGCATCAATGTCAAGATCTCTAAATATGTTCACAGCAAGTTCCTTGCTTTTGCAATCAGTCTCTTCTAACATTACTTCCAGTAATTCAATAGCTGATATATGAACATACACTAAATCAGCAATAATGAACTGGGCACTATTAACTTGTTCATAAACTAAACATTTTGTCAAAAACTAATCTCATAATAATTCATTAATTACTACTATATTACTTACATGTGGTAGTTGATGAGTCTTGAGTGAGATCTTGACCGATTGAACAAAATCTCTTATTAAGACAAAGTACCACTTCCTGTGTAAAGATCATATTAATCAAATAAAGTATAACAATGCGATAAAACAACTAACTACATTTCTAGAATAAATCAAACTCGTACAGCCATAATCTGTACTAGGTTGTTAGGGGTGTGTCTTCAACGATTGGGAAATCCCTAGACTACCACTTTGGCACTGTCGTTTTTTTTAATTCAGTGTCAATATTATGAAATTTCATGCTAGGTGACACCAACAGACCTAGCAAATGTTTTAACAAAACAAGCATATATTCTATTCTATACTGAGGTTTGTGGCTGAGGTTTGCACTTTGACATTGATATGAGGTGTAAATTATAACATTCCTATCACCACTATTCTGTCTTTTTCACATTTGTTACCAATATAGGTGCAACACGAAATCAAAAAGAAGCTAAGCTTATCAAATAAGAGAAAACTAACAGCATCCACTCTGCCTACAAAGAAGGGTTGTTGTTGCTATTAATTACATTTATCACAGTATACTACATGTATTTAGATATGGAGAAGTGTTTTCAAATCCAGTCACTTACTTCAACAGTTGTGTCAATTTCTTGGGAGAATGAAAAGCAAACATACAAACAGCAAATTAATGTCAAAGGGACTGATCTCCAGTGTCTACGTCAAGTGTGGGAATCAAGTTCAAGTGGTGAATGTTGGCTCAATGACAATGTATGAAATATAATAGATTACCAATAAAAAAAATTAAATGACATTCCAGATAGTCAATGGCTATATCCTCATAATATGCAATAGTATCAAGAAGAAAACTGTAAGTAAAGACATAAGAAGAGCTCACATTAACTCCTTATAGGGAGTGAACATACTACCCATTAGTTCTTTTTTTGTGGAGGCATTAAATGCAAAAGGAATTGACAATATACTTGAAAAGTGGTATAAAAAAGTTAGAACTTCATTAACCATTATTACCAATTGCCTCACTTAAACAGATAAAAATGTTTTCAGAATTTGACATGTGGATTATACCTATCAACAGACATGCTCATTGGACAATGATGGTATATAATTTCACAGTCCTTACTTTTAGTGTATATGTACTCTAAACAGGTGATTGACTTCAAGAGAAGAATCACACATTACACAGACTCTTATGTCTGTCCTACCAATGTAACATGGGCTGAAAAAGCAATAATGTGAGAAAAAATAATATCATGTACATTACACCTTCCTCTTATGTAATGAATAGGAAATTCATAGACAAAAGATACTTGCAAGAAACAGGAAATAACTTTGACTGGACAAAATGGGACAGAAACTTTCATACTGTAAGTAGAAATACCATAAATGAAAATAAATGTTTGAAGGGAAAATTTTATTACAATAGGATGCACCACTCCAACAAAACTCATTTGATTGTGGGATATTTGCAATAAAAGTATGTAGTGATATTTGTCATGGATTCCTTTCAATACTAAAAATATAGATGGCACTATGTATTACTAGCACAACTGATGCAGACTTTACCCAGGTATAAGCTTTATAAATCATGAAAGCGATGTTCATTTACTAGTACAGAATGATGTACCAAGATTTAGATATGAGGTCATGTATGAAATTCTTAATCAACACCTTTTGTACGTTGCTAAAAATAATATATTATTAATCATGATGCATGTGTTATGTATTATATTAGGGAACAAAATGAAGATCGATTAAATCTGCAAAAAAATGCAGCTCTTGCCTGTGCTATTAAAGGTAATCCAACCAGGGGAAGTGCTAGCAATGTTGGCCTACAGCCCTCAAAGTGTAAGTCTTAATTAATGGACATCTTACTTTGCCATGTGATAGCAACCAATACAACACAACCAACAACTACCAAAGTCACATCACAAGCCAGTAATCTAACTACAGGAAGTGGTACCAAAACAGGTGTACAGCTCTTAAAGAGTAAGTTTAAATTCACAAGCAATTTACTTTGCATACGATAGCAACCAATGCAAAACAACCCTCAACTACCAAAGTCACAGGAACCACACAAAGGACACAATTACAAAAGGTTAAAATTGGGACAACAATAGTGCAAAATTAGCAGCCTCATATATGTAGGTAGATAACAAATACCAATGCTTACATTGTGAAAAGGTATATCAAACCAGAAGTGGCCTTTTCAAACATAAGAAAGCTCTTTATTATGAACATTCTGGAACTCTTCATTGTCAGGAGCCTAACTACCACTTCACAACACAAAGACTAATACAGCTACGTGAACATTTAACAAACACACACAACATAGAGATGAAACTGAAGACAATGACATTTGCAGACAATGAAGGTATAATGCTATCCATGTATCAGCTAAGAGGCTAGTGTTATATTAATCTCCCTGTAGAATTTAAAACATGGAAAACATGCTTTGAAGAAGAGACTCTCATCTTCATTCGTCAAAGCAACAGGAAACAAAGGGACAGTGATGACAACTTAATATGTTACTATTATTGTAACAGAAGTGGATTTTACAATACTAAGGGGACTGGAAAACGACATATGAAAGTTCAAGGGATGTGCAAGCTAAATACCTATTGTACAGCCTTAATTAAGACAATGACTGAGCAAACTACAAGTAAAGTACAGGTAGAAGTATGTAATACACACTATGGACACACAACAGATCTAGGACATTTACGCTTACCTGATAACGTCAGACTCTCTGTTGCTGGACAATTGCTTCAAGGAGTCTCATTCCAACACATCTTGGACAAGGTATGCGACAGTGTTGGCACAGATTTGAAACGAGTTCACCTACTAAGTAGAAAAGACATTGGAAATATTGAAAAATCATATCACCTAAATACTAAACAAAGAGATAAGAATGATGCAACAAGTGTGGACTGTTGGGTAAAAGAAATGATGGAAAAAGAAGAAAGAAATCCAGTTATTGTTCATAAACCTCAAGGCTGTCCTCAGTCAGTTGAATCCAACAACATGTGCGATGATGACTTCCTGATATGTCTACAAACACCAATGCAAGCATCCATGATAAAGAAGTTTGGCCATCAGAGAATAATGTGCATTGACTCCACCCATGGCACTAATAGCTATAATTTCTCTTTGGTCACATTGGTAGTAGTAGACGAATTTGGTGAGGGGTACCCAGTGGGTTGGTGTTTATCAAATCATGAAGATAAATATGTACTTCACAATTTTTTCACAGCAGTTAAGAAGAGTGTCGGTTTCATAACACCACAATGGTTTATGTCCGATGACGCCGAGCAATTTTATAATGCCTGGAGGTCAGTATTTGGTGAAGTCAACAACAAGCTGTTATGTACCTGGCATGTGGATAGGGCATGGCATGAGAAACTCTCTCTGATAAAAGACAAACAGACACAAGTAGCAGTGTATCACAACTTGCGTGTTTTACTGGAGGAGAAAGACATACAGAAATTTCAAATACTTCTGACAAAAACAATTCAACAACTTCAACTGAATGATGAAACATCCTCATTTGCAGAGTACTTCATCAGAACATACGTAGGTAGAAAACAACAGTGGGCACGATGCTACAGACAGGGATCATTTATCAATACTAACATGTATGTTGAGGCTTTCCATCGTGTATTAAAGTACATATACATGAACGGTAGGATCAATAAAAGAGTTGACAATTGTATCAATACACTGATGAAAATTACAAGAGACAAAGCATTTGAATGACTTATAAAACTAACCAAGGGGAAAAAGACAAAGAGATTAATTGACATACACAAAAGACATTTAACTAGCAAGGACATGACAGTAGATTCAGTTGAACAAGTTGAACATGGAGTATGGGATGTGACATCATCACATGGTAATGACAATTACAGGGTGACTATGGAGAATGAGGTATGCCCAGTGAATTGTAGACTAAGATGCAATGACTGCAACATATGTGTACACTCCTACTCCTGTACATGTCAAGACTATACTACAATAGGAAACATTTGTAAACACATTCATTTAACGGTACAGTTTCAACAATGCAACAGGCAAGAACAACTAAATAAAAACAACTCAACTATTGATGGAAAGAATTCAGAAAAAGAGCTAAATGACTTACTTGAAGCAATAACGTCAGATGATGGTGATTTGGACATTATTGAAACCAGACAACATATTTTTAACAAAATTCAGACTATTACAACATTGGTAGAACAATGTACTGATAAACAGACATTACAAACGATAAACACACAGCTTGGTACCACAATAGGACTGATAAAATGTTATTTGGAGCAGACAAAACCAGTACTTCCACCAAAAAGACAACATGAACCAGTAAATAAAACTATAGCTCCACAACAACCATTTTTCAGCACTCGTAAGAGACAAAAAACACCATCAATTAGACTAGCGAAGCCAAAGAACACTGAAAAAGAAGAAATTGAAAAAAAATTAAACAATGACATGAGGTTATATATGGCTAAGATATCCACATATGGTATGTCTAAATCTAATATCAAGAAATAAAATAACATTTACCTTCCCCTTGTAGATATTCTAATACTGCTATGTACGAAAGATAGAGCAGATAAAGTCATTGATGGAACAGCACATAAATTAACACTGGTACAAATGAAAAAGAAAATGGACAACCTACCAGATGAGATAATCAACTTTGATATCACTAACATTCAGGGTTACATGACAAATGAAGCATGGGAAGCATTACAACAACTAGGTAAGGTGACATTACACTTCAATCATACTATCATCAACACCAAACTACAGTGACTACTAAACGTCTTGAATGGATGTGCTCTCATTGCCAACTATCTATAACACGCAGAGACATGATAGAATGTGATGACTGCTGTAGATGGTTTCACTGGTAAGCATATTAAATGGTATATTATATATATATACTATATATATATAGAAATGACAACAATAATATACAGACCAAGATTAACATATAATATGTGAGTAGTTTACCTTCTATTTTGTAGGGCATGTGTAAATATTGAAAACCCACCAACTGCTGCCTGGATCTGCTCGAAATGCATTAAAATAAAGTCAATTAAAATAGAAGAATGATTAAAATAGAAGAACGACTACACTAGATAACGTGTAATTATTAATTGTTACTCCGCCCATTATTTATTTTAAGTTGCTATGAATATATAATGTTACTCATTCCTGTGGAAACATTCCTGTCTTTAGCCGTTTCTCCCGTTATTGTAGTCTAAAGAATGTCAGGAAATCGTTGTTTCTCGGGCTGTACGTTATTATTTAGACAGTTTCTACTGTTATTGTGGAAAAATTTTCTTCTTCAAGTGAGTAACTTTATTACTGTTTGCTCCCATCACATATTTTAAAAATAACCTATGATCAGTCTCACAACGCCTATGGTGTACCGTTTGTTTCGTAATTATCGATCTATAGATTGATTGACTACTAAAAAGAGTTTTACAATAGATATTGATAGATAGATCAATTTTGTTACTAGTTGATTGAACGATGCCCACCCTTCAATTTACAACCAAAATCAGGAACCCAACCCAACTGGAAACAAGAAGCTCGATCCTAGGAGACGGCTTGTGGTACTCGTACTCCGCTTTTTATTAAGTGGTACGTTGGAGTTTTAGAATCAATATTGATCGATCGATCAATTGTTACTAGTCGATTGATCAAACGATAATTTTGAAACGAACAGCACACCATAGTTAGTCTCATGATACCTTCCTCTTAGCAAACATGGTGATCTCTTTAGACTAAATGCAATCTTCCTGTTTCATAAGTTATATACATACATACATACGTACATACATACATACATACGTACATACATACATACATACATACGTACATACGTACATACATACATACATACGTATATACATACATACATACGTACATACATACATACATACGTACATATAATATATAGATACATATTGAACAATGTTAAATTTCCAGCTCAAGATGAGTTCTAGGGATAAGTGTGTATACTATAGAAAAGATGGTATTGTTAACTTCTTACAAGAGACTGCCTTTAGCTGCTAATCTCAACATGACTGAAATGTACTAATTTTGCGATAATTTTGACATAGTCTACAAAGTAACAACAAATCATCTGAATGATCATGAACAGCTATTTTTAATATTTTAGGTTTAGTCACCACATTGACTAACTTAGTATGATCATTTTAATGTCATCCAAATGTAGTTGTAGGCGCTGTTTTTATAGTTAGTTGTTATAATAATCGTAATAGTATATCTTGTCAAATATTTATCTCATTGTCATTTGTTATATTTATTTTGAATTAGATTCGTCGTCCCATTGGAACTTTGTTTGAAATAGCAATTCCTCTAGTTGGTATAGCCCTTCTTGTTGGTTTAAGGTGAGCTTCATAAAAAGGGAAGGTTCGTGATATGAATATGAATTTTATTGTTTTACTATGTTTACTAAAGTGTATAAGGTTGTGGTTGCAGAGTCTTTGAGTGGTTAATTTAGGTCTATTTGAGACTTTGTATAATTCATTCATTTTACAGCTGTTAAACTCTCTTTTCTATTAAAGCTTGAAGATAGGGTTGATTTTGACTTATTTATTTATTAAAAGATTATAATAAATCATTACATTGATGGCACTGTTGTTGCTGTACTGTGCATATAATGAACTATAGTTAAGTATATATGAAGACTATTTTGCTTGTTTTGCCAAAAAGAACAACTTATATCAATTCAATTATTAGCTCATCATATTAATCTATAATTATTCATTTTTACTAAATTAGGCAAGCCATTAACAGTGCAGGCACTAGTAGTGAACACTGTTTTACAACATTTGGATCAGACTCATTAACAATTCCATATCAGCAACAACAGAATGATAATATAAGTGTATACTATGCTCCTAATACTTCAGAATATGGTAAGATGGTTACATCGTTTAGTTCAAATAATTATAAATGTCTTTACGATTTTGAGATATTGACAGTAATAAATATGAGCAAAACTACATAGTCAAAAACAATGCCAATGTTTAGGAATTGGTTTTTTTAAGTGTGCATATATAGGTCTTAGAAATTATGGGTGTGGCTACCTTTGAATTTGGGGAATCCATTGTTCTTTTAGTTATTTTTTACATAAAGAACTTGTCTAGAAACATGTACACTTCATTATAATATGAGTTGTTATTATGTAATCATTGTTGTAGAAATCTTTAGTGTGTATTTAAGAAAAATGATCTCTAAATTTTGTCTATTGATATATTTCTTATAGCACAAAACCTGTCACTCAACTACATTGCCCCAGTGTTATTAAAGAGTGGTATAAATCTAGTGGGAGTGGCTACACAAGATGAATTGATTGATTGGTATTTTGGTTTCTATAGTGGTGCAGGTTTGTAGGGTTAAGTTTAGCTAATAAAAGTGTTTATTAAAGAATAATAAATGTTTTAGAACCAGATACATTATTTACATGCTAACATACTATGATAATATGATGTAATGTGCTAATAATGATAACAATTTCTTTATTACCAAAAAACCAATTAATATAAAGTTCAACTTGAACATCATTAACATTAACTACTAGACTTTTTTTAGGGATATTCTTTGAGAGTCTTGACAATGATGATGTTAGATACAGTATACGACTGACCAGTACCTTCACTAAGTGGTCTACGTCACAAGTAATAAATCCGTTTCTACTGCTTGGACCAAGAACCCAGAAGTATATTATCATATTATATATATTAAGTATATTATGTAACTGTTTTGTTTTTATAGTCTATATATAAACATGGGATTTATGCAATTAGAGAAGATTATTAATGAAGCAATTATTGAATGGAAAACTGGACAAGAGTTTAACATTGATGTTGCTGTCAGGGTAAGTATACATAAGTACACATACACTGTAGAAATTGATTTGTTGATTTCACCAATACATTGTTATACAGGTTGCATGTAGCCAACTTAGTATGATGTAAAAGTAAACATAACACTGTTTTGATTATTGCGGTAGCCCAGTAGGTTGCGTTTTAAGATCTAAACCCTAAACCCTAAACTGTGGTGGCCCGATAGGTCGCATTTAGGGTTTAGGGTTTAGATCTTAAGATAGGCCCAAAACGCGACCTACCGCGCCACCACACTAAACCCTAAACCCTAAACTAGGCCCAAAATGCGACACGACCTACCGGGCCACCGCAGATTACTAATGTACTACTAGCTACATAAACAGTAGTAATTAGTAATCAAAATAGTGTTATGTTTACTTTTACATCATGCTAAGTTTGATACATGCAACCTGTATAACAATATATTGGGTAAATCAATAAATCAATTCTTACAGTGTACACACATGCAAACATACATACACATACATACGTACATAAATACACACATACACACACACACACACCCACACACATACATCCAGAATGTATGGATGTATTTATATGTCTTATGAAGTGAGTAATGGTTGATATGGCTACAAATGTAAAATAACAAATGCCTACTTTGTTTTTTCTATCTTTTATATCAATTAAGTATTTATTACAACTAAACAATTTGTAACTTAACTATGGAATGCACATTTCACATTAAATCGTAAATGTTTTGATTTACTATTTACTTTATGGTTTGTTATCATGTTACAAAGTTACATTCATTAACTATAGACATAATAAACAACTGATAATAAGTTGATTGTTTAAAATATTTTATTTATTTTCTTATGTATTAACTTGTTTAATGTCATTTCTAGCTTATATTTATGGGTTTTGTATTTTTTTTCCTATAGCAATTTCCATATCCACAATATAAAGATGATTTGTTCTTTTTGTTAACTGTATATATTCTCCCTATTCTAATTGTTGTCTCATTTTTTTATTCTGCTGGAGTCTTTGTTAAGGTAAGTCATTTATAGGGATGAGAGAGAATGTATTATTTAATTGTAAGTATGTACTACAAAGAAATTAGACACCACATTATTGATTTATTACTTCTAAATATTTAGATAGATTTTAAATAAATAGATTTTATTTTTAGTCATAGATTTTATTGGTTCTGAGTATTTATATGATAGTACCTTTTATACTTAACAGTTATATATGTTAATTATTATGAGAAGTAAGCTTTAGTTTAAGTAAGAAAAAGTCTACTTGTCCTGCTTCTCTCTGCCTTAACATAATGATCATTGTAGTCATAGTAATTATTATTATTATTATTATTATTATTATTATTATTATTATTATTATTATTATTATTAATGACAGGAACTGGTGTTAGAGAAGGAGACTCGTATTCGTGAGACAATGAAAATGATGGGACTTAGTAACTGGATTCTTTGGACATCATGGTTTACAAAACAGTTACTGTTTTATCTTTTACCTATCATTATAAACACAATATTACTTAAAGTAAGTGTCAAATGTGTAAATTATACTATGTACTATATTATGTAATATTACATGTGGTATAATATAATTTATATATTGTGTTATATATAATATATATATTATATATATTATATATATTATGTCACATTATATAATTATAGAAATGTGATCTGTCTTCAGGAATCCATAAGCTCACAAAAATCTCTATGGGTTCCTATATAATTATATCATGTACAGACATTAGTGATAGTAATAATATCATAGACAATAGAAAGCAACAGATGGTCTAGTCTTTCATGTTACTACAGTGAAACATAAGAAGGAAATAGATTACATTATACATATAGATTAAGGTGACTATTATCTATTGAGATGTTAAATACAATCTCATAACTCTGACTATCAACTACATGTACATGATTACTTATTAGTACATTAGTAATAAGAACAGAGTGATGTTTGTTGGTTTAAAAAACAATCTATTTTTAATGTGTATAATAAATACTGCTGCTATCTATTTTCAATTTAGTATGGTGGTATATTTCCAAAGAGCAATATCTTCCTTATTTTTATCTTTTTAATAATGTTTATGATTTCTGGGATTGCTTTTTGTTTCTTCATCAGGTGAGATAATAATAATGTGTTGTATTAACTTTGTAATAGTATATCTAGTGTTCTTGATGTTCATAATAATAATTGTTCTTTTTTGTTTTCTAGTGTTTGGTTTAATTCAGCCAGGATTGGTCTAATGGCTGGTTTGGTATCATGGTTCTTTACAATTGTGCCATATTTTCCATTTATTAATAACAGTCTCTATCAGAAACTACCACTGTAAGTCAATCATGATAACTGTTGGTAATCAACATTTAAGTTTTATAATATTAATAACAACCAAATTATAGTTCACATTACTATAGAATGTAGAGCTTATGTGAATTACTTATTGTATAGTTTGTTGGTATGTTAACTACAAAGCAACGAATGATTATATTTCACATGATTTTGAATTCCATAGTGTTTCATTTAATCTATAACTTAGTTAGTTAAAGTAATATATTAATTTTTATAGTGTACTTTCTGATATTTTTTAATGTTGCTTTGCACTAATGATAGAGATTGCATTGAGTTTTTAATGTATTGTTGCCATGGTTAACATATTTATTAATACATTAATTTTTATATCGTTTACAAATAATATGTTGTTTAATTTTTCTCTTACAGAGGTGGTAAACTTGGTATTTGTTTATTTCCAAACTCCTGTATTGGTTTTGGAATCAGCATCTTATCAAGGTTAGAATATCGTCAAGAGGGACTTTTATTTTCAAACTTTGCCAAGTCACTCTCTCTTGATGACCCATTGTCAATGGGATGGATTGTTTTCATGTTAATTGTTGATACAGTCCTTTTTATGATACTTTATTGGTAAGTTAATATAACTATTATTATTATAATAAAATAGTAGTACAATATGCTTATACCTACTGCCCTCACCTACACACACACACACACACCAACACATACCCACGCACACACTAACACACACCTACACACGCACAAATGCATACACGCATGCACACACACAGAATATAACTTATAAATACTATTTTATAATTATTTCATAACAGGTACATTGATGCAGTCAAACCTGGAACTTATGGTGTACCAAAACCTTTCTATTTCATTTTCTTACCTTCTTACTGGTGTAGTAGTGTTGCAAGGAGACCTATAAAGGTAGATAATAGGTAATATTAGTATATATTATATACTTTGTTGTTAAAGCTTGAAGAGTTAGAGGAGATATCAGATCCATATTATAATCCTGATGCTCATGAGGAAGAACCTACTGATTTACCTGTTGGAATTGTTGTTACAGATCTTACTAAAATTTATGACAGACATGTGAGTTGTTAGTTGTTTTAGACATAGACTTTAAAGTTTAACATCAACTGACTCGACTGTAGTACAGTACCCAGTTTATCTTCAATAAAATTGATATATAATCTTGCAATATATAATTCTAGGTTCTTTTAAAGCAATTATTGCATTCCTAAACCTGACCTAACCACATACATGTATATACAGAAAGAATAAGATATAATTTTGCTACACTATTCACACTAAGACATTTCGCAGTTAACCTCATTTTAATTTGTTTATTTTTAACTGGATATTTTGTGAGCCATAACTTTATATTATTTATAATGAGCATTTAACAATAAACTTATTTATTAATCATTACATTTTCTTACTAATATAATAACAATAACACTGGTGTTAATTTATGTAGAGTTTAAAGAAGAGAAAGTTGGCAGTTGATCGTTTATCATTAAAGATGTATGAAGGTCATATTACTGCTCTTATTGGTCATAATGGAGCTGGTAAAACAACAACTATGTCAATTCTAACAGGACTCTTTCCACCAACATTTGGTACAGCATATATTAATGGACAAAGTGTAGTCAATGACATGGATTTGATAAGACGTAACTTGGGTATATGCCCTCAACATAATGTATTATTTGATCGACTGACTGTCAGAGAACATCTTAATTTTTTTGGTAAACTCAAGGTATGATTATTATATTAGTTTTGTATATTGTGTGTTGCTTTTGTTTTAGGCTATTTTCTATTTGTATATATATAATATATCTTTATTTAGGGATGTCCAGGTCATAAAATCAAGGGAGAAATGGGCACTTTGTTAAATGATTTACTTTTAGCTGACAAAAGGAGCACCAAAGTCTGTCATTTATCAGGTGGGATGAAGAGAAAGCTCAGTGTTGGTATAGCTTTAATTGGTGGTTCAGAGGTTGTGATATTAGATGAACCAACTAGTGGTATGGATCCTTATGCTAGACGAGCTACATGGGATTTGTTAATAAAATATAAAGAAGGCAGGACCATTTTACTGACAACACATTTCATGTGAGTATCAGTGGTGTATATATTTATATGTAAGAGGACTATCATAAAACAAAACTCATTGTATTGGTGACAGTGATGTGACTATTTATAGTAAAGGGAGCTTTGAGTGACTTTAGTATTCAGTGTGAAATTTATTGATTGTGTTGTACATCAGTGAGTAACATGTAGTGTTTATTTTATTTGAATCTTCATTAATTACATGGAACCATTAAGTAAGGATTTTGAACTAGATGTTAACAGTTGTGTAGTTAATTCACATATAGTCCAAAGCAATTTTAGGACCAACTGTCTCTGGTTTTTAAAAATAATTGTGGTGACATCTAAATATCATTGAAACTGAAATTATAACTACCTTTATGTACTTATAATGTACTGAACTTATAGGGATGAAGCTGACTTTTTGGGTGATCAGATTGCCATAATGTCTGAAGGAAAACTTCGATGTAGTGGTGCTTCATTATTCCTTAAGAGCAGGTAACCTATTAATTAATGACAATTTACTTGTTAGTATAACCTATGTGGTTATGTGATGACATTGAATGTGACAGGTTATAGGAAAAAAGTTTACATAAATAATTTATTTTGTTCAGATATGGTGTAGGTTATCATATGACAATGGTTAAAGAACCTCACTGTAATGCTGCTGCTGTGACATCATTAGTTCAACAACATGTGACAGGATCAGAACAGGAGAGCCATTCTGGCACTGAACTTTCCTTTGTATTACCTTCTCAGTCAGCCTATCAATTTCCTGAATTCTTTGATCTTCTAGATGGTAACCAGTACTTGTTAGATATTAAGTTGTGACTAGTTAACTATTTCTTGTAGTAAAATTAATTAGAATACACAACTAATTTACATTATGATATGATTTGTTAATTCTATATAGAGCGTAAGGAACAACTTGGTGTATCAAGTTTTGGAATTTCAGTGACTACAATGGAGGAAGTATTTATGAGAGTATCCTCAGGAACAGATGATATGTTACTACAAGTACATAAAACAAGGTAGCTATAAAATGTACATGAGTGATCACTGTTTAGTTGTATAGTTATACTTATGACTAAACAGTAATTTATTTGTTGTCTTATGATGATAACTCTTACCAGTGTTTTATGTGAATTCTTTTAGACTTCAAAGGCAATCATCTCAACTAGATGATGAGTTACTTGCTCATGATAAACCTATTGAACAACAAGAACTTGTTAACAATGAAATTATTAATGAAAGTATGAGCAAAACAATGACTTGAATTATAATTCTAATGATTAAAAATAAAGTTTGCATTTATTGCACATATTAACTATTATTGTATCATTGTTAGGTGTTGTTAAAGCTGTTCCCCATGATACTCCATTAACAGAATCTGCTAATTCTCCAATTACTGAGACTGTTTTGACAAAAGGTAACAGATTATGTAATATATATAATGTATAGTTTGTGAGAATTTCAACAATTGTATAACAAGAGTATTATAGATCAGAAACTAAATGAAAAAATAAGACTTCTTTTTACAGAGAACAGCTAACTTAAAGTTTACTTGTTAAGAATAGCTTATCAACTACTTTGTATGATTGCATGTTTTGTTACATTTAGTTCTAAATTCATTATCATTTTAAGTAATGAAGTCTGACTAAATTCCATTTGCTTTGACTTTGATATACTAATTTCTACAAAGTTAATTTTGATACTATTAGATTTCTCTTATTCTTGTAGTCCTTATGATAGTATTCATGAAGTGATTGACATTTCTAAGTATTCTTTGATTACCCTAATTATAAATTCATGAGTATAATCTACCATAAAGAATTGCTTAATCAAAACAAACAGAATATATACATGTACTTTGAATATAAATAAATGTTAACAAATATATAGTGTTATATAGTTATTATAACATTACAGGTATCAATACTGGTGTGAAATTATGGTTCCAACAGTTTGTGGCTATGTTCATGAAACGTTTTTACAATTCATTTCGATATTGGGTGGCCATTTTATGGCAGCTGATTATTCCCATTTTGTTTGTGGTTTTACCTCCTGTTGTTGCAAAGTCAATATCACAGTCTGGTCCATATGACTCTAATGAACCCAGTCGAGTTTTGACTATTAAAAATTCTGCTCCATCTCATGATATCTCCTTCTTTTGGGCTGACTTCGCTTCATTGGAAAACAATTTTAGAATTGAGGTATTTTACATTTTCCACTTGTTAATGTGTTCAAACATTGTAGTTGTATTACTGAGATATTTTATGTTTTATTCAATTATGAGAAATAACTAGTAACTACCATGTTATTTAGTGTTAACTTTTAAAGTGTAATTCAAGTAGAAATTAATATACATTATGAATGTAAAGTTCCAATTGGTGTAAGAGGTAATGTTGCTTTTCTTTCTATTTCAGCCACATGATGTTAATGTCTTAGGTTTTACAGACTATGTCAATTATACTGATAATATTGTTGATATAGTTGATTCAGTGACTAATGATACTAACATTATTCAATGTTGTAACTATCACCTTCAATTATTGGACAAATATTGCGTTTCCAGGACAACAGTATGTTAACTCATGTACATAGTATTTGTAAAGCAATATAGTATACAATGTAGTCTTGTATTTACTGTGATACTATTTGTAGAACGAATTGAAAAGTACTTGTTCAAAGTATGACAGTTTTGGCTATAAAGATTGTACTGAGTGTTTAAGGTGAGCAGTGTTGTGCTATTACTCACACAAAGGGATACAGCAAGGGTTGATATTAATATTGTCTAATTCATAAGGTTAAATTTTGGTAAACTAACTCATAGTAATGTTTATCTGTTTATATGAATGTTTGTGTACATAAAACCATGTTTGATTTGTATTTAGTTCCTAATTTAAGAATTATTGTGATCTTTTATTTGACAATTCATATAATTTACTGTAGTATTTTACTAAGCTCATAATAATATTAATTGTTTTGTGTAATTACAGTTTACTATCTAATTTACTCCTATTTCTCTAGTTGTTGCACTTATCAAACAAATTATGGTTATGGTGGTAATACATGTCCCTATCCATCAGCTGTATCTATCACTGATCAAATTAATGGTGTTCCTAATGGTTCTCTGGACAATATGAATGTATATGTTGCTGAATTGTTATTAAAACATAGTGTTCAGACAGAAACTTATAACTTCTTTTTACAATATCAGGTATATTCATTATAGTAATGCACTCTGTGATATTACAATATTGTTTACATTTAAATAATAACAATTTTTTTGCTCTTTTTTAATAACAATTTTTTTGCTCTTTAAAAATGTTGCATTACAAAGAAAACAGTCTAGTATTTTTAGATTGACTGAAACTTGCAAGTATTCACATTTTTCCAACAATTACCTTCATTTTGGTATTTAACTTATAGATTATTGCATGTTTCAGTGTACTTAGTACACTTTAATGTATGAAATGAAATATTGAGAATTGTTATCGCAAATTAATGTATTTATTATCTCTCTTAACTGCTCTAGCAACAGTTAGATTGATGTCATTTTTTGTCCTCATAGGCAGGTGTTGTACTCCAGTCTTCAGAGCCTACACACTTAGTTTGTAGTTGTAAAGGCAATTTATCAAATACTGCATCGTGTTATTCATCTGGTGAATGTCAATGCAGCAATTCAAATGAGTGTCAGTTTGGTAAAACCTCAGGACCAATTACTTCAGAAAAATTACTTGCTACTGTGTGGTACAATAATCAAGTGAGGTTATATATCTATTGATAATGTATTATAATAGTGAATATATTATATACATGCATATAAAATTGTATTTTAAGTATAATATTAATGAGACTAATGATCATAGAACATGAACAAATACACTTTCTCTTTTAGCCCTATCACATGGCTCCATCAGTATTGAACAGTTTTTACAACTTATACTTAAAATCAAAGAACAGTGATGTCACTATCACAGTTACTAATAGTCCATTGCCACAGGACAATAATAACCAGGTATAGATATAATTGGTATTATTTTATGACATAATCCTATAAAATAAATATATTATAGTTATTGTTAACTTACAATGTGTTTAGTACTTAGTGCTATTAATTGTGTGTATTACCACATACCTAATTATGTTTGTACAGTATACATGTTGAAGTTAGGTTG
The DNA here is from genome assembly GCA_963693285.1 of Xestospongia muta. Lineage (NCBI taxonomy): Eukaryota > Metazoa > Porifera > Demospongiae > Haplosclerida > Petrosiidae > Xestospongia > Xestospongia muta. The sequence continues at coordinate 20,116,286 of OY848917.1, forward strand.
CTATTATGTTTAAATGTTTGTATTAAATTTCTGTGTTTGGCCAAATTCTATTAACCACAATTTAGGTGTAATTTTTTGTATAGTAACTATGTATTAAGTAAAATTTCTCAGATCAGATCTTTTTTAAAATTTTGTTCAAAAAAGAGCAAAATTTCTTCACTGTGAGTATTCAGTAATTTAATAATATTAGTGACTACAGTAAGAACCTATAAGTTTATACAAGCTAAAAATTTATGTATCAACAAAATAATATTAGTGGTTGGACCATGGCTTAAATCATCACTGAATTAAATTAGTACAGTCATACAAATCTGAACAGTTAAAAAAATTAATGGATATAATTGATAGTAGTCTTCATGTATTATGGTACAATCTTTCTGTTGTGTATGGTTGCTGGATTGTTAGTTACATCTATTAGATTGTAATGTTCTTTGATGTTCCAATATCTCATTTATGTCTTGTTTAGTATATTTATATAGACCAGACTGTGGATGGTTTCTCAACAGCATCTATTGTAATGTTTGGACTCAGTTTCTTATTTGCCAGTTTTATTGTCTCACCTGTTCAAGAGAATAAATCAAAGGTTAATTTGTCATCACTCTATTAAAACAATATAGAAACACGAGAAATATAGAATAATAAATGAACAATATAATAGCAATTGACAATGACATACTATAGCTCTCTTGTTTTAAGAGCATACATGATTTCAATATATCAACATGGAATTAATATCTATCTAACATAATATTTTAATGATTTAACTCTATCTCTTGTTATATAGACAAAACATTTACAATTTGTTAGTGGTGTACAATGCAGTTCTTACTGGCTAGCTCACTATGCTTGGGACATTATTAATGCTTTTGTTCCATTGATAATAGCAGTGATAGTATTTGCTTCATTCCGTATTGATATCTTCAAAGGAAACAATATGGCTGCTATATTTCTGTTATTGGTAATAGGATTCAGTGTTTTGTGGTTGCATCATTTTTAATGTTGCCTCTCTCTTTTTCTAGATAATAGGTTGTTGGGCTGCAATTCCTATAAACTATATATTTTCTTTTCTGTTTTCTAATTCTCTAATAGCCTTCATTTTAATGTTTCTTTTCTTCTACTTTGGCTTTATAGTAAGTATTAAAATAAGATACAATGAATGATACCAAAGGAATTCATAAATACATTATTGATGGAATATTTATTTTTTTAGTTATTGCAGGTTATTGTTATTATTATTCGAGCAACTAATCATGAAAGTCTTGCCCAGAAGTTTCACTACATATTACTATTGCAGCCATCTTATGCGTAAGACAGTCTTGTCTATGTTATATTTTAAACTTTATGTATGTTTCTTTAGAGTTGGTATTGGTTTGACTAAAATCATTGATAATGCTGGTACTAAGAAAAACTGTGAACAAGATAATCCATTGTGAGTCTGTTAATATATTTTCATTTACTGATGTATGTATTATATATTCAGTAGTAACTGTGGTAACTATGCTAATAATGTCTTCCAGTTTTCTGATCCAGGAGTTGGTAATATTTTTCTGTTTGTGATATTAGAGTGTATATTATTCATCAGTTTGACAATTTTAATTGAAGTAAGTTCAGTCAACCAATAGCTATAAATAGTATAAATAAAGTTATTACAATTGTATTTATAATTATTGTTAATAATAATAGTAGTTATTGATGTCTTTTTATTCTCATACATGTAGAGATGTTTTTTTGTTCCTGAATTTAAAAGAATCATTCATCACTTTAAACAAACTTCAGTCAATGACTCAGAAAATGATACAATAACTTACCCTGGGGTAAAAACTGTATCAGTTACTTACAAATATCTTAATAACATTACATTAATTTATGATTCTAACTATACATAACTTAACATCTTTATATACTATTACTTTTTTTAAAGTTATAGTTATAAATGTGGATATAAATATATAACCTTTATTTGTACATAGTTAAATATTTTAACTAATATTATTATATTAATATAGGAGGACAGTGATGTAGTTGCTGAAAGAAGAAGAGTTAACTCTATGACATCATTCTCTCAGTCAGATGCTGTTGTTATTAAGAATTTGGTCAAGGTGATAGACAGTTGTGATTATTTCTGCTCGTTTTCTGTATTTTTGTATTATTTCTATAAATGTTTTGTTTTTTCTTATTCTTTAAATAATTGACTAGTGGTAAAATTGTAGATATCTTTCCTTGTTCTAATAGGAATATAGACCAATTACAGCTGTCATGTGTCGTTGTTGTCCTGGTTGTTATAAAAGATGTAAACTAGCAGTAAATTCAGTCAATCTAATTATTCCAAATGGAGAATGTTTTGGTTTACTTGGTGTCAATGGAGCTGGTAAGACAACCATCTTCAAGATATTGACTGGAGATATTACCTCTACCTCTGGAACATCTGTATTAGCTGGCTATGATATTAGGTATTTACATTGGATATCAGACTGATATAAGAGCATTATACTTTATTAGTAGTGGGTAGCTATTTATGATGTATTTTATTATTATTAGTGCATTTGACTAATACATCTGTGTTATAAGTCTCTTTGATTGTAGTAATAATGAGGTCTAATCTATGTTATTGACCTCAAATGATGTGATCTAATGAACCAATTATACTCTATTTGCTGTTAATATATTCTTTAGTACTGCATTACTTCAAGCACAGCAACGTATTGGATATTGTCCTCAGTTTGATGCACTGATTGAGAGACTAACTGGGCGTGAACTGTTGACAATATTTGCTCGACTAAGAGGAGTTCCTGAACCAGCCATCAAACAAACAGTGCAATTTCAGATTGATCGTTTGGGCTTAAGCAAATATGCCAACAAGTTATGTGGAAAATATAGGTCAGTGATTATTATTTAAAACACACAAGTATGTAAAATTAATAAACTCTTGGCCCCAAACACCACTAATTTAATACACAATTTTAAAGTCATAACTGGCATGGAATTTATTATGACAGCAAGTGAAAAAATATTTTCTGAGAAAATGAACAAAATGTAGGGATGGCTATTAACAGTAATTCATAGAATGCAAATAAAATTGTAGGGATGGCAACTGCATTACCCTACATAATAGCACAGGCACAGAATGCAACAATATATCACTGATGTAATTTAGATAGTTGGTTAACATATTTAATTGTTTGTGGCAGATGTAGGGATGATGCAATTGCCATTTCTACTATCTTGTTTGCATTAATTGTATTAGATTGATATTATTCATTCCTACACTTACTTCATTTTTTGGAAAATATTATTTTTTTATTTATATAATTTTTATGCAAGCTTTTGATAGTCAATACTGAAAACTTTAGTATATTGGAAGACAATAAGGTTCCATGTTTAACCAGCTCACAAAAATGTGTGATAAATATGTTATTATTAATTATTAATTAAATGTAGTGATAACAGGAAGGTACCTGAAGCACAGTCTCCTACTTCTGATAGTAAGTATAGACTATTTCCTGCTTTGATGTTCAGCTTAAAAGAAGACTCAGGATCATTATTGGATGGCTGTATGACTGACAAACCAGTTATTATAAGCCCAGCTATGATGCATTGAATTTCCTTGTTGTCCAGAACTCATGATGGAATAATTCCAAGTTACCAGTTTAGCTATAATAAAATTCTCTGTTTGCATCCTTTTCTTCTGTTAATATTAATTGTTGCTTCCTAAGAGTAGGTCTTGAGAGTAAACTGTTGAAATCACTAGTATACTATGAGACCTACAAAAGGCCATACTTCATAGTTGAACATGTTACTGTGAAGTTGTGTCCAAGCTGTTTAAATTGAATTATCATGAATTTAAGAAGCAGAGATAGAGGCAGAGGAAAGATAAATTGATCCATTGTGTCTATGATGGTTAGACATTTCAATGGACAATCCAGACCATTCTTATTACATAGGCACTGCTACCTTATACCTGATAACCTTTTTCTTAAACAGTATGATTTAAACTATCATTTAAACTAAGCATAATACAATGATCTACAACTAAATGTAGGAAACTCTATTTAATTATGGCATTGTTCTTGTAGTGGTGGTAACAAGAGAAAACTCAGTGTTGCCATTGCTCTTGTGGGTGATCCACCTATTTTACTTCTTGATGAACCAACTACTGGTATGGATCCAGCAACACGACGATTGTTATGGGATGTTCTTATTGGTGTTATTAGAGAAGGCAGGAGTGTAATATTGACCTCTCATAGGTAAGAAGGATTTCAATGATGACGTGTTAATCTAATATTCTGTTTACAGTATGGAAGAATGTGAAGTATTGTGTACTAGGCTGGCTATCATGGTCAATGGTGTCTTTAAATGTTTAGGAAGTTTACAACATCTTAAGAGCAAGTTGGTCATTTTGTTTGTTAATGTAGTACATTGCTGAGTGATGTATATGTTAATAGGTCTTGTTTAATATTATAAGATGATAGCATGATAACTTAGAATGGCATAGATATTTCTTTATTTTTAAAAATAATGTGGTGTTGTAATGACAAGTCAAAGCTCAATATTGTCTTTTCCATCAGATTTGGGTCGGGGTATACTCTTCAAATAAAAATTCAACCCAAAGTGACAATAACAGAAACAGATTGTACTGATCCTCGCACATTAAATAAATCTCAGTCTCTTTCAATGACAAAAACAACATCCTTTGCAAGTCCAGATCCTTATGAGCCCACAGAATTGAAACAATTTGTCGCCAATCAATTCCCAGGATCAGTTCTGGTGAAAGAACATCAGGTATAATAATAATATAGAAATATTGGTACTACTTTGATTGTGACTTGACTTGATAGATTTACTTAGTTTGAATGCAATTGCAATATTCAATATATATTTTATTATTAAGTAAACACAAGTATTATCATATTATAGAAAAGGTCTGTAGCTTATACTTGACTGAGCTTTTAATTACTGTTAACAGTTTTATTTTTCTCTCTGTCTTATTTTATAGGGATCTGTGACATACCAGATACCAGCTGAAGGTATGACTTGGTCATATTTGTTTCGTTCTATTGAACAGAGTAAGGAACAGTTACAAATAATTGACTACAGTATCAGTCAGACTACACTGGAGCAGGTATGTTTCTCTCTACATTGTGTAATATATGATTATCAGTGGATATATAGGGGCTGGTATATAATGACACTATTTACTTACTTAACATCAAATAATCATTATAGTACATAAAATTATTATTTCTTGACATCAAATTTCAGGAGAATTTTAGTTTCACCAGTTTAGTGTACCTAAGCATGTATTATATTGATTGAAAATTATATTGTATATTATTATATTGTATATTATTATTTCTTCTTAGGTTTTTATCAATTTTGCTCAAGAACAAGAAGAGGCACAAAGAATGTAAACACATGAAGTATTAAAACATTCCTTGCTATTTGTGTTATTTTGCTTTATATACTTTGCTGACTGTTTGTAAATCTTCTATGTTTAGGGAAATAAACTCATTGGAAATATTAGCACACATTATATTATCTGCTAACATCAAAAAATAAAAACAAAGATTTATATAACTCCTGTAGCATGCAGTTTATAATTTTTAGAAAACAATTGTCATTATATCATTAATGTACATGATAATACCAATTAGAGGTTTGCATTATGTAAGTACTAGTATTTGTTTTAAAGTTCAGCTGTCGAGCTCTTAATAAGGTATTCATAGTCATTGTCTGAGACCTTTCTTCCAAATACATTTGCCGTTCAAAGTGGAAAGAAGCAATCGTTTTGACTTTTTAGCTGTTATTTATTTTTATGGAATTTATAAGCTGTGAAAAAATAAAACAACTTACTTTATCATCCACATACTTCTTCAGAGCATTGTGATCAAATGTAGAGCAAAATAGATAACATTCCACATGTTGTGATCATTTTAAATATAATCAAAACCCTACGGTGTGTACTTATAAATATTTCACAGTTGTCATGAGAGCATCAATGTCAAGATCTCTAGATATGTTCACAGCAAGTTCCTTGCTTTTGTTCTCAATCTTCTCTAACATTAACATTATGTATTATTGCATTGATTATATTTAATTAACTGGTGTTTAATCAACTATTATTAATGTTATCTGGATGTGGTGGTTATCATATCGAATTGCCGTTCAGACAAGTTCGATATCAATATCATATCGATAACCATCACTACAAGATAGTGATGGGCGATACTTCAAACGATACGATATTGATCGATATTTGAACAATATCGTTGATATCGATACTAATTCGATACGATATCAATATGCCACACCCATTATTCAGTTGTTCAGTTAATATTAATCAATAAGTAACCAAAGCTTTAACTAAAAGACAACAATAGATATAGACACTTCAAGTGACCAAGAATTAAAAATCAAAACTGTTGTCAGCTGCTCAGGAATTGCAGCTGTTGCATTTGACCAATGGCTTCCAATAGGTATTTATAACAGAAATCAAACAAAGAACAAAGATCAAACTAAATGGACAAAGATAAAGACTATTATAGAAATCATGAATGAGGAAAGTTTGCAAACACTTAAATGACTCAAAGAAAAATGTGCTTATAGACTTACAGATGGATTCAATTAGCACAAATGAAATGTAGTTAAACAACCTAAACAATTACTTCTTTCAACATCTTCCATGCATGCCTGATGCCAATACATATGCATAGCGTGCACATAAAATTATGCCTGAAACACCCTGATTAATTAAATGATTATTTTTATTAATGTCATTAATTAATTAAAATCGCGTTATTTGAGTTATTTAACTTTGATAAATGGGTGTGGTTAACGTATCGAATAAGTCGTTCATGAATCAATATTGTACCGATATCGTAAATATTGATTGTATCGATAAAATATCGACATATCGCCCATCACTACACCAGAACCACCCCTAAAAATGTCAGGTAATCGTTGTTTCTCTGGCTGTACGTTATTATTTAGACAGTTTCTACTGTTATTGTGGAAGAATTTTCTTCTTCAAGTGAGTAATTTTATTACTGTTCGCTCCTATCACATATTATAGTACACAAAGTTGTTATTTCTTGACATCAAATCTCAGGAGCTCTGAGAATATTAAGTTTTACATTGTAGTGTACGTGTGCATGCATTACATTGATAGACATGAATATATGGATAATAACAATAGTTTAATTTTTGAAAATTATATTTATATTATTTTTTGTTAGGTTTTTATCAATTTTGCTCAAGAACAAGAAGAGGCACAACGAATGTAAATACATAAAGTGTTAAAATACTACTTGCTATCTGTGTTATTTTACTTTACATATTTTGCTGACTTTTTGAAAAATTTACGTTAAGTTTAGGACAACAATTAAAGCTTATTGGAAATATTGGCACACACTATATTTGTTGCTAACATCAAAACAAATAAATAAAAAATTAAGTACTGTAGCATGCAGTTTATTTTTTAAAAAACAATTGTAATATATACCATTAATGTACACAATAATAAAGAATTAGAGGAGATATGTATTATGTATGTACAAGTATTTATTTTGAAGTTCAGCTGTCAAGCTCTTAATAAAGTCTTAATAGTCATTGTCTAAGACCCTTCTTCTAACTATTATTGGCATTTGAAGTGGAAAGAAGCAATTGTTTTGACGTTTTAGCTGTTACTTATATATTTTTATAGAATTTATATAAGCTATGACAGAATAAAACTTACATTATCATCCACATACTACTCCAGAACATTGTGATCAAGATGAAGTATAGTGTCCAAATGTAGAGCAAAATAGACATAGTTCCACATGTTGTGATCATTTTTAATATGATGATCAAAACCCTACAGTGTGGAATACATAAATAAAAGATAGTGTCTATATAATTGTTTAACAATAGTTAATTGAGCTTAATGGTGTCTTTCAAATGTATCATTGTCAATGCTACAAATAAACCAATTTTTTACAATCATAAAAAATGTGTAGAAAAAAATGAGAAGACTGCATAGAGATTAGGTCCAATGTACACCACTATAAGAAAATATAGAGAATACAACAGCAATAGAAATGACCTGATGTTCCCAATGCCAATAGTGAAAAAAATCACAAAAGATATTTGATACAGAGGGGGCAAAACTGAGTAAACAGAACTCAAAGCATTTTTCTCCACTATTTTTTAATATACTGGAAAGAGCATACCTAGGATTATTCTAAAAATGGAGTTTAAGCAATGAAATCAACATTAAGTTTATTATAATTGCAGATATTGACTACAGTAGCAGTGGTGGATGTACAATTGAAACGTTTTGAGGATATGACTTTGGTGGTTCATTTTTTTGAATATTACAAACACTTATAATCAGAGCAAACCACAATAGACAAGAACTTGAGTTATAGCCTTTTTTCCATACAACTTAAAGAAAGGTGTTTACAAAGTCCTTGATAGTCTGCATGGTCATGTCTGAGACTATATCCTAAAACTACTATTAATTTGTAAGATACATGCAAGAGTTTTTTCAATAAAGATATAATTTGATAAAATTCAATCATTTATTTTTTGTTTAGTCCATTAATGATGACTGAAACTGCTTTCTGTTCTATTCACACTTGATATGAATACAAAGTAGTATAAAAAAGATATGGATTTATCAAAAATGCATGTATAATATTCAAGACTTAAGTATTGTGAGAATGTATCAATTATCTTACCAGGTCACTTCTATTATTTTTACTGGGGACAAAAAAGTAGCAGCAACAAATTCAGTTTGTTGCAAATTAATAAGTAATTAATTAGTTTAAGCTTACATGTTAGAATACAATTACAGGATTATAATTTAATTTTAGCTTACAACTCACAATTTTGCTACAGTTTTGGAGATATTATTAATATGTTTAGCTTCTCTAGTATGAAGTATTCAGCTACCTTCAATACAGCCAATATAAAGTGGATGATACTCAGAATATAGAGGAGACCATATGAATACCATATAGGTATGTTAGAAAATATGATAATAATGAAAGAAGCATTACTGTCATAAATAAGTGTGGAACTATAAAATAAGATATAGAGTTTCCCTAATTATGTAATTGCTTTCTATGCTCTTGTGTATCATAATTATAACACCCATAGGATAACAATGCTAGGGTTAGTGTTTAATAGTTGTTCATTATAAAATAACAATTTGTTATGTGCTCAGAATGATACAACTTACAAAAACAAATGTATTAGCACATTCTTTTCTCCTTGTATAAGACAAGTCTAGAAATTTACAATAACTGAACAATAATTTATACATCGAAATCGAGTAATAAGAAATAAACAGAAGTAATGTGAATTTTAGATTAGCTTACTTTACAATGTATTTCATTTTATTAACTGTGACCTGTTTCTATTTTGTGGCAGGTAATGTGATGTAAAATGATGAATTTAATTAAACATAAAATAGGTTACTTTGTGTCTGTTTTTCTTCCTAGGAATCTTGAAAAGAACCAAAATGAACAAATTCAGGAGTAATATCAAGTGCCTCCATCTACGTGGTTGCCTAACAGCAAATATTATGATCATAATACATATATCCATAAATATTACTATCCAATCAGGCATTATACATATAAGTAACAACACGCAATCAGATCAATAACTTACAAAGCTACTTGAGACCAGTGATAATACCACTTGTCATATATTTTTCTCTGTATGTGTGAATACTTGTTATATCAACTGTAGATCATACTTAGTAATAACCTGGCGTTTCGTATTCTTTCTAATTGAAAATATCCACTCCATGGAATCATTGACTTTGTCCTCTAACTATAGGTAACAACATCTTATTGTTCCATAGTTTATTGAAAATAAACTATGGAAGTTACTACTTATCTATAGTTGACTTAGGTAAATTGAATGATTGGAGTTTGATAGAAGTGACTGTTATACCTCATATTTTTATTTGTTTGTTGGTTTAGTGATTTTTGTTGATGGAGTTTTACAATGTTTTCAAGTTGAGAGAGAATGGTTTTTGTGGAGATGCTGCTTTGTTTCCTGGTTCATTTGATAGCCTGTTAAATCTAGATGATATTTCTATTATTGACTTTAACAACATTTAATGCTGCTTTCATATTCTTTTTTATTTGTTGCAGTATATCTTCATATGTACAGTGATCTAATAAGGCATATAGATGATCAATATCTCTTCATATGTCTTTTTTCCTGGCAACTGTTGTAGTGTATTCACCCAAGACTTTTACTTTATGTAATATTTCCTCATTCCAAACATTGAGTGACTTCATAGGGACATTTAATGGTTCTATTGGAATATGATTCGGATGATAGTTGATATACTTAATAACAAGGTAAATATGTTTACACATTGTTACATTGAAAAGAGAGTTGGGACATGTGCATGTGTGCAAACGTTACATTTCTTGTAATGTGTGTGACAATTTTGAGAAATTGTTTGTTGATTCTTGATGGTGTAGTGGTTTTCAGGTTTTAATGTAGAGTTAACTGGCTATTCATTACTTTGAGTTTCTGTTATAGCTTGTATTAAAAGCTTTATGCTATGTAGTATGTACATATCTGATGTCAATGATACCTATTAGATAAGTTTTCGTTCCCTTCTCTAATTTTATTTGTCTTTCAAAAGCTTTGTCTTTTGCTGTCTTTATGAGCAGATGAACACATTTATCAACACATTGATTGATTTTGCCTTTCATATACAAATATTTTAATGTTTGATGGAATGATTCAACATACATGTTGGTGTTGATACCAACTATTTTTCTGTAATGTGTAGCACAATGATGTTTGTGTTGACTGTACTCTAGCTTGAAGTAATTAGTGAAACATTGTGTCCACTCTTTATTGTCAGTACATGTCTTAAACTCATTGAAAAGTAACTCAAAGTTGTTGTCATCTTCATCAAGAAGCATTTGGAGAGTGTGGTAAATTTGACACTTCTGCTTTTTTTCACTGATAAATTTCAAGGCACCTCTCAAGGCACAATCTACATGCTACAAACATAGTTTTTTGTGGATGTCTATTGATACAAGAAATATAACGTTTGCACACATGCACATGTCCCAACTCTCTTTTCAATGTAACAATGTGTAAACACATTTACCTTGTTATTAAGTATATCAACTATCATCTGAATCATATTATTGAATCAAAGTCATCAGATATAAACCACTTTGAAGATATTGTTCCAATCTTTTTATTATGGTGTTCAAAGTAATATGTCAGTAGTATTTGGTCCTCTCTGTTACTTAGGCACCATGAAACTGGATAGTCCTCACTGTATATTGGTATATTAGTATAGTGCTGCTGTTGCAAATCTCATCAGATCCATGTGGTATATATAACTTGAAGTAATTATATTTTGTTATCATCACTTGTATAGCTTACCAAGGAGTCATTCAACTTGTGCTACCTTTTGTTGTTTTAAATGTAAGAAACATTATGACCTTTATAAAAGATGATCCAATTTGCTTTATCATTGCCACCAGTTTGAACATAACTATAGCTCCCTAAATTGTAAATGCATGATAACTTGTAATTTTGCTAGCCCCCATGCATCACAAAGATGTAATTCTTCAGAAAAAGGTACTAGTGATATACATTTTTGTGCTTGGCCATTCTTCTAAAAGGATCTCTATATGTAATTTGTTCTTTCATACACTTATTGTCAAACAATTGCAATGAGAAGAGTATATACCTTCATAATTGAAGTATTAATAATAATAGTAATGAATGCAGATCTAGTTTTAATGTAGTTCGGGTTTGTTTATCACATTTATTGTTGGTAATGGAACTAATTATATTGGACTAGCTGAAATGCATTAATCACCTCAGACATCATACCCTTCTTTTTCAGGCAACATCACTTTTTGCAAAGAATTTTTGATTGCATCTTCTATGTTATCTCCCTGGATGACATGTGCAATACATTGTCAACATATTAATAGTACTTTAGATCACCTAGAGACCAGTGTGGAATGAATTCTATAAATGTGCAATTTGCTTCATATTAATTAGTTTAGTCAATTACTGTTCAGTTGATTAAAGATCTCTATTGGCTGTATCACCTTAGTACACTCATGCATGCAGAGATTCTGTAATATTTTATCAAGCATATGTAGCATGTAGCATACTGTAGCTTAGAGTACATTTATATCATTATGATATTGATCTTACTGCATTTTTATGTTTATTTATATATTCTTGTAGGAACGGAATATAAAGGATTGCCTGAAGAATTACATTTGCAAGCAAGTATTTCCTAGATTTGTAATACTGAGAGAAGACTTGAGTCCATCACAGCTCTCAGTAACTGAGCACAGTATAATTTTCATTATGTTTTATTACTGTTTATTATTTATTAAAAATGTCATATAATAATAATTTATTAATGTAAGATCACGCCCATTGTGAAATTAAGTGACTTCACTGACTTGTTTTCCGGCTAGGAGCAGTCCAACGTTGGAAATTCTTTAGACTCCCACTCTGGTACTGTCGTTATTGTAGTCTAAAGAATGTCAAATAATCGTTGTTTCTCTGGCTGTACGTTATTATTTAGACAGTTTCTACTGTTATTGTGGAAAAATTTTCTTCTTCAAGTGAGTAACTTTATTACTGTTCGCTCCCATCACATATTTTTGAAAAATAACCTTCCTGTCTTACACGTCCATTGCATGATATACGAGAGACAAGATGATATACTTCAGTAGATGATTGAATGATTAGTTGGCAAGGCGTATACACATATACATACATGTTGAACAAAGTTAAATTTACAGCTCAGGATGAGTTCTAGGGATAAATGTATATACTATAGAAAAGATTGTGATTATTAACTTAATACAAGAAACTGCCTTTAGCTGCTAATCTCAACATTATTGAAATGTATCAATTTTGTGAAAATTTAAACAAAGTCTACAAAGTAATAATGAATCATGCTGAATGATCATGAACAGCTATTTTTTAATATTTTACGTTTAGTGACCACATTGACTAACTTAGTATGATCATTTTAATGTCATCCAAATGTAGTTGTAGTAGCTGCTTTTATAGTTAGTTGTTATAATAATCGTAATAGTATATCTTGTCAAATACTTATCTCATTGTCATTTGTTATATATATTTTGAATTAGATTCGTCGTCCCATTGGAACTTTGTTTGAAATAGCAATTCCTCTAGTTGGTATAGCCCTTCTTGTTGGTTTAAGGTAAGCCTTATATAAAGGGAACGTTCATGATATAAATATGAATTGTATTGTTTTACTATGTTTACTAAGAGGTGTGTAAGGTTGTGGTTAGAGAGTTTTTGAGTGGTTAATTTAAGTGTATTTGAGACTTTGTATAGTTTATAAATTGACACTATTTTTTGCACAAGAGGTACTGAAGTAGCATAGTAAAATAACAAAGAACAATAGTTATGGTATTTCATTCATTTTACAGCTGTTAAACTCTCTTTTCCATTAAAGCTTAATGATAGACTTGATTTTGGCTATTATATTTATTAAAAGATTATTATAAATCATTACTTTGATAGCACTGTTGTTGCTGTACTGTGCATATAATGGACTATAGTTTGTTGATTACATATGAAGACTGCTTTGCTTGTTTTTTCCAAAAAGAACAACTTACATCAATTCAATTATTAGTTTATCTTGTTAATGTGTAATCATTTGTTTTACTAAATTAGGCAAGCCTTTAACAGAGCAGGCACTAGTAGTGAATACTGTTTTACAACATTTGGATCAGACTCATTAACAATTCCATATCAGCAACAACAGAATGATAATATAAGTGTATACTATGCTCCTAATACTTCAGAATAGGGTAAGATTGTTACAAAGTTTAGTTCATATTATTATAACTGTGCTAATGATTTTGTGATGTAGTGTTATTGACAGTAATAAGTATGAGCAAACTATGGTAGCACTAGCTAGACAAAAAACAATGCTAATATTTATTTGATTTAAAAGTGTAGAGTGTTTATATAGGTCTTAGTAGTTATGGGTGTGGCTAACTTTGATTCTGAGTCAGGCATTTTAAACTTATTTCTGTATTTTAAATCATATAAATAAATACATAACTTTAATAGTTTGTCTGAGGAAAATATTATGACATGACATGACACATATTATTTTATAAGTTAACTTCATCAACAAAGTAATCTCACAAAGTTAATTAAGTAAGACAATTAGTCAAGAGTACACACTTTATGAATATCCTAATATAATTATGACCATACCTATAAATATTAATAGTTAGTTCTAGAACATAGAAGAATCCCTTGTTTTATTAGTTATTTCTTACATAAACAAGTTGTCTAGAAACATGTACACTTCATTATAATATGAGTTGTTTATTATGTAATCATTGTTGTAGAAATCTTTAGTGTGTATTTAAGTAAAATGATTTTTAAATTTTGTCTATTGATATATTTCTTATAGCACAAAACCTGTCACTCAACTATATTGCCCCAATGTTATTGAAGAGTGGTATAAATCTAGTGGGAGTGGCTACACAAGATGAATTTAACCAGTCATCTGATTTGTATTTTGGCTACTATAGTCGTGCAGGTTTGTATGGTTAATTTTAACTAATAAAAGTGTTTTTTAAAGAGTAATAGTTGTTTAAGAATCAGATACAACATTTACATTGCTGACATACTATGATGATATGATGTAAAGTGCTAATAATGATAGCAATTTCTTTATTACCAAAAAAATATTATAAAGTTCAACTTAAACATCATTAATAATAACTACTAGATTTCTTTAGGGATATTCTTTGAGAGTCTTGACAATGATGATGTTAGATACAGTATACAACTGACTAGTACCTTTACTGAATGGTCTACGTCACAAGTAATAAATCCATTTCTACTGCTTGGACCAAGAACCCAGAAGTATATTATCATATTATATATATTAAGTATATTATGTAACTGTTTTTATAGTCCATATATAAGTATGGGATTTATGCAATTAGAGAAGATTATTAATGAAGCAATTATTGAATGGAAAACTGGACAAAAGTTTAACATTGATGTTGCTGTCAGGGTAAGTATACATGTGTTCACACACACCATGCATATGTATACACACACACACACACACACACACACACATATGCACACACGCACACACACACACACACACATACATACATACACATGCATACATATATACATACATACACACATACATACATACATACACGCACACATACATATGTACATACACATGTATGTATGCATTTATATGTCTTATGAAGTGACTAATGGTTGATATGGCTATGTAGAATAACAAATCCCTGCTTTGTTTTCTTTCTATCTTTTATATCAATAAATATTTATTGCAACCAAACAATTTGTAACTTAACTACGGAATGCATACTTCACATTAGATTGTTAATGGTTTAATTTACTATTCACTTCATAGAGTTTTAGTTTACATAGTAATTCCTTAAATATTAAGTTGATTGTTTAAAATGGCTTATTATTTTCTTATGTATTAACTTGTTTCATGTCATCTTTAGCTAATATTTATGTATTTTTCCTATAGCAATTTCCATATCCACAATATAAAGATGATTTCTTCTTTTTTTTAACTGGATTTATTCTTCCTATTCTAATTGTTGTCTCATTTCTTTATTCTGCTGGAGTCTTTGTTAAGGTAAGTCATTTATAAGGGATGAGAGAGAATGTATTATTTAATTGTAAGTGTGTACCACAAATAAATTAGTCACCACATTATTACAAGTAGGATTTTATTACTTCTAAATATTTAGATAGATTTTAAATAAATGGATTTATTTTTAGTTATAGTTTTTGTTGCTTCTAAGTATTTATGTTGGAGTAACTTATACTTACTAGTTTTTATGTTAATTATTATGAGATAATAGTTACTATAAGAAGTAAACTTTAGTTTAAATAAGAGAAAGTCTACTTGGCCTGCTCCTTTGTCTATGACTACCTTAATATGATGATCATTGTAGTCATAGTAATTATTATTATTATTATTATTATTATTATTATTAATGACAGGAGCTAGTGTTAGAGAAGGAGACTCGTATTCGTGAGACAATGAAAATGATGGGACTTAGTAACTGGATTCTTTGGACATCATGGTTTACAAAACAGTTACTGTTTTATCTTTTACCTATCATTATAAATACAATATTACTTAAAGTAAGTGTCGATGTGTCTACTATACTATGTACTATATTATGTAATATTACATGAGGTATAATATAATTTATATATTGTGTTATATATAGTATATATGTACTATATTATGTTGTATATTATAATTATGTCACATTTTATAATTATAGAAATGTGTTTTGTCAGGAATACATAGGCTCACCAAAATGGCTATGGGTTCTTGGCTGTATATATTATTATATCATGTACAGACATTAGTGATAGTAATGGTATAAATAGGAGTAGGCAACAGAAAGCAACAGATGGAAGCAACATATATGGTCTACTCTTTCATGTTACTACAGTGCAAACATAAGAAGGAAATATATTAATTGTACATACAGATTAAGTGGCTATTGTCTATTGTGATGTTAAATAGAATGTCATAACTGACTATAAACTACATGTACACAATTAGTCATTAATACATTAGTAATAATAACAGACTGATGTCTGTTGGTTAAATAAACCAATCTATATTTAATTTGTGTAATAATTATTGTTGCTATTTATTTTCAATTTAGTATGGTGGTGTATTTCCAAAGAGCAATATCTTCCTTATTTTTATCTTTTTAATAATGTTTATGATTTCTGGGATTGCTTTTTGTTTCTTCATCAGGTGAGATAATAATAATGTGTTGTATTAACTTTGTAACAGTATATCTAGTATTCTTGATGTTCATAATAATAATTGTTCTTTTTTGTTTTCTAGTGTTTGGTTTAATTCGGCCAGGATTGGTCTGATGGCTGGTTTGGTATCATGGTTTTTTACAATTGTACCATATTTCCCATTTCTTGATAATAACCTCTATCAGAATTCACCACTGTAAGTCAATCATAACTTAGTAATCAACATTTAACTTTTATAACATTAACAGCTAACAACTAAATTGTAGTTCACATTGCTATAGAATCTAGAGCTTATGTGAATTACTTATTATATAATTTGTTACTATAATTATTACAAAGTAAGAAATCATATATTTCACATGAATTTTTAATTTTATACTGTTCCACTGATGTAAACTATAAATTTGTGGGTTGTTGTTTGTTTCAAATTGTTTAAACATTGATTCATACTACAATATTTTGATGCATTATTGACCTGATCATTTCAATATTGATTCTATATTGAATTAATAACTTCAGTATTGAATAGATTGATTGATATTGTATTGATGGGTTGATATTAAGATATTGTAGTATGTATCAATGCTTAAACAATTTTTAATAAATTAATTTTTATAGTGTGACATTGCACTAAAGATGGAGATTGCATTGAGTTTATAATGTATTGTTGTTGAATGTACCTATTAACAAGTTAATTTTTAATATTGTTTACAAATAATATATTGCTTAATTTTTCTCTTACAGAGGAGGTAAACTTGGTATTTGTTTATTTCCAAACTCTTGTATTGGTTTTGGAATCACTATCTTATCAAAGTTAGAATATCGTCAAGAGGGACTTATATTTTCAAACTTTGCCAAATCACTCTCTCTTGATGACCCATTGTCAATGGGATGGATTGTTTTCATGTTAATTGTTGATACAGTCCTGTTTATGATACTTTGTTGGTAAGTTAATATAACTATTATTATTATAATAAAATAGTAGTTCAATATGCTTATACCTACTGCCCTCACCTACACACACACACACACACACCAACACACACCCACACACGCACACACACACCCACACACACCCACACACACATAAATGCATACACGCATGCACACACATAGAATATAACTTATAAATACTATTCTATAATTATTTCATAACAGGTACATTGATGCAGTCAAACCTGGAACTTATGGTATACCAAAACCTTTCTATTTCATTTTCTTACCTTCTTACTGGTGTAGTAGTGTTGCTAGGAGACCTATAAAGGTAGATAATAGATAATATTAGTATATATTGTATACTTTGTTGTCAAAGCTTGAAGAGTTAGAGGAAATATCAGATCCATATTATAATCCTGATGCTCATGAGGAAGAACCTACTGATTTACCTGTTGGAATTGTCGTTACAGATCTTACTAAAATTTATGACAGACATGTGAGTTGTTTGTTTTTTTAGACGATAGACTTTAAAGTTTAACATCAACTGACTCGACTGTAGTACAGTACCCAGTTTATCTTCAATAAAATTGATCACATATAATAATAAATTATCTGTAAGGTATAATAAAGATTGGTCACAGGTTTACTGAACAAAATTATGCTAGGAATATATAAAATAAGTAAAGTTTATATTGCCCAGTAAAATGCTAGATTTATTGATAAATGTAGCTCTGATCTCTTGGTCTGTCTAGAATACATTTGTATCATAATGTATTGTTGTACCTAGATTCTGACTTATAGTCTTTGATCTTATTCACTGTTTCATTTTAATTCAATTATTATGAGCTGGAATTTTTATGAGGCATGACTTGATATTACGTTTAATAACAACTAACAATAAATGTATTATTTATTACTACTAATACAATAACAATAAAACTGGTGTTAATTTATGTAGAGTCTAAAGAAGAGAAAGTTGGCAGTTGATCGTTTATCATTAAAGATGTATGAAGGTCATATTACTGCTCTTATTGGTCATAATGGAGCTGGTAAAACAACAACTATGTCAATTCTGACAGGACTCTTTCCACCAACATTTGGTACAGCTTATATTAATGGACAAAGTGTAGTCAATGATATTGATTTGATAAGACGTAACTTGGGTATTTGCCCTCAACATAATGTATTATTTGATCGACTGACTGTCAGAGAACATCTTAATTTTTTTGGTAAACTCAAGGTATGATTAATATATTAGTTTTGTATATTGTGTATATATATAATATATCTTTATTTAGGGATGTCAAGGTCATAAAATCAAAGGAGAAATGGACACTTTGTTAAATGATTTACTTTTAGCTGACAAAAGGACCACCAAAGTCTGTCATTTATCAGGTGGGATGAAGAGAAAGCTCAGTGTTGGTATAGCTCTAATTGGTGGTTCAGAGGTTGTGATATTAGATGAACCAACTAGTGGTATGGATCCTTATGCTAGACGAGCTACATGGGATTTGTTAATAAAATATAAAGAAGGCAGGACCATTTTACTGACAACACATTTCATGTGAGTATCAGTGGTGTATATATTTATATGTAAGAGGACTATCATAAAACAAAACTCATTGTATTGGTGACAGTGATGTGACTATCTATAGTAAAGGGAGCTTTGAGTGACGTTAGTATTCAGTGTAAAATTTATTTATTGTGTTGTACATCAGTGGGTAACATGTAGTGTTAAGTTTATTTGTCACCTTTATTAATCACATACAGCAATTGAATAAGGATTTTGAAATAGATGTCAACAGTTATATAGTTAATTCTCATATAGTCCAAAGCAATTTTAGGACCAACTGTCTCTGGCTTAAAAAGATAATTGTGGTGACATATAAATATCATTGTATAGAAATTATATCTACCTCTATGTACTTATGATGTACTGAACTTATAGGGATGAAGCTGACTTTTTAGGTGATCGGATTGCCATAATGTCTGAAGGAAAACTTCGATGTAGTGGTACTTCATTATTTCTTAAGAGCAGGTAACCCATTAATTAACGACGATTTACTTGTTAGTATAACCTATGTGGTCAGTCTCAGTTGATGTGATGACATTGAATGTGACAAGTTATAGGAAAAAAATTTACACAAATTTATCTTGTTCAGATATGGTGTAGGTTATCATATGACAATGGTTAAAGAACCTCACTGTAATGTTGCTGCTGTGACATCATTAGTTCAACAACATGTGACAGGATCAGAACAGGACAGCCATTCTGGCACTGAACTTTCATTTGTATTACCTTCTCAGTCAGCCCATCAATTTCCTGAATTCTTTGATCTTCTAGATGGTATGGGGCAAGCAACTAGTACTTGTTAGATATTCAGTTGTGACTAGTTAACTATTTCTTGTAGTAAAATTAATTACAATACACAACTAATTTACATTATGATATAGTTTGTTAATTCTATATAGAGCGTAAGGAACAACTTGGTGTATCAAGTTTTGGAATTTCAGTGACTACAATGGAGGAAGTATTTATGAGAGTATCCTCAGGAACAGATGATATGTTACTACAAGTACAAAAATCAAGGTAGCTATAAAATGTACATGAAGTGATCACTGTTTAGTTGTGTAGTTATACTTATGACTAAACAGTAATTCATTTGTTGTCTTATGATGATAACTCTCACCAGTGTTTCATGTAAATTCTTTTAGACCTCAAAGGCAATCATCTCAACTTGATGATGAGTTACTTGTTCATGATAAACCTATTGAACTCCAAGAACTAGTTAACAGTGAAAGTATGAATGAAAGTATGAGCAAAACAATGACTTAAATTGTATACATATATACATATTAACTATTATTGTATCATTGTTAGGTGTTGTTAAAGCTGTTCCCCATGATACTCCATTAATAGAATCTGCTAATTCTCCAGTATCTGTTCTGCCAATTACTGAGACTGTTTTGACAAAAGGTAACAGATTATGTAATATTTATAATGTATAGTTTGTGAGAATTTCAACAATTGTATAACAAGAGTATTACAGATCAGAAACTAAATTAAAAAATTAAGACTTCTCTTTACAGAGAACAGCTATCTTAAAGTTCACTTGTTAATAACTACTTTGTATGATTGCATACTTTGTTAAATTTAGTTCTAAATTCATTATCATTTTAGTAAAGATGTCTAATGACTAAATTCCATTTACTTTGACTTTGATATACTGATTTCTACAAAGTTAATTTTGATACTATTAGATTTATTTTATTCTTGTAGTCCTTATGATAGTATTCATGAAATAATTGACATTTCTAAGTATTCTTTGATTACCCTTATTATAAATTCATGAGTATAATCTACCATTAAGAATAACTTAGTCAAAGCAAACAGAATATATACATGTACTTTGAATATAAATAAATGTTAACAAATATATGGTGTTATATAGTTATTATAACATTACAGGTATCAATACTGGTATGAAATTATGGTTCCAACAGTTTGTGGCTATGTTCATGAAACGTTTTTACAATTCATTTCGATATTGGGTAGCCATTTTATGGCAGCTGATTATTCCCATTTTGTTTGTGGTTTTTGCTCTTGGTGTTGCAAGGTTAAAACTACAGTCTGGTTCATATGACTCTAATCAACCTAGTCGAGTTTTGACTATTAAAAATTCTGCTCCATCTCACGATATCTCCTTCTTTTGGGCTGACTTCGCTTCATTGGAAAACACATTTAGAATTAAGGTATCTTACGATATTCCATTTGTTAATATGTTCAAACATGTAGTTGTATTACTGAGATATTTTATGTAATCATGAGAAATAACTAGTAACTACTATGTTATTTAGTGTGAACTTTTTAGGTGTAATTCAGGTAGACATTAATATACATTATGAATGTAAAGTTCCAATTGGTGTAAGAGGTAATGTTGTTTTCTTTCTATTTCAGCCACATGATGTTAATGTCTTAGGTTTTACAGACTATGTCAATTATACTGATAATATTGTTGATATAGTTAATTCAGTGACTAATGATACTAACATTATTCAATGTTGTAACTATCACCTTCAATTATTGGACAAATATTGCGTTTCCAGGACAACAGTATGTTAACTTACTTACATAGTATTTGTAAAGCAATATAGTATACAATCTAGTGTTGTATTTACTGTGATACTATTTGTAGAATGAATTGAAAAGTACTTGTTCAAAGTATGACAGTTTTGGCTATAAGGATTGTACTGAGTGTTTAAGGTGAGTAATAGGAAATTTGTATGTACGTACAATTGACGGAGTGTTGAATGTAGAAACCAACTAAAATCTCATACAATAACAGCTGTTTCAAATGGATTACTGATAAGATTTGTAGGACTGAACTAAGTTTTAAAAATAATTGGACTAAATACTGTCATTCACACAGACGGATGCAGCAAGAGTTGATATTAATATTGTCTGATTCATAAGGTTACATTTTGGTAAACTAGCTCATAGTAATCTTAACCCTTTCTCTCTATATGAATGTTTGGGTACATAAAACTATATTTGATTTGCATTTAGTTCCTAATTTAAGAGTTATTGTGATCTTTAATTTGACAATTCATATAATTTACTTCAGTATATTAAAGTCCTAATAATTTTGATTGTTTTGTGTAATTACAGTTTACTATCTAATTTACTCCTATTTCTCTAGTTGTTGCACTTCTCAAACATTCTATGGTTATGTTGGTAATGTATGTCCCTATCCATCAGCTGTATCTATCACTGATCAAATAAATGGTGTTCCTAATGGTCCTTTGGACAATATGAATGTATATGTTGCTGAATTGTTATTAAAACATAGTATTCAGACAGAAACTTATAACTTCTTTTTACAATATCAGGTATGTTCATTATAGTAATGCATTCTGTGATACTACTGCCTTCTTCTTTACAATATTGTTTATAGTTAAATTATAACAGGTTTTTGGTCTTAAAATATATTACATTGCAAAGAAAACAGTCTAGTATTTTTTGAATGACCGAAGATTACGAGTGTTCAAAATTTTTAACGATTACCTTTCAGTTTTTATTTAATTTGTAGATTATTGCATGGTACAATGTACTTAATACATTTTTAATGTACGAAATGATATATTGAGAATTGTATTGTAAATTCACTGCTCTAGCAACAGTTAGATTGATATCATTTTTTGTTCTCATAGGCAGGTGTTGTTCTCCAGTCCTCAGAGCCTATGTACTCAGTTTGTAGTTGTAATGGCAGTTTATCAAATACCACTTCATGTGACTCATCGGGTGAATGTCAATGCAGCAATTTAAATCAATGTCAGTTTGGTAAAACCTCAGGACCAATTACTTCAGGAAAATTATATGCTACTGTGTGGTACAATAATCAAGTGAGATTATATATCTATTGATAATGTATTATAATAGTAAATATATATTATATACATGCATATAAAATTGTATTTTAAGTATAATATTGATGAGCCTGATGATTATAGAACATGAACAGATACACTTTCTCTTTTAGCCCTATCACATGGCTCCATCAGTATTGAACAGTTTTTACAACTTATACTTAAAATCAAAGAACAGTGATGTCACTATCACAGTTACTAATAACCCATTGCCACAGGACAATAATAACCAGGTAGAGATATAATTGGTATTATTTTATGACATAGTCCTATAAAATAAATATATTATAGTTATTGTTAACTTACAATGTGTTTAGTACTTAGTGCTATTAATTATGTGTATTACCACATACCAATTATGTTGGTACAATATACATGTTGAAGTTAGGTTGCTATTATGTTTAAATGTTTGTGTTAAATTTCTGTGTTTGGCCAAATTCTATTAACCAAATGTAGGAGTGGTGTTTTGTTTAAAAATTATGTATTAAGAAACAGATCATTTTAAAAGTTTTATTCTAAAAAGTGCAAAATTTTGTCACTGTGATATCAGTGACTACAGTCATAACTTACAACTTTATACAAGCTAAATATTTATGCATTAACAAAATTATATTAGTGGTTGGAAGATGGCTTAAAACATCACTGAATTTAATTAGTATCTGAGCAGTTTAAAAAATTAATGGATATAATTGATAGTAGTCTTCATGTAATATAGTACAGTCTTTCTGTTGTGTATGGTTGCTGGATTGTTAGTTACATTTATTAGATTGTAATGTTCTTTAATGTTCCAATATCTCATTAGTGTCTTGTTTAGTATATTTATACAGACCAGACTGTGGATGGTTTCTCAACAGCATCTATTGTAATGTTTGGACTCAGTTTCTTATTTGCCAGTTTTATTGTCTCACCTGTTCAAGAGAATAAATCAAAGGTTATTTTGTCATCACTCTAGAAATACAATATAGAAACACGAGAAATATAGAATAATAAATGAACAATATAATAGCAATTGACAATGACATACTATAGCTCTCTTGTTTTAAGAGCATACATGACTTCAATATATCAACATGGTATATCTATCTAACATATGATGCTTAATGATTTAACTCTATTTCTTGTTCTATAGACAAAACATTTACAATTTGTTAGTGGTGTACAGTGCAGTTCTTACTGGCTAGCTCACTATGCTTGGGACATTATTAATGTTTTTGTCCCATTAATAATAGCAGTGATAGTATTTGCTTCATTCCATTTTGATATCTTTAAAGGAAACAATATGGCTGCTATATTTCTGTTATTGGTAATAAGATTCAGTGTTTTGTGGTTGCATTATTTTTAATGTTGCCTCTCTCGCTTTCTAGATAATAGGTTATTGGGCTGCAATTCCTGTAAACTATATATTTTCTTTTCTGTTTTCTAATTCTCTCATAGCCTTCATTTTAATGTTTCTTTTCTTCTACTTTGGCTTTATAGTAAGTATTAAAATAAGATACAATGATAAATACCAAAGGAATTCATAAATATATTATTGATGGAATATTTATTTATTTTTTAGTTATTGCAGGTTATTGTTAATATTATTCGAGCAACTAATCATGAAAGTGTTGCCCAGAAATTACATTACATATTACTATTGCAGCCATCTTATGCGTAAGACAGTCTTGTCTATATTATATTTTGCTTATTAAAAACTTTATGTATGTTTCTTTAGAGTTGGCATTGGTTTGACTAAAATTATTGATAATGCTGGTGCTAAGAAAAACTGTGAACAAGATAATCCAATGTGAGTCTGTTAATATATTTTTATATGCTGATGTATGTATTGTATATTCAGCAGTGGTTGTGGTAACTATGCTAATAATGTCTTCCAGTTTTCTGATCCAGGAGTTGGTAATATTTTCCTGTTTGTGATATTAGAGAGTATATTATTCATCAGTTTGACAATTTTAATTGAAGTAAGTTCAGTCAACCCATTAGCTATAAATAATATAAATAAAGTCATTATTTTAATATTGTACATGTAGTGCATTCAAGTATTTGTATCAGTTACTCTATATAAGCAATTATAACTTAACACCTGATCATTCTACAAGAACTATATCAACAAAGTTCAACTTTGGAGTTATAATGTCCTTGAATATTAGTAAAGCAATTTTAAAGTTAATATACATTGTTGGATAATAATAAAACTGTACTATAATTATTCTTATTCACTAAGTTACAATTATATTTATCATTAATGTTAATAATAATAGTAGTTATTGATATCTTTTTATTCTCATACATGTAGAGATGGTTTTTTGTTCCTGAATTTAAAAGAATCATTCATCACTTTAAACAAACTTCTGTCAATGACTCAGAAAATGATACAATAACTTACCCTGGGGTAAAAACTATATCAGTTACTTGCAACTATCTTGATAACATTGCATTAATTTATGATTCTAACTATTACATAACTTAACATCTTTATATACTATTACTTTTTTTAAAGTTATAGTATAAATGTGAATATAAATATATAACCTTTGTTTGTACATAGTTAAATATTTTAACTAATATTATTATATTAATATAGGAGGACAGTGATGTAGCTGCTGAAAGAAGAAGAGTTAACTCTATGACGTCATTCTCTCAGTCAGATGCTGTTGTTATTAAGAATTTGGTCAAGGTGATAGACAGTCATGCATAATTACCTCTATTCTGTCTTCTGTGTGTCTGTATTATTTCTATAAATGTTTTGTTTTTTTCTTATTCTTTAATTAATTGACTAGTGGTAAAGTTTTTTGTTCTAATAGGAATATAGACTAATTTGTCATAACAGATATAAACTAGCAGTAAATTCAGTCAATCTAATTATTCCAAATGGAGAGTGTTTTGGATTACTTGGTGTTAATGGAGCTGGTAAGACGACCATCTTCAAGATATTGACTGGAGATATTACCTCTACCTCTGGAACATCTGTATTAGCTGGATATGATATTAGGTATTTACATTGGATATCAAACTGATACAAGAGCATTATACTTTATCAGTAGTGGGTAGCTATTTATGATGTATTTTATTATTATTAGTGCATTTGACTAATACATCTGTGTTATAAGTCTCTTTGATTGTAGTAATAATGAGAGCCCTTATTAGAAATCTCTAATCTATGTTAATGACCACAAATGATGTGATCTAATAAGGCAATTATACTCTATTTGCTGTTAATATATTCTTTAGTACTGCATTACTTCAAGCACAGAAACATATTGGATATTGTCCTCAGTTTGATGCACTGAATGAGAGACTAACTGGTCGTGAACTGTTGACAATATTTGCTCGACTAAGAGGAGTTCCTGAACCAGCCATCAAACAAACAGTGCAATTTCAGATTGATCGTTTGGGCTTAAGCAAATATGCCAACAAGTTATGTGGAAAATATAGGTCAGTAATTATTGTTTGAAAGACAAATAAAGTAAATATCACAAAATTAGTATACAAATCAAAAGATATAACTGACATGAAAGTTATTATAACTATAACCTTTACCTTAAACATAAGCATAATACAATGATCTACAACTAAATATAGGAAACTCTATTTAATTATGGCATTGTTCTTGTAGTGGTGGTAACAAGAGAAAACTCAGTGTTGCCATTGCCCTTGTTGGTGATCCACCTATTTTACTTCTTGATGAACCAACTACTGGTATGGATCCAGCAACACGACGATTGTTATGGGATGTTCTCATTGGAGTCATTAGAGAAGGCAGGAGTGTAATACTGACCTCTCATAAGTAAGAAGGATTTCAATGATGACATGTTAATCTAATATTCTGTTTACAGTATGGAAGAATGTGAAGTATTGTGTACTAGACTGGCTATCATGGTCAATGGTGTCTTTAAATGTTTAGGAAGTTTACAACATCTTAAGAGCAAGTTGGTTATATTGTTTGTTAATGTAGTACATTGCTGAATGATGCATAATGTAATAATGATGTTATAATGACATTAATTCAAGTGAAAATCAACATTGTCTTTTTCCACTATATTTTACCAGATTTGGGTCAGGGTATACTCTTCAAATAAAAATTCAATCCAAAGTGACAATAACAGAAACAGATTTTACTGATCCTCCAACATTACATGAATCTCA
Organism: Xestospongia muta; assembly: GCA_963693285.1. NCBI lineage: Eukaryota > Metazoa > Porifera > Demospongiae > Haplosclerida > Petrosiidae > Xestospongia > Xestospongia muta. Next base: position 20,143,643 of record OY848917.1, read on the forward strand.
GCCTCTTTTAATGACAGAAACAACAGCCTTTGCAAGTGCAGATCTTTACGAGACCACAGAATTAAAACAATTTGTTGCCAATCAATTCCCAGGATCAGTTCTTGTGAAAGAGCATCAGGTATAATAATAATATAGAACTGTTAGTACTACTTTGATTGTGACTTGACTAGATAGATATTACTTAGTTTGAATGCAATTGCAACATTCTGCATATATATGTTTTATAATTAAATATATACAAGTATATTATCATGTTATAGGAAAGGTTTGTAGCATATATTTGACTGAGTTCTTAGTTTTTGTGGACAGTTTTGTTCTTTTCTCTCTCTGTCTTATTTTATAGGGGTCTGTGACTTACCAGATACCAGCTGAAGGTATGACTTGGTCATATTTGTTTTGTTCTATTGAACAGAGTAAGGAACAGTTACATATAATTGACTACAGTATCAGTCAGGCTACACTGGACCAGGTATGTTTCTCTCCACATTGTATAATATATGATAATCATTAGAGTTATAAGAGCTGGTATATAATGACACTATTTTATTAACTTGACACCAGATAATCATGTTTTATTACAGTACATAAAGTTGTTGTTTCTTGACATCACATTTCAGGAATTCAATGAGAATATTAGCTTCACCAGTTTAGTGTACATAAACATGTATTATATTGATAGACATGTATGTGGATAATAACAATAGTTTAATTTTGAAAATCATATATATTATATATATTATTTTTGTTAGATTTTTATCAATTTTGCTCAAGAACAAGAAGAGGCACAATAAATGTAAACACATGAAGTGTTAAAACAACGCTAGCTATGTGTGTTATTTTACTTTAGATATTTTGTTGACTGTTTTGCAAATTTTCTTTAAATTTGGGACAACAATTAAAAGTCATTGGAAATATTAGCACACACTATATTGGCTGCTACAATTAAAACAAATAAAATATTAAGTATTATAGCATGCTGTTTATATTTCGGAGAAAACAATTTTAATATATACCATTAATGTACACAAAAATAAAGAATTAGAGGAGATATGCATTATGTAAGTACAAGTATATATTGAAGTTTAGCTTTCAAGTTGTTAATAAGGTTTTCATAGTCATTGTCAGAGACCCTTCCTCCAAGTACTTTTGCCATTCCAAATGGAACAACAATATAGAATATTAACATTGTTGAAGTATATCAGGTACATGTTGTTTAATGGTAATAATTGTTGCAACGTTCTTTATATATATATTTTATTATTAAATAAACACAAGTATTATCATGATATAGAAAAGGTCTGTAGCTTATACTTGACTGAGCTCTTAATTATTGTTAACAGTTTTATTTTTTTCTTTCTGTCTTATTTTATAGGGCTTGGTGACACCAGATACCAGCTGAAGGTATGACTTGGTCATATTTGTTTCTTTCTATTGAACAGAGTAAGGAACAGTTACATATAATTGACTACAGTATCAGTCAGACTACACTGGAGCAGGTATGTTTCTCTCCTCATTGTATAATATATGATAATCAGTGGAGTTATAGAGCCTGGTATATAATGACTTTTACTTACTTAACATCAGATAATCATTTTGATTATATTACATAAAATTATTATTACTCGACATCAAATTTCAGGAGAAGTTTTAGTTTCACCAGTTTAGTGTGCCTAAGCATGTATTATATTGATTGAAAATTATATTGTATATTATTTTTTCTCAGGTTTTTATCAATTTTGCTCAAGAACAAGAAGCACAAAGAATGTAAACACATGAAGTGTTAAAACATTGCTTGCTATGTGTTTTATTTTTCTTTATATATTTTGCTGACTGTTTGCAAATTTTCTATGTTTGAGAAAATAATTAAAACTCATTGGAAATATTAGCACACACTATATTGGATGCTAACATCAAAACAAATAAAATAAAAATTTAAGTCCTGTAGCATACAGTTTATAATTTGCAGAAAACAATTGTCATTATATTATTAATGTACATGATAATAGAAATTAGAGGCATGCATTATGCAAGTATATCCTAGTATTTATTTTGAAGTTCAGATATCTAGCCCTTAATAAGGTCTTCATAGTCATTGTCTGAGACCCTTCTTCCAAGCACTATTGTCATTTGAAGTGGAAAGTAGCAATTGTTATGACTTTTTAGCTGTTATTTATATTTATAGAATTTACAAACTGTGAAAAAATAAAACTTACATTATTATCCACATACTTCTCCAGAGCATTGTGATCAAGATTACGTATAGTGTCCAAATGTAGAGCAAAATAGATATAGTTCCACATGTTGTGATTATTTTTAATATGATGATCAAAACCCTACAGTGTGGAATACATAAATAAAAGATAATGTCTACATAATTGTTTTAAAATAATTACTTTAGCTTGCTGGTGTCGTTCAAATGTATCATTGTCAATGCCACAAATAAAGCAATAGTTTCTTTTATCCTTTGTAACATTGTCCTGAAGATTCATTAGATTTATAGTTAGATATAAATAATTTATGTACCGATTCACTTCTCAGTTCGGAAAATCGATCTACTAAGATGACTATAACAATGTTGAGACCCAATGTAGTCACAATGATAAAGAAAGTAATATTGAAAGTGTCCTTGCCCAAAACACTGTAAACGATGGACCAGATTGACCAACATTAGTGAATGAAAAAGCCTATTAGAAACAGAGATAAAACTTAAAAATATAGTTTTATTTTAACTGTTAAAAATATAGGTAAACAATTTATTAAAGGCTAACATAAAAAGTACAGGCATATAATTTGACTCACATTAAAAAATGTGAAATACTTTTAAAACAAAGTGGGTATCCTCTGCTAAGGTTAGTTTTGTAATTTACAAAGCAAGAGGAATCAAATGAAAATTGTAACATTAAATTATTTTTACACAAGACTATACTACCTGAAAGCATTTCAAAGTTACCATCCATACACCCAAAATGACCAATATGAACAAATTCAGGAGTAATGTCAAAATAAGAAGTGCCCATCTACATGGTTGTCTAGCAGGAATATACTAGATCATAATATTATCCATAAATATTACCATCCAATCAGGCATTATTTATAAATATATATTTGATTAGATCAATAACTTACAAAGCTACTTGAGACCACTGATAATACCACTTGTCATTTATTTTTTTCTGAATAATTGTTATATTAACTGTAGATCACACTTAGTAATAACCTGGTGTTTCTTGTTTTTTTCTAATTGAAAATATCCACTCCATTTTGACTTGGTTCTCTGGTGAGTCACGTTTGATTTTCTTCCATAACATCTGTTTTTCTCCCTCAATAAGCTTCTCCTATGAAATATAAAGGATGAAATGATGACAATAAGAAATACATACATTTGGATCATATCAAAATTAAACTCTGGTTAATATCTCTTTCTTGTCATTCACATAGTTGATCTCAATACTGTGAGAACATTCATGAACATGATTCCAGACAGTGTTTATTTCTGTGCCTTCATATCTTTCTTTAAACTTAACTACCACATAAATATTTTATTATATAGCATTAGTTCATTGAAATTGAATGTTACCATAATCATTGACTGTAGTTCCAAGATAATCAGCAATTTTTCATAGGGCATGGAAAGCTCTTTGGAAAGAGAAAGTAATTAACATAATTGTTATGATTTAATTACCCGAACATTCCCTTTTCTACGTCAGTACTACCAGAAACATTCTAAACACAAAAAATATTAAGTTATTTCTTATGTATGGTTATGAAATGCTGTTGATCTTACATATAAACCACATAAAGTTTTCATAGTTGTTACAAGAGCAATAACATCAAGATCTTTAGATATGATTACAGCAAGGTCTTTGCTTTCGTTGTCAGTATTTTCTGACATTACTTCCAGTAACTCAATAGCTGATATGTGAATATTTGTTAGTTCATATAAAGAAATTAGATATTATTAGATCAGGTTGTGATTCCCATATAACAACATCTTGTGCAGGGTCCTGGGATTATTTAAAATCGAACTAAAATGGTAACAATGTTTCCTTATTAAATCATATATGCTCCAGCATTTTTTAAACCATTAATTGGATCTGTTATCACCTAAATACAAAATACGACACTAAATACTTACAGTAGACAAATGACATCTATCCATACAATGTCAGGTCTATCCATTGGTGGAGGTGTCTCATGAGATGAATGCTTTACAATTTCTTTCCTAGGGAAAGTGTGGTTGTGTCATAAATTTGTCATGTGTAATGATATACCAGAGCCATGTATACATCTGTAAATTACTCACCAAGGCTAAAGTTTGCCAAAACTGCAATGCAAACACTATTAAAAAATATTTTGAGATGTCAATATTATTTTTGGTTTTTCCTACTTTTTGGATTCTACAAACAACAAAATAACTTTTGTTCATGATATCTTTGTCATTAGTACTATGAAAATAACATCAATTAAGTGAACTATATATTTTATATTATGATATTGAAAGAATGGTACTTATGTACAACTTTTCAGGATATTTAAAAGACAATAGTGATGACTCACATGAACATCTTCTATTTTTCTGACTATAGTGACAACATGTGTATGTCCATTCTTGTAATCCAGATAAACAGGTAAGTTATTTGTACAACTTCTTTGACACAATAAAGAGCACTACAATAGAGAAACCAGGTATATGAACATTAGAAGTAAATATTTGTATAATTTATTGGGAGATATATTTAGGTAGGCTTTGGGAGTAGTCAATTGCTTATTGTTATTAGGACTGTAGTTATCACTGTAGTTATCATAATAAGAGTTGTATATCGTATTGTACATGTCATCAAAACTAAAGAAGTACCTTAAGCCTACTATTAATAAAGATAGCTCACAGGAAGTCAAAGGATATAGGTACTTGCTATAGTTCAGTGAATTAGGTTGTAAGTATTCCTTAAATTTCCTTATTTGGTTAGGTAACAGTTTGACCAGTTCATTATTAGAGTTTGATATCAATTTTAGTATAGAAGAGTCATAATCAACACTAATTCTAGCAACGACTGATAAGTCAATAACTGTGTCCAAATTGTCGTCTCCCCTCTTGCTGACCAATAATGAAACAGATGTCACACCTTTTAACCAAACAATATATTATAAACTCATTTGCTACAACCATAGATTACTTGAAGCCACACCCATTAAGAAATGAAAACACTCACTATAGAAATACATTTTGTGGGTTAATTTCTTTTTTATTCTTGAAAAAAACATACAACAATAGATTAGATTATGCAAAATAGACAAACTTGTATATATAGATACCATGTTGCTCAAAATTATCATTGGATTACCTGGCATGTTACGAGTGTCAGGCAGAAAACGGAGTTTATCAATGTAGATTAGGATTATTACAGATTAGCTATTCTGAATAAACTTAACAATCATTAATAATAACTACTGGACATTTTAGGGATATTATTTGAGAGTCTTGACAATGATAAGTTAGACAGTATATGACTGACTAGTACCTTTACTGAGTGGTATACATCACAAGTAATAAATCCATTTCTACTACTTGGACCAAGAACCCAGAAGTATATTATCATATTATATATATTAAGTATATTATGTAACTGTTTTTATAGTCCATATATAAACATGGGATTTATGCAATTAGAGAAGATTATTAATGAAGCAATTATTGAATAAAAAAATAGACAAGACTTTTTTAATGTTGATGTTGCTGTCAGGGTAAGTAAACGTATATATGTGTGTATGTGACCTGATTTGTAATAAGTGACCACTTTGGGCAATTTTGTGACCTGATTTGTGAAAAGGGACCACCGTTAAAACATCTAAAAACAGTTTTATGTACATACAGTTGATATATGTGCACAACTCTTCATGGTAACTATATGTATATAAATTCTTTTTAAGGTGCTTTAAAAGTGGTCCTTTCTCACAAATCTGGTCACAAATGTTTCAACAGAAGTGGTCTCTTATTGCAAATCAAGTCACACACACAGTTATATATATATATATATATATATATATTGTGTGTGTGTGTGTGCATGTGTTATAAAATGACTAATGGTTGGTTTGGCTAAAAACTTGAATAAATCCCTGCTTTGTTTTTCTATCTTTTATATTAACAAACAGTTATTACAACCAAACAATTTATAACTTAACTATGGAATTGCACGCTTCGTATTAATTAGTTAATGTTTTGATTTACTATTCACTTTATAGTTTGTTAGCATGTCACAAAAGATACATGCCATAAACTATAGATACGATTGTGGATTACATATAGTAAACCCATTAATTTTAAGTTGATTGTTTAAAATAATTTATTCATTTTCTTATGTACTAACTTGTTTGATGTCATTTCTAGCTTATATTTATGGGTTTTGTATTATTTCCTATAGCAATTTCCATAGCCACAATGTAAAGATGATTTATTCTTTTGTTTACTGGTTTTATTCTCCCTGTTATAATTGTTGTCTTATTTCTTTATTTTGTTGGAGTCTTTGTTAAGGTAACTCATTTATAAGGGATGATAGAGAATGCATTGCTTATGTTTTGTAAATATGTACCACAAAAAAATTAGACGTGACAATATTACAAATAGGATTTTGTTACTTCTAAATATTCAGATTGTTTTTAAATAAATATATTTTATTTTTAGTTATAGATTTTATTGCTTCTAAGTATTTATGTTGGAGTAATTTATAATTACCAGTTTTTATGTTAATTATTATGAGATAATTATTATTATGAGAAGTAAGCTTTACTTTAAATAAGAGAAAGTCTACTTGCCCTGCTCCTTTGTCTATGATTACCTTAACATAATTATCACTGTACTCATAGTTATTATTATTATTATTATTATTATTATTATTAATGACAGATGCTGGTATTGGAGAAGAAGACTCATATACGTGAAACAATGAAAATGATGGGACTTAGTAACTGGATTCTTTGGACATCATGGTTTACAAAACAGTTACTGTTCTATCTTTTACCTATCATTATAAATACAATATTACTTAAAGTAAGTGTCAATGTGTCTACTATACTATGTACTATATTATCTAGTATTACATATGGTGTAATATAATTTATATATTGTGTTATATAAGTATATATGTGCTATATTATGTACTATTACATGTGGTATAATATAATTTATAAGTTGTGTTATATATAGTATATGTGTACTATATTATTTGTATTATATGTGGTATAATATAATTTATATGTTGTGCTTTGTCTGTCAGGAATCCAAAAGCTCACGAAAATGGCTATGGGTTCTTGGCTATATATATATTATTATATCATATACAGACATTAGTGATAGTAATAGTATCATATATTTGTTACTTTAAACACTAAAAATCTCTCAGCTATACACTTTAAGCTTTTTGACAGTTAAAGAATTTTTTAACGTTAACACTTTAAACTATTTATTTAAAAGATTCTAGATAATTTAGTAACTTTATATTTCTAAACTTCTTATATGATTTACTTTAAAAACTTAAGATCTCTAAGCTGTATGCTTTAAGCTTTTTCAAGTTGAAAAAGTTTAAACTTTAAGTACCTTATCAATTTATTTAAAAGATTCTAGAGAATTTAGGAACTTTATTTTTCTGTACTTCCTATATTACTTACTTTTAAACACTTAAAAACTCCAAGCTATACTCTTTAAGCTTTTGAGAGTTAAGAAAGGAACCTTAATCTTGGGCTTAACTAGGACTCTGGGGCACAAAAGCCAAGCCCACAATGGTACTTTCTATGTTTGAAGAGGAACTAGTTGGTTGTATATGTGAGTATTCTGTTGTATTGGTTGATTGGCAATTCAATAATACAGCTATTTAATTATCAATTGTTTAAACTATTTTGTTGACTGTTTGCAAATTTTCTTAAAGTTTGGGACAATAATTAAAAACTCATTGGAATTTATTATTACACACTTTATTGGTTGCTAACATCAAAACAGACAAAGTAAAAAATTAAGTCCTGTCGTAGTTTATAATTTGCAGAAAACAATTGTAATATATATCATTAATGTACATGATAATAGAAATTAGGGGAGATATGCATTATGTAAGTACAAGTATTTATTTTTGAAGTTCAGCTCTCAAGTTCTTAATAAGGTCTCCATAGTCATTGTCAGAGACCCTCCCTCCAAGTACTTTTGCCATTCGAAGTGGAAAGAAGCAATTGTTTCGACTTTTTAGCTGTTATTTATATTTGTAGAATTTGTAAGGTGTAAAAAATAAAACTTACATTATCATCCACATACTTCTCCAGAGCATTGTGATCAAGATGATGTATAGAGTCCAAATGTAGAGCAAAATAGACATAGTTCCACATGTTGTGATCATTTTTAATATGATGATCAAAACCCTACAGTGTGGAATACATAAATAAAAGATAGTGTCTATATAATTGTTTTAAAATAATTACTTTAGCTTGCTGGTGTCGTTCAAATGTATCATTGTCAATGCCACAAATAAAGCAATAGTTTCTTTCATCCTTTGTAACATTGTCCTGGAAATTCATTAGATTAAAAGTTATATATAAATATTTAATGTACCGATTCACTTCTCAGTTCAGAAAATCGATCCAATAAGATGGCTATAACAATGTTGAGACCCAATGTAGTCACAATGATAAAAAAAGTAATATCAAAAAGTGTTCTTGTCCAAAACACTGTAAACGATGGACCAGATTGACCAACATGAGTCAATGAAATAGCCTATCAAAAACAGAAAAAAGTTAACAATATGGTTTACTACCATTTACTGTTTACACTATAGCTAACAATAGATTTAAGGCATATCACACAAAACATAAAAAGTACATGCATTATTATTTGACTCACATCGAAAGCTAAGAAGTACTATTAATACTTATACAGTTATACTTACTCCTAGTGTATCTAACAATCCCATTCTAATAACAGAGAAGTAACACTCTAATAAAGTGTTACAATATAGGTCTGCATTACGATCATAAAAGCTGTGTAGAAATATAAATGAGAAGACACCATAGAGAAATAAAACAGCCAGTCCAAGTATTCCCACAGAGATTAATTGAATAGCTGAAATTAAATAGAAATGCCATTTTATTGAATAAGTAAAGATATCGAATATGAACATACCACTTCGTCGTAATGCAGTTAAAATTAGGTCCAGTGTAGGCCAGTTCAAAAACACATAGAGAATACAACAGGAATAGAAATAACCTGACGTTCCCAAAGCCAACAGTGAAAAAAGCACAAAAAATATACGATAGAAAGGGGCAAAACTGAGCAAATAGAACTCAAAGCATTTTTTCTCCTTTAATCTTTTAATGTAAGGTTTGTCAGGATCATGCTTGGAATTATTCCGGAAATTTAGTCTAAACAATGAAATCAATATTAAGTTATTTAAATTTATAACTGCAGATGTCAGGTACGCGGTAGCATTGGTGCATGTATAGTAGGAAATTTTGAGGATAATGAATTCAGTGGTTCAACAGTTCTGTATGGCCATGTCTGAGACTACATCTTAGAACTACTATTAATTTGTATCACCCATGCAGACTATTACTATAAGCAGACCATCTAGACCACAATAGAAAACACCTCCTTGTATGTGATGAAACACAACTAATTGCATTGAAATATGTCAGTATACAGTATGAGAAACTGAAGTGAGATTGCATAAGTAAAAAATACATTCATCTATAAAAATTAACATTTTTATGATAGTGCATAAATAATATTGATCTATAAAGGATGAGCTAAGATTTTTGAATATAGGTATAACTTGATGAAATACACTCTTTTATCTACTCCATAAATAATGACTAATAACTTCTTTCTGTAGTATTAACACTTGAAATAAATTCAAAGTTTATAAGCAACTTATTAGTTTTAGTGTTTTAGAGGATGTCATGCACAAAATAAATATAGAATTATAAATTTAATTTTAGCTTACAACTTACAATTTTGCTACAAGTTTTGGAGATCTTATTAATATGTTTGGCTTCTCTAGTATGAAGTATTCAGCTACCATCCATACAGCCAATACAAAGTGGATGATACCCAGAATATAGAGGAGACCATATGAATACCATATAGGTATGTCAGGAAATGTGATAATAGTAAATGAAGCATTACTATCATCAACAAGTGTGGAACTATAATGTAAGAAAAAAGTTACATAGTTATATAATTGCTTTCTATGCTCTTGTTTATCTTAATTATAACAGCTATAGGATAACAATGGTAGGGTTAGTGTTTAATAGTTCAATGACTATTAAATATATTAGTTCCAACTTCAAACTATCCTATTTACTTTAACGACAAATATTGCATTGTTAATTGAAAAAAATTGTTGTGTGCTGTATTGTACTCAGAAAGATACAACTTACAAAAACAAAGGTATTAGTACATTCTATTGTCCATGTATAATAAACAGTCTAGAAATTTACAATAACTTGTTAGTAATCTGTACATTATGATTTACTCAAAAGTTGAGAAATGAAAATTAAACAGAAAGCTAGTAATGAGAATTTGAAATTAATTTTCTTTACAATGCTGTGCTTTTAATGTTATTAACTGTGACCTGTTTCTATTTTGTTGCAGGTAATGAACAAAGAGTGATGGTTGATTTAAATGTAAAATAGATTACTTTGTGTCTCTGTTTTGCTTCTGAGGGACTTTAAAAAGAATCAAAATGAACAAATTCAGGAGTAATGTCAAAATGATAAGTGCCCATCTACGTGGTTGCCTAACAAAAATAAATAAGATCATAATAAATAAAACCATCCAATCAGGCATTATGTATAAATATAGGTAACAACATATGATTAGATCAATAACTTACGAAGCTACTTGAGACCATTGATAATACCACTTGTCATTTATTTTTCTCTGCATGCGTGAATAATTATTATATTAACTGTAGATAACACTTAGTAATAACCTGGTGTTTCTTGTTCTTTCTAATTGAAAGTATCCACTCTATGAAATCATTGACTTTGTCCTCTGGTGAGTCACGTTTGATTTTCTTCCTTAACATCTGTTTTTCTTCCTCAACAAGCTCTTCCTATTTAACATAAAGATGTTATGATGACATTAATGACTACATACAGATGAATCATATTGGAAATAAACTCTGGTTAATATCTCTTTCGTGTCATTCACATAGTTGATCTCAATACTGTGAGAAAATTCATGAACATGATTCCACACTGTCTTCATTTCTGTGCCTTCGTATCTTTTTTTATATTTAACTGCCACAAAAATATTTATTATATAGCATACATTTGTTAAAATGGAATGTTACCATAATCATTGACTGTAGTTCCAAGATAATCAGCAATTTTTTGTAAGACATGAAAAGCTCTTTGAAAAGAGAAAGGTATGTAATTAAAAACATTGTTATGAATTATTTACTTGAACATTCCCTTTTCTGCATCGGCACTACCAGATGCAATCTAAACATAAAAAATAATTTAATTATTCTAAACATATGGTTATGAACAGTGTCATTCTTACATATAAATCATATAAATTTTTCATAGTTGTCATGAGAGCATCAATGTCAAGATCTCTAGATATGTTCACAGCAAGTTCCTTGCTTTTGCAGTCGGTCTCTTCTAACATTACTTCCAGTAATTCAATAGCTAATATATGAACCTTTGGTAGTTCATCAGACTATATATAGAAATTACAAATCACAAAAACTAATAGACTCTATGCAATACCTTGAAATTAGCATTTTTCCTTAAAATAACATTTACTGAATCCACTACCTGACCTTTAAAGGCAATCTCTTGGTTGCTGTAATTACCGGCACAAATCTCTATTAGAGCCTGTTATTAAAATGAATTGATTAACATTAGAAGAGGAAAAAATTTTTTAACCTGAATGTTCTTTTGTATAAGTAGAAAGGTGTCTTCATTTAAATCATCAGTCAATGTTTGTAGTAGCGAAATTATTTCAACAAGAAGACTGATGTTCTATTGGTAAATATAAAGTGTTTACCATCATAGTTCCTTTTGTTAAACTAACAGCAAAATTTTGATCTTGTTTTCTAAAAAGATCTTGCATTTCCTTGTTCTGTCCATCACACATTGATGCAACAACTTCAAGAACTACACTGGCCCTCTTTTTAGCTTCATTCTTATTAGTTTCCTATATCAATAACAATGTAAAACTTTACTAAACAGTAAAGATAGTCAACATACTAGTTGACCAGCAACTTCAACTTCATATGGTCTAACAGTTTGTTGAAAATCTATTGAAAACGAAATGATTAGCACTACAAAAACAAGTGATGGCTAACATTCAGCAAGTCCAATATCAGTAAAGTCTTCCGGATCAGTCTTGTCTATATATTCATGTCCATCAGTCATGTCTATGTTGAGGTTATTAGTGATGTCTTTTCTAACTACAATATCTACATCTTCAGTAGGTAAAAAACTAGGTTGTGATTGCCATATAACAACATCTTGTGAAGGATCCTATAATTATTTATAATAGAACTACAAAAGTAACTACATTTCCTTACTAAAGTCATATATGGTCCAGCATCTTCTAAAGGATCATTTGATTCTGTTATCACCTAAATGCAAACATGATATTAATGCTTATAGTAGACAAATGACGTTTATACCTACAATGTCAAGTCTATCTGTTGGTGGAGTGGCTTCGTGAGATAAATACTTTGAAATCCCCTTCCTAGGGAAAGTATGGCTGTGTGATAAGTCTACCACATATAATGATATACCAGAGCAATGTATATATATCCTGTTAATTTCTTACTTAAGTTGAGGTTTGCCAAAACTGGAAGCAACGGTTTCTAATAACTTGTTTATACGTTTGAAAAAGGCAACATCTTTGCTACTAGTTACACTTTTTCCTACATACAATACAAAATGTGTTCAGAGTGTAAACAATGAATGAAATCCAACTAACCTATACTTTTCTGAGCATCCCTATTACCTTGATACAGGAGAACATCAAGAAAACCCAATACTTGTAAGGCTATATCATCTTTAGGATGACCAAGGTGCAGTAAGACCTGTTATAGAAATTTCAAATCTCAAATATTATATTCCTTATGTTATATCAATATGAAATGAGGTATGGGTTGTTTCTGAAATGCAATTATTGAACCTAGTCCAAAATATTTAGATTAATAAATTATACTACCCAATATATCTAGAAAAATATAATTTCCTATTTCTCAATGTAGTTGCCAATATTCAATTAATACCTGCTCATGTGATTGTGCATCATCAACTAGTGCTTTTTGTAATGGTTCAACAGTCTCCATGTATAGTCTGAGTTTGAAGATAAACATAGTATTAAATCATACTTACAACTTACTGTATAAAAGTTTCTGGTTTGTCTTTTCTAAGGTCTGGATTAATATTAACAATATCTGCAATTTTTGTATGTACAACTCCTGAAATGACTTGTAGTGTAGTTTGTAGAAGACCATCTAAATCTGCTCTCTCTTTACTTGTAATTGCTTGTTGTAGACGTTGATAAATAATCCTAAAGACCAGACTATTATCGTAATACAATATATATAACTTACTTTACTAATGTCAGAAGTTGACTAACATTGCCAAGTTCACAATTTCTTAATACCTCATCAGACATTGGTCCACTATATTTAGTTCATATATTACATATTAACATTGTCAACATCAGTTCTTACCTATAATTAATACCTTCAGCAAAGTAATGTACCATTGCTATGAAGCTAGCTCCAGTTGGTAATATATTATTCACATTATGTACAGGGTTATAAAAAGGAAATAAAGGAAATAATTGTTGTAGATTCAAGTTATTCCGAGTGCATCTCTTCAATACAGAGCATCCAGCTGTCTCAATTATGTCATTACAGTCATCTGTCATCCTTTGATTAACTCTTCCTTCATATGTAATTTTAAAATTTGCAACAAAGCATTGAAATTGTTTGTTAAGCTCTTGCTCATTCCTCCAAGTCTGTTCATGCTGTTTTATTGAATGATTGACAAAAAAGTCATGACTAGTTAGTCTCCTGATTAGTCTTGCATCCCTGAACTGATGAAAATTTCAAAATGAGAATAACATATATCATGTTATGACATTACATATTTATAAAGAAAATGACAGCAACTACTACTGTCCAAACTAAATTTTTAATTGATAACAATAATACAATTGTGCATCCATTACCTCATTTGGTGACATCTCCACATCAACAGGTAATATAAAATTAAGCATCTCAAAGAAAATATTCCAGAGATGCATTTGTTCCTTTGTTGTCTTAAAAATTGCAAGATGTGTATGAACTAGTTTCTATACAAAATGCAAAATGTAGTTATTATTGATGAATGGATAGATGTATAACCTTAAGCTTACTATTATGTCAACTAAATTGAGCAATATTAAATAAATTCAGATTCAACATTTACTAATTTAAACACTTTTTCAATTTAAATTACTTCTATTTGTACAATATAACTTTTAACATGTACAAATTTAGTAATTATTACAGAGTTCACTAAATCTGCTAAAACTAGTACACACAATTGATAGTAGGCATAAAGTATGGCAACGTCAGTCAATATTTATACAAAATTAAAGTCCTTAAGAAGCTCTAGCATGCAAAGAGTACCAGAATTCAATTTGTTGAATATGGCATCCTGACATTGACAATATTGGTTGTTCCATTGGTATCTGTGCTATTCCAACATTTTGCTAAGGCTAGTCTAGATTTGGTTCCTTTACCAACTCCAAATATATAATTTAAAGATACAACAATCAAGTTACTTACAGCTGCTGCATCATTAATAGACTTTAAGACTGATACTACTCGAGGTGTAAATAAACTTGAATAAGACTCAGTAGTAAGACTAGAACTACTGTGATCACGTAATTGATAACAGAATGAAGTAACTAAAGGTATTATGCCATCAACTAAATAGAACAGAAATGAATTCAGAGGTACTCCATCATGATCTTTATTAGATTTCAGTAAAATATTCAAGACAGTTGTCTCCTTTTTCCAGGCCTGAAGAGCATATAAGAGATATTATAAATAACAATAATAATCACTTCATGTAGGTGTACCACACTTATACTTACAGTTATAGTCATGTGATGGGAAAACAAGAATCTTAGTTTTTGTTCAATCTCCTTCTTTTTAATCCCATGTAAAGCAGTAGTTAATGATGCCATCAACATTGAGCATTTTTCCATGTGTGTCCAAAATAATCTAAATTAGTATATATAAATATTACAGTAATAGTACTATAAAATGACTTACTCTTTGCTACATAAATCAGAAATAGAGACAAGAGAATCACGTTCAGTGTTTAAATAAGCTCGAGTAAGCAGTCTATTAAACGGTTTCTTCCTCTCAAATGACACAACTGGATCACTGATAATACTGTCGTTGATATAAATAGATATTATAAAAATGATCTGTAATCTAACCTTACTAATTCTTCTAAAGTAAATATCTTCTGACAAATAGTTACAGCATCTTTACATTGTCCTTCAGCACATGTACTTAACATATCTGTAACACTAAGTAATTGTAGCAGTTCAATTGAGTCATCTTGTGACTGCAAAAGAATGAAAGGAATGAGGAAATTTATTTTAGCAACTGAGAGCTTTAGATTACCTTTTGTAAAGTATTTAGTCTTTTTTGGCAGCTTCTAGTCTGCATCAACTCATTGACTTGTTCCTTACTTCTTTGATTAAACATACGAGCAATCAGTTCTTGATACTTCTTCAAGAAAACTGGTTCATCATTAGATGACTTGTAAGGCTAAGAGTGTATGTGATTATCATTAAATACAATAACACATTATACTAATACCTTCATAATAGTTTGTAAGGTAGAGTAAAAGTCACAATATTCTAAATTAGTATCAGTTGTAGCTAGTGAGTAGATTTGTCTGATATCACCCTCAGAGAGATTACGACAAAGATCAGGATTATCACAGAGTGACTACAGTGAAACAACAATATTATGAAGAAGGTCACAAGCTCTGAGCAACAGTTAGAATATCAACATTTGATATTAAAATCTACCTCAGTCAAAAGATGTGCCACTGATGAAACAGCAAGTCTGACATCTAAGAAATCCACAAAGTTGTCAAATATCCTTTTCTGTGCCTATAAAATACATATTAATGTTAATGGTGTTTATTACATAAACTTCATTACCTGATCATTTTTATAAATAATTCTTTGTAATGCCCAACAAGTAATGTTTAGCAATTCCTCTTGTTCCTCATGATCAGTGCCACAATACTTTATTACATAAGTCACTAAAGCTTTGAATACTCCTAAAGAATAAAGAGCCCATTGCTATAAATTATATATGTACACTGTGTGATATTAACTGTAATTGTATGTTTATTTTTATGATATGAACTGTACTGATACGTAATAACTTATATTAACTTACCTGAAGTAATAGCAATCATTTGATGACAAAAATGAGGCTTAGTTTCATCACTATCAAGAGTACATACCTCACCAACATAAAATAAGAATTGTACTGCCACTCTACCAATGGTACCTAAAGAAAGTCTGTCTAGTTTTAGAAGTAATAATAGATGTTTTACATGAATGAAGTTGACGTTCACCAACATAATTTAAGAACCATACTGCCCGTCTACAAGGGCTACCTAAAGAAAGTAATCAATTAGATACATTGCATAAATAAAAATTAATGTAGAAAAGTGTAATAATAAGTAGATACATTACATGTATGAAATCTGATTGTTTGTATCTTCTTAAGATCTTTATAAAACTTATATGGTCATCATAACTCAACAACTAACCTGAAATAACTGTCCCTTGAATCATACGAAGCAAACATTTGTCTGAGTTCTTGGAGAAACATCCAAATGTTACCATAATTCCACAGACTTCATTAGAAAGTTCTGTTACAAGATATGATATGCTAGCTTCATTAAAAATCAGGTTCTCTTCCTAATAAATTCCTAATAATTGCACTGAAGACAAATGTCAACTTACGTTAAAGATATCGAAAAGTAGCAATGCACTACTAATTCTTAGTTCATCATTATCATATTTCATTAAGTCAACAAGGATCTTTATCAATTGTTTACCCTCCTCTTTAGTCCTGTCAAAACATTTGTAAGCTGATTCAGCAAGCAGATATCGAAGTCGATCACGAGCTAATTTAATGATCCTGTAAGATTTACAATTTTAGCTAGATAAGCTTATGTCAACAAAACTACTTACTGAGTGGACTGATCATTTAATTGATAGCCTTCATTCAGTAGCACTCTAAGGGACTCATTAATTGGTGTGTAGTCGTTAGGTACATCCTCACCACTGATCTTAAAATACATGTACTTAAAGTCATAGATCAGTTTCTAAGGTAGGTTCATAATCAATTTCATAAATTAAAATACTAACCATCATACACATGTTACAGAGCTGTTTAAGAAAGAAATGAAGAACACGTATGGCCCTGAACAATGATATGAGTAACATATCATTATTAAACTTGTGCTTACTTAATTTTGATCTTGAAGATCTCATTGTTTCCAGGGACATTTTTATCATATCGACCTTCTTGTTTGTATTGTTTATTTTGATGTAATTGATGATAACTGATATCTACATAATATACAAATACAATACTAAATTATTATAATCTTCGATTACTTTGTTTAAGTTTGTCAGTTTCACCATCTAAAATGTAAATCATAACTCCAATAATTTCTCTGACATCTTTATCTTCCCAGTAGAAACCATATGACACTAGTGGTTCCATTACAGAAAACATTTGTGCCATCAATTCATTGTGACCTTCAACTTCTTCTTGTGCACATAATACCTTCAAAAAATGAAATGATACATTTATTATAACATAATTAAAAATAATAATAATATTACTTTGTTTTTCTGAAGAAATGCTCTGATAGATTTCTGCAATTCTCGCATTTCTTCAGCATCAGGAACAACAGCAAAAGTATCTGCAAGATTCATTGCCTTGATTGGATCAGAGCATATGTCACTCCATTGCTATAAACAATAACATATTAAATATGTAATACATATCTATTTACTTACATAACAATGCCAGATATTATCAATATCTGTTCCACTTTCTTCTACATTCAGATCAACATAAGCTGAAACAATGTAGTCAAAGTATGCAGATTTAAGAAGAGGATGAATGTTAGGATTTTGAATACAAATTAGTGCCTCTTCAAAAGTAATAAAATCCCACTCTTCACAAAATAATGCAATAGAAAGTGTATTTACACCCTATGGAATATCAATATGTGTCATAGATTAAATTATACATCATAATACAAAATTTGTAACTAAAGCACTATAATATTCAAGTAATTGAAATTATATGAGTGTGTCATGTATATATACCTTGCAGACTCCACTAAATAGTTTAAGTTGAGCAATAAAGAATTTGAATTTTCCTTCCACCATACTATTCTTTAGTAATGAAAAATATAAAAATAACAAGTATATCAATTTTTATTACATGCATACTTTGGAACAGTACTTAAGGACAGGTCCTATGATTTCTTCTGGAGACGAAAAACATACTATTTTCTTTCCATCCTTTTCAACAATTTCAGTCTGTATAAAAATACCCTAATACAAAAGACAAACACAGTC
Organism: Xestospongia muta; assembly: GCA_963693285.1. NCBI lineage: Eukaryota > Metazoa > Porifera > Demospongiae > Haplosclerida > Petrosiidae > Xestospongia > Xestospongia muta. Next base: position 20,162,319 of record OY848917.1, read on the forward strand.
AACCTGAAACCACTTCTGTGTGTAACGTAAAGGTTGCAATATTTCAAGCAGTCATAATAATTGTTATAATCATCTAGTTATCCACAGTCTAAATACAAATCCAAGAATATTAAATATACTCACCTTTGCCATATCATGGACAATAATATTTTTAAGAAGGAGCACTAAACACAAAAGTATTACATAATACAGTGGTATTGTTCCTTACATTGAAGATGTCTGGACGGTTTACCAGCAGTAAAGCACAAAGTGCTTAAAAAATCAAGTGTGGATGGTACAGTCTGTAATTAATAACAAACAGTGATTAAAATGTATCAATTAATAATAACAACTAAACTTACAAATTTTGACATTATGTGTTCTCCATATTTAGAATTACTTAAAATTTTTTGGGTGATAGCACTAATTTATAGAAGCAATAAAACATTAAAAAAAACTTTTAATTACTAAATGTATTAGGTATTGTAAGTGAATGATACCAGTAGCAATGTAGCCATACCTTTCATCTCTTACTAATGTACTCAGAACTTGTTCTATACCAATATCAGCACCAACCTAAAAACCAATAATAAATAAATTATTATAACTAGGTATCAGATAAATGTAATTAAAAAATACCAACCATCAATGTTGTAAAATTGTAAATATTCTTATGCCTTACTTTATAAACCAAAACATCCAAAAATCTGTCATGAGCAAGATAGAGTTGAGACTTCTTATTTGCATAGTCAATATAACACTGAAGTACTTTTGATACTTTTTTACATAGAGATCTACACATAAAATGTGAAATTGATGATATAACACAGTATAACATGGTAATAAACTTACTGATCAATTTTGAGAGCTAGATATCGAACAAGAATATCAACTCCCTATAACATATGAATCAAAATTGTGAATACACATTCGTTAGTGAAATGATTAGGTTAAATGAGTACATTATATTTTATGTTACCTGAGCAATTCTCAACATATTAGCTCTGTTTCTCTTCTGAATTATCCACTCACAAAGATCTTGAAGAAGATTATCAAGTTCTTGAAGCATAACAGGAGATGGTGATTGCTCACATTTCTCTGTCAACTGTAAGTATATGTTTGAGAATATTTGTGTAATACAAGTTAAAGTATAATCAGCACAGTATAACTTATAAAAACATTTATAGTGTACTATAATTGGTTGGAATACATTAACAGTATAAATAGCAGAATATAAAAGTAGCTAAAAACATTTATAAAAAAGAAAGTAAATTTAGGAATAGCTAATTGCAGTTCTTTATAAAGAATGCAAACAAGATTGTAGGGATGCTAATTGCATCATCACTACATAATAGCATAGGAACAGAATTGAATAATATTACTGATATTATTAAGTTCATTTTTGATTTTATTTTAAAACATCTTTTGATTGTTTGTGTGACCTGGAAGGGAGGATAGAAGGAGGTTGGGAGGAGAAGGAGAGAGATTGTTGGAAGAATAAGCCCCTTGTTGTGTGATTGCAATAGTGCTTACACTTAAAGTGAGCCTCTAAGAAAAGAGACAGTGAAGCAGGTGAGAGAGGTAAGGGTGTTTTGTTGAGCTGGCAGAAAATGCTGAGCAACTGCTTAGTTGTCAGAGAGAAAATCCACCTGCATGATAGCTCCCTAGATGGCTACTGTGACAACCACAAGAAGTTCTTTTACTGCTATTAACAGATTGGCATGATGAAAGCCATTGGTTCTGGAACCACTCTAGTGAGCCCTGCTAGAAGCTTCCATGTGCACTGCCCCAGTACCCTGACCACACGTTAGGCATAGAAGGAATGACACCTCGTTTCACTTTTCTACAATCAGGGTACACCAAATAATGTCAGATCACCATTCTTTATTAAGCTATACATGGTCAGATGGTCCTGGGGATTATCTAAATAGTGAATGACACTATTGATGACATTTTGATTAAAAGTCCTGGGACCACAGATTTGTGCAAGACTAAAAGCATTGGGAACAGATGAATCATTATGACACAGTGATGTAGAGACAGTAACAGAACTTAGCAATCAATACCCCATAAAGTAATTTTAAAAGGCAATCCATTTGCCGGAACAACAATGTCAATATGTAAATCATCTAGGGTAACAAGAAAGGCGAAATAATGCGCAAATTTGTGGACAGTTTTGTTGAAGAGAGTGGTGTGTTGTTGAAAATGGAGGATGTAACATTATACACTTGAGTCCTTGTTAATGTTGCTTTGTAATATTAGTACATCATATAATTTTGTTAATGAAACACAAAACTTCCATTTTTGTAAGAGATCTTGAGATTGTCGAAAATTAATTTGTGGTTATTATACAATCAGCTGTGAAGTGATGATGATAGGGTGGCTTAATTCATTAAACAACATGTTGACAAAAGAGAAGACTGGGTGGTATGACATGATGGTAGCACATTAGTGGCTAGACAGGCAGCAAGGAAATCTTTATCTGTGTGTAGGTCTGGACTATGGCTGAGTTGATGTTATCTTGTGGCACCACTGTTACATGTGGGTGGTTTGGTGGCCTGGTGAGCCATGAGAGAAGTTGGTGAGCAATTGTTGGTGACCCATGGGTGGTGGAGATGGCTTGAGCCAGTTGTTGCCTAGTGACACTGTGGTGACACCCATGTAGGAGGTAGGGATGGCTGTGAAGGAGGCTGGACAACCAATCATGGTACAGGCATGAGAAGGTATATTAAGTCCACTGACCAGGTTCTGAGGCTGTAATTCTTTATGTAAGTGAAGGTGACTTGGAATATTTGGGGAATTATTCTAAGGAATCCAGGAGAATTCCTCCTGAATTGTCCAGAAAATTGTCCCAAGGAGGGACTCCACAGACAGGATGGTTTTATCAGTGCATAACCCAGATTGAGGTGTAGTGGTTTTGTCCATAGCAGTGTGTATGCATAGCAAGGCTCAGACAAAAAATTTTGAGTACTAGACAATTTTGACCAAAGATAACTCTGAGGGTGAAAACCTGGACAATGTCTGCCAAATATGAGGTACTATTCAGGATTGCAGATGCTTTCAGTTGCTATTAACTTCATCTAAGACTACACCTTAAATTACATTATCTATGCATAACTTAAAACGATCACAATTCTTAAATTTATTTGTATGTCACAGCCTATTCTGTGAAAATGGTGTGGATGTAAGAAGCAAACCAAATAACATTGCTGAAATGACTACTTTTACTTACTCAAGCACTCAAGATGTTGCTTGCAAAAATGGGTAACACGCATATGTTTTAAACTGTGTTACCTCAGTAAAATTGGTAACTAATGTGGTTTTGTAGTTATCGTGTAATAGAAAAACGTGACAGTGGCAGAAGTGGAAAAGAGATATTCACTATTTAGTAACTTTTAAATGTGGTACTTGCAAATAATCCCTGAACTTGTGACTCCATCATTACTTAGGTATTGTTATAGAAAGAAACACTGGAGTATTGAGAATTTCTAATCAGCTATAATTGATGAAATGTTTTACATTTTCTGCTAATACAATGGTTATTAATTGTTAGTGTAGCGTGTTATTACATGATCTATAAAACCGTAATAAACCTATCTAAATTAATCAAATGCTTACAGGGTCTGACAAGAAGCAGAATTATATACAAAATAGAGATGAATCTAGGGGTGTCTGTGATGAACATGTACCCTTTTTACTCTATAATGAAATTCATACTTTCAATGAACAATCTAGAGTCATCCTTAATAGGTGTTGCGACCTTGCGCTAACCAAATGTCACATAAGCCATATGACATAGACATGCTCATACACTAATGTCATTGGATTATTAGCTGCGAAAATTAAAATTAAAGTCCACATTACATAATCATAGTGGCTATCTGTGCAGCATAGGAAGTGCATACTCTAAACAAAATTAACACAGTTAGGTTCTAATGTTTAGGGTTAAGGGTCTAGGGTATATAGTCTTATTTTTACATTGAAGTACATTCATGCACTTCCTGTGCCATATAAATTGCCACTGCCTATACAAATAAATGATATTCCTTTCAACTACAATGTTTACCTTCTTCAAGTGTTCACATAACACAGTTGTTACTCCAGACACATAATAATAATCGTGTACTAAGTCTACATTAACCTATACAATAAATTAATACATATATGTCTACTAAATTAATAGTACCTCATCAATACGAAAATAGTGCATTAAACTGTCATCAGTGGATTCAAGTCCAAGCTAAACAAAAAAATATAAGTAATAACAAATACTTCACTGTCTATGTTATTAAGTGTGTCATTTAAATAATATCATTTTTGTGAATACTTACATTGAACCACCTACTCTCTGATGAAGGATCAACTTTAACATTTGACAGTGCTTTGGGTACAAATGATGACCCTAACATGGATTATAGTTATAGTCTATATTAATGTTTGACAACTACCTTTGACAGCCAGGTTTTTGACAGAATTAACATGTCGTAGTTGAACATATGATCCCTTCGCTATTACTTTATTTTCCTATAATAGGTATGACAGATATATATATATGTGGTTGTTTTTACTACACAAATAAATAAATACCTTTATGTTTGCTGACGGTTCAATTGATACAAGACTGAATGTTATTTGAGGATCAGAAGGTTGTCCAGGCTTTAGCTTCTTTAAGGCAATCTAAACAGTAAATTGTTGATGATGTTAATTAATGGTAAGCCACTAACTAAAGAATGTTGTCCTTCCTCTTGTGGTATCACAGCCAAGTATTGCTGACTTGGCAAGTGTTTAATGCGACATTGTTCATCCATTTTAAAATGATCACCTAGAATAAAATGAAAATAAATCAATTTATATAGTCTAACTAGTGATTGCATTATGATAAATGATGAACACAAACCTAAGAATGGTGTTTGCACTTTTTCAAGTTGCCAGAAACAGTCTCCTGAAAAAGGTGGAGCCTTTTGTATTCCATGGAAACTCCCTCTGTGCCGACCACCCACTAAATTAATTTAAAAAGATTGTAATTCATACACATAAGATTATTTCAATGGTTCATGAGCATCAGAAGTCAGCTAAGAATGGTAGGGCAGGAAAATAAACTGCAAAGTGCAAGGAAAATACACAAGATGTGCAAGAACTTTGGTATCTAATTATTTTGTATGGTTAATAATTTCACATTGAAATAAAGCAGTGTATAAATTTTGTAACTTTGAAGATGGAAAGTTGTCGAGGATTTTATATGTTTAATCATGAGACAAAAAATGCTATTTGAGCCATTGCAATAACACTTGCAAAAGGTTGTGCAGGTAATCATTCGTTTCAAAACAGTAACCAATTATTAATTTCTAATAAAACTAGTACCTGTTATACTGCTCCTGATGCCTATGACTGTTTTGCTGGTGAGTCAGCAGAGGCTATCAAAGATGATTTATTGAGTTACAGAACTCAGAAGCTTCAATCAATCAAGTCCAATTCAAAAATGTTTGCACTAGAAGTCATTGGTCACTTTGTGTGTCAGGGGTTAGTGTATATATGTGAGTTACTTCATTCATTACTTTTAAAAAATGCATACAACAATTGATTTTAAATGACAAATAAACATACAAATATATATATATATATATATGGACACATATGTGGTCAAACAAGCTTAGGCTGCCTAGTATGTTGCACACACCAGGAAATAAATGCAACTAAATATCAAATTAAGACGCATACATAATGTATGCATCTTAATTTTGATATTTAGTTTATAGGTTAATAGGTCTTCATTTTTTAACAATATTTATATTATACTATGGTTTTGGTAAATGAATAAATTAATTGTGTAATGTGCTTGACTAGGAACTTGCTATCCTCATTTCCAATCTGAGAAATAGTTTTATTGAATACATAAAATCTTCTATAGATGACTTTCTTATGATTATTGGATCTCATATTAGATGCTGATTCTGTATCTACTGTCACCTTCATTAATTGTTTCATCTTGCTTTACAGGATCAGGTACATGTTCCATTGAAGCACATCCAGCAAGATATGCTTCAAGCTTCATATCAAATAACATAACCACACCACATCCCTATTAGTATAAATATATGACATCAAACACATGATTTGTGAGTTTGCTTACTCTCAGTGCCTTGTCATTGATCTTACATGCCCTTGTCTGACAGTAGATAGCAAAGGTTGAATCAGTAACAGCCATCTTCAATTCATACCTAAGTAATGACATAACTAATGTTAGAGAATATTAAATTGATGAATTAATTATAATAAAAATAACAACTTTATAATTATCTTTCAGAAGATATTATGGATGTTAAAAAAGAAGAATGTAGTAGACCTGTCTGTGAGAGAATTCTTTACAAACAATGCATGGTGCTCTTTCTTTGAAACAGAAGCTAACTTGACTTTGTCTTTTGGTAATATCTAGAAGAATTACATGAAAATTGACTGTTCACCTTTAAAGTATCTTACTTCATCTCCTTTTTGTTTCCCTGATTGAGCAGGTAAAATTCTAAAGACACAAGCTTCTTTATCAAATTTATCGACTACTACCAATTTAGCCTAAACAAGGAGAGAAGTTCAAAGTTAGTTGAAAACTTCAATATATACATCAAATCGTAGAAGTCAATCAAACATTATCAATGATTGATGTAATAGAAACAATAATGCTAATGGTAAATTTATTGTAACAGTAAAAACTAACTTACAGTGGGATTAAGGGATCCTTTTTCATTAATTGATGGTAGTGACAAATACTTGTTGGATGAAACATGTAGAAGCTAGAATTATTAACATATTTACATTTACAGTGAGGGTATCATGAAAATTACCTTAATCTTACGTCCATAGACTAGATCACGATTAAGAGCTTGAACCTGAAACAACAGAATCAATCATGTCATTAATACCTTTTCATGCACATATATCACTGTAATATATTTGGTCAAGTTAACCAATATAAATGGCTACATAGATTACATGCATGATGAAAACTGAAAGTAAACAACATTTGTATTATACTGTATTTATTGACTATCTGAGAGTATGCTGGAAATAAATCCAGTATGATGATTAATTTCAACTGAGAATTTGGAATTGTTCCATCATGAGCTCTGAAATATAAGGAGGTCTTCAGAATATAAGAAACTTGTAATGATATTTAAATCTGTTAGAATTCACAATAATCGATAGCACAGAACTAATAAGTCACAAATTCAGAAAAGTTAGCCAGCATGGTTAATAAACCAAAATCCTATTTCAAGAAGAAGCAGGAAATTAGACTGGATATAATTACAAATCAGTATACAAGTATGAATAATGCAACCAATCTCAATGCTTGTACCTCTTGTTCATGTACTGTATATTTGAAATACTCAAGGTTAAACCATCGTAGATGCGACTACTGTGTGCCTGATATTGGTTAAATGAACCAATCAATTTTTACAGTGACATAATTATATATGTGTATACAGTGACAGATTAGAGTTTTGAGGGATATAGCCAAAATTGCTTTGAGAATGATAGTAATACTACAGATAAATCAATTATTTATAGGATAAAGCAATGAAACTTAAACCAATTTAAGTGGTAAACTGAATAGACAGAGTGAATTGAAATACATGTAAACACATTTAGTGTAATTATATATTTGTAGTAATAGATATAATGAAATGCACTGAAGTGCTTAACCTCGCTGCAGTGAGCAGTGTATATCTATACTGCAGAGTGCAGAGTGCACGTAAGTTTAACATTCCACAAGCTTAAAGGCATGGTAAATTATTAATGGCTCAGCTTTACCCTGACAATAGTCAACTTACTGTCCAATTTGCAAACTAATATACCATAAGGCACTACCAAGCAAATTTCTTAGTCTCTCAAGTGACGTATACCAGACAAGATATAGCTCACGTGATGCGCAAGATGATTATCGATGACTCAGCATTTTTCTTCAATCAAAGGGAGAAAAGCTTGAACTGCTTTGCCGTCTACTGGGTACTTTGCACTAAAGGTCCAATACTTTCCAACTTCTTAGTAAAAGCTAGTCATTCTCCAATGACAGCTATGGTGCTAGTATTTTTAGTTCGCGCTCAATGTATCGACAAAGATAACTGCCTAAAGTTAGTATAACTCATAACTTTCCAAACAAGTATTTTTGCTAAACTTCTCACTTTAAAAAGTTGTAAAATGTCATAAGCTATATGCAGGAGGTTTTTATTGAATTCTCGAGTCTTCACTGAAAGCTGTGCTTTTTTTCAAAGGTTTTTCAGACTTTTAAACCTTTTTGTTCGTTTGACGCTCCTTTTGGCAGTATTCTTAAGAAGTACAGAAGTTTTGCTCCCGTCCGCTATAGTTTGGTGGCTACCAGTACCGCGTTTGCCGAGTTAAAGAAGTTCAAAGCCATTTGCCCGAGTAACAGACACACACACACACACTGACAGACTACAGTAACCCTCGCTATGCGCCCACGCACAGCAAGGCATCATCTTTAACAATGCAAATTACTATTGTCTTTAAGATATAGTTTACCTTTGGAATTTCCAATGGAGATGTTGACCTGCAAAGAATAAGTAAACTAAAAGCTAACACTCATCAACATAATGCACTACAATCATGTAAAGCAAAATAACAGACATTCAATAAATCAGTGGTGAGAATTTTAACTATTTTAATCCTATTATGTAGGTGACATTAATTTATGGAATGAAGTTCAAAGAGTTGATAATGCATTATGAACTTATGATAATATGCCACAAACATGTTCTAGTCCAGCCTACATGATTTTTTTAAAAAACAAGAATGTTTTGATTTGATAAACAATGAATTCTATAGTACAATAGTGTAATATAGTAAATGTTAGAATGAAAAATGATTTTTTAAAAAAACAAGAATGTTTTGATTTGATAAACAATGAATTCTATAGTACAATAGTGTAATGTACCATAAAATAGTACAATAGTGTAATGCAGTAAATGTTAGAATGAAAAATGATTTTTAAAAAAAAGCAAGAATGTTTTGATTTGATAAACAATGAATTCCATAGTACAATAGTAATCAAAACTATATTATGTTTACTTTTAGTTTACATTATGCAACCTGTTTAATCAAATAATAGCTAATTAACCAATCACTTTTTGCAGTGTAGTACACTTGCAGTTGGACCATATGTGCAACTTATATCAGTGAGTATGCACAATTATAATGACACATAATAACATAATATAATTATATTGAGTACTTCACATGAGTTTTGGATTTCATAGTAGTCCACTGATGTAAGCTACAAATCATTTGGTTAATGTAATTTTTCAGTCAAATTAATTGATTTAACTCATATATTGTGCACTTACATTGTATCAGCATTGTCTGGTAAAACTTGAAAGCAAGCAACTGAAGAGATTAAGCAGAAAATAAACAATATAATTACAAAGTACGCTCAAAATATTAAATTTATAAGTTTTCAAGTTTTTCATCCAAAACACCAGCAACAACTAATCTTACTGGCTAAGTCTGTCTTGATCACTTAAAAGTTAATGTCAACGAACAATATGAAATCAATTCTTTTTGGTTATGTGCCCATGGTAGTGTTCATGCAGAGTTTATTTAGTCAGTATTGGCTCTTTTACCATTTTCAGTAATATAGTAGCAGGAGGACTCAAATATAATAAGCATAGAATTTCTAACTTACAATGTACATTTGGAAAGACAGGATCATTCCACTGCACTAGTTCAGGATTATATGCAGGAAAAAGAGTAACAAGTCTATTAACCAAAAGAGCATAAATTTATATATAAAATAAGCTTATATATAGTAGGACCTTGTTACAAGAACAACTATGTACCTGGAATGCTGTGAATAAACATATCCTTCTGCTTCAGTACAGTACAAAAGAATAGTGTCACCTTCTGAAATGTGTCCACTATCCATTCTGCAGTAAAATGTACATGCAGTTATAGTGAAGAATGAAAAGGTGTTCGTACCTATGAGCCCTATATAGACAAAAGCTTCCTGTTTCCTCTTTAGCAGGCATGCAATTAAGGCTTTGTAGTAAGAGTAGGTAAACTCCCATTTCCTCTATAGCTTTGTAAACTCTATCTGATCTTAAAAATGTTACAAAATAGAATCATTCAGAAATAAGATGTTTGTACCACCACATAGTACATATACAATGTAGAAAGTAATACAAGAGATAATAACCCTTCAGTCAAACACTGAAGTTGGGAAGCCACACAACTAGTTTCATTATTATTGGATCTCTACTTTTAAAAGTGTCTGATGCGAAGTCCCTTTAATTGGTGTTAAGCAATATACCTATATATACCATATCATTGCTCCTCAAAGTTTCAATATAAATATTGATAATAGCAAAGCATTGGCTTAGTCTATTGAGCATTTGTTTGATGGTCTGGGTGACAAGGTATAGAAAGGAATCAGCTCACGGTCCCACTTAAATTTGGGATAGTACCACTATGTTCAGTAAAACAGCTGGATTCTCTGGACTATCAAAGCAGTTGCACTAAATTTAACATAACTATGTCATAGTGAAGATAAAGTGTGACTACAATAGATAGAGTAGACAGATGTGCATGTAAGGCTAAAGATTATTAGGCTTTATAGTAAGAGTAGGTAAAATCCCATTTCCCCTATAGCTTTGTAAACTCTATCTGATCTTCAAAAAATTACCAAATAGAATCATTCAGAAATAATATGTTTGTATCACCACATAGTACATATACAATGTAGAAAGCAATACTAAGAGATGATAAACCTTCAGTCAAACACTGAAGTTGGGAAGCCACACAATTTGTTTCATTATTATTGGATCTCTACTTTTAAAAGTGTATGATGCGAACTCCCTTTAATTGGTGTTAAGCAATATACCTATATATACCATATCATTGCTCCTCAAAGTTTCAATATAAATATTGATAATAGCAAAGCATTGGCTTAGTCTATTGAGCATTTGTTTGATGGCCTGCATGACAAGGTATAGAAAGGAATCAGCTCATAGTCCTACTTAAATTTGGGACAGTACCACTATGTTCAGTAAAACACCTGGATTCTCTGAACTATCAAACCAGTTGCACTGAATTTAACATAATGATGTGATAGTGAAGATGAAGCGTGACTACAATCGATAGAGTAGACAGATATGCATGTAAGGCTAAAGATTGAACTTTATCCATCATCATCTTTCATTGTTATGACATATAGTTTCCCTATATACACATGGAGTAGTATGATGTCATCACAATGTAATTATATTGTATAAACATTTATGGAGACACACATACATATATACACACATGTATAAGCTATATATATTACATAAACATAGGAGTCTTCTAAGAGTCTAACTAAAATACTGCTAGAAATCCATGTACTATAATAGCTATTAATTTATCATTAAGGTCATACTGCATTTTAAGTATACATTTATATATGTATATGTACATGTACATATGGATAACTCACATACTTATAGACTGCGTATTAAAGTGTTGCTTCAGTATGATTAACTGTTTACTTATCACATACAGTTCCAGCACTACTGATATTGACAATGATGTTACTATACAGTAGAGTGCCTATGTAACTGGTGATCATTTAACATAAATCTCTCTTAATCTTGTAAGGGGCATTAAGACATTGTCCTACACTGAACTTAAACTTGTCTGTTTTAAGTTCATAGCTACCTGAAGTGTTTATTATGCATACAAATTTATATGAAGTTGTGAATATGAATACAACTACCATCTATAGTACTTCTCAGTTAATATTACCATTAAGTTAGACAGATGTACTCTTCACTGCACACCATTAGACAATAGCTATTACTATTACTATACACAATTAAATTATATATAACATACTCTAAGAGTGGTAAGCTAGGAATGTAGTTTGTATAGAATAGTTAGATAGATTACCATCAACAATAATACTTATAAGAATGCCAGTACATTAACCAGTGTGTTTGCACAATCTTTTAATTATCTAACTTTTAAGGTTTTACTATATTTAATAACACATAATGAATGATATTCTCTTAGGATTTACTTTACTCAAATCACCAATTAATTCTTGGGAAGAGTATGCCAGATGCTTAGACTGTAGCACATAGTGATTTACACTGAGTATAGTTGTTTCACACTCACTATATGTAATGTATTTGGACATCAGTAACTAAACAATCATTATAAAGTGAAAAATAATAAACAATAGTAATAACATGCATAACAGGCAATTATACTAAATGATGTGCATATTCAATACTATAACTATTTTCAAGTAGAAATGTAAACTCAATACATACAACTAATGCTCCAAACAATGAAGACAGAGTTAGACCAGTTTTGGCTTTGTGGTAACTCAATATTGGGCTTACATCACATTGATGAGATTATGGTAATGAAGACAATTGTTGAAATGACAAAATGCTATTTTAAGTGTACATGTATTGCTTTGAGAGACATATTAGAGGAAGGAGGGAAATATTCTTCTATGACACTGATGGCTGAGCTAAACATTATCACATGTTTCACTAATATTGAATTAATCTAGACATATATGAGGAAAGGGGGTATATCATGTTCATTTCCTTCGTTCCTTTACAGTGATCTAATATTTGTACTAGTACATATTTCACATATATATATATATATCATATTATTATTCCAAAGTTATATATACCATATAGTGGAACACAAGTAATTAAACCAGGTTTCATGAATTCTAAGATTCTCGAGAATATAGAAGCAAACATAATTTCAAACATTGTTGACTACTTCATACACTTAATGGTACTTTCCCACATTCCAAAGGATTGATACGTTATCTCTTTAATAAATCCTTCTCTGTTGCTGTAAACTTGTCAAAAAAGAACCTAGTCTAGGAAGTGTATATTTAATATAACATGTTGCATATGTCTAATATACATGTAGGTATTCAGTATGTATAGTATATCCATTTCTTGTCCTTCTATATAATTATGTATTCATTTGCTAATTTCTTATTTGGCCATGAGGCTACTAGTCCATAAAAAATAAATGTTAAATTAGATAGAAGTTTGGATCTTGTTTTGTGAAAGTGCTTACAAAATAGTAAAATATAACATCTCCAATATAAGCATTGTGTATTACTTCAGTGTGTCTAAGAATGTCCATACATTGCCACTCCTACTTTGAGATTGTTTGAAATTAACTAAAAATATCTTCAGTTCTTCACTGTGTTTTTTTTCTTTATTATTATATTTAGGATGAGTGTACTCAAGGTATACTATATAACAGCACATTGCTATGATTTATACTTATATATTATGAATGAATCAGAAAGTATACCTGTTTCTTGACTTATAAAATATATTACAAACATAGGAAAGAAGAACAATGGTTACTAAGAAGTTCAAATCAACTACAGACAATATGATAGAATAGCATAAACAGAATTGTCTAACTGACTTCCTTTTATTTGAATAAAATTTGAAAAAAAATTAATAACAATTTTAATCAAAAGGATGGATGATCAATGGACAGTATGTATTTCTAAGTCAGTCAAACATAAACAGACCAGACAGAGAAGATATTTTTCTAAGCTGTAAAATGACGACTTACATTTGTTAATGCTCAATTTTAAAAGTTAATACCTAACAAAAATGCAAAGTTTTTGTCTTATTATTTTAAAAGAATTGTAGCAGCAACTCACGTGACTTAAGTAAATTATGAATATTAATTATTTTATCTACCTCGCATGTTAATTGTTGGTTACTCTCAGTTTTTCTGTTCTATCATTATCAGATTGAATTGAGCGTCTATCGATTGTTACTTTGATTTTGCTAGTAAATATTGGTTAACAACTGGCAGCATTGGTGACCCGGATGTTTGAAAAACGGAAAATATGTCTATAGAAGGTGAACACAACGTTGGAGCTGTCAACATCAAGGGTGGTTCTTGGTGTAATTTGACGATGATGACATCATAATGAAATGACACATAACTTTCTCCATTCTGGCCTTCGGATGCACAAGTCTGGTTCGCGCAAGTGGAGGCTCAATTTGTTACATGGGGTATTTATTACCTCCCAGAAAACGAAATTTGATTATGTAGTCGCCTCACTAGCTCCCGAGTTTGCACAGGAACTCAAGGGCTTATCTTGCCCCCTCCATCGACTGCACCTTATGACGTTCTCAAGGAGTACTTTATACAGCGTTCTGAACAGCGCTGGTTACAACAACTGTTTAAATCAGAGGAACTTGGAGATAGAAAACCAACACAGTTGCTCTGATGTTTGCAACAATTATTGGGTGAGAAAACCAACACAACAGACACTTCTTTTCTTGTCAGCTGTTCTTACAAAGGCTGCCAACCAGTGTACATATGGTACTTGCCTCCACTGACTCTAAAGACTTGGATGACCTTGCACAACTTGTGACAAAGTAATGGAAGTAGCCACACCCACCATTTCAAGTTAGGTGTTAGGCCAATAATACACCAATTAACACATATGGTAAACATTCTATCATACTGAATTAGGTTTACGATGCACACTTCATTTGCCTTTCATCATAGCTGATATCAAGAATTCTATTTTAGGAGCAGATTTTTTAAAAACATTTCAGCCTCTTAGTTGATCCACATCAGCGACGACTGTTGGACACAGTGACACAGCTGCAAGTCCAAGGTGTTACCTCTTATGTCACACCCCTCAGGCCTGTCTGGCAAGTTATCAACCCAAAAATTGTTTTGAAGCAGTTCTTACTGAGTTTCATCTACCACTCAACTAACCAATCCCAACCAACCTATCAAAGACAACATCACCCATCGTATTCAGACTACCGGCCAGTCAGTTCGTTCTTGTACTCGTAGACTGGCACCTGACAACCAAAAAATTGCTTGCCATTAGTTTGAGCACATGTTACAGCTTGGTATTATTTGTCCATCTTCCAGTGACTGGTCTTTATTATTACATGAAGTACCCAAGAAAACACCAGGAGATTAGAGACTATGTGGTGATTACAGAGCCCTTAACAACATAACAGTTCCTGAGCACTACCCTATCTCACACATCCATGACTTTACTTTGTTCCACCATTTTCTCCAAACTAGATCTGGTTAGAGCATATCACCATATACCAGTACACCAAGATGACATACCAAAAACAACAATCACAACCC
This sequence comes from Xestospongia muta, assembly GCA_963693285.1. NCBI lineage: Eukaryota > Metazoa > Porifera > Demospongiae > Haplosclerida > Petrosiidae > Xestospongia > Xestospongia muta. Next base: position 20,177,472 of record OY848917.1, read on the forward strand.
TGTTTGGGCTATTTGAGTTTCTACCTATACCATTGAGCCTGAGAAATGCAGTACAAACATTTCATTGATTTATAGATCATGTCCTTCACGAACATCACTTCACATGCACACATATATTGACGATGTTTTGATTGCTAGTGCCAGTCTAGAAGCACATATACAACACATGTGTGAAATGTTTCACTGATTTAGCTAGCATGATATCATCATGAACCTTAGGATACCAAGTCAGTAAAGAAGGTATCACCATGTTAGAACAAAAAGTAAAAAATCATGTGAGACTTTCCACAACCTACAACTAAACGCAAGCTATGTGAATTCCTTGGACAACATAATTTCTATCATTGTTTTTTTACCAAAATATGCCCTATTGATAGAACCAACCTTACCTTAGTTTGTGATATTTCTGCTGGAGTATCACGATCATATGTACCAAAGATTTTCACCACGCAGTTTTTGAACTACTTCATTCATTAGCTTACCCAGGTATTCAGGCTACACAACATCTCCTCACTGCATCCTATATTTGGCCTAGCATTAACAATGATATCAGAAAATGGACTTACCTGTATCAATAGATTCACTTGTTGGACAGAAGCTATCCTAATCATGGATATAACAGCTGAAACTGTTGCTCGCTCATTCATAAGTGGATGGATTCCATGTTTTGGAGTTCCATCTATTATTACTACTGATCGTGGACACCAATTTGAATCCACACTCAGGAAACAACTCATGGATTTGTTGGATCTGCTTGGATACATACCACTGGATAATATTATCTCATTGCAAACGGTATCATTGAATGTTTTCAACAACAACTTAAAACTACATTTAAGTCTTACCCCTTATCTAAATTGCTGGACAGTTTCTCTCTCGATTATCTTACTTGGAATTAGAACTGTCATCAACCCTGATATTGGATGTACCCCTGCTATATTAATATATGGTACCACTCTTCGTCTACCAGAAGCCTTCTTCAATCCAACTGATAATTCTGTTACCATTGACCCAGCAGATTATGTGCAAAACCTCAAGAATAACATGCAGAGTCTACATGCAGTACCCCCGTAAATCACTCCCAATTGATCAGTATATGTACCTCCTGACCTTTTCACTCATACTCACGTATTTGTTCAACATGTTGCCGTACACAAACCATTACAATCACCATAAAATGGTCCTTACAAAGTTATACAGTATATGAAGAAATTTACAGTTGACATCCATGGTCGACAAGAGGTCATTTCATTAGACAGATTTATCATATACAACTAGAGCAACCTACTACAACTCAAGAACTTCCAAAACCACTTATAATCATGCATGAACAAACTGCCTCACAAAATTCTAAATCTGATACGTCATTACTTACTCCTTTCACCAAACCAATTGCTATTACTCGTTCTGGACATTTGGACAACATTTCCATGAGGATCATTCATATATTCACTGGAGGGGGAGTACTGTAGCACTCACTTATGAACATTAATTGTTGGTTACTCTTAGTTTTTCTGTTTTATCATTGTCATTTTAAATCGAGTGTCTACAATTGTTATTTTGATTGTGCTAATAAATATTGGTTAACAACTAGCCACAGTATACAAGAAGAAAGAGCATTATGTCACCCCTCCCCTCTGTTGGCAATGCTACTATTTGCCTAATAAGTCAGTTCTATTATTTTGTGTTTCTTCCTTAGACAATTCAAAGTGTTCTACAGAATGCTAAAGAGAACGCACACAAACAGACCTTTCAATAAATGTAAAAAATTAATACATTTGAATGATTAACAAATAAAAATATAGGAACAAACAATTCTTAAATTGTAAACCATCTAGATGAATAGAGGTAGGAAAGGGGGACTGAGCCCCCCAACTTCGAAATTAGGGGACTTAGCCCCTCCTGGTTGCACTCAAGATTATGTACACAATAACCTCTTGACTGAAGTGGTTATACTACTGATAACATTAACTTATTGGAAAATCCTTTAATGACAGACGAATTAATTTTTTGGTCATTTTTGATGTTTAATAATATAACGTAACTAAATATAAGGTTAGCATCCCCCCCCCCCAACTTAAACTAAATATTGGAAATAGCTAAAGAGTTTGTTTCCTTTAACGACAAACGAATTAAATTTTTGGGTTATTTTTGATGTTTAATAATATAACACAACTAAATATAAGGTCAGCCATCCCAACTTAAACTGCATTCTTACCCTCTGTCTAAATGTATACTACTGTGTTTATATGATACTATTTCTAATATTGGTCTACCTTCTTTTTTGTAAAATAATATTGTTTAGTTAATAGACAAATGCATGAATAAGTAGATTCAGTTATCAGTAATATATATGTAACTACAAGCTAGTTGTGTTAGTGTAGCTAGAATAGTTATTAAATTCTTACAAATAGAGGTGCCTACATAAAGGTCACATTAACCTGATCATTTTATATAGTTTATGCATAATATTAAAGGTCTAAAAGTATTCATGTTTGTTACCATTAGTTGTTGTAATGGCAAGTTTTAAATTGGTAGTAAATCCATACTAATTGTTATTAATTAATTTATCAAACTAAAATCTTTGGAATTTACATAATATGTACATTTGGTCAATTAAAATTAATAATAGAGAAATCACAAATTTTTAGGTCTATGCTAGATCAAATTAACACAAACACATTATTTATTGTTAACATTTGTGTTAAAAAACAGAGAATGTAGAACTTTCATTGAATTAATAATCTCCAAGTGTTCACTTTTGAGCTCAGCATATAATTCCTTAATAATGTCTATATTGCTATTGTCACAAACTCTTCCTCCAAGTACTTTTGCCATTCGAAGTGGAAAGAAACAGTTCTGGTGATTTTCTAGCTGTGATTACAAGAATTTAGCCTTTTTAATGAACAATAAATATTTCTTACATTATCATACACATATTTCTCCAGGGCATTGTGATCATTAGGATGCATAGTGTCTAAATGCAGGGCAAAATAGATATAGCTCCACATGTTATGATCATATCTAATATGATTATCAAAGCCCTATACAAAAATCTATAAAATCAATAATATTCCTTAATATCGTTACTTTAGCTTGCCAATGTTGTTCAAAAGTTTCATTTTCTATGCCACAAATAAAGCAATAGTTGTTCTCATTCTTTTTAATATTGTCCTGTAATTAATTAATTGAAAGCTATATAGCAAATCTACATACCTCTTCACTTCTCAGTTCAGAAAATCGATCCACTAAGATAGCAATTACAATATTAAGACCCAATGTTGTTATAATGATAAAAAAAGTAACATCAAAAATGGTCCGTGTCCAGAGCACTGTGAATGTTGGATCAGATTGACCCAAAGACATTGGGAGAGCCTGGATAAAATCAGAGACCAAATTAACTAAACTGTTTTACCATTGCTTATTTACAAAACAGTACAAAGGCTTAATTACTGCCTAAATTGAAATATGTACACATAATTAGGAGTGTCAATCTTAACTACTAACACTTATATCTTAATATTAGTTACAATTTAGTGCTTTAAAAGCACTACTTACCCTCACAGTAAATATTTTATGACTTAAATATGCCAAATGTAAACATCTCTTAACTATTGCATATTTGAATATAAATACTGGTACTTATAATTTAGGGTTTAAAGCAGTTAAGTAATAAACTACTAGACAATAACTGAAGGGTATTAAGTGGCATATCAGTATAAATTTTCTTTATAACTTACAGTGCCTAGTGTGTCCAACAATCCCACTCTAATAACAGAGATATAACACTCTAATAGAGTGCTACAAAATAGGTTTGGATTGGTATCATAAAAGTTGTGTAGAAAAACAAATGAGAAGACTGCATAAATAAACAGGACAGCCAGTCCAAGTAGCCCCACAGAAATCAATTGAAATACTATTAATAAATTAATCAATAAACAAAACTACAATTATATTTTAACAGACCACTTCGTCGTAATGCAGTTAAAATTAGATCTAGTGTAGGCCACTTCAAGAAAATATAGAGAATACAACAGCAATAGAAATAACCTGATGTTCCCAATGCCAATAGTGAAAAAACCACAAAACATATCCGATACAGAGGGGCAAAACTGAGCAAATAGATCTCAAAGTATTGCCTCAATTCAACATTACATTCATTAATGTCTTGGTTTAATGGATGCTGTTTCTTTAGGAAATTGGAACTATTAAAAGTAAGAAAATAGTTTGTAGAAGTTTTGCATGTACATATGTAGAATATCAACACATAAACACAACCTCTTTTATTAATTCTAATGTTTTTGTGAACTTTATAACAACAAAAGAATATTATTTCATAATATATCCATGACGTCATAAACCAATCTTTAAGACTGCAATTGACACGTGATCAGAAACAATGGCATAGTTCCATATATAGCTTAAACAAGTATATATTCATTTAGTTTACTGTGTAACTTACAATTGTTTTTTCACTTCTGCTAATTCTAAGTCTATTCTTGGTAATAAAATGTTTGGTTTTTTCAAAATGAAGTATTCAGCTACCATCCATACAGCCAATATAAAGTGGATGATACCCAGAATATAGAGGAGACCATGCAAATACCATATAGGTGTATCAGGAAATATGATAACAGTAAATGAAGCATTATTGTCATCAACAAGTGTGGTACTATAATGTAAAAAAACATTCAATGATAAGTATGTGACAGTCAAGAGTATCAACAAGACTACTTAACTGTAGTTAATACCATGACTATCACAGTGTTCTGTAAAAAAGAATTTAGGATGCAACATTGTCATGATTAAAATTTATCATATCTAATTAGATTTCACATTATTGACAAATGACTTTACAATGAACAATGAAGCTGTTGTGCATAATATATGGTTCTAAAAGAGCTGCTTTTAAAAACTAGTCAGAAACCAAATAATGCTACAAGTATACTTGACTATTATATTGCTAATAATTATAAAAAATTACTTTGAGTTCTTGTTTTCCTTTTGAGGGATTTTAAAAAGAGTCAAAACTACCAAATTCAGTAGTAATGTCAAAATCATAAGTGCCCATTTTCGTGGTCTCCTAATCAAAATAATTGCATTACAATTAGAAAATAAACAACTGAAATATTCATAATTAACAATGTATTATGTATTCTGAATATAAACAATCAACATCAACATAATAATTACAATTACACTCAGATCCAAACATAACTTACGAAGCTATTTGAGACCAACGAAAATACCACTTGTCACATATTATTCTCTGTGTGAGTAAATATTCATATACAAGTAGGATGAAGTTCATTTAATAACCTTATGCTCTTTATTCTTTCTAATTGAAAATATCCACTTAATTAAGTCATTGACATTGTCCTCTGGTGAGTAGCGTTTGATGTTTTTCCTTAAAATTTGCTTTTCTTCATCAAGAAGCTGTTCCTATGAATACAAAAGATGCTACACAGTATAAAATGGACATTGACATTCACTTTGTAACAGTAAACACTGTGGCAGTTACTATAGTAATTGCTAGTGTTCACTGTTATAAAGAGAATGTCACTGCCCTTTTTTGCAGTGTAAAGATTTCAATTAATAAAGAACGTACTGAGGAATCAAAACGGAAATAGACTCTTGTTAACATCTCTTTCTCATCTTTCACATATCTAATCTCAATACTGCGAGTCAACTCATACACATAATCCCACATATCTTTGTCACTTTCTTCAAATTTGACTGCCAAAAAAATTATAAAATACTTAGTTAATTGAAAATGAATGTTACCATAATCATTCACTGTTGTGTTGTAATAGTCAGCTATCATCCGTAGCACATGGTAAGCTCTGTTTTTAAGGCAAGTATATTGGTGTTACGTTATATTATGGCTTTCAAGATTTTATTTACCTGAACAATCCTTTCTCTGCTTTAGTATTATCAGATTTTTTCTAAACAAAAGAATTACTAAAGTTCTTTTCTCTTTAATTTTTGTACTTACATTGTATAAATCTTTCATAGTTGTCACCAGAGCAATAACATCAAGATCATTAGATATACCCACAGCAAGGTCCTTGCTTTTGTTGTCAGTCTCCTCTAACATTACTTCTAGTAACTCAATAGCTGATATACGAACACTTGTTAGTTCATCAGACTATATATAAAAGCTACATATTACTAAAGCTAATAGACTTTATGCAATACCTCAAAATTAGCATTTCTCCTTAAAATAATATTTACTGAATCCACTACCTGACCCTTAAAGGCAATCTCTTGGTTACTGTAGTTACCAGCGCAGATCTCTATTAGAGCCTATGTTATTTAAATGAAATATTTTATATACTAGATAAAATAATGTTAACCTGGATATTCTTTTGTATGAGCTGACATGTATTTTCATTCAAATCATCAGCTAATATTTGTAGAAGTACAATTATATCAACAAGAAGATTGATGTTCTATTAGTAAATAACAAACAGGGTGTTTTAAACTTAGTTTTGTTAAACTAACAGCAAAATTTTGATCTTGTTTTCTAAAGAGATCTTGCATTTCTCTGTTCTGTCCATCACACATTGATGCAACAACTTCAAGAACTACACTGGCTATCTTCTTAGCCTCATCTTTACTAGTTAGCTACATCAGTTCAAATGTAATTCTTTATTGGACAGTACAAACAATAAACTCACATGTTCTCCAGTAACTTCAACTTTGTTGGGTCTAACAATTTGATGAATATCTTTTGAAAATAATATAATTGACACTACAAGCAAAAATATTGTCTAACATTTAGCAAAGTCTTCTCCATCTAGACTGTGTCCAAAATCTTTTTCCACTGCTATGTCTCCATCTTCAGGAGATGATCTTACTTCATGTGAGACTTCAAGATATAACTGCTTTGATATTCTCTTCCTAAAGTGAAATAGTTTTGTAATCATTTTATGATGTGTATTTAACATGCTGTAAACCGTCTTACCAAACTTGAGGTTTCCAAAAACTAGAAATAACACTTTCCAGTAGTTTACTAATGCGTTTGAAAAATGTAACATCTTTGCAACTTGTTACACTTTCTCCTGCAAATGGAATTATTTCAAAGCTTAATGAACAAATCAACTCACTTATGTTTATCTGAGCTTCCCTATTTCCTTGATATAGTAGAACATCAAGGAAACCCAAAACCTGTATAGCTATTTCATCTTTAGGGTGAGTAAGATGTAGTAAAACCTAGTGAAAATGGAAAATGATAATAGTTATAGTGTGTATTTATATTATACCAACTAAACAACATTGCATAATTTGTACCTTTTCAGGTGACTGTTTATCAACGAGAGCTTTCTGTAATGGTTCAACTGTGGCTCTGTACTCCCTTGTATTGTTATAAGTAAAATGACAGATTTCGCTTGTTATCTTTACAACTCACTTTACAAACTCTTTTAACTTGCCCCTTCTTAATTCATTTATCTTGATATGTACAACTCCTGAAATGACTTGTAGTGTCATTTGAAGAATGCTATCTAAATCTGCTCTATCTTTACTTGTGATTGGTTGTTGTAGACGTTGATAAACAATACTAAAGAAAATTTTCCATTGATATGTTCACTCAATAAATATCGCTCACTATATTAACTTCAGAAGTGGCTTAACATTACCTAGCTTACAAGTGATCCTACCAGAAATTGTCCTATAGTGACATTAGTCAATACATAAGAACATTATCAACATTAGATTTTACCTGTATTCAATATCTTTAGTAAACAAATCTACTAATGCTATGAAACTGGCTCCAGTTGGCAATATGTCATCCATATCATATACAGTTGTTGGTAAAATGGAACAAAGCAGCTGTTGTGAATGAACATCACTTTCAGTAAATCTCTTTGATACAGAACACCCAGTACTCTCCATACCATTGTCATCTGTCACTGTCTGCTCAGTTTGTCCTTCATATGTCTTTTTAAAGTTAGTTATAAAACATTGAAATTTTTGATTTAGCTCTTGTTCCTCCTTCCAAATCTCATTGTAATTCATCAAAGCAGGAGTAATGATATAATCCTGACTTATTAATCTCCTAAACTGAATGTTAAATTTAACAACAAATTTACATGCTTGATTTGTCATCAATATTGTAGCAATAATATTGATGACAGACATAAAACATAATCCATAGAGTTTTACACATTAACTGATCATGACTGTCTCAATATATTTACAATAAGCTGTGATTATATTATATGGAAGTTGGATGCATTATGACATCCTAATTTTTAAAGTGGCTGGCAAATGCTGAAAAAAAAAATTCAATATTAATTTCACAATTGCATTAAGTTATGAATGCAAACAGACAAACAAAAGATTAGTGTATTAAATAACTATGCCTATGTAACTGCGTTACACAAAGAATGATTTAATACCTCATTTGGTGTAATTCTTGCATCACTTGGCAATATGTCATTGAGGACATTAAAAAGGACAATCCAGACTTGCATTTGTACAACTGTTGTTTTAAAAACTACTTTATGTTCTTGAATTAGTTTCTATAAACAAATAAATTCTAATCAAAGTCATCTTAATGTTATCCAAAATAAATTGAAAACACCATCCTTCTCTTTATCTATTCATTCCGCTTACAGCTGTTGCATCATGAATAGACTTGAGAACAGATACTACTCGAGGTGCGAGTAGGCTTGAAGTACTGTGATCACATAAGTGAACACAGAATGTAGTTACTAATGGTATTATGCCATCAACTAAATAGAAGAGAAATGAATTCAGAGGTACTCCCTCTTCTTCATCAAACTTCAGCATGTTAATTAATCTAGCTGTCTTCTTTTTCCAGGCCTTAATTATAAGAGAAAGCAGAATAATTAAACTAGTCAGTCTAAGTCCATGAGTCATGTCCTTACAGTAATAGTTATGTGATGGGAAAACAAGAATCTTAGTTTTTGTTTAACCTCCTTCTCCTTCTCCTTATCAACCACTGACAATGTGGTAGTTAATGATGTTATCAACACTGAGCATTTTTCCATGTGAGTCCAGAATAGTCTGAGTTAGTATATATAATATTACAACATTAATACTAATAGTATAAAATAACTTACTCATTGCTACATAAATAAGATATTGAGACAAGAGAATCACTTTCAGCATTTAAATAAGCTTGAGTAAGCAGTCTAGTAAATGGTTTTTTCCTCTCAAATGACACAACTGGATCACTGATAATACTGTAGTTAATAAATAGATACCAAACAAAGAGATTTATTAAGACAAACCTCACTAATTCTTCTAGAGTAAAGATCTTCTGACAAACATTCTCTGCATATTTACGTTGTCCTTCAGCACATGTACTTAACATATCTGTAATACCAAGTAATTGTAGTAAGTTAATTGAATCATCTTGTGACTATAAAATAAGAGGATAGGAGCTAGTAAATATTTGTTCAGTTACATATTTAGACTACCTTTTGCAAAGTATTTAGTCTCTTTTTACAATTTGTGGTCATCATCAACCAGTCAGCATGTTCTCTGCTTCTCTCTTTAAAATTTTTAGCAATTAGTTCTTGATGCTTCTTTAGAAAAAATGGTTCATCATGAGGTGACTTGTAAGGCTAAGAGTGTATGTGACTATCATTGAATACAATAACATATTGTACTAATACCTTCATAATAGTTTGTAGGGTAGAATAGAATTCACAATATTCTAAATTAGTATCAGTTGTAGCTAGTGAGTAGATTTGTCTGATATCACAGTCAGAGAGTTTATGACAAAGATCAGGATTACCACAAAGTGCCTATATCAATATTTTAAGGATTTACAGAGGCAATTGTGCCTTATATAGTGCTTCAATGCCTAGGCTTAAATACCCTTAACTATATATAGGTACCTCAGTTAAGACACAGGCCACTGATGATATAGCAAGTTTAACATCTAGAAAGTCCACAAAGTTGTCACAAATTCTCTCCTGTGCCTGTAGATAAATGTTAGCATAATGTTAAATTTAAAAAAAAAATTATTTTATAGTTGTTTTTACTTGCTTATTTTTAAAAACAATTCGTTGTAAGACTGAACAGACAACTTTAAGCAACTTTTCCTGTTCTTTATGATCAGTGCCACAATATCTCAGTACATAAGTCAACAATGCTGTAAGCACTCCTACAAGAATAAAATAACTATTAATATACAATTCTAAAAGTATGTGTGTAATCTGAATTATACATAAAAATAAGATAGTAACATCCAACATTCTGAAAGTCATTTATAGTTTAATTTGCTTATCAATTAATCTATCTGACAACTAAAAAGCTAATTACACTTATTTTGGGGGTCTTTCTAATAAATGGTTGGCATCATTTGGGGGTCTTTTTAATAAATGGTTGGCATCATTTTTACTCTTATGATTACAAAAAATTTGGTCACACTTTATTCTCAATATTTAATTTCCAGATATAATTAATTTATTTACCTGAAGTGACAACAATCATTTGATGACAATGATGAGGTTGAGTTTCATCATTATCCACAGTGCATAATTCAGCAATATATTGTAGACTGTTCATTGTTTTGTAGTTGATGCTACCTTTATCTATAGGATTATAAATGTTGTGTCACTATATCTGACATTAACTCATCACTAATCCATCCCAAACCTTAGTGACAACTACAAATAGCATAAAAATACTGCTCGTAACAATTAACTACTAAATATCGATTTCTTCATAGGTATTCAACATAGAATATGAAGTAATTATGGCACCAACCTGACACTGCTGTTCCCTGAACCATAGAATGCAAGCATTTGTCTGTATCCTTGTCACAGAAAGATCCAATAATTTTACATGCTTCATAACAAGGTTCAGTGACAAGATATGATATACTAGCTTCACGAAAAATCAGGTTCTCTTCCTAATAAATTGCATTAATAAAACGAAGGCATGAGTTAACTTACATCAAAAATATCAAAAAGAAGTAATGCACTACTAATTCTTAGTTCATCATTTTCATATTTCATTAAGTCAACAAGGATCTTTATTAAATGTTGACCCTTCTGTTTAGTCCTGTCAAAACATTTGTATGCTGATTCATCAAGCAGACTCCGAAGTCGATCATGAGCTAAAGTAACTATCCTATAGAGAAAACAAATGCATTTGTATTTTTATGAAATGACTTACTGGGCAGGATGATTATTTAATTCGTAGTCTTCATAAAGTAGAAATCTAAGTGATTCATTAATTGGTGTGTAGTCATAAGGCATTTTCTCATCATTGTCTTCAAGATATTTGAAGTCATATATGAGTTTCTAAGACAAACAATACACAATTTATTTTTGACTTATAACTTACCATTGTACATTTGTGACATAGTTGTTTAAGGAAGAAATGAAGCACACGTATGACTCTAAAAGGATAAAAAATATTTAAATAAATATTTATTTATTTCTTCAAAATATAATGGTCTGCTTACTTTACTTTCACTTGAAATACTTTTACATTTCCATCGGATTGATACCGTTCTTTCTGTTTATAATTAGTATCTGTGTGAACAGATTTACTAACACTATGCAGCAAAAGAGACATTACAAACTTGGATTAAGTCTGTCACTTTCACCATCTAAAATATCAACTAACACATCAGTAATCTCTGTAACATCTTCATCTTCCCAGTAGAAACCATGTGACACCAGTGACTCCATTACAGAAAGCATTTGTGTCAAGAGTTCATTGACACCTTCAACTTCTCTTTGTGCACATAAAACCTTCAAAAGAATTTCATGATTGGATTCCTATAGCAATAAGAACAGAATGATTACTTTGTTCTGTTTAAGAAAAAGTCGAATAGATGTCTGCAATCTTTTCATTTCTTTAGGATTAGAAATGATTTCAAAAGTGTTTTTAAGCTTCATAGTCCTAAATGGATCATGGCATATACTAATCCAGTCCTATACAATAAATGTTTAAATGACTGAACAGTGTTACTGTCAGCTTACATAACAATGCCATACATGGTCAATATCTATACCACTTTCTTCAACATTGTGATCAACAAAAGCTGATATTATGAAGTCCAAATAAGCAGATTGCAAAAGTGGATGAATTTCGGAACTGTTAATACAGGTAAGAGCTTCTTCAAAAGTAACATATTTCATCTGTTCACAAATCAATGTAATGGATTCCAAGTTTATTCCCTACAATATTGAGATATTGATATATGGCACATATAGACAATATGTACAGTATAATAACAATCATACATAACTAACTTTAATGGTGAAAAGTACAAGTTTTAAATATAATGTATAGATAAATCATTATACCTTACAGACTCCACTAAAGAGTTTAAGTTGAGCAATGAAGGATTTAAGAATTTCTTCATCAGATGAATTCTTTAACAAGAAAGAGGTGAAAAGTATAAGTGTATCTTAAATATCTGGTTGCATACATGTTTCTTGGAGCAAAATTTTGTGACAGGTCCTTTTATTTTTTCTGGCGATGAGAAATATAATTTGCCTCGTACAATTTCAGTTTGGTAAAACATATCCTAAGACCAAATGAGAAAAATTCACAATAACGTAGTGAAATGATCTATATGTGTACAATGTGGTAATAATAAAAGTGATCCATTAAAAAGTTACAATTTATTGTTGATTTTCAAAAATCAAAACAAATTCTTACAATGTCGATTAAACAGAATTCATTGATTATTACTTAAGTCAAAAGGTGTTCTCAAATTAGCCATGCATCCCACATATACAATTATAACATACTTCGAAGCAGTAATAAGTTACAGGTCCTTCAATTACTTTAGGAGATGACAAACATGTTTCATCTATGTCAGTCTAAATATAAGAAATAGAATTCAAAGTTGTTATTTAAAAGTTAGAGAAATTGTAATGCAAATAATAATGGCTCCTTAATAATAGATCTTTATACATTATACACTTAATTATTTATGTACAACATATTCTCAGTTTAGTAGACATACTTACCTCTTCTGACACAGAGTTAGACAAGATGAGTTTAAGAATAAATGCTAGAGAGAGTAATATGATCATTGACTTAATTCATTCCTTACTTTGAATGTGTCTAAATGGTTTACCAGCAGTGAAACATAATGTACTTAAAAATTCGAGTGTAGAAGGACGTTTCTATGATATTTGAAACATATTAATGATATATTCATATGGCATATCATTCATTGAAACTGACAGATATGTTTGTATATATTGTATAATCAACTAACAATTTGATAATTATGAAATTTAAAATTTAAAAACAAATGCAATAATTACGAGTGTGGAGGTAACACAATCATCAAACCCAACAAACATCAATAAACAATCGTCAATTTCTGATGTATGTCATTACATTATTAAACAAAGCTTTATATTTAAATGAATTTTAAGTCAATAAGAACATTATTGATGATTAGTTTTATTCTCTTACCAAGTTAGACATGATATTGTGTCTATAGTCGGCATTTCTTAAAATTTTTTCTGCTATAGCACTAGAATTGTCAAAGAATAAATAATTATAACAAAATTTCTAATAAACCAAACCTTTCCTTCTTCACTAAAGTCCTCACAACTTCCTCTATACCAATATCATGACCAACCTAATAAAGTGAAAACAAAACGTAAGTCATATTTATATTATATTTTACCTACCTTACTAAACAAAACATTTAAAAATCTTTCATGAGCAAGATAAAAAAGAGACCTCTTGCTTGCATAGTTAATGTAACAGTGAAGCACTTTCAATATTTCACTACATAGAAATGGTGATGATTATATGCACATAATAAGTGAAATAATTGAAGTTACACACAGTAGCATACTGCAAGTCTAGACATCATTGTATTAGCTTACTGTGGTTCAATGTTGAGTTGTAGATAACTAACAAGAACATCAACTCCCTAATTTAAGACAAATTTGTGGAATTAAGTATTAATCAGCAGCATTATATTACCTGAGCAATTCTCAACATACTAGCTCCATTCCTCTTTAGAGCTATCCAGTCTCTAAGCTCTTGAAGAAGCTCTTTCATCATATCTGGAGATGGTATTTGTCCAGATGTTTTGGTCAACTGTTGTTACAATTGCATGAGCGAGTAAATTAAATCAACAATTAACACAGTATAATTTGAAATGTGTTCTATTAACTGCCTATTTGCAATATGCATGTTTACATATATTGTTATAATGAAACACTAGTCTTTTTAAAAGAAGTCTACACTCAATGAAATATTGAATACAATGATGTCATTCATACATATAGTGCATTAGAAAAAATGTTGTTAGCATGAATCTGTGATCTCATTAAAACAATAAAGAGTTAATCACAGTGATAACACCCTTACCAATTAAATCATTTTTACATGTGCTTTTGTAAATACATAGCTACTAAAGAAATGTTAGGCCCAAAATACCAGAGCTTTGTAATTGCAATAATTGACAACTTATTTATTTGTCCAATATATAAACCTTATGGAATTATCTATTTCAAATCACACTCTATATTCCAATAATTTTAGTCTGTCTCAGTCTTAAACTATTCTTATAGTCATTTGTACACTGCAAATCTGATAGCATTATTAATTTACAAAAGATTTTGAAACTTAGCAAAGAAATTCTAGTTTTTATTTGATGATGTCATGGCCAGCCTAGATACTTTTTAATGATAAAGAACCAAGTATTTTGACTGGTAAAGATCTCAGTATGGGGATCAAACATCTGTGGGTTCTTTATCTTTATATAAAAGAATTTGGTTAGTGCTATCATCAAAGAAATTAGAATTACTACTAACATGTTATGGCCATTCTTGATGGCAATTGTAATCTTTACCTTTTTCATGTGTTCATTTAATAGAGCAGTTACTCCAGACACATAATAATAGTCATGTATCAAGTCAGGTTTGACCTAAAAGTCCACACTATTATTTTATCTGCTTGTATTAATTTTACCTCATCAATACGAAAATTACTGTCATCAGGCTCTTTAATTTTAAGCTAAAAAGTGAATTATAGTAATACTACAGTAAAGTGTAAATATGCAATTGAGTATGCAATTTAAATTGCACCATTACTGCAAATTCTCACCTTAAACCACCTATTCTGTGAAGAAAGATTGTAGAGAGACTTAGGAGTGAATTTTGATGCTATTAATTAGAATAAAATGAATGTTGTAATTAAATCCATAAAAGATTAACACAAGATTCCTATACCTTGGACAGTCAAATTTTTGACAGACTTAATGTGTTGTAGTTGAACACAAGCTCCCTTTACTATTGTTTCATCTTCCTGTTTTAGGTCGGAAAATAAAAGTGATAAATTAAGTTATTCAGAATATGATGATATAATTATTTTAAAAAACAGATATATTGCTAAAATTATGAGTCAATAAAACTTTGGAGCAGTTTTAGAAACACATCAGCAGTAAGTTAATTAGTTCATAGATACTAGAACATAAATCTATGGTTAGTGCATCAAAGCATAATCAGGTACACCTATGGTAGAACTCATTGATAGTGGTGAGCAGCCTAATTTCATTTGTCACTTTAATAACTGCATACAACAATGAAAATGATAAATCATATTTAGCTATAGGTAATTATGAACACACATTAAAGTGTTTAATATTAAGGAATGCTTACAGTGAATGAAGGAACACAAAAGTAAATACTGGTTTATGATGAAATTTGTCATTGTTGGGGTGCCTTATTTTGTTGTAACAGTCTTAAACCATACAGTAACTCACTGTTACAGGTTTAGTGGTTTTAAAATAAGTACTTTCATTTCAGGGTAAATATATTATGTAATAATAGACTGGTACTATGTTCATAATTTTAATATTACATTTGTCACCTTTTCAACTGGTACAAAACTAAAAGTTACTTCAGGGTCATGAGGTTGACCAGGATCTAACTTCTTTAAAGCAATCTAATAGCATTGATAAAAGAGTTTAATTGTCAATAATTATGATACATTAATTACTTGTCCTTCTTCTCTTTGTAGAACAGCCAAGTATTGCTGACTTGGCAAATGTTTAATACGACATTGTTCTTCAAATTTAAGATGATCACCTACAAAAATATTGAAAGTGCATGTAATTTATAGTCCTACTATGTATATAAGTACATTAATATACAAACCTAAAAGTGGTGTTTCCACCTTTTCAAGCTGCCAAAAACACTCTCCTGAAAAGGGTGGAGCTTTCTGTATTCCATGGAACCTCCCTCTGTGCCGTGCACCAACTACATTAAAAAATAGCTAAATATCTTAAGATAAAAACTTAGTTCAATTGGTCTATTATATGCTATAGGTGTTTGCTTAAGTAGCTTGTTCAACTAATAACCTGCTATGTCTGTCTATATTGTCTCTTGACATCCAAAACTGAAATTTTAATGTTTGTATTTATAACTAATAAATTTCAGATGATCACAATTAGCTACTGTCACCTTCATTAATTGTTTCATCTTGCTTTACAGGATCAGGTACATGCTCCATTGAAGCACTTCCAGCAAGATATGCTTCAAGCTTCATATCAAATAACATAACCACACCACATCCCTATTAGTATAAATATATGATATCAAACGCATATTTTATGAGTTCACTTACTCTAAGTGCTTTGTCATTCTTACATCCACTTGCCTGACAGTAGATAGCAAAGGTTGAATCAGTAACAGCCATCTTCAATTCATACCTAAATAATGACACAACAAATATTTAGTGTAACTAGATTTTCATGCATAAATCAAAATCATAACCCAGCCCAAATTTGAAATAATGTTAGAATTAGTAAGACTTTCTCAGTTAAGTTTAGTACTAGTTTTAACTACATAGTGAACATAATATTAGAGGTATCCATTGGAAATGACTTGTTAAATAAATAAAAATATGTATGCCAATAGAAAGGAGCAGACCTGTCTGTGAGAGAATTTTTAGCAACCAAAACATGATGTTCTTTTCTGGAAACAGAAGCCAACTTGATTTTATCTTTTGACAGTATCTACAAGAAATAACAACAAAATTGACTATTCAACTATTAACCAGCTCACTTCATCTCCTCTATGTTTCTTTGGCTGAACTGGCAAAATTCTGAAGACACAAGCTTCATTATTAAAATCTTTTTTATCAACCAATATAGCCTAAAGTAATAAAAAAAATTCCTCGAAACATTGCAACAAGTAGTAATTTTGTGGTAAATAATTCTTTTTTTCATATTGAACATTATGTATAATTACTAGAGTGAATTAAAATTAGACATATCCATTGACCAATTCTATTCATAATTATTATGTATTTTAGTAGATATCACTGAAATCAAGTGATTATGTTGGTTGGTGATCCCAAAATAAGATCATTCCAACCATTAGAAGTATATATAATTATAATCATTTGAGACACTAGTGCAATTTATGGTCATGTTTGAAAATTATGATACAACTATAACTCACAGGAGGATTAAGTTGTCCCTTTTCTTTTGAAGATGACACTGATAAATACTTGTTAGAGGCAACATGAAGAAGCTAGTGTAATGTAATACATTTATATTGAGTTTATCATCAAGTTTTTAGAAATACCTTAATCTTACGTCCATATATCAGATCACGATGAAATGTTTCCTAATAGAAAATAAATCAATGTCATGTACGTATTATATTTGAAATAACCTGATGAATCAAAATATATGTTATGATAAAGAATAACTATAGATGGCCATAAGATTGCTATTGTAGCTTAAAAACAACTTCTAGTCTCTACTCTCTCAGATTGTTAATACATGTATAAATAGACTTTATTAGATGTTTGACTGTATTAACTGATTGTGATTAATTAACTATTAGTTATCATATTAACAGGAAGCAATAGACGAGGAATACGTGGATATGCAGGGTTTGCCTCGTGCCTTGATATGCTAGATTGAATGACCATTGCAACTTTGATCTCTGGTCTGTACAGGAAAATAGTAAACTTTTTAGGTTTTGTAGTATAATTTATGCATACCTAGGTTCAAGTTCTAATCTAATCGTCGATTTTATTCACCTTCACACTGCTCTAAACGTCTTACACATGTTTTTTAAACGGTTTTAAGTAAATTATGTCTGCTTTTTCCTTTCTTTAAGTTTATTACATTGCTAAACAACAAGTAAACATTTTTGCTGTGGATATAACTAATCACGTGCTTTTGCATATCTGTGGTTTCGAGTTCCGGTAAAGCAATTATTGCATTCCTAAGCGTGACCGAACAACATACATAAACTAAAGTAAAGTTTTGCTGCACCATTTAGATCAGTTGCCTCGGCAATTGGTTAGACAAAGGTAAGAATGGATACAGATATTAAGCATAACACAGACTGTTAATTATTAGAATCAAGTTATCAGTAAATACAATATAATACCTTTGCTATATCCAATGGAGATGCTGATCTGTAAGATAAAAGAAACCATAGAAAAATGGATGCTGGAGTATTGTATAGTTGGGCATGACATTAAATCCATCATTATTATGTTGACACAGTATGCTATATATACTTTATAATTTATAATTTAGTACTGTCTAATTTCCCTGCTTATTTTTGCCTTCTCTAATATTTGATTTCCTTAAACTATACATGTAATTATGTACAAAGGTAGGCCATATGTTCTATTATAACTATAAAGGTTTTAAGTCAAGGTCAAAGGACAACCTAGAATTGACTTAAGTTACCCTGTTTCAATAATAAAGCCAGGGTTTAGTAAGTGCATTATATTATATATACATGTTGTAAATATACATGTCGTATATAGTGTGTAATGATTTAGATTATTAAATTTGGCTACCAAAATGACATTATAATACAACATGCGCTTGTTCCTGAACATTCATATATTATGTTCTCATTAAGTGTATAATATATTATTAGTATACTTACATGGTAACAGCATTGTCTGCTAGAACTTGAAAACAAGCAACTAGAATAAAAGGTATCTAATAATTAAGTGAACTATGATTTTTCTGTCATACATCATTTTTGCAATAAAATCAATTGAATATTATAGCTAGCTACAAGACAACTAAAAGTATGCATGTTGGTGGAGACACTTATCAATATCCATCTCATCAATTTTAGGACATTTACTATTAATTATTAGGATATTAGTCTACTTATTGTATGATTATAATTCAAAAGGTTAATGATCATGTAGATATTAGTAATGATTATTAGAATATTAGTCTACTTATTGTATGATTATAATTCAAAAGGTTAATGATCATCATTAAAACGATTAAATCAAGAATATTCTTCACAGCCATACATCATATACATGTTATGAGAGGACTTCTAACTCACAGTGTACACTTGGAAAGAGTGGGTCATTATTCAATTCTGATAATTCAGCAGGAAATAGAGTAACAACACTACAATCAAGAGATAGTATTTAAAATCTTTCTTTCAACAATAACAATAATAACCAACACTTTTTTACCTGGAATGCTGTGAAAAAACATATCCCTTTTCCTTTATGCAGTACAAGAGGATAGTATCACCTTCACAGATATGGCTATACTCCATACTGAAGTGCTTGATAAACGTTAACTAATGTGTTTTATTTGCCTGTCCTTTATATACTGTTGAAAGTGAGGAGGGGGTGGGGAAACTTTTAAAATTCCTTTTCTTGTGTCAATTTGGGAAGCACATACAAGAATGAATTAATTATAGTGTACACAACTAAGCCTTACCAACATCCACTTGATACAAGGTCTGGTGGAAATGTGTATTTTTCCTCATTCTGAAGTACTAAAGTCCGGATGCTTCTTGGTGTAACTTGACTGATGATGTAACAACTTGTCCTATGATGACATCACTATGTATCATAGAGTTAATAATGTTAGGTTTGGTTTAGGGTTTAGGTGATGTCATCAATATGATGACATCACTATGTGTCATTTCATTATGATGTCATCATAGTCAAGTTACATCAAGAACCACCCTAAAGTCCATACATAATTCTCTTGATTATTTATTATATATGACCTCTTTTCTGAGACAACAGCCAGAATAATGTATGGTTCCTTTTCCTTATTTTATCTTCTTGTATGCTGATCTATATGTATCATTAGGAATGGCTCATATAGTTTAATTGCAATGAGTTAGGTGTATTTATGAAATATTATCATTCAGATATATATTATTGTAAAAACAGATTGGTTCATTTAAACAATCCTTGGTCATTTTTAG
Source organism: Xestospongia muta (assembly GCA_963693285.1). Taxonomy (NCBI): domain Eukaryota; kingdom Metazoa; phylum Porifera; class Demospongiae; order Haplosclerida; family Petrosiidae; genus Xestospongia; species Xestospongia muta. The sequence continues at coordinate 20,197,676 of OY848917.1, forward strand.
CGCATGTACATAATACATGTATGCTGAAAAACACCACACTACCATTGACTACCAATATAACATTACAAAGTGCAAACAGTAGATAGCAATATAGACTTCCCTATAAAAGGAAGTAACAGTTGCCCTACCCTTGTTTTACTAAAGTGCAAACAGAGTATAAACAAAGAAATAGACATGATATGTGTATACAGGTGGCTAATGTCTAACTAATGAAATTAAATATTACAGAGAATCTCACACCTCTGACAATTAATAAAGTACAATTACGTGAAACTAACTGACCTGTCATTAGTTTAGTGTTTACTACTTCTCAGTGATTTATCATGTACATAATTATGCAATGAAAATGTCCATGGATTTTTTAAATCATGTATATGCCGTTGTATACATGAATTATACCAATAGAAAAATATAAGCTGTTTAGAAGTACTAAATAGTCACTGTACATTTATAATTTCATGCCTGTTTCCTCCAGATTTAGTAAGATCATTAAAATGTACCATTCATCTCTTAGTCATTCCATTACACATTTTATAATTGTAATTTTAAATAATTATATTAACTTGTACTATAATTTTGTGTTTCTTAGTGATCTGAGAGTTAGTTTACATAGATAGAACAAATATCTAGTAAGCTAGATCCTCCTTCTTTTTGATTAGCTGGCAGTGGAGAAGAGGTCTAGGAGTGTGCCAGCTTTTAATGCCACATAGGTTAAATTGTGGAATATATCACTAAAACAATAGTGATGCTGATTTGTGTGTAGTTAGTTATGTATAGATACACACAAATACTTACATCCAAAGTAGATGAGCTTCTGGACTGCCATAAATATCTTGAGTGTAGAAACAGCAACATATATATTTCAGATTTTCACAAGTTGATCATTCACTGCAGGCATTCAAAACATTGACAGTAAGTCTGCACTTAAATTCTCCTCTGCTGTCAAAGGTGGATATTTGTTAAGATTGCCATACTTTAATTAAAAAAGCTGTTAATTACCACAGTCTAACTACATACAAATTCACAATCATTTATTCAATCACCAAGTATTAATTTTAGGTACACTGATTATGACAGTTGCTACAGAATCTGTCAACTATGATATAGATTGGTCTCAAATATAAGTACAAATATTAACTTCACATTAAAAAAGGATACTTAATCTTGAAGAAAGTAACTAACTGTGATCAAAAACAGTTAACAAATAACAAAAAGGCTTGAACCTTCAGTTCTCAGTACTGTGATAACATGACTGAACAACACTAGCACATTATAATAATACATGGTCACTATTCAATTTTATTGTTATGTTACTTCTGTGTAAGAATTTCGTAAACAAAATCATATTATGACTAACTCAAATAACACATATATACATAATTATGATAGCAGATGAATCCTTCATTAGTGGTAACTTATCATCTACATTCTCCTAATTTTTTGAGAAGATTCATGTAAATAGTATTTCACATACATGCTTCATATGCATATTATGGATTGCTTTTACTAACGAATTACATTAATGAAGAAACTTGGTGCACACCTTAATAGCCTTCACTAAAGTACATCGATGGGTGTGACGGTATGTAGGTGTGGCCTGTTGCCTAGCGATCAACAAACATGGGTTGTATTTTCAGAAGACCTCCAGTAGAGGAACTAAATCAAGATTTAGGCGGTAACGTAGGAATTGACTATTTTCAAAGGTTAGATTAAACGCTTACAAGTCAGATATAGCACCTATTTTCTAGTAAACTTAAAGTACTATACACGTATTTCTTTAGGCTTGGCCCTGTTAAGGGTGGAGTCTGTGAATAAAACTAATATTTAACAAAAGTATATTATTAAATGTAAAAAGATATGATTAGTCCAGTTAGCTTGTTAGGTTGATGATGGATTAGATGTCATAATAACAAAAATTAAGATTTGTTGTTGCTATGGTTGTTAAATTGCATTCTTTGCTAATATAAGCATAGCTTACATTTTTTGTAGTACTGACATTGTATATTATTAATTTATATCATTTACATGTGTTATAATAACTGCCAACTGAAACAAAACATTTCATTAAATATATTTATGGTAATATCAAGATAGACACTAATCAATGAGACTTTATTCATTTCACATTTACATGTATAGAGATGACATTGATATCTCAAACTTCATTTACCATGATCTCAAGGAAGAGGTTGTAGCCAAATTTCCTGGCCAGCTAAAAGGTGAAGATTTTGTGATTGAAAACTGCAAGGTACATGTTAATCTAGTAATTAGACCTTCCTCTTATTAAGAAGGTGCTAACAAAGGTCACAATTAGTACTTGATTAATGATGATACTCTGAATAAGTTATAAGCAATGTTATATGTTTGAACACATGCTGGGAATACTAGAAATATTGAAAGATAACAAATATTACCAAATCAGTAGTTATATAGGGTTATTATTAAGTCAGTCTTGTCCTGACAATATACATTAAATGCTTCTATAGGTTTATATAACTGTATGTAGTGAGTACTATAAAAATGCTATTTCCACATCAAATTACTACCTAGAATCTTAATAGTTGAATCTGATTGGTCAACTGAAATTCACTAAATTAAGATTTTGTTTGCACTGTATCAAAAAGGAAGATCTAGATCTTGTAGGTTTAGAAGTACTAGTACGTACTACATGTTGACAAAATTGTTCTCATATGTAGAACACGAAGATTTTCCTGTTTGATGCTACTGCTGCAGTTACCGTAGATGACTGCATTGACTGCCAGATATTCATTGGGCCATGCAAAGGAAGGTAATAAATTGTGTTGTAGACTTATAGTAAATTCACTATCATAATAATTATTAAATATATATTTATAGGAGTAGGCTCATACTAATCCTGGAGGTGAGTGTATAAGACTAATATGGAGGAGTTGTAATTATATATCCTCCTTTGGAAAGTACAATATTCTATTTGTACAAAGTTTATTGAGTGGCCATAATAAAACTGTTATTATAATGGACATATAATAAGGATGTAGTATATGTCATTGTTGAGGGATATGTTATTATATCAATGTATTCAGTTGTTGTTGTCATTGCTATGCTGCTTTCTCTTATAGTGTCTTTATACGTGATTGTAAAGAGTGTGTTTTGATGGTGTCATGTCAGCAGTTTAGAACTAGAGACTGTTACCAATGTACTGTGTATCTACACTGTACTTCACAACCTGTTATTGAAGCCTCTATGGATATGAAATTTGGATGTTTCCAATGTAACTATCCTCAGTTGAAAGGTATGGTACACACAGCAATATTATATTTCAGTTCCTAAATGACTTACATAGATGAATTAATATAAAGTATTCTCTTTCAGTATCAAATGCTAATATAAGTGTTCAGAAGTATATCTTAAAGTTGCTTTATAGAATTTCATAATGCAACCATGATGAATGTGGAATTCTTAAACTTTAAAGTTGGAAACTATATATAGAAATAGTTTGGTTATGTGAAGAAAGATCCTGTACTTGTAACAACCTACCTATTTTCCCAAATGAGATTCACTTTAATGTGTTAAATTTTCATCTATATTTCTAGTTATATAATTTTTTTGTCTTAACAGAGCAATTGGAGTCCAGTCATCTCAGTCCATTAAATAACAACTGGTACTCAGTTCATAATTTTACTCCTGAAATTAGAGATAGTTGGTCTTTTGTCACAAAGGTAAGAAGTAGTCACTGAATTATAATGATGTGTGTACATAAGAGCTCATGTATTAATTGTTCATTTAATAATCTCATCAGGAAGATGGATCAAAGCAATTGTCTTACTCTCCAAACTCCATTAATGATGATAATTTTATGACAGCAGTGTCTTTTCACTGTGATAATAGTGTTATACCTGCTACTATTGGCAGGTCATACACAGATGAAGACTCTGAGGTACATTACTTGTGTAATATTATTTATAATAAATATATCTTGATACTTGATGGAAATGTATAGCTTTGATATATTGAATTGAGATAATGATGACATTAGGAGCTCAAAAGATTAATATTGATTGATCTTGTCGTACTATAGATTGCCTTGTTATACAAACACCTCTCATATATATCTGTAATTCATTATTGATAATATTATTATTTTCATGTCCAGACCTGCTTAGTGGCATTCCTAGAAACTGCTGATATACAGGAAAGAGCACTGAAATTCATTGAAGACATCCAAGATAAAGTGAGCCTTGTCTTAAATCCTAAATGTGTATAGTTCAATAGTTGTATAATTATAAGTTTCTATGGCCAAGATCAATAAAGTAGTGTTTAAGTGAGATCTTTGACATTGAACTTGTACACATTTAAAGTAGTTGTTTACACATTTCATACATAGTATGAAACAAGTGAGGTGATCGTAAATCACTATGTGTCACCTCACTTGACCAGTGATACATTTAAAGCATCTGACTTAACTATACCAAGAGTTACTACACTTAATGATACATACTATTATTTTACCTAGGTTTTACTACTAATCACAAGAGATACAAAGTTAAAAAGCAATGGCCTCAAATATTTCTTTTCTGATAATCCTGCTGCTCCATCTAACTTAAGTGGTGGTATGATTTACATAGTCTAATGTATCCCAACAAAATTATATGTACGACCTGTATATTTGTTATAGTGTTAATATAATCATAGATTTTAGAGTTAGTCCTGTGTAGGCAGCTTCTTGTACAAGAGTCTAGATACATAAGCTCCATTTATATCAGTATAGCTTGAGTTACTAGTGCTCTATGCACAGTCTTTAATGTTGTTCTTTTATCACTTTCTGATTACTATAATTGTTACATTATTTCAATTGGCAGGTAGAGTGATATTTCTGGAATTTCAAGGTAGAAGTTGTATTGGTATTTGTGCAGCACTGCTCTTCAGTAACTCTCCAGATAATCCAGCTAATGTTTATTGTTCTCCTAATTTGGATCAAGCCAAAATAGACTATGAAAGATTGTCACATTTATTGGACAGTGGAGTTAGCATGACATACGAGTGATTTTGAAGACTGATTAATTATTATAGGTCAAGCCTGAACACTTATCATGTCAACAGACAGTTTTGATAACGTACAAATAGTATTTAAGTCTATATATGTCTTTGTAAGTAGTAAACATTATATTGACTAATAATAATCAATTGAGAACGTTCTTACTTTGGGTCATATACTATCAGTAATCAGTTTGTATAATATATGAATAGCAGCTGTTTTACCGATTTCTCAAGAATTGGATGAATTAGACTCTTCAAATATTGCATGGACATTTCTATCTATTTTGGGTAAAGAAAGTTTCCTATTTGCTTGTACATGATTTTTATATTATATATTTTGCTATGTTTTTGAGAGGATGGATCATTCTAAGAATATATGCTATTCAATGTATAGGTTGCAATAACTGGACAGTATCCTGGAAGGCTGGCATAACACTCATAGCATGGTTGCTAGTAGTATTGAAGTCTAGTATCATTCTCACTGTTTTAATAGCTGCTGTATGTGCTTACTTCCTTACATCAAATGATGCATGTTACTGCAGACATATATACTAATGACAAGAAGTGAAATGGCTGACTTTGTAATTGGGGGACATGGGCACAGAAGTTTAATTCCACTAGCAAGTTTTTAACTAAGCTAAGAGTGTCTTGTTTTGGATAACTTGGTGCCAATGGAGCATTGAATTAGCCCACCATCTTCAAGATATTGACTTGAGATATTACCTCTACCTCTGGAACATTTGGTATCATGTTAGGTATTTTCACCTTTGGTATCAAACTGATTATCGGTATACAAAAGCATTATTAGTGGGTAGTTGTAATGATGTATTTTAATTGTTTTGAGTGTAACAAAGATCTCTCATGGGTAAGGAAAATTTATAACGACACATCAATGTCATCTGTTTACAGTATGAAAGAATGTGAAGTATTGTGTACTAGACTGGCTATCATGGTCAATGGTGTCTTAAAATGTTTAGGATATTTACAACATCTTAAGAGCAAGTTGATCATTTATTTGTTAATGTAGTATATTGCTGAATGATGTATATACAACAATAGTTTATTGATCTATTACATCTTGTTTAGTATTATAAGATTGGAAATATTGAGTAAATATATATATATATATATATTTCGTTATCAAAGTAATGTGATGTTATAATGATGTTATGATGTTTATTTAGGTCAAAGTTCAATATTGTATTATTCTACTTTTACCAGATTGATATGTTTACTATATATGGTATTTTACTCAACATATATTACTGACTGTTAATACAAGAAAATGAATGTTTATGATGATTGTCAATTTTTTTTATCAATGCTTGGAAATATTGTCATTGGGATTCATTAACACACACTATTATTGGATGCTAAAATTAACATGGATAATAATTAAACTAAAAAACCAATCATGTAGTACTTATAATGCATAGAAAACAATTGCAATATATACTATTAATGTACATGATAATAGGTATAAGAAGTATGCATCAAACAAGTACTAATACTTATTTTTGAAGTTCAGCTTTCAACTTTATAATAAGGTCATCATAATTATTATCAGAGACCCTCCCTCCGAGTACCTTTGCCATTCGAAGTGGAAAGAAGCAATTGTTTCGATTTTTTAGCTGTGATTTATATTTACAGAATCACAACAATGAACAAACTGACAAAATAAAACTTACATTATCATCCACATACTTCTCCAGAGCATTGTGATCAAGATGATGTATAGTGTCCAAATGTAGAGCAAAATAGATATAGTTCCACATGTTGTGATCGTTTTTAATATGATGATCAAAACCCTACAGTGTGGAATACATAAATAAAAAGATAGTGTCTATATAATTTTTTAACAATAGTTACTTTAGCTTGTGGGTGTCGTTCAAAAGTATCATTGTCAATACCACAAATAAAGCAATAGTTTTTTTCATCCTTTTCAATACTGTCCTGGAAATTTATTAAATTAAAAGTTATATACATATACATATAGTTTATTTACTGATTCACTTCTCAATTCAGAAAATCGATCCACTAAAATGGCTATAACAATGTTGAGACCCAATGTAGTCACAATGATAAAGAAACTAACATCAACAATTGTCCTTGTCCAAAACACTGTAAATGATGGACCAGATTGACCAACATAGGTCAACGAAATAGCCTATCACAAACAGAACAAATTAAATAGTAGTTTTACTCTAACTGTTTAGAGTATGGTAAAACAATATATTAAAGGCTAACATAAGAAGTACATGCACATTATTTGACTCACTTCAAGAAACATGAATACTTTCAATATTTATACTGTTATACTTACTCCTAGTGTGTCTAACAATCCCACTCTAATAACAGAGAAGTAACACTCTAATAAAGTGTTACAATATAGGTCTGCATTACGATCATAAAAGCTGTGTAGAAAAATAAATGAGAAGACTGCATAGAGAAATAGAATAGCCAGTCCAAGTACTCCCACAGCAATCAATTGAACAACTGAAATTAAATAGAAGTAATCACTTTTTAGAGAAAAGTATGTTTAATTGGAACATACCACTTCGTTGCAATGCAATTAAAATAAGCTCCAGTGTACGCCACTTCAAGAAAATATAGAGAATACAACAGCAGTAGAAATAACCTGATGTTACCAAAGCCAATAGTGAAAAAATCAGAAAAAATATTCGATAGAGAGGGGCAAAACTGAGCAAATAGAACTCAAGGCATTGTTTTTTCTTTGTCCTTTTAACAAAATTTTTGTCAACAACGCACTTGCAAACATTCATAAAATTGATTCTAAACAATGAAATCGATATTATAATTATTGGAAATATCAGGTACACAGTAGCAGTGTTGCATGTATAGTGGGAACTCCTTGAGGATAATGATTTTGGTCATTCATCTTTTTAAATTTCAAAAACACTCATAATTAGAGCAAACTGTCATAGACAAGAATGTGGGTTAAAGAATCTTTCCTTAAAGCTTTAATAAAAAACATTGACATGGTCCTAGATAGTCTAGCTAGCATGACCAAATGTTCAAAGAACTGAGACTACATCCTAGAACCTCTTTCATACTGGTATTAGCCTGTAAGATCAATTCAAGACTAATCAGACTAGTCTGACCTCAATTTATAATTTTCTTTGCATGTGATGAAACATAACCAATAGCCTTGAAATTCCCACTATAAATTATGAGAGGCTGAATAGAGATTTCTCTTAAAATAAACACAAAATTCTATACTAATTTTTTCTATCAAAGTGCAGAACTATAAAGCCAATGCTTTTAAATAAAGGTATAACCTGATAAAAAAGTACTGAACATATAATTAACTTATACTAAATGACAGTTATTACCTGAACCTCTAAAATCTAAACACTATGTAAAAAGCTTTGTCTTTGCTTCAGCTGTCCAAGTATATAGTGTATAGATCCTGTGCATAAACTCAAGACCACAAATGTATTAGCACTCACTATCCATCTGGTTCTTTAAGCTTTACATCAAATTTTTAGTTTTTATTATTTGGCAGGGTTTCATATATGAGTAAGGTTACCTAGTCTATAGACCATAATCAGTGTACTAGCTTTTAGCAGGAAATTCAAGTTATGTCTTTTGAGTGTCCTTTCATTGTGTACTCAGAGAAGTGGCCATGATAAGTCCTTTGTTGCTAGAAAAAACTATGATAAGCTATGTGAGCTTACCAATCTTTTTCTTACCAGGCCACATCTATTATTTATTTGAGTAGAAAAAGGTAGCAGCAACAAAACTCAGTTTGTTGAACACTAATTAATTGGTTTTAATGTTACAGAGAATGCCACAATACAATTATAGGATTACAAATTTATTTTAGCTTACAACTCACTCTTTCATTAGAACTTCTGGCAATCTAGGTAATAAAATGTTAGGTTTCTCTAGTATGAAGTATTCAGCTACCATCCATACAGCCAGTATTAAGTGAATGATACCCAAAATATAGAGGAGACCATATGAAAACCATGTAGGTATGTCAGGAAATATAATAATAGTAAATGAAGCATTACTGTCATCAACGAGTGTGGAACTATAATAATAAGAAAAAATAATATAATTGTATATCTTAAAAATTTCTATAATTGTTTTGGAAGATACTGATTTCAGAGTGTAGCACTGACTAGGAATACAAAGATTGTGCAATTGACAGCAGTGTATGTTCAAGACGATAACATTAGAACACTTAAAATATAGGCAGAGAAGGAAGATAGCAAAAGCTTTGAGCATTGGCAGTCATACCAGTCATTGTAGTGCTCATTAGTCTTAATAAAATTCAATGATTGCTGCATGTGTCAGTTTAATTTCATTCGTTGTTTGCATACATTAATAAAATATATAGTAAAACTGTTATAATATAATATAATTATATGTATATATACATAACATGTAGTCCAAACAATGACTGCTTGGCACACTATCACTGCAGACAGTAAGAGTTACATATTTACGTAGTTATTTTCTATGCCTTTGTGTTTCATAATTATTCTAACAGCTCAACAGAAAAACAATGGTAGTGTTAGTGTTTGATAGATCAATGACTGTTCTATATTGGCTCAAACTATCCTACTTTATATTTTTTTCTCCTTGCATAATACAAGGCTAAAAATTTACAATAACTGATCTATAGTTTATACATTGAAGTTAAGTAATGAGAACTAAACAGAAGGCTAGTAATAAGAATTTTAGATAAATTTACTTTACTGTGCTTTGATGTTATTAACTGTGACCTGTTTCTATTTTATCACAAGTAATGTAGAAAGAGTGATGGTTGATTTAAATGTAAAATAGATTACTTTGTGTCTCTGTTTTGCTTCCTAGGGACCTTGAATAGAACCAAAATGAACAAATTCAGGAGTAATGTCAAAATGATAAGTGCCCATTTACGTGGTTGCCTAACAGCAATAAATAAGATAATAATACATATATCCATAAATATTACTATCCAATCAGGCATTATGTATAAATATAGGGAACAATATATATGATCAGACCAATAACTTACGAAGCTACTTGAGACCATTGATAATACCACTTGTCATTTATTTTTCTCTGCGTGCATGAATAATTGTTATATTAACTGTAGATAACACTTAGAAAAAACCTGGTGTTTCTTGTTCTTTCTAATTGAAAATATCCACTCCATTAAATCATTGACTTTGTTCTCGGGTGAGTCACGTTTGATTTTCTTCCATAACATCTGTTTTTCTCCCTCAATAAGCTTCTCCTATGAAATATAAAGGATGAAATGATGACAATAAGTACATACTTTTGGATCATATGGAAAATAAACTCTAGTTAATATCTCTTTCTTGTCATTCACATAGTTGATCTCAATACTGTGAGAAAGTTCATGAACATGATTCCAGACAGTGTTTATTTCTGTTCCTTCATATCTTTCTTTAAACTTAACTGCCACATAAATATTTTATTATATAGCATTAGATCATTGAAACTGAATGTTACCATAATCATTGACTGTAGTTCCAAGATAATCAGCAATCTTTTGCAAGACATGGAAAGCTCTTGGAAAAGAGAAAGGTATGTAATTAACAATAATTGTTATGAATTATTTACTTGAACATTCCCTTTTCTGCATCGGCACTACCAGATGCAATCTAAACACAAAATATGTGATATTATAATTAGTTGTTATTCTAATATTCTTACATATAAATCATATAAATTTTTCATAGTTGTCATGAGAGCATCAATGTCAAGATCTCTAGATATGTTCACAGCAAGTTCCTTGCTTTTACAGTCAGTCTCTTCTAACATTACTTCCAGTAACTCAATAGCTGATATATGAACCTTTGTTAGTTCATTGGACTGTAATAAACAAAAAATTATAAATAATCTTTACAATCACCTCTGTATTTCATTTTTGTACTTACATTGTGTAATTTCTTCATAGTTGTCTTGAGAGTATTAACATCAAGATCATTAGACATACCCACACTAAGGTCTTTGTCTTTGTTGTCAGTCTCTTCTAACATTACTTCCAGTAACTCAGTAGCTGATATGTGAGCATTTGCTAGTTCATCAAACTATAAAAATGTATATCTACTTAAGCTAATAGACTTATGCAAAACCTCAAAATTAGCATTTCTTCTTAAAACGATATTCACTGAATCCACTACCTGAGTTTTAAAGGCAATCTCTTGGTTGCAGTAGTTACCAGCACAAATCTCTATTAGAGCCTATTATTAAAACGAATTGATTCATATTATAAGATAAAAATTGTTAACCTGGATATTCTTTTGTATGAGTTGAAAGATATCTTCATTTAAATCATCAGTCAATGTTTGTAGAAGTGAAATTATATCAACAAGAAGATTGATGTTCTATTGGTAAATATAAATTGTTTATCATTATAGTTCCTTTTGTTGGACTAACAGCGAAATTTTGATCTTGTTTTCTAAAAAGATCTTGCATTTCCTTGTTCTGTCCATCACACATTGATGCAACAACTTCAAGAACTACACTGGCTCTCTTTTTAGCTTCATCCTTACTAGTTTCCTATATCAGTAACAATATAAAACTTTACTAAACAGTAAAGATAATCAACACACTAGTTGACCAGCAACTGCTTGTCCACCAGGCATGTCTACAATGGTGCCACTAATGAAGCATTTCGTAACTGAAATGTCTACATCTTTAGTAGATAACGAAACTTCAGGTTGTGATTGCCATATAACAACATCTTGTGTAGGGTCCTATAATTATTTATAATAGATCTACAAAAGTAACTACATTTCCTTACTAAAGTCATATATGGTCCAGCATCTTCTAAGCCATTCTTTGATCCTGTTATCACCTAAATGTAAATATGATACTAATGTTCTAGTAGACAAATGACATCTATACATACAATGTCTACATCTTCAGTAGGTAAAAAACTAGGTTGTGATTGCCATGTAACAACATCTTGTGTAGGGTCCTATAATTATTTATAATAGAACTAATGTGGTAACTATGTTTCCTTACTACAGTTGTATATGCTCCAGCATCTTCTAAACCATCATTTGGATCTGTTATCACCTATATACAAAGTATGACACTAAATACTTACAGTAGTGAAATGACATCTATACATACAATGTTAGGTCTATCTATTGGTGGAGGTGCCTCATTAGATGAATGCTTTGCAATCTCCTTCCTAGGGGAAGTATGGTTGTATGATAAATCTGCTATGTGTACTGATATACCAGAGCCATGCATAGATTCTGTAAATTTCTCACCAAGGTTGAGATTTGCCAAAACTGGAAACAACACTTTCTAACAACTTACTTAAACGTTTGAAAAATGCAACATCTTTGCTACTAGTTACACTTCTTTCTACACAAAATAAAATTGTTTTAGAGTATACACAATAAATAGAATGGTAACTAACCTATTTTTCTCTGAGCATCCCTATTACCTTGATACAGGAGAACATCAAGAAAACCCAATACTTGTAAGGCTATATCATCTTTAGGATGACCAAGGTGAAGTAAGACCTGTGATAGTAATTTCAAAACTCAAATATTTTTTTCTTTATAATATATCAATGTAAAATTAAGTATGGATTATTTCTGAAATAATAGTATCAAGTCTAGTCCAAAATCTTCAAATAAATATTTTACACTACCCTTTATATCTAGATAGATAAAATTTCTTATTTTTCAACCTAGTTGCCATTCTTCTATTAATACCTGCTCATGTGATTGTGCTTCAACCAGTGCTTTTTGTAATGGCTCAACATTGTCCATGTATAGCCTAAGTTTGAAGATAAATGTAGTATTAAATCATGTTTCAACTTACTGCTTAAAGGTTTCTGGTTTGTCTCTTCTAAGGTCTGGGTCAACATTAATTTTGTCAATTTTTGTAAGTACAACTCCTGAAATGACTTGTAGTGTAGTTTGTAGAAGACTATCTAAATCTGCTCTCTCTTTACTTGTAATTGCTTGTTGTAGACGTTGACAAACAATCCTAAAGACCAGACTATTATAGTAATACAATATATATCACTTACTTTACTAATGTCAGAAGTTGACTGACATTGCCAAGTTTACTATTTCTTGATATTTCATCAGAAATTGGTCCACTATAATTGTTTCATGTGCTCCATATTAATATTGTCAACATTAGGTCTTACCTATAATAAATATCCTTAGCAAACCAATCTACCAATGCTATGAAGCTAGCTCCAGTTGGTACTGTGTTATTCACATTATGTACAGGGTTATAAAAAGGAAATAAAGGAAATAATTGTTGTAGATTCAAGTTATTCTGAGCACTCCTCTTCAATATAGAGCATCCAGCTGTCTCAGGTAAGTCATTACAGTCACCTGTCATCCTTTGATTAACTCTTCCTTCATATGTAATTTTAAAATTTGTAACAAAGCATTGGAATTGTTTGTTAAGCTTTTGCTCATTCCTCCAAGTCTGTTCATACTGTTTTATTGAATGATTGACAAAATAGTCTGGACTGGTTAATCCCTTGAATCAATAAAAAAATTAAAAATTAGTACAATAATATTTCAATAATATTGTGAGAGTATATATTTGTAAAGAAATGACAACAATTATTGCTGTTCAGTACAATATATAATGAAATTCATTGTAAAGTCAATAATAATAATACAGTATAATCTATCTTGTATTCATTACCTCATTTGTTATAGTCTCCACATTAACAGGCAAAATAAAATTAACCATTTCAAAGAAGACATTCCAGAGATGCATTTGTTCTTTTGTTGTCTTAAATACTGTAAGATGTGTTTTAACCAGCTCCTAAAATACAAATAGTTGTTATTGATAAAAGGATACTATTAATTGTGAGTATTAAGTTGATGGACTCAGCTTATTAATATTCATAAATATTAAATACCTACTCATTTTTGGTAAAAACTATTATAGCTGAAAAGGAAATAGCTATTCATATCAGTGGCTTTTAAGAAGAGTTTTTTTCATCGCAAGTCTCAACACCACACAAATCTTTGAAGCAGAGTTATTATATGGAGCTAGCATATTTTAAACTGTGGTAAAGCACATGTGACAATAATTTAGTATATAGACTCATCTTTAGCATTCACACAAATCAACAAGTGCATTTTTTAAACTAAGGTTTCATTTTGGCTATACTGACATGCCTATTTGCTAAGATCAAAAATGGCTGACATGCCAACAACTACAGCACACAATAGATCTGTCTGCACAAATAACGATCTAGGTGTGACATAATGTATATTAGTCCATCTGAATTACATTAGGCCGTTCTTAATGCTGCCTACTGTTGGCATAGCAGCTTCAGCAAACCTTTGTCTGAACCCAAAGGGTGATACCTTCACTAATGATGAGTGGGCGTGCATTTGCTACATATGCTGGGGCATGCCCATCCACACCAGGTAAAACCCATGCAGGCTAGCATACATGAGGAACCTTGTCCACAATCCCACCAAGTACGGGGTGATAATTGGTGAAATGTGACTATTTCTTAGAGCCCAAGTAGCTTCAAATCCTAGTAGAGACTGGTCAGAATCTTTTATTGGCCTCATGCTCACCTACATGGTAAGTTTGGTCAGGCCAAGGTATTCCAAAAATGAAATGCCACTTTTGTTTTGAAGTAGACCACACTACCAAACAATGTACGTACATCGGCACCAATTACTAGCATGTCTTCTTCCACCACTCCTACTACAAGATCTCTGATTAATTAGCCTAGTGAAACAACCACAGCCTAAATTCCTGTAAGGCCTGTCTACATCTTATGAAATCAGAGCACTAATGCTCTACCTGGATCATGCTGCTGTCAATGCATACATGGCGCTTGTCTGTAAGAGCTAAAAACTATGTGTTGACATTAGAGGATTCCTCTCTTCAAACAACTAATAAAACGTCCAAGACAGCAGTGACAGCTACTAACAAGCCTTGTTAGACATTCTGTTAATCATTGTGTTAAGTCATCTTAATAACTATATCACATTTATGATATGTAACTCAGCACCATTCATAAGGAAGCTGTTTTGATTATTGAATACCTTTTATTAACACCCTTTGTATGTTACGCCTTTTAAGCACCAACATCTGAGTTTGCTTTCTCTTTTCAACATTCACATAGGTCACCATGCTATACCAAAAGTGGAACTTGTTCAATGGGTCCTATTGGTACATTGATGACCTGTTAAAGTAATGCAACAGTAGCACCACCTACTGTCATGTTGATACCCACACAACCTATCTGGCAGCTTGAATGGGTGTGAGCCTTACAAGAACACCCAGCCTAAGCCTTTAGTGGTTATACAGTCTCCAGCAAGGTTTGGCTTCAGAATACACTATCAAGCCACCTCAGGCATGCTGGCTAGCCACATCAACATTTGCCCCACTATTCACTAGTAGGAACAAGTGGGGTCCACTCCGATAGTCAATAAGGTATTACCCAAATGCCTAGAGGTAGCAAGTACAGGTAGTGTTGCTGAGCATATAAGCCATATTGGAGTCATTCATAAGAGTAGCCTAAACAATCACTACATTATTTTAAATCTGTCTCACTAACAGGAGAGTTGGTCAATGATGGCACCCACAAAACACCTGTTTCCTCAACTGGTAGTATCAAATCAGTGCAAAAGATGAAATGTACACCGTATATCACATTAGTCTTCTAAGGGTTAATTCATATTATTGATCCTGTTTGATTATATTACCTTAACCTAACCATCTAGTTATTTATCCATCTATACACCAATCCCCACTTACAGTTGTAGCAATATTAATAGACTTTAGAACTGATACTACACGAGATGTAAGTAAACTTGAATAAGACTCAGTAGTGAGTCTAGAAGTGTGATCACGTAATTGAGCACAGAATCCAGTTACTAATGGTATAATACCATCAACTAAGTAGAACAGAAATGAACTCAGAGGCACTCTGTTATCATCTTCACTAGATGTTAGTACAATATTCAAGTAAGTAGTTTTCCTTTTCCAGGCCTGAAGAGTAAGAGATATTACATATAATCACTTCATGTAGGTGAACCACACTTGTACTTACAGTTATAGTCATGTGATGGGAGAATAGGAATCTTAGTTTTTGTTTAATCTCCTCCTTTTCATTCCCATGTAAAGCAGTAGTTAATGATGTAATCAAAACTGAGCATTGCTCCACATGAGTCCAGAATAAACTGAATTAATATATATAAAATATTATAGCATTAATAGTATATAGTGACTTACTCATTGCTACATAAATCAGAAATAGAGACAAGGGAATCACGTTCAGTGTTTAAATAAGCTCGAGTAAGCAGTCTACTAAATGGTTTCTTCCTCTCAAATGACACAACTGGATCACTGATAATACTGTATAGTTGATATAGATAAATATTATATAAAATGAGTGGTAGACTAACCTCACTAGTTCTTCTAAAGTAAATATTTTCTGACATATATTTACAGCATATTTATGTTGACCTTCAGCACATGTACTCAACATATCTGAAACATTAAGTAATTGTAGCAGTTTAATTGAGTAATCTTGTGACTGTAAAAGGATGAAAGGAAATCTTTATAAAATTTTAATGTTTAGAGTACCTTTTGTAAACCATTCAATCTTTTTTGGCAGCTTCTAGTCAGCATTAACTCATTGACATGTTCTTTACATCTTTGATTAAACATACGAGCAATAAGTTCTTGATGTCTCTTCAAGAAAACTGGTTCATTATAGGTTGACTTGTAAGGCTAAGGTGTATGTGACTATCATTGAATACAATATTGTACTAATACCTTCATAATAGTTTGTAAGGTAGAATAGAAGTCACAATATTCTAAATTAGTATCAGTTGTAGCTAGTGAGTAGATCTGTCTGATATCGCCCTCAGAGAGACTACGACAAAGATCAGGATTACCACAAAGTGTCTGCAATGAAACAACAATATTATGATGAAGGTCGCTCATTCTAAACAACTGTTGATTATCATTAAATTTACCTCAGTTAGGACATGAGCCACTGATGAAATGGCAAGTCTGACATCCAAAAAATCTCTAAAATTGTCAAATATGCTTCTCTGTGCCTATAAAAATACATATTAATGTGATGGTGTTTATTACATGAACTTCATTACGTGATCGTTTTTATGAATAATTCTTTGTAATGCCCAACAGGTAATATTTAGAAATTTCTTTTGCTCCTCACGATTAGTGCCACAATACTTTATTACATAAGTTACTAAAGCTTTGAATACTCCTAAAGAATAAAGAGCCCATTGTTAGAAAATATATATGTACAATATGTGATGTTAACTGTAATTGAAGGTTTACTTTTATGATATGAACTTTACTGGTATGTAATAACTTATATTTACTTACCTGAAGTAATAGCAACCATTTGATGACAACAATGAGGCTTAGTTTCATCACTATCAAGAGTACATACTTCACCAACATAATTTAAGAACTGTATTGCCAGTCTATCAATAGTACCTAAAGAAAGTCTGTCTAGTTTTAGAAGTAAAAATAGATATTTTACATGAATGAGGTTGACGTTCACCAACATAACTTAAAAACCATTTTGTCCGTCTACAAGGGCTACCTAAAGAAAGTAATCAATTAAATACATTGCACAAATAAAAATTAATGTAGAAAAGTGTAATAATAAGTAGATGCATTGCATGTATGAAATCTGATTGTTTGTATCTTCTTAAGATTTTTATAAAACTTATGTGATTATCATAACTCAACAACTAACCTGAAGTAGCTGTCCCTTGAATCATACGAAGCAAACATTTGTCTGAGTCCTTGGAGAAACATCCAAATGTTACCATAATTCCACAGACTTCATTAGAAGGTTCTGTTACAAGATATGATATGCTAGCTTCATTAATAATCAGGTTCTCTTCCTAATAAATTGCATTAATAATTGCACTGAAGACAAAAGTAAACTTACATTAAATATATCAAAAAGTAGCAATGCACTACTAATTCTTAGTTCATCATTGTCATATTTCATCAAGTCAACAAGGATCCTTATCAAATCTTGACCCTCCTCTTTAGTCCTGTCAAAACATTTGTAAGCTGATTCAGCAAGCAGATATCGAAGTCGATCACGAGCTAATTTAATGATCCTGTAAGATTTACAATTTTAGCTGCTACAGCTTACTTCAACAAAACTACTTACTGAGTGGACTGATCATTTAACTGATAACTTTCATTCAGTAGCTCTTTAAGGGACTCATTAATTGGTGTGTAGTCATCTGCTACATCCTCACCACTGATCTTAAGATACATGTACTTAAAGTCATAGATCAGTTTCTAAGGTAAGTTCATAATCAACTTCACAAATTTAAAATACTAACCATCAAACACATGTTACATAGCTGCTTAAGAAAGAAATGAAGAACATGTATGGCCCTGAACAATGATATGAATAACATATCATTATTAAACTTGTGCTTACTTAATTTTGATCTTGAAGATCTCATTGTTTCCAGGGACATTTTTATCGTATCGACCTTCTTGTTTGTATTGTGTATTTTGATGTAATTGATGATAACTGATATCTACATAATATACAAATTCAATACTAAATTATTAAAATCTTCTATTAACTTTGTTTAAGTTTGTCAGTTTCACCATCTAAAATGTAAATCATAACTTCAATAATTTTTCTGACATCTTCTTCATCTTTCCAGTAGAAACCATATGACACTAGTGGTTCTATTACAGAAAACATTTGTGCCATCAATTCATTGTGACCTTCAACTTCTTCTTTTGCACATAATTCCTTTAAAGAAAATTAAATGACAACATTTACCATAAAACAAGTAATAATAATATTACTTTGTTTTCCTGAAGAAACTCTCTTATAGATTTCTGCAATTCTCGCATTTTATCACCATCAGGAACAATTGCAAAATTATCTGCAAGATTCATTGACTTGATTGGATCAGGGCATATGACACTCCATTCCTATAAACAATAACGCATTAAATAAGTAAGACATATCTATTTACTTACATAACAATGCCAGATATTATCAATATCTGTTCCACTATCTTCCACATTCAGATCAACATAAGCTGAAACAATATAGTCAAAGTATGCAGATTTAAGAAGAGGATGAATTTCAGGATCTTTAATACAAATCAGTGCCTCTTGAAAAGTAATAAACTTCCACTCTTTACAAAATAATTCGATGGAACGCATATTTACTCCCTATAAAATATTAGCATGTGTCATATACTATATCGATATATATACACCACACTACAAAGTTTTTAAACTGAGGTAATATAAATTATATATTATATTATATACTAATGTATATATACCTTGCAGACTCCGCTAAACAGTTTAAGTTGAGCTATAAAAAATTTGAATTTTCCTTCCACCATACTATTCTTTAGTAATGAAAAACATAAAATAACAAGTATATCAATATTTATTACATGCATACTTTGGAACAGGTTTTAGTGACAGGTCCTTTGATTTCTTCTGGAAACGAAAAACATACTTGGTTATTTTCATCTATTTCAGTCTGAACAAAAATATCCTATCAGATGAAATTTAGTCAATCTGAAACCAGTGCTCTCTATAATAGTAAAGTTCTAAGGTTTTTTAGTCGCCAGATTTTAGATAGTATCTAGCAGCTTTAACACATTCTAAAGTAATTAAATATACTCACCTTAGCCATAATAATGTTTTCAAGAATCAGCACTAAACACAAAAGTATTACATAATTTGATGACATTGTTTCTTACATTGAAGATGTCCGGATGGCTTGCCAGCAGTGAAGCACAAATTGCTTAAAAAATCAAGTGTGGATGGGATGGCCTGTAATTAACAACAAATAGTAGTTAAAATTTGTCAATTAATAACAACTAAGCTTACAAATTTTGACATGATGTGTTGTTCATATTCAGAGTTACTTAGAATTTTTCTTGTGATAGCACTAGTTTATAGAGGCAACAAAATATTAAAGTAATGCTTTTAGGTAGCCGAATGTATAGGTATTTTCATGAGCAAATGATACAAGCAGTAATGTAGCCATACCTTTCATCTCTTACTAAGGAACTCAGAACTCTCTCTATCTCAATATCATGACCGACCTAAAACCAAAAAAACAAGTTAGTACAACTATCATGTGATTTATCATTAGGAACTTTAAATAAAATAAAAGTTTTTACAAAAGTTATTAAGGATTGTGGTAAATGTATCTCAAACAAGCTTAAAGTAGGAATAGGAGTGTGGACAGCGATATACAGTAGCCACAATATCAAGGGGACAATGTTTGTTTGTCACAATAGTTGTAGCAGAATCTTGAGGAAAACAGTCCCATAAGAAATAACACTGTTCAACATAGCAAAAATTTATATAACATTAATTTTGTATGGCCACTATATAGGAATGTCTATACTGCCTTTTCTACTTTAAGCTTGTTTGAGATGTTTTACCACTATCCCTACATTTAATGGATCCTTTTAGAAATTTTATTTACTTCTTTGTGTTATTTTTATTTGAATTATAGATTAGCTAAATATGTTTACAAATAGCATCTTTTTTCTTATAATTATACAATGTAGGTTAGATGAGTATACTTATTGTATACTACACAAAATCATTACTATAACTTATAATCTATGCATCAGACAGTATAATTTATGTAATCATCCTAGGAAATAAACAAGAGATATAAAGAGCCTTTGCTAAGAGATAAAGAGTTGGTGACAAGCAGATATAGGACTTTTGAGAAAGAATGAGGATGTATAGGTAGAGTATACTTAGACCTCATGACATGTTAAGAAAATGAAAAAAATCAAAAAGACTGTTATAATATGCAATGATTATGGAGATGATCTTTCAAATAGAAGCATAGATGTCCTTTACTAACTAGCACTGCCTTGTGTCATGTACTAATTTAAGAGTAGTTTTGATCAGCTTCAACGACTTTACTAGCCATTGTCAACTCATGTGGAATACATATTAAGTGAAAAGGAGAAGCTTGTAAGTGCACAAGGTGTTTCTGTAGCCTGCAAGATTTTGCAGGCTATACAAGTCTTATATGCATTTGTCCCCATGACCTTCCTCTCTTACCAAAGGGTTGACAACATCAGACAAATATTGGCCTACAAACATTGATTTATGATATCCATTTTTCTTCAATAATATAATTATATCTCAAAAAATGCCACTTCCACAGAGACTACTTCCAAGCTTTGTATAAATCACAACTTACATTGCTAAAGCACTCAAAATTAGATTTCTACAAGTGGATACCTTATGTAAAAACATACTTTTCTCAGGAAAAATAATCCTAAAAGCCTTCTACATTTATAGTTATTGTGAAATTAACAGAAGAAAGAAGAATATAGAACATGTCATCCCAAGCAGTATTACTGCCTGGCTGCCTGATATCATGTTGTAAAATTGTATAAACACTTATAACTTACATTATGAACTAAAACATCTAAAAATCTGTCATGAGCAAGATAGAGTTGAGACTTCTTATTTGCATAGTCAATATAACACTGTAGTACTTTTGATACTTTTTTACATAGAGACCTACACACAATGATATGAAATTGATGGTATAACACAGTGTAATATGGTGATAAACTTACTGATCAATTTTGAGATCTAGATAAGCAACAAGAATATCAACTCCCTATAATGTATGAATCAAAATAGTGAATAAACACTCATTAGTGAAATGATAAGGTCAGACAAGCACACTATATATTATGTTACCTGAGCAATTCTCAACATATTAGCTCTGTTCCTCTTTTGAGGTATCCAATCACAAAGATAATCAAGATGATTATGGAGCTCTTCAGACATAACAACAGATGGTCTTTGCTTGCCCTCCTTAGTCAACTGTAGCTATGGTCAAAAATAAAGCTGTTAAAATTAAAATTAAAATATACAATACACAAATAAATGACACTCCTTTCAATTACTTTACCTTCTTCAAGTGTTCACTTAACACAGTTGCTACTCCAGACACATAATAATAATCATGTACTAAGTCTACATTAACCTATACAATAAATTAATACACATATATCTACTAACTTAATAGTACCTCATCAATACGAAAATAGCGCATTAAACTGTCATCAGTGGATTCAAGTCCAAGCTAATTAAAATAAATAAAAGTAGTAACAATTAAGGTCTATTTAATTAAGTATGCCATTTAAATAATGTCATTTTGTGAATACTTACATTGAACCACCTACTCTCTGATGAAGGATCAACTTTAACATTTGACAGTGCTTTGGGTACAAACGTTGACCCTAGAGTGAATTATAGTTGTAGTCTATATAAAAGTTAGACAACTACTTTGGACAGTCAGGTTTTTGACAGAATTAACATGTCGTAGTTGAACATATGATCCCTTTGCTATTACATTATTTTCCTATAATAGATTGGACAGATATGTACATGTTTTTATTTTTACTACACAAATAAATAAATACCTTTATGTTTGCTGACTGTTCAATTGATACAAGACTGAATGTTATTTGAGGATCAGAAGGTTGTCCAGACTTTAACCTCTTTAAAGCAATCTAAACAGTAAATTATTGAAGATGTTAAATAATGGTAAGCCACTAACTAAAGATTGTTGTCCTTCCTCTTGTGGTATCACAGCCAAGTATTGCTGACTTGGCAAGTGTTTAATGCGACATTGTTCATCCATTTTAAAATGATCACCTACAATAAAATGAAAATAAAATCAATTTATATAGTCTAACTAATGATTGCATTATGATAAATGATGAACACAAACCTAAGAGTGGTGTTTGCACTTTTTCAAGTTGCCAGAAACAGTCTCCTGAAAAAGGTGGAGCTTTTTGTATTCCATGAAAACTCCCTCTGTGCCGAGCACCCACTAAATTAAATAAACAATATTACAATTGTAAAACTTATGCTATTATGTTGTGACCTTCTACTCAATGAATAAAATTATAGAACTAATTCATTACCACTGAAATTATTTCATTATAGAATTAATTAATTCTATAATTCTAAAATTAAGCTGAGGCAAGAATATGGAGAAGTATATACTGTATGAGATTGAGACCACACCCAGAGTGCAATATTTCACATACATCATCATTAGTGCACTTTAACTAATACATAATTATTATATTATATATACTCAAGGTTTTGCTAAATGAACAAATGAAAAATGCACTAAAGTGCTTAACCTCGCTGCTGTGCCCAGTGTAAATCTATACTACAGAGTGCATGTACATGTACATTTAAGATTGGACAAGGTGTGGTCAAATTGGTGATGGGATCACGTGATGCACATTACAAACTGTTGTTTGATGACTCAGCATTTCTCTTCAATCAAACGGAAAAAAGCTTTGTCGTTTACTGGGTACTTTGCACTCTGATTGACATGTCTGTGAAGCTGTAACTGAGTAAATAATAGTATCATTCAATTGCCAAGCAAGATTAAGTGTAGATTCATGATGAATCTCTCTCTGAGCATTCATTTATCTATTCTATCTTTTATTTTTTTTTGCACTATAAAGCCATGAATAATAATAATAATAATAATAAAAGTTTCTCTGAGCCTTTACATGACTCTTTAAAATGTTTCAATATTTCATATGCAAAATTTATTGTAACTTGAAAATGAAGCGTTCTTTGGAACGTCCCATAGTACAAATATAAATCAATATATTATCTATTAGTAGCAGTTTTTTCAGTGCTTTGATAAGTTTCCTGAATGCGTTACTTTGCTCCAAGTCCACAAAACACTTTTCAGAACTTTTCTATCAATTGCTTCAACCAACAGTCTTCTGTCTTGCTGATCCGTATTCTTCTAAGATTCTCTACAGCATACTAAAAATCTCCACATTAAGTTTTTTACTTTTCGAGACGGCACTTGACCTCTGTAGCCTAAAAATTCTTTTGCAAGTTTTAAGCTTTCGTTTTCTTTGACGATGTTTTTGATACTACTGTTGTAAAGTTCACACATTTTTCTATTTGTCGCTAAACGTTGGTAGCTGCTAACACTTCGCTTGCCAAGTTATAGCAGTTAAAAAAAACAGGCAGTGCAGACACACACACAAACAAACACACACACACACACACACACGCACACTGACAAACTATAGTACCCTCGCTTTGCGCCCACGCACAGCGAGGTTAATAAATTGACTATGAGTTGTGCTTGACTAACAGCTTGCTATCCTCATTGAGAATAATGGATCAAATATTAGATAATGATGGTTAGCTACTATCACCTTCATTAATTCCCTTGTCTTGCTTTATATGATCAGGTACATGCTCTAGTGAAGCACATCCAGCAAGATATGCTTCGCGCTTCATATCAAATAACATAACCACACCACATCCCTATCAGTATAAATATATGACATCAAATACATATTTTGTGAGTTCACTTACTCTAAGTGCTTTGTCATTGATCTTATATGCACTTGTCTGACAGTAGATAGCAAAGGTTGAGTCAGTAACAGCCATCTTCAATTCATACCTAAATAATGACACAACAAATATTTAGTGTAACTAGATTGTCATTTACAAAACAACATCATGTCCATTCCCTACTTGAAATAATGTTACAATTAGTAAGACATTATCTTTTAAGTATAGTACTAGTTTTTAACTACATAGCGAATATAATATTTTAAGTATGCTTTAGAAATGACTTGTTAAATATGCTTCTATAATGCATGTTAATAATAAACAGCAGCAGACCTGTCTGTGAGAGAATTTTTAGCAACTAAAACATTATGTTCTTTTCTTGAAACAGAAGCTAATTTGATTTTATCTTTTGACAGTATCTACAAACAATAACAAGATAATTGACTATTCAACTATTAATTAGCTCACCTCATCTCCTCTATGTTTCTGTGGCTGACCTGGTAAAATTCTAAAGACACAAGTATCATCATTAAAGTTTTCTTTATCAATCAATTTAGCCTATAGATTTTAAAAAACAAACTTCATTTAAACATTGCAACATTAATTTTCATAACATTTATTATCAGACGTTATGTTTTCAGATATTATCAAATATTTTGTTTTTATATATTAACTATGTATTCTATCTTTTCATGTTAAATGTATTGTATAATTTCTACGAATTATAATTAGTTGGTTCATTCTAGTCATATTTATTATGCATTTTAGCAATCATTGAAGTCCAGTGATTATAATAGTTGTTAATATTCCAAAATATGATTGATCCAACCATGCACTAGAAGTATGTACCGTATACGTAGTATATTTCGTAGGGATTTAATTTCACAAATTTTGTGATTTGAGCAAATTCGTGAAATTAAAAATCCGTGAACATTTATATTCCTTAGAAAAATGGGGGTGTCACTTATAGGGCGTGTCATGTAAAAGATTTCCACTAGGAACGGTGTCCATAAATGTGGTGGCCATATATTATAGAGTCCACAGGGAATGAGGTAAACATCATCGATAACAACTCGAGAACACGTTTGTACTGTAGGTAGAGTAATAAATCAATGTTCGGACGCCACATATATTCGGACACTGTGTTAGCCTCGTCCTTAGACCTACTTTAGCTTGCAAGTAGGTCTGGGGAAGAGACTAACACTGTCTTAATTCTCGGAAAAATTTTTTCGCGAATATGAATTTTGGGTAAAATCACGAAAATTTATACCCGAGAAATATACCACGTATACGGTATTATCATTTGACATATATTAGTTCAATTTATCGTCATGTTTGAAAATAATGATACAATTATAACTCACAGGAAGATTAAGTTGTCCTTTTTTGTTTAGAGATGACAGTGATAAATATTTATTGGATGCGACATGGAGAAGCTGAAGTAGTATGATGCATTTATATTGAGGTTATCATTAAGTTTTTAGAATTACTTTAATCTTATGTCCGTATATCAGATCACGATGAAATGTTTCCTAATCGAAAATAAATCATTGTCATGTATGTTATAATTGAAATAATCTGATGAATCAAAGTACATGTTACGATAAATAGATCAATTATATATGGTGTTAAGATAAAACAACTTCTAGTCTCTACTCTCTCAGATTGTTAATACACGTATAAATAAACTTCATTGGATGTTTGTATTACCTAACTATAGTTAACTATTATTTATCAAGAGTAAGCAAATGTTAGTTAGATAAAAGTAGGAATGGATACAGATATTAAAAATGACACAGACAATGTTAATTTAATAAAATCAAGTTATCAGTAAATACATAATTATACCTTTGCTATACTCAATGGAGATGCTGATCTGTAAGGGAAAAGAAACAATATTAAGTGGCAAACAACAATATTAAAATGATATGACATGGATTTTGTCTGTTAAAAATGATAGTTAGCATTAGGGTGACTTATATGGGATACCAAATGAGACAAAAGCCATGAGCTGTGTACATACTCGATCTTAACAAATAATTCAGATTTCTTATTTATTTTGAAATCTTACCATTTTTAGACTATATTAATTTGTTTGAAAGAGCAAAAATTGTCAATAAACATTTAATGTTATTAATATTCATAATTTGCACAACAGGAAGATTAAGTAAAGGTCAGAGTGCCCTTTGATCTTGACCTGAACTTTCTCCTCCATAGTAGACATTCTTGGGCTTCCTAATAATCTTATTAGGTTAAGGTTTAGTGAGTACATAATTATTATTAGATATATACATGTATTGTGCAGTATAGAATATTAAAATTGGTTATCAAAATGATAACAACAAGATACGTTTGTTCCTGAACATTCATATATTATGTTCTCATTAAGTGTATAATATATTAATAGTATACTTACATGGTAACAGCATTGTCTGCTAGAACTTGAAAACAAGCAACTAGAATAAAAGGCATCTAATAATTAAGTGAACTATAATTTCTGTTATATAAAATGGATACATTTGTAATAAATCAATTGAGTAATATAAATACACGACACAATATAATGTGTTAGTGGAGTCACTTATCAGTTGCCATCTTAATTTTTACAACAAATTACTGTAAACAATTGTTTTACCAGGATTGATTGACACTTTATGACTTAATTCAACATGCATAGGGTAAATGATCATTATTAAAATATTTACAGGATCATTTCTCAAATTCAATACCACATTCTATTACATTCTAGAGTCAGTGTAAGTTCTAAAAGGATTTCTAACTCACAGTGCACACTTGGAAAGAGTGGGTCATCATTCAATTCTGATAATTCAGCAGGAAATAGAGTAACAACACTACAATCAAGAGATAACATATAAGCTCTTTCATTTAATAATAACAATAATAATAAACATCTTTTACCTTGAATTCTGTGAAAAAATGTATCCTTTTGCTTCAATGCAGTACAAAAGGATAGTATCACCTTCAGAGATACGGTTATACTCCATACTGCTTATAGAGAGACTTAAGTAGTTGTCAAACACCTTAGCGAGAGACAACTAATATGAAACAATGCAGTGAAATCTTACCAAAATACCAGATTATTGGGAAACCTTGCAAAATTAGAGTGATCCGTCAGTAGGTGTGGCAATTAATCAACCAATCAGTTTACAAACGTCACATGATATTTAAATTAGCCAACCTGTATATCACAAGAGCCTTTTTCACTCTCTTAGCACATGCTCTACCCACCTCCACATTCCTGCTATACGAGTCCCATATGCACTTGCCCCAGACTTGAGATCAATTTAGATGGAGGATTGTGTGGCAAAGTGAGGTTCTTAGACTTCCATATAAAGAAATTGCCAGAATTTGCTCAAATTCTTATTCTTACCTTGTTCTCATCAGTAAACCATGAATTTATTAAGAAATATTACTAGTGAACTATAACACACTTTATCAGTTGATATCAGCCTTGCAACTATATGCAATTCTTGCATGACGGTGCATACGTGTGGGTATATCATCCAGTCTGGTGATGCTACTTCAATCCAGTCTGGTGTTGTCACCCTTCACTAACAGGGGAAGGGTCTGGGGACAACTGCATATAGAGACTTGTACAGTAGCAATGCAGATGTGGTAGAGCATTCTTAGACCTGAGCATGTGTTAAGATAGTTAAAAATGTAAAATTGCTTTAACAGTTGTGATATGTGCTAGTTGTGGTGATGATATTTCAAATAGAAGCACATTCTGTCTTTACTAACTAACGTTGTCTCAAGTTATTTACTGTTTTAAGAGCAGAGTTTGGAGCAACCTCAAGGACTTTATTATCCATCACGACTCACATGGAGTAAGTGTTGAGTAAAAAAGAGGAGCTAATAAGTGGACAAGGTATTTCTGTGGCCTACAAAAGTTTTTCAGGCTGTACGAATCCTATATGTGCTTTTCCCTAGACCCTTCCTCTCTTATCAAAGGAACACAAGACTAACTTCAATCATCATGTATTAATTAATGTGTATGTCATTTTATAGAATAAATGACTTTCTTGATTGTTGATATAATAGGAATAGATATTGTGGGCATTGACATTTTGGGAGATAGTATTTTGGGAAGTTGACATTTCAAGACTGGTGTTATGTGCGGTGGCCCAGTAGGTCATGTTTTGGGCCTATCTTAAGATCATCCTATAGCCATGCACAATAGACCACTTGGCTATAGGACAATCTTAAGATAGGCCCAAAACGCGACCTACTGGGTGGGTTTAGGGTTTAGGGTTTAGGGTTTAGATAGGCCCAAACGTGACCTACTGGGCCACTGCAGTTATGGGAGTTGGCATAATGGGAGTACACATCCCAAGACCTGACCTCCATTGTCATTCTTTCTGACCACATCTTGAAGGTTCATTTGTCACTTCATCTAAAGCTTATACCTGCTACTATAGGCAAGGCATACACAGATGAAGTCTCTGAGGTGCATTATTCATATAATTATTTCTTCTAAATATACCTTGATACTTTATGGAAACTTGTGGCTTTGATATAATGAATTGAGAAAATGATGGCATTATATTACCTTGTTATACAAACAATGTAGTAACTCTCATATATATCTGTACTTTGTTATTAATAATACTATTATTTTCTATTTCAAGAGCTGCTTAGTAACATTTCTTTAAACTACTACAGGAAAGAGCAGTGACATTCATTGAAGAAGTGATGGATAAAATGAGCTTTGTCTTAGGTCCTAAATGTGTATAGTTGTATAATCATATTAGTTTCTATAGCTAAGTTAGATAAAGTAATGTTTAGTGAGTTCCTTGACACTGTACTTGTACAATTTTAAATAGTTGTTTACACATTTCATACATAGTATGAAACAAGTGAGGTGATCGTAAATCATTATGTGTCACCTTTTATAGTATAACTGACTTTATTGATAGTAAGTATGCTAAATAATATTGATGATTTTATTAATGAGGAATACACTTTCTTAGAAATATAGTCCTTTTATAAACAAAAAATAATAATTTTTATTATAATAAATAAATTCACTAGTAAGATCACCACAGTTTGTACCAGTGTCTTAGCACATTCAGTGGTAGTGTCATAAACTTATTATTCATGGTCAAGATATTGAAGATCACAAAGCATCCATAAAAGTTAGATGATATATAGAGTGTGTCTTTTTGAACCATTATGAAAGTGATAGCATATCTTATGATCTAATATAAATACACAATTAACTATGTGTGACTTAAAAGAATTTTAACTTAATGTTTGTAAGATTGTTTCTTTTGTTGTGGTGCCTATAAAATTAAACAATGATAAAAATGAATCTAATTATTAGTAAAGTTGTTCTAGTTTGCTTAAAACATAACTTTAGTTTTAATTATTAATTTTTAAGTCTTTTTAGTTCAACGATACCAGTAATCATATTCATAGCAATCGTTAATGAGTTTATAAGCGCACACTGTCGTGCCCCACAAGAGCATGAAGACAAAATCGTAAGTACATATAAAAGGAAACCAAAACAGTCTTGGTTGCCAGTGTGTTGTAGGCCAGCGTCTGCAATGCATCATGACCTCTGAGATGGTTACCAGCATACTCTTCAGAGTATCCGAAAGGCGGACTAGGATACGGCTGGTAGTCTCCCTTTAAACGAGATGAGGGTTGGTGTATTGTAGTCCCGGTTTAGTAATGACGATGATTTATTCCCGAAGCTCGAAACCCAGTACGGCTGGTTTGAAGTTAGGGCGACGTTCCAGCCAGGATATACCTCGTCTTCGGATGAGGGTTACCAAGCCAGGTGGCGGTCCTAGCTAGCAATAGCAGGGAATCCTGGAGCCTAAGTGGAAGCCTGCGTGGAATTGAGTCACGAAAGATCGTTTGGGCAACACACAGGGTTTTTTTTTTTTGAAATTATAATTTTATTTAATTATAACAAATCTAATTATCTATTTATAAATCTTTTTTAAGAGTATTAAAGAATAGTCAGTAAGGATGTTCAGGAAGTGAGTCAGTTGGATCATATGAGTAACACAACTACACCTTTTTTAAGAAAGTAAAATGTTGAGCTGGAAGGTCTAGGAGCAATAAATTATTTACAAAGTGTCACATGCAGAATATGTGTCAACAATTCTAAAATATTTTCTTTGCAATAACTTGAGTAATAAATATAATCTTTAAACTATTAAACTGTCTTCTTGTTGCTGTTGCTGTTTGATTCTTAGTTCTATTAAAAGAGTATCCTCTAACTTGAGATAATCATCGTATTCCTACCAAAGCAATAGAAATGGACTCATACTTATATTTTCAGACCCAAACTCACTAATTTAGCTTTCTCTTCCCAACCACTATCTTTGCTCTGTTGAGGTGTCTCTTATAATTACCACATAATAATTATACTTCATTGACTAATATAACCTCTGTAGCAGATATTGCTTTAGCTTCGTCCAGTAATTTCTTCACTTCACTACGCATACGATTTCTTTCAGCAACAAATTCTAATCGCTTGACATCTCTCTCAAAGAATGACTCCATAATGGACAACTAGAGAGAGAGAGAATAATCTCTAATTTAAACACTATATCTCAACCTCATTGCTGGAGGGATAACATAGACTCCATGGCACTTCTACTATACGTAATGTACCACCACTGTCAACCACTGCTAACATTGATTGACGACCTCCAATAATTAAGAGCTAACAAATAGAGTTAGTACAGCTTACTAGAGAGACACCATGGGATAATAGAAGTGATTGAGAGAGAGGAAATATTTTGGGGCCAATGATGGTACATGAGATCTAGAGAATGTTTGAATACATGTAATAATAAATGTATTTATTCATTACCTACCCAAATTTTTATTGCTTGCTACTTACCCCACAAAAAGAATCTAAGTTAATGTTATTGGTGTTGATGAAACTGTCAAACGTTTCGACGTATTTGCAGGCCACAATGACGGAAATACGGCTTAACAATTGTCTGGTCCTTCATGTACACAAATGCATAACTAATGAGTGTGATCTTGTTGAAATAGCTAAGGAATTTGTTATGGTAAATGATGAGTAAAGGAAATACTTTGGTACATTTTAAATTAATGTTGGTAATACTGATTGTGATTATATCAAACATACTTTCTGCATTATGGGTACATTCGTGTCTGGTGTGAGCCCCCCAAAATATAAGTGCCTCATCCGCCTATGTAATTGTCATAGTAGGAGTAAACATTTCAAGAGTTGATAATTTAGGAGATGGTACCTTGGAAAGTTGACATTCTGAGAGCTGGTATAGCTATGTGAGTTAACATAATGAAAGTTGACACTCTGAGACCTAATCATATTATTTATGGACTCACCCGCCATATTTTATAATTAGTGTACTATATCAGTGGGCAGAGCAGATCTTAGCCATTCAAAGAAATGGCGATAGTTGGAGCTATTTTGTTAGTTATCTTTATACCCAGCGTATTTTCTGCCTTAACGTGGACCAAAATATCAGATAACGAAGGACCAGAAAAACGTGAGGGTGCTGCACTGGCTTTTGATGAATGGAATGACGTCCTTGTGCTCTTTTCTGGAAGGACAGCAACCAAACGTTATCCAACTGATACGTGGTTTTATGATATCTCTGATGGTATCTGGCGTATTGTGGCATATGGCAATAACAGCAGCACACCACCTGGGCGTCGTTATAGTTATTTTGGTCTTGTACGAATAAATGAGACTAGCCTCTTTGTTATATCTCATGGCTTTGGAAGAGCAGAGTATAAAGATACATGGACATTTAACATGGATACTTTCATATGGACAGAGCTTGATATTGCAGGAGATGGTCCCGGTGAGCGATACGGTGGACACTTTGGAGCTGTCTATGGTACCACAAATACTTTGTGGATAGGAGGTGGTTTCACTCAAGTTACAACCTTACCAAGTCGCTACATTGACACATATAAGCTGATCTTTACGAGTTTGTCTGAAGCTCACTGGGAACTTGTTCACCCTCAACCTACATCAGGAAACCAGTTTAATCCTCTTGTTCCTCATGGACGTTGTCTTCAAGGATCTGCTGTAGTAGGAGAGGAAATGCTAGTACTTTGGGGTGGATGTATGAGGTTAGTTTTGAGCATTGCATGAAGTCTTATAGTGATTAATTCAATGACATAGAGGTGGTAATGGTGGAGGTCCTTGTCCTGCTGAAGATGGCTGGGTCTTTGATAACACTAAGAACAAATGGACGGAGTTGCCTCGTTGTGCTACTCCTAGAGTATGGAGTGCTATGGCTCCACTAAGTAATGCCAGTGGTAAAGCTGTGCTCTACGGGGGATCTGATATTTTTACCAAACAAATTATCAGTGTATGTATCATAGTGACTATTATCGTTGTTACTATTATAATAATTATGTAGGATGTAGCCTGGCCAGAGAATGAAGTACTTGTAGTTGATGCTCCTAATAAACAATGGACAAGATACCGTGCTGAGGTAAGATATTTTATACTTTCCCTAATCATGGTTATATACTATCAGTAATCAGTTTGTATAATACATGATTGGCAGCCGGTTTATTGATTTCTCAAAAACTAGATGAATTTGACCCTTCAAATACTGCATGCTCCCATCTAATTTGGTTAGAAAAATTTTCCTATGTGCTTGTACACGATTTTTATATTCTACATTTTGTAATGGTTTTTGGGAGAACAGATCATCCTAAGAATATATGTGCTATTCACATTATAGGCTGCTATTACTGGACAGTATCCTGGAAGACGTTATGCTCATAACATGGTTGCTGGTAGTAATGGAGTGGTCTATATGTTTGGAGGAAAACTACTCGAAAAGTATTATTTTGATTATTTAATTTATGTTCTAAATTAACAGTTTTGTGGTGTATTATATTACAGTAATTTGTTAAGTGCATTAGACTTTGTACTTTAATAATAATTTAAAGTGTTAATGCATAGTGATTCTCATCTTAAATGATTTACGAGTAAATTGATATTTCTCTAGTATACTATATGACATTGCAATAATAATTAAATGTATTATGACTTTTTTTTCATAGCGATTCCCATCTAAATGATTTATGGAGTCTGTCAGGTGATCCTGATGAAACTTTAAGTACAAGTTGTGATAGATTGTGGTTTAGTTATGCCCATCTTCATGGTCTCTTTATGATAATTGCATTTGGAATCTTGTTTCCTACTGGTGCTTTCATTGCACGATATTATCGTTGTAAAGGATCTAAAATTTGGTTTATTGTTCACATCACAATCCAGGTAAAATAACATTTGTCCTATGTTTATTATGGACGAATCATTAAATGCTAACGAAGTCTTTATTTATGAATACTTTCTCAAATATAGTTCACTGCTGTCTTGTTCTCCATACCAGCTTTTATCATGATCTTTCCGACTGGTGCTAGTCTGTTACCTACACATCCACATGCCATTATTGGTATCACCTTAATGACAATTATGATTGTACAACCCATCAATGGCATTCTGTGAGTATCTGTTTCAATAGAGTATCTGTTGTAATGATACAGGCATGTATCTCTAATTTGGATGATGGCCCAATTACATAGTTCGAAAGCAGCTTATAATAAATTTCTGTATTATAATTTTATACTTATAGAAAATTGTGTATTGTGTATGTGTGTATTTATATATATACTTTATATACTTTTATGTGGTATGTGGTATTCCTGTCTTATTAACTTACATATCCAACTGTCCACTGCTTCAAATGTTTTAATAACTGTACCTTAATAAAAATAAATGTTTTAACAGTCATGTAACTGTAAAATAGTTATTGATTGTAGTTAGGCTATTGCTTTCCCTTTAGCTCACAAACAACAAAATATTTCATCACCACCTATAACTTATATGTAGGATTCCAAACTGGGATTGTATATAGGTACATGTTGAGTCAAAGCAATAAAAAAATCACAAAATAGACTGAAAACCCTCTAATCCAGACAAAATAAAAATGCACTAAAGTGCTTAACCTCACTGTGGTGCCCAGTGTAAATCTATACTCCAGAGTGCATGTACATGTACATTTAAGATTTGACAAGGTGTGGTCAAATTATTGATGGAATCATGTGATGCACATTACACACTGTTGTTTGATGACTTAGCATATCTCTTCAATCAAAGAGAAAAAGCTTTGTTATTTACTGAGTACTTTGCACTCTGATTGACATGTCTATGAAGCTGTAACTGAGTAAACAATAGTATCATTCAATTGCCAAGCAAGATTAAGTGCTAAATTCGTGATGAATGTTTCTCTGAGCCTTTACATGACACTTTAAAATGTTTCAATATTTCATACACAAAATTTATTGTAACTTGAAAATGAAGCGTTCTTTGGAAACATCCTTCAGTACAAATATAAATCGATATATTATCTATTAGTAGCAGTTTTTTCATTGCTTTGAGATGTTTCCTGAATGCGTTACTTCGCTTCAAGCCCATGTACAATCTTGAAATACTTTTCAGTACTATTCTAACGATTGCTTCAACCAATGACCTTCTGTCTTGCTGATCCGTATTCCTCTAAGATGGTATACAACATACTAAAAAATCTCCACATTAAGTTTTTTTAGTTTTCGAGAAACGGTACTTGACCTTTGCAGCCTGAAAATTCTTTTGCGCGAGTTTTAAGCCTTCGTTTTATTTGACGATATTCTTGATACAACCGTTGTAAAGTCCACACATTTTTCTATTCGTTGCTAAACGTTGGTAGCTGCTAACGCTTTGCTTGCCAAGTTATAGAAGTTGAAAAAACAGGCAGTGCAGACACACACACACACACACACTGACAGACTACAGTAACCTCGCTTTGAGCCCATGCGCAGCGAGGTTAATTATAGTGTATGAGGCAAGTGATCCTTGACTGTAACAATAATGACTCAACAACCTTATGTTGTATCAAGTTGTTGTTTCAGAAGAGCACTAATTTTAACATGTTATTTCTTTATTCATAGTCGCCCTCATATAAAGAAAAACAAAGAGAAATCAACATATCGGAAGTGTTGGGAGTGGTTCCATCGCCTATGGGGATTTTCTACTATTGTTTTAGGACTGACACAAGTTACTCTTGGTGTGTTCCTAATTGTTCCACCGTTAGGTGTTTGGGTAGTATGGATACTTACACTTGCCAGCTGGGTTATCGCATTTATCATACACGAGATTGCTAAGTGTACTTGTGCTTGCGTTAAGAAGAAAGATATTGGAAATGAATTTGAGCTTAAGACAAGACATCCTTAACTTTGAAACTTAATCATATTTTACATTGAGTCATATGTTTTTGCTATACATTCAATAGATACTGAAGCTCTTTATCTTTTTTGGTTTTTATTGCAAATAATTTTTACTATTAGAGTCCATTCTTTTACTAATTAATATTGTTGTTATGTATGGACACAACTATTACAAGATGTTGGATTGGTAAGACTGGTCAAAAATGTACTTAAATGTTATTAGCTGGAATGATTATGAGTTTGAGACTGAGGTCCAGTAATTTGTATTGATCGTTTATTATCACAATGTATTGGTTCTCAACAAACATAGAATGTTTCTGATATCTGGCTAAACAAAGGAGGACTTGTTTGGAAGCCAAATAAAGATGTCATCATAGCTATTTGGTAATTCCCATTTCTGTAGCTATATTAATAAAGTTGATATTTTTATCAGTCAGAAGGTCTATGCTGAGACCTTCAAGGAATCTATGGCCACTCTCTTGTCCAATATAAGAACAAGATACATTTTGTGATATATGATCATCAGCAATTTGTATATTTACACTCATTGTGTCATACCATTCTAAATCTCAAAATTTCATTATCTAATACACTCACTACCCAGACTGGATTTCCAGATATTATGATAATTTACATATATCCTCTTAGATGTGGACCAGCTGTTATATTCTGGTGTATGTGGTTTGAAGGTAAACATAGCTGTTTCAAAGATATACCTTGTGTAGTCAGATGTTTCTGAAACATTCCAAAATCACTTGCTACTTGGCATCAAAAAGATATGTGTTACAGGATTTAGGGCTTCCTCTCCAAACCAGTTGATAAATGGAACAAATATCGGCCCTTGTAAGTTGTATATATAGATGTACATTAATTGTGATAATTATATCATGTACATTAATTGTGATTAATAAATTTTCTTTATCAGCTAAATTAATACATTTGAATGACTTGCCTTGTATTCAAGCTTTCTTGATGACAAATTGTACAGGTATGTACTGTTTCAAAAATTTAATTATAATAAATGTATCCTAGATGCATATAACATATTCCATAATGAGATTAGTACCCCAGAATTTTGAATAGAGAGTTGATGATGTGTAGTAGCTTTTTTAAAATTGTTTTATTATAAAATGTCATACTTTTTAGCATAAAAATTAATTTATTACACACTATATGTGATTTAATGAGATATTTGTCTACAAATAAAGTTTATTTGATACAAGAAATAGTGTCCAAAACAACTCATTATAGAATCATAATTTAAATAGTAAAACGACACAGAATATTTCAGAAAAGGAGAAGTACAGAAATATGAAAAAAAGTAGAACATGTGATTAGATCAAAGTGTGTAATTAAGAAGTACTATGTAAACTGTCAAGTAATTTAGTCTCTCCAGGGGAATTCCCAATATAGTTGCTATGACTTTGTGTATTACTCAAGAAATTATTTTTTGGATGGCTATTATTGGACTTTAAGATGAACTTCATAAACGCCATCAGGAATTGTCACTTTATTGAATGTATTACAAATATTTTGTCCTCAAACAATACTTTCTATTGTTTTTAGTGACTTTCTTTAATAATGAAATCAAACATATACATTATGCATTTTAAAATGCTTTTTGACTTATTTTTACCAGTTTGAGCTCTAAAGTGGATACAATTATGTTATTTCTTAAAAATTGATTTTAAAATAGTGCATCTTGGGGTTGAAATTATGGGAACTAATTATAAAAGAAATGTTGTTCTTGATGTTGGTACTACTTCAATTTGGCCTACTACAGAACAAAGATGTTGATTGTATTCTATTTGTTTATCATCAGCTTTTAACTCTATGTTTTGTATCACATTTACATGCCTTTGAAGTAGAAGCTGACATTAACAATGAACTATTAAATTTGTTGTTGAACCAGACATCAATTGGTTGATCATAAACCATCATCTCTTTACACACACCACTCTGTCTCACGATATCGTATTTACAAGCACACCATCAACATGCATAGCATGATCTGTTTGTAGCATGTTGTATATTTTTATGTACACTGCTGTTTTTACAGTGTATATAATGAAAACACAATGTGAAGTATTGAATATATATTATATGTGAAGACAAGTACATTACAATGTCTCCGTTTGGTGATATTTACCCTCTCTCCCTTATTTGAGTAAAAATTGAAAGTAAGAATAATTCTGTTTTGACTACTAACGTCTTGTGTAATATAAAGTTAGAATCAGTAATGACAATACTATTCAAAACAATATTATAACTTTACTTTCATTTAGATCAAATAATTATGGTATATACATCCTGTTTACAGGCCTGGGGTCAATTACATTGCAATGTAATCTATTACTATTACTTCAAAAGTTTTCTATTACTACTACTATTGCTATTACAGGCTGAATTTATAGTAATATATTACTATTACTTTTACTTTGAAGTCTATTACTATTACTATTACTATTACTTCACGACAGGATTAAGATTTTGTAATTTGTATTTAAGAAATTAAATCAAGCAGTTGTAACATCACTAACATGTCCATTGCATTTATGGCATTAGTTTTTGAAATACAGAGTCACTCAGGCACTAGCGTATTTAGACCCGGGTAGGCACGGGCATTGCCCGGGTAAAACAATCTGCTCATAAGAAAAATTGCAATTTAGCTTAACCAACCGCACCCACTTGTAATGACAATAATTATAATAATAAACACTAATAACTATTAATAATATCGATTAATTTATGAATAATTAATGAGCCCTGGTATGTTGTGAGCTCTAGATACGCCTATGCACTCAGGGAGCACCTGTCAAGGTGGAAAATCTTACCCGCTATACTGAACAGCCGCTCTACAGGGGCTGATGATGCTGAAATAGATAGGTAACACTCAGCTAGCTTTGAAATAAGGGGAAAGTTGGATTGATGTAACTTAAATACTGCCTTTGTCACTATGTGCTATGGTTTGAAGCTTGAAGTTGGTATAAGTTGTTTCTTTGTGCTATTATTGCCTACTAAGCAACAAATGTATGTTACTATACCTTGATAACTGATCAGAGAGTGACACATGCTAAATTGCAATTACACAACACAGGACTAAACAGTAATGTAATAGATTTGTAATATGAAATTACATATTACTTTCCCTTCTATTACTATTACTATTACACAACTATTTTCAAACATATATTACTATTACTATTACATGAAAAAATGTAGTGGTTACTATTACTATTACCCCAGACCTGATACTGTATAACCATATATAGTAACAATACTGGTTAAATCAACCAATCAGATCCATTATATTCGTTTGTTTTTAAAAACAAAAAGGGTTTTTTTAAGTGTGGAAATTTAGTTGCTAGGGATACAAAACAATATTCATAATCATAATTAAGGAAAAAGTTTATAACAATATTTAGCAATAAAAGTTAGCAATCTAAAAATTCTTTAGGTTTCTTACATAACATGGTCTTGTTGAATGCTGGTTTAATAAAGTTCATAACATTTAAAATGGCAATTTAAGAGTACAACTAAAGTTAATATGCACAATGGCTGAGTACAGTCTACAATACTGATTCGCATTGGTTGACGACGTTAACACCACAGGAACTGACATCTCCAATATATGGTAACGTACAGCATTCCATGTTTGTGTTGAAGCTTGAAACGTATTCTTTGCATATAGAGCTGGCACTAGCACAATTGACCCCAGAACTAGTGAATGGACAAGATTCTACTAGTTGATTGACAAAGTGTATGTTGGTAGAGTAGCGACGTAGGTATAAAACCTCACAAAAATCATTGCCTTGTTTTCCACAGATTCCTCGCTGGACAAGATTTGTCAAATGGTTTTTTAAATCATCTGAAATATCCAGACAGCGATAATATTTTAAGATTGGATTAACACATCTAGCGACACAAACCTGGCTGTATCCATTATTGAGTGTTGTAAAATCATTTGCAGTAAGTCTCCTGGGATTATTTTTGATTATATTTGTAATATTACCCACTAGTAGAGAAGCATTGCACTCCGTTGGGTAATCGATCAAAATTTTATAACACAACTGCTGATTTTGTAGTAATTCTCTTTTAACACGTGGGTGCACAATCGTCTGGTGGACCAATTCAGCTGGATTTCGGGTAGAGACCTTGGCGTTAACAAGCTCACCTGAAAAAACAACCACTAAAGTTAGGACGAAGAAATGGTGGAAAGGTTTTGCCATGATATTCCGACAGTATACTTTGATCTTTCTGGCCCTGGGTATAAAGAAGCAATTAACAATGTAGTGACGAGTGACACGTTTAACACGTGATCGATCACACGATAGGATTTATCACGTGAGGTTTGTTCAGAAAAATAATGCTACGACTCATCTACTGGGTCGTTAATTGGAATTTTCAAATACGCGAAAGTACGCAGAAGAATTGGAATTGTAATGTCCGTCCTCGGCTTCCGTAGTTTAGAATATTGTTTCTACACACCAACAACAGTTACAGAGGCAGAGACACCACTCAAAAAGTGGGGGGGCTCAGTCAAAAAAATTATATGTAGAATTAATTAATTAGTGTAAATTGAAATTGCAGCTGCTAGAGGGTTCACACAATGCAACATTTTTACACTATACTGACTATCACTCACCCACATATATATAGCCAAATTACTTTCTTTGCAAAGTGGGGGGGCCATGCCCTCCCCAATTTGTAAAGTAGGGGGGCTCAAGCCCCTGCCCCCCCAGTATCTCTGCCAATGAGTTAGACCACTTCCTAGTGAAGTCTACAGCCATATACCAGTTCTTCTTTGTTGATGTATTACAATGTTTTCTCTCTGGTTATTTAAATTTCTTGTTCTCTTAATAGCCTGTTCTGTTGAAGGATCCTCTTATTGTATGGCTGACTGTCA
Organism: Xestospongia muta; assembly: GCA_963693285.1. Taxonomy (NCBI): domain Eukaryota; kingdom Metazoa; phylum Porifera; class Demospongiae; order Haplosclerida; family Petrosiidae; genus Xestospongia; species Xestospongia muta. The sequence continues at coordinate 20,238,255 of OY848917.1, forward strand.
TGATAACAGTCATCAACTTTCACTATATTTGAAAATTTGCTGTCATCCCTCCAACAGAGGAAAGTCACTTAAAATACAAGATGAAATGGCTCATAAAAGCTATATCTTATGTCCATCAGTACTGCCAACTTCATGTCCAGCATTCAATACTTCATGTAGTCAATTACATGAGGTATACCCTACTGCTCCCTCAGGTTATTATAATATTTTATTATTTAATGGCAGTCAGATTGAAGTGTACTGTGATATGGAGGGTACTCACTGTGATGGAAATGGGGGCTGGACAAGAGTAGCATTTGTTAACATGAGTGAGACTGGTTCATCGTGTCCACCAGGACTAGTACAATATGATAACATCTTTAAGACTAGCTTATGTTGGATTTATAATGGAACGTATTATCATGGTTGTAACTCTACTCTCTTCTCTACTAATGGTCTCAACTATACCAAGGTATGTGGTCAAGTGAGAGGATACCAGTATGGATATCCATTTGCTTTTTATTATTACATTTACAACAATACTTGTTTTGATCCTTAAATAAACACATATGGAGTAACTCTTACCTACAGTAACAATCCTCATAAACATATTTGGACTTATGCTGGAGGTTGGAATGAAGCAACAAAAGATTAATCAACATGTCCCTGTAATAATGGCAGTCAATATATGAACTATATATTCGTTGGTAATGATTACTACTGTGAATCAGGAAGTTATGATTATGATGACTGGGTCTTATTTCCCAATGATCCTCTCTGGGATGGTCAGGATTGTCCTGGACGTAAGGCTACCTGTTGTATTTCTCCTAAAATGCCATGGTTTGTGAAGAAACTTAATGAGACAGTTGCTTATGATATTGAGTTGAGTACATGTGGTTACAATGATCGTCAGATTTTTATGCAGGGTACTCCTCTTGACCTTGTAGAATGCTATATCAAATAATGTTCCCTGCCTGCCACACACACACATGTACACTACACACACACACACACACACACACACACACACACCCACACTACACACACATCAACACACTTTAACATGCATGTACTATGCTGAACTACAAAAACAATAAGTTCAATATTTATAGTGTTTACTATTTTTTAATTTTTTGTCCTGTTACAGGGATAATGTAACTGTCACCCCTACTAGATCTTGTTTGTATTCTTTATATGAGAGCTGACATAAGCCATCCCTACGTTTATTCCATTTTTGGAGAGAAATGTGACCTGGTTTGCACAAAGGGATCACTTCTGTCAAAACATTTGTGACCTGATTTGTGAAAAAAACAACTGTTAAAACATCAAAAAAACAGTTTTGTATACATACAGTTGCTACTATTCTATGTGTATACAAAACTGTTTTTGATGTTTTAACAGTGGTCCCTTTTCACAAATCAGGTTACGAATATTTTGACAGAAGTGGTCCCTTTTTGTGAATCAGGTCACAAATGTTTTATCCACACATTAGGTTCAGTATATATGTTTATATATTTTGTATAATAGTAATACACAGAACTTTATTACATGTAAACATCATACATATTGTGAATCCTTCAATTTTGAAGTGGTTGCAAAAAATTCAACTGATATTTGACCCTTTCATGACTAATCCTTGTTGGTACTTGTCAGGGGTGGTTTGTTGGGGCTGTGAATAAGTGGTTATGTTAACTTTGAAATTTCATTTGCTCTTTCCTTTCAATGCATATTAAACCAACAACAACCCTGTTGTATATTAGCTAGAGAGAAATGCAGAAGTCCGGGTCTGTGGTTGAAATGAGGCACCCTAAACCCTAACTCTGCATGGACATGTCTAAACCTAAAATGTGTGTGGATGGTGCTCACTATTGATTGTACAAACGGCGGTAATTAAGAGTCTAGCTATGAATATGTTTAAGCATACTAAGCTAGGGCTAGCCATGGATTAGGTATAAATGCGGGCGTGCCATTCGTCTACATTCTGGAAAAGTAAACTCGCCCAGATTTATAGACTGTGTGTGATACGTTTACCAAATTTCTTTTCTTTACATATACAGATGGGTCAAGTAGGAAGCAGTCTACCTTCACACAGAGTGATTCGTGAGCATCCTAAGGTGTCGCTAGAGATACCGAGTCAAGTAGGAAGCAGTGTATGTTCACACAGAGTGATTCGTGAGCATTCTAAGGTGTCGCTAGAGGCACACCTTCCACCAACTCTTATCGAATTTGATACCAAGGAGAGCCATATGGTCAGTTATGGCATCGATCGACAGACTAGTCCTAATTTTCAGCACAAACCGCTCCCTTATATCGTTGGAAATGATGCAGAGACTTTAGTATCAAATTTTCATACAACAAGTGAGTTACATCTAATAACATGGCAGTCTAGTATCTTGGCTACTTCCTATATACATTCTAATAATAAAAGGTTACATCACAGCATATTTCTTATACAGTATATATATATATATATAGTTTCATGATAGAAAGGATAAGATGAAAGTTGGCTCAGTTACATTTGCTGACTTTGTATGTATTTTTACAACATTGTATAAAAGTGGTATATGATTATTGTATTAAGTTATTGAGTTAACATTATAGTTATTACATGGTCATGTCTACGTGTCTTTCAATTTGTCTAACTGAGTGCTTTTATGATTGTGATAGGCTTGAAGAGTAACATCGTAGTTATTGCTGAAGGAATAAGGATTTAAGATAATCTTGAAAAATACTTTTATGTAATAGATTATTCTTCATTTTTGAGTTAGAAAAATCAATAGTCTAGAATAGTATTTCTCAGGTGATTTGTCATGTTATCAGATCTAATCATAATATTTTATAGATGAATATCTTTAAATGTTTTGATACAGTCAGCTCTATCATAACAGCAATGATGCAATACACAATCCCAATTTCCTTGACACTCACATATTTTGTTATACTATTTAAATATATATGTGAGCTTTTAATTGTTGCAGTAATACAAAATCACAGGCATCAGGAGCAGTAACAAACTAACAATATATGTGTACCTGACCCTCTCATCAATTTGTACTCCTCCTTATCAATAACTACATTCAATTTGCCTTAACTATTTAATATTATTTATAAATATTTTCTATGACAGTCAGCATATATACTTCTACCCAAGCCCTTCATGATGCCCTATTGGACAACAAGATTGTAATTATTTAAATAAAAGTATTTACTTCAATATGCAATACTTCATGATTTGCCATTGTACATGTGAATGTATGTTCAGAAGATAGAGTACTATATATTATACAAGTATACTAGATAGATTATGGCATTATTTTTTTCCTTAGTTGCTATCCCCATACACAACATCAAGTGTTATGTTTGTTCAAAAGCTGAAGAACATTGTACGTTCGATGGAATACGTAAAGCGTTTTTGGAGTCAGCCAGTAACGTTGGTACAAATGGTATCTTTGTCTTCTGTTTCACTGGCTATAGTATGAAAGTTGGTGATAATGAATGGGGCCTAGTACCAGCAGATTTTGATTACACCAAAGAGAAGCTCATCACGGCAGCTACAATTATAAGTTGGCTGGAATGTGTTAAGTTTAAAGGTCAACATGCTCTGTTTGTACTTGACTGTTGCTATGCTGGAGGCATAGCTGAGCAACTAGCCAAAGAGACAGTAAATGCCGATGTTCCTATTCCAGGATTGTTTGTGTTTACGTCATGTACAGCAAATGAGACCTCTCTTGTTGTCAATGCTCTTGGTCACTCCATCTTTAACTATTTTCTCACATCTTGTCTCTTTAACTCAAATAGTCAACCAGGTCAATTGAGAATTAAGGCTGCATATGAAGATTGCAATGCCTGCTGTGTGGCTTTCTCGTCACTTCTTCTGTCACACAAGGTCGAGAATGATCTTCTAAAATGGACTATGATACAACCAGAGTTCAAGTATTTTCAACTATCTCGCTATTTGCAAAGTCTCTATCAGGAAGAACATGAAGAGACAGACACAGGCCTACCACATCGGTTCCAGTTTGTTACTGAATACTACAAATTCAAAAAGAAAGATTTAAGGGAGCAACCTCCTGATGTTGCAGATAATTCACTAGCTTGGCTAGAAACAGTATCACAGCCAGGAGGTGCTTTGTCTGCATTACATGATCGGCAATTTCTAGTAGGTCAACTACTATCAGCTGCTATTGCATCTATGATGTACAGCATGGCATCCATCTTTATTGCCTGTAATCAGGACAACATAGCTGACATCAACGTCTTTATTGTTTCTTTTCTTCATGTGATTGCTGCAGTCGATCGAGTCCACCAAAATCTTGAGTTGACACGTCGTGATCTGAGGCTTGCATTGGAGTATTATTGTGATGCATTACGTCGACAAGAAATTAATGTTGGTGAACTAAAGAGCTTATATAAGCGTATTGTCAATGACATTGCTACAGAACAACTGCAGGGTGCCTCATCACCTGAAAAAGAAGGTCAAGTGTTTGCAAGTTCTGGTGATATGTCACAAAAGGTAATTCTCTAGACAAGATCTTTAATTGGATTGTATATTAGTTGTATGTTCAAGTCAATTGTACTATGTCTAAGCATATGTATTGACTATATACTGTCTTCTTGCAGAGTTCAATTGAGGCCACACCTCCAAGTCATTCTGCAAGCATTGATGATGATATCAATATACCTGAACTGACAGAGTGGATACCAGCTGTCTGGGATCATTGATTGACATAGTTTTTATTGTTTAATATAACATTGGTTTTCTTTCTTACAAAAAATATAATTAGCATAAATATATTATCTGGTGCTTGTTTTTAACTTAATAATACAACTTAATAAAACAGATCATTGTTAGTTGAAAACATACGATCATGCACATACATGTATTACATCTTCAAAATAGGATTCTGTTTGCCTCTTTCCATGCTGAAGCCCACAGAGAGAATAGTAGAATTCTGTGTGAAAATACATTAACATTGAACACACACAAGCAATTTTCAATTATTTTTGTACTTCTAATAAAAAGGTTTTTGAACATAACATACATTGGTGACATCAATGGAGCTCACTTTACCTGTAATGCTACCTCTCAACCTGTAACTCCTAAAAACTTATAAAGTTACCATTGTCATTAAGGATAACACAGTTACAAATGTTTTGTCATTTTGTGTTACAAATGTTTTGTCAATTATTGACTAAGAGGTTATAAAGATTTAGTTATTAAATATAAAAAGATGACATTTTTCTTGTATTACTTCTTTCTCACTTATTAGAATGTATGTTTTTCTATGTGTAATATATATAGAGGTATAATATATTATGATAAATACTACATAACAATCTATAGTCTTCAGTTTTAGATTTGGTGAGAGATATGTGGAGTGGTTTATCAGTATCACTATTACAATATGCATAAGAAAGTTGCTATGAAGTGAAGGTTTCATGTATAGTATACTTTGTACTTGTATAACTATTTAAAATGTCACAATTGTACTAAACATCAAAACTAATGATTTTTTAAATTAATACAAAGTAATACTTTAATAAAATAAAATGTATCATTAACAAAGTTTCATTATTATTACTATTACTAATCTAAGATACTGCTAGTACTCTAAGATACTATTACTAAAGCTGTTACATAAGTCAAGACTGTGTAATACAAGGATATTCCAAACAGTGGATATTGGAAGAAGTCTTCTCATGTGGTTGAACTTAATAAATTAAAAATTAATGTTTTAAGTAGACCATATTTAATTATTTACTTGGGGTTATGACCTGGAATAGACTTTATATACACAACCTTCCACTGTTTAATACAGGTTTTATCCAGTTTCAGTTCTCTAATCATTGTACAATTTGTAGGACATGATTCTGCTTTCTCAGGAAATGGTAGAGTGTTATAAGAAAAGTAACATGCAAAACAATTAGACACATTACATTCACTTGGACAGGTTGATTGTTAAAGAGAAGGTCTAAAACATAAAATGAATATGTTCATTTTTATAAGGACAAAATGCTTACAAACAAACAGCTCCCATTTTAATGAACATTACTCAAGAGAACAGGTTGGTGGACATTCTGTAGTATACGATAATATACTTTATGATGCGTCTACATACACTGGTAATAAAACATATCGCTGCATTTTCTTCACAAGCAGATAGTGAGTTAAAGTTGTTATCATTAGCTAAACAACAACCATAATAGAACTCTTCGCATTTTGACTGGCACTATTACAGAAATATCTTGAAATACGACCTTTACAAGGTCCACTCCTCACTTGGACAGTCCTAGAAATATACACAATGTCCTTTATCTTCATCAATAACCTGTCCATTAGGACAAGAACAACCAGGAACACAGTCAATAGTACAATGTAAGTGAAGAATTGTACATGTACGAGAACATGTTTCACTTGTTTTATAAATCTGACCTTCAATAGAGCAATCTAAATCTAATAAATAGCAATTTAGCAGTCTGTACTATGTCATTAATAATACCTGCACATATAGGACAACTACATTTATCATCAGAGGAGTTAATAATGTTAGAACAATTTTGAGATATAGGTTCACAAGTAGGACATGGACACTCATCAGGATAGACACATTTTAGAAGCCTCATCTAGTAATATACAAAAAATGACTGACATACAACTTGTACATCTGTTGATTTATTATATCAAGCACTTGTACCATATAAAACTAAAACAAAAATATTATACTTGACCAGCTGAACAATCATAATCTGGAAGACAAAGTGTTGAACAAATAACATCTTTCTCTAGTAGTACACTAGTATAGTTTTGACCTTCAATATTAATAGCTTTATATTTGTAAAGCAAGGATACAATGATTAGGTTGTGCTACACTGATCAATCTAATCAATGCAGTAGCATATAGAGTAATGGGTAAGTACAATTCATCACTGACAGAGTCTTTGTAGAGTAGGACATCAAGCTATGACAGTAAAGAACAAGGTATATAATATTTTCAAAGTTCTAAGAACTTGATTCTCTTCACAAATAATATGACATTAATTCAACCAAAAGGCAAAAAGTGATAACACATCTGTTTGCCTTGGCGACATTGTATAACAAACCAGTTTTTAAATTGTGGGTGACCTCCAGGCCCTTCTCTGGCAACAACGTTTTTCAGATCTGTTTTTAAGTGTTTGGCAATACCATACTTTGAAATGTTCATCAAAAATGGATCATTTCAATGCACCATGACCTATGTAACCAGACAAAGTTTCTTTTAGGATTTGACCAATGGCTTCACTGCTTTGTATGAGCATGCAAATGTCTTGCTCAGTGGAAGACACAGTGATACACGAGGAGAAAAAATACAAACTGCTATGCCTTCAAGACTATGCTCCTTAAAATATTTGGGGATGATTTGGCAGACTTGCTTAGAAATGCTTATAGCTTGAATGTATTCCTTGATAAGATTGGGTGGAGATTCACTGGAATCATAAATCCATAAATTATATTTAGCTTGAGTGATAGTAGTGTAGAGATACTTCAGTTCAGAGTTCATTGGTTTGTGAAAACATTCATCAAATTCTAGTGGGCACAGTTTTGATTCTAATGTGAGGTCTGAAGATTTTAGTGAGGTTTTATAAGCAAATGTTGCTACTACTCTCCAATCTTTGTGAATCTGGAAAGAATACAATTTATTCGATAATTTGGAATATAGTTTATACATACAGTATATGTACAGTACAAATGCTACAATGTACATATATATACATACATTTAAGTTATAGTAAGGAAGCATTACACAAACATGGACATGTGCATTGTATATGTATTGTACATATACATATACATGTATATTGTATATGTAAGGATTTATTATCAAATGCACTTATTGAGGAATCTATGAAGAAGTTATAAAGAAGGATATCATGAAACTCCAACCTTTAACCTCAAAAGACAGTCAATACAATACCAGCACGGAGTACTTCAGGTATATCTCCTTTTAGCCTTATTGCTTGTACAGAGATCACTTGAATGTGCATTAAAGTTAATAGAAGAAGACATTTTTATGTTGCTTTGAAGTAATAGAGCTAAATCACTAACTTCACAAGACTGTAGAAATAGAGGTGCGAGGTCCTGGAAACGTGCCATAATCTTCAGGTAATCAATCAAACTAAAAGAGAAAGTACTCATTGAGTAACTCAATAACGCTAGTAGCAAGTTGGAGAATATCAGAATGTGAACAGAAATTTATTGTTAGCTCACGGAGTTGAGGTACAGAAATACACAAGGGACTAGGAGAACAGAGAAATTATATACTGGAACAATAAAATAGTGAGCGCAGATGATCGAAATGAAATGATATACTTCACATAATACTCTGGGCTGTGCATGAACAGTCCATTAGGTTCTCAACAACAATGTAGAATAAGTGATAATTCAGGCAGGGTAAAATCTTGCATTTCGTCAACAAAGAAGTGATGCACAGACCGGGGTAGATCGTTCTCAACTTGAACAAGTCACTGGTAGATGTGGTAAACAAGATCAGTTTCATCAAGCAAATTCAACTACCTCTTGTGATTTATGTAGCCTTTGTATCACAGAAAATCTTAATACATTTTTTTTGTTACCAATGAAATTGGCAGCCATTTTCAACCAAGTACTTGATACTTGGTAGAAGAGAGGTAACCCTCTTTGCTTTCCACACCTTTTGATGGTCCCTTAATAAAGGACGTGATCTCCATTCAAACTAAGAGTGGATCTATGTTCTTATCAATACAATGCTGAGATACTTTGGGCCAAATTTCACTAACAAAGTAGGCAGCTGTCACTTCTTTCCATATTAGAAATTGTTGCTTGACTATGACCTATTTATATAATTATGATGATGCTGACCTCCTTCATCTTGCATTTCATTTTCATCACTGCTTTCTTCCAAGTCTAGGAGTGTGTCTGCATTTTCTAGTCATAGTTGGAATTATATATCTTCACAGCCAAATTGCCATCTTTGGTACAAGGGAAAAATGCCTTCCCAACATTTGGGTGCTTCTTGGTGTAACTTGACTGATGATGTAACATCATGTCCTATGATGACATCACTATGTATCATAAAGTTAATAATATTAGGTTTGGTTTAGGGTTTAGGTGATGTCATCAATATGATGACATCATTTGTGTCATTTCATATTATGTCATCATAGTCAAGTTACACCAAGAACTACCCCAACATCTAGAGAGTTGTCAAGTATATTGTAGACCAGTGCCAATGTGAAAGAGATGAAAGTGATTAAATTAAATTCGTCTTTCCTAACACTAGCAGCTGGAACAAACTTAGTCATTCTACATTCATGATTATAGGTGGGAAGTCTGTGAAGGATGCAACAAGAACTGACGAGGGAGGTGCTTTGAAGTGAGTGTATTTAGTAGAGAAGACTGGTGAATAGTTTGAGAAAGTAAAGTAAATTTATTGTGTGCATAGATACCATGCTTTTAAGATTTCTGAATTGTCAAGAGAGTGGATTTTTTGGTTCTCCATCTACAACAATTTCCCATATATGGATCACCTCAGAGTAGATATGTCCAACATGATTATCCATAGTTTTCTTAGAATCAATGAATGCTTTATCAGTACAGCCACTTCCCAAATAATCCATAGAGAACGACTCAGTTTGGTTTAAAAAAGAACTTGATAGAAGAAATGGACATGGCCAGAGTCTTTGGCCAATGTCCAGAGGCTAAGTAATGGATTTTGTGCACCATGGCTTTTTTTAAAGAAGCAGGACAGCATTGATCTTTTAGGTATTGATCAACATTATCTGTGCATCAACCTTCCATGGCTAATAATCAAAGCGTGACTTATTCAGTACAGCAGAATTAGTACATTCAATCTCTATTTCTTCTTCCACCACAGCATCTTCAAAGAATGTGGCATCAATTTTTGAGGAATCAGAGTACTCACTGACTTGTCTGTTTGATTTTTGTTTTTTGCTTTTTTGAACATTGGCAGCAGTTACTACAGTAGATGCAGTAGATGATTCAGCATTCTTTTTTCCATTAGTTGAACTATTTTCTTGAAATAGGGAACAAATTTGTCTCCTTTGGCACAACAATAATCATGAGCTATTTTGCTCCAATGATTGTTAACATGAGGATCGATAGGATAGTTAGAGAGAACTTCACACATCTACAATAAAAAGTAAATCTCTCAGGAGTAATACTGAGTATATTAACAGAAAGCAAAGAATAAAACACATCCTGCACAATATTGGCATATACTTGCATATATAATATGTATCAATATTTAGTCTACTGACTATGAACATACTACTTGTAACTAATAATAATAATAGTAAATATTATTATTAAGGGTTGTTCCCACTTATAGAAGACAGTAAAACAATTTCATCAGACAATTGATGCGAATGTTTTTGCAATGTAATCCAAATATTAAATTACTACATGCATAACACTCAATATTGTATTGACAAACTAATTGTAATATTAATACAAAGACTTGTTTTATTCTTTACTCATTTTACCTTGTACATATACATTTGTGTATATTTACAATGTACATACCTGCATTGTTCCAGTATGCATACATTTTAAATTTTTTTAGTAAGTAAAATTACATTGACCATGTTATCAGTGCATTTTAGCTCTCATAGAATAATGATATGGATACTGGTGTTCTTGATGGATACTGGTGTTCTTATCAATCAGTTTACCTCTGTTTTCAAATGCAAAACAAGAACATACTACCTCAACTAAATTGACATGACCTAGTAAATATAATAATATGCAGTAAACAGTTAATAAAACAATGAAATATAATACAATAAAATAAAGGCAAATTGAAACCTTACACATGTTATGTTAGAGTACAGACAAGTATTCTTCTACCAAATTTCTTGTATCACAAGCTTGTATTAATTACATGTACATGAAAAAAATATTACTGGGTTTTAAATATACATTCATGTGTTTTATATTGTACGTATATATTGAGATGAATATACATATTTAATATTGCTGAGTATGGCTGATTACATAATATCATAAATTTTGAACATCTTGTTAGCTTAAAAATGAAGTTTTAATTATTCATGAAATATTACTTTTCATCTTTTTACTAGATTATTATAATTATTATAGTCATCCTTTGTCTGGTCATATTTTTATCATTTTAAACAACCAAGAAAATGTATATAGCATGAACAGTTCTAGATTTATGATGAATAAAAACTTGAGCACATGTACAAGTACATATGGATATAACCTATAGTAAATACAGACAGCATCGAGATGAGACAGTGTCTTAGAACGAAATATATGAAATGATAATAGTACTAAGATTGACTTGATCAGGAAGAATCTCTCCAGATTTTAATTTAGCTTCTATTACCCACATCTTTTGTACTAATACCAGATTGAAGGATATCACATAAAAGTTTAATACGTCTCTCTGAACTACATGAAGTGGCTACATACTGTGCCAATATTGAGTCCAATTTTGAGAGGTCTGTAAATTCTAGGATAATAAGGATTGGAGCCAAATTATGTGTTAGCCAAAAGTCAGAAAAATCATCTTTAATAAAAATATGTGATACTATTCAGGTATAAGCAGTAACATAATTATTTAATCAAAATTACAACATTTATTTCTATTAAAAGAAAGAATTACAATTTTCTTGTGGATTATTGGGATATAGAACTAATTGGATTACTCATCAGTTAAATGTCAAAAGGTTATATATTATATGTACCTATAGTAGCTTCAACAATTTATAATATTATAGAGATACAGTCATAATTTTGTTATCCTTAATGGATTCTGAAGGTTCCCAAGGAAGGAGTAGGCAGAGATTGAAAAGAAGGATATATCATAGTAAGGTAAGTAAATTGTTTGCCATGTTTTCAATATAACTTATAAAAACAATCAAGGTCCAAATTTTGTTTGGCACTGTGATGACTTTGATAAAAATAAGCCACTTGGTATCCTAGTCATGGCTGTATTGATGGGTATTTTGTAGAGATGCATAATTTATTAATTTTTTATCTTATAGGTAGGATAACGTGGATGAAATGTACAAGTAGTAACAATGATCCACACATCATTGCACAGTAGTATTTAGATACAGTATAATATTTTGGGGAATTCTTTTCTATCAGAAATTCTGTAAATTGTTGCATAGTTGAGACTATTTGTAGCATTAATTGGTTTACAATAGCCAATACTGCTTGACATTCCATATAGACAAGACAAGTGATAGACCAATCTAACACATTGTCAATTTGGTTCAGAACTTAAGTCTCACAATAAACTATTACCTAATAATCAACTCTCTCTGATGTATTTTCCTGAACCTTAGATCGATTTCTATTTAGTAGTGATCAGGATCAGAGAAAAGGAATTTTTGTTAAAAGTTCCCTGTATGTATTCTGTTAGTGAAAATAGCAGACTGAAAAAATATGACTCTTGCTGTTTCTCTATGACATATTGTAGCTTAGACATTGTCATTGCTGAGTTAGAACATTTCAAAGTGCAATGCTAGCTAACAAATCAACAACATACACTATTGTCATTACGTAGATCTAGAGGGTGTACTCAGACTTCAAAAATAAACACAGCTGACAATGTCATGGAATTGATATAAGGAGAGTTGAGTGGAGTTCTGAGAATTGATCTGGTGGGATGAACCTGTTATACTTAATTGGCTTGCCTTGTTTATACTACTAGTATTACTTACTTAGCTCACAAGGGACTTTTTTCTTTGTGTAAGACTTTTTGTGGTATGGCTACATCAACTCTTGTATACTGTTATAACCACTTGGTTCTGCCTTATTTACACTACTAATACAAGGGAAGTTTTTCTTTTTCTACTGTTTCTTTAGACATATTGTTGTATGGTTGCTCCGACTCATGTGATTACATACTTTACCTAAGTATGTAAGTACTTGTTTTGCTATTTCCATTTATAATATAATTTCAAGTAATGAATTTGAAAACTGTTGTATACTTGACAGTGTTAAAAAAATGTTCCTTGTGAGCTACTAGTAGTATAGAGTAGGGGAGCAACACTATTAACCAGCAAACAAAATGAAGGCCTAACTATACATGCAGTGTTAACAATTTAAAGCAGCAGGTCAGACTCACTATAACGGAATAAGACACTGTAAGTATATCAAGTAGAAATGAAAATACAACTAACCAACTATTACTAGCAGAACAAAGCAATGGGGTTTCAAAACAGAAGAACTGGTAACCACAAGACCTCTGTCCACTCTATTAATGACAAAGATAATGATATAAAAATGACATTCCAGCAGATCAAAGAAAAACTGTAACTTTCTAACAGTAAAAAATACGTAATTTATGTAACTTATATTGCGTGGGAGGTGAGAGTCAACAAACTGTACTGCACACTGGTAGCTATATAATTTTGTTAATGGGAAGATTTTTTCTACCAATCTGATATGATGGACTTAATTAATGCTTCGGGAGGACTTTGTTAGAAAATGGTAATGCATGGAAGGAAAGATATTTCTCTCTATTAGATGTACTACTGTAAGCAGAAACAACAAAAGTATTCACCAATGTACTGTCTCATGTATCAACCTTGCAATCATGCAAACATGCTATGTAATCTGATTACTTTAAATAAAATTTTGACTGCCCAGCTCATGAATGTATATTTTATTTAAACGATTTGATAAATCAATAACACATAATGAATCAGTAGTTTAAACTAACAATTTTAACGTAATTAAAAAAATTAATTATTTTCATAATCATAATAATCAAGGAAAATTCAAGTAAGAACAACACCAAAATTTAGTTAAATAGGTTAGCAATATTTAATTTAGAAATTGTTTATGTTTACTGCATAACATTGTCTTTCACTAAACTAGTTTAATAGTTCACGGCATTTAAAAAAACATTATCAAAAGTGCAGCTAAAAATAGGCCCACAATGGCTGGGGCTACAATAATAGACCCAGAAATTGCTGATTCGCATTGGCTGACGACATTGACGTTGCAGGAACTGACGTCTCCCAAATATGGTAACGTACAGCATTCCATATTGGTATTGAAGTTTAAAACATATCCTTTGCATGTAGAGCTGGCACTAGAACAATTGACCCCAGAACTAGTGAATGGACAGGCATCTACTAGTTGATCGAAAAAGTGTATGTTTGTGGAGTAGCGACGTAGGTATAAAACTTCACAAAAATCATTGCCTTGTTTTCCACAGACCCCTCGCTGGACAAGATTTGTCAGATAGTTTTCTAAATCATCTGAAATATCCAGACAGCGATAATACTTTAAGATTGGATTAACACATTTAGCAACACAAACCTGGCTGAATGCGTTATTGAGTGTTGTAAAATCATCGGCGGTAAGTTTACTGGGATTGTTGATAACCAAATTTGTAACATTACCCGCTAGTAGAGAAACATTGCACTCCGTCGGGTAGTTGTTCAGTATCGTTTGGCAGGACTGCTGGCGACTTTGCAGCATTTCTCTTTTAATACCATGAACAATCCTCTGGTGAACCAACTCATCTGGATTGAGGATAGAGATTTTTGAGTTGACAAGGTCACATGAAGAAAACACTAAAGTTAGGACAAATATAATGCAGATAGATTTTGCCATAGCCATTTGCCTGTACTGAAAATGTTCGATGTTTTAAGTATTTTATACTCGAAATTGGCAGTTCCTGGTATCGGGATTACGTCATTTCACTGCTCGCTATTCCGTAGACCCTAAAACAAGGGTGTCTATCACGCGACATTTTTAGGACGCGTACGAGGGCAATCTATATAGCTACCGAAGTTATCTATCCTACGCTTTCTATTTCGACATTCTTACTCCTTTGCTGTTGTATAAATAATCTTGTATACAATACTTGTACTACTTAGGCCCACCTGTACTGCAAAAAGTTGTAACTCTTTACTCAACTGAATTCGAACTGGACTCAGTCTTCTTTTATCTAGGCTGTTGACATTTCTCTGAGGCCTTATGTACTAGTTTCAATAGTAGTATAATAAGCATATTTCGTGCACTTACCTAGCTTGGCCAGGCTAGGTAAGTGCATGAAATATTAAATATTAATAACCATCATATTTACAGTGCACAACACTACTAAGGAATAGCAGTATATTGTTTACATTAAGTTAACGTCATTTTAGTATTGATCTTATGTATTAAAAAAGTGATATTAAATAACCATCAAATTTACTATGTGTAACACTACTAATAAGGCAATATGTATTCTTCCAATTAATATTACATCATATATTACAATTATTGAATAATTACTATTGATTCCACCAAAGAGTGGTAAATGTCATCATAATTTTATTCAAGAAACAACAAAGTTACATTCATTGGCAAATTTAAACAAGTATGAAAAATCATGGCATACTTTTCATACATTACAAAATGACTTTTTCCTGGGTATTAGACTGTTACATGACATAACCTTATAATAATTAAGCATTATTGACATGTCATTATAAGAAAATGTAGTGCCAATTGGATACAATATAATGTTATATATGTAGCAACATATTTATGGGGTAACATTATCATCTTGTACACACTTGGAAATCATGCTTTATCAATGTATTCACATCACTATCACCTATCATACACTGGGAAATGAGTACAGCTGTGCAATCAGGCAGACAGTAGTACTGCCCATGTAGGGATGACACAATGTTCCATCTTCTTCTTCTTCTTCATATTCTTATTCTTATACTTATACTTATTATTATTATTATTATTATTATTATTATTATTATTATTATTATTGTTATTATTATTATTATTATTATCATTTTTTTAAAAATTGACAGGTAATAGTAATATATTGTATATTTACTGGGAAACGATGGTAGACATGTGGTAATTATTAATAAAATTAAACAAATATTAATTATTAATTAGGTTAAATAATAATAATAATAATAATAATAATAATAATAATAATAGTATTAATAAAATATCAATAAGGAAAAAAGAAGTCAGAGGAGGACACAGGTGGAAGAGTATCCATCGCCAACAGAGCATTCCCTCTCTGCACTGCAACTGAGATCCTCTGTAGCAAATAAGAAGTAGCGAGTTCATTTCCTGAGTACTGACGAATTTTATGCCCTAGTGCAAGATTAAAGGACAGAGAAAGGGAGCCAAAAGCACCCAAAGACTCCACTGCAACTGGTGTAAAAATGTGCGAGATAGAGAGATGTGCATACTTGGTTGCCTTCTTTGATTCAGCCATAGCAGCCACTGCACCCGGCTCACTAATTGCCTTTGGCCGATAGGAAGCGGCAAGAGAGTCAGGGATTGTGGTATCCCACAAAAAAGGCTTCCCCCGCTCCCAGGGGACCCATGTCAAACCATCAGGATGCTTGCCATCTGATCTTGAGAGACCTGAGGGCTCCAGAGTAGCTGGGATGCCAGCAGATGGGAATGCATGGTGGAGAATGTCATTTACAGCAGCGTGTCTGTGAAACCTCATGTTCCCTCTTTTGCAGCTCAGACCATGAAGGCCTACACGACAAACTTGGGCACGACAGTGCTTACAAAGGTGAGGGACACACACAGGGAGACCTAGACAGAGGGCAACACAGATTCTAACAGTAGAACTGTCGAGTCTGAGGCCAAGAGAAGACACAGGCAAAGACTGTAACCAGGCGCCAGCTTCAGGAACTGAAACAGCAGTGAGTCTGGCAAGACAAACTTCGTCTAGAGCAGAATCGAGGAGATGATCCAGGGAAGGCAGTACCTGAGGGTTGTCCCATTCCTTCTGGATGGAGGCCTTATCCGCCGCTAATGGGGAGAGGGATCAAAACTTGCTGGACCACACCGACAGAGCCTCATCAGAGTGAGGTGACACTTGAGAAAGGAAAGTAGTTGAGAAAATGAGGTTCACAAGACAACGAGAAGCAGCAGCAGAAGACAAATAACTGGAAGGTGCAAGCTGGTCTGCTGACCGGAACCCCAATCCACCCAACCTAATTGGTAATGAGGCCTGGATCCAAGAGGGACAGTTCACATCAATGGAAATATTCAGCAAAGAACTGAGAAGGGAACACAACATAGTGTCATACTCTTTGAGCTTAGAAGAGAGAAATGCAGGGGAAGAACGAAGGATAAACAAAAGACGAAGGAGAGAGAATGAGTAACGGAGAAGTAACATAGAGTCATGTAAGGCAAAATGAAGCAGCCGATCACCCATCAGACAAAGCGCAAAGATCTTATCAGCCACTGCGAAAGAGAGACAGTCAGTGTCGCCAATGGGGGAACCCAAAAGTGAGGCAGCATGGGGTGAAGTGAGCTCAGCTCCTGGGAGAATACCATGGAGAAAATCAATAAGCTTAGAACAATCTGAGATAATCTCTGACTTCTGAGGGTTCAGAACCAGTCCAATGGACACAGCTTCCTTGATAGATAAAACATCCTCCTCACATAGCGAGGCGACTGAACCACTGAGAGTGATGTCATCAAGGTAAGCAACACAGACCTCTCCATTTAAAGCAGGAGCCACGTATACATAAATTGGTTGCCCTTAAAAGGGAAAATGAAATTTTGGTTTTGATCCAAGAAAGTGTCTAATGGTAGGGCTTCTCCCATTTAGCGGATAAGAAATTAGAAAGGTGTTTGAGAAATGATTGTAGTTTACCACCCAACAAACCGTCAACAGTCATGCATAAAGGTGTAAAGTTTGTATGTCGTTTTTCACAAGCGGCTGAATACTTATTCTTCTTATCTCACTCTGCTATTTTAAGGACTTGCTGTGGAGAGATGTTTAGATATGAAGGGGCATCTGAATCTATCACCCTGATATCGAAAATGTCAAAAAGGCAGTAGCCTGGGGTTACCAGATACCACGAGCTTTAATATCTGCGACCAGTGCTTCTTGTGGGGATCATCAGATCTATCTTGAATTGTGGGTTCTCGGGTGACTTGGTTAAATACAAGAGATGTAAGATCATATATGGTATCACGAATTTCATCATGTCTCTGCACTACCAGGCCACCTTTTCGACAGTCCAGAGCAAGAGAAGTAGTGAACAGTTGCCCACATCCATCGCAAGAAGGGGGTAAGTTTTGAAGTGGTTTCATGTACCTAAGACATCACAGAATTCAAATGCACTGAGGTCAAAATGATCCTTTTGGACAGGGATGGTGTTCAACCAGGCAGATAAGGAGTTTTGAGCCCTTAGGAGTGATTGCTGTTTAGAGGGGTCTAGCTGATCGAATAAAGCAGAGAAGTTGTTGCTATCAGCTTCGAGTTGTTGGCGGTGGAAGTCATTTTTGGTCGCAAGCACTTGAGAGTCATGATTGTAAATAGAGAAATCTATCTTTTTAGTATTGAGTCGATTAGATGTTTTGAAGCATTTGTAGAGGTAAAGTAGGTAATGCTGTTTGAGTGGGAATTTTTATGTTCAGACCACTCATGTGAGTTGATAGGGAATAAAGTAATCTTTCCTTTGAGGTGCTGTCCTGACCAAATAAGGCTGGAAGAAACTGGGATGTGATATTATTATTATTATTATTATTATTATTATTATTATTATTATTACTATTATTATTATGTGAGAAAAGAAGTTAGTATTAGAAATAATAACAAGCTAAACCTAAGCTACTGTACAGCAATCTTTCATTTCATTTTAGATGACAAGTTGTAATTTATGTCTACATAACTTAAAACAATGGCTATAGTCCCAAAAGTGCACCTCTATCTTACGTTGTTTTAGTGTTTTCCATAAGAATAGCGCGATTTTACTAAAAAAACAGTCTAAACCAATATGTTCTTATTTGTTCTAAATAATTTGTCCTAAATCTAGAGATGTCAGGCAGAAATTGAAAACAGACATTTACGCAACAATGCATACATATCCGGAAAGAAGAATATGTCTTCATTCTAACAATATCCAACAATAACAATACCTTACGCTTTCAACTAGAAAACGATTTTGTGAATAATAGCGTTTCTCCACATGAACTAATGAGGGGCGTGGCACAACGCCCTTTGTCTGGGTGTGTTGCCTACGCACACACTCGACAATGACAGTGACTAAGGTAAAGAATTTTAAACATAATTATAAATTGAAGAGGGACGGTTTTTATATATTTGTCATTCTAATTAATACTATATATAAGATATTCTTTAATATAATGTAATGAATTGTGAATCACCTTCCTCTAAATTTTCCAGTAAATGATAAAAGATACATCATCTTCCTCGTCATATTGTACAGTAAATTCCTTTGTTCTGAGTTTATTTGTAAAACTGAACCTTCAAACCACACAGGTTCATCATCAACTAGAATCAATGCCGTATTCATTGTCCCACAAGCTGAAGTGGATTTCTAAAAACATCTTCAGCAGTTAAACTGCCTGCTTCATAATCATCCAGGGAGTCATAAAATATTTGTTTTAACAAGGCAAACCAATTACTAGATAGCTCATTCACTGATAATATTCTTTGATTGTGAGAAAAATGAAATATTGTTTTGTCTTGATGAATCTGACCAAAGATTTTTTGGCAGAACCATATTTAGGGTTTCTATGCATCCATTGTTTTCTTTTTAGTGGGTAAGAAATTTACTCCTTCTTTTACTTCTATTGGAGTTGTCCATAATTCCAAAGTAGCTATTTCTTTAGTAAGACTCTCCTTCTCCTCAATTTCTCATTGGTGTCACCCAATTATTTGTTCTTCCTTTTTCTTTTATTACTTCCTCTCTTTGCTTCTCAATTTGCCCTATTCTTTTACAAAATTAAGCCTTGTGTACTCTTGATAAAGATATAGCAGCTTGAGTTAGTACTTTTTATTTCCCTTGACTCTGTTGATAGAACCAGTCATTTGTCTGATTACGAGAGAACAAAACAAGTGACTCCATAGCAATTACTGTAGCATTTAGTTTTTCTCTCATAATTCCATCTAAAACAGCAAAGTTTCTTTCAGGTGCTACATTACTTGTGGGCACTGACTTTGTTTCCTTATTAATTGTTCATCAGTGATCTAATAATACTATAGGTTTAGAAGTAGCAGCAACTTTATGACTGTCTACTGACCTCCTTACTGTTAACTATGGAAGCCGAAGGCGGACATCCAATTCTACTTCCTCATTTCATATTCTACTTCGCAGTTTTTGATTTTTATTTCGTATTCTCTATTTAAAAATGGAAATTCTGAAAATTTTTTCTATTTTTTTTAATTTTGTAAGGAAGCTGAAGGCAGACATCCAATTCCAATTCTACTTTCCATCACTCATTGAAGTAAAGCAAGCACCGAGAGCTGTCTCTTAGAATGGAGCGAAGCAACATGTTTCTGGTTAGAGTGGGGCTATAGCATTTTAGTTGTTAAATATTCCATCAAAGTATAGAAAATAGAAGTGAAATTGGAATTTTTTTGGAAAACTGCAAAGTAGAATTGGATAATTTCAGAAAGCTTCAAAGCAGATTATATGGAAGCCGAAGGCAGACATCCAATTCTATTTCGAATTTCATATACTCTGCTTTGAAGTTTGCCGACCATATGACATCACTATGTATCATAAAGTTAATAATGTTAGGTTTGGTTTAGGATTTAGGTGATGTCATCAATATGATGACATCATTATGTGTAATTTCACATGATGTCATCATAGTCAAGTTACACCAAGAACCACCCCAACATGTAGAGAGTTGTCAAGTATATTGTAGACCAGTGCCAATGTGAAAGAGACGAAAGTGATTAAATTAAATTCGTCTTTCCTAACACTAGCAGCTGGAACAAACTTAGTCATTCTACATTCATGATTATAGGTGGAGAGTCTGTGAAGGATGCAACAAGAACTGATAAGAGAGATGCTCTGAAGTGAGTGTATTTAGTAGAGAAGACTGGTGAATAGTTTGAGAAAGTAAAGTAAATTTATTGTGTGCATGGACACCATGCTTTTAAGATTTCTTAATTGTCAATAGAGTGGATTTTTTGATTCTCCATCTACAACAATTTCCCATATATGGATCACCTCAGAGTAGATATGTCCAACCCGATTATCTATAGTTTTCTTAGAATCAATGAATGCTTTATCAGTACAGCCACTTTCCAAATAATCCATAGAGAACGACTCAGTTTGGTTTAAAAAAGAACTTAATAGAAGACATGGACATGGCCAGAGTCTTTGGCCAATGTCCAGAGGCTAAGAAATGGATTTTGTGCACCATGGCTTTTTTTAAAGAAGCAGGACAGCATTGATCTTTTAGGCATTGATCAACATTATCTGTGCATCAACCTTCCATAGCTAATAATCAAAGTGTGACTTATTCAGTACAGCAGAAGTAGCACATTCAATCTCTATTTCTTCTTCCACCACAGCATCTTCAAAGAATGTGGCATCAATTTTTGAGGAATCAGAGTACTCACTGACTTGTTTGTTTGATTTTTGTTTTTTGCTTTTTTGAACATTGGCAGCAGTTGCTACAGTAGATGATTCAGCATTCTTTTTTCCATTAGTTGAACTATTTTCTTGAAAAAGGGAACAAATTTATCTCCTTTGGCACAACAATAATCATGAGCTATTTTGCTCCAATGATCGTTAACATGAGGATCGATAGGATAGTTAGAGAGAACTTCACACATCTACAATAAAAAGTAAATCTTTCAGGAGTAATACAGAATATATTAACAGAAAGCAAAGAATAAACCACATCATGCACAATATTGGCATATACTTGCATATATAATATGTATCAATATTTAGTCTACTGACTGTGAACATACTACTAGTAACTAATAATAATAATAGTAAATATTATTATTAAGGGTTGTTCCCACTTATAGAAGACAGTAAAACAATTTCATCAGACAATTGATGCGAATGTTTTTGCAATGTAATCCAAATATTAAATTACTACATGCATAACATTCAATATTGTATTGACAAACTAATTGTAATATTAATACAAAGACTTGTTTTATTCTTTACTCATTTTACCTTGTACATATACATTTGTGTATATTTACAATGTACATACCTGCATTCTTCCAGTATGGATACATTTAAAATTTTTTAGTAGGTAATATTACCTTGACCATGTTATCAGTGCATTTTAGCTCTCATAGCATAATGATATGGGTACTGATGTTCTTGATGGATACTGGTGTTCTTGTCAATCAGTTTACCTCTGTTTTCAAATGCAAAACAAGAACATACTACCTCAACTAAATTGACATGACCAAGTAAATATAATAATATGCAGTAAACAGTTAATAAAACAATGAATTATACAATAAAATAAAGGCAAATTGAAACCTAACACATGTTATGTTAGAGTACAGACAAGTATTTTTCTTACAAATTTCTTGTATCACAAGCTTGTATTAATTACATGTACATGAAAAAAATATTACTGGATTTTAAATATACATTCATGTGTTTTATATTGTACGTATATATTGAGAAGTATATACATATTTAATATTGCTGAGTATGGATGATTACATAATATCATAAATTTTGAACATCTTGTTAGCTTAAAAATGAAGTTTTAATTATTCATGAAATATTACTTTTCATCTTTTTATTAGATTAATATAATTATTATAGTCATCTTTTGTCTGGTCATATTTTCATCATTTTAAGCAACCAAGAAAATGTTCTAGATTTATGATAAATAAAAACTCGAGCACATGTACAAGTACATGTGGATATAATCTATAGTAAATACAGACAGCATTGAGACAAGACAGTGTCTTAGAATGAAATACATGAAATGATAATAGTACTAATATTGACTTGATCAGGAAGAATCTCTCCAGATTTTAATTTAGCTTCTATTACCCACATCTTTTGTACTAATACCAGATTGAAGGATATCACATAAAAGTTTAGTACGCCTCTCTGAACTACATGAAGTGGCTACATACTGTGCCAATATTGAGTCTAATTTGGAGAGGTCTGTAAATTCTAGGATAATGTGATGGTGTGGCTCCATATTTGACTAGTAATGATCATGAGGCAAAGTTCAGTTTTTGAACCAATGATTTCAGTGCAGATCTTTGTTAATGTGAGAATGTCTTTCTTTTTTTGGTGACTAAGAGACATATAATAAGGATTGGAGCCAAATTATGTGTTAGCCGAAAGTCAAGAAAATCATCTTTTTTAAAATATGTGATACTATTCAGGTATAAGCAATAACATAATTATTTAATCAAAAATTACAACATTTATTTTAATTAAAAGAAAGAATAACAATTTTCTGGTGGATTATTGGGATATAGAACTAATTGGATATTACTCATCAGTTAAATGTCAAAAGGTTATATATTATATGTACCCATAGTAGCTTCTACAATTTATAATATTATAGAGATACAGTCATAATTTTGTTATCCTTAATGCCTAAGGTAGGAGTAGGTAGAGATTGAAAAGAAGGATATATCGTAGTAAGGTAAGTAAATTGTTTGCCATGTTTTCAATATATCTTATAAAAACAATCAAGGTCCCAATTTTGTTTGGCACTGTGATGACTTTGATAAAAATAAGCCACTTGGTATCACTAGTCATGACTGTATTGATGGGTATGTTGCAGAGGTGCATAATTTTTTAATTTTTTTAACTTATAGGTAGGATAACGTGGATGAAATGTACAAGTAGTAACAATGATCCACACACCATTGCACAGTACTATTTAGATACAGTAAAATCAATTAACAGTAAAAGTTATGAAATAAGCTAAAACATAAATTATTAATTTATTTATTTAAAATTCTAATATTTTTTTTAAATTAATCATTTGATTGAAAAATCATATACTATATACTATGACGCATGTGCAATAAATAAAACGCAGAGCATGAGTATCATGAGCAGTCTCTTAGAATTAAGTATCGTCAAGATGTTTCAGTTGGGTTGGGTAGTGATTTTGGTTGTATATTGTAATGTCTATGAAAAGCAATCTGAAACTATACATGTTGCTATATGCTATCATATACTATAATGCTACTGTATTATGTTACTCACTGTGTATGTATCATAGTATATGATAACAGATGGCACTTATACTTAACACATGCTCAGGTCTAAGAATGTTTTAACCACGTCTGCAATTCCTGGTGTACAAGCCCTATATGCGTTTGTCCCCAGGCCCTTCATCTCTTAGGAAAGGATCGTATCTTATCGTTGCATTTCAGTCTCATGTCTCCTTTGTACTTCTGCCAGCTCTAGTTCTTGTCTTTTCTAAGCCTCAGCCTTTTTGGTTTCAGCTTCATGCTTTCTAGCTTCACGTTCTTTTGCCCTCTCTTCTCTCTCAAGAGTTTAGTGCTTTTCAATGAACTTGAGCAATTCTTTGCCTTTGAGGTTGGGCTTGCTCCCAATTTCTAGTTTTCCATGTTCGACTTCTGATATGGCAGACAGGTTCCAGGTGTCATGGATTCTTTTCTATAACAAAATCTAATATCAAAAGAAAAAATTATCTGTACAAAATAAACGCTATTTATACACGAGTATAACAATTTATGAGAGAAGGTTCCACAAAATTGACAAATCAACAACATACACTATTGTTATTACATAGATCTAGAGGGTGTACACAGAGTTCAAAAACAAACACAACTTGTGAAAATGTCATGGAATTGATCTAAGGAGAGTTGAGTGGAGTTCTGAGAATTGATCTGGTGGGATGAACCTGTTACAATCAATTGGTTCTGCCTTGTTTATACTATAACAGTACACAAGAGTTGATGTAGCCATACCACAAGAAGTCTTACACAAAGGAAAAAAATCCCTTGTGAGCTAAGTAATACTAGTACACATGTACTAGTATTACTTAGCTCGCAAGGGACTTTTTCCTTTATGTAAGTCTTTTTGTGGTATAGCTACATCAACTCTTGTGTACTGTTATAACCACTTGGTTTTCCTTATCTACACTACTAATAAAAGGGAAATTTTTCTTTTATACTGTTTCTTTAGACATATTGTTGTATGGCTGTTCCAGCTCATGTGATCACGTACTTTACCTAAGTATGCAAGTACTTGTTTTGCTATTTCCATTTATAATATAATTTCAAGTAATAAATTTGTAAACAGTTGTATACATGTGTAAAGAAAATGTTAATTGTGAGCTACTAGTAGTATAGAGTATTGAGGTAAGAACAAAACAATAGCACCAAAATCATGAACAAAACAGTTGTTTAATTGAGATTTCACTCATTTAATGGATGTACATATGGTAAAAAGGCTGACTATACAAATCTATAAGAATGATATAGCAAAACAGATACTTGTATTAAGGAGGTGAAAGACAAAACAAGTACTTGTGTCATATTTTTTTATTTTTATTTTTATTAAATGTTAAGTGTCTTTGCATGTTCAGTGCTCAAAATAAAACAGGCTTAAAGATTATGTAATGCTTTCAAGTTATAATATTTTGGGGGATTTTTTCTACCAGAAAATCTGAAAATTGAGTCATGTTTGTTGCATAGTCTGAGAGTATTTGTAGCATTAATTGGTTTACAATAGACAATACTGCTTGACATTCCACATAGCCAAGACAAGTAATAGACCAATCTAACACATTGTCAACCTGGTTCAGGACTCAAGCCTCACAATACACTATTACCTCATAATCAACTCTCTCTGATCCATTTTCCATAACCTTAGATCAGTTTCTATTTAGTAATGATTAGGATCAGAGAAGAGGTATTTTTTGTTAAACACTCCCTGTATGTGTTCTGTTAGTGAAGATAGCAGACTGTAAAGGTATGACTTTTGCTGTTTCTCTATGAAGTTGTAGCTTAGACATTGAGTTAAAACAGTTCAAAGTGAATTGCTAGCTAACAAATCAACAACATACACTATTGTCATTACATAGATCTAGAGGGTGTACACAGAGTTCAAAAATAAACACAACTTGTGACAATATCATGGAATAAGGAGAGTTAAGTGGAGTTCTGTGAATTAATCTGGTGGAATGAACCTGTTATAATCAATTTGCTTTGCCTTGTTTATATTATAGTATTACTAAGCTCACAAGGGACATTTTTCCTTTTTGTAAGACTTCTTGTGGTATGGCTACATCAACTTTTGTATACTGTTATAACCACTTGGTTCTGCCTCATTTACACTACTAATACAGGGGAAGTTTTTCTTTTTATACTGTTTCTTTAGACATATTGTTGTATGGTTGTTCCAACTCATGTGATCACATACTTTACCTAAGTATGTAAGTACTTGTTTTGCTATTTCTATTTATAATATAATTTTAAGTAATGAATTTGAAAACAAACAAAATAATTTTCTTTGCCAAACGTTTCGACAGTTAGTTCAACTGTCATCATCAGTGGCTATATAATAATAAATGCATGCATGAAAAACAGTTCTATTTATACTCTTCACTGATGATGACAGTTGAACTAACTGTCGAAACGTTTGGCAAAGAAAATTATTTTGTTTGGTGAAAGATCAAAAATTAACGTTACTATAAACTTACCCAAACACCCAGGTCTCTTTCGGAATTTGAAAACAGTTGTGTACTTGGCAGTGTAAAAAGAAAATGTTAATTGTGAGCTACTAGTTGGAGTAGAAGGGTTAGAACAAAACTAGGGCACCAATACTGTCTGTGTATAAGATCAATGGTTTCCTAAACATGATGAACAGAACAGTTGTTGAATTGAGATTTGACTCATTTAATGGATGTAAATAAGGTGAAAGGGCTGACTATACAAATCTATAAGAATGATATAGTAAAACAGATACTTGTATTAATGAGGTGAAACACAAAACAAGTACTTGTGTCATATTTTTTTTTTTTTTTATTAAATGTTAAGTGTCTTTGCATGTTCAGTGCTCAAAATAAAACAGGCATAAAGATTATGTAATTAATGCTTTTAAGTTATAATATTTTGGGGAATTCTTTTCTACCAGAATTTCTGAAAATTGAGTCATGTTTTTTGCATAGTCTGAGACTATTTGTAGCATTAATTGGTTTACAATAGCCAATACTGCTTGACATTTCACATAGCCAAGACAAGTGATAGACCAATCTAACACATTGTCAACCTAGTTCAGGACTCAAACCTCACATTAAAATATTACCTAATAATCAACTCTCTCTGATGTATTTTCCTGAGCCTTAGATCAATTTCTATTTAGTAGTGATCAGGATCAGAGAAGAGGTATTTTTGTTAAACATTCCCTGTATGTGTTCTGTTAGTGAAGATAGCAGACTGTAAAAAGTATGACTTTGGCTGTTTCTTTATTAAGTTGTAGCTTAGACATTTGTTGTTGCTGAGTTAGAGCAGTTCAAAGTGCATTGCTAGCTAACAAATCAACAACACACACTACACTGTAAAAATTGATAGGTTGTATTAACTAATACATGATTATACAGGTTGCATATTTAAAATGTAAATATAATACTATTTTGATTACTGATGTACTATGAGATTGATGATTAAGTAGCTACATAAACAGCAGTACATTAGTAATGAAAACAGTATTATGATTACTTTTTTGACAAAAATAAGTTTGTAATTGCAATCTGTATAACCAAATGATGGTTAAATCAACCATCATTTTTTACAGTGTATTGTCATTACATGGATCTAGAGGGTGTATACAGAGTTCACAAATAAACACAGCTTGTGAAAATGTCATGGAATTGATCTAAGGAGAGTTGAGTGGAGTTCTGAGAATTGATCTGGTGGGATGAGCCTGTTATAATCAATTGACTTTGCCTTATTTATACTACTAGTATTACGTAGCTCACAAGGGACTTTTTCCTTTGTGTAAGACTTCTTGTGGTATGGTTACATCAACTCTTGTATACTGTTATAACCACTTGGTTCTGCCTCATTTACACTACTAATACAGGGGAAGTTTTTCTTTTTATACTGTTTCTTTAGACATATTGTTGTATGGTTGTTCCAACTCATGTGATTACATATTTTACCTAAGTATGTAAGTACTTGTTTTGCTATTTTCATTTATAATATAATTTTAAGTAATGAATTTGAAAACAGTTGTATACTTGGCAGTGTGAAAAGAAAATGTTAATTGTGAGCTACTAGTTGGAGTAGAAGGGTTAGAACAAAACCAGGGTAAGAATGAAACTAGGGCACCAATACTGTCTGTGTATTAAGATCAATGGTTTCCTAAACATGATGAACAGAACAGTTGTTGAATTGAGATTTGACTCATTTAATGGATATAAATAAGATAGAAGGGCTGACTATACAAATCTATAAGAATGATATAGCAAAACAGATACTTGTATTAAGGAGGTGAAAGACAAAACACATACTTTTGTCTAATTTTATATAGAAAATTACATTTTAACTACAATATTTGTAGTTTGTAAAAGATATAGGCTTTTTGTTAATCACATTTTTGTTTAGTCAATGTACTAAGCTCATGAAATTGTTATAATTGAAACTTTACTAACTAACTTAATGCAAATCAATTTTGACATAACCTTGTAAAAGGCTTTTTATATGGGAAACCTTATGTGTTTTCATTAACAAATTGAACTCTAGTTGTTAAAATGTTCACTAACCATGTCATATGTAACTTCAAACATGTGTTTGGGAGTGTATTCACTAACAACTCATCCCATACCAAAGGTTGGAAGCAATGTCATTCACTTGTATTACCTGTTTGGAACAGTGCTAATATAATGTTGGCTTGCATCTTGGTAGCAAAAGCTTCAATTTCAATATCCATCCATCTTTATAGTTCATATGAGATTTTCGAATATACTCATTAACAGGGGAACCAAGTCTATTAGCAAACAATTTTTTAAAAGCCATAAATTAAAAACAAATAATCTAACAGCCTCATGGTTACTCTGTGTGTCTAACATTTCCATTGAGAACTAATTAAACAGGCATCTTGGGCATATTTTTATCACAGGGCAACAGCTTAGTACATGCTCATTAAAAAGGATTTGTACAAAGAACCACCAAAAGCTTCAGTACGACTCACAAAATATTTAACTATGATGATCCAAATTAGCCATTGTTATAATTGAAACTTTACTAACTAACTCAATGCAAATCAATTTTGACATACTCCCATTTTATAGTCATTAATAGTCCTATATGCAGACACGCCTTTGTTCTAGTGCAATCAACTCTTACACTGTTATATCACTAACCTGGTACAAACCAGATGAAAACAGGACATAGCAACAAATGAAGGTCTAACTACATATACAGCAATAGCAAAGCCGCATGTCAGAGTTACTACAATGAAACAAGACACAGTAAGTATATTAAGTAGAAATGAAAATGCAACTGACCAACTGTTAGTAGCAGAACAAAGCAATGGGATTTCAAAACAGAAGAACCTGTGACCACAAAAACTCTGTACACTCTATTAATGATAAAGGTAATGGTGACAAAGATGACGTCCCAGCAGTACAATCAAAGAAAAACTTGACTGTAGCTTTCTAACATTAAAATATATGTAATTAGTACCTGCATGGGAGGTGAGAGTCAACAAAATGTTTACTGCAAAGTACTAGCTATATAGTTTTGTTAATAGGAAAATTTTTCCTATCAACTAATTTAATTGATTCTTTTCTATAATTCTTATATCAAAAGAGAAAATTATTTGTACAGAATTAGAGTTATTTATACACAAGTATAAGAATTTATGAGAGAAGATTCCACAAAATTTACAAATCAACAACATACACT
Source organism: Xestospongia muta (assembly GCA_963693285.1). Lineage (NCBI taxonomy): Eukaryota > Metazoa > Porifera > Demospongiae > Haplosclerida > Petrosiidae > Xestospongia > Xestospongia muta. The sequence goes on from OY848917.1 coordinate 20,267,906, forward strand.
ATTGTTATTACATAGATCTAGAGGGTGTACACAGAGTTCAAAAATAAACACAGCTTATGACAATCTCATGGAATTGATCTAAGGAGAGTTGAGTGGAGTTCTGAGAATTGATTTGGTGGGATGAACCTGTTACAATCAATTAGTTATGCCTTGTTTATACTATAACAGTACACTAGAGTTGATGTAGTCATACCACAAGAAGTCTTACACAAAGGAAATAGTCCCTTGTGAGCTAAGTAATACTAGTACACATGTACTAGTATTACTTAGCTCACATGGGACTTTTTCCTTTGTGTAAGACTTCTTGTGGTATGGCTATATCAACTCTTGTGTACTGTTATAAACACTTGGTTCTGCCTCATTTACAGTACTAATAGAAGGGAAGTTTTTCTTTTTATATTGTTTCTTTAGACATATTGTTGTATGGTTGTTCCAACTCATGTGATCACATACTTTACCTAAGTATGTAAGTACTTGTTTTGCTATTTCCATTTATAATATATTTTCAAGTAATAAATTTGAAACAGTTGTATATACTTGGCAGTGTGAAAAGAAAATGTCCTTGTGAGCTACTACTAGTATAGAGTAGGGAGGTAAGAACAAAACTATGGCACCAATATGATGAATGGAACAGTGGTTGAATTGAGATTTCACTCATTTAATGGATGTACATATGGTAAAAAGGCTGACTATACAAATCTATAAGAATGATATAGCAAAACAGATACTTGTATTAAGGAGGTGAAAGACAAAACAAGTACTTGTGTCATATTTTTTTATTTTTATTTTTATTAAATGTTAAGTGTCTTTGCATGTTCAGTGCTCAAAATAAAACAGGCTTAAAGATTATGTAATGCTTTCAAGTTATAATATTTTGGGGGATTTTTTCTACCAGAAAATCTGAAAATTGAGTCATGTTTGTTGCATAGTCTGAGAGTATTTGTAGCATTAATTGGTTTACAATAGACAATACTGCTTGACATTCCACATAGCCAAGACAAGTAATAGACCAATCTAACACATTGTCAACCTGGTTCAGGACTCAAGCCTCACAATACACTATTACCTCATAATCAACTCTCTCTGATCCATTTTCCATAACCTTAGATCAGTTTCTATTTAGTAATGATTAGGATCAGAGAAGAGGTATTTTTTGTTAAACACTCCCTGTATGTGTTCTGTTAGTGAAGATAGCAGACTGTAAAGGTATGACTTTTGCTGTTTCTCTATGAAGTTGTAGCTTAGACATTGAGTTAAAACAGTTCAAAGTGAATTGCTAGCTAACAAATCAACAACATACACTATTGTCATTAAATAGATCTAGAGGGTGTACACAGAGTTCAAAAATAAACACAACTTGTGACAATATCATGGAATAAGGAGAGTTAAGTGGAGTTCTGTGAATTAATCTGGTGGAATGAACCTGTTATAATCAATTTGTTTTGCCTTGTTTATATTATAGTATTACTTAGCTCACAAGGGACATTTTTCCTTTTTGTAAGACTTCTTGTGGTATGGCTACATCAACTTTTGTATACTGTTATAACCACTTGGTTCTGCCTCATTTATACTACTAATACAAGGGAAGTTTTTCTTTTTATACTGTTTCTTTAGACATATTGTTGTATGGTTGTTCCAACTCATGTGATCACATACTTTACCTAAGTATGCAAGTACTTGTTTTGCTATTTCCATTTATAATATAATTTCAAGTAATAAATTTGTAAACAGTTGTATACTTGTGTAAAGAAAATGTTAATTGTGAGCTACTAGTAGTATAGAGTATTGAGGTAAGAACAAAACTATAGCACCAAAATCATGAACAGAACAGTTGTTGAATTGAGATTTCACTCATTTAATGGATGTAAATATGGTAAAAGGCTGACTATACAAATCTATAAGAATGATATAGCAAAACAGATACTTGTATTAAGGAGGTGAAAGACAAAACACGTACTTGTGTCATATTTTATATTTATTTATTAAATGTTAAGTGTCCTTGCATGCTTAGTGCTCAAAATAAAACAGGCAAAATGATTATGTAATGCTGTCAAGTTATAATATTTTGGGAGATTTTTTCTACAAGAAATTCTGAAAATTGAGTCATGTTTGTTGCATAGTCTGAGACTATTAGTAGGATTAATTAGTTTACAATAGCCAATACTGCTTGACATTCCACATAGGCAAGACAAGTGATAGACCAATCTAACACATTGTCAACTTGGTTCAGGACTCAAGTCTCACAATAAACTATTACCTAATAATCAACTCTCTCTGATGTATTTTCCTGATGAGCCTTAGATCAATTTCTATTTAGTAGTAATCAGGATCAAAGAAGAGGTATTTTTTGTTAAAAGTTCCCTGTATGTGTCCTGTTAGTGAAAATGGCAGACTGAAAAAGTATAACTTTTGCTGTTTCTCTATGACATTGCAGCTTAGACATTGTCATTGCTGTGTTAGAACATTTCAAAGTGCAATGCTAGCTAACAAATCAACTACATGCACTATTGTCATTACATAGATCTAGAGGGTGTACACAGAGTTCACAAATAAACACAGCTGACAATGTTATGGAATTGATCTAAGGAGAGTTGAGTGGAGTTCTGAGAATTGATCTGGTGGGATGAACCTGTTACAATCAATTGGCTTTGCCTTGTTTATATTATAGTATTACTTAGCTCACAAGGGACTTTTTTCCTTTGTGTAAGACTTCTTGTGGTATGGCTACATCAACTCTTGCATACTGTTATAACCACTGTTCTGCCTCATTTACACTACTAATACAAGGAAAGTTTTTCTTTTTATACTCTTTCTTTAGACATATTGTTGTATGTGATCACATACTGTACCTAAGTATGTAAGTACTTGTTTTGCTATTTTCATTTATAATATAATTTCAAGCAATGAATTTGAAAACAATTGTATACTTGGCATTGTGAAAAGAATGTTCCTTGTGAGCTACTAGTAGTATAGAATAGGGAGAAAAGAATGAAACTAGAGCACCAAACTGTCTGTGTATTAAGATCAATGGTTTCCTAAACATGATAAACAGAACAGTTGTTGAATTGGGATTTGACTCATTTAATGGATGTATATAAGATAAACGGCTGACTATACAAATCTATAAGAATGATATAGCAAAACAGATACTTCTATTAAGGAGGTGAAAGACAAAACACCTACTTATGTCTTATTTTTATATAGAAAATTACAATTTTAACTACAACATTTGTAGTTTGTATAAGATATAGGTTTTTGTTAATCACATTCTTCTTTAGTCAATGTACTAAGCTGATAAAATTGATTCAATTATTCAATGTACTGGGATCGTAAAAGGGCACAATAATTAGGTAAAGCTCTATAAATCATTCAAGTGACATGAAATTTGTTGTAAGGCTCCTCACATTGGGCAGACTCATTCTTGGCTTTGCATTGTTTACACATTAGCTCAGTTAGTTCACAAGGGAAAAATTTGTTTTGACATAGCCTTGTAAAAGGCTTCTCATATGAGAAATCTTATGTTTTCATTAACAAATTGAACTCCAGTCATTAAAATGTTCACTAACCTTGTCATATGTAACTTCAAACAAGTATTTGGGAGTGTATTCACCAACAACTCATCCCATACCAAAGGTTGGAAGCAATGTCACTCACTTGTATTACCTGTTTGGAACAGTGCTAATATAATGTTGGCTTGCATCTTGGTAGCAAAAGCTTCATTTCAATATCCATCCATCTTTACAGTCCATATGAGTTTTTTGAATATTATCATTAACAGAGGAACCAAGTCTATTAGCAATCAAATTTTTTAAAAGGCATAAATTAAAAACAAATAATCTAACAGCCTCATGGTTACTCTGTGTGTCTAACATTTCCATTGAGAACATATTAAAAAGGCATCTTGGGCATATTTTTTTCACAGGGCAACAGCTTAGTACATGCTCATTAAAAAGGATTTGTACAAAGAACCACCAAAAGCTTCAGTATGACTCACCAAAATTTAAATTACGATGATCCAAATTAGCCATTGTTATAATTGAAACTTTACTAACTACCTCAATGCAAATCAACTTTGACATACTCCCATTTTATAGTCATTAATAGTCCTATATGCAGACATGCATTTGTTCTAGTGCAATCAATTCTTACACTGTTATATCACTAACCTGGTACAAACCAGGTGAAAACAGGACATAGCAACAGATGAAGGTCTAACTACATATACAGCAATAGCAAATTAAAGCCGCAGGTCAGAGTCACTACAATGAAATAAGACACAGTAAGTATATTAAGTAGTAATGAAAATACAACTGACCAACTGTTAGTAGCAGAACAAAGCAATGGGATTTCAAAACAGAAGAACTGGTGACTACAAGAACTCTGTCCACTCTATTGATGATAAAGATAATGATAAAGATGACGTCCCAGCAGTACAATCAAGAAAAACTCGACTGTAGCTTTCTAACATTAAAATATATGTAATTAGTACCTGCATGGGAGGTGAGAGTCAACAAAAAGTTTACTGCACAGTATTAGCTATATAGTTTTGTTAATAGGAAGGTTTTCCTATCAACTAATTTAATGGACCCAATTAATGTTTCAGGAGACCTTTGTTAGGTAATGCATGGTAGTGCGTGGAAGAAAATATGTTTCAGTTTATCACATCTGCTATTGTAACTGGAACAACACAAGTATTCATCATTGTACTATATCATGTATCAATCATGCAATCATGCAAACTTGCTATATAAACTAACTTTAAGCAAAATTTTCACTGCCCAGATCATGACAGTATGTTTTACTTAAAGAATTTGATAAATGAATAAATCCCATAACGAATCAGTAACTTATATTGGAAATAGACACTTGTTAACTGATTGTTTGTCATTTATAATATTGTTTTGATAGTACTTAACCTTTGTATGATTAAGTCTAGAAGGTTCCTTTGCACTTGTTACTGTAGAACTTTCTAGAATTGTTTATGTACTATATAAGTATTTGATTCTTTTGTTCGTGGTTATTCTCTCTCGTACGCTGTCTCTTATTGTTTTTCATTTAAGATACTTTGAGTTTGTTCAATGAGCTTTATCAGCTCATGATCTAGTCATCCACTGCTGTAAACTCTAACAACTTAAACTAACAATTTTAACGTAATTCAAAAATTCATTATTTTCATAATCATAACAATCAAGGAAAATTCAACTAAGAACAACACCAATAATTAGCTATAAAAGTTAGCAATATCTAATTCAAAAATTGTTTAGTTTTCCTACATAATATTGTCTTTCTGCAAACTAGTTCAGTAGTTCACTACATCTAAAAGAACATTGTCAAAAGTGCAGCTAAAAATAGGCACACAATGGCTGGGGCTACAATAATAGACCCAGATATTGCTGATTCGCATTGGTTAACGACATTAACGTTACAGGAACTGACGTCTCCTAAATATGGTAACGTACAGCACTCCATATTGCTATTGAAGTTTGAAACGTATCCTTTGCATGTAGAACCGGCACTAGAACAATCGACTCCAGAACTAGTGAATGGACAAGCATTTACTAGTCGATTGACAAAGTGTATGTTAGTGGAGTAGCGACGTAGGTATAAAACTTCGCAAAAATCATTGCCTTGTTTTCCACAGATCCCTCGCTGGACAAGATTTGTCAGGTAGTTTTCTAAATCATCTGAAATATCCAGACAGCGATAATACTTTAAGATTGGATTAACACATTTAGCAACACAAACCTGGCTGAATGCGTTATTGAGTTTTGTAAAATCATCAGAGGTAAGTTTACTGGGATCGTTGATAACCAAATTTGTAATATTACCCGCTAGTAGAGAAACATTGCACTCCGTCGGGTAGTTATTCAATATCGTTTGGCAAGACTGCTGGCGGCTTTGCAGTATTTCTCTTTTAATACCGTGAACAATCCTCTGGTGAACCAACTCATCTGGATTGAGGATAGAGATCTTTGAGTTGACAAGCTCACATGAAGAAAACATAGGAAAAAGGACAAAGAAAAGGCAAAACAATTTTTCCATGACGAGTTTTCTGTATTGAAATGTTCTATGTTTTACAATTTATACTCAAAAGCCGGTATTGGGATTACGTCATCCCACTAAGGCCACTATTCACTATTCCTTAGACCCCAAACAAGGGTGGCAATCATGCGATATTTTTAGAACGCGTAGGAGGGCAATCTATGTAGTTACCAAAGTTAATATCTACACTTTCTACTTCAAGATTCTTACTACTTTTGCTGTTGTGTAAATAATGTTGTATACAATACCTGTACTACTTACGCCTGCTTGTAAAAAGTTGCAACTCCTAGTCCTAGGCCTTACTCACCTGAACTGGACTCAGTTTTCCTTTTTCTGGGCTGATGACATCCTTGTGGGGGCCCAAGTAGAATATTTCTCTAAAGGCTGTATATGGTACTTTCAATAGTAGTATAATAAGCATATCTCATGCACTCACATTGCCTGGTATATGTATTTTGATTTTAATACACATACTATGCTCAGGGTTTTATTTTGCAGTTTCCTTGGCATCCCACTAATTTGTACCATGGACTTACCCCCTGTCAATGTCATTGATCTTTATTGCATGCTTTAATTACAAGAAGTTTAAATATTACACAACTCCATTACATACTATACCAACTACTGTAATATGGCATTTGATTTGAATGTGGACCAAAGGCACTAACATAATTAAGATGCTATATGGAACATGTTTATTTATTCATGAGTGTTTATGCACATTTATATACAACCCACTATTGCTTTAATATATAATGGCAGACTGTAAAAATGTGACTTTTGCCATTTCTCTATGAAGTTTTGTAGCTTAGACATTGTCATTGCTGAGTTAGAGCAGTTCAAAGTGCATTTCCAGCTAACAGACAGACAGACAGACACACTCACAAACCCAAGTATTCACTCTATGGAGCATTATCCACACAGTAAGCAGCAAAGTTTAATAATAAGTTTCTGCAAATGACCGGAAAAAAATAAAACCCTTAATTATAAATACAAAAAAATTCTTTTAGCAAAATATTTGAGACATGATTTATGAAAAAGACAACTGTTAAAACATCACAAAAATGGTTTTGTGTACATATAGCTGCTATATATGCACATCTATTTGTGGAACTGCATCTATATATGTATACAAAACTGTTTATTGAGGTGTTTTAACAGTGATTCGTTTTCATAAATCATGTCAAAAATGTTTTGACAGAAATGGTCCCTTATTGAAAATCAGGTCACATATAATTAACAAATTCTATTTCAATTCCAGGCAACACAAAACCAAGAGATCCAGGTTGTGATAACCTAGCAGATAATGTACTGTAAACAAACATGTAGATCAATGACACCAGTAATTATGAAAAATACCAAGTAAATTACTCTCACTTTACCACCCTATTATCTAACAAATAACATAACACATCTTTGACATGAACTAAAATAGAACATTAAATAAACTTCAAAAGCTTGAGTCAATAATTACTGAATGTAAACACTGTACAGACTGCTAGCAATTCCAAGCACATCCAGGCTTCCTCCTCTTAGGAACATTTTAATTTGGTATCTAATTTAAAGTAGTGTAGTCTTGTACCTTTATAAGGTGAGCTGTTATATCACTTGGTGCCTGTTAGATATTGCTAACTCAAAATGACGTGTAAATTTTTTATGATTAGCTAGGGCATTCATTAAGAATGATTTCCCAGCAACAACAGGACCAAAAATGTCTACTAACACTTGTTTACCCTCATAGATACTGGACATAATCCAGTCAAAGTTCTCTGTAAACTTTTTGAACTATTGCAACTCTAACCTACCTAAAATATCTTAAATCAACATTTTTTTGTTCCTTAATCCACTCTCTTATACCCAGATCATTTTGATGTATGATAAATTCTATTCGTACCAAAGTTTATTTATTCCCTCTCTCATTTACAATGATCTTTATGTTACTTCACCTATATCAAAATATAGATGTGTTGAATCAATACCTTTCCTCATGCTTTAATAAATCAACAATTCCTATCTCCTCCTCAACCTCTAACCACTTCATGCCTCTCTTGTCTGCCCTTCAGATTTTCTTTGTACCCAGACTAAATTTGCAATCTAATCTTTTAAATTTCTAATGATACTGCTACTGATCCTGATGGTATTCTTTGTTAAGACTTCACCAGACTGCTCATGGCATCATTCCCTTTGTCTCTTATCTTCAACTCCTCAATCACCACTGGTACTTTCCCATCTGACTAGAAAACTCACATGTTGTTCCCATTCCCAAATCAAAATCTTTATCTTCTCTCCTTCAAATTATCATCCTATAACTCTCCTTTGCATTATAAGCAAGATTATTGAACAACACATTTATTATGTATGATAATAAAACTCATAGACGACTCCTTGAATATGTGATAGGACTCAGCTCTTACTAATACTAGTTATTATAGGAATAATGAGAAGATAAAGGTTATACATTTTACTGAAAGAAAGATATTGATATGATGAAGCATTGAGAAGAAGTGTGCCTACAAGTTAGCACCCTGGCAGAGTAGATAGCATATAATTATCTGTAAGTGGGAGGTATTTATACAAAAGGTTTTGCTATACCTGAAGGTCAAGAGCAGTTGTCTAGAACATCACCATCTCAGATTTTGGTGAAACAATGATTTTTATGTGATAGAAAATGGCCATCTGGTGAAAGATTGCTCTGAGAAGCAAGTGTGACCTAAATGAACATAGCAAAAGCCCCAAAAAATATCCCAAGATGTTACAGTGACTAAATAACAATCCTAAGTTGGCTATCTGTACCATTGCCACCATGTCAAAGTATTCTAGTATGATGTGGTTAGTGGTAATATCCCAGGAGAGTTCTAGGTTGGTTATCTGTAGCTGTCCTATGTTGCTCAAAGTAACATTGGTATTCTGGAATATGCAGACAAAGGTCAGATGACCACAGCTGGGATTATCCTGGAATACTCAGATAGAAATCAAAACACCAAACTGTAGGATACTCAGGCACAAGTGTTATGTACCAGTAACTGAAAAAGAAGTGTATCTATGTTATTTGAAGTAACATTGGTATCCTGGGATATTCTCATGGATGAGTTACAGTCAGAATATTACCAGGTGATTACCACAGGATAGTTCTAAAACAATCAAAGTAACACCCAACATCCTGGAATACTCAGACACAAATCAGGTGACCAACCTGGAAGTGTTCAAGTACCTTGGTACACTCTGATGCAAGGGTTACGGGTCAACTGGCCAATACTGGATAGTCCTAGTATCATCTCAGTAACACTGGTATCCTGTATACTTTAACACAGGATTATGGGTCAGATGACTAACCTAAGGTTGTTTTATGACAGTCCCAGTAACACCAGATTATATAGGACATTAAACTCAATGTGTTACAGTTAATTAATAATTAATTCTATATTATGTCATAGCTACCAACTTATAGATTATAAAGGACATATTCAGATAATAAAAAACAACAGCATCATAAAAGTAGAAACAAAAACATTACAATAAATAAAGCAAAAAGTTTGCATTGTATACAATTACAAAATTTTACAAATTATATCATAATTATCATACTTACCCACTATTATATTATAAATGACAAACTCAGATAAAAAATAATTACAGCACCATAAACAAAACAATATAGTAAACAAAGTAATAAAATTAAATAAATAAATTACATAGAAGTTACAAACTAATCTATTAGATTATTACAATAATGTATTAATGGAATTATGACACATAACAAAATTGCTTTTACGACAATCCAATTCCAGAGGCAGTATTTGATCATCAGCACACCTTTTCTCAAAGATCATTTTAAATGTATCCAAGATATACATCTTATTATGTTTAATATGCTAGCGTATACGTTAATACTATCAAGTACTTTCAACTACTACCTGAGTAAAATGCAGTACAATTATAGTACAATTTAAAAATACTCTAGTATAACGGTATTGTATTTCTATGTCTTATGTAACAGTGACCTACCAGTCATATTTTACAGATTATCCAAACAAACTCATTTTATATTATTTAAACTACCTCAGTAGTAACAAAGTTAATTATTAACTAATACTTCAACTATGTCTGTGTGACCTTCACTTGATGCATGATGAATTGCTGCCCATCCAACATATTATATTAGTAAAAAACATATCAACAATACAAATAGATCACTAACAATCTGTTTAATGGACATCAACATTGCTATATATATGTGTAGTTTTAAAGTTTAAAGTAAAAATACTGTAATGAGCAATCTAATTTAGTTGGTGACTAATAAGAGTCTGATAAAAGTAATCTTTACAAGAGTCATTGTCCAATGTAAGACTTTTATTGTCAGAGAACATCAAATAAAAACTTAAGACTACAAGAAGTGATGTTTCATAGCATAATTTTGTTCATACTTGTATAGATATATTTAGTTTTTGATGATCTTGTGAATGTGCTAAGCTTGTAGAAATATTTTGTATTTGTGTATTAAAAAGAAAGATACTTACACTATTTATGTAATGAAAGATAGAGTTATACTTTAAGCTCATAATTAACTATTTTTGTTGATCTAATTACTAATAATTGATTAGTTCTAATATATATCTTGAATCATTTCTAGATTATGGTCCAGAAAACTATCAAAGCTATTGCTTGGCAGTTTAGGGTAGAGTTATGGCATCATTCTACTATACATTAGGATCTTCTAACAAGCCGATTATTAATGAGATTAAATTATAGGAATGTACCCGCTAACAATACTTCTAACCTTTATATATATGACATTATTAGTTCTTTGTAGCATGTTCTATAATTAAGGTCTCACCTAGAATACTTCTACTGCTAAAGTAGGACATGATGACAAGTAGTGTCAGGTGTAATTCCTTTATAAATAAAAGATATCATGTATAAACATATTGATTATGATTATTTATTATAATTAAAAAGTGGAATCAGTTGAACAAGCAGTTACACCTGTATTATCAGTTCCTATTTTCATAATACGTAAAATAATCAATAAACAAATCAGCCTAATCTTGGTGTACTTTCTCAGGAAATGGTTTTGAGAATTATTCTATGTCATTCTCAGTTAATAAAGGAAGACCAGACCCTGTACATCATATAGGAAGAGTAATAAAATAAGTTCAGAATTAAAATGACAAGTAATTATTAGATAAACAGGTAAAAAGGATACACCACACATTACTTCAATGTGTTGACAATAATTTTCTAGGACTGGTAACTCAGCATTACTTGAATCAAACAATGCTCTTGTCACTAAAAGAACAATTTGGAAAATGGATCTTTACTGCCTACTATACATGTATATTTTTGACATCAGTTTGACCATTATTAGTTCCTTTTATATGAACTTAGTAAGAGCACTAATACCAACATCTACTATGAAATAAAGTGTGCTTGAAATACATCAAAAGAAAGAGTATTTTGATTAGGCTTATCCACAAATGTTGAGAGCATTATTTATGGCCATCTCCAGCTGTAGGACTCTAGCCACTCTATGTTTTTCGACACTAAGTATGTACTTTTCTTGAAAGATTATTAACTATTGAAAACACATTGATTCTTCAAATTTTTTAAAAATGTCCAATTTCATAATACAGTTTGGTTTATATATACTGTCAGTGGTATATAACATTGGTAGTGCTATAGATCAGAATTCTTTAATTACTTGCTCCTGAGACATTATTTTTAACTATACCCATAGACATCTTGATCAAACCTTTCAATAACAGACACATCTGTCTCTTTAATTATCACTTGTGTCATAACAGAATAACACTGTTTTATCATATTAACATGGACGGTAAATAAAGATCTTACTTATAACCTTACGTTTAGGGTATAAGCAATAAAATATGTAATCCCAAAATTGTGGCCACATTCAGAAATTACAGTGAAAATTGTAACAATAATTATCCTATGAGGGAATAAAATGGGTTTGCTTTGGGCACCAGGATATAATTTCTATAACAGTTATTTTTTGATCATTTATCTCAATTGTATCTCTCATTGTAGCAACGTATAATAATATCTGTGTTCAATGTTTCGCTTGATCTTCAAGAACTTACAAGCTTAAAAGTTGATAGATTGACTATCATCAAAGGAAATTACTTGTTCTTCAGAGTCATCTTGCTTTAGTTTTCCTAACATGTTTGTGTCACTATATAATTTGTCCAGATTGGATCAGTTGTCTAATTCTAAAACAATTAGAACATTTAGATTTGTCTTCATGATCTATTTGACTGCCACAGAGACCACCAACTAACAGACTAGCCACAAATATGCTGAGAAGGTGAAACATATTTATTTATAGCATTATAGAAAATTATTCATTCATACTTTGTGAGTTAAGGAACCAAACAAATAATATAAAAGAAAAGTATGTTTCCAAGAAGTCATCATACAATTGAGTTTCTATACTAAAATTAAAGTGGATGAAATATGTAGCACACCAGACAAAACCAACAATTAATGACCTTTTAATATAATTGTATATCTTCCCTGTTGTAACTGTTAACATTTAGTTTTAAAATAACATATTTTTAAGCAAAGTAGCAAAATTATTAATAAAGTTATCTAGAAATTAAGGTGGCAATATAACAAAGCATTATATAATTAATATTTTAAGTTATTATATGTTTAAACAGGTCAATACTGGACTTAACAAATAAGCTAGTTCATTGACTTGAGATTTTCTAACAACCTCAAGAAATAGTATTTGAGTTAGCAGTTGCTCCTTCTTCATGAGACACTACAAAAATCGTAAAAATAAAAAATCAAATATTTAAAATTCGAAAAATATGGACTATGAATCTTGTTATAAGATGAAACTTTACTGATTAAAGGTATCGTATAGTCATTAGATTACTTCTAATAATCAATCATTTAAGATTATGAACAAGAATGAGAATTAGTAAATAATATCTACACACTTACTTCAAGACGTGGAAACAGTTAAACAACATATATCTCTTCATTCAACAAAACATGGTCTCTGGCACTACATGAAGACTACTCTCAGGTTAGAGAAGTTGTTGGAGTTCTACACAGAATATTTTGCCAGCATTACCATTACAAGGGTAACCAACATTAACGTGGTTTCCTTGCTTCGTGATATAAGGAAATAGGCACTTTGGCTTGTGACAACTTGTTCACACAGAATATCAGCACACTTTGTGGAGTTACTTCGCATCTGAATATAACAATGAGATATCTAGCTGGGACAGGAGTGCCCTGGTCTCAGCTGTTGCTGTTGCTTCATATAAGTATACTAAATTTTATCTATTTAAAGTGCAACTAACGAAGAGGCTACACCCCACAAAGTATTAAAATGCAAAACATTTAGCAGTTTTGTCCATATATGAACATTCGTTCTAAGCCTTGTTAAAGGAGTTGGACGCTCCTTCTCCAAGCTCACGTGCTCCTGATCATGCTAACAGACAAACTAACGATCAAGTACTGTACCCACGCAGAAGCGGTCAGGCTTTATCATGGTAATGATGTTTAATACGTACTGCAGTATATATATCTACGTATATTTATATAATTATGCACAGCTTAAAACCTAATTATTACGATCAATTAATCAAGTACACAAAATAATGTTATCACTTTATAAAGTTCAGATTGTTCTGTAACATATTTTCACTTTCACATAATCTTGGTGGTGTGTCAATTAGATTTCAGAAAAGAGAATACATCTTTTATACTGATTTTTTCCAGAACTGTAATAAAAGTGCAGTAACGATATTCTATAATTATAATGTATTAACCTCTAATATATCCATTATGCTCCAAAAAAATTAAAATAACCACTAACCACAAAAACGTACATAGCAATCGTAGGAGTACTGAATAAAAGACAAAGAAATACAATGTATAACAAATGAAATACATACTTGATTTCGTTATCGCAATGAACAATATTATAATGATGAGAGCAATAATAATAAAAAACAATATCACAGCTGGATGACCTGGAAAAACAAGTTTTGATTTTAAAAAATTCTATGAGGTTTACCTATTATGCCTGGTCACAGTTTGTAAGATAGCATAAGAGTGACAATTTCAGAAACAGTTATAAGGTAAGAAGTAAATAAACCAGTCAACATTAGTATAGTGACATACCTTCAATTTTCTCCCTAATGACATCCAATTGTTTTTGTTTTGGATGTTCTACTTCGTCTATTAAGGTAGAATTATATTAATTTAAGTTAAAGTTCAACTGTAACATACGGCAAACAAAGGATTCACACAAAACTGTGTCAGAGCTATAAAATATTATCAGTGATTGCTCACTAAAACAGTTGCTTGTTTTCCATTGCATTAACACTTCAATTGTGACTATTGCATCTTTGACTTCTTTCTAAAATGTACTTGATCATAAATAAATACAATATCACATGTTATATATACTGTTTTATTTTTAGTATGTGGAGTGAAATCCCAACAACCAATAGGTTCCATTTTCAAGTGTATAGTCCCATTTGTTTCCAACACATGATGGTTTGGTTTTCTATCAGGAATCAAATCACTGATTCCATTTGTTATGACATACTCTTCCCTTTCCTACAAGTTAACAAAATAATTTTATTAAATAAAAATTTCTCTGATAACAAACCTTATCATTTTTAAATGATGGGGAAACAAGGAGAAATATCTTTGAATATGGATCACTATGGTTTCCACTGATTTCCTCACGGAATAGGGATATGATATATGTTTGGTTGATGTTATCATATCCAATGATTGCTATATAACATAGCTCATTCATATAAAAAGTAATGTTGGTAGAATTTGGTTCAGTGTAGCCATGCAAGATATCTACTTTACCACTGTCATTGAGATGAATGATAGCAAGTGTCTTAGCCACTTCTGTAGTTCTGACAACAGCATTATGTTCTACTGTCACTGTCACTGGTTGTTGTAATTTTTCACTAGCTTGTATATGATAAGTCCGAGAAATAATTTTATATCCTTTGGGCACATTAAACTGATAAGAATGATTTATAGATATTAATATGTCAACTTGACGTCCAAATGGAAAGCTTTCTGGATTAATCACCATTTTAAATTTAGTTTCAGCCCACCAAATAGTGTCACTCAATCCTCATGTCACATTTTTATGAAAAGAAGTTGCATTTGTTGGGCCTAAAATTGAGACTTTCCTTTAATAATAAGTATTAAAATGGTTTTTTGTATATAGCATACTGTAAATAATAATCATATCTTCATTATTAGTCTTTATCTACCTAAATATATAGATCTTAAGCCTGATTCCACTGATATCAGTAATGAGGTTCACATTTATTGCAGATACGCTCAAAATTATTTGATACTTAATTTCATGACAGGATAATGACATATTTATGAAAAATGGAAAACAGGCTCAAAATTCTTTGTAAATAGTTTGTAAAGTTTTGTAACATAAAACTGAATATACTTACTTCTTACATATCCCAAGTGACCAATGGTTATAGCAATTATGACTAGTATTAATCCAAAGGCTGTCCCAATCCAATATCCTGAAAAATTATGACATAAGGACATCAAAAATAATATTATTACTATAAAGCTTAGGATAGAGTGGGGGACATGCCTTATCTAAGTGGAGCAAGACTGACGTAAAGAAATAAAAGTAATTGGTGATGAGATGATTTACTAAAAGAAATACTAACAGTTGGCTGTTATCATAATATACTCTCACTTATAGATTCAAGTAAGATATTTTGATAACATGTATAGGTGAAAACAAATATCTGTACTATTGGTAATGGACAGAATCATCAAATTGGAAGTAATGGCTCTAATAGTCTTTATATTTATTATATGAGTAAATAAACACACTTACTATTTGGTTCTGTTATGTGCAAATTAGTAACATCGTTTGTAGTCTTTTGAGTACCTTCATTTTCTGTAACCTGCACAAAATGATTTACATTCATAATTACTAATAGAAGTGACACTAGCTATTCGTAGATTTTCACAATATTATTATTAATTCAATAATGCATCAATCATAACAAAAATAATACTATAATAACTGATAAGTACTAATGTACAGAACCATTGTCACAGTAGTTGCTGAATTACACTAAGTGATTTATTGCCATGAGAAATTATTAAATAATGTAGAATAAAATTGGCAACTAGGATTGTCTGATTGAAGACAATCCTATATAAATCTTTACTTTGTGCAAAAAATGAGATGGTGTTAAAACCACAGACATGGCAAGTTAAATTTTTTTTCTAAAGTATGCATCAACGTGTTTACTATTATCAAAAACTGACCAGTGATTTCTTCAAATATTGTTCGTATTGCCATGCAGCATTATTTTCTCTTATAGCTCTTAAAGCAGTTAACAAATTCCTCCTAGTTGCATCTTGAGCTTTTTGTTGAAAACATCCAGTACATCCAGCTAGATCCACATCATCCAATTCTAGTTGTACTCCTAACTGATACCACTTGGCAGTTCGAGCAAAGTTAGTTATTTCCTTCAAGTCTGGTTGTTGATCTAAAAGCATCTCTAGTAAAGGAGATACACATTTCTCAACCATTTTATCTGACATTTTAATATTACAGTAATAATCTTACAAATATAGATGTATATATAATATTCTAAATACCAACATCATAATACATAAGCAATGGCACACAAGTACTGTTAATCATGTTGCCAAGCAATACTAATACAAAATTAAAAAACTTCAATAAAGTACAGAACCCTGCCGCAGTAATAGATAGCTGAACAACACTGAGTGTTGAGTGCTAAATGACATAGGCAATAAGATTGTCAAGACTTATATATTTAATGCCAATAAAAATAATGTTAAAACCACAGATATGGCAAATGGCATCAGTTAACCATAATGGTGTGAATTTGACAATCACATTTTTCAAGTGGCATTTTGTTAAAGCTGCTAACCATTCATGTTTAGAGTTTAGGGTTACAGGGTCATCTAGGGTTTAGAGTTTGATACATATCCACTGTGTACATGTTTGGATATAATTTTAATGATAATACTTGTTAATGAATAATAATTATAAATAATTTATTATTATTTTTCATAACTAGTTATGAAAAGACTCAATAATTATAAGTAGGCACTTAAAAAGCTTATCAAGTGATTTAAATGGTTATTTGATACCAATATAGTGCAAAAGCGATAGACAGTTTTTCAGACCTATCTCCACACATTAAGCTTAATCATAAGACATCACGGTTAAATTAATATTGAATTTCACTACTTAATTAAGAAATCTCACCCAATATATTCTCTACTACTGTAGTAATGTCACTAACAGTTATTTCTGAATTTTCAAAACCTATGAGAGATGTACGAGATAATATATAATAAACTAATACAATTTAAGACTAACTTTGGTATGCTTTGTTAGGGGGTGACTTGGTGGCTTGTTCCATGTCACTAAGAATGGGCTGGAGTTCAATTTTTCTTGGTTCTTTCCCTGAATAAAGTACATAATATAATTAACATGATATCTTAATAATGATCAGGGAAGCAAAAATTATAGTTTTATTTTAAGCATATTCAAAATTAATAGTATATTTATTAATTAGTCCTAATAATTATAATGAAGATAGTGGACACAAAAACTCTTGCATATCAAATTAGTGCTTATCAGTTTATCATAGGGCTATGACATCATCCACTACATCTAACAAACCTTCTATAATAAGATAAAATGTATTATATTTCAATATTTGAGAGTTTACCAATAGCTATTGGTTGTTAGTAACAAACATGTCATGCATATGACTTAATTAATGTCTCACCTAATATACCTCGTACTGCTAAAGTAGGACATGATGAACTAGCAGTGTCAGGTGTAATTCCTTTATAAATAAAATATATTAGTAATACATAATAATGATTATTTTATTACTTAAGGAAACAGGATCACTTGAGCTAGCAGTTTCTACTGTGTTATCAAATCCTATTTTCATAATACGTAAAATGATCAATAAACTAATTAGACAAACCTTCGTGTATTTTCTCAATAAGTGGTTTTGAGGCTTGTTCTATGACATTCTCAGCTAACAAAGAGGAAACAAGATCGTGTACATGATATAAAAGGATTAATATAATATCTTCAAAACTAAATGACTTGTACATTGTTACAGGTACACTAAAAGTAATAGTAACTCACTTACCAAAGGATTGCGTCCAGCAAATATGCTGAATTGGCTACAGTGCTCCCTTATAGATGCATACGTACATTTAACAGAAGATAAAAAGGATACACCACACATGTCTTTAATATGTTGTAGATAATCTTGTTGGACTGGTAACTCAGCATTACTTGGGTTGAATAGTGCTTTGGTCACTAAGGGAGCAATTCGAAAAAATGGATCTTTACTACCTACTATATCATCAATGTGAATGAAATTTGGTTCTGTAATGTCAACTTTAGTAAGAACACCCACAGCAACATCTTCCATGGAATAAAGTGTGCGTTGAGATACCTCAAGAGTATGAGCATTAGCTACTTCATTAGGTGCAATCATGTACTCATCGCTTGTACACGAACATAGTTGGTTCTTAAGGCTCAAAATGGTCTTAATAACTGAGTTAAAAACCTTGTGACTTTCGGTCATCTCCTTGTTTGAAGCAAGTACTGTAACACATCGATTGTGCTCAGATACTTTAACAAAAAACTTAATTTTAACTTCATTCTCCCAATATATACCATTAGTCCATACATTACAACAACGAGCTAACTTTTCAACAATTGGATTAGCTTTGTAAAGTTTACCTGGTGTTCTTCGAGGTGGGAGAGGGAGGCAATAGTTATAGGCAAGGTTAAGAAGAAGCATATGAAGAAATCGAGTCGACAAGAACTCATTGGGATCAGGACACCACAGACACCATCCCAATCCATTCTCTATATTGATATCAGTGGGTGGTTCAGCATCGATGAGTGCAGGAAAAAATAGGAGCTCATCAAATGGCATAGGTATTGATGTTGATATGTTAGTTTCAAGGCAATCAAGTGCACTAGATTCAATAATGTGACAGAACTGTAGACTTCTAAGAAATCCTACTAACATATCAATATCATGATCAGGAAAAGCGTCCTTAAGAACTGATAGAGGTACAATGCCAGTATTACTAGCAATATCACGATAAACACACTGGATTGCCTGTGGCGCAAATAGGACACCATTGACTTCTTTGAGAAGGGCTGTTCTGTCAATTACTACCCAACTTTTACTTTCCTTATTTCTGAGGAATAATATAAGACCCTTGTCACTTAAAGTGGTCAGAAATTCTAATAACACTGACATTTCTGATGGAAGAGAAGGGTCATTATGCTCTTTCAATATTGAACATAGCTCTTCCAAACTAATGGCTACTTTATTAAGAACCAGTAAGTAGGAGTACTGAACATGGCAATAAAAGCTGATTTTGTTGGATCGATTGAGAACAGCTTTACAGCTCTCTGAAAGCATACAAATAAATTCTTTTACTCCTTTACCTCCTGGACGATGGCATTCCATAGGTAGAAACCCACGGTATTCTTGTGAACGTATAGCCTTCTTAGCAATTCCACCAACCAATCTCAGGATTGGGTCAACACTAGTAGTCAGCTCATCCAGTCGACTACCAACAACGATGATTTGTGATTTCATTGAGCTCTTCATTCCTTTAGTAATGTTCTCAATAAAATTAAACCAATAATGAAGATCTTTAATCATAATCTCCTCATTTAAAATCAGCTTGGTAAGAACCAAGAATACAGCAGGCGAGCTCAACATGAGATTTTCAAGGACAGCAGCATGACTACTATAATATTCCTTATGACCAGCAAGATCATAGAGGACAACATTTCCTACTTCATGGCTTGTGAACGTATGTGCATCAATACCAGCTGTTAGTGGTTCTACTGTGACACATTCGAATGCATTGAACTTGTGATTGGCTGGTTTGTTAGCTCATTCCACGATAACTGCAGCAAGAGAACTTTTCCCAACAGAAGTGTCGCCACAGACAAAAACCTTGCTGTAGGATTCCACAAGTCAATTTGACACTGTTGAAATGGTGCAAACATTTTTAATATTTTGAAACGGTTGATATTGTGATGAGGAACAAGTTCCATTGGTGCTTGTCCATTGTTGTTCTTAGACATTGGATCTAATTTCCCAGTGGATAAGAGAAATTTGATAACATCAGTGGAGCCTTCGGAGCAAGCATTGTGAAGTGGTGTATTACCACTCTAAGTGAGATAGAATAGCAATAAAGTTCTACAGTATTTATATTATGGTATAGTAAATAACTTAATTATACTTTTGTGATAATTAAATGGCCAAACTCTGTTAAGGAATAAGATACATTTAAAATGATATGCCAGATCACATGTCATCAATTCATCATTCTACATTTAATGCCTCTATTCAGTTGATAAATGTACATAAAAATATATATTGAAATAGAAGGTCATCTTACAAATCAATAAATCAGTAAATTCTATTTGTCTATGCTAAAATTTATTATCTATTAGAAAATGAATATTATTATCTCTAAAACATTCTTTATATTATATAGTTAGTTAATGTCAGTCTTATTTCACAAACAAAAGCAAAATAAATTTACACAGAATTAATATAATAATCACAGTATAAATGAGCTCCCAGTGTTGCATGTATGAATACATGTATATAGTGAGACATAATTTAATATTATAATTACGATCTATTAGAGCTCTTTTATATATAAACATTTTCTGTATATTGCTTGGTTTGTAGTAATTAACAAATTTCAAGAGAATCTAAACATTCTAATTCAATTAACATAACCTGAAAGATAAATACTTATATGTTTGAAACCTTCAGGACACGTTAGCTAGATATATGTTTAAAATAGAATACTCTTCATTAATCTTTACTGAATTGAGTCAGTCACGTGGCTGCTTTTCAAACATATAGTCTTAAAGAATGCAAAGAGTATTCTAAACTTATGCCGTCATCACAGCTACTAAATCAAGCTTCTCCTTAGCATTTTAAACTGCTGTTTCAAATTTGGATTTTTAAAAAAAAATGGACATGCCCATTTTAAGCCATCATCCCAATTAAAAACCTTAACATATACAGTAGATAAAACTCATTCACATATAAATAAATACTTTAATTCATAGAAGAAAATGATCTATTGGCATAATTAAACACACACTAATCTTTCAGAATTTAGAGTATATAAGATTTCTATAACATAAACCTAATTTATAATATACTCAATCATGTACAAAGAGCAGTCATTAATATATAGCTTATATTTATACTCACCCTATTCTTCAAATCAACTTGAACAGTACAATTAAAAATAGCTACAACAGTATCAACATTGTTATAAAGAGCAGCAAAATGTAAAGCTGTATCATTGTCCTGAGAACACAAAGACAATATAAAAAGTAAAATGTGCAAAATTACTATTAATTTAGCAACAATGTGACTATATTTTTATTTATATATTGACTTTAAATATCAGCGTACTTTAATGATAAAGTACACAGTATCCAACTTGTAATATTTGTAATGTTGCATGTGACAAATGCATATCAACCTCATATAAAGGAGACAGATAATAGTTGAGACATCAATCATTTAACTATTTAACTTAAAAGATACTGAGGGACAGTAGTAGGTTGTCCCCCCATAAATTTGAATGGCACAGCTCAATTACTGATAGTTAGTAGAATGGTTGGACAATGTCTTCAAAATAGATTTAAAATTCCACTATAAACACTGTTAACCATTTCTGATACAACAAACTTCAATAACCTCAGTGGTTTCAAAGAATATGTCAGATGATGAAGAAAACATATTAAAATATGTTTGCAGTTATATTATAAGAAGTCTAAAGAAAACATTCAACAAAGCCAAACAAACCCAAATATATAGTTGTGGTATGTACTTTATTCCTTGAAGACAATTAAAAAACACATGGCTTAAAAGGTGGACAAAGCCAAAATATATCAAATTAACACTTTTCGTTTTATTTTCATGAAATCAACTCCAAAGATTATTTCAATGTGAATATATCGAGAAGTTGAAAACTTAAAAGTAAATGTAATTGCCAACATTGTTCTTCAATCTGCTGATGGTTAGGTATACAAGTGCATTAAGTTAATTATGAATAGTCATGATGAGATTGAAAAATTGAAAGGTTAAATAGTTCTTTATTGTAGATATTGGATAATTGCCCAACAAAAATAGATTACCGTTTACATTTAGTTTTGAAGAATTTTTACATAAAATACACTATTACTTTTATATAAAATGTATACTTACTTTGTTAACAAGGTTTAAATTGGCTCCTTTCTGTATTAACATCAAAATAGTGTCTTCGTGTTCATTCATTGCTGCTATCATGACAGGACTAGATCCTCTCTAATATTAATCATAATAAACACAATATTGTATAACAATTAGTATAGCTAGGTATTATAATTATTGTATATTATCTCTATTAGATACACACACTACTCTATATGTATTATAATAGAAACATTATATAGTTAAAATAAAGAACAAAAAAAATATATGTCACTAATGTAAATAAAGTAAAGTTACATAAGGTTCAAACATCATGTACACATACACCTAACAAGAAGTAGATAATCAACAACTTGACTTTAGAGATAAAGCATGTCAATAAAAATGACTTTGTTATGTCTTCTCTAATAATTAATTATCAGTATTAGCTTAAAATTGTGCTAAATTAGATAATACTTACCACCTATTAAGTTATCAAGGATATGGTAACAAATAATCACAGCATCATAAATGTAGAGGGAAAAACAATACAGTAAACCAAATAATCAATATGATAACATTCAAATTGCATACACATACAAATTATACAGCAGTAAACAAAGTAATAACACCATTATAATCAAAGACTATAGGCATAGAATCAAGCTAGAAAGAAACATCAAGCTATTGAAATATCAAAAATCATACATCAATGCTAATGGCATGAAATTCATTGGCTGCCACATCATATTTACAAGCTATTATATTATAAACAATACCTTCAAATAACATACAATCACACCACCATAAAAATACAGACAAAAACAATATAGTAAACGAAGTTATAAATATTGAATTGCATACAATTGCAAATTGTACTACATTATATCATACTTACCAGCTATTACATTATAAAGGACATGTTCAAATAACATACAATCACACCACCATAAAAGTAGAGACAAAAACAATACAGTAAACAAAGTTATAAATATTGAATTGAATACAATTACAAATTGTACTACTTTATATCATACTTACTTCCTATTATATCATAAAGGACACATTCAAATAACATACAACCATACCAACATAAAAGTAGAAACCAAGACAATACAGTAAACAAAGTTAAAAATATTGAATTGAATACAATTACAAATTGTATTACATTATATCATACTTACCCGCTATTATATTACAAACGACACATTCAGATAACATACAATCACACCACCATAAAAGTAGAAACAAAAACAATACAGTAAACAAACTAATAAATATTAAATTGCATTATATTGAGCTATGATTGTAAATTTAACAACTTTTGTAACATGCTATTCAATAAAACAATTACTTAATTTAATAAGTACTACCTATATTTTGGATTGTTTATAACATTGACAGTTCCTGACTTCATAAAAATTACATATTATCACTGTATATTAATGGAACTATGACATATAAGAAAATTGTTTTTCAATATAATTCCAAAATAGTAAATGATCATTTGTAAATCTTTTCTCAAATATCTCGACATTTATCTAAGAGATACATTTATATTATGTTTATTATACTAGTGTACATGTTAATACTATTACAACTTCTTTGAGAATGTAGTACAATTATAGTACATGACACTTGTTAAAATCAGGTACAAACATCTTTTATTATTATAATACTAATGCTTATCAAACAGTTATCTAACAGTCATGGCTTTCCAACAAACAAAAACCAACTCATTTTTATTATTATCTAAATTACCTCAGTAGTGACAGTGTTGATATCAACACCATTATCAACTAATGCTTCAACAATGTCTGTGTGGCCTTTATATGATACAATATGAAGGGCTGTCCATCCAGCCTATTGTAACAGAAAAGAAGATCACTAACAATCTGATTAATGAACATCAATATTGCTATAATATATGTAGCTTTAAGGTTACTGTCCTAAACAAGACTTCCATTCTTGAAAAATATTAAACAAAAATTTAAGTTAAAAGAAGTGATGCTTCATAAAAATAGGCTTTATTACTGTGTATGTGTGTACAATTGAGCCAATTGTTAATGATAGATGTAGCTCACACAAATGTTATAACAAGTTCACTACAATCACATAACATCACTTTGTTCAATTCTAATATGTTCATGATGATATTCTTTGTTTTGGCATATTCCTTTATTTAGACTTAGTCCTACATGATTACATTCATGTTATAACTGGTATGCATACATAGTGAATTTACAATATTATATATAAAAGAGACAACAAATGAAACATGGCATTATAGAAGATCAGGCTTACTCCACAATGGCCTGCATTTACCCTAATAATAAGTAGTTTACCTTTAATAAAGCCAGAGGTTCAGGTGGATATGGATGGATTTTCTGATAATCTTAAACCATAGATGGAAAAGGTCATATCCATGTACACCTTATTTTGCATCTTTTATGGTTGTACTAATCAATCTTATGATCAAAGTCTTCTTAAATGAGAACTAGTTCATAATATTATGATATTAGTTTAGTACATGATGTAACAAAACCTTATCATATTAGGAAATGGACTATATTTAAATTCTGACGTTCACTATTTTTCATGTTATTAAAAATTACTTTTGCTTTCATTACAAATATATGTCAAGTTATGTTGATATATTTAAGAAAGGAGTAGTAATAAAATTTTACTTTAACAAACAAATACATACTTACTTTGTTAACAAGATTTAAATTGGCTCCTTTCTTTATTAAGATCAAAATAGTGTCTTTGTGTCCATTCCTTCCTGCTAACATGACAGGACTAGATCCTCTCTAATAATAATCATAATAAACACAATATTGTATAACAATTAGTATAGCTAGGTATTGTAATTGTTGTATATTATCTCTATTAGATACACACACTACTCTACATGTATTATAATAGAAACATTATATAGTTAAAATAAAGAACAAACAAAATATATGTCACTGATGTAAATAAACTAGTTACACAAGGTTCAAACATAATGTACAAATACACCTAACAATAAGCAGATAATTGACAACTTGACTTTAGAGATAAAGCATGTCAATAACAATGACTTTGTTATCTCTTCTCTAATAATAAATTATCAGTATTACAGTGTAACCCACATAATTCAAAAACGCTTACGGCGAATTTCCGCTTATTTAGAGTCAGTTGTCATTTCAGTACCATCATGCAGTATGTTATTTCGTAGGTGGAAAAACCGCTCTTTTCGAAGCGTGTTTGGTTGCGTATACAGAAATACGCGGAAATCAGTCACATAATATACGGGGCTCTCCTGAAGGCCACGTGCGTCTCTTCTAGTTAGCTAGGTTTCTTATGTTATGTAAACAATCATTTCACTTTAATGGAATAGTGTTAAAATTTAACTCTGAATTTGAATTAACTGGACAACTGATAATTCAAAAACCCTTCTATTTCAAAGGGATCGCACTCTCCCCTCAGCAACGAATTATGTGGGTTACACTGTAGCTTTAAAATTGTGTTAAATTAGATAATACTTACCAGCTATTAAGTTATCAAGGATATGATAACAAATGATCACAGCATCATAAATGTAGAGGGAAAAACAATACAATAAACAAAGTAATCAATATGATAACATTCAAATTGCATACACGTACAAATTATACAACAGTAAACAAAGTAATAACACCATTATAATTCGAAAATCATCCTATGATTTTGTTTTGGAAGATAAAGACTTTACAGTAAAACACTGACTACAATAATAGACTTGATAGAGATTGGAGAATTAGCACAGAAATTTCTGTGGAAGACTATAGGCAAAGAATTAAACTAGTAAGTACCTCCAAGTTATTGAAATTGAAATTTTATAAATCATACAAAACATCACTGCCAATGGTATGAAATTCATTGGCTGCCACATCATATTTACCAGCTATTATATTATAAACAACACCTTCAAATAACATACAATCACACCATCATATAAATACAGACAATAACAATACAGTAAAAAAGTTATAAAAATTGAATTTCATATAATTGCAAATTGTACTACATTATATCTTACTTACCAGCTATTATATTATAAAGGTCATATTCAGATAATATACAATCACACCACCATTACAGTACAGACAAAAAAATACAGTAAACAAAGTTATAAATATTGAATTGAATACAATTATAATTTGTACTACATTATATCATACTTACCTGCTATTATATTATAAAGGACACATTCAGATAACATACAATCACACCAACATAAAAGTAGAGATAAAACAATAGAGTAAACAAGGTAAGAAATATTGAATTGAATACAATTACAAATTGTACTACTTTATATCATACTTACCCACTATTATAATAAAAAAGGTCATATTCAGATAACATACAATCACACCAACATAAAAGTAGAGATAAAACAATAGAGTAAACAATGTAATAAATATTAAATTGAATACAATTACAAATTGTAGTACATTATATCATACTTACTTCCTATTATATTATAAAGGTCACATTTAGATAACATACAATCACACCACCATGAAAGTATAGATAAAACAATACAGTAAACAAGGTAAGAAATATTGAAATGAATACAATTACAAATTGTACTACTTTATATCATACTTACTTTCTATTATTATCATAAAGGTCACATTCAGATAACATACAATCACACCACCATAAAAGTACAAACAAAAAAAATACAGCAAACAAACTTATAAATATTGAATTGAATACAATTACAAATTGTACTACATTATATCATACTTACACGCTATTATATTATAAGGGTCACATTCAGATAAGATAGAATCACACCAACATAAATGTAAGACAAAAAGGTCACATTCAGATAACATAAAGTAAAAGTAGAGATAAAACAATATAGTCAACAATGTAATAAATATTGAATTGAATACAATTACAAATTGTAGTACATTATATCAAACTTACTTCCTATTATATTATAAAGGTAATATTCAGATAACATAGAAACATAAATGTGAGACAAAAACAATACAATAAACAAAGTTATAAATATTGAATTGAATACAATTAAAAATTGTACTACATTATATCATACTTACCTCCTATTATATTATAAAGGTCACATTCAGATAACATACAATCACACCACCATAAAAGTAGAGATAAAACAATATAGTAAACAGGGTAAGAAATATTGAATTGAATACAATTACAAATTGTACTACTTTATATCAAACTTACTAGCTATTATTATTATAAAGGTCACATTCAGATAACATAAAATCACACCACCACAAAAATGTAAGACAAAAACAATACAGTAAACAAAGTTATAAAATGTTGAATTGAATACAATTATAATTTGTACTACATTATATCATACTTTCTATTATATTATAAACGACACATTCAGATAAGATACAATCACACCAATATAAAAGTAAAGAGAAAACAATACAGTAAACAAGGTAAGAAATATTGAATTGAATACAATTACAAATTGTACTACTTTATATCATACTTACTTCCAATTATATTATAAACGACACATTCAGATAACAT
The DNA here is from genome assembly GCA_963693285.1 of Xestospongia muta. NCBI lineage: Eukaryota > Metazoa > Porifera > Demospongiae > Haplosclerida > Petrosiidae > Xestospongia > Xestospongia muta. The sequence goes on from OY848917.1 coordinate 20,295,808, forward strand.
ATAATCACACCAACATAAAAGTAGAGAGAAAACAATACAGTAAACAAGGTAAGAAATATTGAATTAAATACAATTACAAATTGTACTACATTATATCATACTTACCAACTATTATATTATAAAGGACACATTCAGATAACATACAATCACACCAACATAAAGTAGAGAGAAAACAATACAGTAAACAAGGTAAGAATTATTGAATTGAATACAATTACAAATTGTACTACATTATATAATACTTACCAGCTATTATATTATAAAGAACACATTCAGATAACATACAATCACACCAACATAAAAGTAGAGAGAAAACAATACAGTAAACAAGGTAAGAAATATTGAATTGAATACAATTACAAATTGTACTATTTTATATCATACTTACCCACTATTAAATTATAAAGGTCATATTCAGATAACATACAATCACACCAAAATAAAAGTACAAACAAAAACAATACAGTAAACAAAGTTATAATATTGAATTGAATACAATTATAATTTGTACTACATTATATCATACTTACTTCCTATTATATTATAAAGGACACATTAAGATAACAAACAATCACACCAACATAAACGTAGAGAGAAAACAATACAGTAAACAAGGTAAGAAATATTGAAATGAATACAATTACAAATTGTACTACTTCATATCATACTTACAAGCTATTAAATTATAAAGGACACAATTAGATAACATACAATCACACAACCATAAACGTAGAGATAGAAAAATACAGTAAACAAGGTAAGAAATATTGAATACAATTACAAATTGTACTACATTATATTATACTTACTTCCTATTATATTATAAAGGACACATTCAGATAACATACAATCACACCAACATAAAAGTAGAGAGAAAACAATACAGTAAACAAGGTAAGAAATATTGAATTGAATACAATTACAAATTGTACTACTTTATATCATACTTACCAAGTATTATATTATAAAGGACACATTCAGATAACATACAATCACACCACCATAAAAGTAGAGATAACACAATACAGTAAATAAGGTAAGAAATATTGAATTGAATACAATTACAAATTGTACTACTTTATATCATACTTACATCCTATTGTTATTATAAAGGTCACATTCAGATAACATACATTCACACCAACATATAAGTACAGACAAAAACAATATAGTAAACAAAGTTATAAATATTGAATTGAATACAATTATAATTTGTACTACATTATATCATACTTACACGCGATTATATTATAAAGGACACATTAAGATAACAAACAATCACACCAACATAAAAGTAGAGATAAAACAATACAGTAAACAAGGTAAGAAATATTGAATTGAATACAATTACAAATTGTACTACATTATATCATACTTACCGTCTATTAAATTATAAAGGTCACATTCAGATAACATACAATCACACCAACATAAAAGTAGAGAGAAAACAATACTGTAAACAAGGTAAGAAATATTGAATTGAATACAATTACAAATTGTACTACATTATATCATACTTACCATCTATTAAATTATAAAGGTTACATTCAGATAACATACAATCACACCAACATAAAAGTATAGACAAAAACAATACAGTAAACAAAATTATAAATATTGAATCAAATACAATTACAAATTGTACTACTTTATATCATACTTACAGCCTATTATTACAAAGGTCACATTCAGATAACATACAATCACACCACCATAAAAGTAGAGATAAAACAATACAGTAAACAAGGTAAGAAATATTGAATTGAATACAATTACAAATTGTACTACATTATATCATACTTACCGTCTATTAAATTATAAAGGTCACATTCAGATAACATACAATCACACCAACATAAAAGTAGAGATAAAACAATACAGTAAACAAGGTAAGAAATATTGAATTAAATACAATTACAAATTATACTACTTTATATCATACTTACCAGCTATTATATTATAAAGGTTACATTCAGATAACATACAATCACACCAACATAAAAGTAGAGATAAAACAATACAGTAAACAAGGTAAGAAATATTGAATTGAATACAATTACAAATTGTACTACATTATATCATACTTACCGTCTATTAAATTATAAAGGTCACATTCAGATAACATACAATCACACCAACATAAACGTAGAGGTAAAACAATATTGTAAACAAGGTAAGAAATATTGAATTGAATACAATTACAAATTGTACTACATTATATCATACTTACCCACTATAAATTATAAAGGTCACATTCAGATAACATACAATCACACCAACATAAAAGTATAGACAAAAACAATACAGTAAACAAAATTATAAATATTGAATCAAATACAATTACAAATTGTACTACTTTATATCATACTTACCGGCTATTATATTATAAAGGTCACATTTAGATAACAAACAATCACACCACCATAAAAGTACAGACAAAAAAATACAGTAAACAAAGTTATAAATATTGAATTGAATACAATCATAAATTGTACTACTTTATATCATACTTACCCACTATTAAATTATAAAGGTTACATTTAGATAACATACAATCACACCAACATAAAATTATAGACAAAAACAATACAGTAAACAAAATTATAAATATTGAATCAAATACATTTACAAATTGTACTACTTTATATCATACTTACCGACTATTATATTATAAAGGTCACATTTAGATAACAAACAATCACACCACCATAAAAGTACAGACAAAAAAATACAGTAAACAAAGTTATAAATATTGAATTAAATACAATTATAAATTGTACTACATTATATCATACTTACTTTCTATTATATTATAAACAACACATTCAGATAACATACAATCACACCAACATAAAAGTAGAGAGAAAACAATACAGTAAACAAAGTAAAAATATTGAATTGAATACAATCACAAATTGTACTACTTTATATCATACTTACCCGCTATTAAATTATAAAGGTCACATTCAGATAACATACAATTACACCAAAATGAAAGTAGAGATAAAACAATACAATAAACAAGGTAAGAAATATTAACTTGAATACAATTACAAATTGTACTACTTTATATCATACATACTTCCTATTATTATTATAAAGGTCACATTAAAATAACATACAATCACACCACCACAAAATTATAGACAAAAACAATACAGTAAGCAAAGTTATAAAATTTGAATTGAAAATTGTACTACTTTATATCGTACTTACCAGCTATTATATTATAAAGGACACATTCAGATAACATACAATCACACCACCATAAAAGTAGAGAGTAAACAATACAGTAAACAAGATAAGAAATATTGAATTGAATACAATTACAAATTGTACTACTTTATATCATACTTACTTCCTATTATATTATAAAGGTCACATTCAGATAAAATACAATCACAACAACATAAAAGTACAGACAAAAACAATACAGTAAACAAACTTATAAATATTGAATTGAATACAATTACAAATTGTACTACATTATATCATACTTACTTCCTATTATATTATAAACGACACATTCAGATAACATACAATCACACCAACATAAAAGCAGAGAGAAAACAATGTAGTATATAAAGTAATAAATATTGAATAGAATACAATTACAAATTGTACTACTTTATATCATACTTACTCGCTATTATATTATAAACGACACATTCAGATAACATACAATCACACCAACATAAAAGTAGTGAGAAAACAATGCAGTAAATAAAGTAAGAAATATTAAATTGAATACAACTACAAATTGTACTACTTTCTATCATACTTACAAGCTATTATATTATAAAGGTCACATTCAGATAACATACAATCACACCACCATGAAAGTAGAGATAAAACAATACAGTAAACAAGGTAAGAAATATTGTGATTGAATTCAATTACAAATTGTACTACTTTATATCATACTTACTTTCTATTATTATTATAAAGGTCACATTCAGATAACATACAACATCACCATAAACGTACAGATAAAAACAATACAATAAACAAATTTATAAATATTGAATTTAATACAATTATAAATTGTACTACTTTATATCATACTTACTTCCTATTATATTATAAACGACACATTCAGATAACATACAATCACACCAACATAAAAGTAGAGAGAAAACAATGCAGTAAATAAAGTAAGAAATATTGAATTGAATACAATCATAAATTATACTACTTTATATCATACTTACATGCTATTATATTATAAAGGACACATTCAGATAAGATACAATCACACCAACACAAAAGTACAGACAAAAACAATACAGTAAACAAAGTTATAAATATTGAATTGAATACAATCATAAATTGTACTGCTTTATATCATACTTACCCACTATTATATTATAAAGATCACATTCAGATAACAAACAATCACACCAACATAAAAGTAGAGATAAAACAATACAATAAACAAGGGAAGAAATATTGAATTGAATACAATTACAAATTGTACTACTTTATATCATACTTACCAGCTATTATATTATAAAGGTCACATTTAGATAACATACAACATCACCACCATAAAAGTACAGACAAAAACAATACAATAAACAATGTTATAAATATTGAATTGAATACAATTACAAATTGTACTACATTATACCATACTTACTTCCTATTATTATTATAAAGGACACATTCACATGGCATACAATCACACCACCATTAATGTACAGACAAAAAAATACAATAATCAAAGTTAATAAATATTGAATTGAATACAATTATAATTTGTACTACATTATATCATACTTACTTCCTATTATATTATAAACGAAACATTCATAAAACATACAATAACACCAACATAAAAGTAGAGAGAAAACAATACAGTAAACAAGGTAAGAAATATTGAATTGAATACAATTACAAATTGTACTACATTACATCATACTTACCCACTATTAAATTATAAAGGACATATCAGATAACAAACAATCACACCACCATAAAAGTACAGACAAAAACAATACAATAAACAAAGTTATAAATATTGAATTGAATACAATTACAAATTGTACTACATTATATCATACTTACTTCCTATTATTATTATAAAGGTCACATTCACATGGCATACAATCACACCACGATTAATGTACAGACAAAAAAATACAATAATCAAAGTTAATAAATATTGAATTGAATACAAATATAATTTGTACTACATTATATCATAATTACTTCCTATTATATTATAAACGGCACATTCATAAAACATACAATAACACCAACATAAAAGTAGAGAGAAAACAATACAGTAAACAAGGTAAGAAATATTGAATTGAATACAATTACAAATTGTAATACATTATATTACACTTACTTCCTATTATATTATAAACGACACATTCAGATAACATACAATCACACCAACATAAAAGTAGAGAGAAAACAATGCAGTATATAAAGTAATAAATATTGAATTGAATACAATTACAAATTGTATTACATTATATCATACTTACCAGCTATTATATTATAAAGGCACATTCAAATAACATACAATCACACCACCATAAAAGTAGAAACAAAAAAACAATACAGTAAACAAACTAATAAATATTAAATTGCATTATATTGAGCTATGATTGTAAATTTAACAACTTTTGTAACATGCTATTCAATAAAACAATTACTTACTTTAATAAGTACTACCTATATTTTGGATTGTTTATAACATTGACAGTTCCTGACTTCATAAAAATTACATATTATCACTGTACATTAATGGAACTATGATATATAAGAAAATTGTTTTTCAAAATAATTCTAAAACAGTAAATGATCATTAGTAAATCTTTTCTCAAATATCTCTTGACATTTATCTAAGAGATACATTTATATTATGTTTTTGTTATATTAGTGTACATGTTAATACTTCTTTGAGAATGTAGTACAATTATAGTATATAAAACTTGTTAAAATCAGGTACAAACATCTTTTATCATTATAATACTAATGCTTATTAAACAGTTATCTACCAGTCATAGCTTTCCAATAACCAAAAACCAATTCATTTTTATTATTATATAAATTACCTCAGTAGTGACAGTATTGATATCAACACCATTATCAACTAATGCTTCAACAATGTCTGTGTGGCCGTTATATGATGCAATATGAAGGGCCGTCCATCCACTCTGTTGTAACAGAAAAGAAGACCACTAACATCTGATTAATGAACATCAATATTGCTATAATATATGTAGTTTTAAGGTTACTGTCCTAAACAAGACTTCCATTCTTGAAAAATATCAAACAAAGTTAAAGTTAAAAGAAGTGATGCTTCATAAAATAGGCTTTATTACTGTGCATGTGTGTACAGTTGAACCAATTGTTAATGATAGATGTAGATAGATAGATGTAGCTCACACAAATGTTATAACAAGTTCACTACAATCACATAATATCACTTTGTTCAATTCTAATATGTTCATGATGATATTCTTTGTTTTGGCATATTCCTTTATTTAGACTTAGTCCTACATGATTACATTCATGTTATAACTGGTACGCATACATACTGAAATTACAATATTATATATAAAAGAGACAACAAATGAAACATGGCATTATAGAAGATCAGGCTTACTCCACAATGGCCTGCATTTACCCTAATAATAAGTAGTTTACCTTTAATAAAGCCAGACATTCAGGTGGATATGGATGGATTTTTCTGATAATCTTAAACCACAGATGGAAAAGTTCATATTCATGTACACCTTATTTTGCATCTTTTATGGTTGTACTAATCAATCTTATGATCAATGTCTTCTTATATTAGAACTAGTTCATAATATTATGATATTAGTTTAGTACATGATGTAACAAAACCTTATCATATTAGGAAATGGGCTACGTTTAAATTCTGATGCTCACTATTTAGTAATAGTAGTAATAAAATTTTACTTTAACAAACAAATAGATACTTACTTTGTTAACAAGATTTAAATTGGCTCCTTTCTGTATTAACATCAAAATAGTGTCTTTGTGTCCATTCATTGCTGCTATCATGACAGGACTAGATCCTCTCTAATAATAATCATAATAAACACAATATTGTATAACAAATTAAGACCCCTCAACTCACACAATTTCGTCGTGTGGCACACGGTTTTGAGTTCTATCTCACGCTTTCACGACGAGGCACTGATTTCTCATACGCGGAGAAATAGCGTCCTGCCCAACCCACTTTAGGTAGCACAATATTCATGCTATGTGCGCGCTCTCGCACCGTGCGTGTTTTGTGGGTTGTAGCTAGTTGTAAAAGGCAACTAAACTTTACAATGACAAGCACAGGAAGAAGTAAAATTATTTTTCTCCCTCATCTCTCTTGTAAAGTATGCAGCCTAATGCAGTCATGTACAATGTATTTTGGTTTGTGTATATTATCAATTTACATTATCTTCTCAGCTCGTTAGATACTTGTCTCACTATAAGTTAAACTTTAGGTTGAGAGGTCTGCAATTATATAGCTAGGTATTATAATTGTTGTATATTATCTCTATTACATACACACACTACTCTATATGTATTATAATAGAAACATTATATAGTTAAAATAAAGCACAAACGAAATATATGTCACTAATGTAAATAAAGTAAAGTTACACAAGGTTCAAACATAATGTACACATACACCTAACAATAAGTAGATAATCAACAACTTGACTTTAGAGATAAAGCATGTCAATAACAATGACTTTGTTGTGTCTTCTCTATTAGTTAATTATCAGTATTTGCTTAAAAATTGTGCTAAATTAGATAATACTTACCACCTATTAAGTTATCAAGGATATGGTAACAAATAATCACAGCATCATAAATGTAGAGGGAAAAACAATATAGTAAACAAAGTAATCAATATGATAACATTCAAATTGCATACACATACAAATAATACAACAGTAAACAAAGTAATAACAAGATTATAATTCAAAAATCATCCTATGATTTTGTTTTGAAAGGATAAAGACTTTACAGTGAAACACTGACTACAATAATATAGACTTGAGGACAGCAAATTCTTAATTAATTAATTAATTAGCTTGATTCTATGACTATAGCCATAGAATCAAGCTAGTAAAAAAACTTCAAGCTAGTGAAATATCATAAATCATATACAGCATCACTATTAACAGTATGAAATTCATTGGCTGCCACATCATATTTACCAGCTATTATATTATAAAGGTCACATTCAGATAACACACAATCACACCACCATAAAAATACAAACAAAAAACAATATAGTAAACAAAGTTATAAATATTGAATTGAATACAATTACAAATTGTACAACATTATTTTATACTTACTCCCTATTATTATTAAAAAGGTCGCATTCAGAAAACATACAATCATACCACCATAAAAGTAAAGACAAAAACAATACAGTAAACAAAGTTATTAATATTGAATTAAATACAATTACAAATTATACTACATTATATCATACTTACTTTCTATTATATTATAAACAACACATTCAAATAACATATAATCACACCAACATAAAAGTAGAGAGAAAACAATACAGTAAACAAGGTAAAAAATTTTGAATTAAATACATTTACAAATTGTACTACCTTATATCATACTTACCCGCTATTATATTATAAATGACACATTCAGATAACATACAATCGCACCACCGTTAACGTAAAGACAAAAACAATACAGTAAACAAAGTTATATATATTGAATTGAATACAATTACAAATTGTACTACATTATATCATACTTGCCCACTATTATACAGTGCAACATCACTTTTAGTAAGTACCCATGATAGTACGTACACTCGGATATTGCATACTAAAATCACATGACACAATAACCACTGTAACTACATGGCATACAAAGTGTACCTGTTAACACGCACACTGTTAATACTTATTTTCTTATAAACCGCACTATTAATTACTACACCACCTGCAAATAAATTGCTTAACACGTACTTCTGGTCACATGTCTGAGAGGAAAAATGGCAAAATCAAAGAAGTCAATCTCTTTTGGCCAAAAGCCTGAGGAAACTAGTGAAGACTATGATGAACTATTTCAATGTCCTACTATGTCTGAGTATCACCTGGCTCTAGATGTTGTCAAACAGTTCATTACATGTAATGGACAGAGCCCTCACCTTCAAGCATTCAGCTGCTTGGATGATTTATTACACTCTGTTCAACGTAGAAGTAAAAAACAAACAAGAATAACTGAATTCATGAATTAATTGACACCAATTTTGTTATTGATAATTACTAAAACTATTACATGTGTGTAAATATTAAGGTTTGGTTACAAAGTACCATGGTTTATAAGTATTATTTTGCACTGCCCTAGGGGGTACTTACTATCAGAGTTGCACTGTATTTTAAATGACGCATTAAGATAACATACAATCATACCAACATAAAAGTACAGACTAAAACAATACAGTAAACAAAGTTATATATATTGAATTAAATACAATTAGAAATTATACTACTTTATATCATACTTACCTGCTATTTTATTATAAAAATCACAATTACATAACATACAATCACACCAACATAAAAGTAGAGAGAAAACAATACAGTAAACAAGGTAAGAAATATTGAATTGAATACAATTACAAATTGTACTACTTTATATCATACTTACTTCCTATTATTATTATAAAGGTCACATTCAGATAATATACAATCACACCAACATAAAAGTAGAGAGAAAACAATACAGTAAACAAGATAAGAAATATTGAATTGAATACAATTACAAATTGTACTACTTTATATCATACTTACCGGCTATTATATTATAAACGACACATTCAGATAACATACAATCACACAAACATTAAAGTAAAGACAAAAAAATACAGTAAACAAAATTATATATATTGAATTGAATACAATTACAAATTGCACTACAATATATCTTACTTACCAGCTATTGTATTATAAACGACACATTCAAATAACATATAATCAAACCAACATAAAAGTAGAGAGAAAACAATATAGTAAACAAGGTAAGAAACATTGAATTGAATACAATTACAAATTGTACTACTTTATATCATACTTACCCGCTATTATATGTAAACGACACATTCAGATAAAATACAATCACACCACCATTAAAGTAAAGACAAAAACAATACAGTAAACAAGGTAAGAATATATAGAATTAAATACAATTACCAATTGTACTACTTTATATCATATTTACTTCCTATTATATTATAAACGACACATTCAGATAACATACAATCACACAAACATTAAAGTAAAGACAAAAAAATACAGTAAACAAAATTATATATATTGAATTGAATACAATTACAAATTGCACTACAATATATCTTACTTACCAGCTATTGTATTATAAACGACACATTCAAATAACATATAATCAAACCAACATAAAAGTAGAGAGAAAACAATATAGTAAACAAGGTAAGAAACATTGAATTGAATACAATTACAAATTGTACTACTTTATATCATACTTACCCGCTATTATATGTAAACGACACATTCAGATAAAATACAATCACACCACCATTAAAGTAAAGACAAAAACAATACAGTAAACAAGGTAAGAATATATAGAATTAAATACAATTACCAATTGTACTACTTTATATCATACTTACTTCCTATTATATTATAAAGGTCACATTCAGAAAACATACAATCACACAAACATAAAAATACAGACAAAAACAATACAGTAAACAAAGTTATATATATTGAATTGAATATAATTACAAATTATACTACTTTATATCATACTTACTTCCTATTATTATTATAAAGGTCACATTCAGATAACATACAATCACACCAACATAAAGGTAGAGAGAAAACAATACAGTAAACAAGGTAAGAAATATTGAATTGAATAGAATTACAAATTGTACTATTTTATATCATACTTACTAGCTATTATATCGAAAATGACACATTCAGATAACATACAATCACATCAACATAAAAGTAGAGAGAAAACAATACAGTAAACAAGGTAAAACAAATTGAATTGAATACATTTACAAATTATACTACATTATATCATACTTACCAGCTATTATAATACAAAGGACACATTCATATAACATACAATCACACCAACATAAAAGTAAAGACAAAAACAATATAGTAAACAAAGTTAAAAATATTGAATTGAATACAATTACAAATTGTACTACTTTATATCATACTTACTTCCTATTATATTATAAACGACACATTCAGATAACATACAATAACACCAACATAAAAATACAAACAAAACAATACAGTAAACAAAGTTGTATATATTGAATTGAATACAATTACAAATTATACTACATTATATCATACTTACTTCCTATTATTATTATAAATGACACATTCAGATAACATACAATCACATCAACATAAAAGTAGAGAGAAAACAATACAGTAAACAAGGTAAAAAAAATTGAATTGAATACATTTACAAATTATACTACATTATATCATACTTACCAGCTATTATAATACAAAGGACACATTCATATAACATACAATCACACCAACATAAAAGTAAAGACAAAAACAATATAGTAAACAAAATTATATATATTGAATTGAATACAATTACAAATTGTACTACTTTATATCATACTTACTTCCTATTATATTATAAAGGTCACATTCATAAAACATACAATAACATTAACATAAAAATACAAACAAAACAATACAGTAAACAAAGTTATATATATGGAATTGAATACAATTACAAATTATACTACATTATATCATACTTACCTGCTATTATATTATAAACGACAAATTCAGATAACATACAATCACACCAATATAAAAGTAGAGAGAAAACAACACAGTAAACAAGGTAACAAATATTGAATTGAATACAATTACAAATTGTACTACTTTATATCATACTTACTAGCTATTATATTGAAAATGACACATTCAGATAAGATACAATCACACCAACATAAAAGTAGAGAGAAAACAATACAGTAAACAAGGTAAAACAAATTGAATTGAATACATTTACAAATTATACTACATTATATCATACTTACCAGCTATTATAATACAAAGGACACATTCATATAACATACAATCACACCAACATAAAAGTAAAGACAAAAACAATATAGTAAACAAAATTATATATATTGAATTGAATACAATTACAAATTGTACTACTTTATATCATACTTACTTCCTATTATATTATAAAGGTCACATTCATAAAACATACAATAACACCAACATAAAAATACAAACAAAACAATACAGTAAACAAAGTTATATATATTGAATTAAATACAATTAAAAATTATACTACATTATATCATACTTACCTGCTATTATATTATAAACGACAAATTCAGATAACATACAATCACACCAATATAAAAGTAGAGAGAAAACAACACAGTAAACAAGGTAACAAATATTGAATTGAATACAATTACAAATTGTACTACTTTATATCATACTTACTAGCTATTATATTGAAAATGACACATTAAGATAAGATACAATCACACCAACATAAAAGTAGAGAGTAAACAATACAGTAAACATTCAGATAACATACAATCACATGACCATTAAAGTAAAGACAAAAACAATACAGTAAACAAAGTTATAAATATTGAATTGAATACAATTACAAATTGTACTACATTATATCATACTTACCCGCTATTATATGTAAACGACACATTCAGATAACATACAATCATATCAACATAAAAGTAGAGAGGAAACAATGCAGTAAATAAAGTAATTAATAGTGAAGTGAATACAATTACAAATTCTACTACATTATATCATACTTACTCGCTATTATAATACAAAGGACACATTCATATAACATACAATCACACCAACATAAAAGTAAAGAAAAAAACAATATAGTAAACAAAATTATATATATTGAATTGAATACAATTACAAATTGTACTACTTTATATCATACTTACTTCCTATTATATTATAAAGGTCACATTCATAAAACATACAATAACACCAACATAAAAATACAAACAAAACAATACAGTAAACAAAGTTATATATATTGAATTAAATACAATTAAAAATTATACTACATTATATCATACTTACCTGCTATTATATTATAAACGACAAATTCAGATAACATACAATCACACCAATATAAAAGTAGAGAGAAAACAACACAGTAAACAAGGTAACAAATATTGAATTGAATACAATTACAAATTGTACTACTTTATATCATACTTACTAGCTATTATATTGAAAATGACACATTCAGATAAGATACAATCACACCAACATAAAAGTAGAGAGTAAACAATACAGTAAACATTCAGATAACATACAATCACATGACCATTAAAGTAAAGACAAAAACAATACAGTAAACAAAGTTATAAATATTGAATTGAATACAATTACAAATTGTACTACATTATATCATACTTACCTGCTATTATATGTAAACGACACATTCAGATAACATACAATCATATCAACATAAAAGTAGAGAGGAAACAATGCAGTAAATAAAGTAATTAATAGTGAAGTGAATGCAATTACAAATTCTACTACATTATATCATACTTACTCGCTATGATATTATAAAAGACACGTTCAAATAACATACAATCACACCACCATAAAAGTAGAAACAAAAACAATACAGTAAACAAACTAATAAATATTAAATTGCATTATATTGAGCTATGATTGTAAATTTAACAACTTTTGTAACATGCTATTCAATAAAACAATTACTTAATTTAATAAGTACTATATATATTTTAGATTGTTTATAACATTGACAGTTCCTGACTTCATAAAAATTACATATTATCACTGTATATTAATGAACTATGACATATAAGAAAATTGTTTTTCAAAATAATTCCAAAACAGTAATTGATTATTTGTAAATCTTTTCTCAAATATCTCTTGACATTTATCTAAGAGATACATTTATATTATGTTTATTATACTAGTTTAATGTTAATACTACCACAAGTTCTTTGAGAATGTAGTACAATTATAGTATATAAAACTTGTTAAAATCAGGTACAAACATCTTTTATTATTATAATACTAATGCTTATCAAACAGTTATCTACCAGTCATAGCTTTCCAATAACCAAAAACCAATTCATTTTTATTATTATATAAATTACCTCAGTAGTGACAGTATTGATATCAACACCATTATCAACTAATGCTTCAACAATGTCTGTGTGGCCTTTATATGATGCAAAATGAAGGGCCGTCCATCCACCCTGTTGTAACAGAAAAGAAGATCACTAACATCTGATTAATGAACATCAATATTGCTATAATATATGTAGTTTTAAGGTTACTGTCCTAAACAAGACTTCCATTCTTGAAAAATATCAAACAAAGTTAAAGTTAAAAGAAGTGATGCTTCATAAAATAGGCTTTATTACTGTGTATGTGTATACAGTTGAACTAATTGTTAATAATAGATGTAGATAGATAGATGTAGCTCACACAAATGTTATAACAAACTCACTACAATTACATAACATCAGTTTGTTCAATTCTAATATATTCATGATGATATTCTTTGTTTTGGCATATTCCTTTATTTAGACTTAGTCCTACATGATTACATTCATGTTATTAACTTGTATGCATAAATGCTGAATTTACAGTATTATATATAAAAGAGACAACAAATGAAACATGACATTATAGAAGATCAGGCTTACTCCATAATGGCCTGCATTTACCATAATAATATGTAAGGTAACTTCAATAAAGCCAGACATTCAGGTGGATATTGATGGTTTTTCTGATAATCTTAAACCACAGATGGAAAAGGTCATATTCATGTACACCTTATTTTGCATCTTTTATGGTTGTACTAATCAATCTTATGATCAAAGTCTTCTTAAATGAGAACTAGTTCATAATATTATGATATTAGTTTAGTACATGATGTAACAAACCTTATCATATTAGGAAATGGACTATATTTAAATTCTGATGCTCACTATTTTTCATTTTTTTAAAAAATTGCTTCTGCTTTCATTATAATAGTATGTCAAGTAATGTTGATATATTTAAGAAAGGAGTAGTAATAAAATTTTACTTTAACAAACAAATACATACTTACTTTGTCAACAAGATTTAAATTGGCTCCTTTCTGTATTAACATCAAAATAGTGTCTTTGTGTCCATTCATTCCTGCTAACATGACAGGACTAGATCCTCCCTAATAATAATCACAATAAACATAATATTATATAATAATCAGTATAGTTAGCTATCATAATTGTTGCATATTATCTCTATTAGATACACACACTGCAGTACATGTATTATAATAGGAATATATATACCTTAAGGTAACTTTTTCAAATTACTAAATTTACTAAACTTTGCAAACATTTGCGGTTTTAGGTAATTCATTAAATTAAATACCAGTTAAAATTAATTAATGTAAAGTAATTGTTATGAATATTATTAAATGAACAATAAAATCATAGTTCTTCATCACCATTATCATGTCAGCAATCATTACCCAATGTATTATTATTAATAATCCTTTGAAAACACTAAATTTAATACCCATTAAATGATCTATTAACAGTATATCGCTAAATTTGGTACACATTCATAATTGTGCCCTTAAGGTAACTAAATAAAAAGGACAAACAGAATAGCCATTGATTGCCACATACATTAGCAGTTAAAGTATGTACTTTATTTTATCATCAGTTTTAATTATTGTATATAATAACAAAATAAACTGAAGTGTATGGACATACTAATATATACATATTCATGAATATATATATACCATGTTGACCAAAGACAAATTGACAAATTGTATCATACTAAGGTCATGTTCAGAAAACAAATAATCAAAATTAAAAAGTAGAGACAAAAAATTGAGTAAACAATGATTAACATTATTTTATCTAATAACAATATGTGTACAACAGAAGATGCTGAGAATAATAAATTTGATAACATTGAATTGCTTACACTTAGAAAGTTTACTATATTATATCGTACATACCAACATTATAATATCTAAGGACATATTTGGATAATAAATATTTACAAACCTACATCTTGAATACTTTTGAAAATTTTCAAGGACAGTAAGTGATCATCCATAACTATTTCCTCATTAAAGACAATTCTTATTATTCAAATTACCTTAGTAGTAACAATGTTGATATCAGCACCTTTATTAACTAATGCTTCAACAATGTCTGTGTGGCCTTGACGAGCTACATGATGAAGGGCTGCCCATCCATCCTATTGTAATAACAAACAAACTATCAACAAAATAATCAGATTACTGACAGTCTATCTTAATTGGACAAACAAATTAAGATGTTACAAATGGTTCTTGTGTTATACAAGTACATGTATACTTTGATAATATAGTACAAGTGAATAAAAGTTTCTCAAAAAATTCATGAAATGTAAAGATGGTAGCAAAATATATCTTAAAAAGGACAAAGTAATTAAGAATGGCAGTCTGAATATCCTTAATAAGTACATGTAATTATACAGTAGAATGACAACTCAAAATTTATTTCTAAACGCTGCAAATCTTGGTCCTCAATATTGACCTTTAAATAGTCAGTAGTGCCCTATCTACTGAAACAACTTCATGTACACTCCCTATTAGAGAGACATTCAAAAAACTGTATTCAAAACAAAAGGTTATATTTGCTCTATACTATTGTAATCCACATTGATAGATTGTAAACATATGTCTAAAAAATCCTAACTCTTTATCCAACTCAATAGTCTTCTCAATTATGATATAGCCAGACTGCAAAACCTCCTTAACTAAAACAGCATTCTAGCCTTGATTTTGTGACTGTAATTTAACATGCACACACTGTCATTCCTACATTGTTAAAGATGATTTTGTTACCATCCTTACATTTTAAGACTTTTTTCTCAAATATTTATGTATTTATTTGTGCTTTTCTAGAAAAATAAAATGAAATGTGTTTGTTAGTGCATAAGTGTGCATGTGTGTGTTTAGTCATCACTTTGTGCTTTTTCCTCAAGGTTCTCCTTACATCAAACAAAACTAAACATGACAAAACAGATGATGTACTCTTAGTTGTATTTGTATATATTCAAAATGACATCTCAAGAAGAGGCAATATATCCCGTTTTATGAAAATCGTTACCTTCATTATGGTAGTAATAAATATTAGACTTCAAAGCACACTTTTAAAAACAACATTACTTAAAAAATCATCCTATAATTGTTTTAGAAGATACTGACTTTGTAGTCAAACACTGACTAGAGCTAAATAAATTGCATAATTAGCAGCAGTGTCTGTGAAAGGTTAATTCCAAAAATATGGGCAGGGAAGAAAGCAAAATAGTGACAAGCTTCAAGCAAGATTTGGCACACCTATTGTCACAGGGTAAATGAAATTCAATGGTTGCTATATGCATAAGTGGATAAAGGATATGGTTTAACTTTGATTTGACATTTCAATTGTTGTATACAAGAATAGAATACAACAAAAAGAGTGGACATACAATATATATATATATATATAACTGTGAGAGGCAAGTGCATAATACAAACATCAGGACAAAAGTGTGACATAGAGATGACTGACACAAAGGAAGGAAGTATCAGGGATGTACTACAAATTGTTAATGAACAAAAGAAAAAAGCATGATGAAGAGTTGGTTGAGGAGCACGGCCAAGGGAATGAGCAAATGCAGATGCTCATGAAGCTAGTAGAGAAAACTAGTTTGGAGGGTCACGTTGGTAAGTCAAGTCAGAAATAAGGCAAAATTGCCAAACTTACAGACAAGAATAATATTGAAGCCTACCTGATGACATGTGAGTACTTGGTGAAAGCATATAAGCTTTATAAGTCTCGTTGGTTCTTTCATCCAGCAACACAGCTGACTGAATGAGTCCAGCAAGCATAAGCTGGACTATCAGAGCAAAGGTGTGTATGTATGAAAAACTGAAGTGGCTATACTTCAGTGATATGATATCTACAAGGAAAATTATCATCAATGATTCAGTGATCAATGAGCAGCTACCAAGAAGACAGAGGTGTCTTAACACAAGTTGGTGGTGTCATCAGAGGACTTACAAAGAAGAAGGATCAAACACTGTACTATAATTGAGGATGTTTGTGAACTAGTGCTGAAGGAACAGTTCACTAGTGTCTTATACAAGGAGAGGAGCCCAGACACTGCCAAGGAAGCTAGGCAAGACAACTGGCAGACCAGTATGTGCAATCTAGGAAGAAAGCTCCTGTTGAAAAGGAGACAGACAGAGAAATAACTGAGTGAGCAATGACAGTCTTGCATGTGTAATAAAGTCAGACATCTGGCTAAGGAATGTCCCAAAACAACAAGAAACCCAACCAATAATAAGGAGCAAATGCAGAGAAACCTCTAACATGTTATAACTGATGGAAGAAAGACTTAAGAGGTAGTCTAGTAGTGGGCAAGTTATTTTACATGAAGGGAAAGTGAATGGACCTACTGTCACAGATATATTGCTGGACACAGAATATTCATGGTCAATGACTAAACATGAACTCATTGAGGAGAGAGACATGATGGGAGTAGTCACTATCAAATAAAAAACAGAATGTTCCTTAGGGTTTTCGCACTATCAGGTGCGCTCCTTGAGACACTGTCCTGTACATTGTGGCTATTGTCAAAGTAGAGGCAAGTGATTTTGTCTTCAAAGTAGAAGTGGCCATTTCACATACGTTTCTCATGATCATGTCAGTATTTTTAGTGACAGATGTTCCTGAGCTAAGTGAGCTGTTGTATCAAAATTGTATGGCTGCAATTACTAGAGCACTAAAAAGCAGCAACAGCAGAAGGAGATTGAGGCTTAGGCATTAAAGCAAGACAGTGGTGTCTGGCCAAAGCCTCAGAACTCAGACAAAGGTAGTGATATTATTAACCCCTTTTCATTTTTTGGGTTAGACAACCAGCTGTTTGAGCCATCAAAGGTAAAGAAACAATTAACTAAGAAGCAAAAAAGAGAATCAAATTGTTGCCTTCAATTAAGAGTAGTCATTACATGATTTAGATAACTGTCAGTACTATCTTATAAAAATTATAATAGCAAGATAGTTTTTCAAAGGTGGGTTGCTACATGAGGCAGACTCTTTCCGGTGTAGATGAGCAAAAGTCAAATATTAAACAACTGGTGCTACCAGTCAATTTTTAGACTAACTATACTGAGGCTAGCACATTGTATTTGTTTAGCTGGACACCTAGGATGTAATAAGACTGCCTAATGAATTCTACAATGTTTTCCCTGGCCTAAACTCTCATGACGTGAGGGAATGTTGTAAGCAGTGTGGGACCTAGATAACCTGATCATTTTCAGTAAATATTTCGACAAGTATTTCCACCATCTTTCATGTATACTACAAGCTTTAAAGGTTGATGGATTAACAGTAAAACTTCCAAATCACAATTTACTATGTCAGAGTACTTATATTTAGGACATGATGTGAGTAAATGAAAAGTTATTGCTGAGAACTCAAAACTGAAGCTGCTACACTTATACGGCAGTGCCCAGATTTTGAGAAACCAGTTCTATTATAAAATGATGCATCAAAGCATGAGGTTGGAGCTCTGCTTAGCTAACTACAAGGAGATGCTGTTGGTAGCCATTTTGTAGGTTAGTCATGATGAGTCATACTTCTTTACCCAAGAGCAGTGAGCCCTTTGATGTTTGGGCAACTTTGTTGCCAGAAATTGGCAACATTTTTCTGTTGCTGGCAACAAGTTTTTTTGTTGCCAGCAACAGATAACACACAACATCCACTGAGCAACTTTGTTGCTGATAACTTTGTTGTCATTTTGCTAGTAGCAATAAAGTTGCCTAGTGGATGGTGTCATTAGGGTGTTACGTTAATTAATATTAATATTAATATTTGCTTTTATGGTCATTTTTGGTAATGTTATTAAGTCTTAAAGGTTAAGTAGGTAACATATTTCCTTTATCATTCTTTGTAGTTCTTAGTTATGCTTTTTCTGTAGGGAGAATCTTTTGCTTATTACATCATGTAGGTTATCATGTCATTTCATTACTTCATATTATCACTTAGATTATGTCATTTATCACTTATTTGATCAGATGTACTTTAGTTTGTATATAAGGATAAGCTTTTATTGCTTTTGTGTGTGTTCCATTTTGGTTATCAAAGAGACATTCTGGAGATTATTGTGGCAGTAGTAACCATTCACAATAACACATGGTCCAAAATGTTTATAGGACTACCTGAGTACATGGCACCAGAGAATTGCTGTGTGTGGCAGACAATTAAAATAACTTTCTATGTAAAAATAATTATAAACAACCTAGTAGGTTAAAGAAGAACATCATGTCTACATTCAATGGAATTACCTTGAATACAATAATGTTAATTGAAATTAGCAGCAACATCTGAACAAGTGTTTATAATTGCAGGGACTAATACTAACATTAATTAAATGGTCCATGATCAACTGTACATGCTAGCTAGGTGTGTAGCTACTTTCTAATTAAATGTTTATACACTGTATATATACTAATTCAATGCAAGTTATGTATGTATATAGTGATCAACACAACTGAACATACATCTACTATAGTGAACCCTACGCTGTGAAGCAAAGTCTGTAGACATCCCACAGACTATTTTCTAAACAACCACGTGTGCTCTTCATATGCTACTGGATAGCAATTAATTTTTATTCGTTTAACTTTACGGATGACTCTATACTCCCATATTTAAGTATGACATTACAGAAATGAAATATTAATTATGACAGTAGTAATTTATCAATATAAACTCAAATATACAAACTAATTCAGTAATAGACCAGTAACTATTTCAGCTTGATTTGTTATATAGCAAGAAAACAAAATATGGAGACAAAAACTAACATTTGTTATATTTCAAGAAAACCATTTAGACTGACTGTTTTATTCAATAAATGTAAATTTAAATAATGAAAATAACTTACATTATCTATAGCATTTACATTTGCTCCTTTTAAGATGGCATCGATTACTTCTGATAAGTTTCCTTCTTTGGCAGAATTAATTAGTTTGCTATTTTCTGAAGTAAAAACCAAAAAAAAAATAAATGTGTTAACTAATGATTCCCCTAATCAAGATAATTTACGTAAATATAACTTGTTGGTTAATTTATTCTGTATTTCAGCAATTTTATCAATTTGTACTAATTATATATTTTACTGTAAATAGTGTAGCAAACAATTAACAATGACACCTTAAAAGAAATGTACTTGGTTTTAAGGTGTCGTTCCTTGTTCAAGTTTAGTTTGACCCAGACTCATTGATTAAATCTCTGGATAAGAACATACTAACCAAATGGTTTGTTCCACTAAATAGCCTTCTAAAAGTGCTTAGAATATGAATAATACCTTATAGTAATAATCCACTAGAAACCTCACAATATTCTATTATTACTTGATGTATTCTATAGTTTGAAGATCATCATTATCACATATGCTTTAACAAACTACAAAATTAATAGCAGAGAGTGTTATAACAAAAAAATAACAATTAGTAAAAGAAAAAAACAAAGAGAGTCACAAAAAGCTTTAATAAAACTAAAACAATTTTAATAATTCCAAACATAAGAGGTCACAGATATATATTGTCATGATAATGCAACTTATTTGCCAGTAAAATTCTACAAACCACATGTCAAACAAAGTATAGGTTGTAATGACATCAGTGCAGTATTTTTAATAAATAATACTTATCATAGAGCATTCTCAGGCTACTCAAGCTAGTAGTGAAGTAACTTATCAGATACTTCTCAATTGTTTTATAAACATCTGTTTATTCTACCACAGCTATACACAATTACAGTAACATAGAAAAGTAATTGTCTTCCTTCAGACAAGTGGTTGACCTCTTTAATCATAAGGAATATAATTCACACAATAGATTGATTGTTTTAACTGATTTATAGTCACATGATTGCATTAACATATATGTTTTCATTAGTAGTTACTATGGAATTATGTAGTTCAAATAGTTCAATAAACTATGACTTCTAAAGAAGCATGTGTTTTATCTCTAGAGTTGTCCTATCATAACATCTGTCATCACAGCCCTCATGCAACAGTTAAGCATCATAATTTTTTTGTCTAACTAGTGAGACATTAAAAAGAATCTTCATTGTTATGACAATAAATTGTATGACTGCATATAAATTTGCTCATATATTAGATATATAAATATCTCATCTTGCACTAACCACACATTGGTTAAACCAAATTTGCTTCTAAGGAAATTGTCATGAGTTAAATTAGTAATTACAAAAAGGCTGTGTATTACAATATTTTTAAAATAAATATCTACTGAGATTTAGTAAGAACTACAGCCCTGAGATAAAACACCTTATATACTTGTGCTAATATACACATGGATTAAATATAACTTATATAACCTGCCAGGATGCTATGGTCCATTACATGATACTTCCTTGTTATTGTACTTTATAGCTACTTGACAAATTCAAACTTGTATAGACTTTCCTCACAGCATCAGCATTTATTATATCAAAGACATATAAAAGTTCAATGCACTTCTAATCTGTGTGTACTGTCTCTAATATAACAATATGTGATGCAACATTTTACTAGAAAATAACTCTCAAAGTCAAGAAACTGAGCAACAGCTGACAATTTCTCTAAAGATTGATAAACAAGCCCATACATGCCTGCTTTTTGCTGAAACAAAAATGTCCCAACTGAAAAAATATTTAGGAATTTAATTGAAGACAAAGAAAATTTTTAAAATGGCTACCACAAGAGAAGTATTTATATATGTTACTTAATTTGAACTGTCATTGGTCTATATACAACAGTAACGTACAACAATGGATGGACTAGATACACTTGATAAAACAAATTTAAGTGGAAGAGACTAAGATAATTAAATAGGAATATTATAGACGCTCCCTCTTAGAAAAAAACACTAGAGAGGTTGATTATCCGTAACCACAGCTCAGTCCTGTCATTATACGTATAACAAAATATGATGCTCTTACTATTTCCCATGGCCACCACTTTCAGCTCAGAGTACAGGATCAAACAAAAGTTTAGAAACGACGGACTAGCGACAGGAATGTCACCAATTAAATGGTGGCTGGCACTGTCAGGCAAATTCGTTCCTAGTTAAAATTGGACCTAGGTCCATTTTTTGCATGCAAAATTTGGACCAAGGTCAAAATTTTGCATGCAAAAATTGGACCTAGGACCAAATTTGGACCTACACTGCAAAATTTGTTCCTAGAGATAGGTCCACATTTGGCAGCAAAATTTGTTCCTAGATCCACTTTTGGCAGCAAAATTCGGTCCTATATAGGTCCAATTTTATTTGATTATAATAAGATTTAGCATTTAATCTAAATAAAGACAGTATGTGTTATATAATTATAGGTTATATTATATAGGTAATGCTACAATTAACTAAGAGTTTTTTACACAATTGTCACATATCCATGATGCCGAATGGCGAATACAGTGAAGATTCATGCCTGCATAGAGAGAAAGCAGTCATTAGCAAAACAGTTTGCTAATAACTCTTAGATACCCGGATATGTTATAGGCAAAAATACAGCTATCTAGATATTCATCTCAGGTACTTTTGTTATTATGGCAAAACTCCGGACCAAATTTTTCGTGACAGCACAATGACCCTGATGAATGTTATGACTAAAGTCTATTCGCGTTCACTTTTGCTAAAAAAATTATCATAACTTTCTAATAATCCATCAAATATTCAAAATTTCCTGACGACCGACAATCTGACGTCATTTTTTTATGACACGACCCACAAACAAGAACAAGTTTTTTGTACTGGAGATGTCATTGACCACGAGGAATGTGATCTTCGTTAATCAATAAATGGCTGCCGCTTGAAGAGAACTAGCCATTAGCGACAGTACGTTAGCATTGAAAAATACTGACGTTTCACGGACGTTTACGGAATTATGATTGACATTAAGATTGACATAAAGTACATGGCGGTAAGTATTGTATTATTAAGATTGACATAAAGTACAAATATAATCATCATCTTTTAATTGTTGTCCTTGTCTTTGTATACACAATAGATGCATCCAGATATTGCACTTAGAACAAGAAACCCACATCACCTCCTCTGAAATTGACTCATCATCCTCTTTATGACAATAGCCACATAACAATACATCTACCTTGTCCAAGTTTTGTGCCGATGCTCTAAATTCTCCTAGTGTGGGCTTCCCCATTTGTCTGATGGATTGCCTTTTTTTCTTAGTGGAATAGTATTGTAGTTGCTTGTCATTGATTTATTAGGGGCAATTTTTCAAACTTCCTTGATTGTGATATCTGAATGATTTCCAATTGCTTTAATCATGTTTATTGCTGCTCGGAGATGTTTACCAAGTTTTGTCAGAGTCACTGGATTATGTAAGGATGGTAGTAAAGCTAACAATTCATGTAGTTCAGTTTGTCATATTTCTTGTAACTTAAAAACTGAAGAGGAACTGTTGATGTTCTTCAGGACAGTTGCAAAGTATGTGTTATCTTCATCTCTGTTTGTATGACATTCTGGTGTTGCTGTGTCATTCATCAATACGATGTGTAGTATGTGCATGTGTTTGCATACAGTCGTGTGTGTAATTGAGTCTATACAAGTACCTGAGTATGCATGAACACATGCTCTGCAATATGAGCATTGAAGTTGACAATTGTTACAGGCTTACAGCTTGTCTCCTTTTGAAGTGTGTAATGTATTGATGCATCCCTTTCAGATCTTATAGTGTAGTCATTATTAATTTGGTCAATGTCATATCCATTCTTCATCATTTCCTCACCTCGTTTGTGGCGTTTATTTATTTCCGTAACTCTGTGTGTTCCTTTCTCTTTGCTGATTTTTATGACCTTGCAAAAGCTTTGTCCTTAGCAATTTGGAAGAGAACACACAATAAATGGTCAAGACGTCTATTTTGTTTCCCCTTAAGGTACACCTTTTTTAGGAGACGGTGAAATGCTTCCACAAACATATTGGTGTTTATCATCTTCCATTTACACTGACAAATAGCCCATTCTTGTACACAATTGCAGTAATATGTTGTAAAGTATTGGTAAAATTTTTAACATGAGAGAGAAACTGTTGAAGTTTTACTTTAAATTCTATTTCATCTTGTTGTGTTAGTAAAACTTGCAGGTGATGATAAATGGTGATTCGTTGTTCTTGGTTAGAAATATGCTTGTTTAGTGCATCCCTCCAGGTCCTGTCGATGTGCCATGCACAAAACAATTTTCTTGTTCTGTTAGCTCCATAAACCCCTACCCAAGCATTCCAAAATTGCTCAGCATCATTACTCATAAAAACCTCAGGCTGTAAGAGACCAGTCCGTTTCTTTAAGTATTTAAATATTTGTACTAATGCACACATGTCCTCTCTATTACAGACAGCCCAAGCCACAGGTATGCCTTCACCGTATTCATCAAGTACCATAACTGTTATCAAATTGAAGTCATAGATGTTAGTTCTGTAAGTTGTGTCCACACAAATTATGTTATCTCCAAAGTTAGTCATCATGTCTCGTTGGAATTCTGTTTGTATCACTAGAAGAAAATCATTTTGTCCAAGGTCATCAGTGTCATCATTTTGTTCATTTCCTTACTGTTTAAAAACAACAATAGGGTCGTAGTCAAGAGTTTTACATTCTTCAACCCAGGCCTGCACACTGATATAGTCATTAGTGTGTCTCTCTATTCCATCAATATTGTACTGTCGTTTTATGTTGTGAATGTCTTGTCTTGAGATAAGATGTTTACATTCCATTTTCTCTGCTACAGTATCCCTAATGCTGTCAAGGATTTTTTCGATTGTCACTCCTTGTTGCAATTTTGCTGAAACTTGTAAACAAATATCTTCTGTTAGAGTCAGGTGAGCTAGTTCAATATCATGATCATAGTGTGTACTGTTGGACTCAACAAAAACATGACTATTTTCTTGTTTCTTGGCTATTATATGTGCTGGACAATAACATTGCTTGTACCCTGTGATTTTAAGCATCGTTTACCTTTTGATGTATATTCCCCTGATTGGTTACAGTAAAAGTAGTGAATACAAATACCTAACCTCACACGAGATGATGTACGCTGCACATAAATTGTATTAGTGTCTTTCTCTTTTTTTTCTTTCCATTGCAGGAATTCATTGAAGCTTTTAAATGTATAATGACGACCTTGTGGATATTCTTTAGATGACCACTAAGTTCTTTAAGTGAGTCAAATCTGTTAAATATAAATAAAATAACAATATTATTCTATAGGTGTCAACTTGTAATGGAACCATCTACAGGTATCAAGAAGAAGGTTTTTACAAACATCAAACATGTTGTGTATAATCAAGGTGGAACTTTATAAGAGTGATAACCACAAGTTTAAACCTATGGGTAAGTTTTTTTTATCTCATTCTTGAAAGCCATTGTCTAATTGTGTGACCTTTGTAGCTAGTTATTTTAAAAGTAAAAGCCTACCTTAGGTTGATCAGTTTGTAGACTTGTTATTTGCTCAACACCTTTGAATATTTCTTGTGTAAAAGTATTAGCATAAATTACATAAGTCAAAACATGGCAATGGATATTCTTACATGATCTTTTGACAAAGAGTATTTCTTCCTACCATCATAGAGTCCATAATGTAGACCCTTGACAGACGAAAGTCAACAATCTGTAATAATGGTATACGTAACAGTAAGTGCCTGTTGGCATTCTATTTACAACACAAACCAATGCTCCTGTCTACATATAGGAAATATCCATACTCTCTTTTGTACTAAACCAGCTATGTCAATCTGTAGATTTTAGTTGTTATGTTTGTTGTAAAAATAATATACTAACCCAAGGCTGGTTTTCTGCAGCTCCTTGAGGACCCATTTGTTCCATACGAGGGTAAGTGTAACTATCAAATATAAATATATCCTATATAGTATTAATAGATAATAAATATTATTATAATATGTTTGCATTTTATACTTTTGAAACACTAGATGTGTCATGAAAAAATACACAAAGAAAAGAGTTGACAGTTTGATCATCAAGATATTTATTTACAGCTTGAGCTCCAAAACCACAGAGACGCCAAAGAGAATCCCGATTAAAGTGAACTTCTTACATAGTGAAACAGTCAGGAGTTTTATTGCAAACAGTCAACAACAATTCAGTGCTATTACCACTGACTGACTATTCCTTCAAATTTTCTAATGCCATCTTTACTGCTGTGCATCTGTTTTATTTATAATTTTATCATTGTTGAGAGTAGGAGGTAATTATTATTATTCACGTCATTATTGTGAGTAGGAGGTAATTATTCACGTGGGCGAGGTAATTACACGGAAATATACGGATTTGTACACTGCTAACGTACTTCGCTAATGGCTAGTTGAAGAGAGAAACTAGTACCGTAAGAAATACATTCTCACTCTAAAATGTTTAATGATATAGATAGTTAAAGTGCTATACTACTGTAGCTATAAAGAAGGAAGACGAATACAACTATTTTGTATGAGAACAGAAATATTTCTAAAACCAGACTTGAATCAGTAACAAAAAATATTATAAAATTTAAGATAGGGGTAATGCATTGTCTAAACAATCTTGATCAAAGTCTTCAAAAACTTTTGTTAAGTTATGCCTTGGATTGGTACATATTGTTTGTATAAATTCTGTTATTTTTGGTAGTGCTTCATTTATTAACTGTCATCTTTGTCCATCATACCATCATCAATGTCGCTGTTGTTGTCATTGTAACTATCATCTTCACCAATTTCAATTATGAATTCTTCTAGTTACGTAAACCATTCTATAAAGTGTTCTGAGTTCATTTCATCATGATAGTCTGCTTACTTCATCCTAGATCTAAAACCAAAGCCTGTACCAGGAACTAAACCCTCCATTCCACCAGCATGAACGACAATAATTTGTTGACCCTTCCCATTTGGCAGCTTCCATGCTCCTTTACCATCAACTTCTACCTAAATATCTTCTTTACAGTGATATACATTTACCCATGTTTCATCAGTATAGATTGTCTTGTTACCATTTCTTAGTTATGTATCATTTGCAAGTGTATATGTGTCTTTGTTCCAGTATATTACATTGTTTGTATATGTACTGCTTACTGTCCCTTTTCTTGTATAATAAACTAACTCTCACAGAACCCTCCATAGACAAAACCTACCACATCTAAAAACACCATCCAGTTTTAATTTATTTAATACAGTAGTCAAAGTGGGATATTGTTGTGTATAAAAGCTATGAACAATATGTAGCATTACTTCTTTGTCAAGAGAGTACACATACCCTAGATGTGTGTTTAACAGGAGTCATACCCTCTTGAGATATATATTCATTATAAATATTACGCTCACTTCTTACTGATACACCTATAGCATCTGCTGTACATTCTACGATCTTCTCTCTCGTAATTGAGCTTCCTTTTTCTCTCTTTCTCAAAGAACTGCTTTACCTTTTTAATTACATGTTTGGTTTGTGACGTCAATCTAACCCCCTTCCCAGGTTTCTTTAACTACCTTATATATAACCTGAGGGTCTTATTTGATGATAGAATATGAGCTGCTTCCTTGATTCTATTCTATATAAACTATTGCACATTTTTAAAATATTTTTTTATAAATTAATGTAGATATAATTCTAACTTACATATTTGCGAAAAGTTTGTTTCACAAGAAAAGAAAATCAACTCTATACACACTCATGCACAAGAGCTTTTAATTACATGTGATGTTAGCAGAGGTAAGATACCAACAACAACAAAACGTACAAAAAATCAATGAATATATATATATACAGCTGACATCACATAATTGTAACCACAAGTTTACATAACACATGACAGCTAATAATAATACTGTTCAGCAACTGTAAATTACCATCTCCTCAACATGTGACACCTCAAAGAATAATATCACAAGCATTTAATTGGTGATGTGTGGTATCTGTCATGTATACTATTGAGTTTGACTCGAGAAAACTTATTACACCTGTTAAAATATGGTTGTAACTCAATAGATATGTTATTTAGCCATTGTGTTAAGTATATTTGAACACTTTGATAAGAATAGAGTCATAATGTGCAGCATTTTTTAACTGAAATAATGTCATAGGTAGGCTATCTGAGTCATATTAAATTAAATATGCAGGATGCTCCTACACAGCTGATATAAACAATGGCATCTCTGCATAAGCATCTGTTACTATGTTCTTGGTTTTCTGTTGTTGTTTTTAAATTACTAAGAATGAGACAGACTTTGTAAAGAAAATGAACTGTATTTTAATTACTTGTGACTACCTTTTTATATATTCTGATATTTCATTCTAGCAATTTGTATTGTATTAGACTTAAGAAAAATTTAGGTACCTGTATAGTATGATAAATTGAAACAGATCTTATATTTTGTATTTTGTGTGTATTATTATTTTTTTGATATATACATAATAGTGACTTAGTAAATTTTATTACACACAGTTTATTATTATTATTATTATTATTATTATTATTATTATTAACATATCATCATTATTATTATTATTATAATTATTATAGTTATTATATGATACCATCAATAGAAGGAGGGGGGTGGGGGAGCAAGCGAGCCACATTGTTGAATTCCCCCCACCATAAAGAGATGAACAGGTGTTGGAAGAGATGTCGTATGGTGTCTTCAGAGTTTAATCCTAGGCGTTGACCTAGGAGGCGGCCAATTGATGTAATTGTTTGGGATGTCATCTCACTCTAACCACCTATAGTCTCCACCAAAAGTGAGACAAACGAAACCCCAACCTCTCGGCAAGCATCTAAGTGAGTGAAGTGTTTGCAATATTCCCCAACAGAGAGGGTGTGTCCTTAGGACAAGGAAGAATTTTCAAGAGTAAGTCTCTGGAGAGGGGAAATAACAGACACATCTAGGGCAACAGGTTTACCATGGGTCCAGCGAGGCAGGTAGATGTCAGCAGGACGACTTTTAGAGCCTGGTATCAGTGATGGCACATCTTTCCTTGGGCTGCACACTGGACAGAGGAGAAGAGGGCATCTCTGATAGAGTCATGTCGGTGTATACGGTCTTTGTTGCTGTTGAATGTTAGCTACTTCAAGGTGAACTGTTTTAGTGAGACACTTGGAGACCAACCGACGTAAGACTTCCCCTACAGCTATAGGATGGTGCTTCCCATCTTTTTTCTGAGATGCAAGTAAAGTGGGGCCACAAAGGTGGGGGATGAGGTCAGGTGGGGCTTGACCTGAGCAGAGTAGGTTGACAATCCTAGGTTAACTTCAAGGCTGAGGATGCTCTGGAGGGAGTTGGGCAGAGGACTGCCTCCTTTAAGTGGTTAGCTCTGGGGCCTGTAGGACCTGGAGCAGACCCTAAAGGAAAAGATTTAAGACAGTTGAGCACGATTGTGTCATCAATCTGAGCAGGAGTGGGAGGTGGCCCTTCTGGAAGCTGAGGCAGAGGAGCTTGTGGATGTTTCATAAGGAGTTCATCTCTTATTTCAATGGTGGCCTTAGCCAGACCATTGGAGGAAAGAGCTTGAATGGCTTTGCTGAAGTGGCCATCCTGAACTGCTCGACGGGTTCAAGGTGCATTGTTGTATCTAAGAGAGTTTGTAGAAAGATTGGTCTTCCTTATACTCTAACACAGGGTTATGCATGGGTCAGATGACTAACCTAAGGTTGTTTATGATATAACTGTGTTATAAAGGACACATTCAGATAACATATAATCATACCACTATAAAAGTAGAGACAAACAATAGAATAAATAAAGCAATAAATGCTGCATTGCATTCAATTACAAAATTGTACAACATTATAACATACTATTATGTTATAAAGGACAAATTCAGATAACAAGTAATCACAGCAGAATAAACAAAAAAGAATGCAATAAACAAAGTATTAAAAATAATATCATTGAGTTACATACACTTACAAATTAATCTGCATTATATTACACTTACTAGCTATTACATTATTAAAGGAACACATTCAGAGAACAAGTAGGTTTTAGAGTAAGAAAAAACACTTGTTTTTATTATTATTTAAATTACCTTAGTAGTGACAGTGTTGATATCCAAGTTGTAATGACCTAGCAGATAATGTACTATCAACAAACATGTAAAGCAATGACACCAGTAATTATCAGAAATAACAAGTAAATTACTCTCACTTCACTACCCTATTGTCTAACAAACAACTCATCTTTAACATGAACTTTAAATAAACTTCAAAGGCTTGAATCACTAACTACTGAATGTCAAACACTATGCAGACTGCTAGCAATTCCAAACATGTGTCTCAGTAATAACTGCTATTGAGCAAAAAGTTCTTAGAAAATGATCCATAATATACTGTGATTAATGAAAGATCAATGTACAATTGTGTAATTACTCGTATTAACATAAAATACTTTCTGACTTTTTATCACAAGTAGGTACATTACTATATATAGTGTGTAAACAACAATACATTATTATGTTAAAGCAAATGAATTTTATTAAGGAAAATTCAACAATACATCTCCTAGCAATTAGCTGATGATTTACTAATACAGTACAAACTGAACAGTTTTTTTTTAAAAGATATGTGGCACTTACACATGTATGCCCATATTTACATTATTTTCTTAAAATAAGTTTAGCATTACAATAAATATGATAACTCTTATTGTAATATTGTATTGTTATCAAAGTACATTGCTGATGAAATACAAAGGAACTGACATAGTTAAAAGGCATATTTGGATCTTCATGAAAGCTTCTACAGCACTTCAATTAGTCAATAAATCATGCAGTTAAAGCACTATTCTTTATCATGCCATGATTACATCAATTGGTCTCCAGGTCAGGAATGGTCTTGATGGTTTATACAAAGGATCCCAGGAATGGTACATCATATGGAAACTGGAAACCAACAATAGAATGAACCCTTGCCAACGAAACCCAGTCATAGAACAGTGAAACTATTGGAACTGGAGCTTAATTATGAGAATCGTGAAAACTGAAACCAATGGAACTTAATAATGGAACACAAGGAACTGTTGCAATACAATTATGGAACACAAGAAACACTATCTCAAACAGGGAATCCAGAAAACAAAATATTAAAACAATACACACAACACAACTTGTATAGACTTCCTAATTTTTTGTGCCATAAGTTTTTTCTCTTAGCAAGGAATTCTGAAATGAAAGTGTTTAATTATTGAGGTGTAATGTCATATCTTTTGTTCAGTTTATAATAGCAGCATATATGTGAAGTGGAGATGTATCAACTAAGTTCCTGAAGATCAATTCTTGTATTGAAGGCCATATCTTTCTCTTTGCTAAGTCACCATTAGCTCCCATAATAATCAGAGTAGTAGCTCCCTTGTTGGATGACCTATTATTTGCATTTTCAACAAGTTGAAAGCATGATAATATAATAAAAAAGATTGATTTCATTTTCATTGCAGCGCCGTTTATTTCCGTATTATTTCCGCATACTATTCAGCCACACCCCTTGTTTGCAACGAAATGGATGCTGTTTTTCTTCCTTCACCAAACGAACTTGTATTAGATGACATCAGGACAACTAATCTAATAGTTTTTATTGTTATTATTATTATAGCTTGTTTATCAGTTGCCGTCGTTTGTATTACTCTTGGATACGCCTTCTTTTTGACAAGAACCAACAGGTAATGTATATATGTTCATCTAATCTGTCCAGAGTGAATGAATAGAGTGGCAAAATATCTCGAAAGCCAAATAGGATAGAGAGTATTAAAACATATTGTCCAAATATGTGTGATTGTATTTACTGATTTTTACACACTTTAGCTTCACCTTGTCCAAGAAAAAGAAAGCTATGAAATATTCGGTTGCATCTAATAACAACAGAGAATCAACAGCTATAACTAAAAGTCAAGTGACATTACGACATATAGCCAGCCACAAAAGTATTAGAGATTAATCCTTAAAATTGGGAGCACAGTTACCAACAGAGACAACATATGAAGATAGTAACTATGACGACGAAACTAATCTAGTTTGGGGAGATGATAAAATTGATATATCAAAAATAGATCATACCAATGACAGCAAGTGAGTCAAAGATACTTTGTTACTATCAGCTATTAATATTAGAGCTCAAGCTTTTAAAATAAACATGATATTCATCAACTATACATATTGATAAAGTATGATGTTATTATATCATTATTTTATTTTAATATAGCACTGATAACAATAACAAATCATTACCACCAAGTTATATTTATCCACAACATCTGTTTGAAGACCAATTGTGAAGGAATAGTCTATGTATTTACATATTACTAATATTTCTGGTTTATATTTTTCTTTATAACTTGATTATTTTCAAATTTTGTTAATTTATAAAATTCTGGTTAAGATTTTTTATAATAGACATGAATAATAATAAGTTGACATTGATTATTAATGGCAAAAAATTTAAACAACAAAGAAAAATACATAATAAAATTATTAGTACATTAAGAAATGTAAAGACAATAACAAAATAAAGTAAAATTACAAATTGTACTATATTATATCATTCTTACTGGCTATTTTATTTAAAAGGATACATTCAGATAACAAACAATCACAGCACCATAAACATAAACAATAAAGTAAAACGACTTAATAAAAATGATTACATTGAATTACAAACACTTACAAATTATACTAATAATATCATGCTTACATGCTATTTTATTATTAAAAGACATATTCAGATAACAAACAATTCCAATAATGTACCATAAAAATAGAGACAAAAAAATATAGTAAACGAAGTAATAACAATTGAATTGCAGATATTTACAAACTGTTCTATATTATGTCATAGCTACTTACTTATGTGTTATAAAGGACATATTCAGATAATAAGAAATGACAACATCATAAAAGTAAAGACAAAAACATTACAATAAATAAAGCAGTAAACCTTGCATTGCATACAATTACAAAAATTTACAAATTATATCACACTTATCATACTTACCCACTATTATATTATAAAGGACAAATTCAGATAAAAAATAATTACAGCACCACAAACAAAAACAGTAATACAGTAAACATAGCAATAAAAATGATATAATTAAATTAGAATAATTAGAATGTCACAAACTAATTATCTACATTATGTCACATTTATCAGCTATTATATTATTAAAAAGAACAATTCAAAGAACAATTAAATAGTTATGGCACCAAATAATTAAGATAAAGCAAATCCAATTGCAGAGACAATATTTCATCATCAGCACACCTTTTCTCAAAGATCATTTTAAATATATCTAAGATATACATTTTATTATGTTTACTATGCTAGTGTACATGTTAATACTATCATCAAGTACTTTCAACTACTACCTGATTAAAATGCAATACAATTATAGTACATTTGCAAAGTTCTAGTATAATGGTATTGTTTCATAGCATAGACTTCAATACTGCATATGTGTATGCAGTACTAGTTAAAACAATTGTTAATAATAATATACACTATCTGCATACATGCTAAATTGACTGAAACATTATAACAACATCTTCACTATAACATAACATAAACTTTGTTTTCCATTGCAATGTTTTCATTTCTGACATTCTTTCTCTTTACATACCCATTTAAAATATTTGAACCAATACTACAGTTGAATAACAAACACAATGCCAATCTTTTAATTTTAAAACTTAAAACTTAAAAATTGAAAGATTGGCTTTGTTTGTCGTTCTAGACTAGAACAATACACCATAGAGTTAAAGCATTAATATTTTCATAAAATCTTTACTATAATATTATAAAACTGATGGTACAATATAAGAACCAGTGATCAATAGATCTACTATGTTAAACGTATAGCTCTTGTCAATGAATTGAATGATACAGCTAAGATTTTATGGTATGTGTTGGACAAATAGAAAAGAAAGTGGTTCAGGCAGTCAGTTCACCAATACACTTCTTTTAAATCAATTTTGGCAGCTTAACATCAAGAGCACGAGAAGCACTTCTCTCTAGTGGTGTTGTAGCAGATTCAAATAAATTAGGAGTGGTAATTCTACACCCAGGAAACCCAACACGAGGTTTTTTAGAACCTAGCCAATTTAGTATTAGGCACCTTCATTAGTTAAGGCCATTTCTAAATCAATCATAGTGAGTTATATCTGATAACTAACTCCATCTCTTCAGCAACGTCATCTACCTCTGTCATTAAGTCTAGAATCTCCTTATCAAGTCATTAGAGGATGTTCATTCACTTGCAGGCCTACATTGAGTTGTTGAAGCTTTGAAAGTGAGTGT
Source organism: Xestospongia muta (assembly GCA_963693285.1). Lineage (NCBI taxonomy): Eukaryota > Metazoa > Porifera > Demospongiae > Haplosclerida > Petrosiidae > Xestospongia > Xestospongia muta. The sequence continues at coordinate 20,331,255 of OY848917.1, forward strand.
TTAGTATTCACGTGATAAAATTACAAAACTAATAACATTGTAATAATCACTTAACAGATTAACTAACACCTATGATCTACTTTCAACAATCAAAGCAATAACAAAAGTGACAATTATACTAATTTAACCAATCTTCAGTAGCATTATTATAAAGAAACTTCAAAAAAGCATACATTTTGCTGCATTTTGTTTCTCTTGCATAATCTTAAAATAAAATAATGTCTTACAGAGAGAGGCAAGTTTTATTAAATTAAGTACTTTCAATATTGAGCTACTCTAAATTAAACTTCAAAAGCTCATCCTTTTATTAAATATGACTTTGCATTGTAGAAATAATTATGAAAAGTCTTGTAGCATATAGACACATGTGGAATACTTGTGTCAAATTAAAATGTTAAGGTTCATAACTAATTTTTTGGACTATGCCTCATTGGCCATGTTCCAAAAAGAATTAAATCAAATACAAAAAATAAGAAATAGGTATTTCCTATATTCTGTGAATACATGAACATGTTTGCATGCATACACACAAATTCTCTTTATATTAATTAAATTTTTATTTATACTTGTATAGATATATTTAATTTTTGATGATCTTGTGAAGGTGCTAAGCTTGTAGAAATATTTTGAGTTATTTGTGTATTAAAAAGAAAGATATTTACACTATTTATGTAATGAAAGATAGAGTTATACTTTAAGCTTATAATTAACTATTTGTGGTGATTTAATTACTAATAATTGATTAGTTCTAATATCTTGAATCATTTTTAGATTATGGTCCAGAAAACTATCAAAGCCATTGTTTGGCAGTTTAGGGTAGAGTTATGGTATCATTCTACTATACATTAGAGTCTTCTAACAAGGCTTTTATTAATGAGATTAAATTATAGGAATGTAGCCACTAACAATACTTCTAACATTTATATATATGCCATTATTAGTTCTTTGTAGCATGTTGTATAATTAAGGTCTCACCTAGAATACTTCTACTGTTAAAGTAGGACATGATGACAAGTAGTGTCAGGTGCAATTCCTTTATAAATAAAAGATATTAGTCATGTATAAACATATTGATTATAATTATTTATTATAATTAAAAAGTGGAATCAGTTGAACAAGCAGTTACTCCTGTATTATCAGTTCCTATTTTCATAATACGTAAGACAAACAATAAATATATTAACCTAATCTTGTTGTACTTTCTCAGGAAGTGGTTTTGAGACTTGTTCTATGTCATTCTCAGTTAATGAAAGGGAGACAAGATCCTGTACATCATATAGGAAGAGTAAAAAAATAAGTTCATAACTAAAACGACAAGTAATTATTAAATAAACAGGTAAAAAGATACACTACATATTACTTCAATGTGTTGACAATAATTTCTAGGATTGGTAACTCAGCATTACTTGGATCAAACAGTGTTTTTGTCACTAAAGGAACAACTTGGAAAATGGATCTTTACTGCCTACTATACATGTATATTTTTGACATCAATTTTACCATTATTAGTTCCTTTAATAAGAGCACTAATACCAACATCTACTATAAAATAAAGTGTGCTTGAAATACATCAAAAGAAAGAATATTTTGATTAGGCTTATCCACAAATGTTGAGAGCATTATTTATGGCCATTTCCAGCTCTAAGACTCTAGCCACTCTATGTTTTTGACACTAAGTATGCACTTTTCTTGAAAGATTATTAACTATTGAAAACACATTGATTCTTCAAATTTTCTAAAAATGTCCAATTTCATAATATAGTTTGGTTTATATATATTGTCAGTGGTATATAACATTGGTAGTGCTATAGATCAGAATTCTTTAATTACTTGCTCCTGAGACATTATTTTTAACAGTACCCATAGACATCTTGATCAATCCTTTCAATAACAGACACATCTGTCTCTTAATTATCACTTGTGTCATAACAGAATAACACTGTTTTATCATATTAACATGGACGGTAAATAAAGATCTTACTTATAACCTTACGTTTAAGGTATAAGCAATAAAATATGTAATCCCAAAATTGTGGCCACATTCAGAAATTACAGTGAAAATTGTAACAATAATTATCCTATGAGGCAATAAAATGGGTTTGCTTTGCCACCAGGATATAATTTCTATAACAGTTATTTTTTGATCATTTATCTCAATTGTATCTCTCATTGCAGCAACGTATAATATTATCTGTGTTCAATGTTTCGCTTGATCTTCAAGAACTTACAAGCTTAAAAGTTGATAGATTGACTATCATCAAAGGAAATTACTTGTTCTTCAGAGTCATCTTGCTTTAGTTTTCCTAACATGTTTGTGTCACTATATAATTTGTCCAGATTGGATCAGTTGTCTAATTCTAAAACAATTAGAACATTTAGATTTGTCTTCATGATCTATTTGTCTGCCACAGAGACCACCAACTAACAGACTAGCCACAAACATGCTGAGAAGGTGAAACATATTTATTTATAACATTATAGAAAATTATTCATTCATACTTTGTGAGTTAAGGAACCAAACAAATAATATAAAAGAAAAGTATGTTTCCAAGAAGTCATCATACAATTGAGTTTCTATACTAAAATTAAAGTGGATGAAATATGTAGCACACCAGACAAAACCAACAATTAATGACCTTTTAATATAATTGTATATCTTCCCTGTTGTAACTGTTAACATTTAGTTTTAAAATAACATATTTTTAAGCAAAGTAGCAAAATTATTAATAAAGTTATCTAGAAATTAAGGTGGCAATATAACAAAGCATTATATAATTAATATTTTAAGTTATTATATGTTTAAACAGGTCAATACTGGACTAAACAAATAAGCTAGTTCATTGACTTGAGATTTTCTAACAACCTCAAGAAATAGTATTTGAGTTAGCAGTTGCTCCTTCTTCATGAGACACTACAAAAATCGTAAAAATAAAAAATCAAATATTTAAAATTCGAAAAATATGGACTATGAATCTTGTTATAAGATGAAACTTTACTGATTAAAGGTATTGTATAGTCATTAGATTACTTCTAATAATCAATCATTTAAGATTATGACCAAGAATGAGAATTAGTAAATAATATCTACACACTTACTTTAAGATGTGGAAACAGTTGAACAACATATATCTCTTCAATCAACTAAACGAGGTCTCTGGCACTACATGAAGACTACTCTCAGGTTAGAGATGTTGCTGGAGTTCTACACAGAACATTTTGCCAGCATTACCATTACAAGGGTAACTAACATTAACGTGGTTTCCTTGCTTCGTGATATAAGGAAATAGGCACTTTGGCTTGTGACAACTTGTTCACACAGAACATCAGCACACTTTGTGGAGTTACTTCGCATCTGAATATAATAATGAGATATCTAGCTGGGACAGGAGTGCCCTGGTCTCAGCTGTTGCTGTTGCTTCGTATACGTATACTAAATTTTATCTATTTAAAGTGCAACTAACGAAGAGGCTACACCCCACAAAGTATTAAAATGCAAAACATTTAGCAGTTTTGTCCATATATGAACATTCGTTCTAAGCCTTGTTAAGGGAGTTGGACGCTCCTTTTCCAAGCTCACGTGCTCCTGATCATGCTAACAGACAAACTAACGATCAAGTACTGTACCCACGCAGAAGCGGTCAGGCTTTATCATGGTAATGATGTTTAATACGTACTGCAGTATATATATCTACGTATGTTTATATAATTATGCACAGCTTAAAACCTAATTATTACGATCAATTAATCAAGTACACAAAATAATGTTATCACTTTATAAAGTTCAGATTGTTCTATAACATATTTTCACTTTCACATAATCTTGGTGGTGTGTCAATTAGATTTCAGAAAAGAGAATACATCTTTTATACTGATTTTTTCCAGAACTGTAATAAAAGTGCAGTAACGATATTCTATAATTATAATGTATTAACCTCTAATATATCCACTATGCTCAAAAAAAATTAAAATAACCACTAACCACAAAAACGTACATAGCAATCGTAGGAGTACTGAATAAAAGACAAAGAAATACAATGTATAACAAATGAAGTACATACTTGATTTCGTTATCGCAATGAACAATATTATAATGATGAGAGCAATAATAATAAAAAACAATATCACAGCTGGATGACCTGGAAAAACAAGTTTTGATTTTAAAAAATTCTATGAGGTTTACCTATTATGCCTGGTCACAGTTTGTAATATAGCATAAGAGTGACAATTTCAGAAACAGTTATAAGGTAAGAAGTAAATAAACCAGTCAACATTAGTATAGTGACATACCTTCAATTTTCTCCCTAATGACATCCAATTGTTTTTGTTTTGGATGTTCTACTTCGTCTATTAAGGTAGAATTATATTAATTTAAGTTAAAGTTCAACTGTAACATACGGCGAACAAAGGATTCACACAGAACTGTGTCAGAGCTATAAAATATTATCAGTGAATGCTCACTAAAACAGTTGCTTGTTTTCCATTCCATTAACACTTCAATTGTGACTATTGCATCTTTGACTTCTTTCTAAAATGTACTTGATCATAAATAAATACAATATCACATGTTATATATACTGTTTTATTTTTAGAATGTGGAGTGAAATCCCAACAACCAATAGGTTCTATTTTCAAGTGTATAGTCCCATTTGTTTCCAACACATGATGGTTTGGTTTTCTATCAGGAATCAAATCACTGATTCCATTTGTTATGACATACTCTTCCCTTTCCTACAAGTTAACAAAATAATTTTATTAAATAAAAATTTCTCTGATAACAAACCTTATCATTTTTAAATGATGGGGAAACAAGGAGAAATATCTTTAAATATGGATCACTATGGTTTCCACTGATTTCCTCACGGAATAGGGATATGATATATGTTTGGTTGATGTTATCATATCCAATGATTGCTATATAACATAGCTCATTCATATAAAAAGTAATGTTGGTAGAATTTGGTTCAGTGTAGCCATGCAAGATATCTACTTTACCACTGTCATTGAGATGAATGATAGCGAGTGACTTAGCCACTTCTGTAGTTTTGACAACAGCATTATGTTCTACTGTCACTGTCACTGGTTGTTGTAATTTTTCGCTAGCTTGTATATGATAAGTCCGAGAAATAATTTTATATCCTTTGGGCACATTAAACTGATAAGAATGATTTATAGATATTAATATGTCAACTTGACGTCCAAATGGAAAGCTTTCTGGATTAATCACCATTTTAAATTTAGTTTCAGCCCACCAGATAGTGTCACTCATTCCTCCTGTCACATTTTTATGAAAAGAAGTTGCATTTGTTGGGCCTAAAATTGAGACTTTCCTTTAATAATAAGTATTAAAATGGTTTTTTGTATATAGTATACTGTAAATAATCATCATATCTTCATTATGAGTCTTTATCTACCTAAATATATAGATCTTAAGCCTGATTCTACTGATATTAGTAATGATGTTCACATTTATTGCATATACACTCAAACTTATTTGATACTTAATTTAATGACAGGATAATGACATATTTCGTGAAAAATGGAAAACAGGCTCAAAATACTTTGTAAATAGTTTGTAAAGTTTTGTAACATAAAACTGAATATACTTACTTCTTACATATCCCAAATGACCAATGGTTATAGCAATTATGACTAGTATTAATCCAAAGGCTGTCCCAATCCAATATCCTGAAAAAATTATGACATAAGGATATCAAAAATAATATTATTACTATAAAGTTTAGGGTAGAGTAGGGGACATGCCTTATTTAAGTGGAGCAAGACTGACATAAAGAAATAAAAGTAATTGGTGATGAGATGATTTACTAAAAGAAATACTAACAGTTGGCTCTTATCATAATATACTCTCACTTATAGATTCAAGTAAGATATTTTGATAACAAGTATAGGTGAGAACAAATATCTGTACTAATGGTAATGGACAGAATCATCAAATTGGAAGTAATGGCTCTAATAGTCTTTATATTTATTATATGAGTAAATAAACACACTTACTATTTGGTTCTGTTATGTGCAAATTAGTAACATCGTTTGTAGTCTTTTGAGTATCTTCATTTTCTGTAACCTGCACAAAATGATTCACATTCATAATTACTAATATAAGTGACACTAGCTATTTGTAGATTTTCACAATATTATTATTAATTCAATAATGCATCAATCATAGCAAAAATAATACTATAATAACTGATAAGCACTAATGTACAGAACCGTTGTCACAGTAGTTGCTGAATTACACTAAGTGATTTATTGCCATGAGAAATTATTAAATATTGTAGAATAAAATTGGCAACTTGGATTGTCTGATTGAAGACAATCCTATATAAGTACATCTTTACTTTGTGCAAAAAATGAGATGGTGTTAAAACCACAGACATGGGAAGTTAAATTTTTTTTTAAAGTATGCATCAAAATGTTTACTATTATCAAAAACTGACCAGTAATGTCTTCAAATAACTTTCGTATTGCCATGAAGCATTATTTTCTCTTATAGCTCTTAAAGCAGTTAACAAATTCCTCCTAGTTGCATCTTGAGCTTTTTGTTGAATCCATAACTGATACATACGTGCTATGTCAGTACATCCAGCTAGATCCACATCATCCAGTTCTAGTTGTACTCCTAACTGATACCACTTAGCAGTTCGAGCAAAGTTAGTTATTTCCTTTAAGTCTGGTTGTTGATCTAAAAGCATCTCTAGTAAAGGAGATACACATTTCTCAACTATCTTATCTGACATTTTAATATTACAGTAATAATCTTACAAATATAGATGTATATATAATATTCTAAATACCAACATCATAATACATAAGCAATGGCACACAAGTACTGTTAATCATGTTGCCAAGCAATACTAATACAAAATTAAAAAACTTCAATAAAGTACAGAACCCTGCTGCAGTAATAGATAGCTGAACAACACTGAGTGTTGAGTGCTAAATAACATAGGCAATAAGTTTGTCAAGACTTATGTATATTTAATGCCAATAAAAATAATGTTAAAACAACAGATATGGCAAATGGCATCAGTTAACCATAATGGTGTGAATTTGACAATCACATTTTGCAAGTGGCATTTTGTTAAGGCTGCTAACCATTCATGTTCAGAGTTTAGGGTTATAGGGTGATCTAGGGTTTAGGGTTTGATACATATCCACTGTGTACATGCTTGGATATAATTTTAATGATAATACTTGTTAATGAATAATAATTATAAATAATTTATTATTATTTTTCATAACTAGTTATGAAAAGACTCAATAATTATAAGTAGGCACTTAAAAAGCTTATCAAGTGATTTAAATGGTTATTTGATACCAATATAGTGCAAAAGCGATAGACAGTTTTTCAGACCTATCTCCACACATTAAGCTTAATCATAAGACATCATAGTTAAATTAATATTGAATTTCACTACTTTATTAAGAAATCTCACCCAATGTATTCTCTACTACTGTAGTAATGTCACTAACAGTTATTTCTGAATTTTCAAAACCTATGAGAGATGTACGAGATAATATATAATAAAATGATACAACTTAAGACCAACTTTGGTATGCTTTGTTAGGGGGTGACTTGGTGGCTTGTTCCATGTCACCAAGGATGGGTTCAAGATTAATTTTTCTAGGTTCTTTCCCTGAATAAAGTACATAATACAGTTAACATGATATCTTTAAAATGTATAGGGAAGTGAAAATTATAGTTCTACTTTAAGTATCTATAAATTTGATAGTATATTCATTAAATTAGTCCTAATAATTATAATGAAGATTATTGACACAAAAACTCTTGCATATTGAATTAGTGCTCATCAGTTTATCATAGGGCTATGACATCATCCACTACATCTAACAAACCTTCTATAAATGAGATAAACTGTACAAATATATTTCAATGTTTGACTGTCTAACAACAGCAATTGGTTGTTAGTAACAAACATGTCATGCATATGACTTAATTAAGGTCTTACCTAATATACCTTGTACTACTAAAGTAGGACATGATGAACTAGCAGTGTCAGGTGTAATTTCTTTATAAATAAAATATATTAGTAATACAATTTATAAATAATGATTATTTTATTACTTAAAGAAACAGGATCAGTTGAGCTTGAGGTTTCTCCTGTGTTATCAGATCCTATTTTCATAATATGTAAGATGATCAATAAACAAATTAGACAAACCTTCGTCTATTTTCTCAAGAAGTGGTTTTGAGGCTTTTTCTATGATATTCTCAGCTAACGAAGAGGAAACAAGATCCTGTACATGATATAAAAGGATTAATATAATATCTTCAAAACTAAATGACTTGTACATTGTTACAGGTAAACTAAAAGTAATAGTAACTCACTTACCAAAGGATTGCGTTCAGCAAATATGCTGAATTGGCTACAGTGCTCTCTTATAGATGCATAAGTACATTCAACAGAAGATAAAAAGGATACACCACACATCTCTTCAATGTGTTGTAGATAATCTGGTTGGACTAGTAATTCAGCATTATTTGAGTCGAACAGCGCTTTGATCACTAAGGGAGCAATTCGAAAAAATGGATCTTTACTACCTACTATATCATCAATGTGAATGAAGTTTGGTTCTGTAATGTCAACTTTAGTAAGAACACCCACAGCAACATCTTCCATGGAATAAAGTGTGCATTGCGATACCTCAAGAGTATGAACATTAGCTACTTCATTAGGTGCAATCATGTACTCATCACTTGTACATGAACATAGTTGGTTCTTAAGGCTCAGAATATTCTTAATAACTGAGTTAAAAACTTTGTGACTTTCAGTCATCTCTTTGTTTGAAGCAAGTACTGTAACACATCGATTGTGCTCAGAAACTTCAACAAAAAACTTAATTTTAACTTCATTCTCCCAATATATACCATTAGTCCATACATTACAACGACGAGCTAATTTTTCAACAATTGGATTAGCTTTGTAAAGTTTACCTGGTGTTCTTTGAGGTGGGAGAGGGAGACAATAGATATAGGCAAGGATAAGAAGAAGCATATGAAGAAATCGAGTCGACAAGAACTCATAAGGATCAGGACACCATAGACACCATCCCAACCCATTCTCTATATTGATATCGGTCGGTCGTTCAGCATCGATGAGTGCAGGAAAAAATAGAAGCTCATCAAATGGCATAGGTATTGATGTTGATATGTTAGTTTCAAGGCAATCAAGTGCACTTGATTCAATAATGTGACAGAACTGTAGACTTCTAAGAAATCCTACTAACATATCAATATCATTATCAGGAAAAGCTTCCTTAAGGACTGATAGAGGTACAATGCCAGTATTACTAGCAATATCACGATAAACACGCTGGATTGCCTGTGGGGCAAATAGGACACCATTGACTTCTTTGAGAAGAGCTGTTCTGTCAATTACTACCCAACTTTTACTTTCCTTATTTCTGAGGAATAATATAAGACCCTTGTCACTTAAAGTGGTCAGAAATCCTTCTAACACTGACATTTCTGATGGAAGAGAAGGGTCATTATGCTCTTTCAATAATGTACATAGCTCTTCCAAACTAATGGCTACTTTATTAAGAACCACTAAGAAGGAGTACTGGACGTGGCAATAAAAGCTGATTTTGTTGGATCGATCGAGAACAGCTTTACAGCTCTCTGAAAGCATACAAATAAACTCTTTTACTCCTTCACCTCCTGGACGATGGCATTCCATAGGTAGAAACCCACGGTATTCTTGTGAACGTATAGCTTTCTTAGCAATTCCATCAACCAATCTCTGGATTGGGTCAACGCTAGTAGTCAGCTCATCCAGTCGACTACCAACAACGATGATTTGTGATTTCATTGAGCTCTTCATTCCTTTAGTAATGTTCTTAATAAAATTAAACCAATAATGAAGATCCTTTATCATAATCTCCTCATTTAAAATCAGCTTGGTAAGAACCAAAAATACAGCAGGCAAGCTCAACATGAGATTTTCAAGGACAGCAGCATGACTACTATAATATTCCTTATGACCAGCAAGATCATAGAGGACAACATTTCCTATTTCATGGCTTGTGAACGTACGTGCATCAATACCAGCTGTTAGTGGTTCTACTGTGACACATTCGAATGCATTGAACTTGTGATTGGCTGGTTTGTTAGCTCGTTCCACGATAACTGCAGCAAGAGAACTTTTCCCAACAGAAGTGTCGCCACAGACAAAAACCTTGCTGTAGGATTCTACAGGGAAGTCAATTTGACACTGTTGAAACGGTGCAAACATTTTTAAAATCTTGAAACGGTTGGCATTGCAATGAGGAACAAGTTCCATTGGTGCTTGTCCATTGTTGTTCTTAGACATTGGATCTAGTTTCCCAGTGGATAAGAGAAATTTGATAACATGAATGGAGCCTTGGGAGCAAGCATTGTGAAGTGGTGTATTACCACTCTAAGTGAAATAGAATAGCAATAAAGTTCTACAGTATTTATATTATAGTAAATAGCTTAATCATAGACTTTTGTGATAATTAAATGGCCAAACTTTGTTAAGGAAAAAGGAATAAGATACATTTAAAATGATATGCCAGATCACATGTCATCAATTCATCATTCTACATTTAATGTCTCTATTCAGTTGATAAATATACATAAAAATATATATTGAAATAGAAGGTCATCTTACAAATCAATAAATCAGTAAGTTCTATTTGTCTATGCTAAAATTTATTATCTATTAGAAAATGAATATTATTATCTCTAAAACCATCTTTATATTATATAGTTAGTTAATGTCAGTCTTATTTCACAAACAAAAGCAAAATAAATTTACACAGAATTAATAATCACATTATAAATGAGCTCCCAGTGTTGTATGTATGAATACATGTATATAGTGAGACATAATTTAACATTATAATTACGATCTATTATAGCTCTTTTATATATAAACGTTTTGTGTATATTGCTTGGTTTGTAGTAATTAACAAATTTCAAGAGAATCTAAATATTCTAATTCAATTAACATAACCTGAAAGATAAATACTCATATGTTTGAAACTTCAGGACACGTTAGCTAGATGTATGTTTAAAATAGAATACTCTTCATTAATCATTACTGAATTGAGTCAGTCATGTGGCTGCTTTTCAAATTTATAGTCTTAAAGAATGCAAAGAGTATTCTAAACTTATGCTGTCATCACAGCTACTAAATCAAGCTTCTCCTTAGCATTTTAAACTGCTGTTTCAAATTTGGATTTTTTTTAAAACTGGACATGCCCATTTTAAGCCATCATCCCCAATTAAAAACCTTAACATATACAGTAGATAAAACTCATTCACATATAAATAAATACTTTAATTCATAGAAGAAAATGATCTATTGGCATAATTAAACACACACTAATCTTTGAGAATTTAAAGTATATAAGATTTCTATAACATAAACCTAATATATAATATATTTAATCATGTACAATAAGCAGTCATTAATATATAACTTATATTTATACTCACCCTATTCTTCAAATCAACTTGAACAGTACAATTAAAAATAGCTACAACAGTATCAACATTGTTATGAAGAGCAGCAAAATGTAAAGCTGTGTCATTGTCCTGAGAACACAAAGACAATATAAAAAGTAAAATGTGCAAAATTACTATTAATGTAGCCACAATATAACTACATTTTTATTTATATATTAACTTTGAATATCAGTGTACTTTAATGATAAAGTACATAGTATCCAACCTGTAATATTTGTAATGTTGCATGTGACAAATGCATATCAACCTCATATAAAGGAGACAGATAAGAGTTGAGACATCAATCATTTAACATTATGCCTAGAACAATTTAACTTAAAAGATATTGAGGGACAGTAGTAGGTTGTCCCCCTGTGAATTTGAATGGCACAGCTGAATTACTGATAGTTAGTGGGATGGTTGGACAATGTCTTCAAAATAGATTTAAAATTCCACTATAAACACTACTAACCATTTCTGTTAAAACTAACTTCAATAACCTCAGTGGTTTCAAAGAATATGTCAGATGATAAAGCAAACATATTAAAATATCTTTGCAGTTATATTATAAGAAGTCTAAAGAAAACATTCAACAAAGCCAAACAAACCCAAATATATAGTTGTGGTATGTACTTTATTCCTTGAAGACAATTAAAAAACACATGGCTTAAAAGGTGGACAAAGCCATAATATATCAAATTAACACTTTTCATTTTTTTTTCATGAAATCAACTCCAAAGATTATTTCAATATGAATATATCGAGAAGTTGAAAATTAAAAGTAAATGTAATCGCCAACATTGTTCTTCAATCAGCTAATGGTTAGGCATACAAGTGCATTAAGTTAATTATGAATAGTCATGATGAGATTGAAAAATTAGAAGGTTAAATATATCTTTATTGTAGATATTGGATAATTGCCCAACAAAAATAGATTGCTTTTTACATTCAGTTTTGAAAGGTTTATACATAAAAAAACCATTATATTTATATCAAAATACATACTTACTTTGTTAACAAGGTTTAAATTGGCTCCTTTCTGTATTAACATCAAAATGATGTCTTTGTGTCCTTTCATTGCTGCTATCATGACAGGACTAGATCCATCCTAATAATAATCATAATAAACACAATATTATTGTATAACAATTATATAGCTAGGTATTATAATTGTTGTATATTATCTCTATTAGATACACACACTACTCTACATGTATTATAATAGAAACATTATATAGTTAAAATAAAGAACAAACAAAATATATGTCACTGATGTAAATAAACTAAAGTTACATAAGGTTCAAACATAATGTACACATACATCTAACAAGAAGCAGATAATCAACAACTTGACTTTAGAGATAAAGTATGTCAATAACAATGACTTTGTTATGTCTTCTCTATTAATTAATTATCAGTATTAAAATTAAAAATTGTGCTAAATTAGACAATACTTACCACCTATTAAGTTATCAAGGATATGGTAACAAATAATCACAGCATCATAAATATAGAGGGAAAAACAATACAGTAAACAATGTAATTAATATGATAACATTCAAATTGCATATACATACAAATTATAGAACAGTAAACAAAGTAAAAACACCATTATAATTCAAAAATCATCCTGTGAGTTTGTTTTGGAAGATAAAGACTTTACAGTGAAACACTGACTACAATAATATAGACTTGATAGAGATTGGAGAATTAGGACAGCAATTTCTGTGGAAGACTATAGGCATAAAATCAAGCTAGTAAAAAACTTCAAGCTATTGAAATATCATAAATCATATACAGCATCACTGTTAATGGTATGAAATTTATTGGCTGCCACATACCTAAGTAATTAATGCATGTAGTGTATTTTATTTATCAGTTTAAAACACCATATACAGCAAGAAACTAAAACAAAACAATCGACATACCTATATATATACATTACAAATTGTACTATATTATATCATACTTACCAGCTATTAAATTATAAAGGTCAGATTCAGAAAACATACAATCACACCAACATAAAAGTAGAGAAAAAACAATACAGTAAACAAGGTAAGAAATATTGAATTGAATACAATTACAAATTGTACTACTTTATATCATACTTACCAGCTATTATATTGTAAATGACATAGTCAGATAACATACAATCACACCAACATAAAAGTACAGACAAAACAATACAGTAAAAAGTTATAAATATTGAATTGAATACAATTACATATTGTATTACATTATATTATACTTACCCACTATTATATTATAAAGGGCACATTCAGATAACATACAATCACACCAACATAAAAGAACAAAGAACAAACAAAAACAATACAGTAAACAAAGTTATAAACATTGAATTAAATACAATTACAAATTGTACTACTTTATATCATACTTACCCACTATTATATTGTAAATGACACATTCAGATAACATACAATCACACCAACATAAAAATAGAAACAAAAATAATACAGTAAACAAAGTAATGAATATTAAATTGGATTATATTGAGTTATGATTGTAAATTTAACAACTTTTGTAACATGCTATTCAATAAAACAATTACTTAATTTAATAAGTAATAACTACATTTTGGATTATTTATAACATTGACAGTTCCTGACTTCATAAAGATTACATATTATCACTGTATATTAATGGAACTATGACATATAAGAAAAAAAATGATTCTAAAACAGTAAATGATCATTTGTAAATCTTTTCTCAAATATCTTTTAACATTTATCTAAGAGATACATTTATATTATGTTTATTATACTAGTCTACATGTTAATACTACCACAACTTCTTTGAGAATGTACTACAATTATAGTACATAAAACTTGTTAAAATCAGGTACAAACATCTTTTATCATTATAATACTAATGCTTATCAAACAGTTATCTACCAGTCATAGCTTTCCAATAACCAAAAACCAACTCAATTTTATTATTATCTAAATTACCTCAATAGTGACAGTGTTGATATCAACACCATTATCAACTAATGCTTCAACAATGTCTGTGTGGCCTTTATATGATGCAATATGAAGGGCTGTCAATCCAGCCTATTGTAACAGAAAAGAAGATCACTAACAATCTGATTAATGAACATCAATATTGCTATAATATATGTAGTTTTAAGGTTACTGTCCTAAACAAGACTTCCATTCTTGAAAAATATCAAACAAAAAAATTAAAGTTTAAAAAAGTGACACTTAATAAAATAGGCTTTAATGCTGTGTATGTGTGTACAGTTGAACTAATTGTTAATGATAGATGTAGATAGATAGATGTAGTTCACACAAATGTTATAACAAACTCACTACAATTAGAACTTCTTAAATTAGAACTAGTTCATAATATTATGATATTAGTTTAGTACATGATGTAACAAAACCTTATCATATTAGGAAATGGACCTCGTTTAATCCTGACGTTCACTATTTTTCACTTTCTTAAAATTACTTCTGCTTTCATTACAATACTATGTCGAGTAATGTTGATAGAGTAGTACATACTTACTTTGTTAATAAGATTTAAATTGGCTCCTTTCTGTATTAACATCAAAATAGTGTCTTTGTGTCCTTTCATTGCTGCTATCATGACAGGACTAGATCCATCCTAATAATAATGATAATAAACACAATATTGTATAACAATTATATAGCTAGGTATTATAATTGTTGTATATTATCTCTATTAGATACACACACTACTCTACATGTATTATAATAGAAACATTATATAGTTAAAATAAAGAACAAAAAAAATATATGTCACTGATGTAAATAAAGTAAAGTTACATAAGGTTCAAACATAATGTACACATACACTTAACAAGAAGTAGATAATCAACAACTTGACTTTAGAGATAAAGCATGTCAATAAAAATGACTTTGTTATGTCTTCTCTATTAATTAATTATCAGTATTAGCTTAGAAATTGTGCTAATTAGATAATACTTACCAGCTATTAAGTTATCAAGGATATGGTAACAAATAATCACAGCATCATAAATGTAGAGGGAAAAACAATACAGTAAACAAAGTAATCAATATGATAACATTCAAATTGCATACACATACAAATTATACAACTGTAAACAAAGTAATAAAACCATTATAATTCAAAAATCATCCTATGATTTTGTTTTAGAAGATAAAGACTTTACAGTGAAACACTGACTACAATAATATAGACTTGATAGAGATTGGAGAATTAGCACGGCATTTTCTGTGGAAGACTATAGCCATAGAATCAAGCTAGAAAGAAACTTCAAGCTATTGAAATTGAAATATCATAAATCATACAAAAGATCACTGCCAATGGTATGAAATTCATTGGGTGCCACATCATATTTACCGGCTATTATATTATAAAAATCACATTCAGATAACATACAATCACACCAACATAAAAGTAAAGACAAAAATAATATAGTAAATAAAGTTATAAATATTGAATTGAATACAATTACAAATTATACTACATTATATCATACTCACCTGCTATTATATTATAAAAGACACATTCAGATAACATGCAATCACAACACCATAAAAGTAAAGACAAAAACAATATAATAAACAAAATTATAAATATTGAATTAGATAAAATTACAAATTGTAATACATTATATCATACTTACCAGCTATTATATTATAAAGGTCACATTCAGATAACATACAATCACACCAACATAAAAGTAAAGACAAAAATAATATAGTAAATAAAGTTATCAGTATTGAATTGAATACAATTACAAATTGTGCTACTTTACATCATACTTACCAGCTATTATATTATAAAGGTCACATTCAGATAACATACAATCACACCACCATAAAAGTAAAGACAAAAATAATATAGTAAATAAAGTTATAAATATTGAATTGAATACAATTACAAATTATACTACATTATATCATACTCACCTGCTATTATATTATAAAAGACACATTCAGATAACATGCAATCACAACACCATAAAAGTAAAGACAAAAACAATATAATAAACAAAATTATAAATATTGAATTAGATAAAATTACAAATTGTAATACATTATATCATACTTACCAGCTATTATATTATAAAGGTCACATTCAGATAACATACAATCACACCAACATAAAAGTAAAGACAAAAATAATATAGTAAATAAAGTTATCAGTATTGAATTGAATACAATTACAAATTGTGCTACTTTACATCATACTTACCAGCTATTATATTATAAAGGTCACATTCAGATAACATACAATCACACCACCATAAAAGTAAAGAAAAAACAATACAGTAAACAAGGTAAGCCATATAAAATTGAATAAAATTACAAATTGTACTACGTTACTTCATACTTACTTCCTATCATTATTATAAAGGGCACATTCAGATAACATACAATCACACCAACATAAAAGTAGAAAGAAAACAATACAGTAAACAAGGTAAGAAATATTGAATTGAATACAATTACAAATTGTACTACGTTACATCATACTTACCAGCTATTATATTATAAAGGACACATTCAAAAAACATACAATCACACCCACATAAAAGTAAAGACAAAAATAATACAGTAAACAAAGTTATAAATATTGAATTGAATACAATTACAAATTGTACTACTTTACATCATACTTACCGGCTATTACATTATAAAGGTTACATTCAGATAACATACAATCACACCACCATAAAAGTAAAGAGAAAACAATACAGTAAACAAAGTGATAAATATTGAATTTAATACAATTATAAATTGTACTACTTTATATCATACTTACTTCCTATCATTATTATAAAGGGCATATTCAGATAACATAAAATCACACAAACATAAAAGTAGGAGAATACAATACAGTAAATAAAGTAATAAATATTTAATTAAATATAATTACAAATTATATTACATTATATCATACTTACTTCCTATTATATTATAAACGACACATTCAGATAACATACAATCACACCGACATAGAAGTAGAGAGAAAAGAATACAGTAAACTAGGTAAGCCATATAGAATTGAATACAATTACAAATTGTACTAGTTTATATCATACTTACCAGCTATTATATTATAAAGGTCACATTCAGATAACATACAATCACACCAACATAAAAGTAAAGACAAAAACAATATAATAAACAAAGTTATAAATATTGAATTGAATACAATTACAAATTGTACTACTTTATATCATACTTACTGCCTATCATTATTATAAAGGGCACATTCAGATAACATAAAATCACACCAACATAAAAGTAGAAAGAATACAATACAGTAAATAAAGTAATAAATATTTAATTAAATATAATTACAAATTATACTACATTATATCATACTTACTTCCTATTATATTATAAACGACACATTCAGATAACATACAATCACACCAAGATAAAAGTAGAGAGAAAACAATACAATAAACAAGGTAAGAAATATTGAATTGAATACAATTACAAATTGTACTACGTTACATCATACTTACCGACTATTATATTTTAAAGGACACATTTAGATAACATACAATCACACCAATATAAACGTAGTGAGAAAAAAATACAGTAAACAAAGTTGTAATATTGAATTGAAAACAAATACAACTTGTACTACATTATATCATACTTACATCCTATTATTATTATAAAGGTCACGTTCAGATAACATACAATCACACCAACATAAAAGTAAAGACAAAAACAATATAGTAAACAAAGTTATAAATATTGAATTGAATACAATTACAAATTATACTACATTATATCATACTTACCTGCTATTATATTATAAAGGTCACATTCAGATAACATACAATCACACCAACATAAAATTAAAGACAAAAATAATATAGTAAATAAAGTTATAAATATTGAATTGAATATAATTACAAATTGTATTACTTTACATCATACTTACCAGCTATTATATTATAAAGGTCATATTCAGATAACATACAATCACACCAACATAAAAGTAAAGAGAAAATAATATAGTAAATAAAGTTATAAATATTGAATTGAATACAATTATAAATTGTACTACTTTACATCATACTTACCAGCTATTATAATATAAAGGACACATTCAGATAACATAAAATCACACCAACATAAAAGTAGAAAGAATACAACACAGTAAATAAAGTAATAAATATTTAATTAAATATAATTACAAATTATACTACATTATATCATACTTACTTCCTATTATATTATAAATGACACATTCAGATAACATACAATTATACCAACATAAAAGTAGAGAAAAACAATACAGTAAACAAAGTTATAAATATTGAATTGAATACAATTACAAATTGTACTACATTATATCATACTTACCTGCTATTATATTATAAACGACACATTCAGATAACATACAATCACACCAATATAAACGTAGTGAGAAAACAATACAGTAAACAAAGTTGTAATATTGAATTGAATACAAATACAACTTGTTCTACATTATATCATACTTACTTTCTATTATTATTATAAAGGTCACGTTCAGATAACATACAATCACACAAACATAAAAGTAGGAGAATACAATACAGTAAATAAAGTAATAAATATTTAATTAAATATAATTACAAATTATATTACATTATATCATACTTACTTCCTATTATATTATAAACGACACATTCAGATAACATACAATCACACCAATATAAACGTAGTGAGAAAACAATACAGTAAACAAAGTTGTAATATTGAATTGAATACAAATACAACTTGTTCTACATTATATCATACTTACTTTCTATCATTATTATAAAGGGCATATTCAGATAACATAAAATCACACAAACATAAAAGTAGGAGAATACAATACAGTAAATAAAGTAATAAATATTTAATTAAATATAATTACAAATTATATTACATTATATCATACTTACTTCCTATTATATTATAAACGACACATTCAGATAACATACAATCACACCGACATAGAAGTAGAGAGAAAAGAATACAGTAAACTAGGTAAGCCATATAGAATTGAATACAATTACAAATTGTACTAGTTTATATCATACTTACCAGCTATTATATTATAAAGGTCACATTCAGATAACATACAATCACACCAACATAAAAGTAAAGACAAAAACAATATAATAAACAAAGTTATAAATATTGAATTGAATACAATTACAAATTGTACTACTTTATATCATACTTACTGCCTATCATTATTATAAAGGGCACATTCAGATAACATAAAATCACACCAACATAAAAGTAGAAAGAATACAATACAGTAAATAAAGTAATAAATATTTAATTAAATATAATTACAAATTATACTACATTATATCATACTTACTTCCTATTATATTATAAACGACACATTCAGATAACATACAATCACACCGACATAGAAGTATAGAGAAAACAATACAGTAAACAAAGTAAGCCATATAGAATTGAATACAATTACAAATTGTACTAGTTTATATCATACTTACTAGCTATTATATTATAAAGGTCACATTCAGATAACATACAATCACACCAAGATAAAAGTAGAGAGAAAACAATACAATAAACAAGGTAAGAAATATTGAATTGAATACAATTACAAATTGTACTATGTTACATCATACTTACCGACTATTATATTTTAAAGGACACATTTAGATAACATACAATCACACCAATATAAACGTAGTGAGAAAAAAATACAGTAAACAAAGTTGTAATATTGAATTGAAAACAAATACAACTTGTACTACATTATATCATACTTACATCCTATTATTATTATAAAGGTCACGTTCAGATAACATACAATCACACCAACATAAAAGTAAAGACAAAAACAATATAGTAAACAAAGTTATAAATATTGAATTGAATATAATTACAAATTGTATTACTTTACATCATACTTACCAGCTATTATATTATAAAGGTCATATTCAGATAACATACAATCACACCAACATAAAAGTAAAGAGAAAATAATATAGTAAATAAAGTTATAAATATTGAATTGAATACAATTATAAATTGTACTACTTTACATCATACTTACCAGCTATTATAATATAAAGGACACATTCAGATAACATAAAATCACACCAACATAAAAGTAGAAAGAATACAACACAGTAAATAAAGTAATAAATATTTAATTAAATATAATTACAAATTATACTACATTATATCATACTTACTTCCTATTATATTATAAATGACACATTCAGATAACATACAATTATACCAACATAAAAGTAGAGAAAAACAATACAGTAAACAAAGTTATAAATATTGAATTGAATACAATTACAAATTGTACTACATTATATCATACTTACCTGCTATTATATTATAAACGACACATTCAGATAACATACAATCACACCAATATAAACGTAGTGAGAAAACAATACAGTAAACAAAGTTGTAATATTGAATTGAATACAAATACAACTTGTTCTACATTATATCATACTTACTTTCTATTATTATTATAAAGGTCACGTTCAGATAACATACAATCACACCAACATAAAAGTAAAGACAAAAACAATATAGTAAACAAAGTTATAAATATTGAATTGAATACAATTACAAATTATACTACATTATATCATACTTACCCACTATTATATTATAAAGGTCACATTCAGATAACATAGAATCACACCAACATAAAAGTAAAGACAAAAATAATATAGTAAATAAAGTTATAAATATTGAATTGAATACAATTACAAATTATACTACATTATATCATACTTACCAGCTATTATATTATAAAGGTCACATTCAGATAACATACAATCACACCAACATAAAAGTAAAAACAAGAATAATATAGTAAATAAAGTTATAAATATTGAATTGAATACAATTACAAATTGTATTACATTACATCATACTTACCCACTATTATATTATAAAGGACACATTCAGATAACATATAATCACACAAACATAAAATTAAAGACAAAAACAATATAGTAAACAAAGTTAAAAATATTGAATGAATACAATTACAAGTTGTACTACATTATATCATACTTACTTCCTATCATTATTATAAAGGTCACATTCAGATAACATACAATCACACCAAAATAAAAGTAGAGAAAAAACAATACAGTAAACAAGGTAAGAAATATTGAATTAAATAAAATTACAATTTGTACTACATTATATTATACTTATCGTCTATCATTATTATAAATGTCACATTCAGATAACATACAATCACACCACCATAAAGTAGAGTGAAAACAATACAGTAAACAAACTAATAAATATTAAATTGGATTATATTGAGCTATGATTGTAGCTTTAGCAACTTTGTAACATGCTATTCAATAAAACAATTACTTAATTTAATAAGTACTAACTATATTTTGAATTGTTTATAACATTGACAGTTCCTGACTTCATAAAAATTACATATTATCACTGTATATTAATGGAACTATGACATATAAGAAAATTGTTTTTAAAAATAATTCCAAAACAGTAAATGATCATTTGTAAATCTTTTCTCAAATATCTCTTGACATTTATCTAAGAGATACATTTATATTATGTTTATTATACTAGTCTACATGTTAATACTACCACAACTTCTTTGAGAATGTACTACAATTATAGTACATAAAACTTGTTAAAATCAGGTACAAACATCTTTTATCATTATAATACTAATGCTTATCAAACAGTTATCTACCAGTCATAGCTTTCCAATAACCAAAAACCCACTCATTTTATTATTATTTAAATTACCTCAGTAGTGACAGTGTTGATATCAACACCATTATCAACTAATGCTTCAACAATGTCTGTGTGGCCTTTATATGATGCAATATGAAGGGCTGTCCATCCAGCCTATTGTAACAGAAAAGAAGATCACTAACAATCTGATTAATGAACATCAATATTGCTATAATATATGTAGTTTTAAGGTTACTGTCCTAAACAAGACTTCCATTCTTGAAAAATATCAAACAAAAAAATTAAAGTTTAAAAAAGTGACACTTAATAAAATAGGCTTTAATGCTGTGTATGTGTGTACAGTTGAACTAATTGTTAATAATAGATGTAGATAGATAGATGTAGCTCACACAAATGTTATAACAAACTCACTACAATTACATAACATCACTTTGTTCAATTCTAATATGTTCATGATGATATTCTTTGTTTTGGCATATTCCTTTATTTAGACTTAGTCCTACATGATTACATTCATGTTATAACTGGTATGCATATATGCTGAATTTCTAGTATTTTAAAAAAATAAACAATGGCTTGCGTTTATTCTAATAATATGTACACTACTTTCAATATAGCCAAACATTCAGGTGAATATGGATGGATTTTTCTGATAATCTTAAACAACAGATGGAAAAGGTCGTATCCATGTATACCTTATTTTGCATCTTTTGTGGTTGTACTAATCAATTTATGATCAAAGTCTTCTTAAATTAGAACTAGTTCATAATATTATGATATTAGTTTAGTACATGATGTAACAAAACCTTATCATATTAGGAAATGGACTACGTTTAATCCTGACATTCACTATTTTTCACTTTCTTAAAATTACTTCTGCTTTCATTACAATACTATGTCGAGTAATGTTGATAGAGTAGTACATACTTACTTTGTTAATAAGATTTAAATTGGCTCCTTTCTGTATTAACATCAAAATAGTGTCTTTGTGCCCTTTCATTGCTGCTATCATGACAGGACTAGATCCTCTCTAATAATAATGATAATAAACACAATATTGTATAACAATTATATAGCTAGGTATTATAATTGTTGTATATTATCTCTATTAGATACACACACTACTCTACATGTATTATAATAGAAACATTATATAGTTAAAATAAAGAACAAAAAAAATATATGTCACTGATGTAAATAAAGTAAAGTTACATAAGGTTCAAACATAATGTACACATACACCCAACAAGAAGTAGATAATCAACAACTTGACTTTAGAGATAAAGCATGTCAATAACAATGACTTTGTTATGTCTTCTCTATTAATTAATTATCAGTATTAGCTTAGAAATTGTGCTAAATTAGATAATACTTACCAGCTATTAAGTTATCAAGGATATGGTAACAAATAATCACAGCATCATAAATGTAGAGGGAAAAACAATACAGTAAACAAAGTAATCAATATGATAACATTCATATTGCATACACATACAAATTATACAACTGTAAACAAAGTAATAAAACCATTATAATTCAAAAATCATCCTATGATTTTGTTTTGGAAGATAAAGACTTTACAGTGAAACACTGACTACAATAATATAGACTTGATAGAGATTGGAGAATTAGCACGGCAATTTCTGTGGAAGACTATAGCCATAGAATCAAGCTAGAAAGAAACTTCAAGCTATTGAAATTGAAATATCATAAATCATACAAAAGATCACTGCCAATGGTATGTAATTCATTGGGTGCCACATTATATCTACCAGCTATTATATTATAAATAACACCTTCAAATAAAACACAATCATACCAACATAAAAATACAGACAAAAACAATATAGTAAACAAAGTTATAAATATTGAATTGAATACAATTACAAATGGTACTACTTTATATCATACTTACATTCTATTATTATTATAACGTCATATTCAGATAATCACACCAACATAAAAGTAGAAAGAATACAATACAGTAAATAAAGTAATAAATATTTAATTAAATATAATTACAAATTATACTACATTATATCATACTTACTTCCTATTATATTATAAACGACACATTTAGATAACATACAATCACACCGACATAGAAGTAGAGAGAAAACAATACAGTAAACAAGGTAAGCCATACAGAATTGAATACATTTACAAATTGTACTAGTTTATATCATACTTACCAGCTATTATATTATAAAGGTCACATTCAGATAACATACAATCACACCAAGATAAAAGTAGAGAGAAAACAATACAGTAAACAAGGTAAGAAATATTGAATTGAATACAATTACAAATTGTACTACATTATATCATACTTACTTCCTATTATATTATAAATGACACATTCAGATAACATACAATCACACCAACATAAAAGTAAAGACAAAAATAATATAGTAAAAAAAGTTATAAATATTGAATTGAATACAATTACAAATTATACTACATTATATCATACTTACCAGCTATTATATTATAAAGGTCACATTCAGATAACATACAATCACACAAACATAAAAGTAAAGACAAAAATAATATAGTAAATAAAGTTATAAATATTGAATTGAATACAATTACAAATTGTATTACATTACATCATACTTACCCACTATTATATTATAAAGGACACATTCAGATAACATACAATCACACAAACATAAAAGTAGAAAGAATACAATACAGTAAATAAAGTAATAAATATTTAATTAAATATAATTACAAATTATACTACATTATATCATACTTACTTCCTATTATATTATAAACGACACATTCAGATAACATACAATCACACCGACATAGAAGTAGAGAGAAAACAATACAGTAAACAAGGTAAGCCATATAGAATTGAATACAATTACAAATTGTACTAGCTTATATCATTCTTACCAGCTATTATATTATAAAGGTCACATTCAGATAACATACAATCACACCAAGATAAAAGTAGAGAGAAAACAATACAGTAAACAAAGTTTTAAATATTGAATTGAATACAATTACAAATTGTACTACATTATATCATACTTACCTGCTATTATATTATAAACAACACATTCAGATAACATACAATCACACCAACATAATAGTAAAGACAAAAACATTATAGTAAACAAAGATATAAATATTGAATTGAATACAATTACAAATGGTACTACTTTATATCATACTTACTTCCTATTATTATTATAACGTCACATTCAGATAACATACAATCACACAAACATAAAAGTAGAAAGAATACAATACAGTAAATAAAGTAATAAATATTTAATTAAATATAATTACAAATTATATTACATTATATCATACTTACTTCCTATTATATTATAAACGACACATTCAGATAACATACAATCACACCGACATAGAAGTAGAGAGAAAAGAATACAGTAAACAAGGTAAGCCATATAGAATTGAATACAATTACAAATTGTACTAGTTTATATCATACTTACCAGCTATTATATTATAAAGGTCACATTCAGATAACATACAATCACACCAAGATAAAAGTAGAGAGAAAACAATACAGTAAACAAAGTTATAAATATTGAATTGAATACAATTACAAATTGTACTACATTATATCATACTTACCTGCTATTATATTATAAACAACACATTCAGATAACATACAATCACACCAACATAATAGTAAAGACAAAAACAATATAGTAAACAAAGATATAAATATTGAATTGAATACAATTACAAATGGTACTACTTTATATCATACTTACTTCCTATTATTATTATAACGTCACATTCAGATAACATACAATCACGCCAACATAAAAGTAGAAAGAATACAATACAGTAAATAAAGTAATAAATATTTAATTAAATATAATTACAAATTATACTACATTATATCATACTTACTTCCTATTATATTATAAACGACACATTCAGATAACATACAATCACACCGACATAGAAGTAGAGAGAAAACAATACAGTAAACAAGGTAAGCCATATAGAATTGAATACAATTACAAATTGTACTAGTTTATATCATACTTACCAGCTATTATATTATAAAGGTCACATTCAGATAACATACAATCACACCAAGATAAAAGTAGAGAGAAAACAATACAGTAAACAAGGTAAGAAATATTGAATTGAATACAATTACAAATTGTACTACATTATATTATACTTACTTTCTATTATTATTATAAAGGTCACATTTAAATAACATACAATCACACCAACATAAAAATACAGATAAAAAAATACAGTAAACACAATTTATAAATGAATTGAATACAATTACAAATTGTACTACATTATATCATACTTACCTTCTATCATTATTATAAAGGTCACATTCAGATAACATACAATCACACCAACATAAAAGTAGAGAGAGAACAATACAGTAAATAAGGTAAGAAATATTGAATTGAATTCAATTACAAATTGTACTACATTACATAACATACAATCACACCAACATAAAAGTACAGACAAAACAATATAGTAAACAAAGTTATAAATATTGAATTGAATACAATTACAAATTGTAATGAAAGGCACTAAAGTGCCGAACCTCGCTGTAGTTTCTAAGTTATTTATAAATTCTATGCCAGCTTAGGCCCAGCGATGATGTTGTTATTGCAAGAAAATTTATTAACATTCCAGAAGGTGTGGTTATAAAATGGCAAGCTTTGTCATTCTGTATATGCTCATTAATTGTTGCTTGATTTCTAGCTTTGCCATGTTTGTGAAGCAGTAACTGAATAAGTGATAGTATCATTCAATTCCCAAGCAAGATTAAGTGCTACTTTCGTGATGAAAAGTTTCTCTGAGTCTTTACATGACCCTTTAAAATCTATCAATATTTCATATACAAAATTTATTGTAACTTGAAGATGAAACCTTCTTTGGAAACGTCCCATGGTACAAATATAAATCGATATATTATCTATTAGTAGCAGTCTTTTCAGTGCTTAGAGACTTCTCCTGAATGCATTACTTCGCTCCAAGTCCACAAAACATTTTTCAGAACTTTTCTAACGATTACTTCGACCAACGGCCTTCTGTCTTGCTGATCCGTATTCCTCTGAGATTGTTTACAACATACTAAAAAATCTCCACGTTAAGTTTTTTACTTTTCGAGAAACGGCACTTGACCTCTGCAGCCTGAAAAAATCTATCAATATTTCATATACAAAATTTATTGTAACTTGAAGATGAAACCTTCTTTGGAAACGTCCCATGGTACAAATATAAATCGATATATTATCTATTAGTAGCAGTCTTTTCAGTGCTTGGAGACGTTTCCTGAATGCGTTACTTTGCTCCAAGTCCACAAAACATTTTTCAGAACTTTTCTAACGATTACTTCGACCAACGGCCTTCTGTCTTGCTGATCCGTATTCTTCTGAGATTGTTTACAACATACTAAAAAATCTCCACGTTAAGTTTTTTACTTTTCGAGAAACGGCACTTGACCTCTGCAGCCTGAAAATTCTTTTGCGAGTTTTAAGCTTCTGTTTTCCTTGACGATGTTCTTGACACTACTGTTGTAAAGTCCACATGCTTTTCTATTCGTTGCTAAACATTGGTAGCTGCTAATGCTTCGCTTGCCAAGTTATAGCAGTTCAAAGAAAACAACTCTGGTAACAGACACACACACACACACACACACACACACACACAAACAGACTACAGTACCCTCGCTATGCGCCCACGCACAGCGAGGTTAATAAATTATATCATACTTACCCACTATTATATTTTAAATGACACATTCAGATAACACACAATCACACCAACAGATAAGTAGAGAGAGAACAATACAGTAAACAAGGCAAGAAATATTGAACAGAATACAAATTGTATTACATTATATCATATTTACCTGCTATTATATTATAAAGGTCATATTCAGATAACATACAATCACACGAACATAAAAGTACAGACAAAAACAATACAGTAAACAAAGCTATAAATATTGAATTGAATACAATTACAAATTGTAATAAATTATATCATACTTACCCACTATTATATTTTAAATGACACATTCAGATAACACACAATCACACCAACAGATAAGTAGAGAGAGAACAATACAGTAAACAAGGCAAGAAATATTGAACAGAATACAAATTGTATTACATTATATCATACTTACCTGCTATTATATTATAAAGGTCATATTCAGATAACATACAATCACACAACCATAAAGTAGAGTGAAAACAATACATTAAACAAACTAATAAATATTAAATTCGATTATATTGAGCTATGATTGTAAATTTAACAACTTTCGTAACATTCTATTCAATAAAACAATTACTTAATTTAATAAGTACTACCTATATTTTGGATTGTTTATAACATTGACAGTTCCCGACTTCATAAAAATTACATATTATCACTGTATATTAATGGAACTATGACATATAAGAAAATTGTTTTTCAAAATAATTCCAAAACAGTAAAAGATCATTTGTAAATCTTTTCTCAAATGTCTCATGACATTTATCTAAGAGATACATTTATATTATGTTTATTATACTAGTCTACATGTTAATACTACCACAACTTCTTTGAGAATGTAGCATAATTATAGTACATAAAACTTGTTAAAATCAGGTACAAACATCTTTTATCATTATAATACTAATGCTTATCAAACAGTTATCTACCAGTCATAGCTTTCCAATAACCAAAAACCAACTCAATTTTATTATTATCTAAATTACCTCAGTAGTTACAGTGTTGATATCAACACCATTATCAACTAATGCTTCAACAATATCTGTGTGGCCTTTATATGATGCAAAATGAAGGGCTGTCCATCCAGCCTATTGTAACAGAAAAGAAGATCACTAACAATCTGATTAATGAACATCAATATTGCTATAATATATGTAGTTTTAAGGTTACTGTCCTAAACAAGACTTCCATTCTTGAAAAATATCAAACAAAAAATAAAGTTTAAAGAAGTGATGCTTCATAAAATAGGCTTTATTACAGCTTTATTACAGTGTATGTGTGTACAGTTGAACCAATTGTTAATGATAGATGAAGATAGATAAATGTAGCTGATACAAATGTTATAACAAATTCACTACAATTAAATAACATCACTTTGTTCAATTCTGATATGTTCATGATGATATTCTTTGTTTTGGCATATTCCTTTATTTAGACTTAGTCCTACATGATTACATTCATGTTATTAACTTGTATGAATAAATGCTGAATTTACAGTATTATATTTAAAAGAGATACCAAATGAAACATGACATTATAAAAGCTCAGGCTTACTCCACAATGGCTTGCATTTATCCTATACTGCAGTGCCCAGATTTTGAGAAACCAGTTGTATTATAAAATGATGCATCAAAAGCATGAGGTTGGAGCTCTGCTTAGCTAACTACATGGAGATACTGCTGGTAGCCATTTTGTAGATTAGTCATGATGAGTCATACTTCTCTACCCAAGAGCAGTGAGCTCTTTGATTTTTGGCCAACTTTGTTGCCAGAAATTGAACATGTTCAATTTCTGTAACATTTCAGGCAACATTTTTCTGTTGCTGGTAACAAGTTTTTTTGTTGCCAGCAACAGGTAACACACAACATCCACTGAGCAACTTTGTTGCCAATAACTTTGTTGTCATTTTGCTAATAGCAACAAAGTTGCCTAGTGGATGGTGGCCTTTAGGTCATTAGGGTGTTACATTAATCAATATTAACATGTGTTCTTAAAATGTATTTTTAGTTATTGTAAGTATATTCCTTTTATGGTCATTTTTGGTTATACTATTAAGTCTTAAAGGTTAAGTAGGTAACATATTTCCTTTATCATTCTTTGTAGTTCTTAATTATGCTTTTCTGTAGGGAGAATCTTTTGCTTATTACATCATGCAGGTTATCATGTCATTTCCTTACTTCAAATTGTCACTTAGATTATGTCATTTGTCACTTAATTGATCAGATGTACTTTAGTTTGTATGTAAGGATAAGCATTTATTGCTTTTGTGTGTGTTCCATTTTGGTTATCAAAGAGACATTCTGGAGATATTGTGGCAGTAGTAACCATTCACAATAACACATGGTCCAAAATGTTTATAGGACTACCTGAGTACATGGCACCAGAGATATTGGAATTGCTGTGTGTGACAGGCAATTAAAATAACTTTCTATGTAAAAATAATTATAAATAACCTTGTAGGTTAAAGAAGAACATCATGTCTACATTCAGTGTAATTACCTTGAATACAATAATGTTAATTGAAATTAGCACCAATATCTGAACAAGTGTTTATACTTGCAGGGACTAATACTAACATTAATTAATTGATCCATGATCAACTGTACATGCTAGCTAGGTGTGTAGCTACTTTCTAAATAAATGCTTGCACACTGTATATATATACTAATTCAATGCAAGCTATGTATGTATATAGTGATCAACACAACTGAACATACATGTACTATAGTAAAGCCTATGCTGTGAAGCAAAGTTCATTGACATCTCACAGACTATTATCTAAACAACCACGTGTGCTGTCCATATACTACTGGATAGCAATTAATTTTTATTTGTTTAACTTTGTGGATGACTCTATACTCCCATATTTAACTATGACATTACAGCAATGAAATGTTAATTATGACAGTAGTAATTTATCAATATAAACTCAAATATACAAACTAATTCAGCAATAGACCAGTAACTACCTCAACTTGATTTGTTATATAGCAAGAAAACAAAATATGTAGACAAAAACTAACGTATGTTATATTTCAAGAAAACCATTTAGACTGACTGTTTTATTCAATAAGTGTAAATCTAAATAATAAAAATAACTTACATCATCTCTAGCATTTACGTTTGCACCTCTTGAAATGGCATCAATTACTTCTGGTAAGTTTCCTTCTTTGGCAGAATTAATTAGTTTGCTATTTTCTGAAGTAAAAACAAAAAAATATTAAATGTGTTAACTATAATAATTCCCCTAATCAAAATAATTTATATAAATATTACTTGTTGGTCAATTTATTCTGTATTTCAGTAATGATTATCAATTTGTACTAATAATATATTTTACTGTAAATAGTGTAGCAAACAATTAACAATGAAACCTCAAAAGAAATGTATTTGGTTTTTAAGGTGTCATTCCTTGTTCAAGTTTAGTTTGACCCAGACTCAATGATTAAATCTCAGGATAAGAACATACTAACCAAATGGTTTGTTCTGCTAAATAGCCTTGTAAAAGTGCTTAGAATATGAAAAATACCTTATAGTAATAAAAGCTCTATTATTACTTGATGTATTCTATAGTTTGAAGATCATCATTATCACATATGCTTTAACAAACTACAAAATTAATAGCAGAGAGTGTTATAACAAAAAATAACAATTAGTAAAAGAACAAACAAAGAGAGTCACAAAAAGCTTTAATAAAACTAAAACAATTTTAATAATACTAAACATTAGAGGTCACAAATATATTGTCATGATAATGCAACTTAATTGCCAGTATAATTCTACAAACTACATGTCAAACACTGTATAGGTTGTAATGATGTCAAAAATGTGCAGTATTTTTAATAAATAATA
Organism: Xestospongia muta; assembly: GCA_963693285.1. Classification (NCBI taxonomy): domain Eukaryota; kingdom Metazoa; phylum Porifera; class Demospongiae; order Haplosclerida; family Petrosiidae; genus Xestospongia; species Xestospongia muta. Next base: position 20,363,112 of record OY848917.1, read on the forward strand.
CTTATCATAGAGCATTCTCAGGCTACTCAAGCTAGACCTAGTGAGGTAACTTGTCATCTACTTCTCGATTGTTTTACAAACATCTGTTTTTTCTACCACAGCTATAATTACAGTAACATAGAAAAGTAATTATCTTCCTTCAGACAAGTGGTTGACCTCTTTAATCATAGGGTAATATAATTCACACAATAAATTGTTGTTTTAACTGATTTATAGTCACATGATTGCATAAACATATATGTTTTCATTAGTAGTTACTATGGATTGCAAAGTTCAAATAGCTCAATAAACTATGACTTCTAAAAAAGGATGTGTTTTATCTCTAGAGTTGTCCTATCATAACATCTGTCATCACAGCCCTGACACAACAGTTAAGCATATGCATCATAATTCTTTTGTCTAACTAGTGAGACATTAAACAAAATCTTCATTGTTATGACAATACATTGTATGACTGCATATAAATTAGTTCATATGTTAGATATAAAAATATCTCATCTTGCACTATATGCAACCCAACTAACCACACATTGGTTAAATCAAATTTGCAGTGTCACCAGGCTTCTAAAGGAAATTGTCATGAATTAAATTAGTAATTACAAAAAGGCTGTGTATTACAATATTTTAAATATAAATATCTACTGAGATTTAGGAATGACTTCAGCCTTGAGATAAAACACCTTATATACTTGTGCTAATATACATGTGGATTACATTATAACCTGCCAGGATGTTATAGTCCATTACATGATACTTCCTTGTTATTGTATTTTGTAGCTACTTGACAAAACTCAAACTTGTATAGATTTTCCTCACAGTATCAGCATTTATTGTATCAAAGACATGTAAAAGTTCAATGCACCTCTAATCTATGTGTACTGTTTCTAATATAACAGTATGTGATGCAACATTTTACTAGAAAATATATAACTCTCAAAGTCAAGAAACTGAGCAACGGTTGACAATTGTAAGAACCGCTCTCTAAAGGTTGATAAACAAGCCCATACATGCCTGCTTTTTGCTGAAACAAAAGTGTCCCAACTGAAAAAATATTTAGGCATTTAATTGAAGACAAAGAAAATTTTAAAAATGGCTACCACAAGAGAAGTATTTATATTATGTTACTTTGAACTGTGATTGGCCTATATACAACAGTAACGTACAACAGTGGATGGTCTAGATACACTTGATAGAACAAATTTAAGTGGAAGAGACTTAGATAGCTAAATAGGAATATTATAGACGCTCCCTCTCTGAAGGAAACACTAGTGAGGTTGATTACACTCGACTACCACTCAGTCCTATCATTATACTTATAGCAAAATATGATGCTCTTACTATTTCCCATGGCCACCACTTTCAGCTCAAAGTACAGGATCAAAAAGGAGTTTAGAAACGACGGACTAGCGACTGGAATGTCACCAATTAAATAGTGGCTGGCACAACGCCCCTGATGAATATTATGACTAAAGTCTATTCGCGTTCACCTTTGCTAATTAAAAATTATCATAACTTTCTAATAACTCGACCAAATATTCAAAATTTCCTGACGACAGACCATCTGACATCATTTTTTTATATGACACGACCCACAAACAAGAACAACTTTTTTGTACTTTCCATAAGCAAAGTATAGGAGATGTCATTGACCACGAGGAATGTGATCTTCGTTAATCAATAAATGGCTGCCGCTTGAAGAGAGAAACCAGTACGGTAAGAAATACCTTCTCGCTCTAAAAGTTTAATGATATAGATAGGTAAAGTACTATACTACTGTAGCTATAAAGAAGGAAGAAGAATACAACTATTTTGTATGAGAACAGAAATATTATTGAAATCAAACTTGAATCAGTAACAAAAAAATATTATAAAAGTTAAGATAGGGGTAATGCATTGTCTAAACAATCTTGATCAAAGTCTTCAAAAAACATTTGTTAAGTTGTGCCTTGGATTGGTACATATTGTTTGTATAAATTCTGTTATTTATTGTAGTGCTTCATTTATTAACTGTGATCTTTGTCCATCATACCATCATTAATGTCACTGTTGTTGTCATTGTAACTATCATCTTCCACCAATTTCAATTATGAATTCTTCTAATGTGTCCTCAACAAGTCCATATTTTTCAAAGTAATCATTTTTTATGTCCACAACATGTCTGCAATAAATCCTCCACATGTCAGTTGTTGTATGTATTAATCCGTCAGATATAAGCTGTTCAATTTCTGGTAAGTTGTGTGTCTTATTATGTTTAGCTACATAGCCTTTCACAGAACCCTATGCTAACTCTATTGGATTGAGTTCATAATGGGCTACTGGTAACCTTAAAACTATATGCATGTGTGTATGTGCTGTTTCATCAGTAAGGTACAAAGGTGCTGGTCTGTGTTGTTTTAATTTCTCTAGTAATGTGTTTTTAATGTCATTGTCATTATATTCTATGTTGTATTTGTCTAACCATCTTTTAATATCATCTTTCTGTTTGTAGTTGTTGGAGGTTTTTCCTTTTGTTTATTATAGTACGAAGCATTGTATAAAACTATTATGGATGTAGGTGGAATGTTCAGATGTAGCTGTTATGTAAACCATTCTGTAAAGTGTTCTGAGTTCATTTCATCATGATAATCTGCTTACTTTGTCCTAGATTTAAAACCAAAGCCTGTACCAAGAACTCGACCCTCCATTCCACCAGCATGAACAACAATAATTTGTTGACCCTTCCCATTTGGCACCTTCCATTCCATGCTCCTTTACCATCAACTTCTACCTAAATATCTTCTTTACAGTGATATACATTTACCTATGTTTCATCAGTATAGATTGTCTTGTTATATACCATTTCTTAGTTATGTATCATTTGGAAGTGTATATGTGTCTTTGTTCCAGTATATTACATTGCATGTATATGTACTGCTTACTGTACCTTTTCTTGTATAAAAACCCCAACTCTCACAGAACCCTCCATAGACAAAACCTACCACCTCTAAAAACCCCATCCAGTTTTAATTTATCTAATACAGTAGTCAAAGTGAGATATTGTTTTGTATAAAAGCTATGAACAGTATGTCGCATTACTTATTTGTCAAGAGAGTACGTGTACCCTAGATGTTGTGTGTTTAACAGGAGTCATAAATTACCCTCTTGAGAAATATATTCATTATAAATATTACGCACACTTCTTACTGATACACCTATAGCATCTGCTGTACATTTTACGATCCTCTCTCTCAAAATTGAGCTTCCTTTTTTTCTCTTTCTCAATGAACTGCTTTATCTTTTCAATTACATGTTTGGTTTGTGATGTCAATCTAACCCCCTTTCCAGGTTTCTTAACTACCTTATGTATAACCTGATGGTCTTATTTGGTGATGGAAGATGAGCTGGTTCAAATATAATGTAACACTGATAAGAATAGGATCATAACGTGCAGTATTTTTCAACTGAAATAATGTCACAGGTAGGCTATCTGAGTCATGTTAAATATGCAAGATGCTCCTACACAGCTGATAGGCTCTAATTTACCATCTAAACAATGGTATCTCTGCATAAGCATCAGTTACTATGTTCTTGTTTTTCTGGTTTTTTAATTACTGAGACTAAGACTTTGTAAAGAAAATGAACTGTATTTTAATTACTTGTGACTAATTTTTTATATATTCTGATATTTCATCCTAGCAATTTGTATTGTATTAGACTTAAGAAAAATTTAGGTACCTGTATAGTGTGATAAACTGAAACAGATTTTGTATTTTGTGCGTATTATTATTATTATTATTATTATTATTATTATTATTATTATTAATATTATTATTATTAATATTAATAGTAGTAGTAGTAGTAGTAGTAGTAGTAGTAGTAGTAGTGTTATTGTTATTATTATCATCATAATCATCATTATTGTGGTTAGTTATCTATTGCTGGTGAATCCATATATGTGTTATGATTTGACTGTTTTGTACAAGATTGTCGGTTGACAATGGTCTTAGTCGTCGTTTTTTTTTCGAAAATATAGTTAGTTGTTTTCATCCCATCTCCTCGGTCGCTATATTGGCTACGAAAGTTCACGGTGCTGATGTTCAACCATAGAAAGATCTCGGATTTCAACCATGGTCACGAATTTTGGACCTCATGCGCCGAACAATTAGGATCTTATTTCGCTGCAAATGAAATCAACGACGAAGCTAAAAAGAAAGCTATACTACTTACTGTATACGGCCATTCAACATTTCAGCTACTTAAGAGTTTGCCAGAACTTGCAGTTTTCTTAAAACCGAATGCAGAGCCTGTGGAAAAATTGGACACATAGTAAAAGTGTGTCGTAGTATATAAACCGAAGAAATTATCTAAAAAACCGACTGAAGTCCACACAAACCAAGTATATATAAAATTAGTAGCCACAAGTCAGATATCTCAGCCAACCTTAGATCCGCCTCACCTGTCTGATGGGCTGGATGATGCCTACATACTGTTTACTTTGCCTGGGAAAGATGTTATGACAGTCATAGTAAATGGGTTAGATCTTCATAGAACTAGACGTGGGCTTCTTTGTCAATTGTATGTGAGTAAACTTGTGATTCTATTTCTCACCCCACAGATCAATTGTGACCTACCTATATTACTCTCGGTACCTACACTGGAGAAAACTTTGTCATCCTTGATACTTGTCATGTACACATACATTACCAATTACAGTTGCAAATTTTCCCACTCCTAGTTGCGCATGGACACGGACCAAGTCTTTTTGGTGTAAACTAGTTCAAAAGACTTAAATTAGACTGGAACAGCATTCGTTTCCTTCACAACTCTTTATCGCTATCAAAACTTGAGAAACATACAGACCTATTTTCAGATAAACTGGGTACACTCAAAAGTACCACAGCTCAACTATTCATGGATGCTTAGGCTGTCCTATGGTATTTCAAAGCCAGACCAGTAGCATATACTCTTAATGAGAAAGTAGAAAAAAAGATCTCTCGACTACAAGAATTGGGTATCATTATCCCAGTTGTTCGGGCTGCCACAATTGGCCCTATTGTAAAAAAAGACTGCAATATACACCTTTGCAGAGATTACAAAGTTACAGTCAAATGGGTTCTAACACCTGATATCCATCCGTTGCCTTGTGTTGAAGACATTTTGGCACCACTGGAAGGTGGTATGCTCTTCTCAATGCTTGATTTGAGCTATCCTTTTCAATAGATTCAAGTCTTTCAATGGGCTATGGAGAATCTTTTGCCTAACATTTAACATTTACCTAACATCTGCACATATATATGGTCTCTGGTAACAATGAAGAGAACTACCTACATAATCTCACCTGTCTACTTTCCAGACTGACCTCTGCAAGACATATGTTAAAATGTTCTAAATGCACCTTTTGCTACAACATCTGTTGAGTATTTATTTCACATTATTGATAGCTTAAGATTTGACCTTCCTCTCTAAAATTATAGCTATTCAAGAAGCACCAGTACCTTCAAATGTTATAAAATTAAGATAATTTTTAGGTCTTGTCAACTATTATCACAAGTTCTTACCAAATCTGATGACCATCCTGGCCTCATTACATGGCCTTCTATGAAAACGTGTCCATTCATGGACAAAGACACAAGAAAGTGCTTTCCAACAGGTCAAAATACTCTTCAATTGTCATCGGTACTCATACATTTTGACAGTCAAAAATCCTTATTGTTATAATGTGATGCCTCATTGTATGGCATTTGAGCTGTTCTGGCCCATCAATTTCCGGACAACACTAAAAAACCAATTGCCTTCACATCTTTTACTTTATCTGCTGCGAAACGGAATTATTCTCAACTAGAAAATGAAGTTTTGGCCATTGTGTTTGCAGTAAAACGTTTTCATCAGTACCTTTATGGCACACATTTTACTATTTATTCAGACCACAAACCATTAGAACGTCTACTTATTGAGTCACGACAAGTACCTGCTATGGTATCAACCAGAATACGGCATTGAGTTCTCATCCTTGCTGCTTACCAATATGCAATCAAACATTGAGCAGGCACCAGAATGACAAATGCTGATGCTCTAAGTATATTCCTACATTAACACCCCTGCCAGGTGACCTTTCACCTCAGTAAAATCTATTGTTACCACTTTTCAAACTATCACATGTCAGAAGATCAGTACAAAGTGTTACAAAACCAACAGCAGACCTTATTTCTTATCACCAGTTTCAAATGGAACTCAAGTCTTTTAGATGGCTGTTTATTGTAGGGTTCTCGTGTGATAGTACCTGCTACTAGACATAATACCGTTCTCAATCAACTTCATGAAACGCATCCAGGAATTGCAAAAATGAAAATATTAGCTAGTTTGTATGTATGGTGCCATGGTATTGATTCCAATATCAAAACAAAAGTCCAAACTTGCAATACTTGCCAATCTAACCATGCACTTCCTGTCAGAGAGAACGACTTTATCAGACACATCTTTCAGTCCTTTATGAAGCAATGGGGTATCAAATGCATCCACAACTCTCTTTATCACCCAGTTCTAGTGGCCTCGCCAAGTGGACAGTAAAAACATTTAAAACATGTTTAAAGAAACTAGAAGGAAATGTCGAGTCTCTTCTTGATTTTTATCATGTTATCGTGTTACACCACACTCAACAATGGAATTGTCCCCTATAGAACTTCTAATGGGTAGACGATTACGAACTCAATTAACAATCTGTTTTGATGACTGGCCTATCCCAAATTCAACAACAAATGTTGATATCCCTTTCCCTTTTATGGTGAGTTCTAACTCATCACTTCAACCATCATCACACGTTCTAGTTCCATCCTCATTCAACTTGTGTTCGTAAACTAATTACACAGCTCAGCCCCTTCAAATTATAGCTAGTTGGGGGAGAGTGTGATAAACTGAAACGCAACTTACTGAAGCACAAATTATACTTTGTATTTTATGTCTACATGTATTTATTATTTTTATTATTGTGGTTAGTTATCTAACTATTGCTTAGTGAATCCATACAAGTGTTGTGTATTTAATTGTTACGTTTTATACAAGATTGTCAGTTGATAGTGGTCCTAGTTGTTGTTAAGTTGTTCCAAAAATATAGTTCATTGTTTTCATTGCATTCCCTTGGTCGCTACATACAGACTTACTAATAATTTTGTTTGTACTGCTGTGGCAACAACCATTGTTACTTAATTTTTAATTGTTATGTAATAGTGTTCTGATAGACTTTTCCAATGGTATATATGTGTATGCTTTTTATGCTTTTCTCTCAAGGATGAAGAAAATGTCATGAAAATGATTTCTATAAAAAAGTACAGTGATACATTAACAACTGCTTCAGATAACAGTTAAGCATGAGACTTACTAATTTTTCGTGGCATAAGTTTGTTCTCTTAGCAAGGAATTCTGAAATGAAAGCGTTTAATTATTGACGTGTAATGTCATATCTTTTGTTCAGTTTATAATACTCTGCATAATAAGTAGTAGGAGGTGCTTCGTGCTTCAAGATGTCTCTGGAGTCTATTCGTTTTGATAAAGTGCAAGGTAGTCTACAAATTCTTAATCAGCTTCTATTGCCTGAACAGACTGTCTATGAACCTGTCAATGACGTAGAAGATGCTTGGAAAGCTATAAGAGAGATGAAGGTAAGAATCATGTTGTATATGTACAATTATCATTTGTTGGTTGTTGTTGTAAACTGGTATGGTCGCTTGTAAGCTTAAGCATTAATTTTTAATGTGAGGAGATCACTACATGGTTACAGTTCTTTTTTAACATATAGCAGGCCTAATTTAATAGAATCAATTGATTTAATACTGCCCAACATCTATAGGCAGGACAAATGTTAGTGAATAGAAGTAGTCTCACAAGCCAGACTCTGCCCCATTACTAAAAGATTGATGGAGAGGGTCTAGATAACTGTAATACAGAAACTTGTTCTTCCTACATGAAATATAGCTGGCCAAATAAATATAAAATATCACCGAATATCTATCTCTCTGCAATTATCATGTAAATTGTCATAATGACTATTTAAATAATAGCCTAACATAATGACCATAAGACTTTGTGATAGCAATAGCTTGTTCTTCTTTTAATGGATAGTACCTGGTACTTATAGCTATTGTCTTTGATTGCTTTATCTAATTCCATGTTGCTGCTTCATACATCACATGAGGTCACTTAAATTTCAGTCATGCCCATTATTATATATTACAGAACAAATTGTTTTACAGACACTTCCCATCAATTGTTTGGTCATAGGGGTAAGAGTGGGAGGAGGAGAGGGGAGGGGACTTAATTTGTGTATGCAATGATGGTTCATACACAATATATTATAATATATATATAATAAATCCATATCTTTTTATTATATAATGTAGTTGATTGTCACTACTAAACACATTTATATATGTCCTAGACCTATTGAAATAATTCAGCAACAAGGTTATTGTTAAAATATTTTTTTTATAAGTGTTTAAAGTTGGGTTGAATCTTTTGCCTTTATATATAGGGGAGTTCAATCCAACATTTCCATCCACACATCAGATCTAGTGTATGTCCACCTGTCTAAATGTGTTCATATAATCAGACATGTATTCATTTATTTCTTATCCTTTTTATTTCTTCCTGCTTTGTAAAATTACACATACAATAAATTAGAACATAATTTTACTAATTAATTTAACATTTTATTGTCACTATCTAGACACGAGGAGCTCCAGCAATTGCAATAGTTGGTGCTTTAAGTATAGCAGTTGAACTCAGACACAAAGCAAATACTGGTGAATTTAAATCAACACAAGATGTGGCCACATTTGTTAATGATTCTTTCTCTTATCTAAAGACTGCTCGACCGACTGCTGTCAATATATCTGAAGCTGCTACTCGATTTATGAAACATATTTCTGAGCTTTCTCAAAATGAATTAGACACTAAAATGTTTACAGATACTCTATACAATCAACTGTCACAGATGCTTGAAGACGATGTTGCAACTAATCGAAAAATTGCGTTTCATGGAGCTGAATCTATTCTTGCAAATAGTACTGGAGATCAAGTCACCATATTAACCCATTGTAATACTGGATCTTTAGCAACTGGAGGTTATGGTACAGCATTGGGTGTTATAAGAGCACTATCAGAGAATGGTAAACTGTCCCATGCTTACTGTACTGAAACTCGTCCCTATAATCAAGGCTCTAGGTTAACAGCATATGAGCTAGTTCATGAGAAAATACCTGCCACTTTGATTTGTGACTCAATGTGTGCATGTCTTATGAAAGAGAAAGGTATCTCTGCAATTGTTGTAGGTGCTGATCGAGTTGTAGCTAATGGAGATACAGCTAATAAAATTGGTACTTATCAATTAGCTGTTCTTGCACAATACCACAAAGTACCCTTCTATGTTGCTGCACCATTTACTACTATAGATTTTGAATTGTCATCTGGTTCACAGATTGTTATAGAGGAACGTAAAAAGCAAGAAATGATTTATTTTGGCAATAAAATGATAGCACCTGACAGTATTGATTGTTGGAATCCAGCATTTGATGTTACTCCTGCTGAGCTTATCACTGGTATCATCACAGAGAATGGTGTATATAAACCTAATGAATTAAATAAAGTTGCTTGATTACATAACTAATAATTATCATTGAATGTAATATTTTACAATGGAAAAAACATGTTATTTAAATCAATTACACAAATCTCTGCCTATCCAAACTTTCACAGTTCCAGGAAGTGCCATATGAAGTAATTGTGCTATAGGTAAAGTAATATTGCTAGTGTCTAGACATTGTCTTTTGATTTTCTTAAGTAGATCACACTTTCCATCACCAGTGATCAGTACACTGATGATTTTTGCTTTAATAAGCTGTTTTATAGTTAAGGAGACACGCTTTTTGATGGAGATAGGAGAGGTAGACAATAAGTTAATGAGATGGATTGAGTCAGATATTGCTATTTCCTGTTCAATCACATCAGATGTAAAAATAGATGCTATATGGCCATCTCCACCCACACCTAACAGTACATAATCAAACAATCCCTCCATTACCTGTGAAATATTATCCTGTGTTTTTTCAGTCATACAGTTTTTGTATAATGGATGGATGTTTGTATATGGAATAGGAACAAGATCAAGTAGATGATTCATGAGCTGATTGAAATTGCTTTCAACTGAAGTGGGTGTTACACATCTTTCATCTGTCTGCCATACATGAGTTTTAGTCCAAGGGAAATAGTCTTTGTAGTTCAGAACTAATGCTTGATAAATACTCAGTGGCGACATGCCTCCAGGAAAAACTATATGATACACACCCCTCTCTTGAATAGATTTAAGAGCAGCATGATATATGTCATGTGACATATTTTGAGCCAATTCTGATCGTGATAACGTGTATACTTGATGTCCAAATAAATCTTCATTAGTAAAAGATGTTACGTCATTGGTAGAAATGTAGTGTACAAAATTATTGTCATTATCAAAGACTATTTCTTCTTGATTTCTCCTTTGTGCATATTGTATGTCATTGTGTTTTAAGGTCAAGATCAAATCACTGTCATTAACTGACAACTTCATGTTGTTCCACAAATTGCTTGAATAAATGAATAGATTGCTTTGTCCTCTGTCTAGTTCATGTAATAGAGGTGACCACACATGCCATGATTGGAGTGCATTTTTCAAAGGAATAAAATAACTGTCTTTTCCTTCAATCAAGCTCTTTATTATTGATGCATATGCTTGTAATGGTTGTTGCTTATCAGGAATGAAAACAGTCATTTTGCAAGTACCATCAACTTGATGACTGAGAAAGTGGTACATATTGTAACCTTTTCCAATTGGTACCTCAATGGAATAATTCCTGTAATTATCTGTTTCTATATTAAAGACAATTGTATCTGTACAATGTCTTGTCTCATAGGGAAACCAAGACAATAAGGACTGCTTAAAAACAATACGAGCATATGTTTCCTTTTTCCCAAGTAATTTGCCTGATATTAAAAAGATAGGTATCCCAAACCATTGAGGAGATCGTACATTCATGAGTACAACAGCGAAAGTGGGTGTACGAGATCCTATTTTAGCTTTATCCAAATCATGAAACAAATGTGTTTGATAGTCAGAGTATTGTCCTAATACAACATTGTTAACAAATGGAGGATATATCGTTTTCAAAGCTTCTAACTTTGCTTTGTTTAAATCAAAATTAGTTCCCGACTTTACAGAAGTGAAATTTGTTAGATCTGCTATCAGTAGAGCCACTATTTCAGTTAGATGGTTCTGTAACATATCACGAACAACACCATACTGATCATAGTATGTTCTACCTTCCACACTCAACATTTCACGAGCAACAACTTCAACATGACTAATATACTTAGCATTCCATATTGGATTAAGTTTATCCAAATTACTTAAACGGAAATCTAAAATCTGACTTACACCTGGCTTATGAAGATAATGATCTACAATTAAAACTTCATTGCTATTTAAATATTTCTGAAGATGATCTGCTAATGTTTGTGCCGATTGAAGATCTTTGCCAAATGGTTTTTCAACTGCAACTCTCAATATTGTATCATTAGATGATGGTCTAGCATAACGGTCAATGTTTTGAGCAATTGTTGTATAAGCAAAAGGTGGAACAGACAAATAAAATATGCGTGCTGCTTCATACAAATTTTCTTTAGTCAGTCGAGAATTAATGAAGTGATGTAATTTCTCATAATCTTGTTCAATTTTTAGACTACATGGTGTCACAATTGAGGCTATTTTATGATTGAATTCAGTACAATTTTCATTAAAGTCCTTTAATGTTGCACAAGAAAGATGCTTAAAGTAATGGTTTAAATTGTCTATAGTTGTTTGTGTTGGTTGACGACTAGCAGCATATATGTGAAGTAGAGATGTGTCAACTAAGTTCCTGAAGATCAATTCTTGTACTGAAGGCATATCTTTCTCTTTGCTAAGTCACCATTAGCTCCTATAATAATCAGAGTAGTAGCTCCCTTGTTGGATGACCTATTATTTGCATTTTCAACAAGTTGAAAGCATGATAATATAATAAAAAAGATTGATTTCATTTTCATGGCACCACCGTTTATTTCCGTATTATTTCCGTATACTATTCAGCCACACCCCTTTGTTTGCAACGAAATGGATGCTGTTTTTCTTCCTTCACCAAACGAACTTGTATTAGATGACATCAGGACAACTAATTTAATAGTTTTTATTGTTATTATTATTATAACGTGTTTATCAATTGCTGTCGTTTGTATTACTCTTGGATACGCCTTCTTCTTGACAAGAACCAACAGGTAATGTATATATGTTCATCTAATCTGTCCAGAGTGAATGAGTGGTCTAGAATGGCAAAATTTCTCGAAAGCCAAATAGGATAGAGAGTATTAAAACATTTTGTCCAAGTATGTGTATTCGTATTTACTGATTTTTACACACATTAGCTTCACCTTGTCCAAGACGAAAAAAGCCATGAAATATTCTGTTGCATCTAATAACAACAGAGAATCAACAGCTATAACTAAAAGTCAAGTGACATTACGACACATAGCCAGCCACAAAAGTATCAGAGATAAGTCCTTAAAATTGGGAGCACAGTTACCAACAGAGACAACATACGAAGATAGTAACTATGACGACGAAACTAATCTAGTTTGGGGAGATGATGAAATTGATACATCAAACATAGATCATACCAATGACAGCAAGTGAGTCAAAGATACTTTGTTACTATCAACTATTAATATTAGAGCTCAAGCTTTTAAAATAAACATGATATTCATCAATAATACATATTGATAAATTATGATGTTATTACATCATTATTTTATTTCAAATGTAGCACTGATAACAATAATGAATTATTACCACCAAGTTATATTTATCCACAACATCTGTTTGAAGACCAGTTGTGAAGGAATAGTCTATGTTTTATTTCAAATGTAGCACTGATAACAATAATGAATTATTACCACCAAGTTATATTTATCCACAACATCTGTTTGAAGACCAGTTGTGAAGGAATAGTCTATGTATTTACATATTACTAACACATCTGGTTTATATTTTTTTATAACTTGATTATTTTCAAATTTTGTTAATTTATAGAATTTCTGGTTAAGATTTTTTATAATAGATATGAATAACAATAAGTTTACATTGATTATTAACTGCAAAAATTTTCAAACAACAAAGAAAAATACATAATAAATTATTGGTACATTAAGAAATGTAAAGAGAATAACAGATTGTCTGCTCATCTTTTCACAATACCTACATAATACAAGAAGAACAAGACACACATTAACGCACCAGATACATGTACTAATATTGACTGGATATAGGAAAATACATATCCCACCGATACTATGGACTATAGTACTCTTAACACTTAAAAGTATAGTTCTATAAATATAATATCTAACTCACTGGGAATGATAGAACATTTGTATGTGTCACTCCATGGTCCTTCACCGACAGCGTTACGACATTGTACACGAAAGTAATATGTTGCACCAGTAACAATACCGGAATATGAAAATTGACTATCTTGGCCACAGTAGATTTCTTCAAATGCATATCCTTTACAAAACCTTCCAATATTGACAGCGTGATTATTGGAAGTCTCTGTAGGTTCATCAGAAAGTGTTGAATTACTACTACTTACGTCTGTGGTTTGAGAACTCATTTGTGTACGAAGCTGTGGTGGTGGTTGTTGTTGTTGTTGAGAAGCCTGTTGTTGTCCATTTGGTCTGGGAGTGTCTTCTGTATCACTTAACATACCACTTAAATTAGAACCAGACATAGGATCATGTTCTGAATCACTTGGACTCTGAATATCTCTTGTATTAACTTTACTAGCTCCATCTTTTGTTAAAAGAGGAGGTAAATTTAAAAGTGCACCAGATGCTCTAGCAGCAGAAGTAGTTTGAGCTAACCTCACTGACTGTGGCAACACTGGTGTTTTGTGTAGTACCTGCCCTTGAGGAGTATGTGAGTTGGAGTTTTTCAATTTTTCTTTATGGTCTTCCAGCTTACTATTGAAATCTTTCATATCAGGTGTTTGCATTGTAATTAAAGAGACATTGTGGCTACTACTGGTACGTAATGAGGGAGGTATTGATGGGAGGTTACCACTTTTAATGTCACTAGCTTGTGAGGTACAGTCACTACTCCCATCTTGATGGTAACCACTGTCTTGAGAGAGGCCAGGAGAAGTGGTGCCAATATTCAAAAGACGTTTATTATGTAGAATGAACTGAGATGTGAGAGAGAAAAACTTTCCCTGGTAGCTGTAACACTTGTTGTAGTTTTGATGTCAATTCACTTTTTGGACGAAGGCCCACAGGTAGAAGTTGCATGTTGCTTTTATGACTATTATCTTCATTATGAGAACATGGTGTAAATGCAGCTGTTTGTTTTAACACATTATCTAAGACACTATCCATGTGTTTACGAGTGAAAATAGCAGACATAGGATTGATCTCCAAGAGTCTTGTAACTGTGATGAAGAAAATCGTGATTTTAATGATACATCTATTTTGTATAGTGACATGTGATATATTATTGCTAATAAATACAAATAGTTTACCAGTAGTCTTTGAAATGGTACTGTTCAGTTACATACAATGTAAAGATAATTTACCTTCTTCTTTAGCAGCAATGGCCCTAGAGAGAGCAGCAGCTACTTCCATTCTTTGTTCTTGTAGTATTTGCTCTCTTAGTTCTACTTGTTTATCTAAGAGACACAACAATGTGGCTTCTCAATGTTCCAATGCAGCTATTACCTCACTATGTGTATCTATAAAACAAATATAATTATTATAACTAGTTTACTTTGAAACGAAAACGTTGACCAAACTAAAGGGGGGACCCTTTGTGATTAAACTGATGAGCAAACCAAAGGGGGGACCCTTTGTGACGAAAACGATGTCCAAACCAAAGGGGGGACCCTTTGTGACGAAAACGATGACCAAACCAAAGGGGACCATTTGTGATGAAAATATCAACAAATCCAAAGGGGGGACCCTTTGTGATGAAACCGATGAAACAAACCAAAGGAGGGACCCTTTGTGACGAAAACTAAACTCAAACCAAAGAGGGGACCCTTTGTGATGAAACCAATGACCCAAACCAAAGGGGGACCCTTTGTGACGAAAACGATGACCAAACCAAAGGGGGGACCCTTTGTGATGAAACCAATGACCCAAACCAAAGAAAGGACCCTTTGTGACGAAAACGATGACCACCAAAGGGGGGACCCTTTGTGACGAAAACAATGGACAAACCAAAGAGGGGATCCTTTGTGACGAAAACGATGGCCAAACCCTTTGTGATGAAAACGGTGACCAAACCAAAGAGGGGTCCCTTTGTGACGAAAACGGTAACCAAACCAAAGGGGGGACCCTTTGTGACGAAAACGTTGACCAAACTAAAGGGGGGACCTTTTGTTATTAAACCGATAAGCAAACCAAAGGGGGGACCCTTTGTGATGAAACCAATGAAACAAACCAAAGGACGGACCATTTGTGACGAAAACTACACTCAAACCAAAGGGGGGAGCCTTTGTGATGAAAACAATGGCCAAACCAAAAAGAGGGACTCTTTGTGACGAAAACGGTGACCAAACCAAAGGGGGGACCCTTTGTGACAAAAATGATGTCCAAACCAAGGGGGGGACCCTTTGCGACGAAAACAATGGCCAAACGAAAGGGGGGACCCTTTGTGATGAAACCGATGAGCCAACCAAAGGGGGGACCCGTTGTGACGAAAACGGTGACCAAACCAAAGGGGGGACCCTTTGTGACGAAAACGGTGACCAAACCAAAGGGTGGACCTTTTGTGATGAAACCGATGAGCCAACCAAAGGGAGGACCCTTTGAGACGAAAACGTTGACCAAACTAAAGGGGGGACCCTTTGTGATTAAACCGATGAGCAAACCAAAGGGGGGACCCTTTGTGACAAAAACGGAGACCAAATCAAAGGGGGGACCCTTTGTGACGAAAACGATGTCCAAACCAAAGGGGGGACCCTTTGTGACGAAAACAGTGACCAAACCAAAGGGGGACCCTTTGTGATGAAAATGTCAACAAAACCAAAGGGGGGACCCTTTGTGATGAAACCGATGAAACAAACCAAAGGAGGGACCCTTTGTGACGAAAACTACACTCAAACCAAAGAGGGGACCCTTTGTGATGAAACCAATGACCCAAACCAAAGGGGGGACCCTTTGTGACAAAAACAATGACCAAACCAAAAGGGGGACCCTTTGTGACGAAAACAATGACCAAACCAAAAGGGGGACCCTTTGTGACGAAAACAATGACCAAACCAAAGGGGGGACCCTTTGTGTCGAAAACAATGGCCAAACCAAAGGGGGGACCCTTTGTGACGAAAATGGTGACCAAACCAAAGGGGGGACCCTTTGTGATAAAAAGATGTCCAAACCAAAGAGGGGACCCTTTGTGACGAAAACGGTGACCAAACCAAAGGGGAGACCCTTTGTGATGAAACCGATGAGCAAACCAAATGGAGGACCCTTTGTGACGAAAATGGTGACCAAACCAAAGGGGGGACCCTTTGTGACGAAAACGGTGACCAAACCAAGGGGGGGACCCTTTGTGATGAAAATGTCAACAAAACCAAAGGGAGGACCCTTTGTGATGAAACTGATGAAACAAACTAAAGGAGGGACCCTTTGTGACGAAAACTACACTCAAACCAAAGGGGGGTTTTACTATCCTGGAATTTTTGTGCTCCTGTTGAAACTGCAATACCAAATCTTCCAAACAAATCCATAATGTGGACAAAAGATCTCTCTCAATGTACAAGAGAGCCAGACTATTGTGTCTTTGTTGTGTCATTGTCGAGAGTAAGTACTTTTTAAGCTGACAAATACTAGAAAAACTATGCAGAAGCCATCTTTTACCTGGATCAGTTTACCAGGGCTATACCCTACTATGCCCAAGTCTAGATACGCCTATGTTTGAATCAGTCAGGCCTGGTATGCTTGTAGCTTCCTCCAGTATCTGCTGAATTACCCTATATTTTTTAGAATTCCTTCAAGCAACCAGCAAACATACATATTATGAATGTATACTATGGGTATACTATATGGTCAGTCTGAAGAAAATGATTTCAGGTCATTCAAGTGCATATGGACATCATAATGGCAATACTCTCCTTTGCATTATAAGCATGATTGTTGAACACCACATTTATTATGTATGATGGTGAAACCATGTCAAAGTATTTTAGTATGGTGTGGTTACTGGTACTATTGCAGGATAGTCCTATTTGTTCTGTAACTCTGCTATGTTGCTCACCATAGCATTGGTATTCTGGAATATGCAGACACAAGTTAGATGGCCACAGCTGGGATTATCCTGGAGTAGTCAGATACAAGTCAAGTCACCAACCTGTAGGATACTCAGACACAAGTGTTATGTACCAGTAACTGAAATAGGAGTGTACGTATGTTAGTTGTAGTAACATTGGTATCCTGGGATAATCTGATGGAAGGATTTACAGTCAGATTATTACCAGATGATTACCACAGGATTGTTCTAAGACAATCAAAGTAACACCAACATCCTGGGATACTCAGGAACAAGTCAGGTGACCAACCTGGAAGTGTTCAAGTGTACTGGTATACTCTGATGCAAGCATTACGGGTCAGCTGACCGAGATAGTTCTAGTATCATTTCAATAACACTGGTATCCTTGTATACTCTGACACAGGGTTATAGATGGGTCAGATGACTAACCTAAGGTTGTTTTATGACAGCCCCAGTAACACCAGATTATATAGGACATTAAACTCAATGTGTTACAGTTAATTAATTTTTGCTCATAAGATAGCATTACTTGTTATGTATACTAGTATGTTAGTTTAATTTTGTAGTTGAACAGGTCTCTGAGTACAATTTGTTTTACTTCTCAAGACAAGAAACTGAACATGTCCAATTTTTGGTGTTAAAATATTACAAGCAGATTAATTACCATAGTTAACCCACAGCTGTCACAAAAAATTAATAAGGGATATTTTCACTATGCTTTGTATGCAGATAATCTACAACTTAGCTTTAGTGATAAACCATATCAGTAACAATGCCTTTGTTATGTCTTCCCTAACAATTACCTATTAATTTTAGTTTACAATTTGTACTCCATTACATCATACTCTGGCTATGATATTAGCAAGAACTCAAAAAACTAATAATCACAGGACCATAAAAAGTGGACACAAAAAATACAGTAACCAAAATAAGAAAAATATAACATTCAATTGTATAATGTACAAATTGTACTGCAGCAAACAAAGTAATTCCTATAGAAGATTCAGATGTTACAGTAAAACACTGACTAGAGCTATAAAGTTTCCAGATATAGCACAGCAACATCTGTGGAAGACTATAAGAATAGAAGCAAACTAATGAGAATTAAACTTCAAGTCATTGAGTTAGGATCAATCATATCGTTTGATACATACATCAGCAGTTAATTGTATGTAGTATCCATCACTTTAGATCATAATATTCAACAACAAAAGCAATGGACCTAGCCTATCATTATAATGTATATACCAGATGGACTAAAGTTATTATAGGATATACAGTTAGGAATTGTACTATATTATATCATACTTACCACCTATTATATTATACATGACACATTCAGATAAACAATTACACTACCAAAAAAAGAGAAAAATAAACAAACCAGTAAATATTGAATTGCATACATTTACCAATTGTAATATAATATATAATAATTACCTCCTATTATATTTTAAAGAGACATTCAGATTAAAATTAACAAGTAAAAATTATAAATTGTACTATATTATATCATTCTTACTGGCTATTTTATTTAAAAGGATGCATTCAGATAACAAACAATCACAGCACCATAAACATAAACAATAAAGTAAAACAACTTAATAAAAATGATTACATTGAATTACAAACACTTACAAATTATACTAATAATATCATACTTACATGCTATTTTATTATTAAAAGACATATTCAGATAACAAACAATTCCAATAATGTACCATAAAAATAGAGACAAAACAATATAGTAAACGAAGTAATAACAATTGAATTGCACATATTTACAAACTGTTCTATATTATGTCATAGCTACCAACTTATATGTTATAAAGGACATATTCAGATAATAAGAAATCACAGCATCATAAAAGTAAAGACAAAAACATTACAATAAATAAAGCAGTAAACTTTGCATTGCATACAATTACAAAATTTTACAAATTATATCATACTTATCATACTTACCCACTATTATATTATAAAGGACAAATTCAGATAAAAAATAATTACAGCACCATAAACAAAAACAATACAGTAAACATAGCAATAAAAATGATATAATTAAATTATATAGAATGTTACAAACTAATTAATCTACATTATATCACATTTATCAACTATTACATTATTAAAAAGAACAATTCAAAGAACATTCAAAGAACAATTAAATAGTTATGGCACCAAATAATTAAGATAAAGCAATATTGCCACCAAAGAAATGTGGAGAACAACAAAGAAATGGGTACTCTTAAAAGCTGTATATGGCATATATCAAACTATGATTGTAAATATTAACACCTTGTCACAATTTATTGAATGATAGTGACGTATGAGATGACAAGTACTTCAATTTAACTCAGTAAGTACTATCTACCGTTTGGATTGTTCATAACAACATTGACAGTATGTGAATTTATATAATGCATGCAGAGACAGTATTTGATCATCAGCACACCTTTTCTCAAAGATCATTTTAAATGTATCTAAGATATACATTTGTATTATGTTTACTATGCTAGTGTATTTGTTAATACTATCGTCAAGTACTTTCAACTACTACCTGATTAAAATGCAATACAATTATAGTACATTTTCAATGTTCTAGTATAATGGTATTGTATTTGTATGTCTTGTGTAACAGTAACCTACCAGTCATAACTTATAGATTACCTAAACAAACTCATTTTAGTATTATTTAAACTACCTCAGTAGTAACAAAGTTGATATAAGCAACTATTATTAACTAATACTTCAACTAGGTCTGTGTGGCCTTCACTTGATGCATGATGAATTGCTGCCCATCCAACATATTATATTAGTAAAAACGTATCAACAATACAAATAGATCACTAACAATCTGTTTAATGGACATCAACATTGTTATGTATGTAGTTTTGAAGTTTAAAGTAAAAATACTGTAATGAGCAATCTAAGTTCATTTAGTTGGTGACTAGTAGAAGACTGATAAAGATAATCTTTACAAGGGTCATTGTCCAATGTAAGACTTTTATTGTCAGAGAACATCAAATAAAAACTTAAGACTACAAGAAGTGATGTTTCATAGCATAGACTTTAATACCGCATATGTCTATGCAGTACTAGTTGAAACAATTGTTAATGATAATATACACTATCTGGATATAGATGGTATATTCTGTGAATACATGAAAATGCTTGCATGCATGCCCACACATTCTCTATATATTAATTAAATTTTATTTATACTTGTATAGATATATTTAGTTTTTGATGGTCTTGTGAAGGTGCTAAGCTTGTAGAAATATTTATAATTATTGAGTTATTTGTGAATTAAAAAGAAAGACATTTACACTATGTATGTAATGAAAGATAGTTATACTTTAGGCTCATAATTAACTATTTTTGGTGATTTAATTACTAATAATTGATTAGTTCTAATATATATCTTGAATCATTTTTAGATTATGGCCCAGAAAACTATCAAATCCATTGTTTGGCAGTTTAGAGTAGATTTATGGCATCATTCTGCTATACATTAGAGTCTTCTAATAAGCCTTTTATTAATGAGATTAAATTATAGGAATGTAGCCACTAACAATACTTCTAACATTTATATATATATGGCATTATTAGTTCTTTGTAGCATGTTGTATAATTAAGGTCTCACCTAGAATACTTCTACTGTTAAAGTAGAACATGATGACAAGTAGTGTCAGGTGTAATTCCTTTATAAATAAAAGATACCAGTCATGTAAAAACATATTGATTATAATTATTTATTATAATTAAAAGTGGAATCAGTTGAACAAGCAGTTACTCCTGTATTATCAGTTCCTATTTTCATAATACGTAAACAAACAATAAATATATCAGCCTAATCTTGGTGTACTTTCTCAGGAAATGGTTTTGAGACTTGTTCTATGTCATTCTCAGTTAATGAAAGGAAGACAAGATCCTGTACATCATATAGGAAGAGTAATAAAAAAAGTTCAGAATTAAAATGACAAGTAATTATTAGATAAACAGGTAAAAGGATACACCACACATTACTTCAATGTGTTGACAATAATTTTCTAGGACTGGTAACTTAGCATTACTTGAATCAAACAGTGCTTTTGTCACTAAAAGAACAATTTGGAAAAATGGATCTTTACTGCCTACTATACATCAATTTGACCATTATTACTTTTTTAAAATGAACTTTAGTAAGAGCACTAATAGTGACATCTACTATGAAATAAAGTGTGCTTGAAATACATCAAAAGAATGAGTATTTTGATTAGGTTTATACATGAATGTTGAGAGTATTATTAATGGTCACCCCCTGCTGTAGGACTCTAGCCACACTATGTATATAATACTAAGTATGCACTTTTCCTGAAAGATTCTTAACTATTGAGAATTCATTGACTGTTTAATTTTTTTAAAATGTCAAATTTTATAATACAGTGTAGTTTATATATACTGTTAGTGGTATGTAATATATTACTTGGTCCTTAGACATTATTTTATCATTACCCTTAGACATCTTGATCAATCCTTTCAATAATGAACACATCTGTCTCTTTAATTATCACTTGCATCATAACAGAATAGCTCTATTTTATCATATTGACATGGATTGTAAATAAGGGTCTTAATTATAACCACACATTTAGGGTCTAAGTAATAATTATGTAATCCCAAAATTGTGGCCACATTCAGAAATTTTATAGTGAAAATAGCAACAACAATTATCCTCTGAGCCATCAAAATAAGTTTGCTTTTGCCACCAGGATATAATTTTTATAACAGTTATTTTTTGATCATTTATCTCAATTGTATCTCTCATTGTAGCAATGTATAATATTATCTGTCTTCAATGCTTTGCTTGATCTTTAAGAATTACTAGGCTTATATATAGTTGAGAGATTGACTATCATCAAAGGAAATTATTGTTCTTCAGAATCATTTTCTTTTAGTTTTCCTAATGTTTGTGTCACTAACTTCTCCAAACTGAATCAGTTGTCTCATTCCTAAAAAAGAACACTCAGATTTGTCTTCATGATGTATTTATGTGCTATAGAAACCACCAACTCACAAACTAGCCACAAACATGCTGAGAAGATGAACATATTTATTTATAATATCATAGAAAATTATTCATTCATGTTTTGTGAGGTAAAGAACCAAACAAATGATATAAAGGAAAGGTATATATCCAAGACGTCATCATACAATTAAGTTTCTATAATAAAATTAAAATGGATGAAGTATGTAGCACACCAGCCAAAACCAATAATTAATGATCTTGTAGTTGTATATCTTCCCTATTGTAAATGTTTGGTTTTAAACAACATATTTTAAAGAAAAGTAGCAAAATTAATAATAAAATTATCTAGAAATTAAGGGGACAGTTTAACAAAGCATTACATAATTAACCTTCTAAATTATTATATGTGTAAACAGGTCAAATACTTGGACTTAACAAAGCTAATTCATTGACTGGAGACTTTATAATGACCTCAAGAAATAATACTTGAGTTTGCTGTTGCTCCTTCTTCATGAGACACTACAAAGTTGTAAAAATACAAAATCAAATAATAAAAATCCAAAAAATGGACTACAAATCTTGTTATAAGATGTTATTTTAGTGATAAAAGATATTGTGTAGTCATTAAATTACTTATAATCATTTAAAATTATGGTCAAGAAAGAGAGTTAGTAAATAATCTCTCTAATGTAGAGTTAGTAATACTGTCTAGACACTTACTATTTGGTTCTGTTACATGTAAATTAGTAACATCCTTTGTATTCTCTTGAGTGCCTTCATTTTCTGTAACCTGTACAAAATGATTTACATTCTTAACTACTAATATCAGTGATACTAGATATTTTTAGATTTTTACACTATTATTATTATTTCAGTAATGCATTAATTATAACAAAAAATAATATAAAAACCAGTAAGCACTAATGTACAGAAACTTTGTCACAGTAGTTGCTGAATTACACTAAGTGATTATTATAGTCCCATGATGAAACTGCATGAGAACTTATTAAATAACATAGAATAAAATAGGCAACAGGATTACCTGATTGAAAACAATCCTGTATAATCAGATTTATAATTTGTGCAAATTATGAGATAATGTTAAACAGGGATGGAAAGTTAAAATTAACTATTATCAAAAACTAACCAGTGATTTCTTCAAATATTGTTCGTATTGCCATGCAGCATTATTTTCTCTTATAGCTCTTAAAGCAGTTAACAAATTCCTCCTAGTTGCATCTTGAGCTTTTTGTTGAATCCATAATTGATACATACGTGCTATGTCAGTACATCCAGCTAGATTCACACCATCCAGTTGTAGTTGTATTCCTAACTGATACCACTTAGCAGTTCGAGCAAAGTTAGTTATTTCCTTCAAGTCTGGTTGTTGATCTAAAAGCATCTCTAGTAAAGGAGATACACATTTCTCATCTCACATTTTAATATTAGAGTAATAATCTTACAAATATAGACATATATATAACATTCTAAATACTATCATTATTCATGTATGGCTTTAATGATATATAAATCATTTACTCATATATTTAAATAAACAGTGGTTATCTATACTATAACTAAAAAATTTATTAATATTATATATATATATGTCCACTATCACATATTTTGTATGTGACTTTCAAGAGTGATCAATGCAATTAAACTGCATTCTGTAAATGCTGACTCAAATTTAAAAGTGATACAATGAATATTTGCTATTTATAAGGAATTATTAGTAATTGCAATAATTTTCATTACTGATATTAAATAAAACCCCCACTAAACTGCAAAACCCTTGCTGTAGTAATATAGCTGAATTACACTGAATGGTGCATGATGCCACTGCATGATAAATTACTAAATAACATAGGCGACATGATTGTCTCAAGACTTATATACCTAATGTAAATAAGATGGTGTTAAAACCACAGGTATGACAAATGACATAGTGAACCATAATTGGTGCAGCATGTCATAGTCAAGTGACAACTGTTTAAGCATACACTTTTAGAGTTTAGGCTCAGGGTTTAGAGTTTAGTGTTTACATAGATTCAACCATTTGCAATGAACATGCTCTGTTTTAATTGTAACAATAATACTTGTTCATGAGTAATGATAAAAAATGATATAGATGAACAGCTAAGATTTGCTGGAACTCTGAAAAATTTTGAGCTATGTGAAAGTTCTTTAGCCTATTTCAAATCAGTCCTAGAATGCTTCTCTATCATTCTAAAGTTATTGTAAAACTCCAAGCAATATTTTGCTAGTGCAGGAGAAAGGGAAGAAGAACAATTTTGTTGTTTAGCTAATTTCATGTTCTTTACTTTAGCTATTTTCCTACAGGAATTTCAAGCCTTGCTAGTTGTGAAAAGTCTTAGTAATGACAGATAGCTACCCAAATAAACCTATCAAGTGACTTTAATGGTTATTTGAAAGTAACACAGTGTGAATGTGATGGATAGTTTTTCTAGACTTATCCCCATACATTAAGCTTAAAAATATTTAAATTAATATTGAAGTTCACTACTTATGTAAGAAATCTCACCCAACTTCTTCTCTACTACAGTAGTAGTGTCGCTAACAGTTAGTTCTGAATTTTCAGACCCTATGAGGTAATATATAATAAAATGATACAACTTAAGACCAACTTTGAAGTGCTTTGTTAGGAAGTGACTTAGAGGCTTGTTCCATGTCACCAAAGATGGGCTCGAGATCAATTTTTCTAAGTTCTTTCCCTGAATAAAGTACATAATATAGTTAACATGATATCTTTAAAATGTATAGGAAAGCAAAAATTATAGTTCTACTTTAAGCATATTATAAATTTGATAACATATTCATAAAATTAGTTCTAATGATTATAATGAAGATTGTGGGCATAAAACTCTTGCATATAGAGTTAGTGCTCATCAGTTTATCATAGAGCTATGACATCATCCACTATATCTAACAAACCTTCTATAAATGAGATGAACTGTACAATATATTTCAATGTTTGACTATCTAACAACAGCAATTGGTTCTTTGTAACATGTCATGTATATAACTCAATTAAAGTCTTACCTAATATACCTCGTACTGCTAAAGTAGGACATGATAAACTAGCAGTGTCAGGTGTAATTCCTTTATAAATAAAATATATTAGTAATGCAATTTATTGATAATGATTATTTAATTACTTGAAGAAACAGGATCAGTTAAGCTAGCAGTTTCTCCTGTGGTATCAGATCCTATTTTCATAATATGTAAAATGATCAATAAACAAATCAGTCTAACCTTGGTATTTTGTTTCAAGAACTGGCTTTGAGGCTTGTTCTATGACATTCTTAGCTAACGAAGAGGAAATAAGATCCTGTAAATGATACAAGAAGATTCACACAATAAGTTCAAACTAAAATGACTTATACATTGTTACAGGTACACTAAAAGTAATAGTAACTCACTTACCAAAGGATTGCGTCCAGCAAATATGCTAAGCTGGCTACAGTGCTCCCTTATAGATGCGTAAGTACATTCAACAGAAGATAAAAAGGATATACCACACATGTCTTCAATGTGTCGTAGATAATCTTGTTGGACTGGTAACTCAGCATTACTTGGGTCGAATAGTGCTTTGATCACTAAGGGAGCAATTTGTAAAAATGGATCTGTACAGCCTACTATATCTTCAATGTGAACATTCTTAGGTTCTTTAATGTCAACTTTAGTAAGAACACCCTCAGCAACATCTTCCATGGAATAAAGTGTGCGTTGAGATACCTCAAGAGTATGAGCATTAGCTACTTCATTAGGTGCAATCATGTACTCATCACTTGTACACGAACATAGTTGGTTCTTAAGGCTCAAAATGGTCTTAATAACTGAGTTAAAAACTTTGTGACTTTCGGTCATCTCCTTGTTTGAAGCAAGTACTGTAACACATCGATTGTACTCAGATACTTCAACAAAAAACTTAATTTTAACTTCATTCTCCCAATATATACCATTACTCCATACATTACAACGACGAGCTAACTTTTCAACAATTGGATTAGCTTTGTAAAGTTTACCTGGTATCCTTCGAGGTGGGAGAGGGAGGCAATAGATATAGGCAAGGCTAAGAAGAAGCATATGAAGAAATCGAGTCGACAAGAACTCATAGGGATCAGGACACCATAGACACCATCCAAACCCATTCTCTATATTGATATCGGTCGGTCGTTCAGCATCGATGAGTGCTGGGAAAAATAGGAGCTCATCAAATGGCATAGGTATTGATGTTGATATGTTAGTTTCAACGCAATCAAGTACACTTGATTCAATAATGTGACAGAACTGTAGACTTCTAAGAAATCCTACTAACATATCAATATCATGATCAGGAAAAGCGTCCTTAAGAACTGATAGAGGTACAATGCCAGTATTACTAGCAATATCACGATAAACACGCTGGATTGCCTGCGGGGCAAATAGGACACCATTGACTTCTTTGAGAAGAGCTGTTCTGTCAATTACTACCCAACTTTTACTTTCCTTATTTCTGAGGAATAATATAAGACCCTTGTCACTTAAAGTGGTCAGAAATTCTAATAACACTGACATTTCTGATGGAAGAGAAGGGTCATTATGCTCTTTCAATATTGCACATAGTTCTTCCAAACTAATGGCTACTTTATTAAGAACCTGTAAGAAGGAGTACTGGACGTGGCAATAAAAGCTGATTTTATTGGATCGATCAAGAACAGCTTTACAGCTCTCCGAAAGCATACAAATAAATTCTTTTACTCCTTCACCTCCTGGACGATGGCATTCCATAGGTAGAAACCCACGGTATTCTTGTGAACGTATAGCCTTCTTAGCAATTCCATCAACCAATCTCTGGATTGGGTCAACACTAGTAGTCAGCTCATCCAGTCGACTACCAACAACAAGGATTTGTGATTTCATTGAGCTCTTCATTCCTTTAGTAATGTTCTCAATAAAATTAAACCAGTAATGAAGATCCTTTATCATAATCTCCTCATTTAAAATCAGCTTGGTAAGAACTAAAAATACAGCAGGCGAGCTCAACATGAGATTTTCAAGGACAGCAGCATGACTACTATAATATTCCCTATGACCAGCAAGATCATAGAGGACAACATTTCCTACTTCATGGCTTGTGAAGGTACGTGCATCAATACCAGCTGTTAGTGGTTCTACTGTGACACATTCGGATGCATTGAAATTGTGATTGGCTGGTTTGTTAGCTCGTTCCACAATAACTGCAGCAAGAGAACTTTTCCCAACAGAAGTGTCGCCACAGACAAAAACCTTGCTGTAGGATTCCACAGGGAAGTCAATTTGACACTGTTGAAATGGTGCAAACATTTTTAAAATCTTGAAACGATTGGTATTGTGATGAGGAACAAGTTCCATTGGTGCTTGTCCATTGTTGTTCTTAGACATTGGATCTAGTTTCCCAGTGGATAAGAGAAATTTGATAACATCAGTGGAGCCTTTGGAGCAAGCATTGTGAAGTGGTGTATTACCACTCTAAGTGAGATAGAATAGCAATAAAGTTCTACAGTATTTACATTATAGTAAATAGCTTAATCATAGACTTTTGTGATAATTAAATGACCAAACTTTTTTAAGGAAAAAGGAATAAAAGACTTTTGAAAATGATATGCCAGATCACATGTCATCAATTCATCATTCTACATTTAATGCCTCTATTCAGTTGATAAATATACATAAAAATATACTTTGAAATAGATCATCTTACAAGTCAATAAATAAGTAAATTCTATTCTTATGCCGTCATCACAGCTACTAAATCAAGCTTTTCCTTGGCATTTTAAACTGGTGTTTTAAATTTGGATTTTTTTAAAAATGGACATGCCCATTTTAAGCCATCATCCCCAATTAAAAACCTTAACATATACAGCAGATAGAACTCATTCACATATAAATAAATACTTTAATTCATAGAACAAAATGATCTATTGGCATAATTAAACACACACTAATCTTTGAGAATTTAATGTATACAAGATTTCTATAACATAAACCTAATTTATAATATACTCAATCATGTACAAAGAGCAGTCATTAATATATAACTTATATTTATACTCACCCTATTTTTCAAATCAACTTGAACAGTACAATTAAAAATAGCTACAACAGTATCAACATTGTTATGAAGAGCAGCAAAATGTAAAGCTGTGTCATTGTCCTGAGAACATAAAGACAATATAAAAAGTAAAATGTGCAAAATTACTTTAATGTAGCAACAATGTAACCATATTCATATTTATATATTGACTTTGAATATAAGTGTACTTTAATGATAAAGTACATGGTATCCAACTTGTAATATTTGTAATGTTGCATGTGACAAATGCATATCAACCTCATATAAAGGAGACAGATAAGAGTCGAGACATCGGTCATTTAACATTATGCATAGAACAATTGAACTTAAAAGATATTGAGGGACAGTAGTAGGTGAATTTGAATGGCACAGCTGAATTACTGATAGTTAATAGAATGGTTGGACAATGTCTTCAAAATAGATTTAAAATTCCACTATAAACACTATTAACCATTTCTGTTACAACAAACTTCAATAACCCAGTAGTTTCAAAGAATATGTCAGATGATAAAGCAAACATATTAAAATATGTTTGAAGTTATATTATAAGAAGTCTAAAGAAAACATTCAACATAGCCAAACAAACCCAAATATATAGTTGTGGTATGCACTTTATTCCTTGAAGACAATTAAAAAAAAAACATGGCTTAAATGGTGGACAAAGCCAAAATATATCAAATTAACACTTTTTTATTTTCATGAAATCAACTCCAAAAATTATTTCAAAGTGAATATACTGAGAAGTTGAAAACTTAGAAGTAAATACATATGCCAACATTGTTCTTCAATCAGCTAATGGTTAGGCATACAAGTGCATTAAGTTAATTATGAATAGTCATGATGAGATTGAAAAATTGGAAGGTAAAATAGTTCTTTGTAGAAAATATTGCATAATTGCCCAACAAAAATAGATTGCTTTTTACATTTAGTTTTGAAGGTTTATACATAAAATACACTATTACATTTATATAAAATGTATACTTACTTCATTGACAAGGTTTAAATTGGCTCCTTTCTGTATTAACATCAAAATAGTGTCTTTGTGTCCTTTCATTGCTGCTAACATGACAGGACTAGATCCTCTCTAATAATAATCACAATAAACACAATATTATTGTATAACAATTATATAGCTAGGTATTATAATTGTTGTATATTATCTCTATTAGATACACACACTACTCTACATGTATTATAATAGAAACATTATATAGTTAAATAAAGAACAAACAAAATATATGTCACTAATGTAAATAAAATAAAGTTACACAAGGTTCAAATATAATGTACACATACACCTAACAAGAAGCAGATAATCAACAACTTGACTTTAGAGATAAAACATGTCAATAACAATGACTTTGTTATGTCTTCTCTATTAATTAATTATCAGTATTAGCTTTAAAATTGTGTTAAATTAGATAATACTTACCAGCTATTAAGTTATCAAGGATATGGTAACAAGTAATCACAGCATCATAAATGTAGAGGGAAAAACAATACAGTAAACAAAGTAATCAATATGATAACATTCAAATTGCATACACATACAAATTATACAACAGTAAACAAAGTAATAACAAGATTATAATTCAAAAATCATCCTATGATTTTGTTTTGGAAGATAAAGACTTTACAATGAAACACTGACTACAATAATATAGACTTGATAGAGATTAGAGAATTAGGACAGCAATTTCTGTGGAAGACTATAGGCATAGAATCAAGCTAGTAAGAAACTTCAAGCTATTGAAATATCATAAATCATACATCACTGCTAATAGTATGAACTTCATTGGCTGCCACATCATATTTACCAGCTATTATATTATAAACAATACCTTCAAATAACATACAATCACACCACCATAAAAATACAGACAAAAACAATACAGTAAACAAAGTTATAAATATTGAATTGAATACAATTGCAAATTGTACTACATTATATCATACTTACCAGCTATTACATTATAAAGAACGCATTCAAATAACATACAGTCACACCACCATATAAGTAGAGACAAAGAAAATACAGTAAACAAAGTTAGAAATATTGAATTGAATACAACTACAAAATGTACTACATTATATCATACTTCCTGTTATATTATAAAGGACATATTCAAATAACACAACCACCATACCAACATAAAAGTAGAAACCAAAACAATACAGTAAACAAAGTTAAAAATATTGAATTGCATTATATTGAGCTATCATTGTAAATTTAACAATTTTTGTAACATGCTATTCAATAAAAAAATTAGTTAATTTAATAAGTACTACCTATATATTGGATTGTTTAGAACATTGACAGTTCCTGACTTCATAAAAATTACATATTATCACTGTATATTAATAGAACTATGACATTTAAGAAAATTGTTTTTCAAAATGATTCTAAAACAGTAAATGATCATTAGTAAATCTTTTCTCAAATATCTCTTGACATTTATCTAAGAGATATTTATATTATGTTTATTATACTATGTTAATACAACCACAAGTTCTTTGAGAATGTAGTACAATTATAGTAAATAAAACTTGTTAAAATCAGGTACAAACATCTTTTATCATTATAATATTAATGCTTATCAAACAGTTATCTACCAGTCATAGCTTTCCAATAACCAAAAACCCACTCAATTTTATTATTATATAAATTACCTCAGTAGTGACAGTATTGATATCAGCACCATTATCAACTAATGCTTCAACAATGTCTATGTGGTCTTTATCTGATGCAAAATGAAGGGCTGTCCATCCAGCCTATTGTAACAGAAAAGATCACTAACAATCTGATTAATGAACATCAATATTGCTATAATATATGTAGCTTTAAGGTTACTGTCCTAAACAAGACTTCCATTCTTGATAAATATCAAACAAAAATTAAAGTTAAAAGAAGTGATGCTTCATAAAATAGGCTTTATTACTGTGTATGTGTGTACAGTTGAACCAATTGTTAATAATAGATGTAGATAGATAGATGTAGCTCACACAAATGTTATAACAAGTTCACTACAATCACATAACATCACTTTGTTCAATTCTAATATGTTCATGATGATATTCTTTGTTTTGGCATATTCCTTTATTTAGACTTAGTCCTACATGATTACATTCATGTTATTAACTTGTATGCATATATGCTGAATTTACAGTATTATATATAAAAGAGACAACAAATGAAACATGGCATTATAGAAGATCAGGCTTACTCCACAATGGCCTGCATTTACCATAATAATATGTACACTACTTTCAATATAGCCAGACATTCAGGTGGATATGGATGGTTTTTCTGATAATCTTATATCCATGTATACCTTATTTTGTATCTTTTGTTGTGTACTAATCAATTTATGATCAAAGTCTTCTTAAATGAGAACTAGTTCATAATATTATGATATTAGTTTAGTACATGATGTAACAAAACCTTATCATATTAGTAAATGGACTATGTTTATATTCTGATATTCACTATTTTTATTAAATTAAAAATTACTTCTGCTTTCATTACAATATTATGTTGAGTAATGTTGATTAAGGAAGGAGTAGTAAAAACAAAAAAATACACACTTACTTTGCTAACAAGGTTTAAATTGGCTCCTTTCTGTATTAACATCAAAATAGTGTCTTTGTGTCCTTTCACTGCTGCTAACATGACAGGACTAGATCCTCTCTAATAATAATCACAATAAACACAATATTATTGTATAACAATTATATAGCTAGGTATTATAATTGTTGTATATTATCTCTATTAGATACACACACTACTCTACATGTATTATAATAGAAACATCATATAGTTAAAATAAAGCATAAACGAAATATGTCACTGATGTAAATAAAGTAAAGTTACATAAGGTTCAAACATAATGTACACAAACACCTAACAAACAATAAGCAGATAATCAACAACTTGACTTTAGAGATAAAGCATGCCAATAACAATGACTTTGTTATGTCTTCTCTATTAGTTAATTATCAGTATTAGCTTTAAAATTGTGTTAAATTAGATAATACTTACCACCTATTAAGTTATCAAGAATATGGTAACAAATAATCACAGCATCATAAATGTAGAGGGAAAAACAATACAGTAAACAACGTAATCAATATGATAACATTCAAATTGCATACACATACAAATTATACAACAGTAAACAAAATAATAACACTATTATAATTCAAAAATCATCCTATGATTTTGTTTTGAAAGATAAAGACTTTACAGTGAAACACTGACTACAATAATATAGACTTGATAGAGATTGGAGAATTAGGACAGCAATTTCTGTGGAAGACTATAGGCATAGAATCAAGTAAGAACTAGTAAGAAACTTCAAACTACAAAACATCACTGCTAATGGTATAAAAATTCATTGGCTGCAACATCATATTTACCATTATATTGCCATTATATTATAAACAACACATTCAAATAACACACAATCACACCAACATAAAAATACAGACAAAAGCAATATAGTGGACAAAGTTATAAATATTGAATTGCATATAATTGCAAATTGTACTACATTATATCATACTTACCAGCTATTATATTATAAAGGTCATATTCAGATAACATACAATCACAACACCATAACGGTACAGACAAAAACAATACAGTAAACAAAGTTATAAATATTAAATTAAATACAAGTATAATTTATACCTCATTATATTATACTTACCTGCTATTATATTATAAACGACACATTCAGATAACATACAATCACACCAACATAAAAGTAGAGAGAAAACAATACAGTAAACAAGTTAATAAATATTGAATTGTATACAATTACAAATTGCACTACTTTATATCATACTTACCAGCTATTATATTATAAAGGTCAATTTCAGATAACATACAATCACACCAACATAAAAGTAGAGATAAAACAAAACAATAAACAAAGTAATAAATATTGAATTGAATACAATTATAAATTGTAGTACATTATATCATACTTACTTGCTATTATATTATAAAGTTCACATTCAGATAACATACAATCACACCAACATAAAAGTAGAGATAAAACAATACAGTAAACACAGTAATAAATATTGAATTGAATACAATTACAAATTGTAGCACATTATATCATACTTACTTGCTATTATATTATAAAGGTCACATTCAGATAACATACAAAAACACCACCATAAAAGTACAAACAAAAACAATAAAGTAATTAAAGTTATAAATATTGAATTGAATACAATTACAAATTGTACTACATTATATCATACTTACCCGCTATTATATTATAATAGTCATATTTAGATAACATAGAATCACACCAACATAAATGTAAGACAAAAAGGTCACATTCAGATAACATAAAGTAAAAGTAGAGATAAAACAATACAGTAAACAATGTAATAAATATTGAATTGAATACAATTATAAATTGTACTACTTTATATCATACTTACTTCCTATTACATTATAAAGGTCATATTCAGATAACATAGAATCACACCAGCATAAAAGTAAGACAACAACAATACAGTAAACAAAGTTATAAATATTGAATTGAATACAATTACAAATTGTACTACATTATATATTACTTACTTCCTATTACATTATAAAGGTCATATTCAGATAACATACAATCACACCAGCATAAAAGTAAGACAAAACAATACAGTAAACAAAGTTATAAATATTGAATTGAATACAATTACAAATTGTACTACTTTATATCATACTTACCCGCTATTATATTATAAAGGTGACATTAAGATAACATACAATCAAACCAACATAAACGTAGTGAGAAAACAATACAGTAAACAAGGTAAGAAATATTGAATTGAATGCAATTACAAATTGTACTACTTTATATCATACTTACCAGCTATTAAATTATAAAGGTGACATTAAGATAACATACAATCACATGACCATGAAAGTAGAGATAAAACAATATAGTGAACAAGGTTATAAATATTAAATTGAATACAATTAAGAATTGTACTACTTTATATCATACTTACATGCTATTATTATTATAAAGGTCATATTCAGATAACATACAATCACACCAACATAAAAGTAAAGACAAAAACAATACAGTAAACAAAGTTATAAATATTGAATACAATTACAAATTATACTAGATTACATCATACTTACCCGCTATTATATTATAAAGGACACGTTCAGATAACATACAATCACACGAACATAAAAGTAGAGAGAAAACAATACAGTAAACAAGGTAAGAAATATTGAATTGAATACAATTACAAATTGTACTACATTATATCATACTTACCCACTATTATATTATAAGGGACACATTCAGATAACATACAATCACACGAACATAAAAGTAGAGAGAAAACAATACAGTAAACAAGGTAAGAAATATTGAATTGAATAAAATTACAAATTGTACTACTTTATATCATACTTACCCACTATTATATTATAAAGGACACATTTAGATAACATACAATCACACCAACATAAAAGTACAGACAAAAACAATACAGTAAACAAGGTAAATAATATTGAATCGAATGCAATTACAAATTGTACTACTTTATATCATACTTACTTCCTATTATTATTATAAAGGTCATATTCAGATAACATACAATCACACCAACATAAAAGTACAGACAAAAACAATACAGTAAACAAGGTAAATAATATTGAATTGAATACAATTACAAATTGTACTACTTTATATCATACTTACATTCTATTATTATTATAAAGGTCACATTCAGATAACATAAAGTAAAGGTGGAGATAAAACAAGATAGTAAACAATAAATAAATATTCAATTACATACCATTACAAATTGTACTACTTTATATCATACTTACGAACTATTATATTATAAAGGACACATTTAGATAACATACAATCACACCAACATAAAAGTAGAGAGAAAACAATACAGTAAACAAGGTAAGAAATATTGAATTGAATACAATTACAAATTGTACTACTTTATATCATACTTACACTCTATTATTATTACAAAGGTCACATTCAGATAACATACAATCACACCAACATAAAAGTAGAGAGAAAACAATACAGTAGACAAGGTAAAAAATATTGAATTGAATACAATTACAAATTGTACTACTTTATATCATACTTACTTCCTATTATTAGTATAAAGGTCACATTCAGATAACATACAATCACACCAACATAAAAGTAGAGAGAAAACAATACAGTAAACAAGGTAAATAATATTGAATTGAATACAATTACAAATTGTACTACTTTATATCATACTTACTTCCTATTATTATTATAAAGGTCACATTCAGATAACATACAATCACACCAACATAAAAGTAGAGAGAAAACAATACAGTAAACAAGGTAAGAAATATTGAATTGAATACAATTACAAATTGTACTCTTTTATATCATACTTACCCGCTATTTTATTATAAAGGTGACATTGAGAAAACATACAATCACACAACCATAATGGTAGAGAGAAAACAATACAGTAAACAAAGCTATAAATATTCAATTGAATACAATTACAAATTGTACTACTTTATATCATACTTACCTGCTATTATATTATAAAGGTCACATTCAGATAACATACAATCACACCAACATAAAAGTAAAGACAAAAACAATACAGTAAACAAAGTTATAAATATTGAATTGAATACAATTATAATTTGTACTACATTATATCATACTTACCCGCTATTATATTATAAAGGACACATTCAGATAACATACAATCACACCAACATAAACGTAGAGAGAAAACAATATAGTAAACAAGGTAAGAAATATTGAATTAAATACAATTACAAATTGTACTACTTTATATCATACTTACCTGCTATTATATTATAAAGGTCACATTCAGATAACATACAATCACGGCAACATAAAAGTAAAGACAAAAACAATACAGTAAACAAAGTTATAAATATTGAATTGAATACAATTATAATTTGTACTACATTATATCATACTTACCAACTATTATATTATAAAGGTCACATTCAGATAACATACAATCACACCACCATAAAAGTACAGACAAAAACAATACAGTAAACAAGGTAAAAAATATTGAATTGAATACAATTACAAATTGTACTACTTTATATCATACTTACTTCCTATTATTATTATAAAGGTCACATTCAAATAACGTACAATCACACCAACATAAAAGTAGAGAGAAAACAATACAGTAAACAAGGTAAAAAATATTGAATTGAATACAATTACAAATTGTACTACTTTATATCATACTTACTTCCTATTATTATTATAAAGGTCCAATCAGATAACATACAATCACACCAACATAAAAGTACAAACAGAAACAATACAGTAAACAAGGTAAGAAATATTGAATTGAATACAATTACAAATTGTACTACATTATATCATACTTACTTCCTATTACATTATAAAGGTCATATTCAGATAACAAACAATCACACCACCATAAAAGTACAGACAAAAACAATACAGTAAACAAAGTGATAAATATTGAATTGAATACAATTATCATTTGTACTACTTTATATTATACTTACCTGCTATTATATTATAAAGGACAAATTTAGAAAACATACAATCACACAACCATAATGGTAGAGACAAAACAATATAGTAAACAAGGTTAGAAATATTGAATTGAATGCAATTACAAATTGTACTACTTTATATCATACTTACCTGCTATTATATTATAAAGGTGACATTAAGATAACATACAATCACACAACCATGAAAGTAGAAATAAAACAATATAGTAAACAAGGTTATAAATATTAAATTGAATACAATTACAAATTGTACTACATTATATCATACTTACCGGCTATTATATTATAAAGGACACATTTAGAAAAAATACAATCACACAACCATAATGGTAGAGATAAAACAATATAGTAAACAAGGTTAGAAACATTGAATTGAATGCAATTACAAATTGTACGACTTTATATCATACTTACACTCTATTATTATTATAAAGGTCACATTCAGATAACATACAATCACACCAACATAAAAGTAGAGAGAAAACAATACAGTAAACAAGGTAAAAAATATTGAATTGAATACAATTACAAATTGTACTACTTTATATTATACTTACCCGCTATTATATTATAAAGGACACATTCAGATAACATACAATCACACCACCATAAAAGGAGAGAGAAAACAATACAGTAAACAAGGTTATAAATATTAAATTGAATACAATTACAAATTGTACTACTTTATATCATACTTACCCACTATTAAATTATAAAGGACACATTCAAATAACATACAATCACACCAACATAAAAGTAGAGAGAAAACAATACAGTAGACAAGGTAAAGAACATTGAATTGAATACAATTACAAATTGTACTACTTTATATTATACTTACCCGCTATTACATTATAAAGGACACATTCAGATAACATACAATCACACCACCATAAAAGGAGAGAAAAAACAATACAGTAAACAAGGTAAAAAATATTGAATTGAATACAATTACAAATTGTACTACTTTATATTATACTTACCGGCTATTATATTATAAAGGACACATTCAGATAACATACAATCACACCAACATAAAAGTAGAGAGAAAACAATACAGTAAACAAGGTAAGAAATATTGAATTGAATACAATTACAAATTGTACTACTTTATATCATACTTACCCACTATTATATTATAAAGGACACATTTAGAAAACATACAATCACACAACCATAATGGTAGAGACAAAACAATATAGTAAACAAGGTTAGAAATATTGAATTGAATGCAATTACAAATTGTACTTCTTTATATCATACTTACCCACTATTAAATTATAAAGGTGACATTCAGATAACATACAATCACACAACCATGAATGTAGAAATAAAACAATATAGTAAACAAGGTTATAAATATTAAATTGAATACAATTACAAATTGTACTACATTATATCATACTTACCGGCTATTATATTATAAAGGACACATTCAGATAACATACAATCACACCAACATAAAAGTAGAGAGAAAACAATACAGTAAACAAGGTAAGAAATATTGAATTGAATACAATTACAAATTGTACTACTTTATATCATACTTACCTGCTATTAAATTATAAAGGACACATTCAAATAACGTACAATCACACCAACATAAACGTAGAGAGAAAACAATACAGTAAACAAGGTAAGAAATATTGAATTGAATACAATCATAAATTGTACTACTTTATATCATACTTACCTGCTATTATATTATAAAGGTCACATTCAGATAACATACAATCACACCAACATAAAAGTACAGACAAAAACAATACAGTAAACAAGGTAAGAAATATTGAATTGAATACAATTACAAATTGTACTACTTTATATCATACTTACTTCCTATTATTATTATAAAGGTCCAATCAGATAACATACAATCACACCAACATAAAAGTACAAACAGAAACAATACAGTAAACAAGGTAAGAAATATTGAATTGAATACCATTACAAATTGTACTACTTTATATCATACTTACTTCCTATTATTATTATAAAGGTCACATTCAAATAACATACAATCACACCAACATAAAAGTAGAGAGAAAACAATACAGTAAACAAGGTAAAAAATATTGAATTGAATACAATTACAAATTGTACTACTTTATATCATACTTACTTCCTATTATTATTATAAAGGTCCAATCAGATAACATACAATCACACCAACATAAAAGTACAAACAGAAACAATACAGTAAACAAGGTAAGAAATATTGAATTGAATACAATTACAAATTGTACTCTTTTATATCATACTTACCCGCTATTTTATTATTAAGGTCACATTCAGATAACAAACAATCACACCACCATAAAAGTACAGACAAAAACAATACAGTAAACAAAGTGATAAATATTGAATTGAATACAATTATCATTTGTACTACTTTATATTATACTTACCTGCTATTATATTATAAAGGACAAATTTAGAAAACATACAATCACACAACCATAATGGTAGAGACAAAACAATATAGTAAACAAGGTTAGAAATATTGAATTGAATGCAATTACAAATTGTACTACTTTATATCATACTTACTTTCTATTATATTACAAACGACACATTCAGATAACATACAATCACACCAACATAAAAGTACAAACAGAAACAATACAGTAAACAAGGTAAGAAATATTGAATTGAATGCAATTACAAATTGTACTACATTATATCATACTTACCAACTATTATATTATAAAGGTGACATTCAGATAACAAACAATCACACCACCATAAAAGTACAGACAAAAACAATACAGTAAACAAAGTGATAAATATTGAATTGAATACAATTATCATTTGTACTACTTTATATTATACTTACCTGCTATTATATTATAAAGGTGACATTCAGATAACATACAATCACACAACCATGAAAGTAGAAATAAAACAATATAGTAAACAAGGTTATAAATATTAAATTGAATACAATTACAAATTGTACTACATTATATCATACTTACCCACTATTATATTATAAAGGACAAATTTAGAAAACATACAATCACACAACCATAATGGTAGAGACAAAACAATACAGTAAACAAGGTTAGAAATATTGAATTGAATGCAATTACAAATTGTACTACTTTATATCATACTTACCCGCTATTAAATTATAAAGGACACATTCAGATAACATACAATCACACCAACATAAAAGTAGAGAGAAAACAATACAGTAAACAAGGTAAGAAATATTGAATTGAATACAATTACAAATTGTACTACATTATATCATACTTACCCGCTATTAAATTATAAAGGACACATTCAGATAACATACAATCACACCACCATAAAAGGAGAGAGAAAACAATACAGTAAACAAGGTAAGAAAGATTTGAATTGAATACAATTACAAATTGTACTACTTTATATCATACTTACGAACTATTAATTTATAAAGGTCACATTCAGATAACATACAATCACACCACCATGAAAGTAGAGATAAAACAATACAGTAAACAAGGTAAAAAATATTGAATTGAATACAATTACAAATTGTACTACTTTATATCATACTTACTTCCTATTATTATTATAAAGGTCACATTCAGATAACATACAATCACACCAACATAAAAGTAGAGAGAAAACAATACAGTAAACAAGGTAAAAAATATTGAATTGAATACAATTACAAATTGTACTACTTTATATCATACTTACTTCCTATTATTATTATAAAGGTCCAATCAGATAACATACAATCACACCAACATAAAAGTACAAAACAGAAACAATACAGTAAACAAGGTAAGAAATATTGAATTGAATACAATTACAAATTGTACTCTTTTATATCATACTTACCCGCTATTTTATTATAAAGGTCACATTCAGATAACAAACAATCACACCACCATAAAAGTACAGACAAAAACAATACAGTAAACAAAGTGATAAATATTGAATTGAATACAATTATCATTTGTACTACTTTATATCATACTTACCATCTATTATATTATAAAGGACAAATTTAGAAAACATACAATCACAACACCATAATGGTAAAGAGAAAACAATACAGTAAACAAAGCTATAAATATTCAATTGAATACAATTACAAATTGTACTACATTATATAATACTTACCCCCTATTATATTATAAAGGTCACATTCAGATAACATACAATCATGGCATATAAAAGTAAAGACAAAAAAAATACAGTAAACAAAGTTATAAATATTGAATTGAATACAATTACAAATTGTACTACATTATATCATACTTACCATCTATTATATTATAAAGGACACATTCAGATAACATACAATCACACCAACATAAACGTAGAGAGAAAACAATACAGTAAACAAGGTAAGAAATATTGAATTAAATACAATCATAAATTGTACTACTTTATATCATACTTACCAACTATTAAATTTTAAAGGTCACATTTGGATAACATACAATCACACCAACATAAAAGGAGAGAGAAAACAATACAGTAAACAAGGTAAAAAATATTGAATTGAATAGAACTATCATTTGTACTACATTATATCATACTTACCACCTATTAAATTTTAAAGGTCACATTCGGATAACATACAATCACACCAAAATAAAAGTAGAGAGAAAACAATACAGTAAACAAGGTAAGAAATATTGAATTGAATGCAATTACAAATTGTACTACTTTATATCATACTTACCGCCTATTGAATTTTAAAGGTCACATTCAAATAACATACAATCACACCAACATAAAAGTAGAGAGAAAACAATACAGTAAACAAGGTAAAAAATATTGAATTGAATACAATTACAAATTGTACTACATTATATAATACTTACCACCTATTATATTATAAAGGACACATTCAAATAATGTCATCATCACAACACAATAAAAGTAGAGAGAAAACAATACAGTGAAGAAGGTAAGAAATATTGAATTGAATACAATTACAAATTGTACTACATTATATCATACTTACCCGCTATTAAATTATAAAGTTTACATTTAGATAACATACAATCACACCAACATAAAAGTAGAGAGAAAACAATACAGTAAACAAAGTAAAAAATATTGAATTGAATACAATTACAAATTGTACTACATTATATCATACTTACCCACTATTATATTATAAACGACACATTCAGATAACATACAATCACACCAACATAAAAGTAGAGAGAAAACAATACAGTAAACAAGGTAAGAAATATTGAATTAAATGCAATTACAAATTGTTCTACTTTATATCATACTTACCACCTATTAAATTATAAAGGTCACATTCAGATAACATACAATCACACCAATGTAAAAGTAGAGAGAAACAATACAGTAAACAAGGTAAGAAATATTGAATTGAATATAATTACAAATTGTACTACTTTATATAATACTTACCTCCTATTATATTATAAAGGTCACATTCAGATAACATACAATCACACCAACATAAAAGTAGAGAGAAAACAATACAGTGAACAAGGTAAGAAATATTGAATTGAATACAATAACATTATATCATACTTACCCACTATTAAATTATAAAGTTTACATTTAGATAACATACAATCACACCAACATAAAAGTAGAGAGAAAACAATACAGTAAACAAGGTAAAAAATATTGAATTGAATACAATTACAAATTGTACTACATTATATAATACTTACCCCCTATTATATTATAAAGGAAACATTCAGATAACATACAATCACACCAACATAAACGTAGTGAGAAAACAATACAGTAAACAAGGTAAGAAATATTGAATTAAATACAATTACAAATTGTACTACTTTATATCATACTTACCACCTATTAAATTATAAAGGTCACGTTCAG
The DNA here is from genome assembly GCA_963693285.1 of Xestospongia muta. NCBI lineage: Eukaryota > Metazoa > Porifera > Demospongiae > Haplosclerida > Petrosiidae > Xestospongia > Xestospongia muta. Next base: position 20,406,031 of record OY848917.1, read on the forward strand.
ATAACATACAATCACACCAATGTAAAAGTAGAGAGAAAACAATACAGTAAACAAGGTAAGAAATATTGAATTGAATATAATTACAAATTGTACTACTTTATATCATACTTACTTCCTATTATTATTATAAAGGTCACATTCAGATAACGTACAATCACACCACCATAAAAGTACAGACAAAAACAATACAGTAAACAAAGTTATAAATATTGAATTGATTACAATTATAATTTGTACTACATTATATCCTACTTACCAGCTATTATATTATAAAGGACACATTTAGATAACATACAATCACACCAACATAAAAGTAGAGAGAAAACAATACAGTAAACAAGGTAAGAAATATTGAATTAAAAGCAATTACAAATTGTACTACTTTATATCCTACTTACTAGCTATTAAATTATAAAGGTCACATTCAGATAACATACAATCACACCAACATAAAAGTAGAGAGAAAACAATACAGTAAACAAGGTAAAAAATATTGAATTGAATACAATTACAAATTGTACTACTTTATATAATACTTACCCCCTATTATATTATAAAGGTCACATTCAGATAACATACAATCACACCACCATAAAAGTAGAGAGAAAACAATACAGTGAACAAGGTAAGAAATATTGAATTGAATACAATTACAAATTGTACTACATTATATCATACTTACGTCCTATTATATTATAAAGGAAACATTCAGATAACATACAATCACACCAACATAAAAGTAGAGAGAAAACAATACAATAAACAAGGTAAGAAATATTGAATTGAATACAATTACAAATTATACTACATTATATCATACTTACCCACTATTATATTATAAGGGACACATTCAGATAACATACAATCACACAAACATAAAAGTAGAGAGAAAACAATACAGTAAACAAGGTAAAAAATATTGAATTGAATACAATTACAAATTATACTACATTGTATCATACTTACCCACTATTATATTATAAAGGACACATTCAGATAACATATAATCAAACCACATAAAAGTAGAGACAAAAACAATACAGTAAACAAAGTTATAAATATTTAATTGAATACAATTACAAATTATACTACATTATATCATACTTACCCACTATTATATTATAAACGACACATTCAGATAACATATAATCAAACCAACATAAAAGTAGAGACAAAAACAATACAGTAAACAAAGTTATATATATTGAATTGAATATAATTACAAATTGTACTACATTATATCATACTTACCCGCTATTATATTATAAAGGTCACATTCAGATAACATACAATCACACCAACATAAAAGTACAGACAAAAACAATACAGTAAACAAAGTTATAAATATTTAATTGAATACATTTACAAATTGTACTACCTTATATCATACTTACCCACTATTATATTATAAACAACACATTCAGATAACATATAATCAAACCAACATAAAAGTAGAGAGAAAACAATACAGTAAACAAGGTAAGAAATATTGAATTGAATACAATTACAAATTGTACTACATTATATCATACTTACTTCCTATTATATTATAAACAACACATTCAAATAACATACAATCACACCAACATAAAAGTAGAGAGAAAACAATACAGTAAACAAGGTAAGAGATATTGAATTGAATACAATTACAAATTGTACTACCTTATATCATACTTACCCGCTATTATATTATAAACGACACATTCAGATAACGTATAATCAAACCAACATAAAAGTAGAGAGAAAACAATACAGTAAACAAAGGTAAGAAATATTGAATTGAATACAATTACAAATTGTACTACATTATATCATACTTACTTCCTATTATATTATAAACAACACATTTAATAAGTACTACCTATATTTTGGATTGTTTATAACATTGACAGTTCCTGACTTCATAAAAATTACATATTATCACTGTATATTAACCCTTCATTTGCGTTATTCAATTATTGCTCGTTAAAGGTGTGGTGCGGGATAAAAATTGCTTAAATCAGCTATTTGCTGCTCTTACCATTTTAAGGCGTTTTGCGGTTTCTATTTATAGTAGAAGTCTAAAAATAACTTGATGACTCTCTTTGTGGTTAGCCATGAGGGACTATGGGAAGAAGTGAGTCAGTGAGAGATTTGGAGTCTGTCAATGCTGGTACCTTTGTCTACGTATAAACGGTAACTTTATAACTGACTGGTTCCTTAGAAGTGGTCTTCCTTTGCCCTATATTCCTCTTTGATAGCTCATTGTTGGGATGAAAAGAAGAGGACTCCTCGAAGCTACTTTTAACTTGGCTGTGCGTGAGTGAACATGACATCAAGAGCTTATAGTAAACTACGAAAAATGTCATTAATCCAGAAAATATGTCAGTGAGAAGATCTGTATTGATTTGAGGTTAGTTTGTTTTAGTATTTCGTTAGTGTGTCTAGTATCAGCAGAATTAGTAGGAGGAGTTGGAGAAGTGGTGGTACCAGAAGATGAGAACTAGTTTCTTCATCAAAAAAAACAATCATCATTCTTTTTTTCATTTTAATCTATAAAACCATAAAAATCATTGTCCCTAAAGTCCCTATCTATATTCTCCATCATCTGTAGCAATACTTCAGGAACATTAGAACATTAGATCAGAATTCTAGTCTTTCTTTAATAATTGATTTTGAGCAGAAATTAACAACTACTTACTCTCAATGGCATATAGTAATAACACATACTTTTAAAGGAACAGATGGGTTTGTAGCAGCACACCATAACTTTTGTACCTAGTTTGTCTATTAATGGTGACAAGTTGTGTCTTTAAACATAGTCTCTTTATTGTGGATTGGTGTTAAACAAGTATTGTTAACGAAAGAAAACGAGACATTTCAAAAGAAAAATCAATCAAAAAATGTGAATATTTTCATAACAGCTTTGGTGCCTAAAAGAGCCTTCCGCATTTTGCAATGAAATTGGGTGGGGCTTCGTATGGAGCCTTCCGCAAATGAAGGGTTAATGGAACTATGACATATAAGAAAATTGTTTTTCAAAATAATTCTAAAACAGTAAATGATCATTAGTAAATCTTTTCTCAAATATCTCTTGACATTTATCTAAGAGATACATTTATATTATGTTTATTATACTAGTGTACATGTTAATACTACCACAACTTCTTTGAGAATGTAGTACAATTATAGTACAGAAAACTTGTTAAAATCAGGTACAAACATCTTTTATTTATCTTTTATCATTATAATACTAATGCTTATCAAACAGTTATCTACCAGTCATAACTTTCCAATAACCAAAAACCCACTCAATTTTATTATTATCTAAATTACCTCAGTAGTGACAGTGTTGATATCAACACCATTATCAACTAATGCTTCAACAATGTCTGTGTGCCCTTTATATGATGCAAAATGAAGGGCCGTCCATCCAGCCTGTTGTAACAGAAAAGAAGATCACTAACATCTGATTAATGAACATCAATATTGCTATAATATATGTAGCTTTAAGGTTACTGTCCTAAACAAGACTTCCATTCTTGAAAAATATCAAACAAAAAATTAAGTTAAAAGAAGTGATGCTTCATAAAATAGGCTTTATTACTGTGTATGTGTATACAGTTGAACCAATTGTTAATAATAGATGTAGATAAATAGACGTAGCTGACACAAATGTTATAACAAATTTACTACAATTACATAACATCACTTTGTTCAATTCTAATATGTTCATGATGATATTCTTTGTTTTGGCATATTCCTTTATTTAGACTTAGTTCTACATGATTACATTCATGTTATTAACTTGTATGCATATATGCTGAATTTACAGTATTATATATAAAAGAGACAACAAATGAAACATGACATTATAAAAGCTCAGGCTTACTCCACAATGGCCTGCATTTATCCTATACTGCAGTGCCCAGATTTTGAGAAACCAGTTCTATTATAAAATGATGCATCAAAGCATGAGGTTGGAGCTCTGCTTAGCTAACTACAAGGAGATGCTGCTGGTAGCCATTTTGTAGATTAGTCATGATGAGTCATAATTCTCTACCCAAGAGCAGTGAGCTCTTTGATGTTTGGGCAACGTTGTTGCCAGAAATTGAACATGTTCAATTTCTGCAACATTTCTGGCAACATTTTTCTGTTGTTGGTAACAAGATTTTTTGTTGCCAGCAACAGGTAACACACAACATCCACTGAGCAGCTTTGTTGCCAATAACTTTGTTGTCATTTTGCTAGTAGCAACAAAGTTGCCTAGTGGATAGTGACCTTTAGGTCATTAGGGTGTTACATTAATCAATATTAACATGTGTTCTTAAAATGTATTTTTAGTTATTGTAAGTGTATTTCTTTTTATGGTCATTTTTGGTTATGCTATGAAGTCTTAAAGGTTAAGTAGGTAACATATTTCCTTCATCATTCTTTGTAGTTCTTAATTATGCTTTTCTGTAGGAAGAATCTTTCACTTATTACATCATGTAGGTTATCATGTCATTTCCTTACTTCAAATTGTCACTTAGATTATGTCATTTGTCACTTATTTGATCAGATGTACTTTAGTTTGTATGTAAGGATAAGCATTTATTGCTTTTGTGTGTGTTCCATTTTAGTTATCAAAGAGACATTCTGGAGATATTGTGGCAGTAGTAACCATTCACAATAACACATGGGCCAAAATGTTTATAGGACTACCTGAGTACATGGCACCAGAGATATTGGAATTGCTGTGTGTGACAGGCAGTTAAAATAACTTTCTATGTAAAAATAATTATAAACAACCTAGTAGGTTAAAGAAGAACATCATGTCTACATTCAGTGGAATTACCTTGAATACAATAATGTTAATTGAAATTAGCAGCAACATCTGAACAAGTGTTTATAATTGCAGGGACTAATACTAACATTAATTAAATGGTCCATGATCAACTGTACATGCTAGCTAGGTGTGTAGCTACTTTCTAAATGAATGCTTGCACACTGTATATATACTAATTCAATGCAAGTTATGTATGTATATAGTGATCAACACAACTGAACATACATGTACTATAGTGAACCCTATGCTGTGAAGCAAAGTTCATTGACATCCCACAGACTATTTTCTAAACAACCATGTGTGCTGTCCATATACTACTGGATAGCAATTAATTTTTATTTGTTTAACTTTGTGGATGACTCTATACTCCCATATTTAACTATGACATTATAGCAATGAAATGTTAATTATGACAGTAATATATTATCAATATAAATTCAAATATACAAACTAATTCAGCAATAGACCAGTAACTACCTCAACTTGATTTGTTATATAGCAAAAAAACAAAATATGTAGACAAAAACTAACATATGTTATATTTCAAGAAAGTCATTTAGACTGACTGTTTTATTCAATAAGTGTAAATGTAAATAATGAAAATAACTTACATCATCTACAGCATTTACATTTGCACCTTTTGAGATGGCATCAATTACTTCTGATAAATTCCCTTTTTTGGCAGAATTAATTAGTTTGCTATTTACTAAAGTAAAACAAAAAAAATATTAAATGTGTTAACTATAATAATTCCCCTAATCAAGATAATTAAAATAAATATTACTTGTTAGTCAATTTACTCTGTATTTTAGCAATTTTATCAATTTGTACTAATAATATATTTTGCTGTGAATAATGTAGCAAACAATTAACAAAGAAACCTCAAAAGAAATGTACTTGATTTTTAAGGTGTCATTCCTTGTTCAAGTTTAGTTTGACCCAGACTCATTGATTAAACCTCAGGATAAGAACATACTAACCAAATGGTTTGTTCCGCTAAATAGCCTTGTGAAAGTGCTTAGAATATGAAAAATACCTTATAGTAATAAAAGCTCACAATATTCTATTATTACTTGATGTATTCTATAGTTTGAAGATCATCATTATCACATATGCTTTAACAAACCACAAAATTAATAACAGAGAGTGTTATAACAAAAAAATTACAATAAGTAAAAGAACAAACATAGAGAGTCACAAAAAGCTTTAATAAAACTAAAACAATTTAATAATTCTAAACATTAGAGGTAACAGATATATTGTCACAATAATCCAACTTATTTGCCAGTAAAATTCTACAAACCACCTGTCAAACAAAGTATAGGTTGTAATGACATCAGTGCAGTACTTTTAATAAATAATACTTATCATAGAGCATTCTCAGGCTACTCAAGCTAGACCTAATGAAGTAACTTGTCAGATACTTCTCAATTGTTTTATAAACATCTGTTTTTTCTACCACAGCTATACACAATTACAGTAACATAGAAAAGTAATTGTCTTCCTTCAGACAAGTGGTTCGCCTCTTTAATAATAGGGTAATATAATTGACACAATAGTTTGGTTGTTTTAACTGATTTATAGTCACATGATTGCATAAACATATATGTTTTCATTAGTAGTTACTATAGATTACATAGTTCAAATAGTTCAATAAACTATGACTTCTAAAAAAGCATGTGTTTTTCTATAGAATTGTCCTATCATGACATCTGTCATCACAGCCCTCATACAACAGTTAAGCATCATAATTCTTTTGTCTAACTAGTGAGACATCAAACAGAATCTTCATTGTTATGACAATAAATTGCATGACTGTATATAAATTAGTTCATATATTAGATGTAAAAATATCTCATCTTGCACTATATGCAACCCAACTAACCACACATTGGTTAAATCAAATTTGCAGTGTCACCACACTTCTAAGGAAATTGTCGTGAATTAAATTAGTAATTACAAAAAAGGCTGTGTATTACAATATTTTAAATATAAATATCTACTGAGATTTAGGAATAACTCCAGCCCTGAGATAAAACACCTCATATACTTGTGCTAATATACACATGGATTAAGTATAGCTTATATAACCTGCCAGGATGTTATGGACCATTACATGATACTTCCTTGTTATTGTATTTTATAGCTACTTGACAAAACTCAAACTTATATAGACTTCCTCACAGTATCAGCATTTATTATATCAAAGACATATAAAAGTTCAATGCACTTCTAATCTGTGTGCACTGTCTCTAATATAACAATATGTGATGCAACATGTTACAAGAAAATATCTCTCAAAGTCAAGAAACTGAGCAATAGTTGACAATTGTAAGAACCACTCTCTAAAGGTTGATAAACAAACCCATACATGCCTGCTTTTGCTGAAACAAAAGTGTCCCAACTGAAAAAATATTTAGGCATTTAATTGAAGACAAAGAAAATTTAAAAAATAGGCTACCACAAGAGAAGTATTTATATATGTTACTTTAAACTGTCATTGGTCTATATACAACAGTAACGTACAACAATGGATGGTCTAGATACACTTGGTAGAACAAATTTACGTGGAAGAGACTTAGATAGTTAAATAGGAACATTGTTGACACGCCCTCTTTGAAGGAAACACGAGAGGGGCTGATTACGCTTGACTAGTACTCAGTCCTGTCATTATACATATAACAAAATATGATGCTCTTACTATTTCCCATGGCCACCGCTTTCAGCTCAAAGTACAGGATCCAACAGGAGTTTCAGGGGCGGTTCTAGGAATGGCGTTAGGGGGGAGCACACCCTTTATTTTGCTTTTGGAATGCGCATGCTCAATACGTAGTAGGTGTGGCGCCGCGTGTTATAAGCGAGCTAAAGTGCGCGATAAGGTTCTCAGCAATAGTTTTGGGCGCTACAGAACGAGATTATAACTTAGGTTAGATCTCTCTAGAGGCAAAAATTTGAGCGAGGAGGGTGCTCAAGCCCCCTTAGCCCCCCTCTAGAATTGCCCCTGAGTTTAAAAACAAAAGACTAGCAACAGGAATGTTACCAATTAAATGAGTGGGTGGAATAACGCCCTGCTTTCTCGCCTTTGTAGACGATTTTATTAATTACAAAGTTAATTTAAAATAGCTTCCTGGATACAGGAAATTGTGTTAAAGATTTCTTTTCTTTACATATATTGATACCCGTATGGCTTTCATGAAATTCGTCTAACATTTTCTTGCAGAGCTTGTAAATAACAACTCTACTAACCTATAGTATACAGTTTGATTCAAGAAATAACTTATTACATCTGTTAAAATATGGTTGTAACTCAATAGACATGTTATTAACCTCGCTGTGCGTTTCCAAAGAACGCTTCATTTACAAGTTACAATAAATTTTGTATATGAAATATTGAAACATTTTAAAGCGTCATATAAAGGCTCAGAAAAACATTCATCACGAATCTAGTACTTGAACAAAACACAAAATTCTATTACGTGGTAATTACTGCAAGCAAAGTTTTCATCTGTTTCTTCTGGACTTGAAATTCAGGAAGCTACAGTTGTCATGTTCTTTGTTTTAGGTCTTTTCATAGCTTAGCACTTAAATCAATATCCACAATTAGGAAAGGTCATATGATGCATTAATTTGGTAAATAAAAGTTCAGAATCAGTTACAATGTTCCTGTTTTCCTATTGTCGTTTTTTATTTACTAAGAATGAGACTAAGACTTTGTAAAGAAAGTGGACTGTATTTTAATTACATGTGACTGCAATTTTGAATATATTCTAATATTATATCCTAGCAATGTGCATTAGACTTAAGAAAAATTTAGCTACCTGTACAGACTTACCAATGATTTTTTAAACTGCTATGGCAACAACCATTGTTAGTTAATGGCAAAAATGTAATGGTGTTCTGATAGACCTTTCCAACAATAGTGTATATATGTATGCTTTTTAGGCTTTTCTCTCAAGGATGAAGAAAATGACATGAAATGACTTCTATAAAAACAGGTACAGTGATATATTAACAGCCGCTTCAGATTACAGTAAAGCATGAGCTCAAAAATGCATATTGGTGCCTGATCATGTCAATTCCACTGGCTTTATATCCATGAAGTATTCCTCTTTTGTCAAGTGCATAAAAGCAGCTCCTGTCAGCATGTAATTTGTGGTTCCATTAGTCTTTACTGAAGCAGAACTAAAGAGCTACATAATCAATTAGGTATAGATTTAATAATCTTGATGATTTCAATAAATTTATGTAGTAAATTTTTCATCTTTTGCAAGTAGGATTGTTAACATTTGAGGTGATACAAAATGTGAACTAGTAGGATGAAGAACTAGCAAAAGTGTATGAAAGGGAGGTTAAGATTATAGCAGGAGGGTGCCATATGTAGGCTGCAATTTAAGTAGAGGAATGTCAATGCTGGGCCAAAATATTATGTATGATATAGTGAAATTCATAGAGGACTCCTTGTAATAAGTGATAGGACTCAGCTCTTACTAATACTAGTTATTATAGTAATGATGAGGAGATAAAGATGATACATATTACTGAAAGGAAGCTATTGAGGCATATCTCACTATCTTCAAGAGAATGATGAAAAAGTGGACCTACAAGTTAGCATCCTGGTAGAGTAGATAACAGATGAATATCTGTAACTGCAAGATGTTTGTAGAAAAGGTTTTGCAATATCACAAGGCTAAGGGCAGTTGTCTAGAACATCAACATGTCTGACTTTGGTGAAATGATTTTTATGTGATAAAACTGGCCATCTGTGAAAGATTGCCTTGAGAAGTAAGTGAGGCCCAAACCATCACAGCAAAAGCTTCAACAAGGATATCCCAAGATGTTATAGTACATATACAAGGGCGATCCTAAGTTGGCTATCTGTACCATGGCCACCATGTCAAAGTATTCTAGTATGATGTGGTTACTGGTCTCAGGAGAGTTCTGGTTGGTTATCTGTAAGAGTGTCCTATGTTGCCCAAACTGAAATTGGTATTCTGAAATATGCAGACACAAGTCAGTTGACCACAGCTTGGGATTTTCCTGGAGTATTCAGATCACCATCCTGTGGAATAATCAGACATAGTACAAGTGTTATATATCAGAAATTGAAATAGGAGTGTACCTATGTTATTTGTAGTAACATTGGTATCCTGGAATGTTCTGATGGTAGGATTACAGTCAGATTATTACCAAGACTACCACAGGGTTATCCTAAGACAATCAAAGTAACACCAACATCCTTGGATACTCAGACACAAGTCAAGTGACCAACCTGGAAGTTTTAAAGTACACTGGTATACTCTGATGCAAGGGATATGGGTCAAATGACCAATACAGGACAGTCCTAGTATCATCACAATAACACTGGTATCCATGGATACTCTGACACAGAGTTATGGGTCAGATGACTAACCTAAGGTTGTTTTATGGTATAATTATGTTACAAAGGACACATTCAGATAACATATAATCACACTACCATAGAAGTCGAGACAAAACAATAGAATAAATAAAGAAATAAATGCTGCATGGCATACAATTACAAAATTGTATAACATTATATCATAGTTACACACTATTATATTATAAAATTAAGAACAAATTCAGATAACAAGTAATCACAACACAATAAACAAAACAATACAATAAACAAAGTAATAAAAATAATATCATTGAGTTACATACACTTACAAATTAATCTGCATTATATCACACTTACCAGCTATTACATTATTAAAGGAATAGATTCAGAGAACAAGTAGGTTTTAGATCAAGAAAAAAACACTTGTTTATATTTTTCTTTAAATTACCTTAGTAGTGACAGTATTGATATCCAAGTTGTAATGACCTAGCAGATAATGTACTATCAACAAAAATGCAGAGCAATGACACCAGTAAATATGAGAAATACCAGGACTACCAATTACTCTCACTTCACTACCCTATTGTCTGACAAAAAACACAGCTTTCACATGAACTAAAGCAACATTAAATAAACTTCAAAGGCTCGAATCACTATAGTGATTCAAGCATAACTACTGAATGTCAAACACTATGAAGACTGCTAGCAATTCCAAACATGTGTCTCAGTAATAACTGCTATTTGAACAAAAAGTTCTTAGAAAATGCTACTACTCATATTCATCATAAAATACTTTCTGACTTTTTATCATAAGTAGGTACAATACTAGTGTGTAAACATCAGTACATACATTAAAAACAAATGAATTTTATTAAGGAAAATTCAACTATACATCTAGCAATTAGCTGATGATTTATTAACAGAGTACGAACTGAACAGTTTTTTTAAAAAAGATATGTGGCACTTACACATGCATGCCCATAATTACATTATTTCTTAAAATAAGTTTAGCATTACAATGAATATGATAACTCTTACTGTAATATAGTGTTATTATCAAAATATGTTGCTGATCAAATACAAAGTAACTGACATAGTTGAAGCCATATTTGGATATTTGTCTTCATGAAAGCTTCTACAGCACTTCAATTAGTCAATAAATCATGCAGTTAAAGCACTGTTCTTTATCATGCCATAATTACAGCAATTAACCTCCAGGCCAAGAATGGTCTTGATGGTTTATACAAAGGATTCCAGGAATGGTACATCGTATGGAAATTGGAAATCAACAATAGAATGAACCCTTGCCAACGAAACCCAGTCATGGAACAGTGAAACTATTGGAGCTGGAGCTTAATTATGAGAATCATGATAACTGAAACCAATGGAACTTAACAATGGAACACAAAGAACTGTTGCAATACAATTATGGAACACAAGAAACACTATCTGAAATATGGAATCCAGAAAACAAAATATTAAAATAATACACACAACACAACTTGTATAGGCTTCCTAATTTTTGTGGCACAAGTTTTGTTCAGTTTATAATACTCTGCATTATAAGTAGTAGGAGGTACTTCATGCTTCAAGATGTCTCTGGAGTCTATTCGTTTTGATAAAGTGCAAGGTAGTCTACAAATTCTTAATCAGCTTCTATTACCTGAACATACTGTCTATGAACCTGTCAATGACGTAGAAGATGCTTGGAAAGCCATAAGAGAGATGAAGGTAAGAATCATGCAGTATAATGTACAATCATTTGTTGATTGTTGTTTGTTGGTTGTTGTAAACTGATATGGTCCCTTGTAAACATTTTATTGGAGCAGATGACTACATGGTTATAGTTCTTTAATAGAATCAATTCCTTTAGAATAATTAATACTGCTTGACATTCCATAGGGAGATCAATCCAACATTTCCATCCACACGTCAGATCTAGTGTATGTCCACCTGTCTAAATGTGTTCATATAATCTGACATGTATTCATTTATTTCTCATCCTTTTTATTTCTTCCTGCTTTGTAAAATTACACATACAATAAATTAGGACATAATTTTACTAATTGCTTTAACATTTTATTGTCACTATCTAGACACGAGGAGCTCCAGCAATTGCAATAGTTGGTGCTTTAAGTATAGCAGTTGAACTCAGACACAAAGCAAATACTGGTGAATTTAAATCAATACAAGATGTGGCCACATTTATTAATGATTCTTTCTCTTATCTAAAGACTGCTCGACCGACTGCTGTCAATATATCTGAAGCTGCTACTCGATTTATGAAACATATTTCTGAGCTTTCTCAAAATGAATTAGACACTAAGAAGTTTACAGATACTCTATACAATCAACTGTCACAGATGCTTGTAGTGACCGGACTCACATTACATAGCATGATGTAACACTGATAACACTAAATAATAACTAGTAATAACTAAATGGTAGTATAACTAGCCCATTATATAGAATATTATAACACCCTTCCCCCTTTAAGTTTCAAAAACATACGGTCCATGATCCCTTGGCAGTCTGTGTCGATTAGAACGACGTATCGGCGGAGCTGTTGGAGTTGGTAAGCCTCTTGTAGGCGGAGCTATCGGAGGAATCGGAACCAGTGGAGTAGGTAGAGAGAAATCATCACTCTCATCAGCTTCAGGAGTAGTATTTTGTTGAGGAGTTTCTTCAGTAGTATATCGTCGTTTTAACTGATCTGCGTGACGTTTGAAAACACTACCTTCAGCTGTTACAACGTGATATGTGAGTGGTCCAGCAACCTTACACACAGTTACTGGTATCCAGAGAGGAGTGCCTGAATAATTTCGAGCGAATAAAAGATCCCCTGGTTTGAAAGAACGAGTTGGTTGTACAGATTCCTTTGGCAAAGGTGTACATGAGTCAGGATGAGATAAATCAAATCTTGAACGTAAGCGTCGACCCATTAAGAGTTCGGCTGGTGAGCGACCAGTAGTAGTTTGTGGTGTAATACGGTATGAGAAAAGGAAACGACTTAGCTTAACATGTATAGGACCATCCATTTTTTTTCATGGCTTGTTTGAATGTCTGTACTGCTCTCTCAACTAGTCCATTGGACCTAGGATGGTAAGGAGAAGTTAGTGAATGACGAATACCATTTTGATCCATAAATTGTTTAAATTCATTACTTGTAAACCCTGGTCCATTGTCTGACACCAGTTGTTGTGGAAGACCATGTATCGAGAACACTCGACGTAGTACTTTAATAGTTGCTGAGGAGGAAGTAGACGGAACACAATGAACTTCGAGCCATCGTGAATAAGCATCGACTATAAGTAGAAAGTGGTGGTCTAAAAATGGACCTGCATGATCTATATGAATTCGTGTCCATGGGGTTTTAGGACATTCCCACGGGTGAACAGGGGTTTGAGGAGGAAAATTACCATTCTCTTGACATACTTGACATTTCTTTACTGTCTGTTCTATATCCTTATCGAGTCCCGGCCACCATACATAACAACGAGCAAGACTTTTCATCCTACTGATCCCGGAGTGGGTTTCATGGAGTTGGGAAAGTATTGTAGATCGACCAGGTAAAGGAATAATAACTCGTGATCCCCTGAGTAAACAACCATCAGCTACACTGAGTTCTGTAAAAATGTGACTATACTGTTTCATTTCTGGTACATCTGTAGGAAGTTGCCCTCCTGAGAGTACAGGTGCACGTAAACGAGATAATACTGGATCTTTGTCTGTCCATTGTTGAATTTTTGCAATTGAAATAATTGATTCTGAAATGTGATTTAACGTAGACACTACGTCTTGAGGCATCGGTACTGTTGTAGGACAATCAGGAAGTGGGAGACGGCTAAGTGCGTCGGCGTGGGAGAGGTTCTTTCCTGGTTTGTATTGTATGGTATACTTGTATGCAGATAATATCAGAGCCCATCTCTGAATACGTGATGAAGCATGAGTTGGTGTCTGTTTAGACTCACTTAATAGATATTGTAAAGGCTTGTGATCAGAGTAAAGTATGAATTTCCTACCATATACATAATCATGAAATTTCCTTACTGAAAAAATGACTGCTAAAGCTTCTTTTTCAAGCTGTGAATATTTTTTTTCTGCTGGTGATAACGATCTTGATGCATAAGCAACCGGTAATTCAGATCCATCAGCCATACGATGACTGAGTACTGCTCCTACACCATATGGAGAAGCGTCGCAAGCGATAATGAGAGGTTTGTTCTCATCATAATGAACTAACAGTGAAGATGAATGCAGTAATGACTTAGTCTGAGTAAAGGCTTCCTCATGGATACAGGTCCAGCTCCACTTAGCGTTTTGACATAGCAAGTTGTGGAGTGGTGCTAGTTGTGTTGCTAAATCTGGTAAAAATTTGTGATAATAGTTTAACAATCCTAAGAAAGACTTTAATTCAGTTACATTAGTGGGTGTTGGTGCGTCTCGTATTGCTCTAACCTTTGATTCTGCTGGGTGAAGTCCTTCTGAGTCAATCACGTGTCCCAGATATTCGACGGATGAAACGGCAAATTTGCATTTAGATTTCTTTAGTGTTAAACCGGCTTCTTGTAATTTCTGTAAAACGGTTTGTAAATTACGTAAATGATCGGATTCGTCAACTCCTGTTATGAGTATATCATCAATGTAAACGCATACGTGTTTTAAATCGCTTAGTAGATTTTCCATAATTCTCTGAAATAGGGAAGGTGCAGAGGACACTCCAAATGGTAATCTTTCGTACTGATAGAGACCTTTCGGTGTATTAATAGTAGTATATTTCTTTGAGGAGTCGTCCAAGGGTACTTGAAGATATGCATGTTTTAAGTCTAGTTTGGAGAAAATCTTGCCACCAGAAAGTGCAGCGAAAAGATCATCTACTCTTGGCAGAGGATATGTATCAGTGAGAAGAACCGGATTAATTGTAACTTTATAATCGCCACATAAACGAATAGAACCATCTTCTTTAACAATTGGAACGATCGGAGCGGCCCAGTCCGAATACTTTACAGGGGTAATAACTCCCAAATTTTCTAAACGACTAATTTCGTTAAGTACTTTCTCTTTGAGTGAGAGTGCGACAGGTCGTGGACGGAAGAAACGTGGACGAGCATCGGGTGCTATGTGAAGTTTAGCGGAGATCCCTTGTAATTTACCGAGTTCGGATCGAAAAACTGCATCATGAGTCTTGAGTACGTTACCTAAAGAAAATAAAGGACAATTAACATTATGCAATTCAGACCAGTTTAATTTAATATGTTCAAGCCAGTTCCTGCCCATAAGGTTAGGCCCCTTTCCTGGAACAATTAACAGTGGTAGTGTAACATTCTGTCCTTGGTAGGAGACTTCCACATCTACCATGCCTAATGGAGTAATCTTTTCTCCAGTGTAAGTAGTAAGTATCACTGTAGAAGGAGAAAGAGGAGGGAATGCATTAGTGAAGGAGGAGTATGTGGTTTCATTAATAATAGAGAAGGAGGCACCAGTGTCCAGTTCCATTAAAAGGTCAGTCTTGTTTACTTTAAGAGACACCACAATGGGTTTGGTGTTAGAAGGCAATGTAAACAAGGCGGCGTAGTCTTCATCAGAGTCTACAGGAGATGGAGGCTGAGGTTGACTGTCTAAGGTGTGTGTGTTGGGTGATGTTTGTTTTTATATCCCTTATAGCCTTGCCTAGGTTGATCTGGCCTATCCTTTGAAGGTGTTCTGCTGTCTGAAGGGTTATCTTTCTTGCCACTATCTGCTGGTTTATCTCTCTTGCTACGACAGACTCTTGCCAAATGGCCCTTTTTCCCACATGCACGACAATCCACATTTATAAACTTGCATTTGTTAGCGTAGTGTTCTGCTCCACATCGATAACATTCTATCTTTCTCTGTCTGTGTGGTTCGGGTTTGTTTCGAAAATTGTGTACTGGGTTTGAAGGTTGTGAAGGTTTCTGAGGTGACATCTTGGAGACGTCAAGTGCTGCTACTTCCATTGCTTGTGCTTTCTGAAATGCTACCTCATACGATAGGTCGGCTTCTTGAAGTAGTCTTCGTTGAATACGGGGGTTATTTATGCCACATTCCAGTCTATCACGTATCATCTTATCCAGTGTGTCCCCAAAATCACAATGCTCTCCCAGTGCTCGCAATTCTGCAACATAGGTTGCCACTGACTCGCCCTCATGTCTTTCTCTAGTGTGAAACTTGTATCGCTGTGTGATAAGCCTTTCGGAGTAGGACGACCATGTCTCTTTAGAGGAATCGAAGGAGGTCATCTGACCATGTGCTGCTGATGCCATCGCACTGAAGTTGTAGTAAGCACGCTAGTAACAATAAAGTCCAGATACCCTCGTCGCCAATGTAGTGACCGAGTCGGAGAGAGCGGGAAGGGCAAGGAAAAGCCACGAGGAGAGCGAGAAGGAAAGGTTAAAATCTCTACTCTATTCCTTTTCTTTTTTTTTTTTCTTTTTTTTCCTCTCATCAAAATTAAAAGCATACACTTATATACACAAATGATTACGTAATAATAAATTATAACACATACGCAATAATGACTCACATTACATAGCATGATGTAACACTGATAACACTAAATAATAACTAGTAATAACTAAATGGTAGTATAACTAGCCCATTATATACAACATTATAACAATGCTTGACATGAAAATGATTTCTATAAAAAACTTAAAGTACAGTGATACATTAACAACTGCTTCAGATAACAGTAAATCATGAGACTTACTAATTTTTCGTGGCATAAGTTTTTTCTCTTAGCAAGGAATTCTGAAATGAAAGCGTTTAATTAAAATAAGTAGTAGGAGGTGCTTCGTGCTTCAAGATGTCTCTGGAGTCTATTCGTTTTGATAAAGTGCAAGGTAGTCTACAAATTCTCAATCAGCTTCTATTGCCTGAACATACTGTCTATGAACCTGTCAATGGCGTAGAAGATGCTTGGAAAGCCATAAGGGAGATGAAGGTAAGAATCATGTAGTACAATATATTATTATGTTGTATATACAATCATTTACTGGTTGTTGTTTGTTGTTTGTTATAAACTAGTATGGTCGCTTGTAGACATTTTATTGGAGCAGATCACTACATAGTTATAGTTCTTTATTAATAAAATCAATTTGTTTAGAATTGTTATTAATACTGCTCAACATTCCATAGCCAAGACAAATGTTAGTGAATAGAAGTAGTCTCACAAGCCAGACTCTGCCCTATTACTAAAAGATAGACAGGGAAGGTTGAATCTTTTGCCTTCATATATTAGGAAAATTAATATACATTATAAACTATGTGCTTCATACATGAAATATTGCTGCCCAAATAAATATAAAACATCGCCAAATAGGTGTCTATCCTCTGCAAGTGTCATGTAAATTGTTGTAATGACTATTTAAATAATAGCCTACACAATGAATGACCATAAGACTCCGTGATAGCAACAGCTTGTTCTTCTTTTAATGGATAGTACCTGGTACTTATAGCTATTGTCATTGATTGCTTTATCTAATTCCATGTTACTGCTTCATACATCACATGAGGTCACTTAAATTTCAGTCACGCCCATTATTATATATTACAGAACAAATTGTTTTACAGACACTTCCCATCAATTGTTTGGTCATAGGGGCAAGAGTGGGAGGAGGAGAGGGGAGGGGACGTAAATTGTGTATGCAATGACATAGATAGTATAGACTACGTAACCGGGATTGGAAACGCCCACGCACTTCCAGTACACTCCTTGTTATCTTTACCTGACAAGCATAAACAGTATAATATATGTAAACTATGGCTTGCAGTGCTCCTGTTTCTTCTGAAATGAGCGTGTAGTATTTTCGGAACTTTTTCTTTAATTAAGTGTTAGTTTATAATAAATATTTATTAGTGTTAGATAGTACAGACCTCCTGTTAAATGGTGTTCTAGGTCTGAAAACAGGGAGATTGTATCAACTTTTGCAATCAGCCTAGTACATGACCTGTCATCCACTCTTGAACAAGATAATTGTAAGAATATGATAACAAGAAGGGAGAGAATATGAGGAAGATACCATGACATCAGGACGTCAGAACACTAGGTCTACATGGTGTAGTTTCATTCAAGCATTGATTAGTTGCTCAAACAATCCTGTCGTGTATCAATACATTACTGATCAAATATTTAGTGGGATAATTATCCTAGTCACTAGTACTAATTCCTATAAAAGATCTATTATATTGGCCTGTGCTTTCTATAGTACAGTCTGAATTTTCTTTTACCATTTGAAAGGAAAATATTTATTAATAATTATTTTAGTGCACTATAGTTAATTGTTGTACTGAATATGTGCGAGTATTTTGTATCTTACATAACTGTGACAGAAGATTGCCAAAGCAAATTATAACAAGCTAAACCAACACAGCAATCCTTCATCTTCAGATAAAAAGTTGTAATTTATCTCTACATAGCTTAAAACAATGGCTATAGTCCCAAAAGTGCACCTCTATTTTATGTTGTTTTAGTGTTTTCCATAAGAATAGCGTGACTTTACTTAGAAAAAACAGTCTAAACCAACGTGTTCTTATTTGTTCTAAATTCTTCGTCCTAAATCTTTTAGTAATAACAATGCTGTAAGATGAAAGAGCTACAAAAGTATTTTTAGTGCTATTTTCATCGTAAAATAAGTAATTTAAAAGTGAATGTCTGTGTTATTAACTACTTTTAATAATAGAACATAAAGAAAATTATATAGTCAATGTTTTGATAAATAAAAATCACATTAATGTCTTTATAGAGTAATATAATACTGGTAAGAGTGTGTCCAGTTTACAATGTCAGGTAATAAAAATTAATTGATTTCTTTGGACACGGAGTGCGTTTTCGAATGTTCATTCAGTTCTATGGGATCACGTGATCCGTTTCCAATCCCGGTTACGTAGTCTATACTATCTATGGCAATGATGGTTTATACACAATATATTATAATATATATGTAATAAATCCATATCTTTTTATTATATAATGTAGTTGATTGTCACTACTAAACACATTTATATATGTCCTAGACCTATTTAAATAATTCAGCAACAAGGTTATTGTTTAAATATTCTTTTATAAGTGTTCAAAGTTGGGCTCAATCTTTTCCCTTTATATACAGGGGAGATCAATCCAACATTTCCATCCACATGTCAGATCTAGTGTATGTCCACCTGTCTAAATGTGTTCATATAATCCGACATGTATTCATTTATTTCTCATCCTTTTTATTTCTTCCTGCTTTGTAAAATTACACATACAATAAATTAGGACGTAATTTTACTAATTGCTTTAACATTTTATTGTCACTATCTAGACACGAGGAGCTCCAGCAATTGCAATAGTTGGTACTTTAAGTATAGCAGTGGAACTCAAACACAAAGCAAGTACTGGTGAATTTAAATCGATACAAGATGTGGCCACATTTGTTAATGATTCTTTCTCTTATCTAAAGACTGCTCGACCAACTGCTGTCAATATATCTGAAGCTGCTACTCGATTTATGAAACACATTACTGAGCTTTCTCAAAATGAATTAGACACTAAGAAGTTTACAGATACTCTATACAATCAACTGTCACAGATGCTTGAAGACGATGTTGCAACTAATCAGAAAATTGGGATTCGTGGAGCTAAATCTATTCTTGCAAATAGTACTGGAGATCAAGTCACCATATTAACCCATTGTAATACTGGATCTTTAGCAACTGGAGGTTATGGTACAGCATTGGGTGTTATAAGAGCACTATCAGAGAATGGTAAACTGTCCCATGCTTACTGTACTGAAACTCGTCCTTATAATCAAGGCTCTAGGTTAACAGCATATGAGCTAGTTCATGAGAAAATACCTGCCACTTTGATTTGTGACTCAATGTGTGCATGTCTTATGAAAGAGAAAGGTATATCTGCAATTGTTGTAGGTGCTGATCGAGTTGTAGCTAATGGAGATACAGCTAATAAAATTGGTACTTATCAATTAGCTGTTCTTGCACAATACCACAAAGTACCCTTCTATGTTGCTGCTCCATTTACTACTATAGATTTTGAATTGTCATCTGGTTCACAGATTGTTATAGAGGAACGTAAAAAGCAAGAAATGATTTATTTTGGCAATAAAATGATAGCACCTGACGGTATTGATTGTTGGAATCCTGCATTTGATGTTACTCCTGCTGAGCTTATCACTGGTATCATCACAGAGAATGGTGTATATAAACCTAATGAATTAAAGAAAGTTGCTTGATTACATAACTAATAATTATCATTGAATGTAATATTTTACAATGGAAAAAACATGTTATTTTAATCAATTACACAAATCTCTGTCTATCCAAACTTTCACAGTTCCAGGAAGTGCCATATGAAGTAATTGTACTATAGGTAAAGTAATGTTGCTAGTGTCTAGACATTGTCTTTTGATTTTCTTAAGTAGATCACACTTTCCATCACCAGTGATCAGTACACTGATGATTTTTGCTTTAATAAGCTGTTTTATAGTTAAGGACACACGCTTTTTGATGGAGATAGGAGAGGTAGACAATAAATTAATGAGATGGATTGAGTCAGATATTGCTATTTCCTGTTCAATCACATCAGATGTAAAAATAGATGCTATATGGCCATCTCCACCCACACCTAACAGTACATAATCAAACAATCCATCCATTACCTGTGAAATATTATCCTGTGTTCTTTCAGTCATACAGTTTTTATATAATGGATGGATGTTTGTATATGGAATAGGAACAAGATCAAGTAGATGATTCATGAGCTGATTGAAATTGCTTTCAACTGAAGTGGGTGTTACACATCTTTCATCTGTCTGCCATACATGAGTTTTAGTCCAAGGGAAATAGTCTTTGTAGTTCAGAACTAATGCTTGATAAATACTCAATGGTGACATGCCTCCAGGAAAAACTACATGATACACATCCCTCTCTTGAATAGATTTAAGAGCAGCATGATATATGTCATGTGACATATTTTGAGCCAATTCTGATCGTGATAACGTGTATACTTGATGTCCAAATAAATCTCCATTAGTAAAAGATGTTACGTCATTGGTAGAAATGTAGTGTACAAAATTATTGTCATTATCAAAGACTATTTCTTCTTGATTTCTCCTTTGTGCATATTGTATGTCATTGTGTTTGAAGCTCAAGATCAAATCACTGCCACTAACGGACAACTTCATGTTGTTCCACAAATTGCTTGAATAAATTAATAGATTGCTTTGTCCTCTGTCTAGTTCATGTAACAGAGGTGACCACACATGCCATGATTGGAGTGCATTTTTCAAAGGAATAAAATAACTGTTTTTTCCTTCAATCAAGTTCTTTATTATTGATGCATATGCTTGTAATGGTTGTTGCTTATCAGGAATGAAAACAGTCATTTTGCAAGTACCATCAACTTGATGACTGAGAAAGTGGTACATATTGTAACCTTTTCCAAATGGTACCTCAATGGAATAATTTCTGTAATTATCTGTTTCTATATTAAAGACAATTGTATCTGTACATTGTCTTGTCTCGTAGGGAAACCAAGACAATAAGGACTGCTTAAAAACAATACGAGCATATGTTTCCTTTTTCCCAAGTAATTTGCCTGATATTAAAAAGATAGGTATCCCAAACCATTGAGGAGATCGTACATTCATGAGTACAACAGCGAAAGTGGGTGTACGAGATCCTATTTTAGCTTTATCCAAATCATGAAACAAATGTGTTTGATAGTCAGAGTATTGTCCTAATACAACATTGTTAACAAATGGAGGATATATCGTTTTCAAAGCTTCTAACTTTGCTTTGTTTAAATCAAAATTAGTTCCCGACTTTACAGAAGTGAAATTTGTTAGATCTGCTATCAGTAGAGCCACTATTTCAGTTAGATGGTTCTGTAACATATCACGAACAACACCATACTGATCATAGTATGTTCTACCTTCCACACTCAACATTTCACGAGCAACAACTTCAACATGACTAATATGCTTAGCATTCCATATTGGATTAAGTTTATCCAAATTACTTAAACGAAAATCTAAAATCTGACTTACACCTGGCTTGTGAAGATAATGATCTACAATTAAAACTTCATTGCTATTTAAATATTTTTGAAGATGATCTGCTAATGTTTGTGCTGATTGAAGATCTTTGCCAAATGGTTTTTCAACTGCAACTCTCAATATTGTATTATTAGATGATGGTCTAGCATAACGGTCAATGTTTTGAGCAATTGTTGTATAAGCAAAAGGTGGAACAGACAAATAAAATATGCGTGCTGCTTCATACAAATTTTCTTTAGTCAGTCGAGAATTAATGAAGTGATGTAATTTCTCATAATCTTGTTCGATTTTTAGACTACATGGTGTCACAATTGAGGTTATTTTATGATTGAATTCAGTACAATTTTCATTTAAGTTCTTTAATGTTGCACAAGAAAGATGCTTAAAGTAATGATTTAAATTGTCTATAGTTGTTTGTGTTGGTTGACGACTAGCAGCATATATGTGAAGTAGAGATGTGTCAACTAAGTTCCTGAAGATCAATTCTTGTACTGAAGGCATATCTTTCTCTTTGCTAAGTCACCATTAGCTCCCATAATAATCAGAGTAGTAGCTCCCTTGTTGGATGACCTATTATTTGCATTTTCAACAAGTTGAAAGCATGATA
The DNA here is from genome assembly GCA_963693285.1 of Xestospongia muta. NCBI lineage: Eukaryota > Metazoa > Porifera > Demospongiae > Haplosclerida > Petrosiidae > Xestospongia > Xestospongia muta. The sequence continues at coordinate 20,428,878 of OY848917.1, forward strand.
ATATAATAAAAAAGATTGATTTCATTTTCATGGCACCGCCGTTTATTTCCGTATTATTTCCGCATACTATTCAGCCACACCCCTTGTTTGCAACGAAATGGATGCTGTTTTTCTTCCTTCACCAAACGAACTTGTATTAGATGACATCAGGACAACTAATTTAATAGTTTTTATTGTTATTATTATTATAACGTGTTTATCAATTGCTGTCGTTTGTATTACTCTTGGATACGCCTTCTTCTTGACAAGAACCAACAGGTAATGTATATATGTTCATCTAATCTGTCCAGAGTGAATGAGTGGTCTAGAATGGCAAAATTTCTCGAAAGCCAAATAGGATAGAGAGTATTAAAACATTTTGTCCAAGTATGTGTATTCGTATTTACTGATTTTTACACACATTAGCTTCACCTTGTCCAAGAAGAAAAAAGCCATGAAATATTCTGTTGCATCTAATAACAACAGAGAATCAACAGCTATAACTAAAAGTCAAGTGACATTACGACACATAGCCAGCCACAAAAGCATCAGAGATAAGTCCTTAAAATTGGGAGCACAGTTACCAACAGAGACAACATACGAAGATAGTAACTATGACGACGAAACTAATCTAGTTTGGGGAGATGATGAAATTGATACATCAAACATAGATCATACCAATGACAGCAAGTGAGTCAAAGATACTTTGTTACTATCAACTATTAATATTAGAGCTCAAGCTTTTAAAATAAACATGATATTCATCAATTATACATATTGATAAAGTATGATGTTATTACATCATTATTTTATTTCAAATGTAGCACTGATAACAATAACGAATCATTACCACCAAGTTATATTTATCCACAACATCTGTTTGAAGACCAGTTGTGAAGGAATAGTCTATGTATTTACATATTACTAACACATCTGGTTTATATTTTTTTATAACTTTATTATTTTCAAATTTTGTTAATTTATAGAATTTCTGGTTAAGATTTTTTATAATAGACATCAATAACAATAAGTTGACATTGATTATTAACTCCAAAAATTTTCAAACGACATAGAAAAATACATAATAAATTATTGGTACATTAAGAAATGTAAAGAGAATAACAGATTGTCTGCTCATCTTCTCACAATACCTACATAATACAAGAACAAGACACACATTAACATACAAACTAATATACACGAGTTACAATAAGTCAATTCAATAACAGATAATTCAATCATTATTTCACTAGTTCCTTTAAAAACAAAGGCAATCTACATACACAGGAAGGCAGCTAAAAGAAACATCATGGCAACCAAGATAATATAGCAGAGATAGTGTCATCATAATAGAGAGAAGGCACCAGATATATGTACTAATATTGACTGGATATAGGAAAATGTATATCCCACTGATAGTATGGACTATAATACTCTTAACACTTAAAAGTATAGTTCTATAAATATAATATCTAACTCACTGGGAATGATAGAACATTTGTATGTGTCACTCCACGGTCCTTCACCAACAGCGTTACGACATTGTACACGAAAGTAATATGATGCACCAGTAATGATACCAGAATATGAAAATTGACTATCTTGGCCACAATAGATTTCTTCAAATGCATATCCTTTACAAAACCTTCCAATATTGACAGCATGATTATTGGAAGTCTCTGTAGGTTCATTAGAAAGTGTTGAATTACTACTACTTACGTCTGTGGTTTGAGAACTCATTTGTGTACAAAGCTGTGGTGGTGGTTGTTGTTGTTGTTGAGGAGCCTGTTGTTGTCCATTTGGTCTGGGAGTGTCTTCTGTATCACTTAACATACCACTTAAGTTAGAACCAGACATAGGATCATGTTCTGAATCACTTGGACTCTGAATATCTCTTGTATTAACTTTACTAGCTCCATCTTTTGTTAAAAGAGGAGGTAAATTTAAAAGTGCACCAGATGCTCTAGCAGCAGAAGTAGTTTGAGCTAACCTCACTGACTGTGGCAACACTGGTGTTTTGTGTAGTACCTGCCCTTGAGGAGTATGTGAGTTGGAGTTTTTCAATTTTTCTTTATGGTCTTCCAGCTTACTATTGAAATCTTTCATATCAGGAGTTTGCATTGTAATTAAAGAGACATTGTGGCTACTACTGGTACGTAATGAGGGAGGTATTGATGGGAGGTTACCACTTTTAATGTCACTAGCTTGTGAGGTACAGTCACTACTCCCATCTTGATGGTAACCACTGTCTTGAGAGAGGCCAGGAGAAGTGGTGCCAATATTCAAAAGACGTTTATTATGTAGAATGAACTGAGATGTGAGAGAGAAAAACTTTCCCTGGTAGCTGTAACACTTGTTGTAGTTTTGATGTCAATTCACTTTTTGGACGAAGGCCCACAGGTAGAAGTTGCATGTTGCTTTTATGACTATTATCTTCATTATGAGAACATGGTGTAAATGCAGCTGTTTGTTTTAACACATTATCTAAGACACTATCCATGTGTTTACGAGTGAAAATAGCAGACATAGGATTGATCTCCAAGAGTCTTGTAACTGTGATGAAGAAAATCGTGATTTTAATGATACATCTATTTTGTATAGTGACATGTGATATATTATTGCTAATAAATACAAATAGTTTACCAGTAGTCTTTGAAATGGTACTGTTCAGTTATATACAATGTAAAGATAATTTACCTTCTTCTTTAGCAGCAATGGCCCTAGAGAGAGCAGCAGCTACTTCCATTCTTTGTTCTTGTAGTATTTGCTCTCTTAGTTCTACTTGTTTATCTAAGAGACACAACAATGTGGCTTCTCAATGTTCCAATGCAGCTATTACCTCACTACGTGTATCTATAAAACAAATATAATTATTATAACTAGTTTACTTTGAAACGAAAACGTTGACCAAACTAAAGGGGGGACCCTTTGTGATTAAACTGATGAGCAAACCAAAGGGGGGACCCTTTGTGACGAAAACGATGTCCAAACCAAAGGGGGGACCCTTTGTGACGAAAACGATGACCAAACCAAAGGGGGACCATTTGTGATGAAAATATCAACAAATCTAAAGGGGGGACCCTTTGTGATGAAACCGATGAAACAAACCAAAGGAGGGACCCTTTGTGACGAAAACTAAACTCAAACCAAAGAGGGGACCCTTTGTGATGAAACCAATGACGCAAACCAAAGGGGGACCCTTTGTGACGAAAACGATGACCACCAAAGGGGGGACCCTTTGTGACGAAAACAATGGACAAACCAAAGAGGGGATCCTTTGTGACGAAAACGATGGCCAAACCAAAGGGAGGGACCCTTTGTGATGAAAACGGTGACCAAACCAAAGAGGGGTCCCTTTGTGACGAAAACGGTAACCAAACCAAAGGGGGGACCCTTTGTGACGAAAACGTTGACCAAACTAAAGGGGGGACCTTTTGTTATTAAACCGATAAGCAAACCAAAGGGGGGACCCTTTGTGACAAAAACGGTGACCAAACCAAAGGGGGGACCCTTTGTGACGAAAACGATGTCCAAACCAAAGGGGGGACCCTTTGTGATAAAACCGATAAGCAAACAAAAGGGGGACCCTTTGTGACGAAAATGGTGACCAAACCAAAGAAAGGACCCTTTGTGATGAAACCGATGAGCAAACCAAAGGGGGACCCTTTGTGACGAAAATGATGACCAAACCAAAGGGGGGACCCTTTGTTACGAAAATAATGGCCAAATCAAAGGGGGGACCCTTTGTGACGAAAACGGTGACCAAACCAAAGGGGGGATCCTTTGTGACGAAAACGATGTCCAAACCAAAGGGGGGACCCTTTGTGACGAAAACGGTGAGCAAACCAAAGGGGGGACCCTTTGTGATGAAACCGATAAGCAAACAAAAGGGGGACCCTTTGTGACGAAAATGGTGACCAAACCAAAGGGGGGACCCTTTGTTACAAAAACAATGGCCAAATCAAAGGGGAGACCCTTTGTGACAAAAATGTCAACAAAACCAAAGGGGGGGACCCTTTGTGATGAAACCAATGAAACAAATCAAAGGACGGACCCTTTGTGACGAAAACTACACTCAAACCAAAGGGGGGAGCCTTTGTGATGAAAACAATGGCCAAACCAAAAAGGGGGACTCTTCGTGACGAAAACAATGGCCAAACGAAAGGGGGAACCCTTTGTGATGAAACCGATGAGCCAACCAAAGGGGGGACCCGTTGTGACGAAAACGGTGACCAAACCAAAGGGGGGACCCTTTGTGACGAAAACGGTGACCAAACCAAAGGGTGGACCCTTTGTGATGAAACCGATGAGCCAACCAAAGGGAGGACCCTTTGAGACGAAAACGTTGACCAAACTAAAGGGGGGACCCTTTGTGATTAAACCGATGAGCAAACCAAAGGGGGGACCCTTTGTGACAAAAACGGAGACCAAATCAAAGGGGGGACCCTTTGTGACGAAAACGATGTCCAAACCAAAGGGGGGACCCTTTGTGACGAAAACAGTGACCAAACCAAAGGGGGACCCTTTGTGATGAAAATGTCAACAAAACCAAAGGGGGGACCCTTTGTGATGAAACCGATGAAACAAACCAAAGGAGGGACCCTTTGTGACGAAAACTACACTCAAACCAAAGAGGGGACCCTTTGTGATGAAACCAATGACCCAAACCAAAGGGGGGACCCTTTGTGACAAAAACAATGACCAAACCAAAAGGGGGACCCTTTGTGACGAAAACAATCACCAAACCAAAAGGGGGACCCTTTGTGACGAAAACAATGACCAAACCAAAGGGGGGACCCTTTGTGTCGAAAACAATGGCCAAACCAAAGGGGGGACCCTTTGTGACGAAAATGGTGACCAAACCAAAGGGGGGACCCTTTGTGATAAAAAGATGTCCAAACCAAAGGGGGGACCCTTTGTGACGAAAACGGTGACCAAACCAAAGGGGAGACCCTTTGTGATGAAACCGATGAGCAAACCAAATGGGGGACCCTTTGTGACGAAAATGGTGACCAAACCAAAGGGGGGACCCTTTGTGACAAAAACGGTGACCAAACCAAGGGGGGGACCCTTTGTGATGAAAATGTCAACAAAACCAAAGGGAGGACCCTTTGTGATGAAACTGATGAAACAAACTAAAGGAGGGACCCTTTGTGACGAAAACTACACTCAAACCAAAGGGGGGTTTTACTATCCTGGAATTTTTGTGCTCCTGTTGAAACTGCAATACCAAATCTTCCAAACAAATCCATAATGTGGACAAAAGATCTCTCTCAATGTACAAGAGAGCCAGACTATTGTGTCTTTGTTGTGTCATTGTCGAGAGTAAGTACTTTTTAAGCTGACAAATACTAGAAAAACTATGCAGAAGCCATCTTTTACCTGGATCAGTTTACCAGGGCTATACCCTACTATGTCCAAGTCTAGATACGCCTATGTTTGAGTCAGTCAGGCCTGGTATGCTTGTAGCTTCCTCCAGTATCTGCTGAATTACCCTATTTTTTTTAGAATTCCTTCAAGCAACCAGCAAACATACATATTATGAATGTATACTATGGGTATACTATATGGTCAGTCTGAAGAAAATGATTTCAGGTCATTCAAGTGCATATGGACATCATAATGGCAATACTCTCCTTTGCATTATAAGCATGATTGTTGAACACCACATTTATTATGTATGATGGTGAAACCATGTCAAAGTATTTTAGTATGGTGTGGTTACTGGTACTATTGCAGGATAGTCCTATTTGTTCTGTAACTCTGCTATGTTGCTCACCATAGCATTGGTATTCTGGAATATGCAGACACAAGTTAGATGGCCACAGCTGGGATTATCCTGGAGTAGTCAGATACAAGTCAAGTCACCAACCTGTAGGATACTCAGACACAAGTGTTATGTACCAGTAACTGAAATAGGAGTGTACGTATGTTAGTTGTAGTAACATTGGTATCCTGGGATAATCTGATGGAAGGATTTACAGTCAGATTATTACCAGATGATTACCACAGGATTGTTCTAAGACAATCAAAGTAACACCAACATCCTGGGATACTCAGGAACAAGTCAGGTGACCAACCTGGAAGTGTTCAAGTGTACTGGTATACTCTGATGCAAGCATTACGGGTCAGCTGACCAAGATAGTTCTAATATCATTTCAATAACACTGGTATCCTTGTATACTCTGACACAGGGTTATGGATGGGTCAGATGACTAACCTAAGGTTGTTTTATGACAGCCCCAGTAACACCAGATTATATAGGACATTAAACTCAATGTGTTACAGTTAATTAATTTTTGCTCATAAGATAGCATTACTTGTTATGTATACTAGTATGTTAGTTTAATTTTGTAGTTGAACAGGTCTCTGAGTACAATTTGTTTTACTTCTCAAGACAAGAAACTGAACATGTCCAATTTTTGGTGTTAAAATATTACAAGCAGATTAATTACCATAGTTAACCCACAGCTGTCACAAAACATTAATAAGGGATATTTTCACTATGCTTTGTATGCAGATAATCTACAACTTAGCTTTAGTGATAAACCATATCAGTAACAATGCCTTTGTTATGTCTTCCCTAACAATTACCTATTAATTTTAGTTTACAATTTGTACTCTATTACATCATACTCTGGCTATGATATTAGCAAGAACTCAAAAAACTAATAATCACAGGACCATAAAAAGTGGACACAAAAAATACAGTAACCAAAATAAGAAAAATGATAACATTCAATTGTATAATGTACAAATTGTACTGCAGTAAACAAAGTAATTGCTATAGAAGATTCAGACGTTACAGTAAAACACTGACTAGAGCTATAAAGTTTCCAGATTTAGCACAGCAACATCTGTGGAAGACTATAAGAATAGAAGCAAGCTAATGAGAATTAAGCTTCAAGTCATTGAGTTAGGATAAGTCATATCATTTGCTACATACATCAGTAGTTAATTGTATGTAGTATTCATCACATTAGATCATAATATTCAACAACAAAAGCAATGGACCTAGCCTATCATTATAATGTATATACCAGATGGACTAAAGTTATTATAGGATATACAGTTACAAATTGTACTATATTATATCATACTTACCACCTATTATATTATACAGGACACATTCAGATAAACAATTACAGTACCAAAAAAGTAGAGAAAAATAAACAAACCAGTAAATATTGAATTGCATACATTTACCAATTGTAATATATTACATAATAATTATCTCCTATTATACTTTAAAGATACATTCAGATTAAAATTGACAAGTAATAAATATTGTCTTGCATACTATTACAAATTATACTATATTATATCATTCTTACTGGTAATTTTATTTAGAAGGATACATTCAGATAACAAACAATTACAGCACCATAAACATAACTAATACAGTAAAACAATGTAATAAAATGATTACATTGAATTACAAACACATACAAATTATACTAATAATATCATACTTACATTGTATTTTATTATTAAAAGACATATTCAGATAAAAAACAATAGCAATAATGCACCATAAAAGTAGAATAAAAACAATATAGTAAACGAAGTAATAACAATTGAATTGCACATATTTACAAACTGTTCTATATTATGTCATAGCTACGAACTTATGTGTTATAAAGGACATATTCAGATAATAAGAAATGACAGCATCATAAAAGTAAAGACAAAAACATTACAATAAATAAAGCAATAAACTTTGCATTGCATTTACATTATTAAAAAGAACAATTCAAAGAACAATTAAATAGTTATGGCACCAAATAATTAAGATAAAGCAATATTGTCACCATAGAAATGTGGAGAACAACAAAGAAATGGGTACTCTTAAAAGTTGTATATGACATATATCAAACTATGATTGTAAATATTAACAACTTTGTCACAACTTATTAAATGATAGTGATGTATGAGATGACAAGTACTTCAATTTAAGTACTATCTACTGTTTGAATTGTTCATAACAACATTGACAGTATGTGAATTTATATAATTATGTACATCACTATACATTAAATGAAACTATGTCATATAACAAAATTACTTTTACAACAATCCAATTGAAGAGACAGTATTTGATCATCAGCACACCTTTTCTCAAAGATCATTTTAAATATATCTAAGATATACATTTTATCATGTTTAATATGTTAGTGTATACGTTAATACTACCATCAAGTACTTTCAACTACTACCTGATTAAAATGCAATACAATTATAGTACATTTTCAATGTTCTAATATAATGGTATTGTATTTCTATATCTTATGTAACAGTAACCTACCAGTCATAAATTATAAATTACCTAAACAAACTCATTTTATATTATTTAAACTACCTCAGTAGTAACAAAGTTAATTATTAACTAATACTTTAACTAGGTCTGTGTAGCCTTCACATGATGCATGATGAATTGCTGCCCATCCAACATATTATATTAGTAAAAACATATCAACAATACAAATAGATCACTAACAATCTGTTTAATGGACATCAACATTGTTATGTATGTAGTTTTGAAGTTTAAAGTAAAAATACTGTAATGAGCAATGTAAGCTCATTTAGTTGGTGACTAGTAGAAGAACATCAAATAAAAACTTAAGACTACAAGAAGTGATGTTTCATAGCATAGACTTTAATACTGCATATGTGTATGCAGTACTAGTTAAAACAATTGTTAATGATAATATACACTATCTGGATACATGCTAAATTGACTGATACAAACATTATACCAACATCTTCACTATAACATAACATAAACTTTGTTTCCCATTGTAATGTTTTCATTTCTGACATTCTTTCTCTTTACATACCCATTTAAAATATTTGAACCATTACTACAGTTGAATAACAAACACAATGGGAATCTTTTAATTTTAAAACTTAAAACTTAAAAATTGAAAGATTGGTTTTGTTTGTCGTTCTAAAATAGAACAATACACCATGGAGTTAAAGCATTAATATTTTCATAAAATCTTTAAAATAATATTATAAAACTGATGGTATAAGAACCAGTGATCAATGGATCTACTATGTTAAAATTATATTGTTAAATATTGTCAATGAATTGAATGATACAGCTAAGATTTTATGGTATGTGTTGGACAAATAGAAAAGAAAGTGGTTCAGGCAGTCAGTTCACCAATGCACTTCCTTAAAATCAAGTTTTGCAGCTTAACATCAGGAGCATGAGAAGCCCTTCTCTCTAATGGTGTTGTAGCAGATTCAGATGAATTAGGAGTGGTAATTTTACACCCAGGAAACCCAACATGAGGTTCTTTAGAACCTAGCCAATTAAGTATTAGGCATCTTCATTAGTTAAGGCCATTTCTAAATCAATCATAGTGAGTTGTATCTGATAACTAACTCCATCTCTTTAGCTAAGTCATCTACCTCCGTCATTAAGTCTAGAATCTCCTTATCAAGTCATTAGAGGATGTTCATTCACTTGCAGGCCTACATTGAGTTGTTGAAGCTTTGAAAGTGAGTGTTCTGAGTTTAGTATTCATGTGATAAAATTAACTGATAACATTGTAATAATCACTTAACAGATTCACTAACACCTATGATCTACTTTCAACAATCAAAGCAATAACAAAAGTGACAATTATACCAATTTAATCAATTTGAGCAGCATTATTATAAGAAACTTCAAGAAAACATATATGTAGCTGCATTTTGTTTCTCTTGCATAATCTTAAAATAAAATAATGTCTTACGGAGAGAGGCAAGTCTTATTAAATTAAGTACTTTCATTATTGAGCTACTCTAAAGTTAAACTTCAAAAGCTCACTCTATTAAATCATGACTTTGCATTGTAGAAATAATTATGAAAAGCCTTGTAGCACATAGACACATGTGGAATGCTGGTATTAAATTAAAATGTTAAGGCTCATAACTAAATTTTTGGACTATGCCTGACTGGCTAAATTTTGGGCTATGTCTCACTGGCCATCTTTCAAAAAGAATTAAATCAAATACACAAATTAAGAAATAGGTATTTGCTATATTTTGTGAATACACGAACATGTTTGTATGCATACACACAGATTCTCTTTATATTAATTAAATTTTGTTTATACTTGTATAAACATATTTAATTTTTGATGATCTTGTGAAGATGCTAAGCTTGTAGAAATATTTTGAGTTATTTGTTAATTAAAAGAAAGATATTTACACTATGTATGTAATGAAAGATATAGTTATACTTTAAGCTTATAATTAACTATTTTTGATGATTTAATTACTAATAATTGATTAGTTCTAATATATATCTTGAATCATTTTTATATTATGGTCCAGAAAACTATCAAAGTTATTGCTTGGCAGTTTAGGGTAGAGTTATGGCATCATTCTGCTATACATTAGAGTCTTCTATCAAGCCTTTTATTAATGAGATTAAATTATAGGAATGTAGCCACTAACAATACTTCTAACATTTATATATATATGCCATTATTAGTTCTTTGTAGCATGTTGTATAATTAAGGTCTCACTTAGAATACTTCTACTGCTAAAGTAGAACATGATGACAAGTAGTGTTAGGTGTAATTCCTTTATAAATAAAAGATATCAGTCATGTAAAAACATATTGATTATGATTATTTATTATAATTAAAAATTGGAATCAGTTGAACAAGAAGTTACTCCTGTATTATCAGTTCCATTTCCATAATAGTAAAACAAACAATAAATATATCAGCCTAATCTTGGTGTACTTTCTCAGGAAATGGTTTTGAGACTTGTTCTATGTCATTCTCAGTTAATGAAAGGGAGACAAGATCCTGTACATCATATAGGAAGAGTAATAAAATAAGTTCAGAATTAAAATGACAAGTAATTATTAGATAAACAGGTAAAAAAGATACACCACACATTACTTCAATGTGTTGACAATAATTTTCTAGGACTGGTAACTCAGCATTACTTGAATCAAACAATGCTTTTGTCACTAAAAGAACAATTTGGAAAAATGGATCTTTACTGCCTACTATACATCAATTTGACCATTATTACTTTTTAAATATGAACTTTAGTAAGAGCACTAATAATAGCGACATTTACTATGAAATAAAGTGTGCTTGAAATACATCAAAAGAATAAGCATTTTCATTAGGCTTATACATAAATGTTGAAAGCATTATTAATGGTCACCCCCTGCTGTAGGACTCTAGCTACAGTATGTATATAATACTAAGTATTCACTTTTGCTGAAAGATTCTTAACTATTGAAAATTCATTGACTGTTTCATTTTTTTTAAATGTCAAATTTTATAATACAGTGTAGTTTATATATACTGTTAGTGGTAGATAATATATTACTTGGTCCTTAGACATTATTTTATCATTACCCTTAGACATCTTGATCAATCCTTTCAATAATGAACACATCTGTCTCTTTAATTATCACTTGCATCATAACAGAATAATTCTATTTTACCATATTGACATGGATTGTAAATAAGGATCTTACTTATAACCACACATTTAGGGTTTAAGTAATAATTATGTACTACCAAAATTGTGGCCACATTCAGAAATTACAGGGAAAATAGCAACAATAATTATCCTCTGAGCCATCAAAATAAGTTTGCTTTTGCCACCAGGATATAATTTTTATAACAGTTATTTTTTGATCATTTAACTCAATTATATCTCTCATTGTAGCAACGTATAATATTATCTGTGTTCAATGCTTTGCTTGATCTTTAAGAATTATTAGGCTTAAAGTTGAGAGATTGACTATCATCAAAGGAAATTATTGTTCTCCAGAATCATTTTGCTTTAGTTTTCCTAATATTTGTGTCAATAATTTGTCCAAATTAAATCAGTTGTCTCATCCATAAAAAAGAACATTCAGATTTGTCTTCATGATCTATTTATCTGCCACAGAGACCACGAACTCACAGACTATATACCCACAAGCATGCTGAGAAGGTGAAACATATTTATTTATAACTTCATAGAAATTATTCATTCATGCTTTGTGAGGTAAGGAACAAAACAAATGATATAAAGGAAAGGTATATATCCAAGACGTCATCATACAATTAAGTTTCTATAATAAAATTAAAATGGATGAAGTATGTAGCACACCAGACAAAACCAACAATTAATGATCTTGTAGTTGTATATCTTCCCTGTTGTAAATGTTTGGTTTTAAACAACATATTTTTAAGCAAAGTAGCAAAATTATTAATAAAATTATCTAGAAATTAAGGGGACAATTTAACAAAGCATCACATAATTAATCTTCTAAGTTATTATATGTGTAAACAGGTCAAATACTTGGACTTAACAAAGCTAGTTTATTGACTGGAGATTTTATAATGACCTCAAGAAATAATACTTGAGTTAGCAATTGCTCCTTCTTCATGAGACGCTACAAAGTTGTAAAAATAAAAAAATCAAATAATAAAAATCCAAAAAAATGGACTACAAATCTTCTTATAAGATGTTATTTTAGTGATTAAAGATATTGTGTAGTCATTAAATTACTTATAATCATTTAAAATTATGGTCAAGAAAGAGAGTTAGTAAATAATCTCTCTAATGTAGAGTTAGTAATAATGTCTAGACACTTACTATTTGGTTCTGTTACATGTAAATTAGTAACATCCTTTGTATTCTCTTGAATGCCTTCATTTTCTGTAACCTGTACAAAATGATTTACATTCTTAACTACTAATATCAGTGATACTAGATATTTTTAGATTTTTACGCTATTATTATTAATTCAGAAATGCATTAATTATAACAAAAAATAATATAAAAACTAGTAAGCACTAATGTACAGAAGCTTTGTCACAGTAGTTGCTGAATTACACTAAGTGACTATTATAGTCCTATTCTGAAACTGCATGAGAACTTATTAAATAACATAGAATAAAAATAGGCAACAGGATTACCTGATTGAAAACAATCCTGTATAATCAGATTTTTACTTTGTGCAAATTATGAGATAATGTTAAACAGGGATGGAAAGTTAAAATTAACTATTATCAAAAACTAACTGGTGATCTCTTCAAATATTGTTCGTATTGCCATGCAGCATTATTTTCTCTTATAGCTCTTAAAGCAGTTAACAAATTCCTCCTAGTTGCATCTTGAGCTTTTTGTTGAATCCATAATTGATACATACGTGCTATGTCAGTACATCCAGCTAGATCCACACCATCCAGTTCTAGTTGTACTCCTAACTGATACCACTCAGCAGTTCGAGCAAAGTTAGTTATTTCTTTCAAGTCTGGCTGTTGATCTAAAAGCATCTCTAGTAAAGGAGATACACATTTCTCATCTACAATTTAATATAAGAGTAATAATCTTACAAATATAGACATATATATATAACATTCTAAATGCCATCATTATTCATGCATGGCTTTAATGATATATAAATAATTTACTCATATATTTAAAATAAACAGTGGTTATCTATAGTATAACCAAAACATTTACTAATATTATATATATATATATATATATATATGTCCACTATCACATATTTTGTATGTGACTTTCAAGAGTGATCAATGACATTAAACTGAATTCTGTAAATGCTGACTCAAACTTAAAATCAGTCCTACTTCAAATCAGTCCTAGAATGCTTCTCTGTTATTCTAAAGTTATTGTAAAACTCCAAGCAATATTTTGCTAGTGCAGGAGAAAGGGAAGAACAATTTTGTTGTTTAGCTAATTTCATGTTCTTTACTTTAGCAACTTTCCTACAGGAATTTCAAGCCTTGCTAGTTGTGAAAAGACTTAGTAATGACACATAGCTACCTAAATAAACCTATCAAGTGACTTTAATGGTTATTTGAAAGTAACATAGTGTGAATGTGATGGATAGTTTTCTAGACTCATCCCCATACATTAAGCTTAAAAATATTTAAATGAATATTTAAGTTCACTACTTAAGTAAGAAATCTCACCCAACTTATTCTCTACTACAGTAGCAGTGTCGCTAATGGTTAGTTCTGAATTTTCAGACCCTATGAGGTAATATATAATAAAATAATACAAGTTAAGACCAACTTTGAAGTGCTTTGTTAGGGGGTGACTTAGAGGCTTGTTCCATGTCACCAAAGATGGCTTCGAGATCAATTTTTCTAAGTTCTTTTCCTGAATAAAGTACATAATATAATTAACATGATATCTTTAAAATGTATAGGGAAGTGAAAATTATAGTTCTACTTTAATTATCTATAAATTTGATAGTATATTCATTAAATTAGTCCTAATAATTATAATGAAGATTATTGACACAAAAACTCTTGCATATCAAATTAGTGCTCATCAGTTTATCATAGGTCTATGACATCATCAACTACATCTAACAAACCTTCTATAATGAGATAAAATGTACTATATTTCAATATTTGAGAGTTTACCAATAGCTATTGGTTGTTAGTAACAAACATGTCATGCATATGACTTAATTAAGGTCTTACCTAATATACCTCGTACTGCTAAAGTAGGACATGATGAACTAGCAGTGTCAGGTGTAATTCCTTTATAAATAAAATATATTAGTAATACAACTTATTAGTAATGATTATTTTATTACTTAAAGAAACACAATCAGTTGAGCTAGCAGTTTCTCCTGTGTTATCAGATCCTACTTTCATAAAATGTAAAATGATCAATAAACAAATTAGACAAACCTTCGTGTATTTTCTCAAGAAGTGGTTTTGAGGCTTGTTCTATGACATTCTCAGCCAAGGAAGAGGAAACAAGATCCTGTACATGATATTAAAGGATTAATATAATATCTTCAAAACTAAATGACTTGTACATTGTTACAGGTACACTAAAGTAATAGTAACTCACTTACCAAAGGATTGCGTCCAGCAAATATGCTGAACTGGCTACAGTGCTCCCTTATAGATGCATACGTACATTCAACAGAAGATAAAAAGGATACACCACACATGTCTTTAATGTGTTGTAGATAATCTGGTTGGATTAGTAATTCAGCATTATTTGAGTTGAACAGTGCTTTGGTCACTAATGGAGCAATTCGAAAAAATGGATCTGTACAGCCTACTATATCTTCAATGTGAACATTCTTAGGTTCTTTAATGTCATCTTTAGTAAGAACACCCACAGCAACATCTTCCATGGAATAAAGTGTGCGTTGACATACCTCAAGAGTATGAGCATTAGCTACTTCATTAGGTGTAATCATGTACTCATCACTTGTACACGAACATAGTTGGTTCTTAAGGCTCAGAATGTTCTTAATAACTGAGTTAAAAACTTTGTGACTTTCGGTCATCTCTTTGTTTGAAGCAAGTACTGTAACACATCGGTTGTGCTCAGATACTTCAACAAAAAACTTAATTTTAACTTCATTCTCCCAATATATACCATTAGTCCATACATTACAACGACGAGCTAACTTTTCAACAAGTGGATTAGCTTTGTAAAGTTTACCTGGTGTACTTTGAGGTGGGAGAGGGAGGCAATAGATATAGGCAAGACTAAGAAGAAGCATATGAAGAAATCGAGTTGACAAGAACTCATAAGGATCAGGACACCATAGACACCATCCCAACCCATTCTCTATATTGATATCAGTCGGTCGTTCAGCATTGATGAGTGCAGGAAAAAATAGAAACTCATCAAATGGCATAGGTATTGATGTTGATATGTTAGTTTCAAGGCAATCAAGTGCACTTGATTCAATAATGTGACAGAACTGTAGACTTCTAAGAAATCCTACTAACATATCAATATCATGATCAGGAAAAGCTTCCTTAAGAACAGATAGAGGTACAATGCCAGTATTACTAGCAATATCATGATAAACACGCTGGATTGCCTGTGGGGCAAATAGGACACCATTGACTTCTTTGAGAAGAGCTGTTCTGTCAATTACCACCCAACTTTTACTTTCCTTATTTCTGAGGAATAATATAAGACCCTTGTCACTTAAAGTGGTCAGAAATTCTAATAACACTGACAATTCTGATGGAAGAGAAGGGTCATTATGCTCTTTCAATAATGCACATAGCTCTTCCAAACTAATGGCTACTTTATTAAGATCCTGTAAGAAGGAGTACTGAACGTGGCAATAAAAGCTGATTTTGTTAGATCGATCGAGAACAGCTTTACAGCTCTCCGAAAGCATACAAATAAATTCTTTTACTCCTTTACCTCCTGGACAATGGCATTCCATAGGTAGAAACCCACGGTATTCTTGTGAACATATAGCCTTCTTAGCAATTCCATCAACTAATCTCTGGATTGGGTCAACGCTAGTAGTCAGCTCATCCAGTCGACTACCAACAACAATGATTTGTGATTTCATTGAGCTCTTCATTCCTTTAGTAATGTTCTTAATAAAATTAAACCAGTAATGAAGATCCTTTATCATAATCTCCTCATTTAAAATCAGCTTGGTAAGAACCAAAAATACAGCAGGCGAGCTCAACATGAGATTTTCAAGAACAGCAGCATGACTACTATAATATTCCTTATGACCAGCAAGATCATAGAGGACAACATTTCCTACTTCATGGCTTGTGAAGGTACGTGCATCAATACCAGCTGTTAGTGGTTCTACTGTGACACATTCGGATGCATTGAAATTGTGATTGGCTGGTTTGTTAGCTCGTTCCACGATAACTGCAGCAAGAGAACTTTTCCCAACAGAAGTGTCACCACACACAAAAACCTTGCTGTAGGATTCCACAGGGAAGTCAATTTGACACTGTTGAAATGGTGCAAACATTTTTAAAATCTCGAAACGGTTGGTATTGCGATGAGGAACAAGTTCCATTGGTGCTTGTCCATTGTTGTTCTTAGACATTGGATCAACTTTGCCAGTGGATAAGAGAAATTTGATAACATGAGTGGAGCCTTGGGAGCAAGCATTGTGAAGTGGTGTATTACCACTCTAAAGGAGATAGAATAGCAATAAAGTTCTACAGTATTTATATTATGGTATAGTAAATAACTTAATCATAGACTTTTGTGATAACTAAATGTCCAAACTTTGTAAGGAAAAAGGAATAAGAGACTTTTAAAATGATATGCCAGATCACATGTCATCAATTCATCATTCTACATTAATACCTCTATTCAGTTGATAAATATACATAAAAATATACATTGAAATAGAAGGTCATCTTACAAGTCAATAAATCAGTATTTGTCTATGCTAAATTTTATTATCTATTAGAAAATGATTATTATTATCTCTAAATATATGTTTATAAGCATGTAGAATAATTCATAGTTAGTTAATGTCTGTCTTATTTCACAAACAAAAGCAAAATAAATTTACACAGAATTGATAATCACAGTATAAATGAGCTCCCAGTGTTGCATGTATAATTTAATATTATAATTACAATATATTAGAGCTCTTTTATTTATAAATGTTTGTGTATATTGCTTGGTTTGTAGCAATTAATAACTTTCAAGAGAATCTAGACATTCTAATTCAATTAACATGATCTGAAAGATAAATACTCAAATGTTTGAAACCTTCAGAGCACATTAGCTAGATGTATGTTTAAAATACAATAGTCTTCATTAATATTTACATATTTGAGTCAGTCATGTGGCTGCTTTTCAAGTATATAGTCTTAAAGAATGCAGAGAGTATTTTAAACTTATGCTGTCATCACAGCTACTAAATCAAGCTTCTCTTTAGCATTTTAAACTGCTGTTTTAAATTTGGAATTTTCTAAAACTGGACATGCCCATTTTAAGCCACCATCCCCAATTAAAAAAAGATAGTTTCAAACTAGACCTTAACATATACAGTAGATACAACTCATTCACATATAAATGAAAGGCACTAAAGTGCCGAACCTCGCTGCAGTTTTTAAGTTATTTGTAAATGCTATGCCAGCTTAGGCCCAACTATGATGTTACTAGGTAGCATTACAAAAAATTTATTAATATTCAAATTATTGATGGTCACGTGATGCACATTACAAACTGTTGTTTGATGACTCAGCATTTCTCTTCAATCAAAGGGAAAAAAAGCTTTGTCGTTTACTGGGTACCTTGCACTCTGATTGACATGTCTGTGAAGCAGTAACTGAGTAAGTAATAGTATCATTCAATTGCCAAGCAAGATTAAGTGCTAGGTTTGTGATGAACATTTCTCTGAGCCTTTACATGACACTTTAAAAAGTTTCAATACTTCATATACAAAAATTATTGTAACTTGAAAATGAAGCATTCTTTGGAAACGTCCCGTAGTACAAATATAAATCAATATATTATCTATTAGTAGCAGTTTTTCCAGTGCTTTGAGACGTTTGCTGAATGCGTTACTTTGCTCCAAGTCCACAAAACACTTTTCAGAACTTTTCTAACGATTGCTTCGACCAACGGCCTTCTGTTTTTCTGATCCGTATTCATCTAAGATTCTCTACAGCATACTAAAAAATCTCCACATTAAGTTTTTTACTTTTCGAGAAACGGCACTTTGACTGTGCAGCCTGAAAATTCTTTTGCGAGTTTTAAGCTTTTGTTTTCTTTGACGATGTTCTTGATACTACTGTTGTAAAGTCCACATGTTTTTCTATTCATTGCTAAACGTTGGTAGCTGCTAAGGCTTCGTTTGCCAAGTTATAGTAGTTCAAAGGTAACAGGCAGTGCACACACACACACACACACACACACACACACACACACTGACAGACTACAGTACCCTCGCTTTGCACCCACGCACAGCGAGGTTAATAAATACTTTAATTCATAGAACAAAATGATCTATTTTGGCATAATTAAACACACACTAATCTTTGAGAATTTAATGTATTTAAGATTTCTATAACATAAACCTAATTTATAATATACTCAATCATGTACAAAGAGCAGTTATTAATATATAACTTATATTTATACTCACCCTATTTTTCAAATCAACTTGAACAGTACAATTAAAAATAGCTACAACAGTATCAACATTGTTATGAAGAACAGCAAAATGTAAAGCTGTGTCATTGTACTGAGAACACAAAGACAATATAAAAAGTAAAATGTGCAAAATTACTATTAATGTAGCCACAATATAACTATATTCATATTTATATATTAACTTTGAATATCAGTGTACTTTAATGATAAAGTACATGGTATCCAACTTGTAATATTTGTAATGTTACATGTGACAAATGCATATCAACCTCATATAAAGGAGACAGATAAGAGTTGAGACATCAATCATTTAACATTATAACTAGAACAATTTAACTTAAAAGATACTGAGGGACAGTAGTAGGTTGTCCCCCTGTGAATTTGAATGGCACAACTGAATTACTGATTGTTAGTAGAATGGTTGGACAATGTCTTCAAAATAGATTTAAAATTCCACTATAAACACTATTAACCATTTCTGTTACAACAAACTTCAATAACCTCAGTGGTTTCAAAGAATATGTCAGATGATAAAGCAAACATATTAAAATATGTTTGCAGTTATATTATAAGAAGTCTAAAGAAAACATTCAACAAAGCCAAACAAACCCAAATATACAGTTGTGGTATGTACTTTATTCCTTGAAGACAATTAAAAAACACATGGCTTAAAAGGTGGACAAAACCAAAATATATCAAATTAACACTTTTCATTTTATTTTCATGAAATCGACTCCAAAGATTATTTCGATGTGAATATACTGAGAAGTTGAAAACTTAGAAGTATATCTCTTGACATTTATCTAAGAGATACATTTATATTATGTTTATTATACTAGTGTACATGTTAATACTACCACAACTTCTTTGAGAATGTAGTACAATCATAGTACATAAAACTTGTTAAAATCAGGTACAAACATCTTTTATCATTATAATACTAATGCTTATCAAACAGTTATCTACCAGTCATAGCTTTCCAATAACCAAAAACCCACTCAATTTTATTATCTAAATTACCTCAGTAGTGACAGTGTTGATATCAATACCATTATCAACTAATGCTTCAACAATGTCTGTGTGGCCTTTATATGATGCAAAATGAAGGGCCGTCCATCCAGCCTATTGTAACAGAAAAAAAGATCACTAACAATATGATTAATGAACATCAATATTGCTATAATATATGTAGCTTTAAGGTTACTGTCCTAAACAAGACTTCCATTCTTGAAAAATATCAAACAAAAATTAAAGTTAAAAGAAGTGATGCCTCATAATATAGGCTTTATTACTGTGTATGTGTGTACAGTTGAACTAATTGTTAATAATAGATGTAGATAGATAGATGTAGCTGACACAAATGTTATAACAAGTTCACTACAATTACATAACATCAGTTTGTTCAATTCTAATATGTTCATGATGATATTCTTTGTTTTGGCATATTCCTTTATTTAGACTTAGTCCTACATGATTACATTCATGTTATTAACTTGTATGCATAAATGCCGAATTTACAGTATCATGCTTACTCCACAATGGCCTGCATTTTCCCTAATAATAAGTATGGTAACTTCAATATAGCCAGACATTCGGGTGAATATGGATGGTTTTTCTGATAATCTTATATCCATGTATACCTTATTTTGTATCTTTTGTTATGTGCTAATCAATATTATGATCAAAGTCTTCTTAAATGAGAACTAGTTCATAATATTATGATATTAGTTTAGTACATGATGTAACAAAACCTTATCATATTAGGAAATGGACTACGTTTATATTCTGATATTCACTATTTTTATTAAATTAAAAATTACTTCTGCTTTCATTACAATACTATGTCAAGTAATGTTGATATATTTTAAGAAAGGAGTAGTAATAAAATTTTACTTTAACAAACAAATACATACTTACTTTGTTAACAAGGTTTAAATTGGCTCCTTTCTGTATTAACATCAAAATGATGTTTTTGTGTCCATTCATTGCTGCTATCATGACAGGACTAGATCCTCTCTAATAATAATCATAATAAACACAATATTGTATAACAATTAGTATAGCTAGGTATTATAATTGTTGTATATCATCTCTATTAGATACACACACTACTCTACATGTATTATAATAGAAACATTATATAGTTAAAATAAAGAGCAAACAAAATATATGTCACTAATGTAAATAAAGTAAAGTTACATAAGGTTCAAGTATAATCTACACATACACTTAACAATAAGCAGATAATCAACAACTTGACTTTAGAGATAAAGCATGTCAATAACAATGACTTTGTTATGTCTTCTCTAATAATTAATTATCAGTATTAGCTTTAAAATTGTGTTAAATTAGATAATACTTACCAGCTATTAAGTTATCAAGGATATTGTAACAAATGATCACAGCATCATAAATGTAGAGGGAAAAACAATACAGTAAACAAAGTAATCAATATGATGACATTCAAATTGCATACACATACAAATTATACAACAGTAAACAAAGTAATAACACCATTATAATTCAAAAATCATCCTATAATTTTGTTTTAGAAGATAAAGACTTTATAGTGAAACATTGACTACAATAATATAGACTTAATAGATATTGGAGAATTAGGACAGCAATTTCTGTGGAAGACTATAGGCATAAATCAAACTAGTAAGAAACTACAAGCTATTGAAATCGAAATATTATAAATCATACAAAACATCACTGCCAATGGTATGAAATTCATTGGCTGCCACTTCATATTTACCAGCTATTATATTATAAACAACACTTTCAAATAACACACAATCATACCAACATAAACATACAGACAAAAACAATATAGTAAACAAAGTTATAAAAATTGAATTGCATATAATTGCAAATTGTACTACATTATATCATACTTACCAGCTATTATATTATAAAGGTCATATTCAAATAACATAAAATCACACCACCATAACAGTACAAACAAAAACAATACAGTAAACAAAGTTATAAATATTGAATTGAATACAATTACAAATTGTACTACTTTATAACATACTTACATGCTATTATATTATAAAGGTCATATTCAGATAACATAGAATCACACCAACATAAAAATACAGACAAGAACAATATAGTAATCAAAGTTATAAATATTGAATTGAATACAATTATAATTTGTACTACATTATATCATACTTACTTCCTATTATATTATAAACGACACATTCAGATAACATACAATCACACCAATATAAAAATAGAGAGAAAACAATACAGTAAACAATGTAATAAATATTGAATTGAATACAATTACAAATTGTACTACTTTATAACATACTTACCTGCTATTATATTATAAAGGTCATATTCAGAAAACGTACAATCACACCATTATAAAAGTACAGACAAAAACAATACAATAAACAAAGTTAATAAATATTGAATTGAATACAATTATAATTTGTACTACATTATATCATACTTACTTCCTATTATATTATAAACGACACATTTAGATAACATACAATCACACCAACATAAAAGTAGAGAGAAAACAACAAAGTAAAGAAGGTAAAAAATATTGAATTGAATACAATTACAAATTGTACTACTTTATATCTTCTTACTTCCTATTATATTATAAAAGTCACATTCAGATAACATACAATCACACCACCATGAAAGTACAGATAAAACAATATAGTAAACAAGATAAGAAATATTAAATTGAATACAATTACAAATTGTACTATTTTATATCATACTTACTCTCTATTATTATTAAAAAGGTCACATTCAGACAACATACCATCACACCAACATAAAAGTACAAACAAAAACAATACAGTAAACAAAGTTATAAATATTGAATTGAATATAATTACAAATTGTACCGCATTATATCATACTTACCAGCTATTATATTATAAAGATCACATTCACATGACATACAAACACACCAACAAAAATGTAAGACAAAAAGGTCACATTCAGATAACATAAAGTAAAGGTAGAGATAAAACAATACAGTAAACAATGTAATAAATATTGAATTGAATACAATTACAAATTGTACTACTTTATATCATACTTACCTGCTATTATATTATAAAGGTCATATTCAGATAACATGCAATCACACCAACATAAAAGTAGAGAGAAAACAATACAGTAAACAAGATAAGAAATATTGAATTGAATACAATTACAAATTGTACTACTTTATATCATACTTACTTCCTATTATATTATAAAGGTCACATTCAGATAACATACAATCACACCAACATAAAAGTAGAAAGAAAACAATACAGTAAACAATGTAATAAATATTGAATTGAATACAATTACAAATTGTACTACTTTATATCATACTTACCTGCTATTATATTATAAAGGTCATATTCAGATAACATGCAATCACACCATTATAAAAGTACAGACAAAAACAATACAATAAACAAAGTTAATAAATATTGAATTGAATACAATTATAATTTGTACTACATTATATCATACTTACTTCCTATTATATTATAAACGACACATTTAGATAACATACAATCACACCAACATAAAAGTAGAGAGGGAACAACAAAGTAAAGAAGGCAAAAAATATTGAATTGAATACAATTACAAATTGTACTACTTTATATCATACTTACCCACTATTATATTATAAAAGTCACATTCAGATAACATACAATCACACCACCATGAAAGTACAGATAAAACAATATAGTAAAAAAGATAAGAAATATTAAATTGAATACAATTACAAATTGTACTATTTTATATCATACTTACCCACTATTATATTATAAAGGTCATATTCAGATAACATGCAATCACACCAACATAAAAGTAGAAAGAAAACAATACAGTAAACAATGTAATAAATATTGAATTGAATACAATTACAAATTGTACTACTTTATATCATACTAACCTGCTATGATATTATAAAGGTCATATTCAGATAACATGCAATCACACCAACATAAAAGTAGAAAGAAAACAATACAGTAAACAATGTAATAAATATTGAATTGAATACAATTACAAATTGTACTACTTTATATCATACTTACTTCCTATTATATTATAAAGGTCATATTCAGATAACATGCAATCACACCAACATAAAAGTAGAAAGAAAACAATACAGTAAACAAGATAAGAAATATTGAATTGAATACAATTACAAATTGTACTACTTTATATCATACTTACCTGCTATTATATTATAAAGGTCATATTCAGATAACATGCAATCACACCAACATAAAAGTAGAAAGAAAACAATACAGTAAACAAGATAAGAAATATTGAATTGAATACAATTACAAATTGTACTACTTTATATCATACTTACCCACTATTAAATTATAAATGTCACATTCAGATAACATACAATTATACCAACATAAAAGTAGAGAGAAAACAATACAGTAAACAAGGTAAAAATATTGAACTGAATACAATTACAAATTGTGCTACATTATATAATACTTACCCACTATTATATTATAAAGGATACATTCAGATAACATACAATCACACCAACATAAAAGTAGAGAGAAAACAATACAGTAAACAAGGTAAGAAATATTGAATTGAATACAATCATAAATTATACTACTTTATATCATACTTACCCACTATTAAATTATAAAGGTCACATTCAGATAACATACAATCATACCACCACAAAAGTACAGACAAAAACAATACAGTAAACAAGGTAAGAAATATTGAATTGAATACAATTACAAATTGTACTACATTATATAATACTTACCCCCTATTATATTATAAAGGACACATTCAGATAACATACAATCACACCAACATAAACGTAATGAGAAAACAATACAGTAAACACAGTAAGAAATATTGAATTGAATACAATTAGAAATTATACCACATTATATCATACTTACCCACTATTATATTATAAAGGACACATTCAGATAACATACAATCACACCAACATAAAAGTAGAGAGAAAACAATACAGTAAACAAGGTAAGAAATATTGAATTGAATACAATTACAAATTATACTACATATATCATACTTACCCACTATTACATTATAAAGGTCATATTCAGTTAACATACAATCACACCAACATAAAAGCAGAGAGAAAACAATACAGTAAACAAGGTAAGAAATATTGAATTGAATACAATTATAAATTGTACTACATTATATCGTACTTACCTTCTATTATATTATAAAGGACACATTCAGATAACAAACAATCACACCAACATAAAAGTAGAGACAAAACAATACAATAAGCAAGGGAAGAAATATTGAATTGAATACAATTACAAATTGTACTACTTTATGTCATACTTACCCACTATTATATTATAAAAGTCACATTCGGATAACATACAATCACACCAACATAAAAGTACAGACAAAAACAATACAGTAAACAAAGTTATAAATATTGAATTGAATACAATTACAAATTGTACTACTTTATATTATACTTACCGGCTATTATATTATAAAGGACACATTTAGATAACATACAATCACACCAACATAAAAGTAGAGAGAAAACAATACAGTAAACAAACTAATAAATATTAAATTGCATTATATTGAACTATGATTGTAAATTTAACAACTTTTGCAACATGCTATTCAATAAAACAATTACTTAATTTAATAAGTACTACCTATATTTTGGATTGTTTATAACTGACAATTCCTGACTTCATAAAAATTACATATTATCACTGTATATTAATGAACTATGACATATAAGAAAATTGTTTTTCAAAATAATTCTAAAACAGTAAATGATCATTACTAAATCTTTTCTCAAATATCTCTTGACATTTATCTAAGAGATACATTTATATTATGTTTATTATACTAGTGTACATCTTAATACTACAACTAGTTCTTTGAGAATGTAGTACAATTATAGTACATAAAACTTGTTAAAATCAGGTACAAACATCTTTTATCATTATAATACTAATGCTTATCAAACAGTTATCTACCAGTCATAGCTTTCCAATAACCAAAAACCCACTCAATTTTATTATCTAAATTACCTCAGTAGTGACAGTGTTGATATCAATACCATTATCAACTAATGCTTCAACAATGTCTGTGTGGCCTTTATATGATGCAAAATGAAGGGCCGTCCATCCAGCCTATTGTAACAGAAAAAAAGATCACTAACAATATGATTAATGAACATCAATATTGCTATAATACATGTAGCTTTAAGGTTACTGTCCTAAACAAGACTTCCATTCTTGAAAAATCTCAAACAAAAATTAAAGTTAAAAGAAGTGATGCTCCATAAAATAGGCTTTATTACTGTGTATGTGTATACAGTTGAACTAATTGTTAATAAGAGATGTTGATAGATAGATGTAGCTGACACAAATGTTATAACAAACTCACTACAATTACATAACATCACTTTGTTCAAATCTAATATGTTCATGATGATATTCTTTGCTTTAGCATATTCTATTATTTAGACTTAGTCCTACATGATTACATTCATGTTATTAACTTGTATGCATAAATGCTGAATTTACAGTATTATATATAAAAGAGATAACAAATGAAACATGGCATTATAGAAGATCATGCTTACTCCACAATGGCCTGCATTTTCCCTAATAATAAGTATGGTAACTTCAATATAGCCAGACATTCAGGTGGATATGGATGGATTTTTCTGATAATCTTACACCACAGATGGAAAAGTTCATATTCATGTACACCTTATTTTGCATCTTTTTTGTGGTTGTACTAATCAATTTTATGATCAAAGTCTTCTTATATTAGAACTAGTTCATAATATTATGATATTAGTTTAGTACATGATGTAGCAAAACCTTATCATATTAGGAAATGGACTACATTTATATTCTGATGCTCACTATTTTTCATGTTTTTTAAATTACTTCTGCTTTCATTACAATACTATGTCAAGTTATGTTGATATATTTTAAGAAAGAAGTAGTAATAAATTTAACTTTAGCAAACAAATTCATACTTACTTTGTTAACAAGATTTAAATTGGCTCCTTTCTTTATTAACATCAAAATAGTGTCTTTGTGTCCATTAATTGCTGCTAACATGACAGGACTAGATCCTCCCTAATAATAATCACAATAAACACAATATTGTATAACAATTATATAGCTAGGTATCATAATTGTTGTATATTATCTCTATTAGATACACACACTACTCTACATGTATTATAATAGAAACATTATATAGTTAAAATAAAGAGCAAACAAAATATATGTCACTAATGTCAATAAAGTAAAGTTACATAAGGTTCAAGTATAATCTACACATACACTTAACAATAAGCAGATAATCAACAACTTGACTTTAGAATTAAAGCATGTCAATAAAAATGACTTTGTTATGTTTTCTCTAATAATTAATTATCAGTATTAGCTTTAAAATTGTGCTAAATTAGATAATACTTACCACCTATTAAGTTATCAAGGATATGGTAACAAATAATCACAGCATCATAAATGTAGAGGGAAAAAAATACAGTAAACAACATAATCAATATGATAACATTCAAATTGCATACACATACAAATTATAAAACAGTAAAAAAAGTAATAACACCATTATAATTCAAAAATCATCCTATGATTTTGTTTTGGAAGATAAAGACTTTACAGTGAAACACTAACTACAATAATATAGACTTGAGGACAGCAATTTCTATGGAAGACTATAGGCATAGAATCAAGCTAGAAAGAAACTTCAAGCTATTGAAATTAAAATATCATAAATCATACAAAACATCACTGCTAATTGTATGAAATTCATTGGCTATCACATCATATTTATCAGCTATTATATTATAAAGGTCACATTCAGATTACATACAATCACACCAACATAAAAATACAGACAAAAAACAATATAGTAAACAAAGTTATAAATATTGAATTGAATACAATTACAAATTGTACATTATTTTATACTTACTCCCTATTATTATTATAAAGATCACATTCAGATAACATATAATCAAACCAACATAAAAGTAAAGACAAAAACAATACAGTAAACAAACTTATATATAATGAATTTAATACATTTACAAATTGTACTACATTATATCATACTTGCCCATTATTATACAGTGCAACATCACTAGTAAGTACCCATGATAGTACGTACACTCTGATATTGCATACTAAAATCACATGACACAATAAACACTGCAACTACATGCCATACAAAGCGTACCTGTTAACATGCACACTGTTAATATGTATTTTCTTATAAACCGCACTATTAATTACTACACCACCTGCAAATAAATTGCTTAACACGTATTTCCGGTTACGTGTCTGAGAGGAAAAATGGCAAAATCGAAG
Organism: Xestospongia muta; assembly: GCA_963693285.1. NCBI lineage: Eukaryota > Metazoa > Porifera > Demospongiae > Haplosclerida > Petrosiidae > Xestospongia > Xestospongia muta. Next base: position 20,457,158 of record OY848917.1, read on the forward strand.
AAGTCAATCTCTTTTGGCCAAAAGCCTGAGGAAACTAGTGAAGACTATGATGAACCATTTCAATGTCCTACTATGTCTGGCTCTAGATGTTGTCAAACAGTTCATTAGATGTAATGGACAGAGCCCTCACCTTGAAGCATTAAGCTGCTTGGATGATTTATTACACACTGTTCAACGTAGAAGTAAAAAACAAACAAGAATAACTGAATTCATGAATTAATTGACACCAATTCTGTTATTATCATTACTAAAACTATTACATGTGTGTAAATATTAAGGTTTGGTTACAAAGTACCACGGTTTATAAATATTATTTTGCACTGCCCTAGGGGGTACTTACTATCAGAGTTGCACTGTATTTTAAATGACGCATTAAGAAAACATACAATCACACCAACATAAAAGTACAGACAAAAACAATACAGTAAACAAAGTTATATATATTGAATTAAATACAAATACAAATTATACTACTTTATATCATACTTACCCACTATTATATTATAAACGACACATTCAGATAACATATAATCAAACCAACATAAAAGTAGAGAGAAAACAATACAGTAAACAAGGTAAGAAATATCGAATTTAATACAATTAGAAATTATACTACATTATATCATACTTACTTCCTATTATATTATAAACAGCACATTCAAATAACATACAATCACACAATATAAAAGTAGAGAGAAAACAATACAGTAAACAAGGTAGGAGATATTGAATTGAATACATTTACAAATTGTACTACCTTATATCCTACTTACCCGCTATTATATTATAAACGACACATTCAGATAACATATAATCAAACCAACATAAAAGTAGAGAGAAAACAATACCGTAAACAAGGTAAGAAATATTGAATTTAATACAATTAGAAATTATACTACATTATATCATACTTACTTCCTATTATATTATAAACAACACATTCGAATAACATACAATCACACCAACATAAAAGTAGAGAGAAAACAATACAGTAAACAAGGTAAGAAATATTGAATTTAATACAATTAGAAATTATACTACATTATATCATACTTACTTCCTATTATATTATAAACAAGACGTTCAAATAACATACAATTACACCAACATAAAAGTAAAGAGAAAACAATACAGTAAACAAGGTAAGAAATATTGAATTTAATACAATTACAAAGGTCACATTTAGAAAACATACAATCACACCAACATAAAAATACAGACAAAAACAATACATTAAACAAAGTTATATATATTGAATTGAATATAATTACAAATTATACTACATTATATCATACTTACCGGCTATTATATTATAAACGACACATTCAGATAACATACAATCACACCAAGGTCACATTCAGAAAACATACAATCACACCAACATAAAAATACAGACAAAAACAATAAAGTAAACAAAGTTATATATATTGAATTGAAAATAATTACAAATTATACTACATTATATCATACTTACCCGCTATTATATTATAAACGACACATTCAGATAACATACAATCACACCAATATAAAAGTAGAGAGAAAACAATACAGTAAACAAGGTAAAAAAATTGAATTGAATAAAATTACAAATTGTACTACATTATATCATACTTACCAACTATTATATGTAAACGACACATTCAAATAACATTCAATCACACCAACATAAAAGTAGAGAGAAAACAATACAGTAAACAAGGTAAAAAAATTGAATTGAATACAAATACAAATTGTACTACATTATATCATACTTACTTCCTATTATATGTAAACGACACATTCAAATAACATACAATCACACCAACATAAAAGTAGAGAGAAAACAAAACAGTAAACAAGGTAAGAAATATTGAATTTAATACAATTAGAAATTATACTACATTTTATCATACTTACTTCCTATTATATTATAAACAAGACGTTCAAATAACATACAATCACACCAACATAAAAGTAGAGAGAAAACAATATAGTAAACAAGGTAGAGATATTGAATTAAATACATTTACAAATTGTACTACCTTATATCCTACTTACCCACTATTATATTATAAACGACACATTCGGATAACATATAATCAAACCAACATAAAAGTAGAGAGAAAACAATACAGTAAACAAGGTAAGAAATATTGAATTTAATACAATTACAAAGGTCACATTTAGAAAACATACAATCACACCAACATAAAAATACAGACAAAAACAATACATTAAACAAAGTTATATATATTGAATTGAATATAATTACAAATTATACTACATTATATCATACTTACCGGCTATTATATTATAAACGACACATTCAGATAACATACAATCACACCAAGGTCACATTCAGAAAACATACAATCACACCAACATAAAAATACAGACAAAAACAATACAGTAAACAAAGTTATATATATTGAATTGAAAATAATTACAAATTATACTACATTATATCATACTTACGTGCTATTATATTATAAACGACACATTCAGATAACATACAATCACACCAATATAAAAGTAGAGAGAAAACAATACAGTAAACAAGGTAAAAAAATTGAATTGAATAAAATTACAAATTGTACTACATTATACATACCTGCTATTATATGTAAACGACACATTCAAATAACATACAATCACACCAACATAAAAGTAGAGAGAAAACAATACAGTAAACAAGGTAAAAAAATTAAATTGAATACAAATACAAATTGTACTACATTATATCATACTTACAAACTATTATATGTAAACGACACGTTCAAATAACATACAATCACACCAACATAAAAGTAGAGAGAAAACAATACAGTAAACAAGGTAAGAAATATTGAATTGAATACAATTACAATATGTACTACTTTATATCATATTTACTTCCTATTATATTATAAAGGTCACATTCAGAAAATATACAATCACACCAACATAAAAATACAGACAAAAACAATACAGTGAACAAAGTTATATATATTGAATTGAATATAATTACAAATTATACTACATTATATCATACTTACGTGCTATTATATTATAAACGACACATTCAGATAACATACAATCACACCAAGGTCACATTCAGAAAACATATAATCACACCAACATAAAAATACAGACAAAAACAATACAGTAAACAAAGTTATATATATTGAATTGAATATAATTACAAATTATACTACATTAAATCATACTTACCCGCTATTATATTATAAACGACACATTCAGATAACATACAATCACACCAACATAAAAGTAGAGAGAAAACAATACAGTAAACAAGGTAAAAAAAATTGAATTGAATACAATTACAAATTGTACTACATTATATCATACTTACCAACTATTATATGTAAATGACACATTCAAATAACATACAATCACACCAACATAAAAGTAGAGAGAAAACAATACAGTAAACAAGGTAAGAAATATTGAATTGAATACAATTACAATATGTACTACTTTATATCATTCTTACTTCCTATTATATTATAAAGGTCACATTCAGAAAACATATAATCACACCAACATAAAAATACAGACAAAAACAATACAGTAAACAAAGTTATATATATTGAATTGAAAATAATTACAAATTATACTACATTATATCATACTTACCTGCTATTATATTATAAACGACACATTCAGATAACATACAATCACACCAAGGTCACATTCAGAAAACATATAATCACACCAACATAAAAATACAGACAAAAACAATACAGTAAACAAAGTTATATAAATTTTATTGAATATAATTACAAATTATACTACATTATATCATACTTACCTGCTATTATATTATAAACGACACATTCAGATAACATACAATCACACCAACATAAAAGTAGAGAGAAAACAATACAGTAAACAAGGTAAAAAAATTGAATTGAATACAATTACAAATTGTACTACATTATATCATACTTACCAACTATTATATGTAAATGACACATTCAAATAACATACAATCACACCAACATAAAAGTAGAGAGAAAACAATACAGTAAACAAGGTAAGAAATATTGAATTGAATACAATTACAATATGTACTACTTTATATCATACTTACTTCCTATTATATTACAAAGGTCACATTCAGAAAACATATAATCACACCAACATAAAAATACAGACAAAAACAATACAGTAAACAAAGTTATATATATTGAATTGAAAATAATTACAAATTATACTACATTATATCATACTTACCTGCTATTATATTATAAACGACACATTCAGATAACATACAATCACACCAAGGTCACATTCAGAAAACATATAATCACACCAACATAAAAATACAGACAAAAACAATACAGTAAACAAAGTTATATAAATTTTATTGAATATAGTTACAAATTATACTACATTATATCATACTTACCTGCTATTATATTATAAACGACACATTCAGATAACATACAATCACACCAACATAAAAGTAGAGAGAAAACAATACAGTAAACAAGGTAAAAAAAATTGAATTGAATACAATTACAAATTGTACTACATTATATCATACTTACCAACTATTATATGTAAACGACACATTGAAATAACATACAATCACACCAACATAAAAGTAGAGAGAAAACAATACAGTAAACAAGGTAAGAAATATTGAATTGAATACAATTACAAATTGTACTACTTTATATCATACTTACCCGCTATTATATTATAAAGATCACATTCAGAAAACATACAATCACACCAACATAAAAATACAGACAAAAACAATACAGTAAACAAAGTTATATATATTGAATTTAATATAATTACAAATTATACTACATTATATCATACTTACCGGCTATTATATTATAAATGACACATTCAGATAACATAGAATCACACCAACATAAAAGTAGAGAGAAAACAATTCAGTAAACAAGGTAAAAAGAATTGAATTGAATACAATTACAAATTGTACTACATTATATCACACTTACCCACTATTATATTATAAATGACACATTCAGATAACATACAATCACACCAACATAAAAGTAGAGAGAAAACAATACAGTAAACACGGTAAGAAATATTGAATTGAATACAATTACAAATTGTACTACTTTATATCATACTTACTAGCTATTATATTGAAAATGACACATTCAGATAACATACAATCACATCAACATAAAAGTAGAGAGAAAAAAATATAGTAAACAAAGTTATAAATATTGAAATGAATACAATTACAAATTGTACTACTTTTTGTCATACTTACCCGCTATTATATTATAAACAAACATATTCAGATAACATACAATCACACCACCATTAAAGTAAAGACAAAAATAATACAGTAAACAAAGTTATAAATATTGAATTGAATACAATAACAAATTGTACTACTTTATATCATACTTACTTCCTATTATATTATAAATGACACATTCAAATAACATACAATCACACCAACATAAAAGTAGAGGGAAAACAATACAGTAAACAAACTAATAAATATTAAATTGCATTATATTGAGCTATGATTGTAAATTTAACAACTTTTGTAACATGCTATTCAATAAAACAATTACTTAATTTAATAAGTACTGCTTATATTTTGGATTGTTTATAACATTGACAGTTCCTGACTTCATAAAAATTACATATTATCATTGTATATTAATGGAACTATAACATATAAGAAAATTGTTTTTCAAAATAATTCTAAAACAGTAAATGATCATTAGTAAATCTTTTCTCAAATATCTCTTGACATTTATCTAAGAGATACATTTATATTATGTTTATTATACTAGTGTACATCTTAATACTACCACAACTTCTTTGAGAATGTAGTACAATTATAGTACAGAAAACTTGTTAAAATCAGGTACAAACATCTTTTATCATTATAATACTAATGCTTATCAAACAGTTATCTACCAGTCATAACTTTCCAATAACCAAAAACCCACTCAATTTTATTATTATCTAAATTACCTCAGTAGTGACAGTGTTGATATCAACACCATTATCAACTAATGCTTCAACAATGTCTGTGTGGCCTTTATATGATGCAAAATGAAGGGCCGTCCATCCAGTCTATTGTAACAGAAAAAACGATCACTAACAATCTGATTAATGAACATCAATATTGCTATAATATATGTAGCTTTAAGGTTACTGTTCTAAACAAGACTTCCCATTCTTGAAAAATATTAAACAAAAATTAAAGTTAAAAGAAGTGATGCTTCATAAAATAGACTTTATTACTGTGTATGTGTGTACAGTTGAACCAATTGTTAATAACAGATGTAGATAGATAGATGTAGCTCACACAAATGTTATAACAAATTCCCTACAATTACATAACATCACTTTGTTCAATTCTAATATATTCATGATGATATTCTTTATTTTGGCATATTCCTTTATTTAGACTTAGTCCTACATGATTACATTCATGTTATAACTTGTATGCATAAATGCTGAATTTACAATATTATATATAAAAGAGATACCAAATGAAAAATGACATTATAAAAGCTCAGGCTTACTCCACAATGGCCTGCATTTATCCTATACTGCAGTGCCCAGATTTTGAGAAACCAGTTCTATTATAAAATGATGCATCAAAGCATGAGGTTGGAGCTCTGCTTAGCTAACTACAAGGAGATGCTGCTGGTAGCCATTTTGTAGATTAGTCATGATGAGTCATAATTCTCTACCCAAGAGCAGTGAGCTCTTTGATTTTTGGCCAACTTTGTTGCCAGAAATTAAACATGTTCAATTTCTGCAACATTTCTGGCAACATTTTTCTGTTGCTGGCAACAAGTTTTTTTGTTGCCAGCAACAGGTAACACACAAAATCCACTAAGCAACTTTGTTGCCAATAACTTTGTTGTCATTTTGCTAATAGCAACAAAGTTGCCTAGTGGACGGTGGCCTTAGGTCATTAGCATGTTACATTAATCAATATTAACGTGTATTTTTAGTTATTGTAAGTATATTCCTTTTATGGTCATTTTTGGTTATGTCATTAAGTCTTAAAGGTTAAGTAGGTTACATATTTCCTTCATCATTCTTTGTAGTTCTTAATTATGCTTTTCTGTAGGAAGAATCTTTTGCTTATAACATCATGTAGTTTATCATGTTATTTCATTACTTCAAATTGTCACTTAGATTATGTCATTTATCACTTATTGATCAGATATATTTTAGTTTGTATATAAGGATAAGCTTTTATTGCTTTTGTGTGTGTTCCATTTTAGTTATCAAAGAGACATTCTGGAGATATTGTGGCAGTAGTAACCATTCACAATAACATATGGTCCAAAATGTTTATAGGACTACCTGAGTACATGGCACCAGAGATATTGGAATTCCTGTGTGTGACAGGCAATTAAAATAACTTTCTATGTAAAAATAATTATAAACAACCTAGTAGGTTAAAGAAGAACATCATGTCTACATTCAGTGGAATTACCTTGAATACAATAATGTTAATTGAAATTAGCACCAACATCTGAACAAGTGTTTATACTTGCAGGGACTAATACTAACATTAATTAATTGGTCCATGATCAACTGTACATGCTAGCTAGGTGTGTAGCTACTTTCTAAATAAATGCTTACACACTGTATATATAGTAATTCAATGCAAGTTATGTATGTATATAGTGATCAACACAACTGAGCACACATGTACTATAGTAAAGCCTATGCTGTGAAGCAAAGTTCATTGACATCCCACAGACTATTTTCTAAACAACCATGTGTGCTGTCCATATACTACTGGATAGCAATTAATTTTTATTTGTTTAACTTTGTGGATGACTCTATACTCCCATATTTAACTATGGCATTACAGAAATGAAATGTTAATTATGACAGTAGTAATTTATCAATATAAACTCAAATATACAAACTAATTCAGCAATAGATCAGTAACTATCTCAGCTTGATTTGTTATATAGCAAAAAAACAAAATATGTAGACAAAAAATAACATTTGTTATATTTCAAGAAAACCATTTAGACTGATTGTTTTATTCAATAAGTATAAATTTAAATAATGAAAATAACTTACATCATCTCTAGCATTTACATTTGCACCTTTTGAGATGGCATCAATTACTTTTGATAAGTTTCCTTCTTTGGCAGAATTAATTAGTTTGCTATTTACTAGAGTAAAACAAAAAATATTAAATGTGCTAATTAATGATTCCCCCAAACCAAGATAAATTTACGTAAATATAACTTGTTGGTTAATTTATTCTGTATTTCAGCAATTTTATCAATTTGTACTAATTATATATTTTACTGTAAATAGTGTAGCAAACAATTAACAATGAAACCTTAAAAGAAATGTACTTGGTTTTTAAGGTGTCATTCCTTGTTCAAGTTTAGTTTGACCCAGACTCATTGATTAAATCTCAGGATAAGAACATACTAACCAAATGGTTTGTTCCGCTAAATAGCCTTGTAAAAGTGCTTAGAATATGTAAATACCTTATAGTAATAAAAGCTCACAGTATTCTATTATTACTTGATGTATTCTATAGTTTGAAAATCATCATTATCACATATGCTTTAACAAACTACAAAATTAATAGCAGAGAGTTTTATAACAATTCTACAAACCACATGTCAAACAAAGTATAGGTTGTAATGACGTCAAATATGTGCAGTATTTTTAATAAATAATACGTATCATAGAGCATTCTCAGGCTACTCAAGCTAGACCTAGTGAAGTAACTTGTCAGATACTTCTCAATTGTTTTATAAACATCTGTTTTTTCTACCACAGCTATACACAATTACAGTAACATAGAAAAGTAATTATCTTCCTTCAGACAAGTGGTTGACCTCTTTAATCATAGGGAATATAATTCACACAATAGATTGATTGTTTTAACTGATTTAGTCACATGATTGCATAAACATATATGTTTTCATTAGTAGTTACTATGGAATTATGTAGTTCAAATAGTTCAACAGTTAAGCATCATAATTCTTTTGTCTAACCAATGAGACATTAAACAGAATCTTCATTGTTATGACAATAAATTGTATGACTGCATATAAATTAGTTCATTTGTTAGATATAAAAATATCTCATCTTGCATCATATGCAACCCAACTTACCACACATTGTTTAAATCAAATTTGCAGTGTCACCACGCTTCTAAGGAAACTGTCGTGAATTAAATTAGTAATTACAAAAAGGCTGTGTATTACAATATTTTAAATATAAATATCTACTGAGATTTAGGAATAACTTCAACCTTGAGATAAAACACCTCATATTGTGCTAATAAACACATGGACTAAGTATAGCTTATATAACTTGCCAAGATGTTATGGTCCATTACGTGATACTTCCTTGTTATTGTACTTTATAGCTACTTGACAAATCCAAACTTGTATAGACTTTCCTCACAGTATCAGCATACATTGTATCAAAGACATGTAAAAGTTCTATCCACCTCTGATCTGTGTGCACTGTCTCTAATATAACAGTTTGTGATGCAACATGTTACTAGAAAATAACTCTCAATGTCAAGAAATTGAGCAACAGTTGACAATTGTAAGAACTACTCTCTAAAGGTTGATAAACAAGCCCATGCATACATGCCTGCTTTTTGTTCAATCAAAAATGTTCCAACTGAAAACAATAATTAGGCATATACAACAGTAACGTACAACAATGAATGGTCTAGATACACTTGATACAACAAATTTAAGTGGAAGAGACTTAGATAGTTAAATAGGAATATTATAGACGCTCCCTCTCTGAAGAAAACACAAGAGGGGCTGATTACGCTTGACTACCACTCAGTCCTGTCATTATACTTATAACAAAATATGATGCTCTTACTATTTCCCATGGCCACCGCTTTCAGCTCAAAGTACAGGATCCAACAAAAGTTTAAAAACAAAAGACTAGCGACAGGAATCTTGCCAATTAAATGAGTGAGTGAACAACGGCCCTGATGAAGTTATGACTAGCTTTAATATCCTTTCTCGCCTTTGTCATTAATTACAAAGTTGATTTGAAATAGCTTCCTGGATACAGGAGATTGTGTTAAAGATTTCTTTACAAAAATTGATGCCCGTATGGTTTTCATGAAACTCTTCTAACACTTTCTTGCAGAGCTTGTGAATAACAACTCTACTAACCTATAGTATACAGCTTGACTCAAGAAGTAACTTATTACATTTGTTAAAATATGGTTGTAACTCAATAGATATGTTATTTGGCCATAGTCTCGTGAGGCCAGACCCTTTGCTTAGAGAGGAAGGGTCTGATCTATCACACATAGTAGAGTTGCAATTCTCTCCTTCCCCAGGATTCCTGGGGAAACCACTGTGAGCAAGTGAGGCCCAAACCAAACTTGAACAAACAAGTTTTTCACGATACACCTTGTTTTAGATTTGGCTGGAGGCCTCCACTACTACCGACTATGTGTGTGTGTGGTTCTGGTTTTACAGTGGAGCATGCATTGAGTTGTCCAATGGGTGGTATGTAGATTCATCAACACAATGAATGGAGGGATTTGACTGCCCAGATGCTAAGGGAAGTTTGTCATAATGTTACTGTGGAACCAGCACTACAGCCAGTGTCAGAGGAGGTTTTCCAGAATCGTGGTTCATCAACTAATGAAGGTGCAAGACTGGATATAGCAGTGGATAATTTCTGGGAGGGTGGTCAAAGAGATGTGCGGGTTCTCAATCCCTGTGCTCCTACATACAGAAACCTGACTTTGAAGTCATGTTACATAAGAGTTGAGAGAGAGAAACAAAGGAAGTTTGATGACCGGATCAGAGAGGTGGAGTTTGGATCTTTTTCACCACTTATTTTTTCAACATCAGGAGGATACGGCCCAATTGCACCAACTGTTTATAAGAGGTTAGCTACTTTAATTTCTTGTAAATTTAACAAATCATATAATTCTACCATTAATTATATTAGATGCTGTCTATCGTTTTCTCTTATTCGTTCTGTTGGTCTATGTTTGAGGGGCACTAGATCTAGTCCACCTGTTTCTAGGTGGATTGCCAGTTACATTTGAACCTCTACAATTACTGCTTCTTAATATATTATTTATTACATGTTTATCTGACTTCAATTGTTCTATACTTACTAGTGTATATCTCTAGTCAAGGCGTGGCCTGACCCTCGCATACCGGAAAACTACACACACTGAACTTCTGCTGCAAAATTTTTGCGACAAAGGAAGTGACGTCTGCTGGAAAGGAAGTGACATCATTGTCTATCGATGAACATGGCTGAGATTATAGAAGTAGAGAGGCGCCTTGGGTTTATTCTGAAAGAAAAACAGAGGGAAGTAATTGCTGCTTTTGTTAAAAGAAACGATGTCTTTGCTGTGCTACCTACTGGATTTGGTAAAATACTATCGGTCAGTACTGATAATCCAGTCAACAACATCGTCAACATTTTTGCGAGTGCTTGACTCCAATTTCTAAAGTGTGTATATATAATGCTGAGACACAAGAGCGGCACATTCTTCCAACATATCCATTATCATCATGAGTCAGTAGTCATTAACATCAACATCAATCTTCAGTTCATCAAATCGTTCTGCTACTAGCCTTTTCCAAATTGGCGAGGCTTTTGAGCTGGCATCACTCAGCATGCTACATCTATCTGTAGCTCGATGAGTGATGTCTTTCTCATAGCCATAGCAATACAGTGCATTTCACAGCAGCGCGGTAGACGTGTTGCAGCCCCTCCCGAAGCCATTCAGCTCAGAACAAGTTTAGTGAGTATAGTCTAGAGAGCTAGACCCTCCTCCTTTTGATAAGCTGATGGGCGGAGGAGGGTCTAGAAGCGAAGTAGGCTTACTCCCCCATTGGAATGTATGGAATGTGGGGCAGTGCCGCAATGTTTACATAGTGGTTATAAACTGTTCACGTGAATAGTTGTAATAACAGTTTATAATCACTATGTAAACATTGCGGTACTGCCCCCACATTCCATACATTCCAATGGGGCAGTAAGCCTACTTCGCTTCTAGACCCTCCTCTGCCCATCAGCTTATCAAAAAGGAGGAGGGTCTAGCTCACTAGACTAGTGTGAGTAGTTTTCCTGACCCTCCGGCACTCAAGGGTCAGGCCACGCCTTGACTAGTACATCTCAGAAAAAACTAATAAAAGTTTCTATAGCTGTCATCTGCTCAACTCCGTCATATCCTAGCTTAGCGAACGCTTCTTGAACAACCTGGTTTCTCCTTTTCTCCATGCTGATTCAAGTAGTCAGTATGTTTATATTAATACGTAACTATTACAAATCACAGATATATAATATTAACAGTTAATATTATTAACTGTTAATAGTATATGACAGCTATAGAAGCTTTTATTAGTTTTTTTTTATCTTTATCTGTTAATAGTATATATTAACAGTTAATATTATTAACTGTTAATAGTATATATCTGTGGTAACATTGGTATGTTTATATTAATACGTAACTATTACAAACCACAGATGTATAATATTAACAGTTAATATTATTAACTGTTATTATTATATATCTGTGGTAACATTGGTATCATGGGATATTCTGATGGAAGGGTTACAGTCAGATTATTACCAAGTGACTACCACAGGATTGTTCTAAGACAATCAAAGTAACACCAACATCCTGGGATACCCAGACACAAGTCACGTGACCAACATGGGAGTATTCAAGTTTACTGGTATACTCTGATGTAAGGGATATGGCATATGGGTCAGCTGACCAATATAGTCCTAGTATCATCACAATAACACTGGTATCCTTGGATACCCTGACACAGGGTTATGTATGGGTCAGATGACTAACCTAAGGTCATACTATGATATAATTATGTTACAAATGACACATTCAGGTAACAAAATCATACCACCATAAAAGTAGAGACAAAACAACACAATATATTAAGCAATAAATAGTTCATTGCATACAATTACAAAATTGTACAACATTATATCATATTTACCCACTATTATATTATAAAGGACAAATCAGATAACAAGTAACCACATACATCAGAATAAACAAAAACAATACAATAAACAAAGTAATAAAAATAATGTCATTGAGTTACATACACTTACAAATTAATCCACATTATATCACACCAGCTATTTCATTATTAAAGCAATAAATTCAGAGAACAGTAGGTTTCAGATTAAGAAAAAAACAATTGTTTTTATTATTATTTAAATTACCTTAGTAGTGACAGTGTTGATATCCAGGTTGTAATGACCTAGCAGATAATGCAACAAACAAGTAGAACAATGACACCACTAATTATGATAAATACCAAGTAAATTACTCTCACTTCACTACTCTATTGTCTGACAAACAACTCATCCTTGACACGAACTTTAAATAAACTTCAAAGGCTGGAATCACTAACTACTGAATGTCAAACACTATGCAGACTGCTAGCAATTCCAAACATGTGTCTCAGTAATAACTGCTATTTGAACAAAAAGTTTTTTAAAGAATGCTCCATAATATACTATAATTGATGGAAGATCAATGTACAATTGTGTAACTACTCATATTCATCATAAAATACTTTCTTACTTTTTATCCTAAGTAGGTACAGTACTAGTGTGTAAACATCAGTACATACGTTAAAAGAAATGAATTTAAAGGAAGGAAAATTCAACAATGGATCTCCTAGCAATTAGCTTGATGATTTATTAATAACAAGTATGGACTGAACAGTTTTAAATAAAGATATGTGGCACTTACACATGTATGCCCATATTTACATTATTTTCTTAAAACATGTTTAGCATTACAATGAATATGATACCTCTTACTGTAATATTGTATTCAACATACATTGCTGATCAAATACAAAGGAACTAACATAGTTAAATGCTGCCATATTTGGATATTTATCTTCATGAAATAGCTTCTACAGTACTTCAATTAGTTGATAAATCATGCAGTTAAAGCACCATTCTTTCTCATGCCGTAATTACAGCAATTGGCCTCCAGGCCAAGAATGGTCTTGATGGTTTATATAAAGATCCCAGGAATGGTACATAGCGTGGAAATTGGAAATCAACAATAGAATGAACCCTTGCCAACGAAACCCAGTCATAGAACAGTGAAACTATTGGAGCTGGAGCTTAATTATGAGAATCATGATAACTGAAACCAATGGAACTTAATAATGGAACATAAAGAACTGTTGCAATACAATTATGGAACCCAAGAAACACTATCTGAAACATGGAACTCAGAAATCGAAATATTAAAACAATACACACAACACAACTTGTATAGACTTCCTAATTTTTCGTGGCATAAGTTTTTTCTCTTAGCAAGGAATTCTGAAATGAAAGCGTTTAATTATTGATGTGTAATGTTATCTCTTTTGTTCAGTTTATAATACTCTGCATAATAAGTAGTAGGAGGTGCTTCGTGCTTCAAGATGTCGCTGGAGTCTATTCGTTTTGATAAAGTGCAAGGTAGTCTACAAATTCTTAATCAGCTTCTATTGCCTGAACAGACTGTCTATGAACCTGTCAATGACGTAGAAGATGCTTGGAAAGCCATAAGGGAAATGAAGGTAAGAATCATGTTGTATATGTACAATTATCATTTGTTGGTTGTTGTTGTAAACTGGTATGGTCGCTTGTAAGCTTAAGCATTAATTTTTAATGGGAGGAGATCACTACATGGTTATAGTTCTTTTTTAACATATAGCAGACCTAATTTAATAGAATCAATTGATTTAATACTGCCCAACATCTATAGCCAAGACAAATGTTAGTGAATAGAGTAGTTTCACAAGCCAGACTCTGCCTACTACTAAAAGATTGATGGAGAGGGTCTGGAAAACTGTAATACAGAAACTTGTTCTTCCTACATGAAATATAGCTGGCCAAATAAATATAAAATATCACCGAATGACTATCTCTCTGCAATTATCATGTAAATTGTCATAATGACTATTTAAATAATAGCCTAACATAATGAATATAAGACTTTGTGATAGCAACAGCTTGTTCTTCTTTTAATGGATAGTACCTGGTACTTATAGCTATTGTCATTAATTGCTTTATCCAATTCCATGTACTGCTTCATACATCACATGAGGTCACTTAAATTTCAGTCACGCATGCCCATTATTATATATTACAGAACAAATTGTTTTACAGACACTTCCCATCAATTGTTTGGTCATAGTGGTAAGACTGGGAGGAGGAGAGGGGAGGGGACATAATTTGTGTATGCAATGATGGTTTATACACAATATATTATAATATATATGTAATAAATCCATATCTTTTTATTATATAATGTAGTTGATTGTCACTACTAAACACATTTATATATGTCCTAGACCTATTGAAATAATTCAGCAACAAGGTTATTGTTTAAATATTCTTTTTATAAGTGTTCAAAGTTGGGCTCAATCTTTTGCCTTTATATACAGGGGAGATCAATCCAACATTTCCATCCACATGTCAGATCTAGTGTATGTCCACCTGTCTAAATGTGTTCATATGATCCGACATGTATTCATTTATTTCTCATCCTTTTTATTTCTTCCTGCTTTGTAAAATTACACATACAATAAATTAGGACGTAATTTTACTAATTGTTTTAACATTTTATTGTCACTATCTAGACACGAGGAGCTCCAGCAATTGCAATAGTTGGTGCTTTAAGTATAGCAGTTGAACTCAGACACAAAGCAAATACTGGTGAATTTAAATCAATACAAGATGTGGCCACATTTGTTAATGATTCTTTCTCTTATCTAAAGACTGCTCGACCAACTGCTGTCAATATATCTGAAGCTGCTACTCGATTTATGAAACACATTACTGAGCTTTCTCAAAATGAATTAGACCCTAAGAAGTTTACAGATACTCTATACAATCAACTGTCACAGATGCTTGAAGACGATGTTGCAACTAATCGGAAAATTGGGATTCATGGAGCTGAATCTATTCTTGCAAATAGTACTGGAGATCAAGTCACCATATTAACCCATTGTAATACTGGATCTTTAGCAACTGGAGGTTATGGTACAGCATTGGGTGTTATAAGAGCACTATCAGAGAATGGTAAACTGTCCCATGCTTACTGTACTGAAACTCGTCCCTATAATCAAGGCTCTAGGTTAACAGCATATGAGCTAGTTCATGAGAAAATACCTGCCACTTTGATTTGTGACTCAATGTGTGCATGTCTTATGAAAGAGAAAGGTATCTCTGCAATTGTTGTAGGTGCTGATCGAGTTGTAGCTAATGGAGATACAGCTAATAAAATTGGTACTTATCAACTAGCTGTTCTTGCACAATACCACAAAGTACCCTTCTATGTTGCTGCACCATTTACTACTATAGATTTTGAATTGTCATCTGGTTCACAGATTGTTATAGAGGAACGTAAAAAGCAAGAAATGATTTATTTTGGCAATAAAATGATAGCACCTGACAGTATTGATTGTTGGAATCCTGCTTTTGATGTTACTCCTGCTGAGCTTATCACTGGTATCATCACAGAGAATGGTGTATATAAACCTAATGAATTAAATAAAGTTGCTTCATTACATAACTAATAATTATCATTGAATGTAATATTTTACAATGGAAAAACATGTTATTTTAATCAATTACACAAATCTCTGTCTATCCAAACTTTCACAGTTCCAGGAAGTGCCATATGAAGTAATTGTACTATAGGTAAAGTAATGTTGCTAGTGTCTAGACATTGTCTTTTGATTTTCTTAAGTAGGTCACACTTTCCATCACCAGTGATCATTACACTGATGATTTTTCCTTTAATAAGCTGTTTTATAGTTAAGGACACACGCTTTTTGATGGAGATAGGAGAGGTAGACAATAAGTTAATGAGATGGATTGAGTCAGATATTGCTATTTCCTGTTCAATCACATCAGATATAAAAATAGATGCTATATGGCCATCTCCACCCACACCTAACATTACATAATCAAACAATCCATCCATTACCTGTGAAATATTATCCTGTGTTCTTTCAGTCATACAGTTTTTGTATAATGGATGGATGTTTGTATATGGAATAGGAACAAGATCAAGTAGATGATTCATGAGCTGATTGAAATTGCTTTCAACTGAAGTGGGTGTTACACATCTTTCATCTGTCTGCCATACATGAGTTTTAGTCCAAGGGAAATAGTCTTTGTAGTTCAGAAGTAATGCTTGATAAATACTCAGTGGTGACATACCTCCAGGAAAAACTATGTGATACACACCCCTCTCTTGAATAGATTTAAGAGCAGCATGATATATGTCATGTGACATATTTTGAGCCAATTCTGATCGTGATAACGTGTATACTTGATGTCCAAATAAATCTTCATTAGTAAAAGATGTTACGTCATTGATAGAAATGTAGTGTACAAAATTATTGTCATTATCAAAGACTATTTCTTCTTGATTTCTCCTTTGTGCATATTGTATGTCATTGAGTTTAAAGCTCAAGATCAAATCACTGCCATTAACTGACAACTTCATGTTGTTCCACAAATTGCTTGAATAAATTAACAGATTGCTTTGTCCTCTGTCTAGTTCATGTAATAGAGGTGACCACACATGCCATGATTGGAGTGCATTTTTCAAAGGAATAAAATAACTGTCTTTTCCTTCAATCAAGTTCTTTATTATTGATGCATATGCTTGTAATGGTTGTTGATTATCAGGAATGAAAACAGTCATTTTGCAAGTACCATCAACTTGATGACTGAGAAAGTGGTACATATTGTAACCTTTTCCAAATGGTACCTCAATGGAATAATTTCTGTAATTATCTGTTTCTATATTAAAGACAATTGTATCTGTACATTGCCTTGTCTCATAGGGAAACCAAGACAATAAGGACTGCTTAAAAACAATACGAGCATATGTTTCCTTTTTCCCAAGTAATTTGCCTGATATTAAAAATATAGGTATCCCAAACCATTGAGGAGATCGTACATTCATGAGTACAACAGCGAAAGTGGGTGTACGAGATCCTGTTTTAGCTTTATCCAAATCATGAAACAAGTGTGTTTGATAGTCAGAGTATTGTCCTAATACAACATTGTTAACAAATGGAGGATATATTGTTTTCAAAGCTTCTAATTTTGCTTTGTTTAAATCAAAATTAGTTCCCGACTTTACAGAAGTGAAATTTGTTAGATCTGCTATCAGTAGAGCCACTATTTCAGTTAGATGGTTCTGTAACATATCACGAACAACACCATACTGATCATAGTATGTTCTACCTTCAACGCCCAACATTTCACGAGCAACAACTTCAACATGACTAATATGCTTAGCATTCCATATTGGATTAAGTTTATCCAAATTACTTAAACGGAAATCTAAAATCTGACTTACACCTGGCTTGTGAAGATAATGATCTACGATTAAAACTTCATTGCTATTTAAATATTTTTGAAGATGATCTGCTAATGTTTGTGCCGATTGAAGATCTTTGCCAAATGGTTTTTCAACTGCAACTCTCAATATTGTATCATCAGATGATGGTCTAGCATAATGGTCAATGTTTTGAGCAATTGCTGTATAAGCAAAAGGTGGAACAGACAAATAAAATATGCGTGCTGCTTCATACAAATTTTCTTTAGTCAGTCGAGAAGTAATGAAGTGATGTAATTTCTCATAATCTTGTTCAATTTTTAGACTACATGGTGTCACAATTGAGGCTATTTTATGATTGAGTTCAGTACAATTTTCATTAAAGTCCTTTAATGTTGTACAAGAAAGATGCTTAAAGTAATGATTTAAATTGTCTATAGTTGTTTGTGTTGGTTGACGACTAGCAGCATATATGTGAAGTAGAGATGTGTCAACTAAGTTCCTGAAGATCAATTCTTGTATTGAAGGCCATATCTTTCTCTTTGCTAAGTCACCATTAGCTCCCATAATAATCAGAGTAGTAGCTCCCTTGTTGGATGACCTATTATTTGCATTTTCAACAAGTTGAAAGCATGATAATATAATAAAAAAGATTGATTTCATTTTCATGGCACCGCCGTTTATTTCCGTATTATTTCCGCATACTATTCAGCCACACCCCTTGTTTGCAACGAAATGGATGCTGTTTTTCTTCCTTCACCAAACGAACTTGTATTAGATGACATCAGGACAACTAATTTAATAGTTTTTATTGTTATTATTATTATAACTTGTTTATCAGTTGCTGTCGTTTGTATTACTCTTGGATACGCCTTCTTCTTGACAAGAACCAATAGGTATATAATGTATATATGTTCATCTAATCTGTCCAGAGTGAATGAGTGGTCTAGAGTGGCAAAATTTCTCGAACACCAAATAGGATAGAGAGTATTAAAACATTTTGTCCAAATATGTGTGATTTTATTTACTGATTTTTACACACATTAGCTTCACCTTGTCCAAGAAGAAAAAAGCCATGAAATATTCTGTTGCATCTAATAACAACAGAGAATCAACAGCTATAACTAAAAGTCAAGTGACATTACGACACATAGCCAGCCACAAAAGCATCAGAGATAAGTCCTTAAAATTGGGAGCACAGTTACCAACAGAGACAACATACGAAGATAGTAACTATGACGACGAAACTAATCTAGTTTGGGGAGATGATGAAATTGATACATCAAACATAGATCATACCAATGACAGCAAGTGAGTCAAAGATACTTATTTGTTACTATCAGCTATTAATATTTGAGCTCAAGCTTTTAAAATAAACATGATATTTATCAACTATACATGTTGATAAAGTATGATGTTATTACATCATTATTTTATTTCAAATGTAGCACTGATAACAATAATGAATCATTACCACCAAGTTATATTTATCCACAACATCTGTTTGAAGACCAATTGTGAAGGAATAGTCTATGTATTTACATATTACTAACACATCTGGTTTATGTTTTTTTATAACTTGATTATTTTCAAATTTTGTTAATTTATAGAATTTCTGGTTAAGATTTTTTATAATAGACATCAATAACAATACGTTTACATTGATTATTAATGGCAAACATTTTCAAACAACATAGAAAAATACATAACAAAAGTATTGGTACATTAAGAAATGTAAAGAGAATAACAGATTGTCTGCTCATCTTTTCACAATACCTACATAATACAAGAACAAGACACACATTAACATACAAACAAATATACACGAGTTACAATAAGTCAATTCAATAACAGATAATTCAATCATTATTTCACTAGTTCCTTTAAAAACAAAGGCAATCTACATACACAGGAAGGCAGCTAAAAGAAACATCATGGCAACCAAGATAATAGCAGAGATAGTGTCATCATAATAGAGAGAAGGCACCAGATACATGTACTAATATTGACTGGATATAGGAAAATGCATACCCCACTGTTACTATGGACTACAGTACTCTTAACACTTAAAAGTATAGTTCTATAAATATAATATCTAACTCACTGGGAATGATAGAACATTTGTATGTGTCACTCCACGGTCCTTCACCGACAGCGTTACGACATTGTACACGAAAGTAATATGTTGCACCAGTAACAATACCGGAATATGAAAATTGACTATCTTGGCCACAGTAGATTTCTTCAAATGCATATCCTTTACAAAACCTTCCAATATTGACAGCGTGATTATTGGAAGTCTCTGTAGGTTCATCAGAAAGTGTTGAATTACTACTACTTGCGTCTGTGGTTTGAGAACTCATTTGTGTACGAACCTGTGGTGGTGGTTGTTGTTGTTGTTGAGAAGCCTGTTGTTGTCCATTTGGTCTGGGAGTGTCTTCAGTATCACTTAACATACCACTTAAATTAGAACCAGACATAGGATCATGTTCTGAATCACTTGGACTCTGAATATCTCTTGTATTAACTTTACTAGCTCCATCTTTTGTTAAAAGAGGAGGTAAATTTAAAAGTGCACCAGATGCTCTAGCAGCAGAAGTAGTTTGAGCTAACCTCACTGACTGTGGCAACACTGGTGTTTTATGTAGTACCTGCCCTTGAGGAGTATGTGAGTTGGAGTTTTTCAATTTTTCTTTATGGTCTTCCAGCTTACTATTGGAATCTTTCATATCAGGTGTTTGCATTGTAATTAAAGAGACATTGTGGCTACTACTGGTACGTAATGAGGGAGGTATCGATGGGAGGTTACCACTTTTAATGTCACTAGTTTGTGAGGTACAGTCACTACTCCCATCTTGATGGTAACCACTGTCTTGAGAGAGACCAGGAGAAGTGGTGCCAATATTCAAAAGACGTTTATTAAAGTTAACAATCTTATCCTTTTTGAATTTGAATGGTACATCAGCATAGCATTGAAGAGAGAATATAAGTGTTCGATCAGCTGTCACTTCTGCATTTTGGTCAGGTAACTCCCATCGTAAAACAATTGATGTAGAATGAACTGAGACGTAAGAGAGGACAACTTTCCCTGGTAACTGTAACACTGCACCATGTTGATTTAATACCTTTTGTAGTTTTGATGTCAATTCATTTTTTGGACGAAGGCTCACAGGTAGAAGTTGCATGCTGCTTTTTTGACTATTATCTTCATTACGAGAAGATGATGTAAATCCAGCTGTTTGTTTTAACACATTATCTAAGACACTATCTATGCATTTATGAGTAAGAAGAGCAGATATAGGATTGATCTCCAAGAGTCTCGTAACTGTGATTAAAGAAAAATCATGATTTTAATGATACATCTATTTTGTATAGTGACATGTGATATTATTGCTAATAAATAGAAATAGTTTACCAGTAGTCTTTGAAATGGTACTGTTTAGTTATATACAATGTAGAGATAATTTACCTTCTTCTTTAGCAGCAATGGCCCTAGAGAGAGCAGCAGCTACTTCCATTCTTTGTTCTTGTAGTATTTGTTCTCTTAGTTCTACTTGTTTATCTAAGAGACACAACAATGTGGCTTCTCGATGTTCCATTGCAGCTATTACCTCACTACGTGTATCTATAAAACAAGTATAATTATTATAACTAGTTTGTATGATAGTGATTAAGCAACTACTTCTAAATTTACATAGTTGTCAAAAAGGGAGACAAAGAGGGTGAAGCCCTTCCCCTCCCAAATTTTTTCAAGGAACCATTATTTAACTCTATTACATATACTATGAAGACAGTCCACTTGTATCACTTCCACCTATTTTTAACTGTTTAGGCTAACACATCAACTGTAACACTTCCTTTTGATCACTTCCTATCATGTGTGGTCAGCCCCTCCCCACAATATTTATGGCTTTCATACACCTGTGTTCTACATGTACATGTAAACTTCAGAATTGATGTTGATTTTTATGTCATATTACTACATGTAAACCTATCACATCAACAGTTAATTGTATGTAATATCCATCACTTTAGATCATAATATGCAACAACAAAAGCAATGGACCTAGCCTATCAGTATAATGTATATACCACATGGACTAAAGTTATTATAGGATATACAGTTACAAATTGTACTATATTATATCATACTTACCACCTATTATATTATACAGGACACATTCAGATAAACAATTGTTGTTGAGGCTTTGAAAGTGAGTGTTTAGTATTCATGCGATAAAATTACAAAACTAATAACATTGTAATAATCACTTAACAGATTCACTAACACCTATGATCTACTTTCAACAATCAAAGCAATAACAAAAGTGACAATTATACCAATTTAATCAATTTGAGCAGCATTATTATAAGAAACTTCAAGAAAACATATATGTAGCTGCATTTTGTTTCTCTTGCATAATCTTAAAATAAAATAGTGTCTTACAGAGAGAGGCAAATCTTATTAAATTAAGTACTTTCATTATTGAGCTACTCTAAATTAAACTTCAAAAGCTCACTCTTTATTAAATCAATACTTTGTATTGTAGAAATAATTATTATAAAAGCCTTGTAGCATATAGAACTAACCAGTGATTTCTTCAAATATTGTTCGTATTGACATGCTACATTATTCTGTTTTATAGCTCTTAAAGCAGTTAACAAATTCCTCCTAGTTGCATCTTGAGCTTTTGTTGAATCCATAACTGATACACACGTGCTATGTCATTACATTCACCCACATCCACATCATCCAATTCTAGTTGTACTCCTAACTGATATCACTTGGCAGTTCGAGCAAACTCTGTTATTTCCTTCAATTTTGGTTGTTGATCTAAAAGCGTCTCTAGTGAAGAAGATACACATTCCTTAACTATTTATCTGACATTTAATATTAGAGTAAAAATCCTACAAATATAGACATATATATAACATTCTAAATCTCAACATTATAATATATATGCAATGACACACTAGTACTGTCTACAATGATCTGTTTTAAATGGTATAGACTCCCTGGGGTAAAATGGTATTAACCATTCAGGCATCTTCACTTTAATAATGAACATCAGAGGCTTAAGTCCTTTCAAGTGTATTGTGTCTTATTCAGCAAATTGACATAGAAAGTACACATTTCAGAAACAAACAGTGTAAAAATAGGCATTTTATAAAGCTTATTGTCTGTTACTAAAACTGATATGGCTGGAATGACAAACTTGCTGGTCAATGTTCAGAGCTGATTTTTTCATATGAAAGATTAGCTCTTCATAAGTCATTGGCGACTAATCTAAGTCACTTCTTTACATTCGGTTTAAGGCTAGAGACATGTATCTTGGAGTCATGTATCTTTGCCAGTAACTGCAGAACACTCTTTGTCATTAATATTGACAACAACTATTGAATTTATTTTTTCTAAATGAACAACTTGACTGAGGAAGAAAAATCATTGGTGAGTTTTATCATCTAATAAAATAAATGAATCATAGAAGCTGTAAGCAGAGACAGAAAACCTAAGCTCAAATAGAAAATGCAACTAAACTAAGCATTAAAAATGCGAAAAAAATATTTGTGACCATGTTACCAAGCAAATCTTCATTTGACCTATTAAAATACATGCCACAACAAAATTCATGTATGGCTTCAATGATACATACCACTTAAATTGTGGATAGGTGTGGTTGATTGAAGTATTGGTTATCTGTAGTATAATTAAAACATTTATTAATATTATATATATATATATATATATATATATATATATATATGTCCACTATCACATATTTTACATGTGACTTTCAAGAGTGATAAATGAAAACAAATTGGATTCTGTAAATGCTGACTCAAATTTAAAAGTTATACAATGAATATTTGCTATTTACAAGGAATTACTAGTAATCACAATACTTTCATTACTGGTATTAAATAAAAAAACACTAAACTGCAAAACCCTTGCTGTAGTAATATAGCTGAATTACACTGAATGGTGCACAATACCCCTGCATGATAAATTACTAAATAACATAGGTGACATGATTGTCTCAAGCCTTATATACCTAATGTAAATACAATGGTGTTAAAACCACAAATAACAAATGGCAAATGACATAAGTTAACCATAATTGGTACAGCATATGATAGTCAAGTGACAATTCTTTAAGCATAGTTAGCATACATTTTTAGAGTTTAGGCTCAAGGTCTAGAGTTTAGTGTTTACATAGATTCAACCATTTGCAATGAACATGCTCTGTTTCAATTGTAACAATAATACTTGTTAATGAGTAATGATAAAAAATGATATTGATGAACAGCTGAGGTTTGTAGGAGCTCTGAACACTTTTGAGCTATGGTACATTTTTGTACCCTATTTCAAATCAGTCCTAGAATGCTTCTCTGTCATTCTAAAGTTATTGTAAAATCCAAACAATATTTTTTAGCGCTGGAGAAAGGGAAAAACAATTTTGTTGTCTAGCTAATTTCATGTTCTTTACTTTAGCAATTTTCCTACAGTAATTTCAAGCCTTGCTGGTTGTGAAAAGACTTAGTAATGATAAGTAGCTACCTAAATAAACCTATAAAGTGACTTTAATGGTTATTTGAAAGTAACATAATGTGAATGTGATGGATAGTTTTTCTATACATTAAGCTAAATGATGAATGACATCATAATATAAAAGTATTTAAATTAATATTGAAGTTCGCTACTTAAGTAAGAAATCTCACCAATACAATACAATGGAAGCAAGCCATATACCTGCTGGAATTCTATCCCTATACAACCAAGTTGGACAAAGAACCATATGCAACATCTAATGATTGACAATGCATTGACTCTTCATAATTTTTAAAAAAATGCAAGATTCATAATACAGTATGGTCTATATGTATGCAAATATATATATATATATATATATATATATTTATATACATATATATATATATATATATATATATATATATATATATATATATATATATATATATATATATATATTGTCAGTGGTATATAACATCATAGTAGTACTATTGATCAGAGTTGTTCAATTACTTTGTCCTTAGAGATTGTTTTTATCCTTATTCATAGCCATCTTGATCAGTCCTTTTTATTATGAACATGTCTGTCTCATCAATGATCATCTGTATCTTAACAGAAATAACTCTGTTTTATCACATAATGCAGTGGGATTGTTTGTAACACAGACACAGACTGTAAATGAGGATCTTACTTATAATCACACATTGAGGGTCTAAAGAATAGATGACATAATCCCAACAGTGGCTATGTCCAAGAAATTAAGCTAACAATTGCAACAATAATTGTTCTATGAGGCAGTAAAACAGTTTTCTTTGGCTCTTGCCATTGAGGACATAATTTTTACATTTTATAATTAGAATTTTATGATCATCTAAATCAACTATATCTCTCATCTTAGAAATATAATTATATGATATTATTTGTGTTCAACGTTTCTCTTGACCTTTAAGAATTTCTACATCATTTATTTAGTGAAGTTGAGATTGACTATCATCAAAAGAAAATACTTGTTCTTCAGAGTCATCTTGTTTCAGTTGTCCTAATATTTACATCACTAACTATAACTTCTCTAAGCTGGTTCTTCAATCAGTTGTCTATTTCTAAAACAAACAGAACTCTCAGATTTGTCTTGATTATCTATTTGTCTGCTACAGAAACCACCAACTCAGAGACGAGCAAAAAGCATGGTGAGAAGATGAACTAACTTATAACATCATAGAAAATTATTCATTCATGCTTTGTGAGGTAATGAACCAAACAAAATTATATAAACAAAAGGTATATTTCCAAGAAGTAGTCATGCAATTGAGTTTCTATAATACATGTAATGTGAATGAAGTATGTAGCACACCAGACAAAGCTAATAATAAATGATCTTATAGTTGTACATCTTCCCTGCTGTAAATGTTCATTTTGAAACAACATATTTTATTTAAGCAAAGTGGCAAAATTATTAACAAAATTATCTAGAAATAACAGGGGGAAATATAACAAAAAACTTGCATGGTTGATTTTCTAATCAAATTATTTTACATGTAGAGAGGTCAATACTTTATCTTAACAATAGCTAGTTCATTGACTGGAGCCTTTAATCGACTTCAAGAAATAGTATTTGAGTTGGCAGTTGCTCCTCCTTTATGAGACACTACAGAAATGAAAAAAATAGAAAAAAATTAAAAGCACTAACAATAAGTGTGCTATGTAGTTGCCATGACATGTGTATGTGTGGGTGTGTGAGGGACATCATAGTTCAGAGGTCTATATGCAATATATAAGCCAGCCAAGAAGAGAGTTTGTAAAAGATATTACACAAGGAAGAGGGTGATAGCATTAGTATATGGCTGTTGAGAAAAATGTTTCTAAAACACAAGTTGGAATATTTGTATTACGGATATTGACCCATCAAAAATAAACTAACAATTTAAACTCTCGGGATCTATAATTTCAAATATTAACCTGCTAGGAGGTCTCTATGCAACCACATATAGAGCCAAAAATATAATTCAAAATGTATGGACTATGAATCATTATAAGATGTAATTTTAGTGAGTTGTTAAATTACTTCTAATAATCAATCATTTAAGATTATGCCCAAGATAAACCCTTATATATAGAGTTATTAATAATGTCTAAACACTTACTATCTGGTTCTGTTACATGTAAATCAGTAACATCCTTTGTATTGTTTTGAGTACCTTCATTTTCTGTTACCTGTACAAAATAATTGAGAGTGTTAACTACTAAAATTAGTAATATTATCTATCACTAGATTTTCTCAATATTATTATTAATTTGGTAATGCGTTATCTACTGTACAGAACTCTCATCACAGTAGTCGGTGAATGACTTCAGTGATTTTATTACCATGCAGCCAGCCACTGCATAAGAAGTTATTAAAAAAACATAGAATAAATAGATAACAGGTTTGTCTGGTCAAAAACAATCCTATGTAATGGTAGATTTATTTGGTTGAAATAATTAGATGGTGTTAAATATAAACCACAGTCATGGTAATTTAAAATTATTTTTTCTAAAGTATGTACCAATATGTTAATTATATCAAAAACTAACCAGAAATCCCTTCAAATGATCTTTGTATTGTCGTGCAACGTCATTCTGTCCTATAGCTCTCAAAGCAGTTAATAAATTCCTTCTAGTTGCTTCTTCAGCTTTTTCTTGAATCCATAACTGGTACATATGTCCTAAGTCAGTACATCCAGCTAGATTGACACAATCCAATTCTAGTTCTATCCCCAATAAATGCCACTTAGCAGTTCGAGCAAACTTAACTATTTCCTTCAAGTCTGGTTGTTGATCTAAAAGCATCTCTAGTGAAGGAGATAGATGTTCCTCAACCATTCTATCTAACATTTTAATATTAGAGTAAAGATCTTACAAACATAGACCTGTATGTAATATTCTAAATACAAACATTATAATACATATGCAATGACACACAAGTACTGCAAACAATGATCTGCTTTAAATGGTATATATAGACTCCCTTGCTTAAAGGGAAATTAACCACTTAGACATCTTCATTTAAACAATGAATGTCAAAAGCTTAACTCCTTGTTAGTGTATTGTTTGTTTTAGCAAATTGTTTTGTTACTGCTTGACATGCTATGTGTGCCGCGCAGTCCTATTATCATTTTGAAACATTCATGTATGGCTTCAATGATACAAACAACATATACCATGTATAAGTGTGGTTCACTGAAAATATACTTGTTTACTGCTCATATTTCCTTCAGGTCCTTCCTCAGGAAATATGAATAATTCACTCATACGTTTATAATAAATCATGGTTAACTATGGTAAAACTGTAATATTTATTAATGTTACATATACATGTCCACTATCACATATTGTTGTATGTAACTTTCAAGAATAATAAATAAAAATTAAACTGCATTCTGTAACTACTGACTTAAATTTAAAAGCGATGAAATGAATATTTGTTATTTACAAGGAATTATTGGTAATCACAATACTTTTCATTACTGATATTAACCACTAAAGTGCAAAACCCTTGTGGCAGTAATATAGCTGAATTACACTGAGTGATACATGCTGGCACTGCATGATAAATTACTAAATAACATAAGCAAAAAGATTATCTCAAGACTTATATAATTAATGTAAATGAGATGGTGTTAAAACCAAAAGCATGTCAAATAATGAGTGTGGTACGTAAGAGTCAAGTGACAATTCTTTAAGCTTGCATGTTGAGAGTTATTTAGGGTCAGGGTCTGGACTTTAGTGTTTCCACAAATTCCACCATTTAGAGCAAACATGCTCTGTTATAATTTTAATAATAATACTTCTTAATGAATAATGATCAAAGAAAATTGGTACAGATGAACAAACAGCTGAGGTTTGTAGGAAACTCTAAACAATTGAGTTATGGGTAAGTTCAGTAGCCTATTCCAAATCAGTCCTAGAATTCTTCTCAGTCATTCTAAAGTTATTGCAAAACTCCAAGCAATATTTTTCTAGTGCTAGAGAAAGGGAAGATCAATATTGTTGTTTAGCTGATTTCATGTTCTCCACTTTAGCACTTTTTCTACAGTAATTTCAAGTCTCACTAGCTGTGAAAAGTCTTAGTAATGATAAGTAGCTACCTAAATAAACCTATCAAGTGACTTTAATAGTTATTTGAAAAAAACATAGTGTAAATGTGATCAATAGTTTTCCAAAGCCATTCCTATACATTAAGCTAAATGATAAAAGACATCATAGTATAAAAGTATTTAATTTAATCTTGAATTTCACTACTTAAGTAAGAAATCTCACCCAATGTATTCTCTACTACAGTAGTAGTGTCACTAACAGTTAGTTCTGAATTTTCAGACCCTATGAGGTAATATATAATAAAATAATACAATTTAAGACTAACTTTGAAGTGCTTTGTTGGGGGATGACTTGGTGGC
Organism: Xestospongia muta; assembly: GCA_963693285.1. Lineage (NCBI taxonomy): Eukaryota > Metazoa > Porifera > Demospongiae > Haplosclerida > Petrosiidae > Xestospongia > Xestospongia muta. The sequence goes on from OY848917.1 coordinate 20,486,472, forward strand.
TTGTTCCATGTCACCAGGGATGGGCTTGAGATCAATTTTTCTTGGTTCTTTCCCTGAATAAAGTACATAATATAGTTAACATGATATCTTTAAAATGTATAGGGAAGCGAAAATTATAGTTCTACTTTAAGCATATTATAAATTTGATAACATATTCATTAAATTAGTTCTAATGATTATAATGAAGATTGTGGGCATAAAACTCTTGCATATAGAGTTAGTGCTCATCAGTTTATCATAGGGCTATGACATCATCAACTACATCTAACAAACCTTCTATAAATGAGATGACCTGTACAAATATATTTCAATGTTTGACTGTCTAACAACAGCAATTGGTTCTTTGTAACATGTCATGTATATAACTCAATTAAGGTCTCACCTAATATACTCCCTACTGCTAAAGTAGGACATGATGAACTAGCAGTGTCAGGTGTAATTCCTTTATAGATAAAATATATCAGTAATACAATTTATAGATAATGATTATTTAATTACTTGAAGAAACAGGATCAGTTAAGCTAAAAGTTTCTCTTGTGGTATCAGATCCTATTTTCATAATATGTAAAATGATCAATAAACAAATCAGTCTAACCTTGGTATTTTGTTTCAAGAATTGGCTTTGAGGCTTGTTCTATGACATTCTTGGCTAATGAAGAGGAAATAAGACCCTGTAAATGATACAAGAAAATTAATACAATAAGTTCAAACTAAAATGACTTGTACATTGTTACAGGTACACTAAAAATAATAGTAACTCACTTACCAAAGGATTGCGTCCAGCAAATATGCTGAATTGGCTACAGTGCTCCCTAATAGATGCATATGTACATTCAACAAAAGATAAAAAGGATACACCACACATGTCTTTAATGTGTTGTAGATAATCTTGTCGGACTGGTAACTCAGCATTACTTGGGTCGAATAGTGCTTTGGTCACTAAGGGAGCAATTCGAAAAAATGGATCTGTACAGCCTACTATATCTTCAATATGAATGAAATTGGGTTCTTTAATGTCAACTTTAGTAAGAACACCAACAGCAACATCTTCCATGGAATAAAGTGTGCGTTGACATACCTCAAGAGTATGAGCATTAGCTACTTCATTAGGTGTAATCATGTACTCATCACTTGTACACGAACATAGTTGGTTCTTAAGGCTCAGAATGTTCTTAATAACTGAGTTAAAAACTTTGTGACTTTCGGTCATCTCCTTGTTTGAAGCAAGTACTGTAACACATCGATTGTGTTCAGATACTTCAACAAAAAACTTAATTTTAACTTCATTCTCCCAATATATACCATTAGTCCATACATTACAACGACGAGCTAACTTTTCAACAATTGGATTAGCTTTGTAAAGTTTACCTGGTGTACTTTGAGGTGGGAGAGGGAGGCAATAAATATAGGCAAGACTAAGAAGAAGCATATGAAGAAATCGAGTTGACAAGAACTCATAGGGATCAGGACACCATAGACACCATCCCAACCCACTCTCTATATTGATATCAGTCGGTCGTTCAGCATTGATGAGTGCAGGAAAAAATAGAAGCTCATCAAATGGCATAGGTATTGATGTTGATATGTTAGTTTCAAGGCAATCAAGTGCACTTGATTCAATAATGTGACAGAACTGTAGACTTCTAAGAAATCCTACTAACATATCAATATCATGATCAGGAAAAGCTTCCTTAAGAACAGATAGAGGTACAATGCCAGTATTACTAGCAATATCACGATAAACACGCTGGATTGCCTGTGGGGCAAATAGGACGCCATTGACTTCTTTGAGAAGAGCTGTTCTGTCAATTACCACCCAACTTTTACTTTCCTTATTTCTGAGGAATAATATAAGACCCTTGTCACTTAAAGTGGTCAGAAATTCTAATAACACTGACTTTTCTGATGGAAGAGAAGGGTCATTATGCTCTTTCAATAATGCACATAGCTCTTCCAAACTAATGGCTACTTTATTAAGATCCTGTAAGAAGGAGTACTGAACGTGGCAATAAAAGCTGATTTTGTTGGATCGATCGAGAACAGCTTTACAGCTCTTCGAAAGCATACAAATAAATTCTTTTACTCCTTTACCTCCTGGACAATGGCATTCCATAGGTAGAAACCCATGGTATTCTTGTGAACGTATAGCCTTCTTAGCAATTCCATCAACTAATCTCTGGATTGGGTCAACGCTAGTAGTCAGCTCATCCAGTCGACTACCAACAACGATGATTTGTGATTTAATTGAGCTCTTCATTCCTTTAGTAATGTTCTCAATAAAATTAAACCAGTAATGAAGATCCTTTATCATAATCTCCTCATTTAAAATCAGCTTGGTAAGAACCAAAAATACAGCAGGCGAGCTCAACATGAGATTTTCAAGAACAGCAGCATGACTACTATAATATTCTCTATGACCAGCAAGATCATAGAGGACAACATTTCCTACTTCATGGCTTGTGAAGGTACGTGCATCAATACCAGCTGTTAGTGGTTCTACTGTGACACATTCGGATGCATTGAAATTGTGATTGGCAGGTTTGTTAGCTCGTTCCACGATAACTGCAGCAAGAGAACTTTTCCCAACAGAAGTGTCACCACACACAAAAACCTTGCTGTAGGATTCCACAGGGAAGTCAATTTGACACTGTTGAAATGGTGCAAACATTTTTAAAATCTCGAAACGGTTGGTATTGCGATGAGGAACAAGTTCCATTGGTGCTTGTCCATTGTTGTTCTTAGACATTGGATCTAATTTCCCAGTGGATAAGAGAAATTTGATAACATCAGTGGAGCCTTTGGAGCAAGCATTGTGAAGTGGTGTATTACCACTCTAAAGGAGATAGAATAGCAATAAAGTTCTACAGTATTTATATTATGGTATAGTAAATAACTTAATCATAGACTTTTGTGATAACTAAATGTCCAAACTTTGTAAGGAAAAAGGAATAAGAGACTTTTAAAATGATATGCCAGATCACATGTCATCAATTCATCATTCTACATTAATACCTCTATTCAGTTGATAAATATACATAAAAATATACATTGAAATAGAAGGTCATCTTACAAGTCAATAAATCAGTATTTGTCTATGCTAAATTTTATTATCTATTAGAAAATGATTATTATTATCTCTAAATATATGTTTATAAGCATGTAGAATAATTCATAGTTAGTTAATGTCTGTCTTATTTCACAAACAAAAGCAAAATAAATTTACACAGAATTAATAATCACAGTATAAATGAGCTCCCAGTGTTGCATGTATAATTTAATATTATAATTACAATATATTAGAGCTCTTTTATTTATAAATGTTTGTGTATATTGCTTGGTTTGTAGCAATTAATAACTTTCAAGAGAATCTAGACATTCTAATTCAATTAACATGATCTGAAAGATAAATACTCAAATGTTTGAAACCTTCAGAGCACATTAGCTAGATGTATGTTTAAAATACAATAGTCTTCATTAATATTTACATATTTGAGTCAGTCATGTGGCTGCTTTTCAAGTATATAGTCTTAAAGAATGCAGAGAGTATTTTAAACTTATGCTGTCATCACAGCTACTAAATCAAGCTTCTCTTTAGCATTTTAAACTGCTGTTTTAAATTTGGAATTTTCTAAAACTGGACATGCCCATTTTAAGCCACCATCCCCAATTAAAAAAAGATAGTTTCAAACTAGACCTTAACATATACAGTAGATACAACTCATTCACATATAAATGAAAGGCACTAAAGTGCCGAACCTCGCTGCAGTTTCTAAGTTATTTGTAAATGCTATGCCAGCTTAGGCCCAACTATGATGTTACTAGGTAGCATTACAAAAAATTTATTAATATTCAAATTATTGATGGTCACGTGATGCACATTACAAACTGTTGTTTGATGACTCAGCATTTCTCTTCAATCAAAGGGAAAAAAAGCTTTGTCGTTTACTGGGTACCTTGCACTCTGATTGACATGTCTGTGAAGCAGTAACTGAGTAAGTAATAGTATCATTCAATTGCCAAGCAAGATTAAGTGCTAGGTTTGTGATGAACATTTCTCTGAGCCTTTACATGACACTTTAAAAAGTTTCAATACTTCATATACAAAAATTATTGTAACTTGAAAATGAAGCATTCTTTGGAAACGTCCCGTAGTACAAATATAAATCAATATATTATCTATTAGTAGCAGTTTTTCCAGTGCTTTGAGACGTTTGCTGAATGCGTTACTTTGCTCCAAGTCCACAAAACACTTTTCAGAACTTTTCTAACGATTGCTTCGACCAACGGCCTTCTGTTTTTCTGATCCGTATTCATCTAAGATTCTCTACAGCATACTAAAAAATCTCCACATTAAGTTTTTTACTTTTCGAGAAACGGCACTTTGACTGTGCAGCCTGAAAATTCTTTTGCGAGTTTTAAGCTTTTGTTTTCTTTGACGATGTTCTTGATACTACTGTTGTAAAGTCCACATGTTTTTCTATTCATTGCTAAACGTTGGTAGCTGCTAAGGCTTCGCTTGCCAAGTTATAGTAGTTCAAAGGTAACAGGCAGTGCACACACACACACACACACACACACACACACACTGACAGACTACAGTACCCTCGCTTTGCACCCACGCACAGCGAGGTTAATAAATACTTTAATTCATAGAACAAAATGATCTATTTTGGCATAATTAAACACACACTAATCTTTGAGAATTTAATGTATTTAAGATTTCTATAACATAAACCTAATTTATAATATACTCAATCATGTACAAAGAGCAGTTATTAATATATAACTTATATTTATACTCACCCTATTTTTCAAATCAACTTGAACAGTACAATTAAAAATAGCTACAACAGTATCAACATTGTTATGAAGAACAGCAAAATGTAAAGCTGTGTCATTGTACTGAGAACACAAAGACAATATAAAAAGTAAAATGTGCAAAATTACTATTAATGTAGCCACAATATAACTATATTCATATTTATATATTAACTTTGAATATCAGTGTACTTTAATGATAAAGTACATGGTATCCAACTTGTAATATTTGTAATGTTACATGTGACAAATGCATATCAACCTCATATAAAGGAGACAGATAAGAGTTGAGACATCAATCATTTAACATTATAACTAGAACAATTTAACTTAAAAGATATTGAGGGACAGTAGTAGGTTGTCCCCCTGTGAATTTGAATGGCACAACTGAATTACTGATTGTTAGTAGAATGGTTGGACAATGTCTTCAAAATAGATTTAAAATTCCACTATAAACACTATTAACCATTTCTGTTACAACAAACTTCAATAACCTCAGTGGTTTCAAAGAATATGTCAGATGATAAAGCAAACATATTAAAATATGTTTGCAGTTATATTATAAGAAGTCTAAAGAAAACATTCAACAAAGCCAAACAAACCCAAATATACAGTTGTGGTATGTACTTTATTCCTTGAAGACAATTAAAAAACACATGGCTTAAAAGGTGGACAAAACCAAAATATATCAAATTAACACTTTTCATTTTATTTTCATAAAATCGACTCCAAAGATTATTTCGATGTGAATATACTGAGAAGTTGAAAACTTAGAAGTATATCTCTTGACATTTATCTAAGAGATACATTTATATTATGTTTATTATACTAGTGTACATGTTAATACTACCACAACTTCTTTGAGAATGTAGTACAATCATAGTACATAAAACTTGTTAAAATCAGGTACAAACATCTTTTATCATTATAATACTAATGCTTATCAAACAGTTATCTACCAGTCATAGCTTTCCAATAACCAAAAACCCACTCAATTTTATTATCTAAATTACCTCAGTAGTGACAGTGTTGATATCAATACCATTATCAACTAATGCTTCAACAATGTCTGTGTGGCCTTTATATGATGCAAAATGAAGGGCCGTCCATCCAGCCTATTGTAACAGAAAAAAAGATCACTAACAATATGATTAATGAACATCAATATTGCTATAATATATGTAGCTTTAAGGTTACTGTCCTAAACAAGACTTCCATTCTTGAAAAATATCAAACAAAAATTAAAGTTAAAAGAAGTGATGCCTCATAATATAGGCTTTATTACTGTGTATGTGTGTACAGTTGAACTAATTGTTAATAATAGATGTAGATAGATAGATGTAGCTGACACAAATGTTATAACAAGTTCACTACAATTACATAACATCAGTTTGTTCAATTCTAATATGTTCATGATGATATTCTTTGTTTTGGCATATTCCTTTATTTAGACTTAGTCCTACATGATTACATTCATGTTATTAACTTGTATGCATAAATGCTGAATTTACAGTATTATATATAAAAGAGATAACAAATGAAACATGGCATTATAGAAGATCATGCTTACTCCACAATGGCCTGCATTTTCCCTAATAATAAGTATGGTAACTTCAATATAGCCAGACATTCGGGTGAATATGGATGGTTTTTCTGATAATCTTATATCCATGTATACCTTATTTTGTATCTTTTGTTATGTACTAATCAATCTTATGATCAAAGTCTTCTTAAATGAGAACTAGTTCATAATATTATGATATTAGTTTAGTACATGATGTAACAAAACCTTATCATATTAGGAAATGGACTACGTTTATATTCTGATATTCACTATTTTTATTAAATTAAAAATTACTTCTGCTTTCATTACAATACTATGTCAAGTAATGTTGATATATTTTAAGAAAGGAGTAGTAATAAAATTTTACTTTAACAAACAAATACATACTTACTTTGTTAACAAGGTTTAAATTGGCTCCTTTCTGTATTAACATCAAAATGATGTTTTTGTGTCCATTCATTGCTGCTATCATGACAGGACTAGATCCTCTCTAATAATAATCATAATAAACACAATATTGTATAACAATTAGTATAGCTAGGTATTATAATTGTTGTATATCATCTCTATTAGATACACACACTACTCTACATGTATTATAATAGAAACATTATATAGTTAAATAAAGAACAAACAAAATATATGTCACTGATATAAATAAAGTAAAGTTACATAAGGTTCAAACATAATGTACACATGCACTTAACAGATAATCAACAACTTGACTTTAGAGATAAAGCATGTCAATAACAATGACTTTGTTATGTCTTCTCTAATAATTAATTATCAGTATTAGCTTTAAAATTGTGTTAAATTAGATAATCACTTAACAATAAGCAGATAATCAACAACTTGACTTTAGAGATAAAGCATGTCAATATCAATGACTTTGTTATGTTTTCTCTAATAATTAATTATCAGTATTAGCTTTAAAATTGTGTTAAATTAGATAATACTTACCAGCTATTAAGTTATCAAGGATATGGTAACAAATGATCACAGCATCATAAATGTAGAGGGAAAAACAATACAGTAAACAAAGTAATCAATATGATGACATTCAAATTGCATACACATACAAATTATACAACAGTAAACAAAGTAATAACACCATTATAATTCAAAAATCATCCTATAATTTTGTTTTAGAAGATAAAGACTTTATAGTGAAACATTGACTACAATAATATAGACTTAATAGATATTGGAGAATTAGGACAGCAATTTCTGTGGAAGACTATAGGCATAAATCAAACTAGTAAGAAACTACAAGCTATTGAAATCGAAATATTATAAATCATACAAAACATCACTGCCAATGGTATGAAATTCATTGGCTGCCACTTCATATTTACCAGCTATTATATTATAAACAACACTTTCAAATAACACACAATCATACCAACATAAACATACAGACAAAAACAATATAGTAAACAAAGTTATAAAAATTGAATTGCATATAATTGCAAATTGTACTACATTATATCATACTTACCAGCTATTATATTATAAAGGTCATATTCAAATAACATAAAATCACACCACCATAACAGTACAAACAAAAACAATACAGTAAACAAAGTTATAAATATTGAATTGAATACAATTACAAATTGTACTACTTTATAACATACTTACATGCTATTATATTATAAAGGTCATATTCAGATAACATAGAATCACACCAACATAAAAATACAGACAAGAACAATATAGTAATCAAAGTTATAAATATTGAATTGAATACAATTATAATTTGTACTACATTATATCATACTTACTTCCTATTATATTATAAACGACACATTCAGATAACATACAATCACACCAATATAAAAATAGAGAGAAAACAATACAGTAAACAATGTAATAAATATTGAATTGAATACAATTACAAATTGTACTACTTTATAACATACTTACCTGCTATTATATTATAAAGGTCATATTCAGAAAACGTACAATCACACCATTATAAAAGTACAGACAAAAACAATACAATAAACAAAGTTAATAAATATTGAATTGAATACAATTATAATTTGTACTACATTATATCATACTTACTTCCTATTATATTATAAACGACACATTTAGATAACATACAATCACACCAACATAAAAGTAGAGAGAAAACAACAAAGTAAAGAAGGTAAAAAATATTGAATTGAATACAATTACAAATTGTACTACTTTATATCTTCTTACTTCCTATTATATTATAAAAGTCACATTCAGATCACATACAATCACACCACCATGAAAGTACAGATAAAACAATATAGTAAACAAGATAAGAAATATTAAATTGAATACAATTACAAATTGTACTATTTTATATCATACTTACTTTCTATTATTATTAAAAAGGTCACATTCACATGACATACAAACACACCAACATAAATGTAAGACAAAAAGGTCACATTCAGATAACATAAAGTAAAGGTAGAGATAAAAAAATACAGTAAACAATGTAATAAATATTGAATTGAATACAATTACAAATTGTACTACTTTATATCATACTTACCTGCTATTATATTATAAAGGTCATATTCAGATAACATGCAATCACACCAACATAAAAGTAGAGAGAAAACAACAAAGTAAAGAAGGTAAAAAATATTGAATTGAATACAATTACAAATTGTACTACTTTATATCTTCTTACTTCCTATTATATTATAAAAGTCACATTCAGATCACATACAATCACACCACCATGAAAGTACAGATAAAACAATATAGTAAACAAGATAAGAAATATTGAATTGAATACAATTACAAATTGTACCGCATTATATCATACTTACCAGCTATTATATTATAAAGATCACATTCACATGACATACAAACACACCAACATAAATGTAAGACAAAAAGGTCACATTCAGATAACATAAAGTAAAGGTAGAGATAAAAAAATACAGTAAACAATGTAATAAATATTGAATTGAATACAATTACAAATTGTACTACTTTATATCATACTTACCTGCTATTATATTATAAAGGTCATATTCAGATAACATGCAATCACACCAACATAAAAGTAGAAAGAAAACAATACAGTAAACAAGATAAGAAATATTGAATTGAATACAATTACAAATTGTACCGCATTATATCATACTTACCAGCTATTATATTATAAAGATCACATTCACATGACATACAAACACACCAACATAAATGTAAGACAAAAAGGTCACATTCAGATAACATAAAGTAAAGGTAGAGATAAAAAAATACAGTAAACAATGTAATAAATATTGAATTGAATACAATTACAAATTGTACTACTTTATATCATACTTACCTGCTATTATATTATAAAGGTCATATTCAGATAACATGCAATCACACCAACATAAAAGTAGAGAGAAAACAATACAGTAAACAAGATAAGAAATATTGAATTGAATACAATTACAAATTGTACTACTTTATATCATACTTACTTCCTATTATATTATAAAGGTCATATTCAGATAACATACAATCACACCAACATAAAAGTAGAGAGAAAACAATACAGTAAACAAGGTAAGAAATACTGAATTGAATACAATTACAAATTGTACTACTTTATATCATACTTACTTCCTATTATGTTATAAAGGTCACATTCAGAAAACGTACAATCACACCATTATAAAAGTACAGACAAAAACAATACAATAAACAGTTAATAAATATTGAATTGAATACAATTATAATTTGTACTACATTATATCATACTTACTTTCTATTATATTATAAAAGAAACATTTAGATAACATACAATCACACCAACATAAAAGTAGAGAGGAAACAACAAAGTAAAGAAGGTAAAAAATATTGAATTGAATACAATTACAAATTGTACTACTTTATATCATACTTACCAGCTATTATATTATAAAGATCACATTCACATGACATACAAACACACCAACATAAATGTAAGACAAAAAGGTCACATTCAGATAACATAAAGTAAAGGTAGAGATAAAACAAGATAGTAAACAATGTAATAAATATTGAATTGAATACAATTACAAATTGTACTACTTTATATCATACTTACCTGCTATTATATTATAAAGGTCATATTCAGATAACATGCAATCACAGCAACATAAAAGTAGAAAGAAAACAATACAGTAAACAAGATAAGAAATATTGAATTGAATACAATTACAAATTGTACCGCATTATATCATACTTACCAGCTATTATATTATAAAGATCACATTCACATGACATACAAACACACCAACATAAATGTAAGAACAAAAGGTCACATTCAGATAACATAAAGTAAAGGTAGAGATAAAACAAGATAGTAAACAATGTAATAAATATTGAATTGAATACAATTACAAATTGTACTACTTTATATCATACTTACCTGCTATTATATTATAAAGGTCATATTCAGATAACATGCAATCACACCAACATAAAAGTAGAAAGAAAACAATACAGTAAACAAGATAAGAAATATTGAATTGAATACAATTACAAATTGTACTACTTTATATCATACTTACCCACTATTAAATTATAAATGTCACATTCAGATAACATACAATTATACCAACATAAAAGTAGAGAGAAAACAATACAGTAAACAAGGTAAAAATATTGAACTGAATACAATTACAAATTGTGCTACATTATATAATACTTACCCAGTATTATATTATAAAGGATACATTCAGATAACATACAATCACACCAACATAAAAGTAGAGAGAAAACAATACAGTAAACAAGGTAAGAAATATTGAATTGAATACAATCATAAATTATACTACTTTATATCATACTTACCCACTATTAAATTATAAAGGTCACATTCAGATAACATACAATCATACCACCACAAAAGTACAGACAAAAACAATACAGTAAACAAGGTAAGAAATATTGAATTGAATACAATTACAAATTGTACTACATTATATAATACTTACCCGCTATTATATTATAAAGGACACATTCAGATAACATACAATCACACCAACATAAACGTAATGAGAAAACAATACAGTAAACACAGTAAGAAATATTGAATTGAATACAATCAGAAATTATACCACATTATATCATACTTACCCACTATTATATTATAAAGGACACATTCAGATAACATACAATCACACCAACATAAAAGTAGAGAGAAAACAATACAGTAAACAAGGTAAGAAATATTGAATTGAATACAATTACAAATTATACTACATATATCATACTTACCCACTATTACATTATAAAGGTCATATTCAGTTAACATACAATCACACCAACATAAAAGCAGAGAGAAAACAATACAGTAAACAAGGTAAGAAATATTGAATTGAATACAATTATAAATTGTACTACATTATATCGTACTTACCTTCTATTATATTATAAAGGACACATTCAGATAACAAACAATCACACCAACATAAAAGTAGAGACAAAACAATACAATAAGCAAGGGAAGAAATATTGAATTGAATACAATTACAAATTGTACTACTTTATGTCATACTTACCCACTATTATATTATAAAAGTCACATTCGGATAACATACAATCACACCAACATAAAAGTACAGACAAAAACAATACAGTAAACAAAGTTATAAATATTGAATTGAATACAATTACAAATTGTACTTCTTTATATTATACTTACCGGCTATTATATTATAAAGGACACATTTAGATAACATACAATCACACCAACATAAAAGTAGAGAGAAAACAATACAGTAAACAAACTAATAAATATTAAATTGCATTATATTGAGCTATGATTGTAAATTTAACAACTTTTGCAACATGCTATTCAATAAAACAATTACTTAATTTAATAAGTACTACCTATATTTTGGATTGTTTATAACTGACAATTCCTGACTTCATAAAAATTACATATTATCACTGTATATTAATGAACTATGACATATAAGAAAATTGTTTTTCAAAATAATTCTAAAACAGTAAATGATCATTACTAAATCTTTTCTCAAATATCTCTTGACATTTATCTAAGAGATACATTTATATTATGTTTATTATACTAGTGTACATCTTAATACTACCACTAGTTCTTTGAGAATGTAGTACAATTATAGTACATAAAACTTGTTAAAATCAGGTACAAACATCTTTTATCATTATAATACTAATGCTTATCAAACAGTTATCTACCAGTCATAGCTTTCCAATAACCAAAAACCCACTCAATTTTATTATCTAAATTACCTCAGTAGTGACAGTGTTGATATCAATACCATTATCAACTAATGCTTCAACAATGTCTGTGTGGCCTTTATACGATGCAAAATGAAGGGCCGTCCATCCAGCCTATTGTAACAGAAAAAAAGATCACTAACAATATGATTAATGAACATCAATATTGCTATAATATATGTAGCTTTAAGGTTACTGTCCTAAACAAGACTTCCATTCTTGAAAAATCTCAAACAAAAATTAAAGTTAAAAGAAGTGATGCTCCATAAAATAGGCTTTATTACTGTGTATGTGTGTACAGTTGAACTAATTGTTAATAAGAGATGTTGATAGATAGATGTAGCTGACACAAATGTTATAACAAACTCACTACAATTACATAACATCACTTTGTTCAAATCTAATATGTTCATGATGATATTCTTTGCTTTAGCATATTCCTTTATTTAGACTTAGTCCTACATGATTACATTCATGTTATTAACTTGTATGCATAAATGCTGAATTTACAGTATTATATATAAAAGAGATAACAAATGAAACATGGCATTATAGAAGATCATGCTTACTCCACAATGGCCTGCATTTTCCCTAATAATAAGTATGGTAACTTCAATATAGCCAGACATTCAGGTGGATATGGATGGATTTTTCTGATAATCTTACACCACAGATGGAAAAGTTCATATTCATGTACACCTTATTTTGCATCTTTTTTGTGGTTGTACTAATCAATTTTATGATCAAAGTCTTCTTATATTAGAACTAGTTCATAATATTATGATATTAGTTTAGTACATGATGTAGCAAAACCTTATCATATTAGGAAATGGACTACATTTATATTCTGATGCTCACTATTTTTCATGTTTTTTAAATTACTTCTGCTTTCATTACAATACTATGTCAAGTTATGTTGATATATTTTAAGAAAGAAGTAGTAATAAATTTAACTTTAGCAAACAAATTCATACTTACTTTGTTAACAAGATTTAAATTGGCTCCTTTCTTTATTAACATCAAAATAGTGTCTTTGTGTCCATTCATTGCTGCTAACATGACAGGACTAGATCCTCCCTAATAATAATCACAATAAACACAATATTGTATAACAATTATATAGCTAGGTATCATAATTGTTGTATATTATCTCTATTAGATACACACACTACTCTACATGTATTATAATAGAAACATTATATAGTTAAAATAAAGAGCAAACAAAATATATGTCACTAATGTAAATAAAGTAAAGTTACACAAGGTTCAAACATAATGTACACATACACTTAACAATAAGTAGATAATCAACAACTTGACTTTAGAGATAAAGCATGTCAATAACAATGACTTTGTTATGTCTTCTCTAATAATTAATTATCAGTATTAGCTTTAAAATTGTGTTAAATTAGATAATACTTACCAGCTATTAAGTTATCAAGGATATGGTAACAAATAATCACAGCATCATAAATGTAGAGGGAAAAAAATACAGTAAACAACATAATCAATATGATAACATTCAAATTGCATACACATACAAATTATAAAACAGTAAAAAAAGTAATAACACCATTATAATTCAAAAATCATCCTATGATTTTGTTTTGGAAGATAAAGACTTTACAGTGAAACACTAACTACAATAATATAGACTTGAGGACAGCAATTTCTATGGAAGACTATAGGCATAGAATCAAGCTAGAAAGAAACTTCAAGCTATTGAAATTAAAATATCATAAATCATACAAAACATCACTGCTAATTGTATGAAATTCATTGGCTATCACATCATATTTATCAGCTATTATATTATAAAGGTCACATTCAGATTACATACAATCACACCAACATAAAAATACAGACAAAAAACAATATAGTAAACAAAGTTATAAATATTGAATTGAATACAATTACAAATTGTACATTATTTTATACTTACTCCCTATTATTATTATAAAGATCACATTCAGATAACATATAATCAAACCAACATAAAAGTAAAGACAAAAACAATACAGTAAACAAAGTTATATATATTGAATTGAATACAATTACAAATTGTACTACATTATATCATACTTGCCCATTATTATACAGTGCAACATCACTAGTAAGTACCCATGATAGTACGTACACTCGGATATTGCATACTAAAATCACATGACACAATAACCACTGTAACTACATGGCATACAAAGTGTACCTGTTAACACGCACACTGTTAATATGTATTTTCTTATAAACCGCACTATTAATTACTACACCACCTGCAAATAAATTGCTTAACACGTATTTCCGGTTACGTGTCTGAGAGGAAAAATGGCAAAATCGAAGAAGTCAATCTCTTTTGGCCAAAAGCCTGAGGAAACTAGTGAAGACTATGATGAACCATTTCAATGTCCTACTATGTCTGGCTCTAGATGTTGTCAAACAGTTCATTAGATGTAATGGACAGAGCCCTCACCTTGAAGCATTAAGCTGCTTGGATGATTTATTACACACTGTTCAACGTAGAAGTAAAAAACAAACAAGAATAACTGAATTCATGAATTAATTGACACCAATTCTGTTATTATCATTACTAAAACTATTACATGTGTGTAAATATTAAGGTTTGGTTACAAAGTACCACGGTTTATAAATATTATTTTGCACTGCCCTAGGGGGTACTTACTATCAGAGTTGCACTGTATTTTAAATGACGCATTAAGAAAACATACAATCACACCAACATAAAAGTACAGACAAAAACAATACAGTAAACAAAGTTATATATATTGAATTAAATACAAATACAAATTATACTACTTTATATCATACTTACCCACTATTATATTATAAACGACACATTCAGATAACATATAATCAAACCAACATAAAAGTAGAGAGAAAACAATACAGTAAACAAGGTAAGAAATATCGAATTTAATACAATTAGAAATTATACTACATTATATCATACTTACTTCCTATTATATTATAAACAGCACATTCAAATAACATACAATCACACAATATAAAAGTAGAGAGAAAACAATACAGTAAACAAGGTAGGAGATATTGAATTGAATACATTTACAAATTGTACTACCTTATATCCTACTTACCCGCTATTATATTATAAACGACACATTCAGATAACATATAATCAAACCAACATAAAAGTAGAGAGAAAACAATACCGTAAACAAGGTAAGAAATATTGAATTTAATACAATTAGAAATTATACTACATTATATCATACTTACTTCCTATTATATTATAAACAACACATTCGAATAACATACAATCACACCAACATAAAAGTAGAGAGAAAACAATACAGTAAACAAGGTAAGAAATATTGAATTTAATACAATTAGAAATTATACTACATTATATCATACTTACTTCCTATTATATTATAAACAAGACGTTCAAATAACATACAATCACACCAACATAAAAGTAGAGAGAAAACAATACAGTAAACAAGGTAAGAAATATTGAATTTAATACAATTAGAAATTATACTACATTATATCATACTTACTTCCTATTATATTATAAACAAGACGTTCAAATAACATACAATCACACCAACATAAAAGTAGAGAGAAAACAATACAGTAAACAAGGTAAGAAATATTGAATTTAATACAATTACAAAGGTCACATTTAGAAAACATACAATCACACCAACATAAAAATACAGACAAAAACAATACATTAAACAAAGTTATATATATTGAATTGAATATAATTACAAATTATACTACATTATATCATACTTACCGGCTATTATATTATAAACGACACATTCAGATAACATACAATCACACCAACATAAAAGTAGAGAGAAAACAATACAGTAAACAAGGTAGAGATATTGAATTAAATACATTTACAAATTGTACTACCTTATATCCTACTTACCCGCTATTATATTATAAACGACACATTCAGATAACATATAATCAAACCAACATAAAAGTAGAGAGAAAACAATACCGTAAACAAGGTAAGAAATATTGAATTTAATACAATTAGAAATTATACTACATTATATCATACTTACTTCCTATTATATTATAAACAAGACGTTCAAATAACATACAATTACACCAACATAAAAGTAAAGAGAAAACAATACAGTAAACAAGGTAAGAAATATTGAATTTAATACAATTACAAAGGTCACATTTAGAAAACATACAATCACACCAACATAAAAATACAGACAAAAACAATACATTAAACAAAGTTATATATATTGAATTGAATATAATTACAAATTATACTACATTATATCATACTTACCGGCTATTATATTATAAACGACACATTCAGATAACATACAATCACACCAACATAAAAGTAGAGAGAAAACAATACAGTAAACAAGGTAGAGATATTGAATTAAATACATTTACAAATTGTACTACCTTATATCCTACTTACCCGCTATTATATTATAAACGACACATTCAGATAACATATAATCAAACCAACATAAAAGTAGAGAGAAAACAATACCGTAAACAAGGTAAGAAATATTGAATTTAATACAATTAGAAATTATACTACATTATATCATACTTACTTCCTATTATATTATAAACAAGACGTTCAAATAACATACAATTACACCAACATAAAAGTAAAGAGAAAACAATACAGTAAACAAGGTAAGAAATATTGAATTTAATACAATTACAAAGGTCACATTTAGAAAACATACAATCACACCAACATAAAAATACAGACAAAAACAATACAGTAAACAAAGTTATATATATTGAATTGAAAATAATTACAAATTATACTACATTATATCATACTTACCCGCTATTATATTATAAACGACACATTCAGATAACATACAATCACACCAACATAAAAGTAGAGAGAAAACAATACAGTAAACAAGGTAAAAAAATTGAATTGAATACAAATACAAATTGTACTACATTATATCATACTTACTTCCTATTATATGTAAACGACACATTCAAATAACATACAATCACACCAACATAAAAGTAGAGAGAAAACAAAACAGTAAACAAGGTAAGAAATATTGAATTTAATACAATTAGAAATTATACTACATTATATCATACTTACTTCCTATTATATTATAAACAAGACGTTCAAATAACATACAATCACACCAACATAAAAGTAGAGAGAAAACAATATAGTAAACAAGGTAGAGATATTGAATTAAATACATTTACAAATTGTACTACCTTATATCCTACTTACCCACTATTATATTATAAACGACACATTCGGATAACATATAATCAAACCAACATAAAAGTAGAGAGAAAACAATACAGTAAACAAGGTAAGAAATATTGAATTTAATACAATTACAAAGGTCACATTTAGAAAACATACAATCACACCAACATAAAAATACAGACAAAAACAATACATTAAACAAAGTTATATATATTGAATTGAATATAATTACAAATTATACTACATTATATCATACTTACCGGCTATTATATTATAAACGACACATTCAGATAACATACAATCACACCAAGGTCACATTCAGAAAACATACAATCACACCAACATAAAAATACAGACAAAAACAATACAGTAAACAAAGTTATATATATTGAATTGAAAATAATTACAAATTATACTACATTATATCATACTTACGTGCTATTATATTATAAACGACACATTCAGATAACATACAATCACACCAATATAAAAGTAGAGAGAAAACAATACAGTAAACAAGGTAAAAAAATTGAATTGAATAAAATTACAAATTGTACTACATTATACATACCTGCTATTATATGTAAACGACACATTCAAATAACATACAATCACACCAACATAAAAGTAGAGAGAAAACAATACAGTAAACAAGGTAAAAAAATTAAATTGAATACAAATACAAATTGTACTACATTATATCATACTTACAAACTATTATATGTAAACGACACATTCAAATAACATACAATCACACCAACATAAAAGTAGAGAGAAAACAATACAGTAAACAAGGTAAGAAATATTGAATTGAATACAATTACAATATGTACTACTTTATATCATACTTACTTCCTATTATATTATAAAGGTCACATTCAGAAAATATACAATCACACCAACATAAAAATACAGACAAAAACAATACAGTGAACAAAGTTATATATATTGAATTGAATATAATTACAAATTATACTACATTATATCATACTTACGTGCTATTATATTATAAACGACACATTCAGATAACATACAATCACACCAAGGTCACATTCAGAAAACATATAATCACACCAACATAAAAATACAGACAAAAACAATACAGTAAACAAAGTTATATATATTGAATTGAATATAATTACAAATTATACTACATTAAATCATACTTACCAGCTATTATATTATAAACGACACATTCAGATAACATACAATCACACCAACATAAAAGTAGAGAGAAAACAATACAGTAAACAAGGTAAAAAAAATTGAATTGAATACAATTACAAATTGTACTACATTATATCATACTTACCCGCTATTATATGTAAACGACACATTCAAATAACATACAATCACACCAACATAAAAGTAGAGAGAAAACAATACAGTAAACAAGGTAAGAAATATTGAATTTAATACAATTAGAAATTATACTACATTATATCATACTTACTTCCTATTATATTATAAACAACACATTTAAATAACATACAATCACACCAACATAAAAATAGAGAGAAAACAATACAGTAAACAAGGTAAGAAATATTGAATTTAATACAATTAGAAATTATACTACATTATATCATACTTACTTTCTATTATATTATAAACAAGACGTTCAAATAACATACAATCACACCAACATAAAAGTAGAGAGAAAACAATACAGTAAACAAGGTAGAGATATTGAATTAAATACATTTACAAATTGTACTACCTTATATCCTACTTACCCACTATTATATTATAAACGACACATTCAGATAACATATAATCAAACCAACATAAAAGTAGAGAGAAAACAATACAGTAAACAAGGTAAAAAAATTGAATTGAATAAAATTACAAATTGTACTACATTATACATACCTGCTATTATATGTAAACGACACATTCAAATAACATACAATCACACCAACATAAAAGTAGAGAGAAAACAATACAGTAAACAAGGTAAAAAAATTAAATTGAATACAAATACAAATTGTACTACATTATATCATACTTACAAACTATTATATGTAAACGACACATTCAAATAACATACAATCACACCAACATAAAAGTAGAGAGAAAACAATACAGTAAACAAGGTAAGAAATATTGAATTGAATACAATTACAATATGTACTACTTTATATCATACTTACCTGCTATTATATTATAAAGGTCACATTCAGAAAATATACAATCACACCAACATAAAAATACAGACAAAAACAATACAGTGAACAAAGTTATATATATTGAATTGAATATAATTACAAATTATACTACATTATATCATACTTACGTGCTATTATATTATAAACGACACATTCAGATAACATACAATCACACCAAGGTCACATTCAGAAAACATATAATCACACCAACATAAAAATACAGACAAAAACAATACAGTAAACAAAGTTATATATATTGAATTGAATATAATTACAAATTATACTACACTAAATCATACTTACCCGCTATTATATTATAAACGACACATTCAGATAACATACAATCACACCAACATAAAAGTAGAGAGAAAACAATACAGTAAACAAGGTAAAAAAAATTGAATTGAATACAATTACAAATTGTACTACATTATATCATACTTACCAACTATTATATGTAAACGACACATTCAAATAACATACAATCACACCAACATAAAAGTAGAGAGAAAACAA
This sequence comes from Xestospongia muta, assembly GCA_963693285.1. Lineage (NCBI taxonomy): Eukaryota > Metazoa > Porifera > Demospongiae > Haplosclerida > Petrosiidae > Xestospongia > Xestospongia muta. The sequence goes on from OY848917.1 coordinate 20,507,008, forward strand.
TACAGTAAACAAGGTAAGAAATATTGAATTTAATACAATTAGAAATTATACTACATTATATCATACTTACTTCCTATTATATTATAAACAACACATTTAAATAACATACAATCACACCAACATAAAAATAGAGAGAAAACAATACAGTAAACAAGGTAAGAAATATTGAATTTAATACAATTAGAAATTATACTACATTATATCATACTTACTTTCTATTATATTATAAACAAGACGTTCAAATAACATACAATCACACCAACATAAAAGTAGAGAGAAAACAATACAGTAAACAAGGTAGAGATATTGAATTAAATACATTTACAAATTGTACTACCTTATATCCTACTTACCCACTATTATATTATAAACGACACATTCAGATAACATATAATCAAACCAACATAAAAGTAGAGAGAAAACAATACAGTAAACAAGGTAAGAAATATTGAATTTAATACAATTACAATATGTACTACTTTATATCATACTTACTTCCTATTATATTATAAAGGTCACATTCAGAAAATATACAATCACACCAACATAAAAATACAGACAAAAACAATACAGTGAACAAAGTTATATATATTGAATTGAATATAATTACAAATTATACTACATTATATCATACTTACCTGCTATTATATTATAAACAACACATTCAGATAACATACAATCACGCCAATATAAAAGTAGAGAGAAAACAATACAGTAAACAAGGTAAAAAAATTGAATTGAATAAAATTACAAATTGTACTACATTATATCATACTTACCAACTATTATATGTAAACGACACATTCAAATAACATACAATCACACCAACATAAAAGTAGAGAGAAAACAATACAGTAAACAAGGTAAAAAAATTGAATTGAATACAAATACAAATTGTACTACATTATATCATACTTACAAACTATTATATGTAAACGACACATTCAAATAACATACAATCACAACAACATAAAAGTAGAGAGAAAACAATACAGTAAACAAGGTAAGAAATATTGAATTGAATACAATTACAATATGTACTACTTTATATCATACTTACTTCCTATTATATTATAAAGGTCACATTCAGAAAATATACAATCACACCAACATAAAAATACAGACAAAAACAATACAGTGAACAAAGTTATATATATTGAATTGAAAATAATTACAAATTATACTACATTATATCATACTTACCTGCTATTATATTATAAACAACACATTCAGATAACATACAATCACGCCAATATAAAAGTAGAGAGAAAACAATACAGTAAACAAGGTAAAAAAATTGAATTGAATAAAATTACAAATTGTACTACATTATATCATACTTACCAACTATTATATGTAAACGACACATTCAAATAACATACAATCACACCAACATAAAAGTAGAGAGAAAACAATACAGTAAACAAGGTAAAAAAATTGAATTGAATACAAATACAAATTGTACTACATTATATCATACTTACAAACTATTATATGTAAACGACACATTCAAATAACATACAATCACAACAACATAAAAGTAGAGAGAAAACAATACAGTAAACAAGGTAAGAAATATTGAATTGAATACAATTACAATATGTACTACTTTATATCATACTTACTTCCTATTATATTATAAAGGTCACATTCAGAAAATATACAATCACACCAACATAAAAATACAGACAAAAACAATACAGTGAACAAAGTTATATATATTGAATTGAATATAATTACAAATTATACTACATTATATCATACTTACGTGCTATTATATTATAAACGACACATTCAGATAACATACAATCACACCAAGGTCACATTCAGAAAACATATAATCACACCAACATAAAAATACAGACAAAAACAATACAGTAAACAAAGTTATATATATTGAATTTAATATAATTACAAATTATACTACATTATATCATACTTACCTGCTATTATATTATAAATGATACATTCAGATAACATACAATCACACCAACATAAAAGTAGAGAGAAAACAATACAGTAAACAAGGTAAAAAAAATTGAATTGAATACAATTACAAATTGTACTACATTATATCATACTTACCAACTATTATATGTAAATGACACATTCAAATAACATACAATCACACCAACATAAAAGTAGAGAGAAAACAATACAGTAAACAAGGTAAGAAATATTGAATTGAATACAATTACAATATGTACTACTTTATATCATACTTACTTCCTATTATATTATAAAGGTCACATTCAGAAAACATATAATCACACCAACATAAAAATACAGACAAAAACAATACAGTAAACAAAGTTATATATATTGAATTGAAAATAATTACAAATTATACTACATTATATCATACTTACCTGCTATTATATTATAAACGACACATTCAGATAACATACAATCACACCAAGGTCACATTCAGAAAACATATAATCACACCAACATAAAAATACAGACAAAAACAATACAGTAAACAAAGTTATATAAATTTTATTGAATATAATTACAAATTATACTACATTATATCATACTTACCTGCTATTATATTATAAACGACACATTCAGATAACATACAATCACACCAACATAAAAGTAGAGAGAAAACAATACAGTAAACAAGGTAAAAAAATTGAATTGAATACAATTACAAATTGTACTACATTATATCATACTTACCAACTATTATATGTAAACGACACATTGAAATAACATACAATCATACCAACATAAAAGTAGAGAGAAAACAATACAGTAAACAAGGTAAGAAATATTGAATTGAATACAATTACAAATTGTACTACTTTATATCATACTTACCCGCTATTATATTATAAAGATCACATTCAGAAAACATACAATCACACCAACATAAAAATACAGACAAAAACAATACAGTAAACAAAGTTATATATATTGAATTTAATATAATTACAAATTATACTACATTATATCATACTTACCGGCTATTATATTATAAATGACACATTCAGATAACATAGAATCACACCAACATAAAAGTAGAGAGAAAACAATTCAGTAAACAAGGTAAAAAGAATTGAATTGAATACAATTACAAATTGTACTACATTATATCACACTTACCCACTATTATATTATAAATGACACATTCAGATAACATACAATCACACCAACATAAAAGTAGAGAGAAAACAATACAGTAAACACGGTAAGAAATATTGAATTGAATACAATTACAAATTGTACTACTTTATATCATACTTACTAGCTATTATATTGAAAATGACACATTCAGATAACATACAATCACATCAACATAAAAGTAGAGAGAAAAAAATATAGTAAACAAAGTTATAAATATTGAAATGAATACAATTACAAATTGTACTACTTTTTGTCATACTTACCCGCTATTATATTATAAACAAACATATTCAGATAACATACAATCACACCACCATTAAAGTAAAGACAAAAATAATACAGTAAACAAAGTTATAAATATTGAATTGAATACAATAACAAATTGTACTACTTTATATCATACTTACTTCCTATTATATTATAAATGACACATTCAAATAACATACAATCACACCAACATAAAAGTAGAGGGAAAACAATACAGTAAACAAACTAATAAATATTAAATTGCATTATATTGAGCTATGATTGTAAATTTAACAACTTTTGTAACATGCTATTCAATAAAACAATTACTTAATTTAATAAGTACTGCTTATATTTTGGATTGTTTATAACATTGACAGTTCCTGACTTCATAAAAATTACATATTATCATTGTATATTTAATGGAACTATAACATATAAGAAAATTGTTTTTCAAAATAATTCTAAAACAGTAAATGATCATTAGTAAATCTTTTCTCAAATATCTCTTGACATTTATCTAAGAGATACATTTATATTATGTTTATTATACTAGTGTACATCTTAATACTACCACAACTTCTTTGAGAATGTAGTACAATTATAGTACATAAAACTTGTTAAAATCAGGTACAAACATCTTTTATCATTATAATACTAATGCTTATCAAACAGTTATCTACCAGTCATAACTTTCCAATAACCAAAAACCCACTCAATTTTATTATTATCTAAATTACCTCAGTAGTGACAGTGTTGATATCAACACCATTATCAACTAATGCTTCAACAATGTCTGTGTGGCCTTTATATGATGCAAAATGAAGGGCCGTCCATCCAGTCTATTGTAACAGAAAAAACGATCACTAACAATCTGATTAATGAACATCAATATTGCTATAATATATGTAGCTTTAAGGTTACTGTTCTAAACAAGACTTCCCATTCTTGAAAAATATTAAACAAAAATTAAAGTTAAAAGAAGTGATGCTTCATAAAATAGACTTTATTACTGTGTATGTGTGTACAGTTGAACCAATTGTTAATAACAGATGTAGATAGATAGATGTAGCTCACACAAATGTTATAACAAATTCCCTACAATTACATAACATCACTTTGTTCAATTCTAATATATTCATGATGATATTCTTTATTTTGGCATATTCCTTTATTTAGACTTAGTCCTACATGATTACATTCATGTTATAACTTGTATGCATAAATGCTGAATTTACAATATTATATATAAAAGAGATACCAAATGAAAAATGACATTATAAAAGCTCAGGCTTACTCCACAATGGCCTGCATTTATCCTATACTGCAGTGCCCAGATTTTGAGAAACCAGTTCTATTATAAAATGATGCATCAAAGCATGAGGTTGGAGCTCTGCTTAGCTAACTACAAGGAGATGCTGCTGGTAGCCATTTTGTAGATTAGTCATGATGAGTCATAATTCTCTACCCAAGAGCAGTGAGCTCTTTGATTTTTGGCCAACTTTGTTGCCAGAAATTAAACATGTTCAATTTCTGCAACATTTCTGGCAACATTTTTCTGTTGCTGGCAACAAGTTTTTTTGTTGCCAGCAACAGGTAACACACAAAATCCACTAAGCAACTTTGTTGCCAATAACTTTGTTGTCATTTTGCTAATAGCAACAAAGTTGCCTAGTGGACGGTGGCCTTAGGTCATTAGCATGTTACATTAATCAATATTAACGTGTATTTTTAGTTATTGTAAGTATATTCCTTTTATGGTCATTTTTGGTTATGTCATTAAGTCTTAAAGGTTAAGTAGGTTACATATTTCCTTCATCATTCTTTGTAGTTCTTAATTATGCTTTTCTGTAGGAAGAATCTTTTGCTTATAACATCATGTAGTTTATCATGTTATTTCATTACTTCAAATTGTCACTTAGATTATGTCATTTATCACTTATTGATCAGATATATTTTAGTTTGTATATAAGGATAAGCATTTATTGCTTTTGTGTGTGTTCCATTTTAGTTATCAAAGAGACATTCTGGAGATATTGTGGCAGTAGTAACCATTCACAATAACATATGGTCCAAAATGTTTATAGGACTACCTGAGTACATGGCACCAGAGATATTGGAATTGCTGTGTGTGACAGGCAGTTAAAATAACTTTCTATGTAAAAATAATTATAAACAACCTTGTAGGTTAAAGAAGAACATCATGTCTACATTCAGTGGAATTACCTTGAATACAATAATGTTAATTGAAATTAGCACCAACATCTGAACAAGTGTTTATACTTGCAGGGACTAATACTAACATTAATTAATTGGTCCATGATCAACTGTACATGCTAGCTAGGTGTGTAGCTACTTTCTAAATAAATGCTTACACACTGTATATATAGTAATTCAATGCAAGTTATGTATGTATATAGTGATCAACACAACTGAACACACATGTACTATAGTGAACCCTACGCTGTGAAGCAAAGTTCATTGACATCCCACAGACTATTTTCTAAACAACCATGTGTGCTGTCCATATACTACTGGATAGCAATTAATTTTTATTTGTTTAACTTTGTGGATGACTCTATACTCCCATATTTAACTATGGCATTACAGAAATGAAATGTTAATTATGACAGTAGTAATTTATCAATATAAACTCAAATATACAAACTAATTCAGCAATAGATCAGTAACTATCTCAGCTTGATTTGTTATATAGCAAAAAAACAAAATATGTAGACAAAAACTAACATTTGTTATATTTCAAGAAAACCATTTAGACTGATTGTTTTATTCAATAAGTATAAATTTAAATAATGAAAATAACTTACATCATCTCTAGCATTTACATTTGCACCTTTTGAGATGGCATCAATTACTTTTGATAAGTTTCCTTCTTTGGCAGAATTAATTAGTTTGCTATTTACTAGAGTAAAACAAAAAATATTAAATGTGCTAATTAATGATTCCCCCAAACCAAGATAAATTTACGTAAATATAACTTGTTGGTTAATTTATTCTGTATTTCAGCAATTTTATCAATTTGTACTAATTATATATTTTACTGTAAATAGTGTAGCAAACAATTAACAATGAAACCTTAAAAGAAATGTACTTGGTTTTTAAGGTGTCATTCCTTGTTCAAGTTTAGTTTGACCCAGACTCATTGATTAAATCTCAGGATAAGAACATACTAACCAAATGGTTTGTTCCGCTAAATAGCCTTGTAAAAGTGCTTAGAATACGTAAATACCTTATAGTAATAAAAGCTCACAGTATTCTATTATTACTTGATGTATTCTATAGTTTGAAAATCATCATCACATATGCTTTAACAAACTACAAAATTAATAGCAGAGAGTTTTATAACAATTCTACAAACCACATGTCAAACAAAGTATAGGTTGTAATGACGTCAAATATGTGCAGTATTTTTAATAAATAATACGTATCATAGAGCATTCTCAGGCTACTCAAGCTAGACCTAGTGAAGTAACTTGTCAGATACTTCTCAATTGTTTTATAAACATCTGTTTTTTCTACCACAGCTATACACAATTACAGTAACATAGAAAAGTAATTATCTTCCTTCAGACAAGTGGTTGACCTCTTTAATCATAGGGAATATAATTCACACAATAGATTGATTGTTTTAATTGATTTATAGTCACATGATTGCATAAACATATATGTTTTCATTAGTAGTTACTATGGAATTATGTAGTTCAAATAGTTCAACAGTTAAGCATCATAATTCTTTTGTCTAACCAATGAGACATTAAACAGAATCTTCATTGTTATGACAATAAATTGTATGACTGCATATAAATTAGTTCATATGTTAGATATAAAAATATCTCATCTTGCACTATATGCAACCCAACTAACCACACATTGGTTAAATCAAATTTGCAGTGTCACCACGCTTCTAAGGAAACTGTCGTGAATTAAATTAGTAATTACAAAAAGGCTGTGTATTACAATATTTTAAATATAAATATCTACTGAGATTTAGGAATAACTTCAACCTTGAGATAAAACACCTCATATTGTGCTAATAAACACATGGACTAAGTATAGCTTATATAACTTGCCAAGATGTTATGGTCCATTACGTGATACTTCCTTGTTATTGTACTTTATAGCTACTTGACAAATCCAAACTTGTATAGACTTTCCTCACAGTATCAGCATACATTGTATCAAAGACATGTAAAAGTTCTATCCACCTCTGATCTGTGTGCACTGTCTCTAATATAACAGTTTGTGATGCAACATGTTACTAGAAAATAACTCTCAATGTCAAGAAATTGAGCAACAGTTGACAATTGTAAGAACTACTCTCTAAAGGTTGATAAACAAGCCCATGCATACATGCCTGCTTTTTGTTCAATCAAAAATGTTCCAAATGAAAACAATAATTAGGCATATACAACAGTAACGTACAACAATGAATGGTCTAGATACACTTGATACAACAAATTTAAGTGGAAGAGACTTAGATAGTTAAATAGGAATATTATAGACGCTCCCTCTCTGAAGAAAACACAAGAGGGGCTGATTACGCTTGACTACTACTCAGTCCTGTCATTATACTTATAACAAAATATGATGCTCTTACTATTTCCCATGGCCACCGCTTTCAGCTCAAAGTACAGGATCCAACAAAAGTTTAAAAACAAAAGACTAGCGACAGGAATCTTGCCAATTAAATGAGTGAGTGAACAACGGCCCTGATGAAGTTATGACTAGCTTTAATATCCTTTCTCGCCTTTGTCATTAATTACAAAGTTGATTTGAAATAGCTTCCTGGATACAGGAGATTGTGTTAAAGATTTCTTTACAAAAATTGATGCCCGTATGGTTTTCATGAAACTCTTCTAACACTTTCTTGCAGAGCTTGTGAATATAACAACTCTACTAACCTATAGTATACAGCTTGACTCAAGAAGTAACTTATTACATTTGTTAAAATATGGTTGTAACTCAATAGATATGTTATTTGGCCATAGTCTCGTGAGGCCAGACCCTTTGCTTAGAGAGGAAGGGTCTGATCTATCACACATAGTAGAGTTGCAATTGTCTCCTTCCCCAGGATTCCTGGGGAAACCACTGTGAGCAAGTGAGGCCCAAACCAAACTTGAACAAACAAGTTTTTCACGATACACCTTGTTTTAGATTTGGCTAGAGGCCTCCACTACTACCGACTATGTGTGTGTGTGGTTCTGGTTTTACAGTGGAGCATGCATTGAGTTGTCCAATGGGTGGTATGTAGATTCATCAACACAATGAATGGAGGGATTTGACTGCCCAGATGCTAAGGGAAGTTTGTCATAATGTTACTGTGGAACCAGCACTACAGCCAGTGTCAGAGGAGGTTTTCCAGAATCATGGTTCATCAACTAATGAAGGTGCAAGACTGGATATAGCAGTGGATAATTTCTGGGAGGGTGGTCAAAGAGATGTGCGGGTTCTCAATCCCTGTGCTCCTACATACAGAAACCTGACTTTGAAGTCATGTTACATAAGAGTTGAGAGAGAGAAACAAAGGAAGTTTGATGACCGGATCAGAGAGGTGGAGTTTGGATCTTTTTCACTACTTATTTTTTCAACATCAGGAGGATACGGCCCAATTGCACCAACTGTTTATAAGAGGTTAGCTACTTTAATTTCTTGTAAATTTAACAAATCATATAATTCTACCATTAATTATATTAGATGCTGTCTATCGTTTTCTCTTATTCGTTCTATTGGTCTATGTTTGAGGGGCACTAGATCTAGTCCACCTGTTTCTAGGTGGATTGCCAGTTACATTTGAACCTCTACAATTACTGCTTCTTAATAGATTATTTATTACATGTTTATCTGACTTCAATTGTTCTATACTTACTAGTGTACATCTCTAGTCAAGGCGTGGCCTGACCCTCGCATACCGGAAAACTACACACACTGAACTTCTGCTGCAAAATTTTTGCGACAAAGGAAGTGACGTCTGCTGGAAAGGAAGTGACATCATTGTCTATCGATGAACATGGCTGAGATTATAGAAGTAGAGAGGCGCCTTGGGTTTATTCTGAAAGAAAAACAGAGGGAAGTAATTGCTGCTTTTGTTAAAAGAAACGATGTCTTTGCTGTGCTACCTACTGGATTTGGTAAAATACTATCGGTCAGTACTGATAATCCAGTCAACAACATCGTCAACATTTTTGCGAGTGCTTGACTCCAATTTCTAAAGTGTGTATATATAATGCTGAGACACAAGAGCGGCACATTCTTCCAACATATCCATTATCATCATGAGTCAGTAGTCATTAACATCAACATCAATCTTCAGTTCATCAAATCGTTCTGCTACTAGCCTTTTCCAAATTGGCGAGGCTTTTGAGCTGGCATCACTCAGCATGCTACATCTATCTGTAGCTCGATGAGTGATGTCTTTCTCATAGCCATAGCAATACAGTGCATTTCACAGCAGCGCGGTAGACTTGTTGCAGCCCCTCCCGAAGCCATTCAGCTCAGAACAAGTTTAGTGAGTATAGTCTAGAGAGCTAGACCCTCCTCCTTTTGATAAGCTGATGGGCGGAGGAGGGTCTAGCTCACTAGACTAGTGTGAGTAGTTTTCCTGACCCTCCGGCACTCAAGGGTCAGGCCACGCCTTGACTAGTACATCTCAGAAAAAACTAATAAAAGCTTCTATAGCTGTCATCTGCTCAACTCCGTCATATCCTAGCTTAGCGAACGCTTCTTGAACAACCTGGTTTCTCCTTTTCTCCATGCTGATTCAAGTAGTCAGTATGTTTATATTAATACGTAACTATTACAAATCACAGATATATAATATTAACAGTTAATATTATTAACTGTTAATAGTATATGACAGCTATAGAAGCTTTTATTAGTTTTTTTTTATCTTTATCTGTTAATAGTATATATTAACAGTTAATATTATTAACTGTTAATAGTATATATCTGTGGTAACATTGGTATGTTTATATTAATACGTAACTATTACAAACCACAGATGTATAATATTAACAGTTAATATTATTAACTGTTATTATTATATATCTGTGGTAACATTGGTATCATGGGATATTCTGATGGAAGGGTTACAGTCAGATTATTACCAAGTGACTACCACAGGATTGTTCTAAGACAATCAAAGTAACACCAACATCCTGGGATACCCAGACACAAGTCACGTGACCAACATGGGAGTATTCAAGTTTACTGGTATACTCTGATGTAAGGGATATGGCATATGGGTCAGCTGACCAATATAGTCCTAGTATCATCACAATAACACTGGTATCCTTGGATACCCTGACACAGGGTTATGTATGGGTCAGATGACTAACCTAAGGTCATACTATGATATAATTATGTTACAAATGACACATTCAGGTAACAAAATCATACCACCATAAAAGTAGAGACAAAACAACACAATATATTAAGCAATAAATAGTTCATTGCATACAATTACAAAATTGTACAACATTATATCATATTTACCCACTATTATATTATAAAGGACAAATCAGATAACAAGTAACCACATACATCAGAATAAACAAAAACAATACAATAAACAAAGTAATAAAAATAATGTCATTGAGTTACATACACTTACAAATTAATCCACATTATATCACACCAGCTATTTCATTATTAAAGCAATAAATTCAGAGAACAGTAGGTTTCAGATTAAGAAAAAAACAATTGTTTTTATTATTATTTAAATTACCTTAGTAGTGACAGTGTTGATATCCAGGTTGTAATGACCTAGCAGATAATGCAACAAACAAGTAGAACAATGACACCACTAATTATGATAAATACCAAGTAAATTACTCTCACTTCACTACTCTATTGTCTGACAAACAACTCATCCTTGACACGAACTTTAAATAAACTTCAAAGGCTGGAATCACTAACTACTGAATGTCAAACACTATGCAGACTGCTAGCAATTCCAAACATGTGTCTCAGTAATAACTGCTATTTGAACAAAAAGTTTTTTAAAGAATGCTCCATAATATACTATAATTGATGGAAGATCAATGTACAATTGTGTAACTACTCATATTCATCATAAAATACTTTCTTACTTTTTATCCTAAGTAGGTACAGTACTAGTGTGTAAACATCAGTACATACGTTAAAAGAAATGAATTTAAAGGAAGGAAAATTCAACAATGGATCTCCTAGCAATTAGCTTGATGATTTATTAATAACAAGTATGGACTGAACAGTTTTAAATAAAGATATGTGGCACTTACACATGTATGCCCATATTTACATTATTTTCTTAAAACATGTTTAGCATTACAATGAATATGATACCTCTTACTGTAATATTGTATTCAACATACATTGCTGATCAAATACAAAGGAACTAACATAGTTAAATGCTGCCATATTTGGATATTTATCTTCATGAAATAGCTTCTACAGTACTTCAATTAGTTGATAAATCATGCAGTTAAAGCACCATTCTTTCTCATGCCGTAATTACAGCAATTGGCCTCCAGGCCAAGAATGGTCTTGATGGTTTATATAAAGATCCCAGGAATGGTACATAGCGTGGAAATTGGAAATCAACAATAGAATGAACCCTTGCCAACGAAACCCAGTCATAGAACAGTGAAACTATTGGAGCTGGAGCTTAATTATGAGAATCATGATAACTGAAACCAATGGAACTTAATAATGGAACATAAAGAACTGTTGCAATACAATTATGGAACCCAAGAAACACTATCTGAAACATGGAACTCAGAAATCGAAATATTAAAACAATACACACAACACAACTTGTATAGACTTCCTAATTTTTCGTGGCATAAGTTTTTTCTCTTAGCAAGGAATTCTGAAATGAAAGCGTTTAATTATTGATGTGTAATGTTATCTCTTTTGTTCAGTTTATAATACTCTGCATAATAAGTAGTAGGAGGTGCTTCGTGCTTCAAGATGTCGCTGGAGTCTATTCGTTTTGATAAAGTGCAAGGTAGTCTACAAATTCTTAATCAGCTTCTATTGCCTGAACAGACTGTCTATGAACCTGTCAATGACGTAGAAGATGCTTGGAAAGCCATAAGGGAAATGAAGGTAAGAATCATGTTGTATATGTACAATTATCATTTGTTGGTTGTTGTTGTAAACTGGTATGGTCGCTTGTAAGCTTAAGCATTAATTTTTAATGGGAGGAGATCACTACATGGTTATAGTTCTTTTTTAACATATAGCAGACCTAATTTAATAGAATCAATTGATTTAATACTGCCCAACATCTATAGCCAAGACAAATGTTAGTGAATAGAGTAGTTTCACAAGCCAGACTCTGCCTACTACTAAAAGATTGATGGAGAGGGTCTGGAAAACTGTAATACAGAAACTTGTTCTTCCTACATGAAATATAGCTGGCCAAATAAATATAAAATATCACCGAATGACTATCTCTCTGCAATTATCATGTAAATTGTCATAATGACTATTTAAATAATAGCCTAACATAATGAATATAAGACTTTGTGATAGCAACAGCTTGTTCTTCTTTTAATGGATAGTACCTGGTACTTATAGCTATTGTCATTAATTGCTTTATCCAATTCCATGTACTGCTTCATACATCACATGAGGTCACTTAAATTTCAGTCACGCATGCCCATTATTATATATTACAGAACAAATTGTTTTACAGACACTTCCCATCAATTGTTTGGTCATAGTGGTAAGACTGGGAGGAGGAGAGGGGAGGGGACATAATTTGTGTATGCAATGATGGTTTATACACAATATATTATAATATATATGTAATAAATCCATATCTTTTTATTATATAATGTAGTTGATTGTCACTACTAAACACATTTATATATGTCCTAGACCTATTGAAATAATTCAGCAACAAGGTTATTGTTTAAATATTCTTTTTATAAGTGTTCAAAGTTGGGCTCAATCTTTTCCCTTTATATATAGGGGAGATCAATCCAACATTTCCATCCACATGTCAGATCTAGTGTATGTCCACCTGTCTAAATGTGTTCATATGATCCGACATGTATTCATTTATTTCTCATCCTTTTTATTTCTTCCTGCTTTGTAAAATTACACATACAATAAATTAGGACGTAATTTTACTAATTGTTTTAACATTTTATTGTCACTATCTAGACACGAGGAGCTCCAGCAATTGCAATAGTTGGTGCTTTAAGTATAGCAGTTGAACTCAGACACAAAGCAAATACTGGTGAATTTAAATCAATACAAGATGTGGCCACATTTGTTAATGATTCTTTCTCTTATCTAAAGACTGCTCGACCAACTGCTGTCAATATATCTGAAGCTGCTACTCGATTTATGAAACACATTACTGAGCTTTCTCAAAATGAATTAGACCCTAAGAAGTTTACAGATACTCTATACAATCAACTGTCACAGATGCTTGAAGACGATGTTGCAACTAATCGGAAAATTGGGATTCATGGAGCTGAATCTATTCTTGCAAATAGTACTGGAGATCAAGTCACCATATTAACCCATTGTAATACTGGATCTTTAGCAACTGGAGGTTATGGTACAGCATTGGGTGTTATAAGAGCACTATCAGAGAATGGTAAACTGTCCCATGCTTACTGTACTGAAACTCGTCCCTATAATCAAGGCTCTAGGTTAACAGCATATGAGCTAGTTCATGAGAAAATACCTGCCACTTTGATTTGTGACTCAATGTGTGCATGTCTTATGAAAGAGAAAGGTATCTCTGCAATTGTTGTAGGTGCTGATCGAGTTGTAGCTAATGGAGATACAGCTAATAAAATTGGTACTTATCAACTAGCTGTTCTTGCACAATACCACAAAGTACCCTTCTATGTTGCTGCACCATTTACTACTATAGATTTTGAATTGTCATCTGGTTCACAGATTGTTATAGAGGAACGTAAAAAGCAAGAAATGATTTATTTTGGCAATAAAATGATAGCACCTGACAGTATTGATTGTTGGAATCCTGCTTTTGATGTTACTCCTGCTGAGCTTATCACTGGTATCATCACAGAGAATGGTGTATATAAACCTAATGAATTAAATAAAGTTGCTTCATTACATAACTAATAATTATCATTGAATGTAATATTTTACAATGGGAAAAACATGTTATTTAAATCAATTACACAAATCTCTGTCTATCCAAACTTTCACAGTTCCAGGAAGTGCCACATGAAGTAATTGTGCTATAGGTAAAGTAATGTTGCTAGTGTCTAGACATTGTCTTTTGATTTTCTTAAGTAGGTCACACTTTCCATCACCAGTGATCATTACACTGATGATTCTTGCTTTAATAAGCTGTTTTATAGTTAAGGACACACGCTTTTTGATGGAGATAGGAGAGGTAGACAATAAGTTAATGAGATGGATTGAGTCAGATATTGCTATTTCCTGTTCAATCACATCAGATGTAAAAATAGATGCTATATGGCCATCTCCACCCACACCTAACAGTACATAATCAAACAATCCATCCATTACCTGTGAAATATTATCCTGTGTTCTTTCAGTCATACAGTTTTTGTACAATGGATGGATGTTTGTATATGGAATAGGAACAAGATTAAGTAGATAATTCATGAGCTGATTGAAATTGCTTTCAACTGAAGTGGGTGTTACACATCTTTCATCTGTCTGCCATACATGAGTTTTAGTCCAAGGGAAATAGTCTTTGTAGTTCAGAACTAATGCTTGATAAATACTCAGTGGCGACATGCCTCCAGGAAAAACTACATGATACACACCCCTCTCTTGAATAGATTTAAGAGCAGCATGATATATGTCATGTGACATATTTTGAGCCAATTCTGATCGTGATAACGTGTATACTTGATGTCCAAATAAATCTTCATTAGTAAAAGATGTTACGTCATTGGTAGAAATGTAGTGTACAAAATTATTGTCATTATCAAAGACTATTTCTTCTTGATTTCTCCTTTGTGCATATTGTATGTCATTGTGTTTGAAGGACAAGATCAAATCACTGTCATTAACTGACAACTTCATGTTGTTCCACAAATTGCTTGAATAAATTAACAGATTGCTTTGTCCTCTGTCTAGTTCATGTAATAGAGGTGACCACACATGCCATGATTGGAGTGCATTTTTCAAAGGAATAAAATAACTGTCTTTTCCTTCAATCAAGTTCTTTATTATTGATGCATATGCTTGTAATGGTTGTTGATTATCAGGAATGAAAACAGTCATTTTGCAAGTACCATCAACTTGATGACTGAGAAAGTGGTACATATTGTAACCTTTTCCAAATGGTACCTCAATGGAATAATTTCTGTAATTATCTGTTTCTATATTAAAGACAATTGTATCTGTACATTGCCTTGTCTCGTAGGGAAACCAAGACAATAAGGACTGCTTAAAAACAATACAAGCATATGTTTCCTTTTTCCCAAGTAATTTGCCTGATATTAAAAAGATAGGTATCCCAAACCATTGAGGAGATCGTACATTCATGAGTACAACAGCGAAAGTGGGTGTACGAGATCCTATTTTAGCTTTATCCAAATCATGAAACAAGTGTGTTTGATAGTCAGAGTATTGTCCTAATACAACATTGTTAACAAATGGAGGATATATCGTTTTCAAAGCTTCTAATTTTGCTTTGTTTAAATCAAAATTAGTTCCTGACTTTACAGAAGTGAAATTTGTTAGATCTGCTATCAGTAGAGCCACTATTTCAGTTAGATGGTTCTGTAACATATCACGAACAACACCATACTGATCATAGTATGTTCTACCTTCTACACTCAACATTTCACGAGCAACAACTTCAACATGACTAATATACTTAGCATTCCATATTGGATTAAGTTTATCCAAATTACTTAAACGGAAATCTAAAATCTGACTTACACCTGGCTTGTGAAGATAATGATCTACGATTAAAACTTCATTGCTATTTAAATATTTCTGAAGATGATCTGCTAATGTTTGTGCTGACTGAAGATCTTTGCCAAATGGTTTTTCAACTGCAACTCTCAATATTGTATCATCAGATGATGGTCTAGCATAACGGTCAATGTTTTGAGCAATTCCTGTATAAGCAAAAGGTGGAACAGACAAATAAAATATGCGTGCTGCTTCATACAAATTTTCTTTAGTCAGTCGAGAAGTAATGAAGTGATGTAATTTCTCATAATCTTGTTCGACTTTTAGACTACATGGTGTCACAATTGAGGCTATTTTATGATTGAATTCAGTACAATTTTCATTAAAAACCTTTAATGTTGCACAAGAAAGATGCTTAAAGTAATGATTTAAATTGTCTATAGTTGTTTGTGTTGGTTGACGACTAGCAGCATATATGTGAAGTAGAGATGTATCAACTAAGTTCCTGAAGATCAATTCTTGTATTGAAGGCCATATCTTTCTCTTTGCTAAGTCACCATTAGCTCCCATAATAATCAGAGTAGTAGCTCCCTTGTTGGATGACCTATTATTTGCATTTTCAACAAGTTGAAAGCATGATAATATAATAAAAAAGATTGATTTCATTTTCATGGCAGCGCCGTTTATTTCCGTATTATTTCCGCATTCTATTCAGCCACACCCCTTGTTTGCAACGAAATGGATGCTGTTTTTCTTCCTTCACCAAACGAACTTGTATTAGATGACATCAGGACAACTAATTTAATAGTTTTTATTGTTATTATTATTATAACGTGTTTATCAATTGCTGTCGTTTGTATTACTCTTGGATACGCCTTCTTCTTGACAAGAACCAATAGGTAATGTATATATGTTCATCTAATCTGTCCAGAGTGAATGAGTGGTCTAGAATGGCAAAATTTCTCGAAAGCCAAATAGGATAGAGAGTATTAAAACATTTTGTCCAAGTATGTGTATTCGTATTTACTGATTTTTACACACATTAGCTTCAACTTGTCCAAGAAGAAAAAAGCCATGAAATATTCTGTTGCATCTAATAACAACAGAGAATCAACAGCTATAACTAAAAGTCAAGTGACATTACGACATGTAGCCAGCCACAAAAGCATTAGAGATAAGTCCTTAAAATTGGGAGCACAGTTACCAACAGAGACAACATACGAAGATAGTAACTATGACGACGAAACTAATCTAGTTTGGGGAGATGATGAAATTGATACATCAAATATAGATCATACCAATGACACCATGTGAGTCAAAGATACTTTGTTACTATCAACTATTAATATTAGAGCTCAAGCTTTTAAAATAAACATGATATTCATCAATAATACATATTGATAAAGTATGATGTTATTACATCATTATTTTATTTCAAATGTAGCACTGATAACAATAACGAATCATTACCACCAAGTTATATTTATCCACAACATCTGTTTGGAGACCAATTGTGAAGGAATAGTCTATGTATTTACATATTACTAACACATCTGGTTTATATTTTTTTATAACTTGATTATTTTCAAATTTTGTTAATTTATAGAATTTCTGGTTAAGATTTTTTATAATAGACATCAATAACAATAAGTTTACATTGATTATTAACTGCAAAAATTTTCAAACAACAAAGAAAAATACATAATAAATTATTGGTACATTAAGAAATGTAAAGAGAATAACAGATTGTCTGCTCATCTTTTCACAATACCTACATAATACAAGAAGAAAAAGACACACATTAACGCACCAGATACATGTACTAATATTGACTGGATATAGGAAAATACATATCCCACCGATACTATGGACTATAGTACTCTTAACACTTAAAAGTATAGTTCTATAAATATAATATCTAACTCACTGGGAATGATAGAACATTTGTATGTGTCACTCCATGGTCCTTCACCGACAGCGTTACGACATTGTACACGAAAGTAATATGTTGCACCAGTAACGATACCAGAATATGAAAATTGACTATCTTGGCCACAGTAGATTTCTTCAAATGCATATCCTTTACAAAACCTTCCAATATTGACAGCATGATTATTGGAAGTCTCTGTAGGTTCATCAGAAAGTGTTGAATTACTACTACTTGCGTCTGTGGTTTGAGAACTCATTTGTGTATGAAGCTGTGGTGGTTGTTGTTGTTGTTGAAAAGCCTGTTGTTGTCCATTTGGTCTGGGAGTGTCTTCTGTATCACCTAACATACCACTTAAATTAGAACCAGACATAGGATCATGTTCTGAATCACTTGGACTCTGAATATCTCTTGTGTTAACTTTACTAGATCCATCTTTTGTTAAAAGAGGAGGTAAATTCAAAAGTGCACCAGATGCTCTAGCAGCAGAAGTAGTTTGAGCTAACCGCACTGACTGTGGCAACACTGGTGTTTTGTGTAGTACCTGCCCTTGAGGAGTATGTGAGTTGGAGTTTTTCAATTTTTCTTTATGGTCTTCCAGCTTACTATTGGAATCTTTCATATCAGGTGTTTGCATTGTAATTAAAGAGACATTGTGGCTACTACTGGTACGTAATGAGGGAGGTATCGATGGGAGGTTACCACTTTTAATGTCACTAGCTTGTGAGGTACAGTCACTACTCCCATCTTGATGGTAACCACTGTCTTGAGAGAGGCCAGGAGAAGTGGTCCCAATATTCAAAAGACGTTTATTAAAGTTAACAATCTTATCCTTTTTGAATTTGAATGGTACATCAGCGTAGCATTGAAGAGAGAATATAAGTGTTCGATCAGCGGTCACTTCTGCATTTTGGTCAGGTAACTCCCACCGTAAAACAATTGATGTAGAATGAACTGAGACGTGAGAGAGGACAACTTTCCCTGGTAACTGTAACACTGCACCATGTTGATTTAATACCTGCTTTAGTTTTGATGTCAATTCACTTTTTGGACGAAGGCTCACAGGTAGAAGTTGCATGTTGCTTTTTTGAGTATTATCTTCATTATGAGAAGATGATGTAAATGCAGCTGTTTGTTTTAACACATTATCTAAGACACTATCCATGTGTTTACGAGTAAGAAGAGCAGATATAGGATTGATCTCCAAGAGTCTCGTAACTGTGATTAAAGAAAAATCATGATTTTAATGATACATCTATTTTGTATAGTGACATGTGATATTATTGCTAATAAATACAAATAGTTTACCAGTAGTCTTTGAAATAGTAATGTTCAGTTATATACAATGTAAAGATAATTTACCTTCTTCTTTAGCAGCAATGGCCCTAGAGAGAGCAGCAGCTACTTCCATTCTTTGTTCTTGTAGTATTTGCTCTCTTAGTTCTACTTGTTTATCTAAGAGACACAACAATGTGGCTTCTCGATGTTCCAATGCAGCTATTACCTCACTACGTGTATCTATAAAACAAATATAATTATTATAACTAGTTTATGTTATAGTGATTAAGGAACTACTTCTAATTCTACATAGTTGTCAGAAGGGGAAATGAGGAGGGTGAAGTTGAAGTCTCTCCCTCCAAATATTTTTCAATGGGCCATTATTTAACTCTATTACATATACTATGAATGACAGTCCACTTGTATCACTTCAACCTATTTTTAAACTGTTTAGGCTAACACATCAACTGTCACACTTTCTTTTCGTCACTTTCTACCATGTGTGGTCAGCCCGCCCACAAAATTTATGGCTCTCTTACACCTATGTTCTACAAGTACATGTAAACTTCAGAGTTGATGTTGATTATTATGTCATGTTTCTACATGTAAACCTACTATATCTCAATAGAAATTGATAAAGGTTAATAGTATGTGATAAATAGCACAAACAGGCAGGCATAGAATAATTCTTACCCATGAAATGTTTCTCTAACTTATCTTGAGACTCCATTGCTTTATTTCGAATCTCCCGTTTCATTTTCGATTGAGATTGAGCTAGTTGATATAAAGATGACTCTAGCTTTTCCACATCATCCAGTTTTGTAGAGAGAGAATTACGATATGCTGCAGCAGAATTGTTCAAGAGCTGATAGTTATGAAATTTATGTTGCCCATAAAATTTACATAACACACACATAGGCAGACGTTCTGTTTCACAATAAAGCACACAGCTCTGACCTGGATGTTTCTTACAAGTTGGTTGTGGTCGGGGCTTAAGTGTTATAGATACTGGTTTGTGTTTGGAACGAACTTTAGAACCAGTATGCTGTTGAAGGTTGCATGATTCACAATATGATGCTGAGCATTCGCTGCAGTACATTACAGCAGAGTTTTTTTCACACTCTGCACATCGATCTAGCTTGGAATTGCTGATAACTGATGCAAAATCTTCACTCCCAACAAGATCCAAGATGGCTTCATTTTTGACGAAATCTTCTGGTTTACTTTGAGGCTCAATTGGAGTGCATATTCCACAGACACCGCATTTTAAAGATGGCGGGTCGTTTCGTAATGCACGTTCAAGACAGCTACTACAGAAGGAGTGCCCACAAAGCAATAAAAATGGCAAATGAACAAAATGGCCAAATTGAGAGTTACATGATGGACATAAAGTAGCCATTAGCTTATCTCCCTGATAACCTTGTACTTTCAATAAGTACGACATGGTTTCATCTAAGCTGTCTGTCTCACATGGGTTAGGATAAGTAATTGAGTTTTGATGTGGACTCATGTGGCGACGAAAAGACGTGGATGGATCTGAACTATTACGACTTGTTTGGGACATAGTTTTCAATCCATCTCCTTTACCATAAGACGTAGCTAACCTGAATGAGGTACGTGAGTCAGGACGAGAGAAATGTGTAGCTCGAGGATGTGCACCTATTATAAAAAGACATAATGATATAGCACTCACTAAAAGGACAAAAAATATCATATTAATTTCTTTTAATGCTTCAGACAAGTCAAATTATGTCAATAAGAAAACTACAATGTATTCTCTTGACAATAAAAACTATTAATTCTTACACAACATAGTCCTAAATATAAAGCTTTTAATGATCATTGTGAATCCACACTATATAACCTGGATATTACACTGAAGTAAATAATTGATTGTGATAATCTTTATAATTATAATCTTATTCACCATGGATAAATCCAGCCTTCCCACTATATCTTGATAGTGGTCTCTTTGATCTTTGGCTTGCTGGACGTGAGCGACCACCTTTAGGTGAGGTGCTGCTACCACTAGATCGTCGACCATACGTAGAATTTAGGGTTTGACTGTTTTCTAAGGAATCCATTGGTTGAGAAGCTGGAGCTACTTCAATTGCTACAAAGAAATGAACAAAAGATCATTTTTTCTGTTGAAAGCAATGAGTTATACTGAATATTTCAAGTAAAACATATTATATGTATCTAAAATGATTCACTGTTATCCTAACAATCTTTGCTAATACATCTAACCAGGTGTCTATTACTTGTACTCTAGATAATATTTCTACGAAAGGTTTATATATAAATTTACTATAGACCAAAGCGTTTTATTGCCGTTATTATTTTTGTTGTTTCCTTACCTGTTTTACTAGGGGCTACTTTAGATGTACGACCTCCCATTTTTA
Organism: Xestospongia muta; assembly: GCA_963693285.1. Classification (NCBI taxonomy): domain Eukaryota; kingdom Metazoa; phylum Porifera; class Demospongiae; order Haplosclerida; family Petrosiidae; genus Xestospongia; species Xestospongia muta. The sequence continues at coordinate 20,528,884 of OY848917.1, forward strand.
TCAGCTTCACAGTCTCCTGATCAGAGCTTTATGAAAGAATTGGAGCGTCTTGGAGAACAGCAATGTATTGGCTGTCATGGATACAGAGCAAAATAAAACATTGCCTTTCATGATTATGATTAGGGATATAGCAATGAATGCTATTGATGAAACCACATGTAATTAATACAAATGAATGTAAGTATGCATTAATTAGAATTAAAAAGACGAGCTAGCAGCATGAACGTACGTGTTCTTTCTCCATTTCGTAGTTTTTTTGGCCGTAGAGTTGTATACTTTAACGAAGCAATACAACTAACTGGAGTTCGTTTTGCTAGCTCTCACAAGAAAGGGACTAGAAGTAGAAGGTTTCTAAAGAGGACTTTTGGTACGATACTTGCTGTCACTGTTGGTTACTACACGTATAAATTTCTCGAGAAAGCTACGAGGCCAACGTTTCCCAATGAACCAAAGAAAAAAGTCGTAATTTTAGGTACTGGTTGGGGTGCCATGAGTGTACTCAATCACTTGAATCCTGGCCAATTTGAAATAACAGTGGTATCACCACGAAACTATTTTCTCTTCACTCCTATCTTACCAAGTGTCACAGTGGGTACAGTGGAATCACGAAGCATCGTAGAACCTATACGCAAACTCATCCTTAAGAACCACAAAGGTCATAATGTACAATATTATGAAGCAGAATGTGTTGACGTGTTACCAGATTCCAAGCAAGTTCATTGCAAGGATATGTCTGGTATACAAGGTCTACTGTGTGATTTTAAATTAGACTACGATATCCTTATTACTGCTATTGGTGCTAACAATAACACCTTTAATGTCCCTGGTGTTGAAGAACATTGCTATTTCCTAAAAGAAATAGAAGATGCTAGAACAATTCGAGATGCTCTGATTGATTACGTGGAGTCTGCATCATATCCTGGCCAACCTCTAGAAGAAGTGAAGCGACTTTTACATTTTGTTATTGTTGGAGGTGGACCAACTGGTGTTGAGTTTGCTTCTGAGTTGAGGGATTTCTTGCACGAAGATGTTCCTAATATTTATGATCAAAGGCTTCTAGATCATTTCCAGGTAATGGCAACTTTATGTATTCCATGATAACATTGTTATTACTGTACTCTATTCTTTGTAATAGTACTGTATAGACTTTATTTAATTAATAGACAGTAATTGGTATACTGTTATTACATTGAATGACATTGTTATTACAATTATACTATACTCTATTCTTTGTTGTGGTATAGAGTCTACATTTAATTAATAGAAATATAATTGATATACTGTTATTACATTATTAACTTGTTAACACAGTTTGTTATTTGTAGGTTACTCTAATTCAAAGTGGTGACCATGTTCTTAATACTTATGATAAACAGATAAGTGATTTTACTGAAAGAAATTTTCGCAAAAGAGACTACAATATTAACCTTGTTACTGAAACAAGGTAATTAAATAAATTATACTTTTAATTATAATATAAGTGGTTTAAATCAATCTATACAAGTGCTGGACATCTATAAAGATTGTATCTAAATATAATTTATAAATATTTTTAATGATATCCTTAAGAACATGAGTTTATTAGCTAAAAGAAAAGGAATGTATTATGAGTACAACAAACAGTTTGTTATCTCAGAAGAAGTTCAAGAAATAATGACATTGACCATTCCAGAACAACACTGAGATGGAGTGGAATGTAGTAATGATATGTGCATATATGGTAATGAGTAATATCATGAAGCAATATTAGATTGTATGTAATGAGATAATGACCTAGCTCAAATTACCTAGCTCTATGATGTTCTCTGAACTGGAAGCAATTAGTAACAGGATACTGTAGACACATTATTATTATTATTATTATTATTATTATTATTATTATTATTATTAAATTTGTTATTATTATTGTCAATAATAGTTATAAATGTAACATTTTCTTTTATTTCAGAGTTATTGGTGTTGGCTCAAACGATGTAACTCTTCTTCATAAGACAACAGGTGAAAAAGAAACAATTCCTTGTGGTATGTGCATGTGGTCAACTGGACTAGCTCCTCGAGAACTAACACGAAAAATGATGATGAAAATACAGAATCAAAAAAGAGGGTATGTTCTCATACATTGTCATCATGTACATTGTTAGTTTGAGCAAATACTATGACCTGTAATACTAACTTTATTGATGGAGTCTTGCAAACGTTTTTATTGCCTGGCATACAAAGTCTATCAGGCACTGATCACAAACAAACTTTATCTTAATTGTAGCAATATGTCTTGTAGAATGCTGATGATGCCCTCTCCCAAATGAAGTAAAGATTAGCTTTTTTTAAAAACTCCACCTTTAATTAAAATTAGAATAAATATAAAAATGTAACCAACCAATTTATTTGGTATTATTTAAACTAAATAAAATAATTATGTTGTTATCTTTTGTACAGCAAAGCTCTCCTTACTGATGGCTATTTAAGAGTGAAAGGAGCCCAAGGTATTTTTGCTTTGGGAGATTGCTCTACAATAGAACAAAATAAAATGATGGAGAAAGCAGAAGAACTTTTCGAAATGGCCGATGTCAATGGAGATAGAAAACTGTCATTAGAGGAATTCTCAGTTCTTATGGAAGACGCAAAACAGAAATATCCTCAAGTACAAATATTCTTTTCAAAAGCTGAAAAGAATGTTAAAAAGTAAGCTATAAATGAAATAAGAATATACTGGCACAATGTTCGTTGTCATAGTTATAATATTCCAAGAGTACATGTGTAAAATCTATTTGTAGTATCATGTGTGTTCACTATTTTCAACACTTATTTCATTATTTAAACAAAAACGACTGTTCGTTCATTAATAAATGCTACAGTTGATGTAATGACAATATATATAGTTTACCAATAACTACAGCTCAAATGTACATGTAATTTGTATATAACATGTGTGACAGTAATTGGAACTAGGGAAATAACAAATTGTTGTTGTAAGCATATCCTAAATATAATGATAACATGATCTGAATATTATTGTTAAGCTTGATTTTCAGTGCTAATCATAATCATTGTTTTAGCTTCAATGAAAATTAATATTTAGATCAGTGACATCACTAAATGTTATTTCAAAAAAACTGGACAACAAGCTTCTATATCCTTTTGCTGCTTGACAGACAAAACAAACATGACATAAGTCATTTGTGTACTTGATGTAGGCTACATGTAATGTACACTATATGTATGTTGTTTTTGAATGTGACAAGTGATAGCAGTGACTAGATTAAACTACACACTCCACTAACATACTCATTACTTACATACACTGCAGTTATGAGTGTGACTGATAATACATTGGAACACTGCACAGACTCTTTTAAGTTTACTAAAGAAACAACTGTTTCTTATAGTGTTATCTTTAATAGGACATTTTTCAAAAACTACTTTAATTGTTAAAGCACTTAAAACAAGACTTCTAAAAGCAGATACCAAAACTCATTTAAAAATCATAACTTTCCATAAAAATTAATCTTTAATATCCTTGTATATAGTTTTGGAGGTATTATTATCTATAAGGATAATAAGGATAGAGGATAGAGGACAACATTGTGTCACAATTACTCTCAGTATGACTTCATTAATCTTTACATAACAGATGTTTATTGGTTTATAATAGATTTTTCTCTGAAATGGACACAAGTGGTGATCAGATGTTGGATATTGATGAGTTCAAACAGTTGTTACGAACTCTTGATCACGAACTGAAGAATTTACCAGCCACAGCTCAGGTGGCTTCACAGCAAGGCAAATACTTAGGTGAAGAATAAGTATATTGTACTTGTTTATATTACATGTCTTGGTATGTTCAAATGTTTACTTCTGCTTGCTTGTTGTTCGTTGAGCCTGTATAGCGAAACGAAAAGCTAGAATTTCTGTTAATGTTATGAATTTACTACTTTAAGTTCTAAAATAATATGCGTCTGTGACTGATTGAAGTTTGGTTCTTTTGAAATAATGATAATAGTCTTATCTCAGTTCTTTGACCTGTATTCATCATAGATATAATATGTAAAATGTTGTTCTCCAGTAGCAGTAACACTGCTATCAATGTATTTTACCTTTTGTATTGTAGAGACAATATCCTTTATTAAGTTTTCACTTAATTCCTAATTTGTTACTTAGTAATATGATAGCGCCTGTATAAATTAAGTCTATACATCACGTGTGTTAACTTGTGCTGTATCACATTGAAAATTGAATGTATTATACTGTAAATACAGTCATGACATCACAGTTACATTGTACATTGTTAGACTATAATTGTATCACAACACTGTGTCACACAATACAGATTTCATTACACTAATGATAATCTTAGGGACTGCTATAGTGAACTTGTTATAATTGAAACATAATGGATAGAAAATTGATCAATTGATATTCTATGGCATTGTTATTTCAGGTAAACTGCTCAGTAAAACTAATGGTAATGAGTTATTGAACAATACTGAACAAGAATTAAAGAAGAAAGGTCTCCATGAATTTCATTACAGACACCTGGGATCATTTGCTTACGTTGGTGATAACAAAGCTGTTTTTGAAGTGCCAATTTTTGGTAAGAAACATTATTTAATCCTAGCCTGTCCTTCTTTATAATTTCATTATTTTAACACATAACTATGTATAGTGCTATCCATAGATTTTTTACTTGTACTGGATATGTGTATATGAGTTCTTAGCTACACCTGCTTTATTTTATTAATTTGTGGTTATTTTATTAACATTAATTCCTATTTAATATCATAGGAGCTCTCAATGGTTGGTGGGTAATGTGGCTATGGAGAGCAGCTTATGCTAGTGAATGTGCTTCAGCTCGTACTAAAGTACTACTGGTAACTGACTGGATTAAGTCTTATATTTTTGGTAGAGACACTTCAAGAATTTAACGGCATAGTTTTAAAGACAAATGTTTTTACTCTTTATTTTTTACCATGATATAATCATATTATGATAAATTTATACTAGTTCAGTTCTTAATACTTTAATCAACAATAACACATTTTTCCCTATTAAAATAATTATATAATTATGGTCAACCTTAACCATAAACTATCAGTAATGGACAACATTCCCAAGGGTGTAAGAAGTAGGACTGTCCACGTGTATAACTGGACCATTTTTTTATGAATAATCATAACCACCCAACTATGTATGATAATTAATTTAGCAATCAATATAACATGTATTGAGAAGCATAAAATAATAGCAATAATAGAAATAAAAAGCAAAGAGCTGATAAACATAAGTCTTTCTAAAATTAAAGTTGATTATATAGTCTCTTCATCGTCACTCTCTATGTCTGGATAGCTGTCTGTATTCTTCTCAGAATGTTGTACACGCAACTCGGACACAGACTCCAATTCAGACTACAGTAAACATATAAAAATAATTTGTTAGATATTACCTGTAACAGGTGTAAGTGATTGTGTGCTATTGTATAATTGATGTCTCAATGACTGATTGTGTTAGTTTACTATAAGCATTGAGATCCCACTTTGAGTATTAATATGTAATACATTAACTGTGCAGTATTAGGTGCATAACTTGAAACAGCTAACAAATTATATAAACTAGAGATTTAAAAATTCTCGTCTGGATTTGTAGATACGTGTAGCTATATAATTGCTCTACAGTGATAATTATGTCAACTAAAGTCATAAACTGTCACATAATTGCCTATATACAATTTATTGTACTTCTCTTTCCTCTTATCCTCTCCTCTCTCCATGTATTATACAATGAATAATATAATAGTTTTATTAACCTCCACAAGATTTCGATAGTGTGCCCTTCTTTGAATAATCTTCTTCCTGGAAAACCATCTCATCATTGGATCATAGAAAGCAATCTAATATGTTAAGAAAAGAAACATTGCTAGCAAAATATTGACTGAACTGACAAAATAAACTATAAAAATTGATAATGGTAAATAAACATTATTCAAAGCTAGAGACAATAGAACTATTAAATATAAGTAATTTTAATACAACAAAATACAATAATTTATATTATTATTGTATGACAAATAGTAGATATACTGAGTGAGTTAATTAATTAACAGTACAACTCTTAAGCTACATCTTCTATGAGCTGACATAAACATAAAGACATAACTATCCAACATCTCATAAATGCATACACAACACAACAGTACCTGTGTCAACTTTGTTACATCGACTGCATCCTGTGCCATACTTCTCAATTTGTTAAATATTTGTATTGAATTATCTTGACTTAATAGACTCTCCTCATTATATTTAAAAATGGCTAGGGCATAGCGAAATAAGACTTTGCTACCCTCATATAAAAATGTGTCCCAAATCCGTAATGTCGTCTGCAAGAAATAAACAAGACGTTAAAAAATAAAATTAATACAAGTACAATGGTTGAAACATAAACTAACTATGATGGTAGAAATTTAGTACTAATAAATACATATTTCTAGAACAGAGGTAGTAGTATAATGCATAATCACTTAACACTCCTATAACAATTTCAGATGTGTAATGACTATAACATGTACAACTATCGCATGTATCAAACATCATTTATAAAGTTCCTTTTATAGACAAAAAATTTGTAGTACACATGTACAATGAAGTAATATAATAGAAGTTATTGTACTGTTTCCTAACTCCACCCATAAACCCTACAACATACTTCCTAACTCCACCCATAAACCCTAAAATATACTTACTAACTCCACCCATAAACCCTAAAATATACAGTTCATAAGTTAATACAACAACATGACTAATCCACACTACTATGCTTTAGTCTATAATAGGAGGTTTACAAATGGTACATCATAATTATGAGCACAGTCTAAGATATAATGTAGAATACAACCACTGACAATATGGAATGTTTGCAAAACAATTTTAAATAGCATTACCTCAATTGGTAAGTTATCGATAAAAATAGTATGAAACCAGTTGAAAGTAATCAGTGAGAAATCAATGCTGCAATAAAATTAATTTGTAAATAATAGCTCTAATAATAACAATAAACAATGTATATATGAATGTTAATAGTCAATATAATATAATATGTCCTGTATCTTACTCGCAAGTGTCCAAGTGTACACCCAAAGTACTCATTTTTTCAGCAATGAAGTCTCGTAACACTCTCTAAAAGAAAAATATGTTATTGACACATGTATTAATAACTAATGGTTAATTAAAACACTATAAGAATATACAACTTTGTAAGGACACTAGCAGATTAATGAACTATTAACAAGGCAATACTTGACAATATGACAGCTGGTATTAGAAACTAACATGATGAAATTATTAGAGTGATTTACAAGGTCAAAGTTAACATTAACAGACTTCACTGTTAATATAAAGTGAAATGTTTATTTAATATATTTTTTTATATGTACCCTTATTGGTATACTTTGTTTATGGGTAATAAAACTAACTTCAGAACTGAACTGTCAAACAGTCAAACATATCAGTTACAGACTAGCATTAGAAGTACTATTGAAATAATTTGGTAGTTTATAAAGTAACGTGAACAGATTTTAAGATTGCAAACACTTCAAATATTAATTCTAACATGTACTAAATAATCCTCACTTGATCAGTTTGTGATCCTAATAACGTCTTGTTATAATAGTCAGGAGGAAGCAGATGTAGTACAACAGCAACAATACACCAGAAGGCATCTTCTTCATCTAAGAAGAGAAGAGCAATGGCTGCCAATCTATTGAGACCCTGACAATATCCTACATTGGTATCATACCAACTGTACGCCACTAAAACACGTCGTAGTTTAGCAATCTACACAAAATGCAGAACATGACATCACAACATTAACATCTGCGTAATATACAGTTTAAATCTGTTTATCCCCTTTAAAATTTAAATTTATAAAAATTTAAATTTACAATGTATATTTATCAAAACGGGTATCTACATCATATGTTATAATATAAGTGTGATGTAGAATACTCCAATATACCAATAGTAGACTAGGCAGAAAAGTATAGGAATATATAAATTAAGTAGTAGATAGTAGCAATACATTTAATACTGTACTATTGAACAAACTATATTGTTACAGTAACTTATGTACAACTTACACCAGGAGCATCAGGACTGTTGTAGTATTTGTTGGAGGGGAGTGTCCTAAGCAAATCTAATTCAATTTGATTGAGAGCTACAGACACTTGATTAGCCTATAATAAGAAAGAGAAATTCGACATTAAAAATCACAAAAACATTTTATGAACATCCATTAAAATGTTACTCTAATAAGCAATTAGAGTAAACAGTACTACAATAAACTAGACAAATATTCCTAATGTTTTAATTATAATACTAGATTACTCACAGAGACATTACAAAAGTTTATATAAGTCACATGCAAGTCACATGAACCACAAATTAAATGCGACCATTTCTCTTAATACTGGTTAAACAAAATTATATTAAAAGAATTAAACCCAAGACTTTATCTTGCAAGTGTGAATATGTGCTAGTTATAATTTTAATAATCTCGTACATGTCAATAAAGTTAAAGAACACTTTAGTAATGATATTTATTTATTAAGCTAAATTCTGGCCTTCAGACAGCCCTTCTCTGTGTATATAAAGAGGCTGGCCATGACAAAAAGTGAACAAAACATCACCTGACTCTTACTGAGATGAAGTGAAAGTTTCATACTTAAGTCTATTTTATTGGATTACATTAACAATTTAATAGATCACTTACATGTTCTGATAGGATCTGTTGATAAAATCCAGGTATCTATGGTAACCAATACACATTGCATAAATTTTAAAAAAATAACATTATTGTGTTCTACAATGTAATCATTACCAAATTGCAATAGTGAATATTGTAAAAAAAAGTCAAGGACAAAGTTTTGCAATTAGCACAAAAATTTGTAATTTGTAAAATCATTTTCCTATTAATACAATAATCAACAGCTAGTGTGTAGTCGATTACTTAGATCACTTCCACAATGACTAAAGCTGCTAAAAAGAAAGACATATGACTTGAAGAGGTCTATGAGGATCAGATAGAATAGTACTATCCTTCTGAATGTCTTATTGTATAATGCCATGTGTTGGCACAATCTACTAAATTATAAGCTAGGGGTGGAGTCAACATTGTGAGTAAAGGATTTGAGAGAAAAACTTTATTCAGAAAAAAATTCAAGCCACAAACATTTCGTTGTCCAGTACAATAATCAACTAACAAGCTGAGTAATGCTACAATCAATACTGACTAATATAACATATAACAATACACATATAATAAATATTGTGATATAACTTAGTATACAATTTAATTAACACTCACATAACTAGAACCAACATGACGTCTGACACAGAACTTCCATACTCTTCCTTTATATTGTCGTGGTATTCCTCCTCTAATAAGTAACTTTAGTTCGTCCTGTTTAAAAAAAAATCAAACAATATGATTATTAAATACAGATAATATATTATTATTATAAACAAGAAACATAACCAGCATTTAAACGGATAAGACTAATGTGTTTAAATGGATAAGACTAATATGTTTAAATGTATAAGACTAATGCGTTTAAACAGATAAGACTAATGTATTTAAATGTATAAGACTAATGTGTTTGAATGTATAAGACAAATATGTTTAAATGTATAAGACTAATGTGTTTAAATGTATAAGACTAATGTGTTTAAATGTATAAGACTAATGTGTTTAAATGTATAAGACTAATGTGTTTAAATGTATACAACTAATATGTGATAATCTTATAGAGACATAACATCTATTAGAACATCACACAATATAGCTAATACATACAGTGTGTGGGAGGGGAAGGAGGTTTATCTGTGTGTCATTCCTGGCCATCCTATGATGGACCAATAGGTGGTAGGGACCTTGTACATTCTTGGGCACAACCCTCCCACTTAGACACAAGGAGACATCAAACACCAAAATCCAGTCATTTATTTTGACAATTTATTCATTTTTAAAAGACACCATTACAAAGATAATGTTAAACAGATGGTCAGGTCTTTAGTATAAAGAATGGGATAAAAACATCTTGGACAGGATCCTAACACTCCCTGTTCTGTCTACCTGGTTTAATTAAGACTATTATAATACAAATTTGTATATTAAGATAGTCAATCATCGCCATGGTAACATATAATGTGTCTTGTATTATCTCCTAATAGGCTAAATGTATCTAAGTAACATGTGGTTGTGTTTTGATATAAATATAGGACTACTCCCAGTTATTGAATATACTTTGTGATCAAGAATGTAGTTTAGTCTAATAAAAACAAGTGTGTGTGAGTGTGTGTGTGTGTGTGTGTGTGTGTGTGTGTGTGTGTGTGTGTACTGTTAGCTTCACCTGCTTCTATATTTACAGAGAACCTAGCTTGATTTCAAGTTAAAAACTATGTACAGTGTCTGTATATTAGTATGCACTACTGTAAGCACACAAATACGAGGCTATGATCACTTTTGTTCTAAGACAGAATAGGATGTAACACAAAAAGTTCTGCCATAAACTGAGATACCAATATTATTCTACACAGTACAGTAAATATCAAATAATACATGTACTACAATCACTAACAGATGAGAGAATATCATACAGTACATGTACTATAGTCACTTACAGATGGGACAATATACCACAATCACTTACAGATGAGACAATATCATACAGTACATGCACTACAATCACTTACAGATGGGACAATATCATACAGTACATGCACTACAATCACTTACAGATGGGACAATATCAAACAGTACATGCACTACAGTCACTTACAGATGGGACAATATACCACAATCACTTACAGATGAGACAATATCATACAGTACATGCACTACAATCACTTACAGATGGGACAATATCTCTTCCAGCTCCAAATTGTGCCATGAAGTTATCCCATTTAGCTATATGACTAGCAACATTTTCCTATAAAACAAATAAATTTTCCTGTCTTACAAATGACACAAAAAATCACTAACTAACATCAGTTTGTAGTGCCTGTTGATCAAGTCTTCTAGCATAAGACTCTAGTGTTTCATCAGGTTCACCATCAGGATAGATTTCGTGTTTAAAACCATAGATATCATAGTGAGCCTCAGAACTGGACAAAGAAACAAGAGCCATCTCAAATGCTCAACACTAACTCAGTAACTAACAATATACTGCTTTATAACACCTGTGTTTTGACTTCACATAATTATAATAATGATATTGCTTAATAATAAAGAGTTCACACCTATTATTGTAGCACTGCTAGATAACATGAGCTATCAATTAGCATTAATGCATGTCCCAGATGGAAATAATACAGACTCCCTTAGAAATTAGATAATAAACTAATTTAATATCCTTTGGTTTATTATCTATACTCAATTATAATAAGTTGATGATTTTTCACTTTGTTCTTCTATTGAGATATACATATACTACATATTGTATATTAATTAGTAGTCAAAAGTTATAATACTGAATTAGTCTTAATTCTCAACATGATCAGAGTATATATATATATTGTATATCAATACTATTATAGTCAAGACTTTTTACCAGGTTTGGCATTGGGCTGTATGGCCGTAAATTCAACAAACACATTAATAACGAAGAGCTATATTCAAAAAAGGCCAACACCACACAACTCTATTATAATATATGCACATATAACATGTAATACATTCCCAATATGTATACAATATATTTATGAGGTAACATGACAATACTTCATGAACTTACTCTGTTCTGTTTCTCCTAGTGTGTGTGTCTTGTTCTATAGCTTCTTGCATCATTTGACTAACCACATCAGGATCATGACCTATAACAAATAGTTGACATTTTTCAATAAAAATAGAACAGTATATAAAGTGTTATTAAATTTGAAAGTGAGTGATTTGTAATGTAATAGTAATCATTATCAGACACAATCATTACTATAATATTCTGCTTGATATATTAACACAATATTGCTCACTGTATAACATGCATTACTAATATTCTGCTTGATATATTAACACAATATTGATCACTGTATACTATGGATTAGAATATATCAAAGTGTAATCTCAACAACACACTTACATATAGTTACTCTTAAGACATTTTCTTAACAATACTTGTACATATATATTGTAAATAATATAACTTAGTGTGTAAAATACTCACTTAGTTTTGGTGTTTGTGCCTCCTTCAATAAAACAATATGTTTACTTTTAAGTCGAAGGTGTTCAGCTTCTAGTTCATTTAGTTTTCTAAATGTATAAATTATTTGAAAGTAAACTTTTATTATAGAAACGTACCCATATAAAGATTTGATGTTGGCTGCATCTGCTGTTCTTAAATCATTCAATTCCATAATCTCCCGTGATAGGAAAATATTTTGAGTTTTATAGGCATCCACTGTCTCCTAGATGAATATAAATCAGCATATCATTAAAAATTGTCAGGAATATATATGTGATATACATGTGATATACACATGATATATTTGTGATATGCACATGTACATGTATATGTACCACTTATGAATAAGATATAGTATAGTCCCCATTTGAGTACTTATCTCAATAAACTAGACATAGTGTACATAGTATATTACTTGATTCAAACACAGTACATGTACATTCAATTCTATTTAATGCACACTCAACATTTCTATCCTCTGCATACAAGTACACGTACATACATGTACAGTTACTGATAGAGGCTTCCCTGTATCAATTGTAATCTGCTTTATCAAGTATGTGTCTGTTAAGTTATAAATTACAACATACTTTTAATTTGTGTATTTCTTCTTCCAATGTTTTGGTCGTCGTTGGCAACATAGCTTCTTGTGGACTATAAAACAATTCATTTAATATCAAATAATATATAATATAGTTTTTACTTTGTTAAAATTTGACCTCCTTTCTCAAGACTAAACACCTGGAAAAAAATACGAGTATATTATGTAAAAAATAAAACCAGAACAGCTGCTAATCAAACAAAGTAACTTTTACCTTTCACAATAAAACACAATATTACAATGTTTACTTTATCTGTGGCACTGATATATTAGTATATCTCAAAATGATATACATGTACACACTATTTTAAAGAATTCCTATAACTATACAAAGCAATAACTACATGTATATATGTACAAGCTAATAACTACATGTATATATGTACAAGCTTATAACTACATGTACAAGCTTATAACTACATGTACAAGCTAATAACTACTTGTACAAGCTAATAACTACATGTATATATGTACAAGCTAATAACTACATCTATATATGTACAAGCTAATAACTACATCTATATATGTACAAGCTTATAACTACATGTACAAGCTAATAACTACATGTACAAGCTAATAACTACATTTATATATGTACAAGCTAATAACTATATGATTATGTTACACAACTACTCTGTTAGTTATATGCCAATATCACAAACAGATACATTGTAAGTTCTACTTCCCATCCAAAACACTTGATTTTCTCAAGTAATATTTGGTCGTTTGTATTTCAAACAAACTAAACAATTTTATGTGATTAATTTGCCCAAAATAAGCAAATTGCCAAATTAATGTCCTATATATATATATATATATATATATATTCCCACCATACAATCCTACATGTACTTTATTGTGATAAGATGACTTTAATACCTTATTAGTCAGTTCCATTACAACATGATCTTTAACTGATAATGTCTCCTTGTATAAATTAACTTCCTCATTGAGAGCAACAATCGCTTCTTTCTTTAATCTATGACAATATCAAGAAAGCTCTGTGATAAAGTTATTACAATTTAATTATAATACCAACACAGAAATACATGTAGTTATTTCTTCGTTATTACATGTAATTAAACTATCATGATAGGGTTAAATATTGACAAATGATAGGACATTACATTCAGTAGCTGTTATGACATATTATAACATAAATAACTACCACAATAATTTAACAAAGTCTATTGCTTTTATATCTATTATTATTGTATGTCTATCTATATACTGACCGTAGCTCAGTCTCTATTTTATCATTTTCAACTCTTAGTGCCTCTAATGTTTTCTGTAACTAAACAAGACAAGAAATTAAGCATATTATATTACTTGTTCATTGATAACATACTGAAAATATGAGTTGATCTCTTTGAGTTAGAATATCCACTCTACTGTCATTGAGATGAGGGGAGTTACCATCGGATAGTTCCTTTCTATAAAATGTAATATTGCATGTTATAAGTATTAAGTACACTATATACAATACTTACAGTGATATCACAATTATTAACATTAGGTTTAAATACAAACACACAGCACACAGTATGCACGCACGCACACACACACACACACACACACACAGCACTCAGTATGCACACACACACATACAGTATGCATGCACACACATGCACACACAGCACACAATATACACGCACACACACACACACACACACACACACTATGTACATACCTCACTTTATCTTGTAAATCCAACAACCTGAACATTAAAAAAAACACAAATAAACTCAAAATATCATCACAAACAAATTATGCAGTTTACACAAACTTGCTAACCGTATTTCCTTTCTAAAAAACTCTAACATCTCATCACGATCTTTAACTTCTCTATTAATATAAACAAGTTTTAATATACAGAGAAAACAAAGACATAAAAACACTCACTGCTCCTTGACAGAAATCTCTTCTTCAAGTGACTGCACAGTCGTCTGAAGCTGTAATTAAAAAAATTCAATTAATTATTATTATTATTATTATTATTATTATTATTATTATTATACAGGAACAGTAATCTGATATAGCCAACATTACCACTCTCTAGAGGGAGGTGTTTACTTTAAACCAATTTGTTTCCCATGTACCTCTACCTTTATCAGATATTACTAAGCGATGACATTTTATTTTGTCTAAAACTTTTTTTATACAAAGCTGAGTTATCCAGTTAATTTGATTTGAGTATAGATACGTGGACATGATTATAGTATAGATATGTGGACATGATAATAGTATAGATATGTGGACATGATTTGAGTATAGATATGTGGACACTGTAAATAATTTATTTATTGCTTAAGGTCAGTTTTTGCCAGACACAAGAACAGTAGAACTTCAATTAATGATTGCAATATTTTGTGTAGTGGAAAACAATACCATATCCATCTTAGCTTTGACCTTTGTTATTTTACAATAACTCTGCCTTTTCAATATCCAATTATAAGATACCTAATTACTCCAATAGTACTTCCTGTTAATTTAGTATTAAGTCCACACAATCAATATGTTTGACACTAGCTGTATTACACATAATCAAAGTATTGCCATAAGGCTACATATAAATTTATATATTAAAACATGATGAATCCAATATAGTGCATTATTTAGGTCAAAGTTAACATGATTATTATCACATAATATTAATTAATCATTAATTGATCTCAGAGAAGAGGTGGCTTGTTAAGAACGAACTAGGACAGCCATTTCATATTTAAATAATTGAGAGCACATACTCAAATAAGTCACTAATGTGTGTGTGTGTGTGTGTGTGTGTGTGTGAGTATCTTACCTGTTGACATTCAGGACAGACTACTTCATTATCAGATCTATTAACAAAAGATAATAACATTATTATTCTATACAATTTCATGAGAATGTTAGTATCTCTAGGCAGGGTATACCCAACTAATCAGACATATTAATAAGCTTATCAGACAAAATAGCATGTAGGCAATAGAATAAACATACAATGAGAATTACCCCTACTGTATAAACATATTCTCACAGATATATAAACGGATGATAATTGCTGAGCTCAGTCAAAAACGTCATTTAATGTATTATGTTAAGTATAATGGTGAATCTAATTAAAGCACAATACTTATTACTATCATGAGTCTTATCTATCATATACATGTTTAAGTAAAATAATTGACAACTAACTTCAATGTCATTCTTTTTATTAGCCAATCTGGTACATTGCTATATGGAGAGATAATAGTTACATATATATGTAATAAAAAATAGTCTGTCATCAATAGTATTAATTAATATAAACATGAACTTTCAGTGTACATAGATGGATACTTTTCTAAACAGGATCAGAGGCTCTATAATAGTAATGACTATCAAAACACCCACCTTATATCAATGTATCTAGCTTCTTATAAAAGTAAGAACTTAATCAAGTTACATAGCTTTTATACATACCTATCTTCTTATACAGGGTACATACCTAGCTTCTTATACAGGGTACATATCTAGCTTCTTATACAGGGTACATACCTAGCTTCTTATACAGGGTACATATCTAGCTTCTTATACAGGGTACATCTAGCTTCTTATACAGGGTACATATCTAGCTTCTTATACAGGGTACATATCTAGCTTCTTATACAGGGTACATATCTAACTTCTTATTATACAGGGTACATATCTAGCTTCTTATACAGGGTACATATCTAGCTTCTTATACAGGGTACATATCTAGCTTCTTATACAGGGTACATCTAGCTTCTTATACAGGGTACATATCTAGCTTCTTATACAGGGTACATATCTAGCTTCTTATACAGGGTACATATCTGCTTCTTATACAGGGTATATCTAGCTTCTTATACAGGGTACATATCTAGCTTCTTATACAGGGTACATATCTAGCTTCTTGTTATACAGGGTACATATCTAGCTTCTTATACAGGGTACATATAGCTTCTTATACAGGGTACATATCTAGCTTCTTATACAGCCTATACAGGGTACATATCTAGCTTCTTATACAGGGTACATATCTAACTTCTTATTATACAGGGTACATTTCTAGCTTCTTATACAGGGTACATATCTAGCTTCTTATACAGGGTACATCTAGCTTCTTATACAGGGTACATCTAGCTTCTTATACAGGGTGCATATCTAGCTTCTTATACAGGGTACATATCTAGCTTCTTATACAGGGTACATCTAGCTTCTTATACAGGGTACATATCTAGCTTCTTATACAGGGTACATATCTAGCTTCTTATTATACAGTGTACATATCTAGCTTCTTATACAGGGTACATATAGCTTCTTATACAGGGTACACATCTAGCTTCTTATACAGCCTATACAGGGTACATATCTAGCTTCTTATACAGCCTATACAGGGTACATATCTAGCTTCTTATACAGGGTACATATCTAGCTTCTTATACAGGGTACATATCTAGCTTCTTATACAGGGTACATATCAAGTTTCTTATACAGGGTACATATCCAGCTTCTTATACAGGATACATACCTAGCTCCTTATACAGGGTACATCTAGCTTCTTATACAGGGTACATCTAGCTCCTTATACAGGGTACATATCTAACTTCTTATACAGGGTACATACCTAGCTCCTTATACAGGGTACATATCTAGTTTCTTATACAGGGTACATACCTAGCTCCTTATACAGGGTACATCTACTTCTTATACAGGGTACATCTAGCTCCTTATACAGGGTACATATCTAACTTCTTATACAGGGTACATACCTAGCTCCTTATACAGGGTACATATCTAGTTTCTTATACAGGGTACATCTAGCTTCTTATACAGGGTAGCTCCTTATACAGGGTACATATCTAGCTTCTTATACAGGGTACATACCTAGCTCCTTATACAGGGTACATATCTAGCTTCTTATACAGGGTACATCTAGCTCCTTATACAGGGTACATATCTAGCTCCTTATATAGGGTACATATTATTTATAACAAACAAGTGAATTAAGTGAAGTGGAGAAAGGTTAATGTTTCTAAGAATCTGAACAATGTTAATAATCTATAGCAACTTGTATATAATTAATCATCATTCTATTTATACTAATAACAAACTAACCAATGAAATTATTCGATTTCTAAACAGGAGGTTGATAAGTTCACTGGAGGTTATCCCAGGAGAATTCAGAAACACTTATTAAAAACTACCTTGTTCATTTTTATAGACACTGTATTACATGAGTTTATATCTGTTGTATACCACAGTATACTCTATTGACACATTAAACATTGCTCAGTTTGCTAAGTTTAGCAAATACCTTAACTTCAGTATTATGACCTTATTAGGTGACTTACAATTGTGCTGACAAAGCATATTATATACTACATGTATTGATTGTGGTATGTAATGTAATAATGTACTGTGCCATTAAAGGTGTGTACTATATTATTGAGTTACGGAAAGAAGTTCACAATATCATAATATTTGCCTTTCGTGTGGCACTATAATTATTACTATAAACACAAACTAATACTGATAAAATGTTGCTGTGTGGTCAAACACTTGACCAACTATGTCAATGTTATGGCACTGACTTCTATCACAACAATTTGAGAGAATAGATTAACTCAATCTTAAGAACAGAACATAACTGACATATTAAACTTCCATATATGGCAGTAACAGGAGTTGCTATAATGTATGGGTAAACTATGATATCACTAACATACATAATTACTAGTAATGATACTGTATTCCATATATATCAAAAACACTGTGTAAGAAATATCATGACATAATACATCTGTCACAAACAGTCTAGAAAGTAATTCAAGTGGATGTTATAAGTTAAAATCACAACCACGTTAGTACTCCATTACATGTTCACTTACGGTTTCTTTGATGGTCGAGTTACTCTTGGTATTTCTGGACTAGTTGTAGTTAAATCGGTCTGAGAATTAGAGGCCGAAGTGTCTGAGGTACTATAGAATAGAACATACTTATAATAGCATATTATAATGAATTCATAGATAATACTATATAAATAGAATGAAGAAGTAATAAAATGATAGGTTTTTAAAATAAACTATCACTTAATTTACACTCTTATTTCATTTCTACCATTGATCTATCAGTCTATCCACATGAGTGAATATTTTTGTGGTAAAAAATTCACAATTTTCATAAATTGCACTTATTTCGTGAAAATTAAACTATGAAGTAAAATATTGTATATATGGAGAGAAGATCAATGTCATGAAATTCTTAGACTCAAAATTTTTATTTGGACAGAATTTGAGAATATATTATCACAAAATTATTAGCTCATATAATATCCATCCAGACAATTAATCATCTGTCTTTCTGTCCAACAATTAGATCTGTCAGTTCATTAGTTCAATTATTAATCCATTCACATATACTGTACATCAAATACATTATTTGTGTCACTATCACTTAGTGTATATATAGTTTATAAAAGTCTCAATATATTATTATCTTTCTCATTAAATTACTTACTGTTCTTCATCAATATTGTTATAATTCACAAAAAAATTTGATCTTCTAATAGTATCTGTGCCTCCAGATAGACCTATAATTGGTGATGATAATCTCCTACTCACACTAATTGAAACAAGAAAAAAACAATGAACAAAAAGTCAATAGGTTTGTGTAATATAGTAGTAATCTATCCCATTAAAATCACCTTATGTCTCATTATCATAGCCCATTTCCTGAAGTCTTAAAACAACTCACTCAATCTCACCATCACCATATTGTGACCTCTTGTATATATAACAATCACTAAAAGTGATTTTACTAAAATCTGTTCATGTTAACTTTGACATTCGTTTTCTAAAATAACTTTGCCTTTTTTGTTCAAATTCTATTTATAAAATATTAAATAACTCCAAATGGACTAATTCAGTTCTAGTTTGCAGTCACTATAGTTCTAACATATTGATGTATTACACATAAATAAAGCATTGTCATAAAATTATATACAACAAATTCATGTATTAGAACAGAAAGGAATTATAAGGTCAAATCTAATGTGACTAGACTTAGTGTAAAAGCCAAACTCATAAAAACATCTAAATCATTGCTATTGGCAGTGAAAATAAAATATATAAAGAGTTTGACTTGATTTAATATAACTAACTCATAACTAAGTAATATTAAGCTATCTGTTGTATTACCTGGGTCTTGGTATCCTCTTTAACAACTTGTGTATCTGAGAGTCATTGAAAGATGATGACTGGACAGGTTGATCAGAGTCTATGACCACTATAGATAAATAAATACAGAATACAATAAAGTACAATACAATACAATACAATATATATATATATATCTTATAATGAGATTCATAGGCCATATAATTAAATCAGTGTGTTGTCTTAACAGTTTATATAAAACCTGATATCATAAAATAGTTGATTGCTGATGGATCCATGAGCATTATATGTAACTTTATATTTTGAAAAGAAATATTGCTCAATGATAGTAACAGGTTAATATGAATCTCATGAGAAGTTATATTAATAACATCATAGTTTATTGATCTATATATATTATACTATAATAGTAAAGTGTGTATATAAGATTAGAATACCTAGATTCTCATTGTTTATATTTGATGTTAAGTTTATAAAAACAATATATTCTAATTACTTTCATTGTTTTCAAATAGTGTTAAATTTGCTGAGATATCAACCAATAACAAGTACATATACAAATTGTGTGTGTACTTTACAGCTAATAAAATATGAATATAATAAAATTGTAAAAAATGACATTGCAGATCTGATGTATAATGTGTTTGTAGTAACTGTGTCAGAGACTAACTCTTAATACCAAGCTACATAGCTGTGTCAGAGACTAACTCTTAATACCAAGCTACATAGCTGTGTCAGAGACTAACTCTTGATACTAATCTACATAGCTGTGTCAGATTAACTTTTGATAGTAATCTACATAGCTGTGTCAGATTAACTCTTGATAGTAATCTACATAGCTGTGTCAGAGACTAACTCTTAATACCAAGCTACATAGCTGTGTCAGAGACTAACTCTTGATAGTAATCTAAATAGTTGTGTCAGAGACTAACTCTTGATAGTAATCTACATAGCTGTGTCAGAGACTAACTCTTGATAGTAATCTAAATAGCTGTGTCAGAGACTAACTCTTGATAGTAATCTACATAGCTGTGTCAGATTAACTCTTGATAGTAATCTAAATAGCTGTGTCAGAGACTAACTCTTGATAGTAATCTAAATAGCTGTGTCAGAGACTAACTCTTGATAGTAATCTAAATAGTTGTGTCAGAGACTAACTCTTGATAGTAATCTACATAGCTGTGTCAGAGACTAACTCTTGATAGTAATCTAAATAGCTGTGTCAGAGACTAACTCTTGATAGTAATCTACATAGCTGTGTCAGAGACTAACTCTTAATACCAAGCTACATAGCTGTGTCAGAGACTAACTCTTGATACTAATCTACATAGCTGTGTCAGATTAACTTTTGATAGTAATCTACATAGCTGTGTCAGATTAACTCTTGATAGTAATCTACATAGCTGTGTCAGAGACTAACTCTTGATACTAATCTACATAGCTGTGTCAGAGACTAACTCTTGATACTAATCTACATAGCTGTGTCAGATTAACTTTTGATAGTAATCTACATAGCTGTGTCAGATTAACTCTTGATAGTAATCTACATAGCTGTGTCAGAGACTAACTCTTAATACCAAGCTACATAGCTGTGTCAGAGACTAACTCTTGATAGTAATCTAAATAGTTGTGTCAGAGACTAACTCTTGATAGTAATCTACATAGCTGTGTCAGAGACTAACTCTTGATAGTAATCTAAATAGCTGTGTCAGAGACTAACTCTTGATAGTAATCTAAATAGCTGTGTCAGAGACTAACTCTTGATAGTAATCTACATAGCTGTGTCAGATTAACTCTTGATAGTAATCTAAATAGCTGTGTCAGAGACTAACTCTTGATAGTAATCTAAATAGCTGTGTCAGAGACTAACTCTTGATAGTAATCTAAATAGCTGTGTCAGATTAACTCTTGATAGTAATCTAAATAGCTGTGTCAGAGACTAACTCTTGATAGTAATCTACATAGCTGTGTCAGATTAACTCTTGATAGTAATCTACATAGCTGTGTCAGATTAACTCTTGATAGTAATCTACATAGCTGTGTCAGAGACTAACTCTTAATACCAAGCTACATAGCTGTGTCAGAGACTAACTCTTAATACCAAGCTACATAGCTGTGTCAGAGACTAACTCTTGATACTAATCTACATAGCTGTGTCAGATTAACTTTTGATAGTAATCTACATAGCTGTGTCAGATTAACTCTTGATAGTAATCTACATAGCTGTGTCAGAGACTAACTCTTAATACCAAGCTACATAGCTGTGTCAGAGACTAACTCTTAATACCAAGCTACATAGCTGTGTCAGAGACTAACTCTTGATAGTAATCTAAATAGTTGTGTCAGAGACTAACTCTTGATAGTAATCTACATAGCTGTGTCAGAGACTAACTCTTGATAGTAATCTAAATAGCTGTGTCAGAGACTAACTCTTGATAGTAATCTAAATAGCTGTGTCAGAGACTAACTCTTGATAGTAATCTAAATAGCTGTGTCAGAGACTAACTCTTGATAGTAATCTACATAGCTGTGTCAGAGACTAACTCTTGATAGTAATCTAAATAGCTGTGTCAGAGACTAACTCTTGATAGTAATCTACATAGCTGTGTCAGATTAACTCTTGATAGTAATCTAAATAGCTGTGTCAGAGACTAACTCTTGATAGTAATCTAAATAGCTGTGTCAGATTAACTCTTGATAGTAATCTAAATAGTTGTGTCAGAGACTAACTCTTGATAGTAATCTAAATAGCTGTGTCAGAGACTAACTCTTGATAGTAATCTACATAGCTGTGTCAGATTAACTCTTGATAGTAATCTAAATAGCTGTGTCAGAGACTAACTCTTGATAGTAATCTAAATAGCTGTGTCAGATTAACTCTTGATAGTAATCTAAATAGCTGTGTCAGAGACTAACTCTTGATAGTAATCTACATAGCTGTGTCAGATTAACTCTTGATAGTAATCTAAATAGCTGTGTCAGATTAACTCTTGATAGTAATCTACATAGCTGTGTCAGATTAACTCTTGATAGTAATCTAAATAGCTGTGTCAGAGACTAACTCTTGATAGTAATCTAAATAGCTGTGTCAGATTAACTTTTGATAGTAATCTAAATAGCTGTGTCAAATTAACTCTTGATAGTAATCTAAATAGCTGTGTCAGAGACTAACTCTTGATAGTAATCTAAATAGCTGTGTCAGAGACTAACTCTTGATAGTAATCTAAATAGCTGTGTCAGAGACTAACTCTTGATAGTAATCTACATAGCTGTGTCAGATTAACTCTTGATAGTAATCTAAATAGCTGTGTCAGATTAACTCTTGATAGTAATCTACATAGCTGTGTCAGATTAACTCTTGATAGTAATCTAAATAGCTGTGTCAGAGACTAACTCTTGATAGTAATCTAAATAGCTGTGTCAGATTAACTTTTGATAGTAATCTAAATAGCTGTGTCAAATTAACTCTTGATAGTAATCTAAATAGCTGTGTCAGAGACTAACTCTTGATAGTAATCTAAATAGCTGTGTCAGAGACTAACTCTTGATAGTAATCTAAATAGCTGTGTCAGAGACTAACTCTTAATAGTAATCTAAATAGCTGTGTCAGAGATTAACTCTTACAAAGTAATACAAAAGGCTAGGACTTTTATATATTTTGGAGTTAGGCTAAGTGTTATCCACTTACCTCCATCTTCGTTAACAGTCTCTTCTTCCAAAGGATCTTTCCTTGAAGCTCCTACCAGTCCACCTGGTATGGCCTCAGTATTAGGAACACTGTCGGAAGTATCTCTTTTCTTACGACCACCAAATTTACGTCGTTTTTTCTGCAATCAAAACAATTAATTAATAATCTATAATTTCTATTACATATACTTATTTGATTGTCATGTATTTCTATTGTGTATTGCTATTATTAACAAATTAAGAAATTGTATTGGATTGAGTATTTTAAAGTACAAACTATAGTTCACATGTAGTATGAGAATCAGTTACTGTTTGTAAAATAGCTATGAGCTGTTTAATTTTACTTATCAATCTGTTATGAATAATCAACTACTGATATTGTACGATGAAACTGAAGAAGTAAAGCTTTTCTTCACAAAATAAAAGAGTGTAAAATAAAACTTATTATTACTATCAATGCATTATTGCCTTGATAACTGTTTTCAATATTACTACTGATCAATAAGATAATATTGAAAACAATTCAATGTACCTGTAATGAATCCAACCATTGAAACATGGCTTCTTGTGTAGCAGCCTGAAAGGAGTATGTACACTGAGGAGTCTGGATCTCAAACTGATTCTTGGATATATTCTCAACAGAGTAAGCAAAAGTGGCATTAGAAAGGTCAATGGAACTAGAATACATAGAGAGAGTGGGAGGAGAGGTATATAATCATGATATTGATACAACAAACGAGAAATATACATACTCCACTGCAATAATAACAACTTAATTGCTATTATAACATCAGATTACAATAAATTATAATCAAATACAACATTAAGCAATTACAGACCAACATATACTATATATTTGCTCAAATCTTCTCTGTACTTAGCCTCTTTAATCTATTACATAGCATATATGTACATGTAGTAACATACCCTTGAGGTATTGTTTCATTTTTAGCATTGTAGTAATAGAGACAACATCGTTCATCATCAAAGACTACCCTATGAAAGAAAATAGTAAGATTTTTTAAATTGAAAGATAAAGTTTCCAGTAATTATAAATTTAATTATTAAATAAATGTAGATTCCTTGAACTTGAATACAAACATGATACAAAAATAAAGTCTCATTTGTCTAAAAAAACAATATAATAATTCAATCATAATTCTACCTTCAAACTACATACAATATTCACAATATCTGGATACTGTTAGATATTATTAGACATACCATCTCTGTCTCCATGTTTTGATTAAACTGTGAGTTGTTTCCTTTCTCAAATAACCACAAAGTAACTTTGGTTGTTCCTTTATGAGAGCAACCAAAGAGGAATATGAAAAAAAGAAATTAAACACACTATTATTATATAGATATAACATGATATAAAAGTGAATATAATATATTAGCTTGCAGTAATCAATGCTATCTATATTAAATCAGGCAAATCAAACGTAAATGCTTGTATTAATGTGCTCGCTCGTGCTTCAAATAGGCTTAGCTCTGACTTACTGTTGGAGTGGGTGGTATGAGATGCTTGTGTTCTTCGGAAGGTGTTGGAGGATCAGGTATCAATTCCCACTCTGACACAGTACTGTCACTACGAGAAGTATGAGAAGGCATTGCATCCTTATCCTCTTCCTCAGTCATATTGTCGAGATGCAAAACACTCGGTGCTTGGTACAAACTCACCTTTCCAATTAAATTTCAATATTATTATTGTATATACCGTATTAACCATTCACGTTAAAAAGGGCTTCCTCATCACAAGACCAATGGCTGGTTAGTTTCTACAATTAATGTGTGTGCATGTTTATAATCTACAAACCTCGTATTCTAGGTACTATTGCACGACGATCCTTGCAAGAGCGATTAGATGCTGGTGAAACAATTTTATGTGCAGAAGGATATGTTTTGGGATTAGCACGTCGAGGATATATTGGTACTGGTATCTGGACTGGTCAGTTTATGTTAGATTATCCTGAAGCCTTAACCAGTATGCACTATGAGTTTGTACATTGTGGAAGTGATGTTGTCCAGGCTCTGCAGGTAATTATAATGATCCTTAGACTATCAATTATTGTGTTGGATCTTGTGAACATTAAGTATTTATATGTAATACTCTGATAACAATATACATGATTATATTACACACATACACATAACTGTGTCTAATACAGGAATAGTTTCAGTTATTGTAAGTGATTGCTATAATTTTCTATCTGTCAAATATGTGGTCATGACATTGATGTATTAATGTATATTAACATCTTTTTTCCTTATAGTATTATCTTCATCGAGAGAAAATGCGTCAAATTGGACATGAAGAAAACTTAGAGAAAATCAATCGAGTTGCTCTACGTTTAGCCAAAGAAGTTGCTGATAAAACTGGCACACTCTTTGCTGGTAATATTTGTAACACCAATATCTATAAGA
This sequence comes from Xestospongia muta, assembly GCA_963693285.1. Lineage (NCBI taxonomy): Eukaryota > Metazoa > Porifera > Demospongiae > Haplosclerida > Petrosiidae > Xestospongia > Xestospongia muta. Next base: position 20,554,982 of record OY848917.1, read on the forward strand.
CCAATGATGATGCCATCAAGCAAGAAGTTAGAACAATGTTTGATGAACAAGTTCGCTGGGCAAAAGAGGAAGGAGCAGAATTCATTATAGGAGAGACATATCATTGGTTAGAAGAAGCAGAGATAGCTCTTGAAGTCATTAAATCTTATGATCTCCCTGCCATCATAAATTTTGGAGTCCTTGTACCTACTGATGGTACTGAATTTAACCTGCTAGATTCTATACCAGTAGGAGAAGCATGCAAAATATTGCTTGATAAAGGAGCATATTTAGTTGGTGCAAATTGTACACGTGGTCCTGAACAAATGGTTGAAGTTATAGAACACATTGTTAAGTTTTGTCCACCAGAGAAAGTCTGTGCCCTCCCTCTTGGATATCGCACAACAAAAGAATATCCTACACTATTTGCATTAAGGGATGACAAATGTCCTGACAACTTCAAGCCATATCCTCATGGATTAGAAGCATTTGGTGTCTCTCCTGTTGAAATGAAGAAATTTACACGTCGATGTCTTGACATCGGCTTAAAATTCATTGGTATATGTTGTGGTAACTCAGGAATGCTGACCAATGCTATGGCTAGAGAAATGGGAAAAACAACAATTGTGAGTCGTTATCATGATCCTGAGTCCAAAGGGACTGACCCATATAAATTTGTAGAAGTCAATGGAAGTATTCCCACTAATTAGTACTTTATAACAATACTATTTCTATTATGATTTCTTATTACTATATAATGTTGTACAAGGGTACATACAAAAAGATTATTTTTGTGAAATGAAGTTACAGAGAAAAAAAGGATTATATTAGAATAGTATATTGAAGCATCTTCTAATATGACAAATTAAAAATGATACTCATTGTGAAATCAATAATTGATATATATATATATATATATATATATATATACATGTATGTATGTATGTATGTATGTATATTCAGGCTGTGAAGATTTACAAGTGTAAAAAGGTTGTCTTAATGTTTGTATTGACCCTCTACCTTAATCTTTAAAATGGTTCCAGTGAAATGTTATAAGTAAAGCATCTAATTGAAGACAAAGCCAGACTTGACATTGCAACAAGTAGCTTTTGGGATTACAGCATTGTTTGAATCAAATCCTCTTACATTGTGCATGTATAATTAGGTTTGCACGTGATAATTACTTTTACTCCGCCCATTGATTGATCAAAGTTGGGCATGAATATTATTGCTGTCACGCTTCTCGTCCCAAGCCCCATCATAAATCCTGGAAAAGTGGAGTGGTGAAGCTGACTAGCTATACTAAAGTCATTTGTACTGAAGTATTATTGGGAATACAAACCAGGTATGAACGACTTATTATAATTAATTTGCTTAAGTCTGAGTCATGCATGTATGCCTCCTAAATCAAAAAAAATCATAAAGGATGCACCGTTTTTAGGAGCTACACATGTATAAATGTACCCCAGACTAATTTATACTGCATTTTTTGTGCCTATACACTGATAATTGTCTGATGTTTTACTGCTTAGAGCAAGTGTTAATATATTTGTGGGCAACTTATATACTGACCTAGAGCTAGCACATTCCTCAGGAAAGTGTACTTGATTAACTTGATCTGGAAACAGACCAGGTAGTGTTCTTATGTAGAGGTTTAAAAAACTGTTATACAGAGCATTTCTATTTGAATTAATCTCTTTTTTGCCTATTTTTGTATGCCAGGCAATCCTGTTATTGTTTTGGCCCATGTTATATTTTATATACATGTGTTTGTTACATCATTTTATTCCATTGTTGTATGCAACAAACCATAGATTTTTATCACTAATGTAATTAGCAAACCAAACAGTCAGTCAGCACCAAACTGATCAATGATGCTTTGAAGCTTCTAGCTTTGCTGACTTGCCTTTTTAGGATTCTGCTTTCTAGTGTTCTGTAGTTGGTCCATCACTCTCCAGTTTTCAAATCAATGATAGGATCATTCTTCAGAACGAAACTGTTGTTACTATAAAGAACTGATTTTTGTTACTAGACTGGACAGTTGATAGAAACCGTGTGCATCAGTAGTTACTTTAATTTCATTTTGCACTTTCAACAACGATGAAGTTATATGGTCCCTTTGGTGTTATAGAAGCTCAATTAGCATGTGATCTTGTTGTATGCTTAAAGCACTAAATCTTATCATAGCCAAATAAATCAATCCAATACAAAGAATGCAAACAAGATAGTAGGGTTGGCAATTGCATCATCCCTACATAATATAGCACAGGTACAGAATGCAACAATATATCATTGGTATTCATAGGCGTATCTATGGTCATCAGACTACCAGGGCATAATTAAATATTCATGGATTTTTAAAAATATTAATAATAATTATCACTAGTTATTAACTGTTAATTATGTATAGAGTCGTTCTACCTGCAATCATAATTAATTACAGAGAAAAGGTGGAGTTTAGTTTTGTTTACAGAAGTACTATCCTGGAATTTTTGTGCTCCTGTTCAAACTGCAATACCAAATCTTCCAAACAGTTCCATAATGTAGACGAAAGATCTCTCTCTATGTACAAGAGAGCTAGACTATTGAGTCTTTGTTGTGTCATGGTCGAGCGTAAGTACTTTTTAAGCCAACGAATACTAGAAAAACTATGCTACGCAGAAGCCATTTCTTTTCCTGGATCAGTTTACCAGGGCAATGCCCTGGTATGCCCGGGCCTAGATACACCTATGTTGGTATTATTTAAGTGATTTAGATAGTCAGTGTATATCATTACTATGCTTCAGTTTAGCTAAAACTAAATAATATTCTCTGTTCGAATCTGGTTCTTCACTATTAATATTAATTATTCATAAGAATATGTCTTCATAAGAGTAGCTCTTTATAGTAAACTGCTGAAATCACTATTTTTGTTTCTAAAAAGCTCAAAACAAGACCCACAAAAGGCCACACATATCATAGTTGAGCATGTTACTTCTGTGAATTAGTTCTCCAAACTGTTTATGGTTGGTTATTGAGTTATTGTGAACTATATAGCAGAACCAGAGGGAGAAAGATGAACAAATTCAGCATTTAATTGACCAATTACATCTGTGATGTCTAGAAACCTTGTCTTAGCCTATATCTAATTTATAATCAAGAGATTATCAAAGAAAGAAATATTGCAAAGAATTGAAAGTTTTTGATCAGTTTTAAGTGAGATATTCACCAATACATTTTAATGGATAATCCAGGCCATCCCTACATAGGTACTGCTACCACATGCCTGATTACTCCTGATTTCCAACTATATATTACTATTACATATTACTATTACCCCAAGCATTGTAGGCAATGTAAGATGTTTGATTATTACTTTATATAGATAATATAGATAAGAAAGGCATGTCTACATTACTGGACCTGCTCTTAGATCAACAACCTCCAATTTTAGAAGTAATTACTCATGCTCGAACTGCAAAGTGGAATCAGTTGGGTATAATACTAGAGCTGGACAATGTGAATCTAGCTGGGTGTCACAGCTGTACTGATATGTATCAGTTATGGATTGAAGAAAAATCAGAAAAGGCAACCAGAAGAAATTTATTAGATGCCTTAAGATCTATAAGACAGAATAATGTCGCAAACAGATATGAAGATTATGTGAAAACATTACTGGTTAGTACTTTATAAAGTAAATAAAATTTTTTCTACAAAAATGAAGAAAATCTAGGGATGGGTAATATCATTCTAACACAAAGAATGCAAACAAGATAATAAAGATGACAATTTCATCACCTCTACATAATGACACAGGGATAGAACGCAATAATTTATATTATTTAAAATAAAATGATTTAAAGAGTTGGTATATATATTATATATATATATATATATATATATATATATCCTTACTTGCTTGTGTCACTTGGGCTATGTTTAAATAATATTGTGAACCTTTATATACTTTGCTTTGTGTACATGTACATTTTATGGCATATCTATTTGCTTTGGCATGAGAGTTATTCTAGGATCGATCGATGGTCACATGTAGTATATGGATTCTTCAAATTCAAATTTACACTCTTCTAGTATTGATTTTGTTTTGATACAAACTATTGGCAACTTTTACAATAATAATAATAACATTCTCTTTAAGAAGTTAAATTATAATAATTATTTTATATAGGTAATAGCAGGAAATGATAGGATCCAACAGACTACACATGAAATTAGACAAAATAGTAAGTTTACATGCTATATATTATATTACATATACAGCAGGTATTCTCCTAATTTTTACTTTGTCACTCTTTTAAAATATTGTGTGGCTGTTGTTCATATTCTTAAATATGATCGTCATTAGTTTTAGACAATGCGTTATGCTACCAATTCTACTCTGGTCTTAACTGTTAATTATTTCATCCCTACATTTCACATTTTTCATTTAGTTTAAAAGCTTGACAATGTTACTTTATACATTATGATTTACAAGAGCATGAAAGTGCCAGCAGATCACATTATATTCCTTACCACAGATGTGTTATAAGACCACACATAAATTATAGGTTACATTCACCACAGGTGTTTTATTAGACCAAATGTGGTTATCGCATCATTCAGAGTGTGCACAATCATATCAATAATATTGTCAGTTTTAAATCATCATGAGTTTGATGGAGATGCTTATAATATATAGAATAGATCAAAAGTTTGTACTGTGACTTCTTGGTATAAAGTAGCAATATCATTCTGAGCATGCATAGCTATCTCCTTTGCATTCTTGACCATGATGAGTTTGATGCAACAATAAATAATGGCATGCATAGTCATAAACTATATATTCCATGCTTGATTATTAAAATCGCATTATGCTACTATTTAAAATATGATAATACCACCCACTCTTTATTAACTTGGTTTTTTTAATGAAACCATCAAATTAAAATTATGCCAATTTTTACTTTTGCTCATTTTGATACCAAACTGTCAAATAGTTTGGCTGTCAATAATACCTGCTATACCATGTGTCATATTGGGCCAAGTGCACTGTATGCAAACTCATTTATCACTACTAAAATAAATTGGTTGTTTTCATCAATTCATTTGCTAGTGCATATTTATATGGCAAACTTAATGTTAATGTATATAATGTACATAAGCTTGTTTATGACTTTTTTCTCTTTTTTGTAGTTTATCATCATATAAGTACACATGTACCTAGACACAAGCCTTTACTAACTGTGGAGAGTTGTTATTTTGCATTGTCAGGAATACTAATAGCATTCATTGTCTTTTTGTATCCACGTTTATATGGAATATATCCAAACCACCTTAAGATTGTGTACAGATCTATTCCTAATCGTAAATGGCCTCCAGTATCTTCAGAAGTGGAATACATTCCATTAGCTGCTGTTGAAATGAAAGGTATGTCAACTATAGATGCTGATGAGTTCACCAAGTTCACACTATACAATAGTCCTGAACAAATTCTAAAGAAAAAAACACCAATCTTGTTTGATGACTTGTTAAAACCCACACTTCATCCTGATGGCCTAAAGTTTGTTCTAGTAGAAGGAGCACCAGGTATAGGTAAAAGTACCTTAGCTAATGAAATTTGTCGAAGATGGGCAACTAATCCTACAGTTCAAAATCATTTGAAACAGTTTTCTCTTGTTATTCTTGTTCAGCTACGTGACCAAAGAGCCCAACATGCTACTACACTATTTGAGTTATTGCCAGAAGATTTTAATAGTGACATGAAGAAGCTAGAACTACAGCTAAATAGAACATATGGACAAAACATTCTCTGGATTTTGGATGGTTACGATGAACTACCTTATAATCAAAGGCAAGAAGATTCACTTTATCGTCGTCTTATTGAAGGAGACATCTTGAAACTGTCAACTGTGTTAGTCACTAGTCGACCTACAGCAAGTAGCGCATTAGTTCGGATTGTAAAGCAAACCAAAAACAGAGCAAAACGAGTTGAAATTCTGGGGTTTAACTCTTCCAGAATTGAACAATATGTATCAGAATATTTTAAAGACAATCTCCACCTACTAAAATCATTTACTAACTATTATAACAGCACTCCTGTCATTAGAAAGCTAATGTATATTCCTTTAAATACAGCTATTGTCTGTGAAGTTTATGAAGAGAATTATACTAAACAACAATTTCCAAAGACAATGACAGAACTTTATGATGCCTTCGTTAAAACACTTATTTCAAGACATCTCCATAGCAAGAAAGAAATTGTTGAAGACTTCAAAATGCCTCCAAGATTAATGTGTGAAGAGGATCTTATACACCTACCAGAGACTGCTCAGAAAGAATTTTGGAAACTTGCAAAGATAGCATATGATGGAGTTATAATACAAAAATATTTTTTTGAGAACGTAAGTAATGTTATGGACAATTTTGGCTTGATGAATAATATTAGCAGCATCATGTTAAGTGGTACACAATACACAAGTAGCTTTCTACATACTACTCTACAAGAATACTTTGCTGCTCTTTATATTGCAAATAAACCAAGTGTACTTGCTAAACAGGTGTTTTCACCAATTTTGCAAAATCATTGGATAGACTTTCCAAATGAAATAGCTTTCATGGTAATGGAGACAATGACATCAATATCGGTGCTTCGGTATCCTACTCTTGAGCTTGTTCTTATGTTTTATGCTGGAATAACAGGTAAACTTCAAGTAGAGTTGGATAAGCACACTTTTACAGCTTTATCAGAGTCAGATTTTGATTGGAAGCTACTTGCCAGATGTATATTTGAGTCCCCTAAAATAGGTACTAAGTATCATTCAAATCAACAGCGATCAATAAGCCACTTATCTTCACAATCACTAGATACTCAACCGTTAGACTACTATATTGTAGGCTATTTAATATCACATTTTAACACATCACTAAATATTGATATTACATCTGATGACAGTTTTGATTTTATTTCTGAAGCCTTTTCATCTTCTTCGAATGAGCCTCAAGGACAGTTGGAAAACATTCATATTCTTGAAGTGAAAAATGTGGAGAAGTTGTTTCAGCTACCAAATACAGTAGTAAAAGGTCTGAAGATGGGTCCAGGAAAAAGTGATTCTTCATTAATTATCAATATTACTAAGTCATTTTCAAACTTGCAACTGCTACATTATGATTATACTTTAATATCATGTATTGAGGTCTGTGTTCATCTACAAACTTTGAATCACTTGAAAGAACTTGCTATCCAATTAAAAGGAACTTATGAAGAGTTGTTAGCATTCAAGTCACTACTCATTCAACCGGGGAGACCAATTAAACATCTTAAATTATCATTGACATATGACGACTGTCCTCCTCTTCATATGCTATTTGTTAATTCATCTCTGGAAAGAATAGAACTCAGTTGCCACTTCACTATACACTTTGTCGAAAGTGACTGTGAAAAACATTTTCAACAACATCTAACATCTCAGAATATAACTCTAAAAGAACTAATGATTGATAATGCATGTCCCATAGCAATGTTGTCATTAGTTAGCACTAGTCAGGTGAGATCCATTAGAGTAGGAAGAACCTTTATATTGAGTTATTATACTCAGATAGCCAATAAAAATAAAGTGAATATTATGTTTCCTGAACTTCCAGTACATCATCCATGTAAAAAAGTTTGTGTACTTCTAAACTCTTTTAAGTATTTGAAAGAGCTTGTTATAGCATTAAATGGAACATCTGGTGAATTGACATCATTTGTACAACTTATTCAACAAGGAAGGCCACTCAGACATCTTCGATTGCATCTATCATTGGAAGTATCACAAAGTAGTAATTGTCCACCTATTTATTTACTATTTTATCCTTCATCCTTGGAAAAACTGGAACTATTTTGCTTCACTAGTACTCTAGATAAAACCTATTCTAACTGTGAAGCCACTTTTAACAAAAGTATGCTATCACAAAATACAAATTTGAAAGAATTAGAGCTTCCAGTTAATTGTCCATATTGGAATATTATCATCTCGTCACTTGCTATAGCTAACACTAGCAAACTGAGATCCATTATGACCTACCATTATAATAACAAATTGTTAATGACAATTGCTGCTAATAGTAGTCTACATAATGACCTAATAACTTTCCAGCATTTGGAAGAGCTTGGTATTACAATAAATGGAACATATCAAGATATATCTTCATTTGTGCAACTTATTCAAGTAGGTAGACCACTTAGACATTTAAGACTCACATTGATGGTGTACAATGATTGTCCACCCATTCATATGCTGTTTTATCCTTCATCACTGGAAAAGCTAAAACTACTTTGTTATTCTGCAATGAAATATAGCAATAATCAGTGTGAATTAGATATTGATAAAGATCTAATATCTCAAAATACAAACCTAAAAGAATTGGTGATTTCTGATAGCTGTCCACATATAGAAACGTTTTCCACATTTCTAGTTCACACAAAAATTGTAAAATCCATCTTTCTTGGTTAGTTGTTATTTCTCCATCTTGTTTTAAAGTTTCATAATGTTTGTTTCATTTAAACTAAAGATTTAATAATTATTTGATTATAAATTATATATAATTATAGTTAGTTTTTAAAGATTTTGTTACTGTTACAGCTTCAATTTTGTTGTAAGTGTTTATATATAGTTATTGTTTTTGTGATCAGCTTACTGAATCATGGAAACATTAATTTATTTGTAATTGGCTTGTTTTTTGAATTGCAATGAATCTGTTTTTGTCAGTTACATCTATTTAAGTAAAAATCAAAATGCAGTGATAATATATTATGATGGCATCAAGCAGCATGGTCAGTGTACTGTTTAACCAACTAAACTTCAAACATTTTAAGTGTTTACATTTTTCTTAGAATGAAAATATTTTAAAATTTAAAAATTTTAGGAAAATTTATAATCACAACTTAATGTTTTGAAAATTGAATCTTTATGGAAGTACAAAGGTGAAAGCACTAAAATGTTTTAATTTAGAAGATAAAAATTAATATAGGTTGGGCTCTAAACTACATCTCTGTACAATACACTTCAACCTTTAAGTAGTTTCAGTGAAACATTCTAGAATAAGCATCTAATTGAAGACAGAGCCAAACTTGATATTGCAGCAAGTGGATTTGGGTTTACAGATATCAACATGCTTTGTTTGATGTAAATCCTCTTACAGCGTGCATATATTATTATTATATATATTTTTTTTTTCAAGAATATAAGCAGTGTTTATATAAACAACTATATAGTATTGTGGTGGTTCAGACAACCTTGTAGGGGCAAAAATTCAATTCAAATGATTCAACCATAACTGCCACATATACATACGTTTGTGGAATAACACAACTTAATAATTGATAATAGTCATAGACCCAGCCTCCCTGGAGCACCACATCCACATATCTTTCACATTTTGCTGTCTCTTCTTAGCTTCCACTACTAAGGTAAATGATATTTAACCCTTTCTTCACTAAACACGCCTATGAAGTTTCACGGCCTAAATTCCAAGTTTCGCTGTAAGTTTAAGACAACTGAATTTAACCTGCTAGATTCTATACCAGTAGGAGAAGCATGTAAAACATTGCCTGACAAAGGAGCATATTTAGTTGGTGCAATTATACAAGTGGTCCTGAACAAATGGTTGAAGTTATAGAACATATTGTGGTAACACAAGAATGTTAACCAATGCTATGGTTAAAAATGAAAATTGTGAGTCGTTATCACAAAACTGAGTCCAAAGGGACTGATACTTATAGAACATCTAAGTTTGTAAAGGTCAATGGAACTGAGTAGTACTTTAAAATATTTCCTTTTTTGTGATTTTTTATAAAAATGTATAAAAATTATAAAGCTGTTTGTTATTTAATGAACTATAAAACAGGAAGACCAGGTTACAACAGGTAGAAGCAAGAAACATATCTTGTTAATGTGTACAAACTTCACCAACTAATAGGCAACTATGACATTCATAACAAACACCATTCTATACCCCTAGCACATGATTATTGAAGTCATACTACTCCATTAGAACCCCTTCCACATGACTACTGAAGTCACACTCCTCCATTAGAACCCCTAGCACATGATTATTGAAGTCACACTCCTCCATTAGAACCCCTTGCACATGACTATTGAAGTTACACTCCTCCATTAGAACTTCTAGCACATGATTATTGAAGTCACACTCCTCCATTAAAACCCATAGCACATGACTTCATTAAACTTCTAACAAATACAATGAAATGCTTAAATAAGTTGGAATATTTAGTAATAAATAATAAATAATGAATGGCTAATAATCAATTACAAATACTTTGAACTAAATATCCACTGACCCTTGTAGCTCATTTATAAATTTCTTCTCTACTCCAAACAAGTGTGGATATTGCCTGGATGTTATTGACCCATTTTTGATTTGTATTAAAGCAAATAATGAAAACAAAACAAGTAAATATGCTTTACTCATGCATCTCCCTGGCCTATTTTTACAGGTGCCCATAATTCCAGATTCTAGAATCAGATATAGCAAGTGCTAAAGTGATCAGATATAACAGCTCCAATGTGTGGTATATACCGTTTATATTTTATAATATTTTTTTAAAATATAATAATGATATATACAACATGTATCTTGATCCACTATATATATACAATAACTTGTATACACTGGTATTTTGACTTATACATCAATGTTACTCAGAAAGCTAGGGCACATATGGTTTGGTTAGTAAGGTAATGATATTCAACATTTCATTCTTTCATTCTTAATGGCATGTACAAGTTACTTTGAAATAGCATTCTTAATTGCTTCAAATGAAATAAATTTCAGTATAATTTGTTCCACTTCAAAGACTACTATTGGCCAACAATTGTTATTTTTCCCTGTGCAATTTGCTATGGTATGATATATTTCATTGTGTCTCAATTTTAAGTCTTCACAGCCTGAACACATATTGACAGCAGAAATGGCACATCTATAAGTTATGTTGGAGCCGATTTGATAATATGATAAGACTACAGTATTTCCACTTCCAACAAAAACTCACCATCAAAAAAGACTGCATATGTGGTACATGACTATTGAAGTCACACTCCTCCATTAAAACTCCTAGCACATGACTATTGAAGTCACACTCCTCCATTAAAACTCCTAGCACGTGATTATTGAAGTCACACTCCTCCATTAAAACCCCTAGCACATGACAGTTGAAGTCACACTCCTCCATTAGAACTCCTAGCACATGATTATTGAAGTCACACTCCTCCATTATAACCCCTCGCACATGACAGTTGAAGTCACACTCCTCCATTAGAACTCTAGCACATGACTATTGAAGACATATTCCTCCATTAGAACTCCTAGCAGGTTAGAGTCACACTCTTTCAATAGTTTATGTTAGATTATCCTGAAGCCTTAACTAGTATGCACTATGAATTTGTACATTGTGGAAGTGATGTTGTCCAGGCTCTGCAGGTAAATATTATGATCCTTAAACTCTCAATTATTGTGTTGGATCTTGTGAACATTAAGTATTTATATGTAATACTCTGATAACAATATGCATGATTATAAAGATTTATTACACACGTTCACATAACTGTGTCTAAAACAAAAATAGTTTCTGTTATCGTAAGTGATTACTATAATTTGTCAAACATGTGGTCACGACATTGATGCGTTAATGTATATTAACGTTATCTTTGCTTAAAGTATATCTTCATCAAGAGAAAATGCGTGTAAGGGCCAAGAATAAAACTAGTCTAACTTGACTCCCTGCCATCATAAATTTTGGAGTTCTTGTACCTACTGATAGTACTGAATTTAACCTGCTAGTTTCTATACCAGATTCTATATGCAAGACATTGCTTGATAGAGGAGCATATTTAGTTGGTGCAAATTGTACACGTGGTCCTGAACAAATGGTTGAAGTTATAGAACACATTGTTAAGTTTTGTCCACCAGAGAAAGTCTGTGCCCTCCCTCTTGGATATCGCACAACAAAAGAATATCCTACATTTCATGTACTGAGAGATGATAAATGTCCTGACAACTTTAAGCCATATCCTCATGGATTAGAAGCATTTGGTGTCTCTCCTGTTGAAATAAAGAAATTTACACGTCGTTGTCTTGACCTTGGCCTCAAACTCATTGGTATATGTTATGGTAATATAACTCAGGAATGCTGACCAATGCTATGGCTAGAGAAATGGGAAAAACAACAATTGTGAGTCGTTATCATGATCCTGAGTCCAAAGGGACTGACCCATATAAGTTGGTGGAGGTCAATGGAACTGTTCCCACTAATTAGTACTTTATAACAATACTAGTTCTATTATGATTTCTTAATATTATTGGTATAGTAATGTCATACAAGAGAACGCACAAAAAGATTATTTTTGTGAAATGAAGTTACCAAAAGAAAAAGAATTATATTAGAGTGTATATAGTATACATTGAAGCAAAATATGACAAATTAAAATGATACTCATTGTGAAATTAATAGTTATATATAAAACTAATATATATAGTCATATATAATTATAATTATATATATATATATATTTTGTACCTTGTATATTATAGGTAATGTATATATAATGGATTTATTACATTGTAGTGTTATGTGTTTTTTTTAATTTATAAAAATAAAAAAAATGTTGTGTTGCCTAAACGATTCCTCCTCACTCACCCGCTGGGGCTTCCACTTAGGCTCCAGGATTCCCTGCTATTGCTAGGTAGGACCGCCATCGTGGCCTGGTAACCCTCGTCCGAAGACGAGGTAATCCTGGCTGGAGCGTCGCCTTCACTTCAAACCAGCGGTACGGGATTCAAGCTCTGCGGGATGTCTAAGCAGTCATTGTAAGTTGAAACTGGGCCCACAATACACCAGACCTCGTCACGTTTAAAGGGAGACTACCAGCCGTATCCTAGTCTACCTTTTGGATACTCTTACGAGTATGCTGGTAACCATCTCAGAGGTCATGATGCATTGCAAGCGCTAGCAACAACACAACCTATCCAAGAATGTTTCAGTTTTCTTTTATATGTACTTACAATTTTGTCTTCAGGCTCTTGTGGGGCGCTACTGTGTACACTTATGAATCTCATTAACGCCAACAATGAATATTACCAGCATCGATGAACTAAAACACTGATGAAATAATTAAAATTAAAGCTATATTTTTAAGGGCCAAGAATAAATCTAGTCTAACTTAAGGAAACTAGAACAACACTATGAATTATAATAATTTTTATAATTTTATAGAAACTTAATAGAATAAAAATTCTTATCTAAACGCTCTTCTTCATTATCTTTTGTTCCTTCTATCTAAATTTATAACAGCTCCTTTAGTTCCACGAGTGGAAATTTTTTAAGGAGAGATAATATTTTTTTAAAAATATAATAATGATATATACAACATGTATCTTGATCCACTATATATATACAATAACTTGTATACACTGGTATTTTGACTTATACGTCAATGTTACTCAGAAAGCTAGGGCACATATAGGTTTGGTTAGTAAGATAATGATATTCAACATTTCATTCTTTCATTCTTAATGGCATGTACAAGTTACTTTGAAATAGCATTCTTAATTGCTTCAAATGAAATAATTTTCAGTATAATTTGTTCCACTTCAAAGACTACTATTGGCCAACAATTGTTATTTTTCCCTGTGCAATTTGCTATGGTATGATATATTTCATTGTGTCTCAATTTTAAGTCTTCACAGCCTGAACACATTGACAGCAGAAATGGCACATCTATAAGTTATGTCGGAGCCAATTTGATAATATGATAAGATTTAGACTATAGTATTTCAACTTCTAACAAAAACTCACCATGAAAAAAGACTGCATATGTGTGTGTAGCTATATTAATGTACAGTACTAGCATGCAGGTAGTACTAATATAATATAATAAAATATATACGTGTAAGAAGATTGTTGTAAGGTTGTTGTTGTAACCTTTAAATAGTTTCGGTGAAATGTTCTAGAATAAGCATCTAATTGATATTGCAGCAAGTGGATTTGAGTTTACAGTTATTTGTTTGATGTAAATCCTTTTACAGCGTGCATGCATATATTTATATATATATATATACATACATACATATATATATATATATATATATATATATAACTATACCAGTATATATATATATATATATATATATATATATATATCTTCAAGAATATAAGCAGTGTTTATATTGACAACTATATATTATTGTGGTGGTTCAGACAACCTTGTAGGGGCAAAATTACTGCCACATATACATAGGTTTGTGGAATAGCACAACTTAATAATTGATGATACTCATGACTATTGAAGTCACACTCCTCCATTAGAACTCCTAGCACATGACTATTGAAGTCACACTCCTCCATTAAAACCCCTAGCACATGACTATTGAAGTCACACTCCTCCATAAGAATCCCTAGCACATGACTATTGAAGTCACACTCCTCCATTAGAATCCCTAGCACATGATTATTGAAGTCACACTCCTCCATTAGAACTCCTAGCACATGATTATTGAAGTCACACTCCTCCATTAGAACTCCTAGCACATGATTATTGAAGTCACACTCCTCCATTAGAACCCCTAGCACATGATTATTGAAGTCACACTCCTCCATTAGAACCCCTAGCACATGACTTCATTAAAATTCTAACAAATACAATGAAAAGTTTAAAAAATTAATAAGTTGGTATATTTAGTTACATAATAAATAAAGTGGCCATGGTATATACCGTTTATATTTTATAACTAAATAATATTTTGCAAAATGTCTGTCCTGTACTTAATCACATGACCAAGCAGTATATATATGTTCTAGAATAACTTTAGGATTTGGTTTTAATATTTTCATATAAAATAAATTGATACAGCTACACACACTGTAGTCTTTTTTACGCTAATATAAATCTATTGGTGAAGCTTGGAATACGGTAATTTTATCATTTTGTCAATTCGGCTTCAACGTAACATAGCTGTGTGCTCAACACGTGATGCTTTCCTATGAATAATTTAGCGAAATTACGGTAGTATTATAGAAGACTCCAAAATGGCTGGTCAGTCAAAACCTCTTTAAGTTAATACTGTTGTGACGTTTCTTGGTATTGATAAGTCTGTTAGTAGATGTAGTATTATTTATAATTATTTGCTTTTTTTGATGATCATGTTCAACTTGTGTACTCAGTACCATTTTCCTAGTATATACATGATTTTCTGTTGTAGACAACAAGTGTTTTATGCCCTATCCTGTAGTATTGTGTAGTATTTTGCCTCATGCAGAAAATCCCAGTGTTTTTATATTTGCAAGTGTATGTTCATACAGCCAGTATGTTCATTATATAGTTGGTACTCTTTAGCTGCGTTTGTTCTTAATTTATGTTATACTCTTTAGTATCTAATGTTTAATATATATCTCCAAGAATAATAGGCAGTGTTTATATTCACAATTTGGATTATATTTTGGTGTTGAAGAATTGTAATAAATTGAAAACAGAATGATTAAGCTTCTAGTATGCAATATGTCCATGAATTGACAATTAATTTTAATGGATTTTTGTGAATTGCTTTCTAAGAGCATTTACATTCAAATCATAAAGTTTTTGTCCAATCAAAACAACTTCCTTACAGTTTATTATATTTGCTTAATTAAGACTAAATTGCATAGTCCTGGTTGTTTATTGTGTGGACATGTGACATACATCCTGTGAATATTATGTACTACAAATAACTGGGATAATAAAATATATAATGATACATGACAGCAAGATCAATAATAAACACAATAATGATATGAAATGGCATTGTTTAGATACCTACCTATACACTCTCATTTTGTATTTAATGTGGATTTTTGCTGGCTCATCAGACATTAGAAAGGCCCTCTACATACTGTATATAGTTTACTTGTAGTCCTTACAGGAACAGGACGATCCTTGCAAAAGCGATTAGATGCTGGTGAAACAATTTTATGTTCAGAAGGATATGTTATGGGATTAGCACGTCGAGGATATATTGGTACTGGTGTCTGGACTGGTCAGTTTATGTTAGATTATCCTGAAGCCTTAACCAGTATGCACTATGAGTTTGTGCATTGTGGAAGTGATGTTGTCCAGGCACTGCAGGTAAATATTATGATCTTTAAACTCTCAATGATTGTGTTGGATCTTGTGAACATTAAGTGTTCATATGTAATATTCTGATAACAATATCCATGATTATATTACACACATACACATAACTGTGTCTAATACAGGAATAGTTTCAGTTATTGTAAGTGATTGCTATAATTTTCTATCTGTCAAATATGTGGTCATGACATTGATGTATTAATGTATATTAACGTCTTTTTTTCTTATAGTATTATCTTCATCGAGAGAAAATGCGTCAAATTGGACATGAAGAAAACTTAGAGAAAATCAATCGAGTTGCTCTACGTTTAGCCAAAGAAGTTGCTGATAAAACTGGCACACTCTTTGCTGGTAGTATTTGTAACACCAATATCTATAAGCCAAATGATGATGCTAGTAAGCAAGAAGTTAGAGCAATGTTTGATGAACAAGTTCGCTGGGCAAAAGAGGAAGGAGCAGAATTCATTATAGGAGAGACATATCATTGGTTAGAAGAAGCAGAGATAGCTCTTGAAGTTATTAAATCTTATAATCTCCCTGCCATCATAAATTTTGGAGTCCTTGTACCTACTGATGGTACTGAATTTAACCTGCTAGATTCTATACCAGTAGGAGAAGCATGCAAAATATTGCTTGATAAAGGAGCATATTTAGTTGGTGCAAATTGTACACGTGGTCCTGAACAAATGGTTGAAATTATAGAACACATTGTTAAGTTTTGTCCACCAGAGAAAGTCTGTGCCCTCCCTCTTGGATATCGCACAACAAAAGAATATCCTACATTTCATGTACTGAGAGATGATAAATGTCCTGACAACTTTAAGCCATTTCCTCATGGATTAGAAGCATTTGGTGTCTCTCCTGTTGAAATAAAGAAATTTACACGTCGTTGTCTTGACCTTGGCCTCAAATTCATTGGTATATGTTGTGGTAACTCAGGAATGCTGACCAATGCTATGGCTAGAGAAATGGGAAAAACAACAATTGTGAGTCGTTATCATGATCCTGAGTCCAAAGGGACTGACCCATATAAATTTGTAGAGGTAAAGTAGTAGTACTGTACAATGGTTACTACTTCTATTGTGATTTCTCATTGTTTCTGTACATGTTATAAAATTATGAAATGGCTAATTTGTGAAATAATTACTGCAGTAAAAACGTTAGCAAGAAACACTGAATGATGATTAATTATTTTGCCGGCCTATAGGCGTGGTCTCTTAGACGGAACAGTGATAGGCTACACCCTATGTCTGTGAACTATGGAGCAATTTACATCGTTTCTTCAAAACCCTTTCTCTTTTTTTTCTCCAACTCAAAGACCTCCAGAACCACCAGCCCCAAGTTATCGAGGCACTGGAGCAGCTTCAGCAAGAAGACCTACAATTACTAAGCAAATCTCAACGGCTGCAAGTAGAAGACTACCGTCTTTAGATCCAAGAGCTTCTATTAGTTTAATTGATAAAGGACTCGTTAACAGACCTGGAGAAAACAATTGCTTTTTAAATGCAGCAGTACAAGTATGTAAGAGATCATGCCAATGTACTAAATAATGCCACACCCTAAACTCTACCCAAATGCTGACTAAGTTGGTACTTATCGAAGTACTGTTTACTCTATATACATATAGTATGATGTTTAAAACTGTACTATTATCATAACAGAATATTCTATTACTCATATTAGGTATTATGGCATACTGATGCCTTCAGAAGAAGTTTTAGAGAATTTGAAGGACACACTTGTGTTGGGGAGACATGTATATTCTGTGCTCTGAAGGTAAGGAACATAACATCATAGCTATACTTTTTATACATGTAGGTGGTGTTTACTCAGTACCAATATGGTGAACAAACCTCTATACCGCCAGATATCCTGCGCAATGCCATGGCCAACTGTTATAAAGGTCAAGAACGCTTTCAACTTGGTTTAATGGATGATGCTGCAGAATGTTTCGTAAGTAAACAAATCATTCGTTGTCTGAACTTGTTATACTTAACAAATCATTGTCTACATGTTCTAATTTATCAATATCCTTGGTATGTACATTGCTAGTACACATGTCATGTTTCCATGGTAAAGCTTATAAATGTACATATTTTGCATGTATATCTGTTTCTAGTTGTGAGCATACATAAGCTGGAATACCAAGCTACTATTATGTAACTAGGAATGGTGGACCTTAAAACAATAAATTTCCATTAATTCTGTTCATCTTGTGTACATGTACATATATAAATATTTTAAATGTAATTGTTATTTTTATTCTTTTTTCTTGTCTTCTCTGTAGGAGAAAATGTTGGAACAAATGCACTTCCATTTAACAGGACATGCTGATCTTGATAGATGCTCTACACCTTGGTGTTTATCTCATGTTAAATTTGCTCTCACTACTGTTGAACAGGTCAGTATGTAATCTGTCAAGCTAGACTTTCCTCTTTGCTGTGCCAAAGATATTAGTGTAATAATATAGTATGTATTGCTGTGTGAGAAGTGTCTAGTGAAGATCTTCACTTATTCCAATAAGTAAAAATGAAGAAGTCATACATACATTCACAACCAAATGACCTTTCAGTCCATGTTGGCTCCATTTGAAGGCAGATACACTTTATAACTAATAAGCACAGACATATAGAGTCACAAAACAGTCTCAGCTTGATAGTAAACATCACCTTTTGCTTCTTAGAAAGAAGATACTAGAACACACAAACAACATCCACAACATCATACTATGTCCTATGTTCTCAGCTCATTATTTAACTATACTTTATTACACAAACTAGAATGTGTACTCTTGAGTTAGACTGACCATATGTCTTATGAGTATGTTGGTTTGTCAGTGGTTTATTCCATTATTGTACTGTACTTGACTTTAACTTAGATGAAACTACATTTGTTAACGAATGTTTTTCATTGTAATCAATGAAAATTTACCACAACTAATACAATGATAGAAATAATTGATTGTTCTTTAAAGTTTAATAACCAGAGCTTCTACTAACATTTCTCTCTTCACTGCTAGTAATCTCTTAGAATAGGCTATTTATATGGGAAATAAATTAATTTGTAGTTATTAATTTTTTAATAATTAATTTTGTTTATTATATAGTCAACTTGTGATTGTTATTACACATCAGAACCTCTATCATTTGTTGAGTTTGTACATTATGTAGCAGCATCAGTTATGAAGTAAGTCAATCACAATTAAAATAAAAACCAGAACTTATTCCACTATCCCATTCTTCTGTGTGGAATATTTATGATTAATTACAACTTATACCTGACACATTTTATCTTTCTAACCATAATGACCAGGCATTTGATGTAGTATAGATAATTTCAACTTCAACATAACTTACTTACAGATTAATTGTGATGATGATATTGATTGTACACTTTTGATAGGTCTGAATCAGAGCGACTCAAAAATGAACGTGTAGTTTCACCAAATTTTATCTTTGATAAATCTATACATACAGCTGGTGCTATAGATGGAATAAGACCTTGTCCCAATTATGTAAGTCAGTTCAACATAATGTGCTATTTTAAATGATGTGTTGTTGCTATAATGGAAACGTGATTACATCTTCTTTTTCTCTGTTAGGCCAAATGTAAGAAAACAGTTCAGCTCAAGAGAATGTTACTAAATGCCCCGGATGTTGGTAGGTATTGTGCAATTTAATAGTTTAAAATAAGTTGTTGAGCCTTATATTGTATATATTATCACAAATAGCTTCTTGAAGAAAGACTTTAGTTAATGATCTAAATACTATAGAGGTTAAATATTGAATATATTATGATACAATAATATATGTATTATACATGTATATAATATAAGTGTTTGTGGTGACAATTTTAATCAGCAAAAAAATACTGTGACTCAACACAACAACAACAGGATCTATATAGCTTACATTTCATTATAATCACAATATAATAACATGTACTTTATTCCTCTTATAGTGTGTATTGGTCTGATATGGGACAGTGATAGTCCCCCTATTTCTTACATAATGGATGTTATTCACAGTATTGGTCTGACATTACATCTCAATGTTGTAAGTGTGTATATCATAATTATGTTTAAAGCATGTGCCACACACATATTCATTTACCCAGTACACTCGTAAAACCAGGGATTTTGTGCTTGATACCACATTGTATGAATTGTGATCCCCTGAAGTAAAACAGTCTACTTGGTTAGGTTCCTGCCAGAAGCCTTGATTCTGTTTTTATAAGCGAGCAAGAAGTTGATCATATACATACACATGTACTATTAATAAAGTTTTTGTAGTAACAGAATGACTTTTTGTGTTGTCAATAAAGTATTATTTAGACTGGAGAAACAAAGCAGTAGACACTTGCATTGAGCAGCATCAATTTAAGAGCAGTGTTTATCTCAATGTCATAGACTACCATTTTAGACTTGTGACTACTCAAGGAAACACAGTATTAGTATGTAGCTACACAATTTATGAAATAAAATAGGAGTATCTTTATCAAGATCTACTAATTGATACATTGTAACACATGTACATATAGGTCATATAATGCAAGAATTATACCATTAAAAGCATTGAGATCTTTCATAACAGAAAACCTCACTATCCAATCTCCACTTTTTTCCTCATGATATGTACTGGCAGTAAATGTTAATGTTGGCATTCACACAATTATATGTACATACATAACTATTATTGTTGTATTCTAGGTATTTGATCATGTAGCATCAGATGCTGTCAGAAATACTGAGTATCACTTAACAGCTCTCATCACTTACTATGGTCTACACTACTCTACATACTGTTATCATTCACACAAACGCACGTGGATCTATTTTGATGACGCCAGGTTTAGAAATGTGAGCTAATCTATACTCTATTAAATCACATGTGTACTGTGTAAGAATGTTGGAAATTATAATAAAGACATAGTCACTTTATATTGTACATAGATATTAAATCTATTGAGGTTTGTTTATCTTGTACCATATATAATATGTTTTTAAACCCTCTATTTCTTGTATAAGCTGAGGTTAAAGTAACTGTTGTGATTTTTGCCTGTAACAAGTAGTAATCTTTGTAAATCTATTAAATATGTTTTCGTAGTGCCACACTTGATTGTCCTTTTACATAAATTCTGTTACATGTAGGTTGGTCATCAATGGTCTGATGTTGTAGAGGAATGTCGTAAATCTCATTTTCAACCTCTTCTACTGGTATACACTAACCCTAACTCAACTGTTGTAGATACCTCTAAGGTAAAAGTAGAAATTATGTGAATTAAACTGAAGTTTATTCAATCTATAAACTGAGATGTCAAAATGAAAGTTGTCACAAAGCTGTTATTGATAAATTTAATCCCAATTTTAGTGATAAGTGTTACTTTCATGTAATAAGCATGGTTACAGTTTATGCAATAGATATTGGATTCCCAAACATTATGATGGAAATGCACATTGCTAAGTGCTTTATAATGTGATATTTCAATTAGAACACATTTACTAGTTATTGTTGCATAGTTATTATATAAGATTTAAGCGTATTATCATTGCTAATGCAGCTGCTTGACATTATAATAATATACAATGTATGTAATAGGAATTAATTGTTTCTAGGCTCCCAAGGATGTCAAAACGGCTCCACAAGCTCCATCATCACATCAACCATCCAATACAACTCCAACTGACACACCAAATGCTACCACTGTCTCCACTTCCAGTAATAAACCACCTCTTGCACCTAAACCAACTGGACTGGTGGATCAATTGTCATCAGCTCATCCACAGATTGGCTCAAACACATCACCTGACTCTAATGTTACCCCACAAGAAGACGTCGGTGATCTGATTCAATTTAGCCTCACTCCTTCTCAACTTTTACAATCCACTCAATCTCCTATATCTGCTACATCAGCAACTAATGTTCTTAATAACATGGACATTACTAGGACAACTGTAGCTGGCTGCTACCCAGAAAGTATTCCTTTTACAAAAAATATTCGTCCTAGACCAGCTAGTGATGTTATCACTGACACGATCAATTTGAATTCACAACCTCCACTAGAAACTCATATTAATGAGCTATACAAAAGCAGATCACCACCAGCTTACACCAACAACCAGCCACCAGCTCTATCAGGTAAGAAGACTACATACAACAGTACATCCTATATGACATTGAAATAGCTTATGATCACTGATAAAGTCATTTCTGCTTCAGTGTTTGATCCATACTTAGATATGTGTGTCAGTCACTAGATATGTGTGTCGCTACAGTTAACTTAATAATGAATGATCCAATGAAAGTAAAGGCTTATTGTAAGATTAAAATTAGTAATGTTGTCATTTACTGACATATAATAGATGTGTACAATTTGTATTACATATGGAAATCGTTTTAAAATACATTTGATAATGAGAAATACTGTCTTTGATGAACTGTACAATGGTCACTAGTTTGCTATACGATATTTTTTATATCCTTCTCTGTGTAGTTGCTAGGTTATATCCTAAGCTTGATTCTGGTGCCTCCAGTATTAGCACAGGACAAGAATCAAGTTCTACAGCTGCTCATCTTCAAGCACAAAGACAATATCCAGTTGTAACTTCTTCTGGTGATAGTAGAGGAGGTACTTACAATCCGTTCAATACTGTCCAGCAAGTCAGCCAACCATCACGATTAACTGGTAACGCAACTACTGTTGGTTCTCCATTGTTTCGAGAATTCTTTCAAGGTAATATTTTGTTCAATTATTAGATGGTATGTTCCATTAAAGCAAGTGTTGTTTCGTTTCAGGTCTTCCTAGAGACGTACAAGACACTTTACGATCTGTTGGTGTGAGTATTGAAAAAGTGGAGTGTTATTTTGATAAAGATCCAGCCCTTGTTAATATATTGCTTAGCTATATTGCTAGTAAGTAAATCTAAAGGAGAAATGGAGGGACAAATGTAGTGGTGATACATGTATTATTGCTTTGTTTCAGACCAGCTGCACTCTGTTATCGGACATCCTTCAGTTACCGCTCATCCAGTAATTCATCAATCTCTTATGACAAAAGTTCATGAAATAGAAAGGAGTCAACGTCAACTAAAAATGGACATACCGCTACCTCCATTAGATGTCAATCGTCTAGCTGTTTTGTTGTCTACAAACACAGATGTTAAGAGGTCAGTAGTCACATTGTGTATAACATATTATATCATTCAAATTTCCCTTAAATTAGGCCATCCTTTCCAACTGATAAGCAACAACCTCGCCCTGTTCTCCACGGGAAACCTCCAGTAAATAGTAGCGCTACCTTTCTCCCACCAAAGCAAGGGACACTTTCTCCAATGGATAAGAGTCACCCTGGCCTTCCTTCCAAGCAAAGACTACCTCCAGCAAAGAGTGCCAACATTCCTAGTCTACTTCCTTTACAAAGGACTTTTCCAGTGAATAGTGGCCTCAGTCTTCCTCCTAAACCAAGGACACCTTCTCCAGTGAATAATAGTGGCCCCAGTCTTCCTCCTAAACCAAGGACACCTTCTCCAGTGAATAATAGTGGCCTCAGTCTTCCTCCTAAACCAAGGACACCTTCACCAGTGAATAATAGTGGTCCCAGTCTTCCTCCTAAACAAAGGACACCTTCACCAGTGGATAATAACAGTGATCCTAATCCTTTAAAGAGAGGAGGAGATATTAACGTACCTAGATCCAGTAGACGTCTACGACAAGTCTGCTTGGAATGTGAACACGTAAGAGAGGTTGATGACACTGGTTTGTGTACACCATGTAGATTAAAATTAAAGCTCAAGTAAATCGAGTAGCTGTTTTGCCATTAAGCACTCCATATTATGTACCCTACTGTCTGTATTGGATATAGATATTAAACACTCCATATTATGTACCCTACTGTCTGTATTGGATATAGATATTAAGCACTCCATATTATGTACCCTACAGTCTGTATTGGATATAGATATTAAACCCTCCATATTATGTACCCTACTTACTGTCTGTATTAGATATAGATATTTATTATCAAAGAAACAATTATCACTAAATTGGGTGGAGAGTATCAATATCAAAATGATATTATTTATATAATTATAACACAACAATACAAAATAGTTAATTCCTATCATAGTCTACTCTATAAAGTGTATTATCATTAAAAAAAACATAATCCCAGCATAAGTTCATCTACTAATAATAAGAAAGAAAAATCAAACTATACTAGAATATATGATACAAAAGACAATTAGCACACATTTCAATATAAGCTAATGAATGTCAACAAAAAGCAAAAAATGTTACTGAGCAGAGGCTCCTTCTTGTTTTTTGCCTTTGCCTCGAGTCATGAGACAGGCAAAAACAGTCATCACCATTTTGTGATTGACTTCCACCAAATCTTCAGGAAGAGCGTAAACCCGAGCACCAATCTTACGAGCCATGGAAATGGCATATTTAGCATTTGAAAGAAGATCCTAAAACAAAAAAAAGTTGATAATATTTTCTACTTAACAGGAAAGGAAGGAAAAGATGAGAAAAAAACAAAGATGATATGTAATAGAGAAGCAGAGGAATGCTGGAACAATAATAGCACATTATTGACAGAGAATAAACAGAAAATACAAACAAGATATGTGAGTGATTTTGAAACAGATAATAAAAACACGAGTAATCCACTGACCTCGTCTGATGATGGTGAGGTAAGTACAATTTCATAGTTGACCTTTCCAGGTCGTAGAGCATCAATAAGATCAATAACAGGTAGACTGGTACTAATAGATGGATCTTTGAAGTTAGCAATTCTACTGGATTTCTCAGCTTCCTCTAACTATAAGTATAAAATCAAACAAAAACATTACATGAAGCAACAAACAAAAAATGTACATCTGTATTGCTAAATCTGGTTTAAGTTATATATATATATATATATATATATATACACTATATATATATACTATATATATATATACACACATAAAATACTTCTAACATTAAACACAGCAGTCTGGAGGCTGATTGAGTTACCATAAAAAAGCTTAAAGGGGTGTGGTATTTAGTGGGTGTGGTATATAAGTTACTGACAGTGGTGTTAGTCCACATGATGATAGCATCTTCCTCAATAGGTTTGTCAGATCCAGACAATTTCTGCAACATAGCCAACGTGTATGACCTCATTAATTGCCACACAATAGCTATAAAATAAAACATTATTAAATCATATAATGTATGTTGATATATGAGGAATGTGTGGAGGAGAAGTTCAACCAAAATTACAACTATTTCACTACACAGCAAATTTCTGATCTTTATTAAGCAGTACATAAACAGTGTGTTTCCACAAAATATATTAACAAACCTGTCTACAAAAACACACTATATTGAACATCAACAAAGTAATGACCTAAAGTAACTCAATAATATAAACAAATTCAAACTACAAAATAAACCCAGACATATTCAAACCTCTTTTATATGCACTTAGTTTATCCAAACAAGCTCTTCTATTATTAACCCTTTATAGGAAATTAAAGTGGCCATTATATACTAAATTAACCATAAAGTGAAGTCATATAGTCGCTCCTACAGAAGCATATTGGTCATATTTAGGGTCAGTACCAGTGGTTTGGTAGACTTGTTCACTGGGAGGGCTCTATTTATGTATAGATATAAGAACTAAAGCTAAACAGTACAATATTTTGTACATTAGCAGATTAATTTCATTTATTCACTCATAAAACAATGGTTAGTCCTTAAGTGCTTGAATATCGGTGTTATCACTGACACGATCAATTTGAATTCACAACCTCCACTAGAAACTCATATTAATGAGCTATACAAAAGCAGATCACCACCAGCTTACACCAACAACCAGCCACCAGCTCTATCAGGTAAGAAGACTACATACAACAGTACATCCTATATGACATTGAAATAGCTTATGATCACTGATAAAGTCATTTCTGCTTCAGTGTTTGATCCATACTTAGATATGTGTGTCAGTCACTAGATATGTGTGTCGCTACAGTTAACTTAATAATGAATGATCCAATGAAAGTAAAGGCTTATTGTAAGATTAAAATTAGTAATGTTGTCATTTACTGACATATAATAGATGTGTACAATTTGTATTACATATGGAAATCGTTTTAAAATACATTTGATAATGAGAAATACTGTCTTTGATGAACTGTACAATGGTCACTAGTTTGCTATACGATATTTTTTATATCCTTCTCTGTGTAGTTGCTAGGTTATATCCTAAGCTTGATTCTGGTGCCTCCAGTATTAGCACAGGACAAGAATCAAGTTCTACAGCTGCTCATCTTCAAGCACAAAGACAATATCCAGTTGTAACTTCTTCTGGTGATAGTAGAGGAGGTACTTACAATCCGTTCAATACTGTCCAGCAAGTCAGCCAACCATCACGATTAACTGGTAACGCAACTACTGTTGGTTCTCCATTGTTTCGAGAATTCTTTCAAGGTAATATTTTGTTCAATTATTAGATGGTATGTTCCATTAAAGCAAGTGTTGTTTCGTTTCAGGTCTTCCTAGAGACGTACAAGACACTTTACGATCTGTTGGTGTGAGTATTGAAAAAGTGGAGTGTTATTTTGATAAAGATCCAGCCCTTGTTAATATATTGCTTAGCTATATTGCTAGTAAGTAAATCTAAAGGAGAAATGGAGGGACAAATGTAGTGGTGATACATGTATTATTGCTTTGTTTCAGACCAGCTGCACTCTGTTATCGGACATCCTTCAGTTACCGCTCATCCAGTAATTCATCAATCTCTTATGACAAAAGTTCATGAAATAGAAAGGAGTCAACGTCAACTAAAAATGGACATACCGCTACCTCCATTAGATGTCAATCGTCTAGCTGTTTTGTTGTCTACAAACACAGATGTTAAGAGGTCAGTAGTCACATTGTGTATAACATATTATATCATTCAAATTTCCCTTAAATTAGGCCATCCTTTCCAACTGATAAGCAACAACCTCGCCCTGTTCTCCACGGGAAACCTCCAGTAAATAGTAGCGCTACCTTTCTCCCACCAAAGCAAGGGACACTTTCTCCAATGGATAAGAGTCACCCTGGCCTTCCTTCCAAGCAAAGACTACCTCCAGCAAAGAGTGCCAACATTCCTAGTCTACTTCCTTTACAAAGGACTTTTCCAGTGAATAGTGGCCTCAGTCTTCCTCCTAAACCAAGGACACCTTCTCCAGTGAATAATAGTGGCCCCAGTCTTCCTCCTAAACCAAGGACACCTTCTCCAGTGAATAATAGTGGCCTCAGTCTTCCTCCTAAACCAAGGACACCTTCACCAGTGAATAATAGTGGTCCCAGTCTTCCTCCTAAACAAAGGACACCTTCACCAGTGGATAATAACAGTGATCCTAATCCTTTAAAGAGAGGAGGAGATATTAACGTACCTAGATCCAGTAGACGTCTACGACAAGTCTGCTTGGAATGTGAACACGTAAGAGAGGTTGATGACACTGGTTTGTGTACACCATGTAGATTAAAATTAAAGCTCAAGTAAATCGAGTAGCTGTTTTGCCATTAAGCACTCCATATTATGTACCCTACTGTCTGTATTGGATATAGATATTAAACACTCCATATTATGTACCCTACTGTCTGTATTGGATATAGATATTAAGCACTCCATATTATGTACCCTACAGTCTGTATTGGATATAGATATTAAACCCTCCATATTATGTACCCTACTTACTGTCTGTATTAGATATAGATATTTATTATCAAAGAAACAATTATCACTAAATTGGGTGGAGAGTATCAATATCAAAATGATATTATTTATATAATTATAACACAACAATACAAAATAGTTAATTCCTATCATAGTCTACTCTATAAAGTGTATTATCATTAAAAAAAACATAATCCCAGCATAAGTTCATCTACTAATAATAAGAAAGAAAAATCAAACTATACTAGAATATATGATACAAAAGACAATTAGCACACATTTCAATATAAGCTAATGAATGTCAACAAAAAGCAAAAAATGTTACTGAGCAGAGGCTCCTTCTTGTTTTTTGCCTTTGCCTCGAGTCATGAGACAGGCAAAAACAGTCATCACCATTTTGTGATTGACTTCCACCAAATCTTCAGGAAGAGCGTAAACCCGAGCACCAATCTTACGAGCCATGGAAATGGCATATTTAGCATTTGAAAGAAGATCCTAAAACAAAAAAAAGTTGATAATATTTTCTACTTAACAGGAAAGGAAGGAAAAGATGAGAAAAAAACAAAGATGATATGTAATAGAGAAGCAGAGGAATGCTGGAACAATAATAGCACATTATTGACAGAGAATAAACAGAAAATACAAACAAGATATGTGAGTGATTTTGAAACAGATAATAAAAACACGAGTAATCCACTGACCTCGTCTGATGATGGTGAGGTAAGTACAATTTCATAGTTGACCTTTCCAGGTCGTAGAGCATCAATAAGATCAATAACAGGTAGACTGGTACTAATAGATGGATCTTTGAAGTTAGCAATTCTACTGGATTTCTCAGCTTCCTCTAACTATAAGTATAAAATCAAACAACAACATTACATGAAGTAACAAACAAAAAATGTACATCTGTATTGCTAATTCTGGTTTAAGTTATATATATATATATATATATATACACACACACACACACATTTATATATACATAAAATACTTCTAACATTAAACACAGCAGTCTGGAGGCTGATTGAGTTACCGTAAAAAGCTTAAAGGGGCGTGGTATTTAGTGGGTGTGGTATATAAGTTACTGACAGTGGTGTTAGTCCACATGATGATAGCATCTTCCTCAATAGGTTTGTCAGATCCAGACAATTTCTGCAACATAGCCAACGTGTATGACCTCATTAATTGCCACACAATAGCTATAAAATAAAACAATATTAAATCATATAATGTATGTTGATTTAAGAGGAATGTGTGGAGGAGAAGCTCAACCAAAATTACAACTATTTCACGTCAGCAAATTTCTGATCTTTATTAAGCAGTACATAAACAGTGTGTTTCCACAAAATATATTAACAAACCTGTCTACAAAAACACACTATATTGAACATCAACAAAGTAATGACCTAAAGTAACTCAATAATATAAACAAATTCAAACTACAAAATAAACCCCGACATATTCAAACCTCTTTTATATGCACTTAGTTTATCCAAACAAACTCTTCTATTATTAACCCTTTATTAGGAAATTAAAGTGGCCATTATATACTAAATTAACCATTAAGTGAAGTTATATAGACACATTTCTTGCAACTACAGAAGCATATTGGTCATATTTAGGGTCAGTACGAGTGGTTTGGTAGACTTGTTCAATGGGAGGGCTCAATTTATGTATAGATATAAGAACTAAAGCTACACAGTACAATATTTTGTACATTAGCAGATTAATTTCATTTATTCACTAATAAAACAATGGTTAGTCCTTAAGTGCTTGAATATTGGTGGGTTCTCTATCATACATTTACTTGAAAGATCAGCTTACCCAAAGTGAGTTTACTTCCATCAAAAATGTCTTTCCCACCAATACCCACAACAGAAAAGCGCATCTGTTGAGCCAGCTCAACAGCATAGTTACAATTTTCCAATTTCTTCATATTTCCACCCATTGCTTTATATGGTGGTTTGTTAACCTTCTCCCACTTGACAATACCAGGCTTCACTTTATCAAAAAGCTATATAAAAGAAAAGGAAAATGTGTGAAGTGGGAAATACAATAATAGCATATTACAGACAGTCAAAATTATAACATAAGTAGACTTTTTTCATAGATACAATTAAGTTACATGTACAGTAGAATGTTGCTTATCCGAACTTCATTCAACTGAACACATCAATTAACCGAATGTCTAGCTGGTTGACACACCCACCAGACACGCCTTATAATTATTGCACGTGTACGTGTGTAATCATGGCTAGTGAGATTGTGTCTCGTAAAAGAAAGCAACTAGTCTTGAGTATTCATGATAAACTAAAAATCTGTGAATTTGTCAAAAAAGGAAGGACCTTACAAAGCATAGCTAACGAGTATGAGATCGGTAAGTCCACCTTTTCACGATATTGTGAAAAACGAAAAGAGAGTAATGAATCAAAGACAGAAACATATTCATGATTACTTTGCCAAATTGTGATTTAAAAAGTGTTCAATTATATAATAATGTTGTTTGTTATGTATTGAGGTAATCAGCACTTCAATTATCTGAACATTTCAATTATCTGAACACCCTTCGGGCCAACATGTTCGTATAAGTGTATTCTACTGTAATTTAATTTTTGAGATTGCTTCCTTCTACTATATTTAATAAATACAATTTGCATTTTCTCATGAATCATTTTTGTGTATTCACTGTGAAAATGCCATAAAAAGGAGAGTACAATAAAGGTTAATTTTGATGGACTTATTACACATTATAACAGTAGTATGTTAAAAATAGTAGACTATATAACAAGTCATTAGTCTAGCAAGTCATCAAGAAGTTTCTCTAGTTCTAAAACAAGAGACAGCTCTGTTCCATATAGCTTAGCAGTATTAATCAATTTCTGTAAAAGCTATTTTTGTAAAAGCTATTAATTATAGCAATGAATTCAATTAAAATTCCTTATAGAGGTCAGTCATCTAACAACACTCACCTGTAGGAGAGCTTGGCCATCCTTAAGGTCTTGATAGAGATTGTTAACAAAAGGTGTCACACCCAAACTGTTCATCCAATTCCTAAATGCTATTAAACAAACAAATTAGAATAATACAAAATAATACATGTCTTTTACTCTTCTCCTCTCTAGTCTCTCCAAAATCTCCCAAATCAAAGTCTGGCAATCCTTCCTCCACAGGCTTTAGAGCAGGATAGGTATTGAATAGATTAGCCACAAAAGCTAGATTCAATCGTTGGTTACCCTTGACAACATCCTATAAAAAAATAACATAACTACTATAACTTAATGTAACAAATTATGAATTAAATAAGTAAATTAAGTGTTATCTATACCTTTGGTCGAACAAACTTTCTACAGCCAATTTTATCAGCCTCTTTCAACATCAAAGCAGCTCTCTTCTCAGGGTCTTTCTCCTAAAGAGAAAATAACATTACATTACAACTGGTATACTTTAAGTACAGCCATTTCACTGTCTATCTTTGTGATATTACTTGTAATGGAGAAAGACCGACTCCAGCATCCTCAGGTGCAATTTGATCCAGCAAAATTGTGTAACACTCTGAATCCTAATAAGAAAAGTGTACAAGACACAAATGATTTAAAACTATAGTAAATAACAGGAAAGATATAAGCATCATCAGTTTACACAAGAGTATCAAATAAAATTGTAATTTGCAAAAACGCATGCTCCTTACTCACGAAATTATTAAAACACTTTATGACACAAATGTCTGAAACTCTCAAGGACAAATATGTTCTAGAAAACATTACTATTACTCCTTTAGTCAATGAACTAGATCAATGTGGTAACATGCTCAATTAATTGTCTTGCCCTCATAAGACAGTGGTGGTCTATCAATAACATTCGTACAATTATTATTAATTACCATGATGTCCTTAGTGAAGTTATTGACTCGTCGACTTGAACCAGCCTCTTCTAAGTGGTAGTTAAACCAACGTAGTAAAATTTCTTCTGGGGAGAGAGCCATCAAATCTTTCAGCTCCTCACCATCTTTTAAAAGACGTGCAAGACCAGGACAATTCTGTAGAGATATCTTAGCAAAAAGACCAATCTATACAGAGAAAGAGAGAGAGACAGGGGGATAGTACATATCTACAAAATGTTATACAGTACAGACACATTAGCTACCAGCTGTTAACATAGATTTTGTACTCCACTTGTAATTACCTGACCATAATATTTGAAATACTTTAACATTATACAGATTATGATACAGCTGTCACCATATTTGTGGATTAAAAACTAGATATACTATGTACCAAGAAGTAACAAACCATTAAATAGACATCACGTAAAATAACGATCTTTGTTTGGGTCATTAAAGGCAACAAATCTCAATTTGTCTGTATAAAAGTGCACATAATCTCAGACTAATAAGATGATTGATATCTCTCATCGACTGGCTAGAGAGAATTCTTCTAAAGCTAGTAAGAAAACCAGTTAATAGCATTTAGTAGCACCATCTATGTAGTTGCCGTGACAAATAAAAAGACAGCATTTTATTGAATGATACTATAAATATTACATCAGTAATGAAATCGCACAGTGTTTATAAATTACACGATACAAACATGTACTCCATTAGGGAACACAACATTATAATATGTACACAGAGGCTGTTTATATTACACAAACAACATAAACGATGAAGATGAAGTATGTTGTTATTCGTAAACAAAAATAGCAGAGTGAATTGTTCACTTTACATGTGATGTTTGTGATCATAAACAATGTACAGTAATAAGCACTATATACTAGATAGTCCACAGAACCTTTAACAGTAGAAATATCTCGACATTAATTAAAGACATGTCACATCAGTCTGTGTAACATACACACACACACACACACACACACACACACACACGTGACCACATATTCTAACACAAACCTTTATAATCTGCCACAATAGACCCAACACTAAATGAGGTCTTCCTTCAATAAGATCCTGTGGACCAATATTAACCACACTGCAACCAATAGAAGAAGCTGAATTAATGCCCAAAGTTTGGTTTTCATGCATTGTGAAAGTATTCAGTTTTCCCTTATTGATAGCTCTCTCATCCACAGTATTAGGAACAGATGAATTGATCAGTTTACTATAGAACAACAAAGAAAGACAAACTCAATTCATAAGACATCACTCAATCAATGTGACTACCAGTAAATATTACAGTATAGTAACTGTATGCTAGTATCCTTGAATAAACCACTACTAGTATATATCAAACTTAAGACATCACTCAATCAATGTGACTACCAGTAAATATTACAGTATAGTAACTGTATGCTAGTATCCTTGAATAAACCACTACTAGTATATATCAAACTTAAGACATCACTCAATCAATGTGACTACCAGTAAATATTACAGTATAGTAACTGTATGCTAGTATCCTTGAATAAACCACTACTAGTATATATCAAACTTAAGACATCACTCAATCAATGTGACTACCAGTAAATGTTATCACATTCTAACAAATGTTACATAAAATACAAATTCTCAGTAAATTACATGATCAATGTAAGCAGTTTCCTAGTTTGTTTGATAATGTCTGGATATCTTTTACTCCACATAAAGAGCCAGTACAGTATTACTGGCATACAATATAGTAACTGTATACTTGTATCTCTGAATAAACCACTACTAGTATATATCAAACTTATTCTGTTAGTATAATGTGTTTCAATATGAGTAGAGTAATACTGTCCTTCAACAAGGTACTGTGTGAAGTCATTATATATTAGGTTTATGATACACCAATGAATGTAAGTGGAACTACAAGGCAACACTAATAAATGTCTAAGTGAAAGTACATTTGATTAGAGCACCACCAATAAATGTAAGTGGAACTACAATAGATTAGGTCAAACATTATTGTTGGCATGTAGTGATTCCTATTAGAGACAGAAGATCACAACAACTAACCATAGAATCAGGCCATCTTTAACAGCTTCAAACAAGGCATCACCATCCTCAGATATAGGCAACAGAGATTTTAGGTCTGGATCATTCTCCAGCTGGAAATTTATCCAGTCTACAAAAGCGAGTTTCTCTTCTTCAGCAAAACTATGAGTTGTTCCTAAAAACACAAAAAGAGCACATTACCATCTCCAAATCTTCAAAGCTGAAAATTACAAACTACTACAAACATCATGAATCCAATGTTACATGTTATACATGTACATGTACAACATGGACATGAAAATGTACATGCATATTACACGCAATGAGTACCTTCAGCTGATGCTTCTGATAATCCGCCCACTGTCACAAGCTTTTTGGCCTTGTCAGCTGTCTTCTGGAGACCAAAGGTTTTCTTCTCAGATTTCACTTTAGAGTACATCTGAGTAAAAAAAATCCTTCACAAATGAACAACAACAACATCTACTAACAGACTACACTGACTAGAGAGTAACTTCATCTACTAACAGACTATACTGACTAGAGAATAACTTCATCTACTAACAGACTACACTGACTAGAGAATATCTTCATCTACTAACAGACTATACTGAGTAGAGAATATCTTCATGTACTAACAGACTATACTGACTAGAGAGTAATTCATGTACTAATATAATACAGTAACCATCATTTAATATATGTATCTACAAGTAAGTTGATGGAACAAAGAAAATAAGTGTTACTACAGCACATTAATTAACATTAAGCTATTTCCTATAGAATGAATACATATTACAGGTTGCCCACATATGGCTGTGTAGTGGCTTTTTATTTGTTTTGACCAAATAAGGGAAAAAAGAGACATTATGACATATTAACTTTATTTACATACATAATAAAGTTGTGGTCAAAACTAACCATAACGAATATATAATAAGTATCAACATACTCAGAAAATCATTACCTTCCAAGATTTCATTTATAATATATACATGTATAAATATAAAAAATATTATAGTAGATTTTACTACTCAATAGCAATAAGAATTTGTAAAAAAGTCACTCCAGGTTCATAATCCATATTAAATTAATTACAAGTTGTAGTAAGTTGTCTAAATCAAACTATTTAAGTAAATTACAACTAATTAAAGGAGACGAAGTAATGTAGTCCATGTGTGTCTACACAGAGACATAATCTGACAAAGCTAACATTTAAAGTTGACAAACCCTTTAACCATAACAACAAATTGATTGCTATTGGCCACAGTCATGTGGTCAGACAGCTGTGAGTGTAGATATCATGCAGTACAAACAGTTTGTGTTAAAAGCAAGGAAATTGAAACACCTGGTGATTATAACAAAGATTAAATGTTGATTATCAATACATTACAATATTTAATAAATAGACAATATGTTTGTACAATATAATTAATTATAGAACTGTCACACATGGTCCACAGTAATAACAGTTCTAATATTATTCATAACTGACTGATCATGAAACCATCCACAAAAAGAAAAATCTATAAATAATAAATGTTGACAAACTATTTGTCTTATCTCTATATTTACACAATATATTTGTACGAGATCAAAATATCTCAAGTATGGAGGCAATTTCTGAATTTTTATAATTCTTATCAAATACTGAAATAAATTACAAGGGTAAGGTGATTAATCCACTTGTATTAATGTGTATAGCTAACAATATGAATAAGTGGATCAACACAAACAAATAAACAGATTTGATGTTATTTTAAGACCTCGTGACAACAATGAAAGTAATAAAGAGCCAAACCATTACAAGATCACAATACAAAGTGGTAACACCCTATACTGCAGTGGCATTGTACTATAACAATTACCTAATTATATAATTCCTATACTAGTTGTAACAATAGAAAACAGAATGCCATGTTGTTCCATACTTGGAGACCTTCAAATCACTACTACTAACTATTGTCAGACTACATATTAACAATATCTCTGTTAAGCATCTACTACGTGTTAACATCAATAGGGACAGAGCTAACCTGTTGTTGACCATATTAGGTGAAGAGTAGTGTCACAAGGAAATCTACCATTAAGGTAATGTTTTTAAAATGGAAGGATGTAATAGTTTACATGCACAAAGGTGTCTACAATCAACTAGGTAGCTATTCAAACAAGTTATTGACAACCCAATAAACAGGATTATGTTGAAAGTGTGCCATGTTGAATGACAACACATGATAATACCCAAGACTTTACACTTTATCGATGATAAAACAGCAGATTATTACATCACATTGATTATGTATTTACAAGAATACAAGATAACATCACACTGCATACATTCCAACAAGACTAGGATAGAAGCAGCTGCCAAGATCAATCAGGATAAGGAATACTTCCAATTAACTGTAGGTACACACTAAATTACATAGGAAACTATGTAGCAAATAAATGTGACACCGAATGATTTATCCATTAAAGTATATAACATAACAGCAAAGGCCACAACAAAGTGTCTACGTATTTTACCTCAATAAATTCATCGAATTCAATAGTCCCATTTTCATCAATGTCCACCTCTCGAATCATGTCACGAATCTTGTAGCCAGGAACACTTTCTCCGAGTGCCTTCAGAACTTCGGCTATTTCGGAGCATGTGATGTGACCATTTCTATCAGCATCAAACTAGAACAGAGTAAAATTTGATTAACACATGCAAGTATAAAGATGTGACAGAAACTTTTCAACTATAACGCAAACTATAACTCAACATTGTGTATCAGTATTATAATAAATGGACATATTTTATGAAATAAAATAACCTGGTCAAACTGGGCACGAATCTCTTCTCTCTGCTCAGGCGTAAAAGATGCCATCTTTCAATCGGAACAGCACAAGGTTGAGCTGAGAAATTGTCGCAGTCCTGCAACAAAACTTAATTTCACTGTACAGAGATCGAGCCCTGTAATGTGCTTTCTTGGTCTCGCTTCCGGGAGCCAATAAACCAGGATCTTCCTGTGGGCGGGGAATAAACAGAGCACGTCGCGCGCATGCTCAAATTTGCAGAAAAAGGGCGTGTCTCGAACTTTGCTTTTTGACTTCTCTTTTGCAAAGACTTAGTAATTTCCCCTGCACTGCTATGCCAAAATTTAAAAAGAAAGAGTAAGTTTAAATAAACTACTATAAAATTACTATTGTATTATCTTACACTCGCTATTTTCTCCAGTAAAACAGATCCTCTAGCTCGCTCAAATCCTGATCTTCCAGGATGGACAAGAGAGCCAGGTAATTTACCAATTTTTAATGATCGATTAACTTATTGCATATTTTCCTTTTATATGTGATTTTTGTTTAATTATTAATTATCAAAGAGGTGAGTTCAAACTACAATGAATGCTGCATGCTTGAAAAAATATTGTATTATTTTAGTATAATGTTTGATGCATATAATATTCACTCTTTCTTCCTTTTCTTCAAATTTACTCTAATATTTCTAGTAGTTTAATTTAATTATCATTGTTTTAGGGTTTATATGATTTACATGATTTCAGTGACACAGATCTCGTAGGTGGCCTACCAGAGCGTCCACTACCATACAGTTGGGAGGAGGTACAGTAACTATCATACTATTATAAAGAATTCTCTGCATAAACTTACACAATTAATTTTATATAGGCACAAGATAGCCCTCCTGGAAAGGTTAAGAAGAGGAAGAAAAAGAAAGACAGTACGTGACAAGACACATGTAGTATATATTCAGTTACATAATTGTTATCTTACAGGAAAACCATCTCGAGAGTACAGAGATGACCCCTCTACTGTACAATTAGGAGTGCAAAGACAACCCAGTTTAAGAGAAATGTTCCCTTCTGTAACTAGGAACTTCCCAGTTGAAGTAAAATATAATATTAAAAAAAGATACATTTTGCATAGACTAATTAATATCTTGCTATCTTGCATACATTTGCTATCTTATCTTAGAACATCTTTGTGGGTGCATTATTTTATTTATCTTTCTATTCTATAGCATCTTGCAACAGTAACTGTTAGCAAATATAAATTATCCTCTGGAGAGTGGCTCAAAAAATTGTCCAAATTGCAGTCAGATGGTTATATCATAAACCAACCTGTCTTCTTGGTTATAACTGACACTGATATCACCATCAAAGATATAAATGCTACTGTGAGTAATAATTACTGGACAAATGTTATGATTTAGTTTGATTATGTATTTTAGTTCCAACTTCAAGTAATTCCTCTAGCAAATGTTATGTCAATCACTCATGTACATCAGGCTGAAACATTCCAGAATGTTCTGTGTCTTTGCACTCATAATCCAACTGGTGCTGGTAAACCTCAAATGCACTTCTTTAAATGTGGAAGAACACCAGTAAGCTTGAATGAGCATTTTTTCAATTCAATTGCATGGCATAAAATTCAATGGGAGATTTCTAAAATGTACAATTTTCCAACAAATCCAAAAGATTATGAAATTTGTCATTTAAAATTTTCAATTTCATATTAAACTACTTTTGTTTACTATTAAATTCTATATTAATATAGGCTCCTGCAATTGGTGAACTTATTTCTGATGCTGTCAGTCGATATAAAAACCCAAATCGACATAAAGTAAGCCTATGATACACTAATATAGTCATGCAGCAATTTGATTTATTTCAACACCAATGCAGAGCTCAAGAGCACAAGATTTCAACAGTTCTCCACCTCAAGCCATGACAAGAGAAATGATTGATAGTGAAAACTGGGTTCTTAGTCCACAAGGCACACCCACTTCACCCAATCAGCCACATCCTAACACCTTTACTAGCAATCCATTTAATCTGCCTGCACACAATAGTGGCTCAATACCTACTTATCAGACCCCAGGTTCTCATTTATCATCAAGCACAGATCAGTTAGCTCGAAGAGAAATTACCAGCAGCCCCGCTATGTCAGAAATAGCTCAAATGAGACCTTCTTCAGCAGGAAATAACTCTGGTTAGTATTTCAATCAGATTTATAATTATTGTGGTACTTATTGGACCCACATAACGCATATTATATAACTAATTATCACATGAGTACTCGATAGTCAGCTTAATTGTATTTATGCTATTATATTTCCTTTTTTAGTCATAAATACTGCTCCACAGACCTCCCATTTGGTTCAGTCAATACATCATCCACGAACACAATATATTCAACAAGATTCTCATTATAGTGTTTCTGGAGGAAGTGATGCAGACACCCCGAGGACAGCTCGTCGTAGAGGTGAACTAGTAACTAGGACCACTAACCAGTACACAGAAGAAGTGCTTTCTCACTCAAGAACAAATGGCAGTTCCAGTGATATACATAAAACAATGAAGGCTGCAAAGATTCAACGTGACGTGGTCAGTTCGGCATCAATGCATGACAATATACTTTCCATTAAAATACTAATTGTCATTACTTACTTGACAATAAGTACTGCACTATTGTAACATAAAATGCAAACTATATAAGCACACATTTAAAGAGAGATACAACACTTATCACATGGGTCAATTCCTTAATCCTTTGTAAACATTATTGACCTTGCTGTTTACTGCTATGTTGAATAAAATTCATTGATGTAATCTAAACTACCTTCTGAGCATTTAGGGACAATGAATAACGTTGTTATTGTTTAGCAAGGGACACACACACACACAACTATATGCCATGAATATTGAAAATATATGTATGATCAACAACAACCAGAATAGTATAGCCACATCTCATGTTTTCATAAATCTACAAAGAACAATTATTATAATTTAAATTGTTCCATAGGACATTCTAAACCATGTCATTGATGATCTGGAAGGTTTCATGAGGGTACTGTATGAAATGGCAGCAGCCAAGAAGGAATTAGATAAAAGGACGAAGAAACCAGCTCGCAAGAAACATAATGATCGTAAGTTTTAAAGTTTAAGTATATTTTAAAGACTGCTACTAACTATTTTCATTAGCTACTATTATTGCTCTAACACAAAAAGCTCAGGAACCACATGAAGCAGAGTTTGTTATCATTTATCAGAAATGTAAGTATGGTATCAATTTAATTGCTAAACTGGGACATCATCTCCAAAACCCAACATCTGACAAACTTTTAGAGGGGCTTTTCAATTATATACGAGAATTCACTCGTAGAAATAAAGGGTCAGTGCACACTACGTATTATGGAAATTGATATGCTTATTTAAAACTCTACAGATATCGTGTTGCTTCATCAGTACAAGTTCCTTTACTTGACAAGAGAGCAATTCAACTTTTACTGAGATCATTATCTCCCAGAGATCAGGCTCTTTGGGGAGAAATGGGAGCAAACTGGAAAGTACCAAGGTATAAAGAAACAAAAAATATCAGTACTGTGCCATTTAACATACTCTTTAGTGATCAATGGCCAGCAAATAATCCACTTCCAAACTATGAAATCATCTTTGCTGATGGATGCGTCCCTTCTAGTCTTCATAACGTCAGTGATCGACCAGCATGTTTTCCTACTTTAGACACTCTTCCTCGTGATAGAAGACCACTTGATTACTCAGATGCATATGACGGTAGCAATGAAGAAAAAACATCAAATTTGCGAGTCAATCCTATGGTTGAAGCAGCTGTTGCTAACACAGCATCAATGGTACATTCACAATCTGTGCCTCCTAAATTAGCAACCACATGGGAAGCTCAACACCCTACAGTAAGTTTACTGGTTGCATAAAGAATTGTCTTTATCGATACAAATTACAGACACAGCCTAACTATGTATTCTCTTTAATTGTTATCAGTTCAATGTTCACAACTGATTATTAATAATAATATATATTTTTTTATATTGTAGTCTCCTTCTCCATTTGCTCAACCGCTGCATTCGTCAACACACAGTCTGGCATCAACTGGTTCTGGCAATAGAAAATTTGCCAAAGTTCTTAATGACTATGTGAGAGCCTCAATTGATGAACTGTCAGTGAGAAGAAGTGAAAAAATTGAAATTCTAGATGATAGCTCTAGTCGATGGTATGTGAAAAATAGACTGGGAGAACAAGGCTATGTACCTGCAAGATATATTGAACAATTGATGCCAATTTCAAATGGTAAGCCTGGAACAGTCATTGGGGTTTTATATACGTTATAAAAGATTAGTGAATTTATTCCTCGTGTTCTACAGATCAACATTACTCATCTCAACCTGCTATGAATAGAGCACCACATTCACCACCAAATATAACTCAAACTACTTCAGCTGGTTTTCCACGAGAAGCATGGGACAGAGAGGTAAGTACTTTCTCTACTACAGACAACGTAGATACAGACATTGTATATTAAAAGTCCAACATATGTATTATCTCTGTACTGCATATAGCTTAATGATTCTCAATTAAATAGACATTTCTCAACGAATCTCCTCAAAATCCACATCTACCTCAACCTGGTCAGCGTCTTGAGACTGTAATGGAAGTGTCAGAGTCACGAACATCTACTCTTGGTAGACAACCACCCCCTCCACCATCATCATTACCACCGCCATCTTCTGTGAGTATTGATGTCTTTAGTAAAATGAATAATTAGTACTTTATATGTCATTATATAATGTTGATAGATACTAGATTAGTAAAAGTAACTGATGGGAATATTATACAACTTGTATTTTGTAAATATCTTTAATTAGAAAGGTAGTAGTTGAAAAAGACTTTATTTTGTCTGAACAATCCATACTGAAGAAAACCAAGTGATATATACAACAGAGCAACCATTCAAATATCTAATCCCTAGCAGCAACCATTCAAGTATCTAGTCCTTAGCAACAACTATTCAAATATCTAGTCCTTAGCAACAAACATTATATGTTCTTCAATGATATCCACTTCCTATAATGTAATCTTCAATGAAGCAGGCAATGTTAATGGCTTATTATATTGTGACCTTAAATACATCTAAACTATAGTTCTACTTACAATCATATATTAACTCCATTATTATAAAATAACTATATATATAATATAATTCCTTTGTTACACAGTCTCCGCCTCCTCCAATTCCGCCTCCTGGTTCTCCCCCTCCACCACAAGGTATTCATAATTTTCACATAAAAACATAGAGTCAGTGTTAAAATTTTTTTTTCGTCATAGCTCCTCCTCCTCCACCTCCACCTCCACCTCCACCTGGAGGAGCACCTCCTCCTCCACCACCTCCTCCTCCGCCAGGAGGTAATACTTGCTATAAAATGAAAATGAGTTGCAATACATATTTTAATTGTTATAGGTGTTCCAGGACCATCTTCACAAGGACAAATGTCATTTAGTGAAATGATAGCTAAACAAAAACAAAACGTTGAAGACAAAGGTAAGTTGATATATTACATGATTGTATCACTAACTCTACATAATACATGATTGTATCACTAACTCTATATAATACATGATTGTATCACTAACTCTACATAATACATGATTGTATCACTAACTCTATATAATACAAGAGGTGGTCTTTAGCTTATACAGTGACTGTTTGATATTAAGAGGTTTTATATTAGCAATGTCAATTGCATCAAACTTTATATCATAACATTATGTCTCCACTACAGACAATATAAAATGTTAAATTACAAATTAAATGAATTGTATTCTATAATAATAGTATTAAAAAAATTATTACATTTTTAGTTGCCCAAAAAACAAATACTGGTCAAGCTTCTAAAGTTGATGAACCAGTGGATATTGTTACAGCATTTAAACAAAGAAAACCACTTCGCAAAACATCTACTACTGTGTCGGTTCAAAGTAAGATATTACACCTACATTAAATACGGAAAGAGGAGACCCCTTTTAATTAAAGCCAATTAATTTAATGGGCATGTACTTACATGCTAGGCGTTCAAGCATTTACAAATTAAACAGCTATATAATTATGTCAAATTTATGCTAATAAATTATTAGTCATATCACTTTTGTAGTACAAAAAGACAAAGATTCTGCTAACTTACCTGACACCGAATTGCAAAAGAAACTAACTAATAGACAAAATACAATGCAACAAGGTAAACAAGAACCTGACTCTATTTGTTACATCATTAAATATCATTAGGTGATTCAACTGCAGACTATTTTCTTCTCTCTTGGAATGCTGATCAAGATGATATTGACAGGTGGTTGTGTCATCATGGCTATGACAGGTAAAGCAGTATTATCAATATATACATCACATCTGACGACTGTGATACTGAAAATCTTAGAACATAAATTTTACAAGTGTACTAATGTTTTTAAATATTTTTTAGTTTGGTTGGGACATTGTTTGCTGATAGCGGAAAGGCTTTATATAAAATGGAACGAGATGACTTGAAAGACATCTGTGGAATAAAGGAAGGTGTCCGTCTCTTCAGTCACTTACAGAAAGACAGAGCAAAGGTATAACATTGACATGAGCAAATGTAGACTGACTCTAATGTGAAATAAAGTCACAAATAATTAGGTCTTAACATCAATTCATATTTATGGCAATAGAATTGCTGGGATAAATAATTTTATAATGCAATCAACTATCAGTCTACATTTGGTGTCTCAATAATTTTGCATTCTCTTCATGTTTTTTTTAATCTTTTTAAAAAGTAGCCAGTCATGTGTGTATGTTGAATTATAAATAAATATCCTCTATAGGCTGCTAAAGAAGCTGGATCTTCAGACAATCAAAGTGAACTACAAGTGAGTTTGTTATTTTGATTTATTTCTATGATTGTTTGATAGCTTGTTTGTTAGTGACATGTCACTATATCTTAATAATATATTACCTTGATAAGTTTATATTCTAAGAATATTCAATGAGGTTTACTTTATATAGAAAAGACTGGGACAAAGGAAAGCTAAGACAGATGCAGTGTCAAAAGCAGCTGACGGATTTAAATCTGCTGGTAAAAGAGCAAAAGATAAAAAAGAGAATGATGTGAGTGAGACCCAAATTAAAGTTACATGTGATTATGGTGTGTAAACAAAATGTGACTATTTTGTTTTTATAGGACCTTAATGATATGCCACAATGGAAAAGAGATTTGATTAAAAAGCATAGACAAAGGAGAGCTGACAGTGATGAGTCTCCACCAGAAAGACGAAGAGGTCAAAGAAAGAAGGACAGCACCAAAACACGAGATTATGATTCAGACGATGATCGTAAAGACAAAAGAAAATCAAAACATAAAGGGCGTAGACATCATAGTGACGATGAGGAAGAAGAAGAGGAAGATAGTCATACTAAGAGACGACATCGAAAGGGAAAAGGAAAAGGGAAAGAAGATCAAGAACAGAGTAAAGGAAAATCAAAAAATAAAAAAAATTCTGAAAAGGGCAAGCATAAAAGCAGTCGGACTAAGGTTCAAGATGAAACCCTTGAAAAGAAAGGAAAGAGCAAAAGTAGAGACAAAAAAGGACGAAAGAAAGGTCCTACAAATATTGATGACTATGATGAATCAAATTCTAGCAACTCTGATAGCTATTCTGATTCTGACCCAAGTAGATCTGAGTCTGAGTCTGAGTCTGAGTCCTTCAGTGATGAACCAAAAAGGAAAATGTCGAGTTCTGAGGCAGCACTTATTCCTGGAGCATCGTGGGCATTAGGGGAAGGAGATGACTTAGAGAATTTGGATGAGCGTATTCATGTACAACAACTAGACATACAACGAGAGCTTGCAAACCTTTCTCGCTTACAACGTGAATTAGGTATGAAAACATTGCCTTCTTTACAGCAGAAAGTGTTACAGGCTGATTTAAGCAAACTCCAGGCAATACAATCTCACCTCAAAGCAGCACCAGGCAATCGAGAATTTCAAATGCAGCTAGTAGGACAGCAAATGCTGTTATCTGAACATCTTCTCGAAATCCAAGAGTCTTTGAGCCATGGGTTGCCAGATGTAGAAAGTCAACTTGAACATGTAACAAAACGAATGCCTCACAGTATATCAAGTGGTAGCATTAATCAAGATGCAAGAAAAATATCTAATACCACAATGCCTCAACCTCAGCCTCAACCTCAGCCTCAATACCAACCTCAATACCAACCTTCT
Source organism: Xestospongia muta (assembly GCA_963693285.1). NCBI lineage: Eukaryota > Metazoa > Porifera > Demospongiae > Haplosclerida > Petrosiidae > Xestospongia > Xestospongia muta. The sequence goes on from OY848917.1 coordinate 20,599,803, forward strand.
CCTCAATATCAACCTCAACCTCAGTATCCATCCCAAATGCAACCTTCCTACCCAACTCAACCTATGTATGACCCACTTACCTCCAATGCTGGGGTTCAAATGTTAATGCAACAACAGCTTCTAGCAGGACAAATGAGGCAGCAAATAACCAATGATTTAATGGCTGAACAGCAACGTCAGCAACTACTGATGGCTGAACGACGACGTCAGCAGATGATGGCCAATGCTGCTTTAGGAAATTTTGGTGCTAGCATGTATAGTCCACTTACTCCATCTTTACCATTTATTTGATAAAAACTCATGCTTACATGTTTGTTATGCATTACGGTTGAATATAATAGTTCATTTGTAGAAGTGTTATGACTATATATTGCTAAACTAACTTAATACAGTTGTCTACTGATATAAAGTGTCATATTGTCTTGTAATTGTTTTGTTTAAAATAATTTTAATCAGTGCAAAAACATACAAAAATATACATTAGTTACTCATGTCAAGAGAAAACACAGTATACAAACTATTTATATACATACATACATACACATATATAATATATGTATATATGAATGTATTAAGCTTTATGTGGATTTCAGTTACATGTACAAATGTACATGTCGATAGTTCTAGATCTGTTGTATGTTAATTTTTAATAATAAATAACAAAAAGTAACAAAAGTATTGGAGACTGCTTATACTGAGTTAGATAGATCCAAAACATAACAACAAGATCATTATATAAATATACCTGTATGTACATGTGTGAGTGAAAAAGTGGGTAAATTTCTATCAACATTAAATAAAACTTTTAAAATAGTCATACAATGTTACTTTTTCTTGTCAAGATACGATGTAGATACACTGGTTATATCTTATGGGGTACTGGAGCTTTCTCTATCCTGATCTTGGATTGTACTTGAATTCAGAGGGAGAGATGGTGTAACAAAAGATGGAGGAAGTATATCTTTCAATAATGCATCAATGTATTCACTAGTAGGTATGTCAACTAAGTTATTGCGATTTAACATAGGATCTTCATCTTCTTTCTTCATATCTGAGGCAGGAGGCATATCTTGATATTCAATCGTAGGAACTTGCTCAGTAGGTGGTATATTTACAATTGTTTCTTTCTCAGTAGATAGAATATCAGCAACTGGTTCTTCTTTAGTAGCTGGTATATCTTCGTACTCAACCATAGGTTTCTCAGTAGCAGGCTTATCAATAAGTGCTGCTTTTTCAGTTGAAGGAATATCAGCAACTGGTTCTTCTTCAGTAGCTGGTATATCTTGGTACCCAGTTGTAGGAACATTCTCAGTAGGTGGCACATCAATAACTGTAGTTGACGGAATATCAGCAACTGGTTCTTCTTCAGTAGCTGGTATATCTTGGTACCCAGTTGTAGGAACATTCTCAGTAGGTGGCACATCAATAACTGTAGTTGACGGAATATCAGCAACTGGTTCTTCTTCAGTAGCTGGTATATCTTGGTACCCAGTTGTAGGAACATTCTCAGTAGGTGGCACATCAATAACTGTAGTTGACGGAATATCAGCAACTGGTTCTTCTTCAGTAGCTGGTATATCTTGGTACCCAGTTGTAGGAACATTCTCAGTAGGTGGCACATCAATAACTGTAGTTGATGGAATATCAGCAACTGGTTCTTCTTCAGTAGCTGGTATATCTAGGTACCCAGTTGTAGGAACATTCTCAGTAGGTGGCACATCAATAACTGTAGTTGATGGAATATCAGCAACTGGTTCTTCTTCGGTAGCTGGTATATCTTGGTACCCAGCTGTAGGAACATTCTCAGTAGGTGGCACATCAACAAGAGTTTCTTTCTCAGTTAAAGGAATATCATCTAATGGTTCTTCTTCGACAGGGGGCATAACTTGATATTCTGTCAGAGAGATTTCATCAGCATCAATAACAGTTTCTTTCTCAGTTACAGGAACATTGACAACTGATTCTTCTTCCACACCTTGGTACTCTGGGGCATCGGATGTCATATCTTGATATTGGATATGTGGTTCTTTGGTATCTACAGCAGGTGGTATATCTTGGTATTCAATAACTGGTTCCTCTTCATTGATTGAAATGTCTTGAGTTGGCTCTTTCTCAACATCTGACACAACTGGCACATCCAAAGTAGGTGTGACAGTTTCTATGTCATCCTCCTCATCTATTACAGTTACAGTAACATCTTCATCCAGAGACTCCTCCTCTTTGCTATTATCTACTGGATTTTCAAGAAAATCCTCAACAGCTTCTTCTAGCTGGTCATTGTCTGATGATGCAATTGTTCCATATGTAGGATTAATGAAAGTACGCAAGTCTTCTTCCTCGATATTATCTTCAACTACTGGCTTGGCTTCATCTTCAAATTTCACTTTCTTTTCAGTCTTTGTTTCATCTCCTATGTTGCTTTCTTTCTCAATAAGTGGAACAGTGCTACTCATTTCAATTAGTTCTTCATCGTCAATAGCCCTTTCAATTTCAGAGAGATCATCAATATTACTAACAGCTGTTGTCTCTGTCTTTGAAAAGGAGCGTTCACTTGTTGATTTGACAATAGCCATTTCTTGAGCTTGATGATTATCAATGTATACTGGGTTGTCGGTGTATTTACCAGATGATGTCATTTTTCTTTTGTCCTTTTCTTTGGAAATAAATGCTTCTGTCGATTGGTTACTTCGTCTTCTTATGCGTCTTGGCATGAAAAAGTAAACGTTGTTATCTTTTTCTTTTGATTTTTTTGATTTCTTCTTTCTGTGACGTGACACACACACCATTATTAGTATGACAATAATGATACACACTACATAAGGGAATATAAAATAATCACGATAATAAAATATATATCATGAATATAATCAGGTAAACAAATATTGACCAATCAAATCATATAATGATATAGTGATGCCGTTTGGTAGGAAAACATGTATTAACTATTACAACTATGACTGTTCAATTTTGTATAAAGATATCAACAGAGGCTAATGGTGACGAAAAGCTATACACAGCTGGTATTGATAAGTTATTAGTTTATACGTTCAATACAAAGAGTAGCAAGACATTATATGAAAGTATGAAGGCATAGTCTTCCTCTTTTTAATTAGTTATTATAAGTGAATGTAAATAGAACAAAGTGTACTTTATGTGCTAGTGATGAGGACATTATATTGTATTTGCTAATATTATCATACAAACATACCTAGTAATACGATAAATGATCCTACGATTGATGCCACAATGACAGCTACAGAAGTCCCCTATCAAAATAGAAGAATAAAATCATTAAAATTACTAACGTTATATGTCACGATATATACAAGTTATCATATACAAATAGTTTAGTTAAAAGTTAGTGTATTCTAAAAAACTCACCCCACCAGGGGTTCCTCCATTAGTAGGCATTGGAGATGCTACAATTAAAAAGATATCATACATTAAGTTGTAGTATTAGTATTACTGACCTTGACATTCTTCAACATCTTCAGTGCAAAGAATACACCTTACAGCTCCATATAGTGGTTGGTAATAACCAGATGGACAAAATTGACAAGGCTTTAGACCATTAGAGGAATATGTACCAGGATCACACAATTCTGTAGAAAAATTGATTAAGTATACACTACTTTATATTAAATACTTTGGTATTATATCTACTGTATATTAAATACTTAGGTAATATATCTACTTTATATTATATACTTAGGTATTATATCTACTGTATATTAAATACTTAGATATTATATATACTGTATATTAAATACTTAGGTAATATATCTGCTTACTTAGATTGGTGCACTTCAATGAGGCATACTTATAAACCATTTCACTAAATATACAACTATATAACTTGTTTTAATACAATTCACATCTTTTTCAACATATCATGAAACACATTTAAATGTTCTCACCTTGACATTCCTCTCTAGAAGAAGCCCCCTCGTTTTCAGTAGCATAATAAACTGGACATGACAAACATTCTATCGCTCCCATGTTAGATTGGTAATGGCCAATAGGACAAACTGTACACGTGGGTACTAATTCACTCATATACACACCTGGTTCAATAGAACGATACTTTGTCGTAGAACCATTCCAGTATTGTCCAGAAAGACAAGGAACTATATTATAAAGACAATAATTATATTAATAATAGAACATGATTTAATGTGTTAGGTACTTAAATCATCAAATTACAAAGAAACATATAGTTATACCATATCAAGCTAGACCCTCCTCCTTGTTGATATATCACATCAGAAAAGAGGACGGTCTAATTTAATAGGCTGGTATATCGTGTACTAAAGCAAGTATTGTTATATGAGACTGACGTAGATAAAAATGAAAGGTAATAATTATTATAATAGTGATTTTTCATGTTAACTATATACATAATACATATGAACTAACCACATAGAATGTAGTCGGTATGGAGTTTATGGCCTGGTGGACATACATATTCTCTTAGTCCAAGTACTAAAGAGTTGTTGACAATATCATATGTTCCATTCAATGAAACTTGTCCATTAATCTCATTGATATATTGTGTGGTCACAAGCTTGGCATATTCTACGTTAGAGAGCTGTGTACGTACTAATGATGAAGTAACATTAATAGGTTGATCGTAGTTATACTCTGATGTAATGTTAGAACCAACAAGATCAAATGAAACTTTATAGTATCCAAGTCTATCCTTCATCTGCCATACATTGATATTTTGTACCATAGATATGTTAAGAGAAAGGCGCCATTGAAATTCTCTCATTAACAAAGATTTAATCGCCTCGATGACAGTATGTGGTGTTTCAGACCCAGATCCAAAATTATTTGAAGGATATGAACCAGACCCAATTGAGGTATCATGAATTATAAACTGTAGGTTATACTGAAATACTGTCACTGTTGCTGGCCACAGATTTAACTCCACTGGCTCTGAAGATACTTTACCAAAATCAGTCCTTGCTTCACATCGATACCATCCCATTGCTGATTGCATCGGTTTGTTAATAAATAAATTATTAGTTGTTTCTCCTACTATTTGTGTCCATGTTGTACTATTGAGTGCTTTGAAGTACCAAGTCCAAAAAGGAGAGAAAGGTAAGGATGATGCATCACACCACATTCTAACACCTGTATTATCGCCAAGATGTGTCCCAACCTGAGTTGTCACGTAAGTCAACAAAGGAGCTTGATAAAGCTTCACATGTGATGTCAAAGAGCTAATTACTTTGATATCGTTAATAGCATAGCAAACATACAATCCACTGTCAGACTCTTTAAAGTTAGTAATGATGAATACTGAATCAGTAGCATCTGGTATAATAACACCATCCTTCAGCCATTCGTAAGTCAGAGGAAGATTGGATGTTGCACGACATTCTAGAGTAGCGGTCCCTCCAACAGCTATATAGACTTCAGGAACTGGATGAGTTGTGATGTCAGGCTCGTATGAGCACCAGTAACCAGTATTTTTAATAGTTGATAGAATATTGTATATCAATAATACTCTAGTTTGTATATCATGAGCTAGTAAGCTCTTGTCTCCTGCAATAGACTTGACGGCATTCCGTACAGTTGGTAACATGGCGTGCAAGGTAGCAGATTGGCCATTAGGAATATTGACTAAATGAAGAAAGATGTATTCTGATATGATGTGTAGACAGTCACTAAAGCTGTAACAATTTTCATCACCAATCATTGGATTTTCTTGACGATATTGTTCTATTGGTCTCAACCAGTGTAAGATGCTAGAATTGGTACTAATTTGCAATAATAAATTGAGATGTGCTTTTGCTTCAGTAAGATATTGCATCTGTCTCTGTCGAAGTGGGTCTCGGTATTCTTGAGAGATACTTGCACTGGCAGTTATAATGTCGTTCACAGATTGCTCAACATTATTAACTAATGTGGTAAGATTAATAGAGGATTGTACCATGTCCTCGTTGGTAGCAGATAAAGTGGTATTAATTTTAGCCAAATAATTCAGAAATCGGTTTAACAATACACACTCCACTTCAAACGAATCTGATAAGTTGAAATCAAGGTCTCGTTTTGAGAGTGATCTTTTCCTAGTACCGAATGTAACTTTCAATGCATCATTTATCACTGCATAGGAAATGTAGTCCATTAAAAAATGAACTGGAGTATTCAAGTTAAGAGAGAGCATAATTTCATGTGTTTGGAACAAATATGGGATTTGGTAACGAACTGTGACTTGTAGCATCGGTGGAATACCCTGTTCTAAAGACGTAGAATAATTCATGGACACTAATTGTAAAACATTCTGTGCTGAAATGTGACTTTGGACCCAATCTCGTAAACGTACATCATCTACCAAGTCATTTTGAATAGTATTATAAGCATTTACAGCAACTTGATGTACAAATGAGGCACTCTCAGTAGCCTTAATTGTGAGATTTAATTGTTGTTCTATTAACTCCATCTGAAGAGCTTTTAAATTTACATCTGCCCTAGCAGCACTCACATTACTAGCCAGATCTGTATACTCACTATAAACAGTCAGCATATTTTGTAAAGTTAAACCTGAGGCTCTTGATGAAGCAGTATTAATTAATGTAAACTTTATTAAGTGATCGCATTCCTCGTTGGCTGTAGTACAGGGCTCTACATCCACTTTAAGCATACAATTATCATGTACTGAACATGTGTAAAACCTTGTACCTGAGTATTGACTTTTAGTGCATGCAAATGACAACATTTTGCTATTGACTTCGATGGTGTCAGCATATGTAGATTCGTTTTGTTGGAAGTGGTCACAAACACTAAAACAGTCCAAACCATTATATGGTAACAGTGATGGTGTAGAGGAACCATCTAAAACCAACCATTTGATTCCTGAAATGTCTTCACATCTTCCAACCTGTTGGCATTGTTCAACCAGTCTTGTTGTCTCATATCTTGTTGTATTGGTAATATTACTGCTGTTTTGACAGGTACCATCAACTGGTAAAACAACTTCTCTCTCACAAATGGTTTGATCATATTGAAATTGGCAATTTGTGCCACAATCCATTATTTGACATGTGTTATTGATGGAGTTCCTTTCTTCTGGACTAACATATACATTAACAAGTGTTATAAGAAGTTGAGCTTTATTATTCTTTAATTCAACAAGATTGTTGTAGTTTGAAAGTGCATCCTGATAATTCAAAACACTATTATCATACATCTCTTCAAGGGAGCTACGCTTGTCAGTAAGTTCCTGTACTTTTGATGACAAACTGTCCTGGTTAGAACGTGAATTGTTGAGTCTATCGTCAGTAAAGTCAGCCAAGTATGTCAGAGTGCGATGCATCCAATCTTGAAGCTCTGAAAAAAAGGTATTAAGCCCTCTGGTGAAATCACCATTGATGTCAATACCAGAAGTATCCCATGAGATAAAAGAATTAATTTGTCCATTGATCGTAAGACCAAAATGTTTGTAAATAGTGGCCTGAGCTGTAAAGGACACTCCATTGTGAATTACAATATCTGTTTCAACAACAGTGTCAAAGAAATTGAGCAATGCTTTGTAAATAGTAGCAGTAATTTCACCATTAGTATTAATATCAATTTGCATGTAACTCTGACTGGTATTGTAAGTTGGGAAGCTCAAGTAACGACCAAGTGGAATACTACTATTTAACTCATTACGAGCTATGATTCTTACAGTAGTGTTAGGACTTGTGGGCCAGTACGTTGTTGAAGCAGGAAGGGTTATTGTGCTTGTCAAACCTGATATTTTCACGTTGAAAATGTTAATGCTAAGGCAATCTGTATGAAGACTTGTCCATTGTGGAGTGAAACTATCATCAACTCGTATAAATACTGAAACGGGGCATAAAGCATCATTTTCATTGAGAAGAAGATCACCAAGGATACTACCAAAAGCTTGAGAAAACTCAGCATCAATGCTATAACCCTTCCTATAGTGAGGAGTGTTGTGCGTATCACGTTTAGATCGACCACTGTTATCTTCATCTATCAAAAGAGAAACCAAATTTAAATAAAGTTGTTATAATTATAACAATTAAAATGAAATCACTAACCTTGGTTAATTAAAAATCCTTCAGCCTCGGTAGAATCGAGTTGAATTATCTCCTCAGTACCTTCAATCATTGTGCTGACCTCAACTGACACAGAACCACTGACCTTTGACAAAATCTGTAAGAGTATCTTGGATAATAATGCTACATTAATAAATGATCAGCTTACCACTGACTGTAGTGATGTTAAAACTATTCCTGAAAATTTGATACGGATTGCAGATAATCCATTAAACTGTACAACATTTGCTGATACACTCAAACCAGTATCGTATTGAGGTAAAGTCACTATAGTCCTATTACTACCATCCCAAAACCATTCATCACCGTGACTATAGATTCCATATGATGACAAAAATGTTGAATGAATATCAAAACTCCACCCTGCATTAATGTATGGTTGAATGGCAGAAATTGATGTTAAAAGATTTCCAGCTTCCGAAGGTACCGATATATACAAAGGTGATTGAGGAGTTCGACAGAGATCTAGTGCAAAACAAAATGGTTCCACTTTCGATATATTTGATGGTCGGTATGATATTGAATCATTGTTAATATTCACATCAATATCTGCATTAACTTTCAAAACATAACCTAAAGAGTTAGAGTCACTCTGTATTTGTTCACATCCTTCAATTGTAGAGATGTCATTCATTCTTTTCAAAGAAGCAAGATAGTTAAATAGATCACCTGAAATGTCACTGTTTGCTGTCTGAGATATGGATACCTGTGATGGAATAATAGGATCAACAATATGAAGGAAAGTTCTAAGTAAGCTTTGATATTGTGCCATTGTCACTGCATCCTCAGTTGACAAATCCCAGTTAATACAAGTGTCTGAGAGGTTGCTAGATGTTGGACAATTACCACAGGTGTCTCTGTTATCAGTTAATGGAGCTATGTTCACTGATCTGGACAAAATACTAGCATCAACTCCAACAATTGATAACGGTAAACTTAAACCACCACTGTGAACAAATGTGATTCCTTTAGATTGAAGCCATGACTTGTCTTCAGATGACGTCCAGGAACACGATGAAGAGAACATTATTTCTTGAAATGAGGACGTGCAATAATCAAGATGTAGATGACTAGACTCTGTACAACAGCCTGGTAGTAAAACACCTTCGCTTGAATTACTATTCTCAAAATAAGTAGATGTTGGTGTGTCATAAACAATAACAAAATCAGGTTTAATTTCACTAAACCTATGTTTACTGATGACTTCATAAGCTACTTGATATATTCCTTTTGAATAGGCAGTAAGTTTGAATGTAATAGATTCTTGGTAAGGTGGAATCACTAATGAGCGTTGTGGCCATACTTGAATAGAATCATCAGTAATAATAGAAATAATGATTTCACTGTCTGAATGTGCCATGAAAATGGTCAGAACATCAGACTGGACACCAAGAGAAAGCAAGGGAAGAGAAGGTGTAAATAAAACCCGAGTCTCACAGAAACGTCCATTAAAATATCGTGAACATATACAACGGGGTTGTCCATTACCATAATTTAAACAGAAACCACCATTCAGGCATGGATCAGGCCAACAAGTAGCAATACCTACATAAATTATACAAACCAAGTGGTCAATTAGACAGAAAATAAAAATGACAAACATTTGAACCAATGAAAACTATTTGTACTTCAAAAGATAATTCACGTACATACATAATATATTATATAACATACATACATACATACATACATACATACAACATACATACATACATACATACATACATACATACATACATGCATACATACATACAACATACATACATACATACATACATACATACATACATACATACATACATACATACATACATACATACATACATACATACATACATACATACATGCATACATACATACATATATATATATACATACATATATGTATGTATATATTATATATATATTAAGAATGTAGGTATGTATATTGTATGTATATAAGTGTACATCTCAAAGCACACATCATAGCTTGTCTATAGTGTTATGGTAAATGCTATGCTATTGAGCATAAAGTAATGGAATATTATATCTTGTCAGGGTAAGTTTTGTCTATTGTATAATATTATTTTAATGGTTATAACATCATAAATGAGTTGAGATTCCCTCTATATGTACAAGAATCAAAAAGAGCAAAAAGCCAAACATAAGCAAATAGTTAGCCACTTTTATACACATGTTTTATGACTATGAATTACTAGGTAATGTAACTATTGCCCAAACAATGACAATAGTTAATAAAATATTATATATAACATATTGTAGGACAATCATTATAATACAGTTACACTTATGAACTTACTATAACATGATTGAGCAGGTGACCAGTCAACAGTATCGTCATCTTTTATAATACAGGTCTGATCATAAAATGTATTCTGATCATTAAGAGAGAAACCATCAGGACAAACTATTCTGCACGTGGAATTGAATTCATCATAACAAGGTATTGTAATAAAATTTGATGTAGTTGGTTGAAGTTCTGGACACTCTTGTTCAGGACACGTAGCGAGATATCCACTCCATATATTGTTGGGCTGACACAGTCTTACATCAGAACCTTTTAAATAATAGCCATAATCACAAGAAAAGGAGCATGTCTCATTGGTCACTTGTAAGCCACTACAACTTATAGATCCATGCAAAGGAGCAACAAGTGTAGGACATGGTAAACCTGCATATAAAGACATTGAGGTATGGTAATCATTAATTTTGTTAATTTTACCAAAAATATTAACATATACAATAATGATCAGATGATAAAAATGATAACAAATATCGTCAATTTAGAATAGACTTGATAAAGAATCAAATTAAATGAAATTAATACCTTTACAAGAATTGTCATCGCTATCATAGCCCTCCATACACTCACAGTGGTAACTACCCATAGTGTTCACACAATAATGTTGACAGTCACCATTGTTAGTAAGACACTCATTAATATCTATAACAAAAACAATTAATAAAGTCATAACGTATAACAAATGAACCAGCAATAATAGAACTGACCATTACAGTTGCGTTCATCGCTATCCAGTAAGTACCCAATGTCACAGAAACATTGATAACGAGTGTCATTACAATGTTTGTTGGAACAGTTTTGGGCACAACCATCAGTACCTTCAGCACATTCATCAACATCTGTTAAATATTACATAATATTAACAAATATATTTGTATAGGACATCAATAGTCCTGTATGTTGTGTGACTAAGGTAACTTACCAGTACAAGAACGACCATTAGAATCAAGTTCACAACCAGAATAGCATTGACAAGTATACGAACCAATATTGTTAATACAAATTTGTTCACAATTATGAAGTCCTTCATCACACTCATTGATATCTATAAATATTGAAACACATTATTTCATAACATAAATCTATATGACATACCAATACACGTGTGATCATCATGTCCAAGTTGATAACCTGTATTACATGAGCAATTATAGCGTCCCATCAGACAGTGATAATTGTTACAATTCTGAGAACATTCTCCATTGCTTATGAGACATTCATCAACGTCTGTAGTGTAATATCATAGTTAAGTAATGATAATATTACATCATATTGTTTACATTCAATGTTCATTTAATGAGAGAATTAAAATCACACATTACTCCACTGTTACTATAGTTCAAGATTTTGAACTGACACAGTTCATTTTTTGATTTTATTTAACAATTTGGACGTCATTAAGTTTGACTTTAGTTCTATAATAAGTCTACTAACTTCTACTATTGAATGACTACTATAACATACTAACCTGTGCAAGTAGCACTGTCACTATTCAGTGTACAGCCTGGTTCACATTGGCATACATATGACCCAAGGGTATTAGTACATATTTGTTCACAATCATCAGTTTCAAGAGAACACTCGTTATTATCTGTTAAAGAAAATGAAATATTAAAATAAACATATTTTATTACAATCAGTTTTTAATCAACTGTTGATCACTGTATGATGGAATCTGAGACAATTTGAATCAACAGATTTCATTTACTATTACTTTCATTTTCAACATGCAGGGCAGTTCAATGTATCACTCTTTATGTTGATAATAGCTGGTTCTTCGCTCTACCTTTCAAACTCAATTATAATTTATATCAACTCACCAACACAAGTATGTTTATCACTTGCTAGTGTATATCCTGGATGACATATGCATTCATATCCTCCTTCATCTAGACAGTGCCTGTTCACACAATTACTAACACTTAGTTCACACAGGTGTGCACCATTAGCACATTCATCAATATCTATAGGGTGTGATAAACACTAGGGCATACTAATATATTACTTACCAATACAAGAGCTATTATCGCTACCAAGTATACATCCAATAGCACAAGAACAAGTATATGAGCCGATAGAATTTGTGCATGTTTGATTACAGACATTATTTTCACATTCGTCAACATCTGAGGAACAAATAAATGAAAGCAATGATAAATTTTAACATTGTGTCAAGCTATTTGATAATATGGACTTGTCCCCAGACTCTTCTAGCTACTTTAATAACTTTTTGTAGGGAATTTAATTTCTGTGTCTTTCCAAACCCATGAAATAAAACACCGTCAGCAACAATGCAAGAAAAACTAGTCTGGCATTGCCAACCCTTTGCTTAGTGAGGAACTGTCTGGAGACAAGCCAATACAGGACTTGTACAAGGGGAATGTAGATATGGTGAAAAGGGAGTACATTTCTTATATATCAATTAATAGATGTTGAGTATGTGTAAGCAAATATATGGCTGCTGTTCTGCAATTACTAATTTGGCCAAAACAATTGCTATAAAGACATGAAATTATAATATGAATATAATTAAACAATAATTAGAACATATTTTAGAATCTGCAGGCGTTGTTGTGGAGAGAAAAGAAGTCCTTTACCTTTTCACTTGAGCTTTCAAAGTGTTAATTAGTGCATAGTGTTAATAACTCAAGGTGGGTCTTGCAAGGGTGTGGCTTGAATACTGAAATCTGATTGGCGAATTTGGCCGTGCTGTTGTCGATGCAGGTTTGGTTCGCCAGACTAGGAAAAATCTTTTACTATTTGGATCACGAATGTTGTATCTATGTCTCTCAAACTTGGCATAACAGTTGTTCCAGAATACTTACAGCTTCAGCAAAGTTTTAAAGTCAAATGCAAGCTGTTATACAGAGGCAAACAGTGACCGTCGTATCTATACTCGATAACGAAAGTAAAAGACTAGATATAAACGTTTGCACGCACACATCTTTTCCAAACTCGGTGAAAGACTTTCCTAGAATGTTTCCAGTTGTAAATATACTTTTAAAACAGAAAAATCAACAGTTTTCTTGAACCCCGCTTGGTAAACATAAATATACGTACCGCAATTATCAACGCCAACGCATACATATACCATTTTAACTAATGCCTGCTACAATCTCGAAAAGGGCAAAAATTTAGATCCTCAAATTGTCATACTCATACGTCTGTTCTCGCCAGTGGAATAACCAGAGAGTTGTTAAAGGTGAAGAATATAACTTTCACTGCAAACTTGAAAAGACTAACAAACATTTACATTTGTTATCATTGGCCATAATTACAAAAATAATTACGAGACACTTAACAGGGTCTGTACCACTATAGCCCTGCTATAGATATATCATTGTAGGTTTTTATGATAATACTATCTTGTCAAACAGCTCTTTATCTATAAAAATCCTTACCAATACAAGTGTGTCCATCTATACCCAATGACCATCCTAAATTACAAGTACAGTTATATTTTCCATTTTCACAGCCGAAATTAACACAATTTTGATCACAGTCATTATCATTATCATCTTCACATTCATCAATATCTAAAGAAAATGTATAATAATTATTAAAAAGTAGTGTTTATTAAAAATGGATTCATTTAATTAACAAATTACACCTCTCTTCCACTTGCCATATCTGAAACCTATTTTAGACTTAGTTCTAGAACAGTATATAATCACACAATCTAGTTATTATATTTAAAATGTTATCTATAAGTAAACTAAGACATATCTTGTACATAAATCATTTGATATTTAGATTATATGAAAACTGATTACATGCAATGTTATTTACCTGTACATGTGTATCCATCATCAGACAAACTGCATCCATCATAACAAGAACACATATATCCACTGCCTTCATTGGAACAAATCTGAGTACAGTTATTATCTATATCATTGGCGCATTCATTATGATCTAAAAATGAAATATTAAAATAACAACACGTGTTATCATGTTATATATATATATATATATATTGTCCAATTTGTATGATCTTTGAATATTATAAAGTAATCATATGAATATGTGTCTGTATGTGTGGGCATTTTATTCATGGACATAGATTTAAGTAAGCTATTTCAATTAAATTCATTATATGTTTGTTTGCTCTTTTAATTGCCATGACAACTATACTTCATTCGTTTTGACTTTGGAGAGAAAATAATTTCTAATATGAGAAATTATACACATAAATTAACATAGATGGTAATCAAAAAATTCTTAGAAGATGCCAATCACTCTGTGAGTATACTACTGTACAAATGAGAGAAATCCATTGGAGTTAAAATTAACTCTGTAACAAGCAGTATACCAAAGTTTTAGTTAAAAACAATTTAAACCAAATGAAGATTGATTGGCTGCTGAAGTACTTTAATTGTATCTATAGAATAATATATTTCATTTTTTTGTCTTTCATCATCAATCATGAAGATGTTGCAAATGCAAATACTTCAGATTTTTGTCATTCTGAAGCTGTCCCATATTTATATAGTTCATTTAATATTCCATTGGCTATTATTGATAATGAAACATTTCCCAATATCATAATCAACTAAAATTTGAGAGAACATTGACAATTATCATACTCTCTAAAACAAGTTAGTAGAAGTATTATCATTTCTTAAAACTGTAAACTATGTACTTACCTACACAGCCTAACCCATCTGTATCAAGAACATATCCACTGTAACAAGAGCATTTAGCTGCACCATTAACGTCTGTACAAATCTGTTGGCAACCACCATTGTTTACTGCACACTGAGGTTGCAATTGAGCTGTGGAGGTATTGCAACATCACAAGTAACAATATCAATTATACACTTACCAGCTGAAAATCCAATATTGATTGTTGCAATCAAAAATATACAGAAGATCGTTGTACTTGCCATTTGCGTAAGATTCAATGCAAACCCTTAAGTCTATCTCAATGTTCAAATATCAACAGCGACACAGTAAATTTTTGCAACTTAAAGGGCGAGGCACAAGGGCGTGACCAATAATATTTAATTAGGCATAATTGATATTAATTTTGTGTTATTATTATTATTAAATTTGTCATGAAATCAAAAAGAAAATCGTAGCCAAACAAACTTTATTTTTACAGTTTACAACAAAATGTCAAAATTAACAAAGATCTGTCCAATAAAGTCAAACAAATTTAATCCACTTCTAGTGGACCATCATTCTCTGAACAGGTACTAGAATTTCGAATTCTGGTTACCTGCAAAAGAAATTTATTTTAAATGTAAAATTGGTAGTAAACTGGAACAACAAAACCAAGAAACAAAACCTGTCCCACTATGTATTAGATATTTTAAACCAAGAGTCCATAAATATGCAAGGTCTACCTCACATCTTATGGGCTCTTGTTTATAATTTGAACATCTACACTATGAACTGACGATAATACACTTTATAAAAGACACGTTTATTCTTCTATGCTAATCCTTTAGTGCAAGGATACCTCCACACTAAAAATTGTTTCCAATCTCCTCACTATAAACAAGTCCCCCTTATCTCTCTTAGCATAATTAAATAGCTTATTTAACACACTCTAAAACTAGTCCACAACATTGTGTACATCATCAAATAGTCTACAATGTAAACAATAATACCTTTAGACATATACTATCTGGCTTCACAGTCTTTGGGCTTCTAATTTGAAACTTGAAACTTCAATTATTTACTACGTACAATAGTACAAGTATCAACGTGTACCTCAATAGATTTAGATTTCCTTTCATAAGGTATAGGCCTAGTCTTTCTTCTGTTCCTTGATGTTGATGAACCAGAAGGTGACACTACTGTAGATTTCTATATAAAGATTTTAATGTCAATACCAAAGAAAATATTAATATATTCCTCTACCATCATTATTTACAAGGTATTAAAGTTCAATGCTACATTTGTTGTTTATTTACTGTGATACTGAGTAAGGACATATACTAAAGGTTTGAGGGAAAAATAATAGAATTTCTGAGATAATATAAACTCAATTCTTCCTTTAATCGCTTTCCTCAACTGTTTAATTATCTCTCTCATTCCCTCTTGTCATTAATATGCCTATTATCTCTAGTCTTGTGAGCCAGACCCAATTTCTATGATTGAACAATGGACAGGGAAGGGTCTGGGGAATTGTAAATCTTGCAATCGTGCCTTTTATATAAATAGACAAAAATCTATTGTTCCAATATTGTATTATAATACATATTTCAGTACTTTAGTTCAATGCAGTTCATTATATAATACATGTACAACAAATGATCTCACAAGTGATTTGGTAGCACCATTTTGATTCAGCACTACTAGATTTTCATCTGTCTTGTTAGCAGCAGTTTTGTTGGTTGGTACTACAAAAACACATTAAAAAACTACTAATGGAAACTAAACAGGATTAAGAGCTTTCAACTACAACATTCCATTTAAAGAATTGTTTGTATCAGTTCAAAATACTTTTGACAAACAACCTTTCGTAATCGAAGCAATTACAACTGTGACCAAATTTATATACACCAGTTGTCATAATACAATGTACTAGACAATATTAAAATCACTAAAAATTACACTCGAAAGTCAAAACCAATCACACAATCACAACAACACATACATATTTACAATCCATTAATTATCATTCATTCATTCGATCAAAAGACTACATATAAGAATAGAACAGATCAAGAACTAACATACTAACAAAACTTACAAACAGACACAGCAATTATGACGACCTTTATGACATCAAACACTCAAGAATTTAATAAATTACACAGACATGTCTGTCTAAACTAACGGGTTGTATTGAGGAATATTGACTTCTCTTTCAGTAAATAACTTAATTATCTCTAAGCAAGTCATCACTGTACATATTTAAGACATCACTGACAATATGATACTCAACATAATACAGTAAATATGATTAACATATGAAATGTAGTTACAACAACTACATTTACTTACCTACTCCTCCATTTGATCGAAGTGTGTCGGCTAAAGAATGTGGTAGAAGAGCAAGAGAAGGTGTAAGAGATGAGAAATGTTGAGAAGAAGGAGAATACTGAAGAATCGATGACAATCGTTTTAGAGCTAGAGCTCTCTTAGCTACAGTCAATTGACACCTGAGAATAATAATACAGTATATGATCTGTTGTCCAATTATCTTTAAAATAAAAAGGATTACTGAAACATTTGACACTTCATAATAACAAACATATCTTATACCTACTCTAGAAATGACAAAAAGACAAATAAGGCTTCATTTTATGGTAGACTCAAAGCCAACTCAAAGGAACAGTAACATAGACATCATGATGATTATGACCTTAATGAACATATTATTTGACAAGTACTATTCAGTGGTTTCATCTAAAGAGTACACGCATGCACGTACGCGCACACACAGACACACACACATGTATACATATGCACGCTCGTATTGACACAGACACAGATGCACACACATGAACACAGAAATAGACACAGACACCTGAACACACATGTGCACACACACTTACCATGGGATATGGTGTAGATTAATACCATCATGAAGAAGGTGAACTGTTTGATCAGTTTCAGATTTCGAGGAATAATTATGATCATGTGTTACTAACTGAAACATGGCCCATGTAAAAACATTACCACCAAAGGAAGTGTTATCATTGGAGCTAGAGTGATAAGGGTTAGTACTATTATACACTCTAAAAACAGATGTTGGCAGCATCTCCTAAAAGAAAATGAAAAAAGATGAATGGCCACATTTTCCTGATAATTTACAAGCCAAAAATTATCAGTTATTATAACGTGCTGTGCTGTATTAAAAGTACATATAATATTTGAAAAACTTTGCTATATTGTACAACAGTTTATAATATACAGACAGCACTTCCTTCATTCTTGGGCTATTTCCTTGACTCAAGACTTAGGAAACTAAACATCTTAGAGGCAGACATTCCACACAAAACATACCACTACTGAAGCAGCCATAGGTACTTCTATTCTAATATCAATAACAATAATACTATACTTCAATGGCTTCATAATTCTTGTTGGCAAAGGTAAATTACCATAGATGATCCTACGTCATCTTCATCGTCAGAACATTCAGAGTTTCCACATGAATTAAGATGTTGTTCTTCGACACGATATCTTCTAAACTTCCTTCGATATTGATGAACCCTTAAAAACAAAGAGAGAATAACGTCATATCAAGACAACAAAAGTGAAACTGTACTCACAGTACAAAATTTAAACAGGGATATAAATTACTTACATAGTGTGTGCGTTTGTATTTTTCTATGATTAAAAGATATAACAAATATCCTTTTAACAACAAAGGCAATGCTAATATGAAGATGAAATACAAACAACACTGAATTGCTTGTGGTTTTCAGTTTCAATTACAGAATGGCACAATTTTCCCCCAGAAAAATTCACCAATAGTTAGATATCAGGTTATATCAATGAAGAGGCAGTGGATTAGCCATTAATAATGACAACATCACACTTTACTACTCTTATTGTAAATAGTAGACTTCTACTATATATTAATGAATTTGAATTTCTAAAACAATTATATAATACAACAGGAAATTTGTAAGTCCGTGTAAGCTTAATTTCCTTGAGGGTATCTTACTATTATACCACTTAAACTCTTGACCTCACACAATACTGTATATCCTAATTGTTATTCTCTAGAATAGCGCGGCGAATTTACTTGGATATTTCAGCTTCAATTGCAGCTATGTCTTCGTCTAAAGATGATCTTCGGGAGGCAACGTGCGCTTTGTAGAATTCATCGAGATAACCCTCGGAAAATATGTCCTCTACGAAGGTGGCCATCTCATTCACTTGAACGCTCACGGCTTCTCGCCCCTAACGTTGACCACGAGGTACACTCCGCCCTAGAACAATAGATTATTGCTCTTGGCACGCCCAGTATTCGAGATGGGCGTTCACTTTAATTAATTAAGTGTCTCTGGAGTAGTGAGGTGTTTCCGTTCATGGCTGATTCAGAGCAAGGTAGACCACGCAGTGGCAGGTAAAGCTTGTACGTCTTACTATTTAGAATAGTTTGTCTATCTTTAAATGCACTGAGGGATTGCGTTCCATGTTGTACTCAGTGAGGCTTCCTTTGTTGTTTTTCTTACATAGGTCTCACAACTTAAAGTAACTTTTTTATCTTTATGACACAAAATAGATAGAAATATTTACTTATCAAATCACGAGTTCATATTGGTAAAGAGCATTTGAAGTACAATTAGATAAGTCAGTCTCATATAGACAGCCATTCCCTCTGCGTGAGACTATATCCAAATTCCATTTATGGATTTCTGTTAATAGTCATTTCATCTAATCCCATTTTGTCTAAAAAATGTATTATTCTCCTATTTTTATCTAAAATTGAAATGATCCAGAGTTTAATGAAGTTTTAAATTAATACTAATTACAATGAAACCCAGTGGCTGTATGGCCTAAGAAGTTTAGGTAATGTATAGTCCCCTGATTTGTAGCTTTCTTTAATATTTGAAAGTCTGTTCTCAAGATTTCAATACTCTCTTCTCCTTTTTTAAAACCCTCCTTCGGCTAATTGCATTAAACTGACTGTTGTTGTTGCTTGTTCAGACTTTAATAAAAGGGTGACTGCTTCATTTATATTAGGATGATCTTTTCCGGCAAGCTTCTTTATTTTGCTGTGCCTTCCTTCAGCGTTTCTGTTAGTGTGAGGACCCTCTTAAGTATAAACATTCCAAAGTGCATAACCCCTTTAGTTAACATCAAACGATTCATGTCTTTACCTTCACTGACCTCAGTTCAATTATGTTAGGGTTTTAGACAAAATGGGACAATAAGACATTTTGTTAGGCGAAACAAGATTAGGCAAAATGGCATGACACCTGGATTTCAATTGTCCATTGATTATATAATTTAATTATTTGTTTCTGTTGGTCCAACAGAAGGAATATCGTACATTCATATTGTCTTTGTTAGAAGTTAGACACTGAATTCACAGAAGACTATTTCAATTAGCATGAACCACTTGATTGATAGTGACATTTTGAAACACTTGCATTTGTAGACGTATCATTTCTCTTCATGTCATAAAATAATTTTCATCATATCAATCATATTCTTGTGTATGAGACTGTTCCAAATATATCAATGGTTCAAAATAATATTGGGATTAAATTAAGGATATATCCATTACCCATCACATCTAGTTTAGTAGTTGTTAGTGTCTATGGTATACTGTATATAAATAATCTAATTGTTTTATTTCTAGCACTAAAGGAGCTAGTCTTTATGATATACTTGGAGTTGATAAGACAGCTACTCCAGATGAAATCAAAAAGGCATATCGTAAATTAGCTCTCAAATACCATCCTGATAAAAATCAAAATAATCCAGAAGCTGAAGAAATAGTAAGTTTGTATACTGGTATATGCTAAATTATTAAAATCTATAACTTTCTAGTTTAAAGAGGTCAACAATGCTAATGCTATATTAATGGATGAAAGAAAGCGTAAGATCTATGATGACTATGGACCAATGGGATTAAAGATAGCTGAGCAAGTTGGTGAAGAGGTTAGTCATACACTCCACCCTACATATCACTGACAGGAAGTACTATGTAAGTCTTTAGTAAGTGTGAGGTAGTCTAGTACATTGAGACTTCTTTGTGTTAATGTGATACATAGTGCTTTACGTGTATTTGGGTAACAGGTGTAAGAAGAAGCAGTTGATGTTAATAGCACTCTTTTGTAAGCTGCTTTATAGTTGGGCAACGAACACAACAATGTTAGGTCTGCTTGGGTATGCTTTATGTACTAAGATTGTTTTAGACCACATAGTGTGTTTCTATTGGTTATGTTAGTTATATTAACCTACACACTTTGACCATCAACTCGTATTATTGACAATAAATTTAGTTTAGCTTATCACAAGTTCTGCTGTATTAGGAGTGACCAATCAAAACTTTATCATACTATAACTCTATAAAACACTTCTGAGCAAGTAGCACAGCTTTTGAAAGCTTTTTATACTCTTCAATGTGCTATAAAATTCACAGCAACGCATATGACCATCAAGAATGTTGGTACATTTTTGTCTATTACGATTTTAGTTCTATCTTGTCGGATCATATCCCTTGGAATTTCCTGAAGTTAAATTTAGTTTACAATATTACAAGAGTAAGCTTAACAAAAACTTGCCACTATATAATACAATATATCAGTAGTCTATCTGATATGAATACGCACATTTTCCCTTCACACAACATTTCAAACTGAGGTTTTATTGAAGCATTTCACCAACAACAATTAGACTTTATATTATGATTGTTCTTACAAAGTTTCTAATTGTTATTCATCTTCTAGAATATGGCTTTGTATGCTTGTCTGGATAGCAAACTTTTCAAGGTATATTTAATGTCATTCATTCACGCACTGCTATACACTTGTCACGTCTACATTAAATACAGTATTGTATTGTTATATATAGTATAAAGTATTCATACAACAAAATTCTAACAACTATACTAAATAAACTACTATAGCATTACTTAACACATGACTACTATAGTATTTATAAAAACACACGACTTTATGTAATGTATTAATTAAAATACTCTCTCTTTTTTCAGTGTTGTTTAGTATTTGCATGTCTAGCAACTGGCTGTTGTTTCTGTTGTTGTTGTTGTTGTATGTTTTGTTTTGGTTGTTGTTGTGGTGTCTGTCTTCCAAGTGAGAGACAATATGATATGCCTGAAGATTTATTTGGTGATGTCGACTACGATGACAAGGAGCCGATCATAACTCAACCAACATCAGATTATAAATCATCTTCCAACATTGATCATGATGATGTCGAGAAACCCATTGTAGTTCAACCAACATCAGATCAAGTTGATCGTGATGACAAGAAACCAATTGTAGTCCAACCAACGTCAGATCAAGCTGATAATGAGGATGATAAGAAACCAATTGTAGTTCAACCCACTTCAGATCAACCATCTTCTAAAGTTGATGATGATGAAAAAGAAGTCAAAGAACCAATTACAACTCAACCCACTCCTACTGTCGATGCCACTGCAACTAATGATACAGTATAATGTCTAATTCATTACCATTTTAATAATATTAGTAAATGATGAAATGTTTCTCGAAAATTAGTTTTCTAATTATTATGCAAAGATACGCCCTATATCCTCTCTCAATTAGGGCGGTGTCTAACTAGTCTGTCTAGATGGCCTCGGAGCAACGATTACGTAGCGGCAGGTATGATATCTGTAATGCTATTGTCTTGTCACTGTACTACAAGATGCATCTACTGCTCTATGTATATTTATGTAAGACGTTTGGAAAACCAACCAGTTAATAAATGCTTTTGTTTACCAAGCATTTAGCCCCTTAATGTAACTTTGACTTGTACAGGTCCTGTAATATATCTAATTGATCATATTGATAATGTCCATATTATGCATAATACCTATGGTTATAGGTCTGGCAGGCAATGCTACTCTCTACTGTCAGATCAATAATATTATATATCATAATATTGTTCAATGTGACTTATCATAAAGGCAGTTAGTGGATGATCGAGTGTATAGTTTTCGTTGTAGTGTTAGAGTCACAACAACTGAAATTTGAATTTACATGACAAATAAGTTTCTGATATGCATAGAGTCCACTGTAATAAAAAAGTAAATTCCTTGCTGTATAGTTTTCAGATTGCAAGTAGCAAAAATTAATTCAATTCTTGTGTAGCACACGTGCCACTCCTTCTATACTTTGCTACGTATTATAATGTTATATTGACAGGTGTAAGTTGGTTAGACTTCCTACAACCTCATGACAATAATATAAGAAGCTGTACTGAACGGGAGGATGTTAGCATTATAGAAATTGCTTTACTATGTTGGTTTTGATCCTATAATTATATCTGACATTCTACAAAAGAAACTTCCTATAATTCCATAATTGTTGAATGTCTGGATTTAAAGTTATTAGTATAAGTATGAGACAACTATTCTTCTTTTCAGTATCAAAGGGGGTGCTAGTTTATACGATGTACTTGGAGTAAGTAAGACAGCTACTCCAGATGAAATCAAGAAGGCATATCGCGCAAAAGCTCTCAAATACCATCCTGACAAAAATCCCGATAGTCCTGAAGCTGAAGAAATGGTACATGGTTTAGTATAATAGTTTATGTATATTAAGTATCTATATTTTAACTTTCTAGTTTAAAGATATTAACAATGCTAATGCTATATTAATGGATGAAAGAAAGCGTAAGATCTATGATGACTATGGACCAATGGGATTAAAGATAGCTGAACAAGTTGGTGAAGAGGTTAGTTGAGATGATAACAGGCTAGCTATATAGCTATCAAAACAAATCACAGGAAGTAAAATTATGTTGCATACAGGATGTGATATTTATAACTCTCACAATAAAGTTATACTGTATAACCAAACATAACTCATTCACATTACCTTGGTGTCAAAATAACAAACCTCACACAAATATTTGTAGATTTTAAATTTATCGAGTTCTCATCTTCTAGAACATGGCTTTGTATGCTTGCCTGAATAGCAAGCTTTTCAAGGTAAATAAATGTGTAATTACATTACCATAATTATAACAATATTATTGGAAGTATTTAAAGTAATTATATGAATTTATTTGTGTACTAGGATTGTATATGGACAAGTAAATATGATTATTTATTGCCTTCTCCTTTCAGTGTTGTCTAGTATTTTCTTGTCTCATAACTGGCTGTTGTTTCTGTGGATGTTGTTGTTGCTTTTTTTGCTTTGGCTGTTGTTGTGGTCTCTGTCTTCCTGAAGACAAAGAGTATGATGCACCAGATGATTTTATATTTGAAGATAACAATGATGACAAGAAACCAATTATAAAAGAGCCCAAGTCAGATTATCATTCTGCCGATATCTAATTAACTTGCAATTAAAAATTAATGATTAATTGGTGATATAATTGTTGGTGTGTACTATTGGAAATTAGCCTATATTTGCATTTATAATATAGTATTATTATATGTACATATCTTATTTCATATATAGTAATAAATATATATCTTTAAATTTTTACTAATTTACTTAACCAGTTAGGCAACGAATTTAAGTGATTACAAAAAATAAAAAATAACAAGATGAAGAATTAAGTAATTTTGATATCTAATAATTTGAATGAACAGATGATCTTATTGAAGTTCACTAGCCTAGGTGTGAGGTCTCCAATGCTTTTAATATGGTTGATATCAAAATGAAATTTTTGTGGACAAAGTTTTGCAAAATTAATAACTTTCTAAGTAGCTTGTAAAAGTTCTAACAGGATGTAAAATCCTATAATTGACCAATGAGATTGCAAACCTTTGTGTGCCAATCCGCTTTGACTAACTACAAATATTCCAATAAATATACTTCATATATTGTGCATACTATATATATCTATATGTATAGTATCTATGATGGGAAGGAAATATTTAATACAAGTTCTAACCAGCTCTATTAGTGTATTATATATGTAATACTACATTTATTAGAAGTATCACAGCTTTTGAAGACTCTTATATACTACAAAATTCACAACAATACCATGAATGACCATCATATGATACAAAGCTATATTCTAGAAGATGAGAAATAATTAGAATTTTTGTAAGAACAAATCGTATATAATATAAAGTGTAATTGTTGTTGATAATTAATGCTTCAGTAAAACCTCAGTTTGAAATGTTGTGTGAAGGGAAGGAGTATATATCCATATCAGATACACTACTCCATTACTCCAATAACATTATTATGTACTACATAGTATAACATTTATAAAAAGATATGACTTTATATACTATATTAATATAAATGCTCTCTTTTCAGTATTGCTTACATGTCAAGCAGCTGGCTGTTGTTTCTGTTGTTGTTGTTGTTGT
Source organism: Xestospongia muta (assembly GCA_963693285.1). Taxonomy (NCBI): domain Eukaryota; kingdom Metazoa; phylum Porifera; class Demospongiae; order Haplosclerida; family Petrosiidae; genus Xestospongia; species Xestospongia muta. Next base: position 20,625,121 of record OY848917.1, read on the forward strand.
TGTTGTTATTATTTGTTTTGTTTTGGTTGTTGTTGTGATCTCTGTTTTCCAAGCGATAGACAATAATTATGATATACCTGAAGATTACTGACTGTGATATGAAAATGAGTCGATAAGAACATCAGACTATTGATCATCTTCCAAAGCTGATCATGATGATGACAAGAAACCAAATGCAGTTCAATGAACTTAATGAATGAACCAATCACAGCTCAACCTACACATTACATACATTATATTATCAGTCATCCTCAAAAGTTGATGATGCTGAAAAGGAAGTTAAAGAAACTTAATTACAATTCATTTCATTTCAATTTCTTCTAAAGTCAATATAATACAGCAGTTTAATTGTCTAACTTGATCGGTAGTAAAATTAATTATTTTTAATAATAATAATTATAATAAATCTAGTCTCGAGTGTTGCGGTAGCGAGATTATAGACAGACATAATTTATTAATACAACTACAAAGACACTCCCATTTACTCACCAGTCCAGCTAGATGGCCTCACACCAACGATCGCTTAAGAACAAGTAAGATACTTCTCTCTCTCCCTGTGTACTACTACTGTCCTGTCATTCTAAATAGTTTTGTGTAAGACGCTTGGAGAACCAACCAGTTAATTAATGAATATTATTAATTAACCATAACTATAGAAGTTTTTGTATAACGTGCGTTTTGCCCTTAATATAAGTTTGACTCAAACATGTCCTATCATTTAATGATATCTAATTTAGTTATATTGATAATGTCCACAATACCTATGGTATTACACCTAGATTTGGCAGGAAATCCAACCGTCTACTAAATTGTAAGATAAATAATTACATTAATTATATAGACAGTACCTATTTGTCCTACAGTAACTGGTACTTTGCTGTGTATTAAAAATAATCTCCACCTAAACCCTATTCTTTAACTATACACAGTAAAGTACGACTTCCTGCTGGACCTGTAGGCACTACTTATTAAATAGATCATTTTATAGGAAACCATTATTCAATTTGAATTAACTTTAAGGCAGGCAATTGTCTCTAGGATTTGGCTTTAATTTCCCATGTGGTGATAGGTTCACGGCTTAAAAAGCAATCGAATTAGTTCCTGATATACAAAGAGTCTAATGCCGCCGAAATATAAATTCATGGAAATTTAGTGTTCCTAGCTATATATGGATATGTAAATTGTAGAATACAAATGACAAAATTAATTTATACTAGTATAGTACACCGACTGGATGAGCAATCTCGTGATAGTAACCTAAGTAAGCTGTACTAAATGGGATGAGGATGTTAGCATTATATAGATAGCTTTACTGAGTTAATGGGTACTATTATAATTATATTTGACATTCTACAAAAGAAACTTCCTTAATTGTTGAATGTCTGGATTTAAAGTTATTAGTATAAGTATGAGACAACTATTCTTCTTTTCAGTATCAAAGGGGGTTCTAGTTTATACGATGTACTTGGAGTAAGTAAGACAGCTACTCCAGATGAAATCAAGAAGGCATATCGCGCAAAGGCTCTCAAATACCATCCTGACAAAAATCCCAATAATCCTGAAGCTGAAGAAATGGTACATTTTTTAATATAATAGTTTATGTATATTAAGTATCTGTATTTTAACTTTCTAGTTTAAAGATATCAACAATGCTAATGCTATATTAATGGATGAGAGAAAGCGCAAGATCTATGATGACTATGGACCAATGGGATTAAAGATGGCTGAACAAGTTGGTGAAGAGGTTAGTTGAGATGATAAAAGGGTAGCTATATAGCTATCATTTATGATATTTACAACTCTCACAATAAGTTATACTGTATAGCCAAACATAGCTCATTCACATTACCTTGGTATGTCAATATAACAAACCTCACACAAATATTTATAGATTTTAAATTTATTGAGTTCTCATCTTCTAGAATATGGCTTGCCTGAATAGCAAGCTTTTCATGGTAAATAAATATATGTGTAATTATATTACCATAATTATATCAGTATTATTGGAAGTATTTAAAGTAATTCTATGAATTTATTTGTGTACTAGGATACTATATGGACAAGTAAATATGATCATTTATTGCCTTCTCCTTTCAGTGTTGTCTAGTATTTTCTTGTCTCATAACTGGCTGTTGTTTCTGTGGATGTTGTTGTTGCTTTTTTTGTTTTGGCTGTTGTGGTCTCTGTCTTCCTGAAGACAAAGAGTATGATGTACCAGATGATTTTAGATTTGATGATAACAATGATGATGACGATGACAAGAAACCAATTATAATAGAGCACAAGTCAGATTATCATTCTGCTGATGAAACTCTTGATAAGAAACCAATTATACCAAACCCCAACCCAGCCTATTGTCACGATGTTGATGACAAGAAACCAATTACAAGACAGCCCAAGTCAGCTTATTTGCCTGTGAATGTATAACTTGGAATTAAATGGTGATATAATATTCAATGTACTACCTAGAAACTATGATGTGTTTGATGTTCATTGTTCTAATAGGTTGATTCATGCATGGTCACTTACGTTGCATACAATCATACATTGACAAGTCTCACAACATTTTTTTACTATTAATTATGTATAGCACTGCAGTTTGTGTTAAACAATGACTTCATAAAGGGCATGTAGGTATCTCCTGTTTATAACTTCGACAGTGACAGCCCTTACACACAATGACATAGGAAATTTACCACAGGTTACACAATGAAAATAATTGGTTACTGTTTGTCTAACTAATAAGATAGACTATAACAGAGTCATTATTGCTTTGATAGTGAACTAAATAATTGTCGATCAGTTTAGTTTAATAATGATAGCAATACGATGTTCACTACTTTACAACCTCTCACCTTGTATTGTTATACAACGTAAATGACCATGAATTGTTAGATCAACCAGTCTATTATTACAGTATTACACAATATAATTATTTGCATATCATATTTTCATATATAGTAACGAGTTTTTATCTTTAAATTCACTTAATCAGATAAACAATTTTTTAAGTGCCTACAAAATAAAAAAATGATATGAGGAATTAAGTAATTTTGATACCTAATAGTTTGAATTAACTAAGTTAACAGTCCTATTGAAGTTCACTAGGTGTGGGGTCTCCAATCCTTTTGATTTTAAACGTTTCGTGCTTCTCACAAAGTGGGATAGTGAATTGTGGAGAATCGCAAGCATGTTTGTCACCTACATACAAGATTAAAAATACATAACTACATTTATATTTGTTATATTATTATTGAAGTACACTCGTGACCTTAAGACACAAGTTATGATCCTAGCTGAGTACACTCGTGACCTTAAGACACAAGTTATTATCCTAGCTGAGTACACTCGTGACTTTAAGACACAAGTTATGATCCTAGCTGAGTACACTCGTGACCTTAAGACACAAGTTATTATCCTAGCTGAGTACACTCGTGACTTTAAGACACAAGTTATTATCCTAGCTGAGTACACTTGTCACCTTAAGACACAAGTTATTATCCTAGCTGAGTACACTCGTGACTTTAAGACACAAGTTATGATCCTAGCTGAGTACACTCGTGACCTTAAGACACAAGTTATTATCCTAGCTGAGTACACTCGTGACCTTAAGACACAAGTTATTATCCTAGCTGAGTACACTCGTGACCTTAAGACACAAGTTATTATCCTAGCTGAGTACACTTGTCACCTTAAGACACAAGTTATGATCCTAGCTGAGTACACTTGTGACCTTAGACACAAGTTATGATCCTACCTAGTACACTCGTGACCTTAAGACACAAGTTATGATCCTAGCTGAGTACACTTGTGACCTTAGACACAAGTTATGATCCTACCTAGTACACTCGTGACCTTAAGACACAAGTTATGATCCTAGCTGAGTACACTTGTGACCTAAAGACACAAGTTATTATCCTAGCTGAGTACACTTGTCACCTTAAGACACAAGTTATGATCCTAGCTAAGCACACTTGTGACCTTAGACACAAGTTATCATCCTACCTAGTACACTCGTGATCTTAAGACACAAGTTATGATCCTAGCTAAGTACACTCGTGACCTTATGATATTTCATTTTTCTAGTATAAAGGGTCAGCCAAGAAAGCGCATGCTCTATCTTTAGGTTAGATATTGCATTCAATGTTTATGCACACAAGAGAACTACCATCAAAAAAATTAATTACCAATGGTTGAGCCTAAGGTCACTGAGTTACTTGTATTGTGTATAGAAAACAAAGTCCTAAACATTCCAAAGAGCATTGAAAGTGAAGATTCTAAATTTAACTGGTAATCTAAAGTATAAGGTTGATTTCGCTGTTTATGACTAAAGACTAATATATCTATATATTTTGCTATCAAAAAGAAATGTTTAGTAAGAAAGTTTTACTAAATTATTCTGAGATTTCTAAGTAGCTCATTGAGGCTTCCTATGGGATATAGAAATCAACCAATCAAATTGCAGTACGTTGCTTATGTATAATCTAAACAGGAATGGCAACATAATCACAACAATGTATTGCACAGCTGCATATACATGTACAACCTGACACCTGTAACTATGCTGATTTTATTGTCTGTCTTTAACTAATTCCTTGGTGCTTTATCTCCATAAAATAAACAGACAAAAAAACAATACCAGTAGACAGATTGTGTAAACACTGGTCTAACCTTACGTGGGTGTGGGTCCACAATAATACTAACCAAACACTACACATCGTCCTGTCATAAATTATGACCTTTCAATTTTTTACATAATTATGTGTAAATTGTAAATTAACTACATAAATAGTTATTAATAGTTATTAATCAAAGAGTAACTTCAGATCAAGCTATGATAAAGGCTATAGTATTATAATATAAGATTGAATTAAATGATACAATGTCTTTTAATTTGTTAAGTGACCCTTCGCCAAAATTCCATGCATTCTTCAAATGTTTTAGTATGGTGTTGCCTATGTTAATCGTTTGTCTTACAGGTTAACAAGGCGCTAGACTATTATTAATTAGGTTTAAGCCCAATAATATTAGTATAATTATAAAAAGGTTATTCAATAGATTGGTATATATGGCTGCCAAGTCTTCACAAAACTGCAAAGCTTTGTGAGAGTATTATTAATAATGAAATATTGATTATGCACAAAAGGTCAGAGTTCATATCCATATGTTTGATGAGGAAGGTATAACATTAGGATACAAAAGCTTCTAACAAGAAGTATGTGTTTTAACTAGAGTCACAGGTTGATCTGAAGCTACCGGCACAACTTATATCACAACCTATATAGTCTCACAAGAGTTGTTCATGTCTGTTTTAGTTAGCCACACCCACCTAAGTAATTAAAGATCAGTCCACTCCTATGGTCACACACTCTCCCAGTAGACAACCACAAAAGTCACATAATACAACTGAGAATGTATTGTGTAATAATAATACTCCACAAACTTTTAATAGGCCACCCCTCAAGTACAGACCTTATCATATTACAGCCCCTCCCACCTTAATTAGATATATAATTCAATCCTATGATTTGATATCTCATACAATTACAATATATCTATGACTTATTCAAGACAAGTGAAAAATACATTTGATAACAATACACGTGATATTCCTACCACGAGATCAATAAAACAACTTACTTTTCACACGTTCTCGCAATTGCTTGAAATAACCAAATACATCTTTCCAAAAAGGCGGACACTCGAGATCTGGTCTAGCTTGATATTTACATGAGTACTTGATCGCACCAGACGTACACTCAAATAACACAGCTCTATCAGTTGTTGCGTCTCCTTCTACCCGCCACGAGCATACGGAACCACCTTTCGTCGTAATGTAACCACCAGGTTGTTGACTGACAAAGGCTATCAGCCCTGCAACGATTGCAATAATGACCAGGATTGTTCCAAGATGCTTGTACTCGACCATGACTTTCCTTCACAAGGGGCGTTACGACAATCGATAAATCAATGAATACTTTATAAGATTAATTATGTGTCATTATTAGAAGTATAGAACCTCAGAATTGTTTTCACCTTGCCTACATCTTATTTCACCTACTCTGGTTAATGTAATTTGTCTATACAACTAAACATTAAATCCTACAAGATTATAGGAAGAGTGAGAAGCAGCTGTAGTTGATGTATGTGAGACTGAAAGTATTATTTAAAACTATTTTATTAAAGAATGATATCAAAAAAGTCTCTGGATGAATACCACAAGTCAATAATTACGGACATTTTTTATGAACTATAGACTTTCCTGTCTCATCATATTCTTGTTTTGAAATCCACATTTGTTGAAAAGTTCCCTAAATAGAAAAAAACACATAACAAAATTGACAAAGGAAGTGACATGAAATAATTATCAGTGTCTTCAATGAACTTGTAGGACAGGTATAACATAAATATATAATCAAAGTCCACTATCTAGGTACTATTAATATATGTATATAATATTAATATTCCTCACTTACCAGGGATGCTAAAATAGACCCTCCTATCCAAGAACTAAATTTACGTTCCATGGAAGAGACATTTTGTACCATCTTAACTCGTACACTCTAGACAAGAGAGGATATCAGATAACACATTTACAATTACCACAATTTTTAGTGGAAGAAAATATTAGTGAATCAATAATAAAGTATATATTGGCAAAATAAAATTGGACAAATAACTTCTTTCAACTTTATTTTATTCATGACTGCTTCAGAAATTCAGAAAGATATCTCTTCAAAGGATCATCTACATTGGAAAGCTCGTTGGTTTTTTAGCATCATAATAACACAGAGAATACAATTTGGGAAACATGATCACTAAATGCTCCGCCTACTACTACCACACCCTAAATGAAGGATAATCTCTAGTGCAATTCACCAAATTCACTAATATTTTCTCCCTCCATATTTACCACTATATTATAGATGTCTTACTGGTGGTGTTTTAGTTGTTAACTCTTTATTAAGTCTATCAGTGAATCCAGGTAATAATGTATTACCTCCAACAGCAATAACACTACCATAGAGTGCCTAACAAGAGAATATAACATGAAGTAATAATCAATGTATCAATCAAATTGTTGAATTTGTCTACATATAGAGAACATCAATAAAGTCAATTATATTAGTAGCAGTCCAGTTCTCTTACATACCAATCAATAACTTACAGGTCTAATATCCACATCACATACTGATGCTGAATGGATTGCAACATTGGGTATTGATAATAGATTACCTCCGCTAAGTCCCTAGAAAATTAAAACATCAGTAATAAAACAACTTATGGGAAAGTGTACTTTGAACTTAACACATTTTCAACAAGTCTACAATTAAAAATCATACTATAATTGTTTTTATGATACAAATTTAACAGAAACATTTGACATTTAGGAATTGTAGGATTAACAGAGAGAATACATAAGTTAGAAGACATAAAGCAAGCTAATTAGCCTAAAAAAGCTTTGAAATTCAGTCAGCCACACCCTTATTGTAATTAAGGCTAATAAAATTTATTGGTTTCCATATGAATTAATGTATATTTAATTATATTTACAATTATAGGACTACCTAGCACACTGAAAGTGACAAGCAGTAAAAACATGCTTGTCAAATTGTTTATAACATTAGCGATGGTGTTATGAAAACAGAGCAGATATGGTGGCAAAATCTGACAAATTCATCATATTAGCAAAGGAAACCTTTCCTCCTAATAAGACAGCAAAAGATCAACATATCTTTACTACTTATCCCTACCCCTACCCCTAAACATTAAGGGTTAAAATATTTCACTGTTCCATTGTATGTGGCTTTAAAGTAATACAAGAGAACAGTTTAATAACACACTGTTATTGGCTAATTGTATATAAAACATGAGACTAAAGTCTCTTACAAACCTTGATGTGGTCACTCGATGAATCAAATAGTCCCTCAGTAAGTTTGAACTTCTCAATTGTTAAGTTTAAATTGTAGCCATTGGGAAACTCATATAACGTTGATGGTATACTAGTACTAGTTTCTATCCTATTGAAACAGATCATGTGCATCATATTACATCATATTACATTATATTACATTTATTACATCATATTACATCATATTATATTACATTATATTACATTATATTACATTATATTATTATTTGTACTTACTCATCTTGAAGTGATGATGTTGATACCTGACAAACACAACTTTGAAAATCTTGAACTACACACTACAAAAAGTAAATAAAGTATATTTCTAGGGCCATTGTGCTAATTATATATATTCTGTTTAAAGTTTGGTGGAATTTCAATTATGACAATGTCATCACCCAACTTGAGTGTGGCATTGTAGTTGCAAAGTTTTGTGATTCATACTGAAGCTCTTTGTAGCTCTTTGCAGCTGTCTCGATATAATCCATCTTGTTTTTACTATTAAAGGTATTTTCAACAGTTTCTGAACTTTTCTGCTCAAGCTTACTCAAGCATTTGTCAATAATATGCAAACTGTGTGACGTCATTCACGCTAGAATGTAATATGGGATTTCTGGTTTGCATCTTTCCGAGATAGCTATATACCACATTGTTTTTGATGAAATTTGCAGATTTGAAACTTTTTTTTGATTGGCGCAACCGTTTCTCTCTAGTTCATTACTAGCCACAATAACAAAGTGTTCATTCTCTATGTGAACAGAGTATGTGAGTGTATACATGTTTATACATGTAATGTACATGTTTATACATGTAATATACATGTTTATACATGTAATATACATGTTTATACGTGTAATATACATGTTTATACACGAAATATACATGTTTATACACGGAACATACATGTTTATACACGTAATACATGTTTATACACGTAATATACATACATGTATTGTACGTTACCTTAACCATGTAGTCATGAAAAGAAGTGGTGACTTCTGGAACCTTCTTTTTAGTATAATTAGCCGGGGCTCTCTCTTTTACAGGTTCTTTAGAAGCTACTAAATATGATGGAACTATTTCAATTTTATGATCTTCAAGATAGGCACTGAAACAAAATATAATATTTCATTTAAAAGTCAGGCACTTCTCAATTTATCATTATGTAATCTTTAAACTATTAAACTTTTTAGCTCTCACTTCCACATTTACTGCATAGCTATATTTCATAAACACTAGATTTTTAATGATAATTTAAAATGATCTCTCATTTCTATGATTGCTTCCTGTCCAATGTGTTTAATTATTGTAAAACTAACTAATCACATAACTCAATTGGAGGCCTTGTCAAATTAAATTCCAAAAATACTGGCTATAAAGTATTAACACGAATATCTTAAAACAACTCACAATATCTCACAATTAATTTAATTTAATTTGTTAATAAACTACTAATAATTTCCTATGAAATATGATAACATACCGACATTGAGCAGTGACAAAATCTCCAGCTAATAGTGTTCTAACAGTAGCTATAAGATAATAACAATACTTAATAAAGTAGCTAAAAGATAATAACAATACATGATAAAGTAGCTATAAATTATAACAATACTTAATAAAGTAACTATAAATTATAACAATACATGATAAAATAGCTATAAATTATAACAATACATGATCCACTATTAAATATAACATAAACAGTAGACAAAAATGTTATCAACATGATAAGAGATTCTATAAAGAATGAGATACTATGACTAATATTACCTGAAGTTAGAGCATAGCCTTCATGTACTGGTACAGCAGCAGTTTGATTAGCTCCTGAGTCTATTACTAGAGCAGAGGAACGACCATTGGCAAACCTAGATTTAAAAAAAGGGAATAATGAGCAAGTCTGTCCTCTGAAAATAATTTACAGAAATTTAGAGAGGTACATAGAAACCAACTTGTTTAGATAATAAAAGTATAAAGAATTCAAGACAAGGACATATTGTTTTAATTTAATAAATACTTAGAATTTAAATCAAAATGAAAATGACACCACAATGTACTCCAATTATAATCTCTTAACTCTACTCTTACAGGATCACTTTAGTAATTATAATCTTGTCATAAATACAATCTTATTCATTTAAGAATTTGTTCATGAGCAACAAAATGTGAAATGAGTCCAAATAGAATAACTTATAAACTTAATCTACACATGTAAATATATACATTTGTAGACAGAAATACTCAGAGACTGTCAGAGTATGTTATCACAACTACTCACGCTGATAGTACTGCAGTCTTTGATGTAAAAAAAGCAGGCACATTGTATTTTTCAAACATAAGTTCAGTTAATTTCTCCCTATTAGGTTTGACATTCCACTAAAGAAAAGAAACAAAGTGTTCAAGTTAAAAGTTTTCAAAATGACCAAGAAATCCTCATTTGAAAAAATAGAGATTGTATTGTATTGTCAGTACTTCACATATATCAACTGTATATTTTCATGTAAGATATTAATGAAGTAATTCTCTTATGTGTATATACGTATTACACACACATACACACACACAAATAAATCACTTGATCCTAAAGGGTATTTAGACTATTGAATAACAGGCAAACAAGACTATAAATCTAAGAATATTTATATTTAATGGATTGGATTATTGCTATTAGAAAACATGAGAGTTGGCACATAAGAACCAAGGAGCTGTTTAAAAAAACTTTGTTCAATTATAGAACTTGGAAGTTTCAATCAGTCACACCAATTTAAAGTAAAAGTAATTAATTGCTAAATGTGATAGAGGTCACTTAATACAGATTAATTTCATCCACGTACACAATAGCAGAATATAACAGATCAAAAGGACATTCAATGTACATATCACCACCACACAGCCTAAAACAATCATACGACTGACTGCACATGTAATACTCAGCCTGTACATGTACGTAACTTAGATAGTTGTTGTATGTTTAGTACTTAAATTGTTGAAAGTAACATGATACTCACTGATGGCTCAGATATTAGCACAGGATGTAACTCTGGTTCAGTCTTGATGTGTCTTTTATATAAATGATCTAGTAACTGTTGATACAAGTCCCAATCATTAACTAAATAAAAAAAAGATCAGAAATACAGTACTATTATTTACATGAACTAGTAATATGTGCTATACTATAGCTAGTGACTATTGTTATATAATAATAGATTAGTAAAATTACAAACATTACTTCACTCTATCACTTTATAGCTATATATATAACTCTGTCCAATTTGAGTTTGACAATGACTTAGTGTTATATTTCAGGTTAGGGATAAGTTAGAGAGAACTGGTTTGTACCAATCAATACATCTTGTAACTCCAGTTAAAAGATGTGAACATTGGGCCAGACATTCTTCACATTCCACCATAACATAACACATGTATAATTTGTATATTTAAGAAATGCTAGCAGCACAAGTGTTCACTAGTTGCAGCAAAAACATTTAGAAATAGTAGCAAATGTCTTTTATAGTAAAAGCAAGAAAGGCTAAGAAAGAAACAACAGCAAAGAATGATGAAATGCTTCAATGAGACTTGTGTAAGCTACAAGGTCACACCCAACATAGTTTGATGAAGGTTTTCATTTTCAAAATTCAACAAAACCATCATCAAACTCAAATTGGACAAAGTACATTGACTAAGGGTATAATAACAACATGGATACAGAACAATTTAGGTTATAAAGATACAAAGCCACTAAGGATCTATTGGACTTAAAACTAACTTTATGATCTACTTACTCAATCCATCTTTTAGTGGGCTCTTCATCTCAACACCAACTCTAGGTCTACCAATAACTGTACTGTCTATATAGTACTTCTTGTCAGAATATTTAGGACTAGAGTTAGATTTGTCAGTTTCCATGGCAACATCTTCATTGGGCCCAACACCTATGACAGTTGGAACATCTGCCTAGAGAGAGAGAAAGAACAGAACAATGTTATCTTAAATAAATTCATCTATACATGGTTACATTAGACACTCACTTTATTTAACCATGATCTACAATAACACATACACTTTAGAGTCAATTCAGTCATAATAAACAATGATCACACCTTTATGCATTTTAGTTATATTATGTAGGGGACAACATTTTCATTTTGTACAAGTATCTTGTTCAGCTAGAGCACTTTGCATGTTAGGTGAGTCCAATGATTATTTTCAGAATGATTATTTTCAGATTATATAGTAACTCTACAACCACATATATCAGTGCACTTCTGATAAATGTTCTTTGAGATATACAATTTTTTTACTAATATTGTACAAATAGTTATAATGAATCCTATAATTATGTTTGTACAATCAAAATGACGACAGGCATAAAGGAGGGAAGAGGTATTACTATGGATGATTTACTTCCATTTCTAAATCCTTTCTCTCTTCCTCCTTGCCTGTGCTGAACTGGCAAAAATGGGCAAAAAAACAACAAATGTTAGGTTTGCAATACATATTGTATAAAGTACATGTAGGGTTGGAGTTTAGTATCCCAATTACAAGGGCACTCTTTCAGAGGGCCAGATTAACACTTATTGTATAGTACAAGTAGAGACATTAGGCTACTCTACATCTATGGTACAAGCTAGTCGTCACCTTAGGAGTGTCTTCTCCCGCATATCCAGCCCTAGCAGTATAGCTGCCAATATCAAACACTAGAGCACCTACTTCATCTACAATCCAATCCAATAAATATTGTAAATTGTGACTCTTGTTTTTCTCTTACCTCCTCCATAAACGCCGCCACTCATCTTGAAAACAAACCAACCATGTGTTCACTTTAAAGGTGAGGCTCCGCCTAGTCGCCTACAAATGTAATTCTAATTAATGCCCATAACATCCTTGTTGACGTGGATACAGGAAAGTGGACTGTGGATCGAAACAGAGCGATGTCCCGAATAAACAACCATGGAGCACGAGGTTAGTGTTGAGAGTGTTGTATTAATACAAATTTGCCACTCTTAAAAACTCCCTTTTATTGCCCTTCAGATGACAGTAAGTTTTCAGAAGAGTTAATGGAGACTGAGAATAATCGACTAATAGATGGACTTTCTACTAAAGTCTCAACACTAAGACATGTAAGTGTATTATGATATAAATATTGTATTATAAACAATTTATTTACCTGTACCACTACCTAGACATTAGCAAAGGTTCTGACTGTAATTATTGCCTTGAATTTCTGTTCTCTATCAATGAGTAAAATTATTATAACATAAAAGTATTGTAGTGAGTAGGTAATTAATAACTTAAGATTGTTACACAAGTCAATAGTGAATATATAAGGCAATGTTCTTGAAAGCCCAAACAAAATAACGTTTTTCTGAACATTGAAAAAGTCTGTTTCTTCTACTATGAGTAAAATTTTAAACATTGCTATGTTAGCTAAAACTTACAAGCAAATCTTAACATAAGCATATCCGATACGTGTAGACACATGTATCTAATGGAGAGATTGAAATCTGATTAATCAACATGATATAATCTCATCATGTACACATAGGTCTGCGTCTGTAACCTATACATTTGTAGGAAGGAAATCAATATGTTTGGTTTTTATGTAAAGATAGTTTATATTCTAATAGTATTGTTATAATATCAATTATCAATAGAATGGCTATTGTTTTTAGTTGCATGTGTGGTATAATATAATTAAATAAATGAAGTAACTTAAGTACCATTGGTATACATTCACAGATAAGCACATCATCCTATCTACAATTAGCATGAAAGATAATTTAAGTTAATAACATTAAATTTTTTCATCCTTATTAGTTTTTTGTTTGCCTGAAATCACAAATTATTTTACTAATGTTAGTGACAGTGTATTATAATATTTATTGCTACACATTTTTATAGGTTGCATTGGACTTAAAGCAAGAGGCAAACAGTCAAGTTAAAATGATTGATGAATCTGTAAGTACTATCTTACTGATAAAATAACCTCTTGTTCCATCATTATGAAATTTAGTATGAACATCTATTGTTTGACTCTCTGTTTTATAGGGTGGAGTTTTTGAAACAGCGTCTTCTCTTTTAAGTGGTAGTTTTAGTCGAGTCAAATTAATGAGATCAACACGACTTGGTAACTGTAAACTATTGGTGTATTTTGTTTTGCTTCTTCTCCTTCTGTTCTTCATTTTCTATCTTCTACTGGACAGAGTGATGTCCAGATAATACAGTAATATCAATTAAAATTATTAATTCAATTCTTATTGTTTTATATTAATGATATTCATCATAATTGGTTTCTATTGGCAACAAAACAAATACTACACTATTACTAGGAATGGAGGTGTGGCTGCAGATGTAGTGCAAGTTAGAGACTATTTCTAGCATTTGGAGTAAGAAACAAGGCATTTTATATTGCCATATAACTGTATACCTTTGGATACCAGTTGCATTAACTTGTTGAATCTTGAGAGCACTTCGTTTTCTGGAGAATCTACATTGTGTGGGTGGCAAAGATGGGCGTTCACTTTGTTATTCTAACGTATCTGGTTTTGGGCATACATCAATGTTTAGGACAAGTTGAATTTATTTATGCCGTGGGCAATTCTTACTCAGAAATTAACGAAGAACAACCAGTTGGAACGCTCGTACTAGATTTGGACGTACAATATGACAATAGTTTTGGTATTCCTCAAGATGAAAGCACTGGTCTTTATTCGTTTGTGTCAGGCTTTGATGAGTCGTACTTCACACTTAATTTTAATACTGGTGAAACTAGGAATGCCGTTTTACTAGACAGAGATGCTGATAATGCCACGACACAATTTACAATCCAAATAAAGTTTACTAGCAACATAGACTCTACAATCTCTGGTATTGAAGTAATTCAAATAACTTTACTTGACATCAATGATAATGCACCTATTTTCACTCAATCTTCGTATAATGTTATTGTCCCTGAAAACCAACCACCAGGATCATCATTTTATTATGTTCTTGCAAATGATAGCGATCAAGTCCAATCAGAGCAACAAGTTGTCGATGAAACCCTGGTAACTATTTATACAATTAGTAATGGCCGTGTTATTTATTCCATTATTGCTGGTAATGAACAAGGGTACTTCACCATTCATCCCGATGATGGTACACTGTCTATAGCAATGTCTGCAAATTTAGATATTGATGAAATCAACTTTTACAACTTGACTATCAAAGCAGAAGATGGTGGTGGATTAAATGACACATCACTTGTTCTAATTACGGTAATTGATTCTAATGATAATTCACCTGCTATCCATTATCCTTCGAGTTTTAGTCTTACTTTTTACGAAGACATATCACCTGAGTTAATCATTGTAGAATCAATGAACGCAACTGATGATGACTTGGGTTTAAATGCAGAAATAACATTTGCTATTGTCAGCGGTGATGTTACAAACAGTTTCTTTATTAACTCTTCTACAGGACAAGTAGTCATGACAGACAACCTTGATCGTGAAGCTGGTAATCCTATCGTACTGACTTTAGCTGCCATAGACCAAGGCATACCACCGTTATCAGACACCATAACCGTCACTATCACCTTACTTGATATAAACGATAGTCCACCAGTATTCACAGAAAATGTCTATGAATTTCATGTTGATGAGAGTGCAAATATTGGCGTTACTGTTGGACAAGTTGAAGCTATTGATCTTGACGCAGGACAAAATGGTACTGTATTTTATAGCATTATTAACAGTACTAGTAATTTTGAGATTAACAATGTAACAGGAGATATAGTAACAGCTGCAACACTAGACAGAGAAACTACAGCATTCTACTTACTTCTCATCCAAGCTATTGACAATCCTGTTAATGCTACACTTACCTTTACCAGTACTGCTCTTGTTAACATCACAGTTGATGACGTCAATGATAACCCACCTATATGGGCCCAAAGTGAATACTCTGTGGGTATTTTAGAAACTGAACCCATTGGATATATTCTCACAAATCTTCAAGCAACAGATGCAGACATCGGCACTAATGCACAACTTCGATATGAGTTTTTCCTATCAGCTGACTCAACTTTTGCTATTGATTCTATAACAGGCAATGTTACAGTCAACAAAGTACTAGACTTTAGTACCAAGTCATTATATACTTATACTGTGCGTGCTTATGATAATGGTATTTTTATCTTGGATGCTACAACTCAATTATCAATTACAATCCACACTCCAAATATAAAGGCTCCTAACTTCAAGATCAAGGCATATAATGCAACTATTAAAGAAACTACTCCCATTGATACTATTGTCTTAAATGTTACTGCTATAGACAATGATCCAGGACTAATAGGAGAATTACATTATCGAATTCCAGTAGAGTGGCAGTTTGGTGGTGCTGGATCATTTGACGTAGATGCTGATACTGGTGCAATATTTGTCAATAACACATTGGACTATGATTACAGGTAAGTCATATCTTGTAGACTTACAGCATCTATAATTACTTAGTAAGTAAATGATTTATGCATTTAAGTTTCTAATAACTGCCATTCAATAATCTAATCACATATACAATGTATCCTTCTTCAAACTGTCTTTTTTCTTTATTCACAGTGGTGATGACAATTCCATTTTCTTTCAAGTTGAAGCATATGATGGGGGTTTTCCAGAGCCATTAACAGCTAGAACTAACATCACTATATTTCTGCTTAACACAAATGATGAGTCACCAATGATTGTCACAGTTTTCCCAAATCTACCCACCATACCAGAAAACATGAATCCTGGTGTTGAGTTTGCTAACCTATCTGACTTCACTATAGATCCAGACCCTGGTGATGGTGGTCTATTCAATTTTTCATTGCTCCAAATTTTTGATGATGATCCCTCAAACTTCTCATTTAGCCTTACATCAACAGGAATGTTATCAGCACTCAAAACATTTGATCGAGAAGCTCGACCAGAAGGCTTTACTTTATTAGTTCTAACAACTGATTTTGGTACTCCCACTCAATCTCGTACTAATAATGTGACAGTTGCTATTGGCGATGAGAATGACAACACACCATTCTTTGAAGAAGTTGGAACAGCTGTAGCTTATGAATTTGTACCAGCTGGTCAAGTGGTGCTACAAAACTACACAGCCATTGATCATGATATTGGAACAAATGCTTTGTTAGTCTATGCTATTACCGATGGCAACATTGAGAACAGATTTACTGTTGACAATAGTACAGGTACAATTACTACAACTAAAGTATTGAATAAAACTGAAGAACGTTATTACAACTTAACTATCATGGCAATGGATAGTGGTATAATACCATTATATGGATATGGTCAAGTACATATTACAGTACTAGACGCAAACGATAATGCACCAGAATTCATTGAACCACTCACTACCTCATTCAGAGAAGACTCTGATATTGGCTCCATATTTTATACATTAAATGTCACAGATTCTGATGAAGGCACTAACTCACATATTGCCTATTTCTTTGCTCCGAATACAACAACCAACTTTACCTATTTTGATAACTTAACAAACACAACCATCACAAGATTTTTCTTAAACAGCTCAAGTGGTGCTCTAAGTATTGAAGACATGTTTGATAGAGAGATTGAAGAATCATACGAATTAACAATTATAGCTATTGATATGGGAATGGTTCCTGTTCCACTCACTTCAACAGCCACTATCGTAGTCAATATTGAAGATGTTAATGATAATGTACCCTTATTTGCCAACGACTCATATTTCTTTAATGTCACAGAAAATGAGATGGTCGGCAATCTGTTAGGATACGTTTATGGTACCGATGATGATGCTACATACCCTAACAATAAAATAGTGTTTTCGTTGTTTGGTAACAGGAGTGATGTTTTAGCTGTTAATTCAGAATCTGGTCTAATATATGTTAATGGTACTGTAGATTGGGAAGAAGGATCCGAATTTACAATTGCTGCCATTATTAGTGATCTTGGAGAGCCTCCTTTATCGTCACAAGTTAGTTTAACTGTCTACATTGATGACATTAATGATAGAGCTCCAGAATGGAACATTACATCACTTAATATCTCCGTTCATGAAAACCTTCCTCCAGGTGCTTCTGCTGGTCGTATACAAGCTATCGATCCTGACAGCGAAGGTAATAACTCTCTTGTTGTATACAGTATTGTAATGGACTTCAGTGACAAACATTTTGCATTAAACTCAACTACAGGTGAAGTCACAACATTAAAAACATTCAACAGAGAGGCTAGAGATTTGTATGATTTTGTTGTTGTGGCTACAGACCATGGCTACAATCCACTTTCATCGTCTGCTATTGTTTATATTGAGATCTTAGATGACAATGACCACGACCCTTATTTCCTGCATTCTACATTTAGTGGTAGCATTTCAGAAAATGCTGACATTGGAATGTCTGTTTTACGAGTCTATGCCGATGATGAAGATATTGGTAGTAACGGTGATCTTGTATATTCAATACCTTCGACGGAGTTACCTTTCCGCATCAACGCCACCACTGGAGTTGTGTATGTAAGCTCTCAACTTGACTTTGAAACCACACCATCTTATGAATTCACTGTTAGAGTTAATGATAGTGGTTTATTGTCAAGGGAATCAACAAGCACTGTCTTTATCACCGTCATTGACTACAATGATAACAATCCAGTGTTCGAATCTACTGAATATTCTATTACATTTGTTGAGAATATAGCTGTTGGAACAGTACTATTGAAAGTAAATGCATCTGATGTTGATCAAGGAGATAACTCAAGAATTGAGTACATACTAGTTGAAAGCTATGGTAGTAGTTATTTTGGAGTTAACAATGATACTGGTGTCATTTTTACAAATGCTTTTATTGATAGAGAAGACAGCAGTGATAGTATAAATCTCACCATTATAGCCAATAACTCTAATTCTGAAGTAGAACAATATACAACTGTTCCTGTCTTTATCAATATTCTGGACTTAAATGACCAAGCACCAACCTTTAACTCAACAATTACAGTCAATGTTCCTGAAAATACTTCCATAGGATCTGTTGTATATATTTTGTTACCTAAAGATGGGGATGAAGGACCCAATGGTACAATAAAATACCAAGTTATAAACGGTGATGTAGATGTTTTTGACTTGAATAGCACTACTGGAATGATTAAGTTATTAACAGCACTTAACTATGAAGGGCAGAGATATTATTACTTAACTATTAACGCTACAGATATGGGAGAAGTATCACTTTCCAACTATACATCCCTTATATTTGAAGTAATTGATAGCAATGATCATTCACCAGAATTAGCTGGATCCTTTTATTTTGTCACCATCAGCTACACAGAAGTCATTGGAACAAAGATATTAAGTTTATCAGCTAGCGACCGTGATACCAGTCCAAATGATGATATTCGATATAGTATAGTACCAGGTGAATTTAGCAGTCTGTTTGTCATATCAAGTTCAACAGGATCTATTTTCATTGAACAAGCACTTACGAGCTATGTAGGTATGTTACTCAATTTAACAGTACAGGCAACAGATGGACAACACAATAGTACTGCTACAGTGTCTGTTCATGTCAGAGGATCAACACTCCCAGTGTTTACAAAGAAATTCTATACAATGACTATACCAGAAGATCACGATGCAAGTGTAAGTGTTTTTGACTTATATTCAAATGCAAATCCTGCTAAGTCTAGCAATGTGTTCACATTAGTTGGTGGCAATGAAGATAATGCTTTTACATTATTAGCTAATGGAAAGCTATTTGTTGTGACTTCGAAGTTAGATTATGAATCAAAAACACGCTATCAATTGTCAGTATCAGTGACAGAGTCTAACATTACTGCATATACTATTCTCGATATAATAGTGACCGACGTCAATGAGTTTACACCGATGTTTCCATTGACTTCATATTATGCTCCTGTCTCTGAAACCACCCCACGAAGGCAACCATTCTTCAAGCTCATTGCTACTGATGATGACAGATCTTCTCCAGCAAATACAGTTCGATATTCTATTGCTTCAGGCAATGAAGCCATTATCTTTTATCTTGATTCCATCTCCGGTGAATTAAGCCTTGAAAGAGTCTTAAACTACAATACAGACAACCACAACTACACACTCAATATAACAGCCACAAATTCACTTTCCCCACCATATTACTCCTCGTCAACAATTGTCAATGTAGAGCTAATGGATGGTAATGGTCATACACCATTCTTCAGTCCATTCCTTTATAATGCAATATTATATGAAGATACAGCTATTGGAACACCCATTGATGTGGTAGTCACTGCTTTCGATGGTGATTTAGGATCTGATGGCACCATTATATATGGCTTGCTAGGAGATCACAGAAATTATGATTTTGAAATTAATCCTATTACTGGAAACATCACTGTAGGTCCAGGTGGTCTTGATTATGAACGACATGCTCTCTATACCTTACGAGCTGTTGCTAGCGATGGTGGTGTTCCACAACGATCTGCCACTGCTGTAATCAGTGTAACAGTTATTGATATAAATGATAACAGTCCAATATGGAAAGCAAACTATTATAATGTAACTGTGATGGAGAATATCACTGTTGGTACTGAGATCATACAGGTAGAAGCGACAGACTTGGATCCAGTCACTTTTACAGATGATGGTGAAGGCAATAAAATGTTAAGTAATCAAAATGGCTACATTACATACTCCATAACAGATGGGGATCCAGTATCACAGTTCTATATTCATCCCGAGAGTGGTATCATTTCTGTGCAGGCTCTTCTTGACAGAGAACTCGCCAGTAATTATACCCTACTCCTCAATGCTACAGACGGTGGTGGACTCTATGCAAATTCTATTCTATTTATTAAAGTATTAGATATCAATGATGTCATACCTCATATTATCTCAGCGCCAACTGCTACAGTTCCAGAAGATGCAGAGAACGGCACATTTATTATTCAAGTTTTGGCCACAGATGAAGATCCTTTACCGTATTCAGACATCGCTTATAGCATAGTCTCTGGAAACCTCAATGATACTTTCGTCATTAATACAACAACAGGTGAACTCTTCTTGAACAATTTAATAGACAGAGAAGAACAGAGCTACTACAATCTCACAATTGAAGCAGTTGATAATGGTCTTATTTCACTTACTGGCTTTAGTACACTTTTAATTAGTGTCCTAGACATTAATGACCATCCCCCAGTGTTTGAAAAGAATTCATACAGTGCTAATGTATTTGAAAATCAGTTAATTGGTATTGACATACTTCAAATAAATGCTACTGATCAAGACTTTAAAGAGAATGGTACAGTTTTGTATTCAATAATTTCTGGAAATGATATGGGACTTTTTGAAATTAACAGTAAAACAGGATTGATAACAGTAGCAGAAGATATTGATTTTGAAATTGTCAAATACCAAATTCTAACAGTAGAAGCCTCTGACAGTAGTCATATCGACACAAGACTTTCAAATATAGTCAACATCACAATCTCCATCTTGGATAGAAACGATAATGCTCCTCTTTTTTCTCAAGAGAGTTACATGGCTACAGTGTTTGAGGATGGACAACCTGGTGATCTCATTATTTCAATTAATGCATCAGATGTTGATTCTGGAAGCAATGCTGAAATATCATACTCCTTATTTTACAATGGTGACATTGATGCAGAGACTAGCTTCATTATTAACAGTACATTTGGGTATGTTACTTTATCATCAACACCATCATTGGATCGAGAATTGAAGAGAAATTTTACTCTCTTTGTCAATGCTACAGACAATGGCAGTCCACCAATGAAATCATCAGTTGAATTAATAGTTATTATTGAAGATACAAATGATAATGCTCCAGTTTTTACTTCGCTTTTCTTTGAAGGCAGTGTAGTTGAGAATCTTCCACCTGGTCAAAGTATAGTGACTATTGAAGCAACAGATGCTGACATTAATACAAATGGAATTATACAATACTCCCTTAATACTTTACTTTCAAATTTGTCTCAATGTCAATCACATTGCATCAATAATTTCCCTCTTTGTTCTATCATTTTCAACTCAGAAGACAATCAAGGCACTTTCAATCAATTATTGAATGAGTCATTTGAAATAAATATTTCTACTGGACTTTTACTGTCTTCAGTGTCATTTGATCGAGAGATGGTTCAAACATACGTTTTGTTAGTGACTGCAGTAGACAATGGTATCCCCCAACTATCTGCCTCCACTTGTGTCTTTATAAATGTTACTGATACTAACGATGAAGTTCCTACTTTTAATGACACTGTCTACCAAGTAATAGTACCTGAAAATGCTGTTAGTAATTATTTAGTAACAACAATCCAAGCTTATGATCGTGATGAAGGAGAGAATAAAATCTTAACATACTCACTTACAGATGGCTCTGGTTATTTCACAATTCATCCTAATTATGGAGAAATCAGAGCATTAACTTCTTTTGATAGAGAGAATCAAGATACATACAATATCACAGTCTTAGCAAGAGATGGTGGTAGTCCAACGAATACTGGAACCACTACTGTATTGGTTACAATAACAGATGAAAACGATTCTCCACCTACTTTTGACCTATCACACTATACCACTTCGCTACCAGAAAATGCTTTGGTTAACTCGTTAGTTATCACAATTACAGCTTTTGATGCTGATATTGGAATCAATAGTGAGGTAACATACAAACTTATTTCAGTATTACCACAATCACACTTCACAATCAATTCAACAACAGGAGATATATTCAACTATCAAACACTAGACAGAGAAACTATAGAAGCATATAACCTCATAATAATGGCTAAAGACAATGGTGTAATCCCTCTGAACTCCACCGTAGCTCTGACTATCAATGTGACAGATGTAAATGATAACTTACCGGTCTTTACACAAGATATATATAATGTATCGATATTTGAAAATTCAATACTAGAAAGTCCACTTGTTATTGTTGAAGCAAATGACATTGACATTGGAACAAATGCAGACATATACTACAACATAGTAAGTATCAGTCCTTCATTAGAAGGGTTTACTATTAATTCTACAAATGGTGAGTTATATTTGAACACAGAACTCAATGCTGAATTAACACCAACACTGACTATTATCGTTCAAGCTGACAATGGAGAAGCAAATCCTTACCAGTACACTAATGCTAGCATTCATGTGCAAGTTTTAGATTTAAATGACAATGCACCACAATTTGAGTTTCCTGAGTATGTAGTACCAATATCAGAATTGGCCAGCAATGGTAGTCATGTCATCCAGTTAAATGCAACTGATGATGATATTACTGTTGCAAACACTGTTCTCGCGTATTCAATCATCTCCGACAGCGCATCATTTGACATTAATGAAACAACTGGTCTCATCTTTGTTGATGGCTTATTAGACAGTGAAGACATGCCTGAGCACTTGCTGGAAGTCCTGGTCATAGACAGTGGTGTTCCTTCTTTGAATACTACAGTTACTGTTACTGTCATACTTCAAAATGCTAACGACAACCGTCCAGTCTTTCAACATTTTAATTATTCATTTACTATTGTTGAAAATCAACCAGATGGAACATACTTTGGGCGAGTATTTGCAACAGATGCAGACTTCGATAACATTACTTACCAAATTTCTGACGATACAATAAATAGAACATACTTTCAGATTGACTCTACATCTGGTGAACTTTATTCCAATATCAGCTTTGATAGAGAACTTGAGTCTATTTATATTCTCACATTACAAGCTATTGATGATTCTTTACTTGGTACAAGTTCAGAAGTTGTTGTTACAGTTGAAATTCTCGATGAAAATGATAACCATCCTGAGTTTTCACAGGATATCTACTATATATCCTTGTTAGAAAACACAACAACAAGCTCTGACCTGTTCCTGCCCAATGTGTCAGACTCTGATGTTGGCAACAACAGCACAGTAGCATTCTCTCTAAGCCCTACCAATGACTCTACATTTTTCACTATCAATGCAACATCAGGGCTACTGAATCTAGAACAAGAATTTGACCGAGAGTCTCAGGATATGTTTACGATTACAATCATTGCTACTGATGATGGTATTCCAGTACTTAATAGCAGTGCTGAATTGATGATACATATTTTAGATATCAACGATAACACTCCTGTTTTCACCCAGTCGATTTATAAAGCAGCATTATTTGAAAATAGTGACCATGGAACTGAAGTATTGACTGTGTATGCAAGTGATAATGATATCGATGAAAATGCCCAGCTGTCATTCTCAATCTCAGAAGAAGTTCATGACATATTTACAATCAATTCTAGTACTGGACTTTTGATGTTAGTTGGTGATTTAGACTACGAGAACACTCATAACTATTCCTTTGACGTCATGGTCACAGACCATGGTAATCCACCTTTGTCATCAACAGCAAATGTATTGATAACTGTACTGGACTTAAATGATAACTCACCTTACTTTGAACAAGAGTTATATCAATTGTTTGTAGAAGAGAATTCAATCTTAAATTTGCCAATTTTTACAGTTCCAGGTATTGATATCGATGACACAGTTAATAGTGAATTACGTTACACTATTTTAAGTGGTAACATTGGATTCAAATTTGACCTGGAAGAAACCACTGGAGTACTATCTGTCAGTGATTACATTGATAGAGAATTGACTACTGACTTTTTCTTAACAGTTAGAGTAGTTGATTTAGGAACACCTCAATATACAGCTACCACTACCCTCGACATTACTGTTACAGATATCAACGATCATAGTCCTCATTTCTCTGATAACATACTGTCAGTTTCAATACCAGAAAATACATCGCATGGCACTGTCATTTTTAAATTACAGGCTACAGATGATGATATAGGATCAAACGCCAAATTGTCTTATGAAATTATTGATAGTGATAGAGATCGTTTTCCATTTTACGTTGAAAACTCTACTGGACATGTTGTTGTCAATGGAAGTTTGGATATAGAATCTGTACCAACATATTCACTCTCTCTTCTTGTTCATGATAATGGTGATATCAGACGATACGATACAGCGGTACTTTCTATTTTGTTACAAGATATCAACGAACATTCTCCACATTTCTTCATACATAGTTACACCTTAAACATATCAGAGGAAACTGCTATAGGCACTCCAATTGCTTACCTGATAGCTATGGACTTGGACAGTAACAATGATGAGTCTGTGTTATACACGATTGCTATTTCTAATACAAACAATTTTGCAATCAGTGAAGCAGGTACTTTGTATGTCTATCAGATATTAAATGTTGGAACTTTTAATCTCACTATCAATGCAAGTGATAGTGTTTTCACAAGACAAATCACAGTTGAGATTACTGTACATTCACGATCTTATACTGGACCATTATTTCAGTCTCCAACCTATTACTATGAAATATCAGAGGCTACCCACATTGATGCAACTGTTGGAACAGTCTCACTGTCTTCTAACGTTGACCTACTTGCATTTGTTACACCTGATCGGAACCATTCTAATATTGCAGCCGATCACTTCAAAATTAATAACAACGGCTCCATTATCCTCATTGATCAACTAGATTTTGAGACCTCACCATATTATGTACTCAATCTTCAAGCAACATCCTCTTTTGGTCAGACAGTATATACAATCATAACAGTCTTGGTTGTTGACTATAATGATCATCCACCATTGTTTTCTAGCTCTGAATTTACCATATTCCTTTCAGAGCTTACCCCTCCTGGCACACCTATCATTACATTACAAACATATGATCTTGATTCTCCAGGAGTCAATAGTGACACAAGAATACAGTTAGTAGAAGGACATGAAACATTCTCGTTAAATGAGTACACTAAGGTTGTCTCATTGAAACAACCTCTAGATAGAGAATTAGAAGACACACTTATAATAACTGTTAATGCTACAAATTACCTTGCTTCACCTTTGCTATACAGTATGGTAACAATTCAGATTACAGTGTCAGATGAAAATGACAATGATCCTCACTTCAGTGAGATATTTTATTCTACAAACGTCTTTGAAACAACTCCTGTAGACACTGAAGTTGCTATCACAGAAGCTACAGATATTGATGAAGGCAGTAATGCAGAGTTAGTGTATTCTATTACGTACCAGAGCTCTCCTGGAGCATTTGATATTAATCATAACAACGGTAGTGTCTACAGTAAAACAAACTTTGATGGCATGGAAGGATCTTTATTTACAGTATCAATCATGGTGGCTGATCACGGATCTCCTATTCCTCGTGTGGATACAACAATTTTGTTTGTCACAGTCTTCAAAGATAACTTAGAGGCACCTGTGTTCAGTCAACGTGATGGCTATGCTCTCTCTATTGATGAGACTCAGCCTGTTGGTAGTTCTGTTTTACAAGTATCTGCTTTAGATCCAGAATATAACACCAGTGCTGTATACTACTCAATACAGTCTGACTTGTTACTACCATTTGCTATTTCTCCTACATCTGGTGTTATAACAATATTAAAGAAACTCAACTATAGCACCAACAATTTTTACTCTATCTCCCTCTCTGCGACAGACTTTGGCAACCCACCTAAATCCACAACTACACAACTTAATGTCACAATTATTGACATCAACAACCATAGCCCTGTCTTTGATGCTATTACCTATTTTATCAATGTTACTGAAAATGTACCAAGTGGGACATTTGTGTTACAAGTACACGCTACTGATGTTGATGCTGTTAGTATACTATATAAAATCACAGTTAATCATCTGGTAAATGGTATTAATGCATTCAGTATCAATGAAACAACAGGGGAGATAGTCATTGCTACACAAATCAACAGAGAAGTATCTCCAACGATAGAGCTGTTAATATCAGCCATTGATACTGGTTATTCAATACAGCGATCTACAAGTGTTCCTGTAATTATTGACATTAATGATATCAATGATGAGACACCAATTTTCAACCAATCAGAATACAGCGTTGATGTTATTCGTCTCCTGCCACCTGGTCAACAGGTTATCACCGTACATGCATATGATACAGACATATTGAGTGATAAATTAATATATAGCATATCATTTCAGTCAATACCTGGATTGTTTACCATTGATGCTACTACTGGAGTCATTACAACTGCATACACTGTCCCAGAAGATGTCCTGAATTCTACTAACATCAGTATAGCAGTGCATGATGGAGCTCAGACATCGACTGTAATTGTGAATGTCATTGCTGTTGATGATGGAACATTCTGTGAAGGTATAG
Source organism: Xestospongia muta (assembly GCA_963693285.1). Lineage (NCBI taxonomy): Eukaryota > Metazoa > Porifera > Demospongiae > Haplosclerida > Petrosiidae > Xestospongia > Xestospongia muta. The sequence goes on from OY848917.1 coordinate 20,652,300, forward strand.
TTCACATTTAATAATACATTGTTATTTTTAATCAGTTGTGTCATTGAATCCTTTTATTGACAGGTGAATTCTGTACTAGTGTAACACCAAGGTTGTTAGAATGCAACTACGTCATACCTTCAAATCCAATTTGTAATCCTTACTGCACCAATGATAAAGTAAGTATTGTTGTGATGATTTTAACTCTCAGCTTTTTCAGTATGCATTTTATTGTATATGAAATTTCAACTATAAGCGATAGTGTTATCAACAATATTATACACTATATAATATGAACTAATATTGTTAGCTCGAATAACAATGATCAGGTTTCAAAATGTCTCAATTCTTTTGACAGGAACTGTCTCAAAACACGTGGTTGTGTCTGTCATACTTCTGTCTCAATAGTGAGCAGGTAAATGAACTCACCTCCTATGTCCCATGAATTTAATCACATTAGTTTTAATTATTACATGAATATTCAGTTATTGTAGTAACTTATTTCCTGCACTTTAGGTACCATGTATTATTAACAAAGAATGTCTTCCACAAGAAATGGCATGTGCTGGAATTTGTCCTTTAGGAAAATCTGTTTGTCCTACTACCAACATATGCTATGCTCTAAGTAATGAGCAACCATGTGATGTCAATACTTGCCTTAATGGTCAAACACTGATTCAAAGATCAAATGGAACACGATATTGTGGACCATCGTCAAGTCTTCCAATCCAAGGTCAAACATGCAATACAAGTGATGTCATTTACTGTGAAGAACTAGATGTCTGCTCTAATTTGACAGCCCCTCATCTATGCCAGGCCTGTCCTGATGGTTTGATTGCTTGCTCTGATACAAAGGAATGTGTCACAGATTCTCAGCTTTGTTGTGGCTACAATGCTGGCTTTTGCCAAATATTAAATAAATGTTTACCTACTGGTGAAATATGTCAATTACCAAACATTGCTCCAGTAATACCTTCTCCTCTAATTTATATTGACAGTATAGATCAGCCACCCTATAAAGGTCATATGGTCGGTATTATACTTGGTAATAATAGTATTGCTGTTGATGAACAAAATGAAGAAGTTAGCATAGCAATAACTGACATTTCAAATACATCACAGGATTTCGGTGAATGGCAATATGCTCTGTGTCATAGCTCTTTCTCTGTTTGTACAACTTGCTTACATTTATCAACACCTTGGATAAAAATAACCAATGTATCTGATGACAATGCACTCTACCTTCCTAATACTGCTTGTCTACGTTTCTGGAGAAAATCAATTGAAATTGAAGGAGCCGTTTGGTTAAGTGGTAAGCTTTGGGATGGTAGTATTAATGGATACTTAAGCAACTCCACAACTCTTGTGAGATATCAACAACCATACCATAACACTACATTGACTTATAGTAGCAATGGACCAATCAGTCAAAACTCCACACTATTACTTTCCTTGTTACTTCCACTCACTGAGCCACCCAATTTTAGCTCAGATGCTCCTTTGGCACTAACAGATATAGATGAAGAGGTTCCACTCACACATAACCTTGGTGACAGCATTGACAAATTGGTGTTGTCAGTCTCCACTCACTATCTACAACAACTTTCAGAGTCTAAAATACAAGGACTTCCTGACAGTGACATTGGATTGTCTTATGAAGAGTTGATACCCACATTTATCAAAGATGACTATTATAACAATGCTACAATAGCTAATGTAATTAGAAAGCAGCGTCTACAGACCTTAAGCAATGGACAAATGAGTGGAGTAGCTGTTTCTTTACTTTCCTTAAACAGCCCTTGGCAGGTCTCAATTAATGGCGATCCACAACTCTTTGTTTATATAAATGACATCCTCACTTCCACTGACCAATTGTTATTACTCAATACATCTTCCCTCATTCGGTTTTTGCCACCTTCAAACTTTCATGGCACAGAGAGTCTTGGAGTAAAAGCCTGGGATGGAGTCATTCCAGATTCATCTGGACAATTGACAGTACACAATTCATTGACATACGTATCTAGTTTGGATGCTTTGAGCATATATCATGTAAACACTCAACAGTATGTCAAAGTCAATATCAACAGTATCGCTGATGTCCCTACAATAATCCAAACCACTACAACATTACCTCCATTACCTTACACATTGGAGTACCATCATGAGCGACTCTTCACTGTCTTAGTTGGTCAGAGTTTTGACTCACTTCGATCCATTCAAGAAGCATTAGATGGTTTATTTTCTCTTATATTAGATGAAACAGTTTCTGTACATCGACTTTATCCAGCATCTGGAAACAGGTATGGGTTTTTATCATAAATTTAGAATATACATTAATTACTGCTTTCATTTTTACAGCACTTACTTAAGCTTTTCTGTTGACAATAATGAACTCACTCTATCTGAAATTAATGATAAAATCACATCGAAGGACATTGTTGACTCTGTTATTCCCATTATCAGTATTTCACAAGGTAAGCAATGTTCTATTTGATTGTCTACACAACTACAACCGAATACTGATTTCTCATTAAAATGTAGTTGAATGAATCTGTGGTAGGTAATAATGCATCATGCTATTTCTAATTAATTTGTGTCTCATAGATTTACCAATTCAATTTATCTTACAGATAGCCACTATGGACCAGGAAGTCCATGCTATTCTGATAACACTGCTGTTACCGGTGCTCCAACTAGTAGGAATGTCAATGTTCTAGCATTTCAGCTAGCTAATGACACTGACAATGACTTTCTAGGTCTAGCTGTTGTCAATGTTAATGATGGATATGGACAGGGAGTATGGCAATACTTAAGAAGCAAGCACCAGAATTATTCTGATGATCCCATCTCCAGTAAGTTTGAAACATAATAATAATACATGTATCTATCACGTGCCATTGTAATATCAAAATATGTTACACATTTTTTGTTGGAATAGGTTTGTGGATCAACTTTCCTCCCAATATTACCAACACAAATGCTCTTCTTCTTCATGGTAATGACAGTCTTCGTTTCTTACCTAAACCTCTATATTACTGGCAATCAACTGATGCACCTAAACTAACTGTCAAAGCCTGGGATGCTACACAAGGAGAATTAGGTCCAACAGAATCATCATGGATGAATATTAACACAGATCCATTCAGTAACACTACACAATCACTTTCAAACAGACTAGGTCTCTTTAGTTCATCAACAGCAACAATAGTGGCTACAAGATTTGGTTGCGATGGAGTCGTGAACTCGCAAGTTATCCACGATGCATGTTGTACGTGTGGAGGTAATGGGGCTACCTGTGCTGGGTGTGACAATGTACAGGGGTCTAATGTGAAGATAGATGGTTGTGACATCTGTGGGGGCAGTGAAAACACTTGTCTTGGTTGTGATTATATACCATTCTCGTTTACTTCTTTTGGAGTTTGTTCTGAATGTATCGGTACCATTTCTGTTCCAAGTGATAATAGTAATCTTCCAGCCACATTATATCCTTCTACATCATTTCAAGATTGTTCTGGAACATGCTTTGGTATGTCTGTGAATGATGACTGTGGAGTGTGCTCTGGTGGTGGGACTTCTCATAGCTTTAATGAAGACAAGTGAGTGTATGCATAATATGATTCATGCAGTATGCATTTCACATAAATTCTAATTAATATGTATCTTTTCTCAATTGTTGTGTACTCCATAGATATATTTGTTCTCATTTTTATGCCAACACATTGTATGGATTCTATCTATTAGCATATGCTATTGAGTGCTTTATTTGCGAGAAGAAAAATAAAAAAAAATTGCATTTCCACATTACTATATATATGCTTATACATTAATCTACATTAAGTTTGTTGGTAACTACTACACTGATACTTTTCTTCTTTAGGGATTGTCTTGGAATTTGTTTTGGTAATAATACTGTTGATAACTGTGGGTACTGTATAGGACCTGGGACAGATATATCATTCAATGAATACTTAGATTGTACTGGAGTTTGTAATGGACCATTTAGAGCAGATTCCTGTGGTATATGTCAATTGCCTGACAGTGATGGTACCATAACTCAATATGCTGATTGTAATGGGGACTGTTTTGGATCAGCAAAGGTTGATGATTGTGGAGAATGTTATGGTGGAAACACTGGTAAAACAGCTAACTCCACCATGGATATCTGCGGTGTTTGTGGTGGTGATAATTCAACGTGTTATGGTTGCAATGGAGTTGTCAACAGTGGGCATACTGTTGATAGCTGTCACATATGCGGAGGTAATGACTGCGGCTGCTTTCATATCACTACCATCTCACCTCAAATGGGACCTCGTACAGGAGGCACTCAGATAACTATTAAAGGAGCTGGATTTTTCAAAAATGGAACATTCTATAACAACACCTTACCTCTCTGTGGGAGCTCTTTGACTGATTCTCTAGGCAAATCTATTCCTGTGACTTGCCAATTTATTAGCAATGATGAAGAGACTGTACCAGGCTCAGCTTATATTGTTGATCAAAGTACTGTAATATGTCAAACACCAGCTTTAATTGATGATCAGACTCTTAGAGAACAATTTGATCTTAGCATTAGAATTGATAATGGACAATTCTCTAATTCAGTACCTTTCTATTATGACAATTACAACCAGATAACTGTGACTGATATAGCCCCAAAAGAAGGTCTTATTAGCACAAACATTACTCTCATTCACACTGGCCAAAACTTCATGAATAGCTCTCTAGCAGCTTGTTTACTGTATGGATATGACACTTGTATTCCTGATAACTCAAACAATTACTTATCTGTCCCAGCTGTATTCGTTAATCCATCCACCTATTATTGTATTCTACCATCCAAAAGCTATCCTTGTCAGATTAAAGTTGATCTTACTCTTGATGGACAAGTATCTGGAACAGTGACACCTGATACCTTCGATTCAATCTTCACATACTCGTTCTCTGCTCCTATAGTGAACTCAATTCACTTTACAGACAATATCTCGTCACTTGTTTTATTATTGGATAGATCCAGCATACTCTCAAATAATCAGAAGATGTCATGTGATGCCATATTTACTGAATCAACAGTCTTTCTTCTTGGAGGTAATAGTGCTCAGTGCTTTTGGGCTAATGACCATCATCAAGAAATATTGGTTACCTTGCCATATCAGGCCAATATAGCAGTTAACTCACCTATTAAATTTAAAGACAATGTTATTGGTACAAGGGGACCTCAGTTCAGCCTCAAAATACAAAACACAATAACTTACATTTCCAATGTCACAAACGCTATCTACCCAGTTCCCGTCATCTTAGGACCACAGTTCATACCAAATTGTGGGTTTATACAGTATATTGCCACTGCCTCTCTTTATCAAGGATACAGAGGATTTCATTATCGATGGTCAATTTATACACATAACTCATCTATCTCTGGTTTCAGTCAGGTAGTTAGTACTCTGAATGGTTTGCCTTTAACGGCAGGAGAGATCTCACTACCATCAAATCTCTTCCAACTATCAGTGCCATATACACTTCAAGTAGAAGTAACTAATTCACTTGGACTGTCAGCTTCAGTTAGCAGAATTATCAGTAAAACAATGTCTTCAGTTCTTGAAGTGGCAATTACAGGACCAAAAGAAAAGGTCATCAATACTGGAGAGAATCTTTTAGTCGAAGGTTATGTGATCAATAATGAGTGCTCATTACCAAATGGTCCATTCGTATATCAATGGCGTCTTTATCTTATCATTGATCAACTTCAAAATATACTTCAGCATCAACCTCTCTCAAATATAGTGTCCAATAATCCAGTTCTATACATACCATCGTCTGTTTTTATACCAGACTCCAAGTATCAACTACAACTAACAGTTACAGCTAACAATGATGCAACAACTTCCAATGACACCCTCGATATTACAATATTGCCACCAATGTGTGTTGCTCGTATACACGGTGGTGATCGTAATATCTCCAGTAGCGAGACAGTTCTCTTAAATGCTTCCTCTTCAGTAATTATTGAAGGATTAAAATCATCACCAACATATACATGGGCATGTTCAGTAGTGGGTAATGGAGGTCCATGTTATAACAGCACAGAACCTGTCTTCATACCAATCTACCTGCCAAAATCACCAAATGTGCTTTTCCCAGCATCCAATCTACAGTCTGGATTACAATACAACTTCACCTTAATACTTAGTCATGGTACATGTATCTCAAAATCTACAGTCATTATTAGCACTTACCCCTCATTTGTTGACCCAATAGCTGTTGTCCAGATATTAACAACAACAACTCAAGTTGTCTCATCACAATATCTAATCTTAGAAGGACTAGTTTATCCTAACTATCTTGTAAATGTGTCGTGGTCTTGTCTTGACCTGCCAGGTCAAGGTTACATTGATCTTATTACTGGCAACTACACAATATCTCCAACTTACTACACGTCTACCTCAACTATCAGTGTTAGTCCCTTAACTGAGTTTGTGAATAAGGCTATGACTAGACAAACAAACCGAGTTAATTTGGTAATAAAACCGCACTCACTTCAGCCAGGTTGGAAATACACCTTTCAACTCAGTGCACAACATGACCAAACTATCGTGTATTCCAAGATAACTATCATTCCTGAACACCCTCCAGTAATTCATAACTTCTTTGTCACTCCACACAGTGGAGTAGCATTGAATACACCCTTTCAGTTGTCTGTGAACTGGACTACAGATAATGTAAATGACCATCCACTCTACTATCAGTTTGGTGTTGTATTGGCTCAAGTCAAATATTGGTTTACAGGGCCCGGCACAGAGAATTCTATTACGGTCAGCCTACCACCTGGTGACATAGCAATAATTGCCAGAGTATATGATAGCTTATTAGTAGAATACAGTGAATATCAAATTGATATGTCTGTATCTGTAAATTCTTTTATTAACTACCAATCATCCATTGACAATTTAGCTAATGATCTACAAAACACTAAGAGATGGCCTTCAGTATTCTCAGGACTTATCACTACTCTTCTCTCAGTAAGCACTACATTAAATAATGCTCAATCAAAGTCTGTACTAAGTCTTTATTCAAATATTTTGAACAATTACATGCCATCAATGAAAGAGCACTACATGCTTATGTTAACGACAATGGAATTGATTACTATGAAACTATCTTTTACTGAATTGAATGACAAAATTACTATATCAAACCAATTGAATTCTATTCTTGATGCTTTCATAAAAACAGTAGATGGAAATTTCCAAGAAAGCAATGTTGTTGTCTCCTTGACAGATAACAATGGTCTCCCCTTGCTTCTAACAAGTGATCGATATAATCTTCAACATTTTAATTATGGTATTGATGATAGAGCAATAGATACAGTTGTTAATACCATTACTAACTTGTACACATCTAATTGGGACTCAACTCTTGCTAGACAACTGCGAGAAACTATGACCAAACTAACAAGTGTTCTATGTAGACAACATGTCATAGGTCAACGAGGAATAACAAGAACTACTAATATACTGAGTTATTCCTTTGAAAAACAGTTCCCATTTGGCACATTTTTTATCAAAGAAGGAACAATCGACTTCTCCAACAAACTCAATCAATTTTACAATAAGCAAGCTTGTTCACATGCCAGCATTGCCTGTTCTGAAATGTGTCTTAACTTCATAACTACAACAAAAGACTATTTCTCTAATACCAGTCAAATTGTAACTATTGGTACTAAATCACAAGATGCCATAAAGTCAGGCATTGAGGGAGTTGATCCTCAAGCAATTCAACTACATTCTGATATAGTAACTGTAGATTTAGCTACTGCACTTCAGCAGACTGTGTTGTCAGTACAAAACCTTCCTTCTCCAATACGTGTATACATACCTGTTGGAAGTATCTCAAATGACAAAAGCCAACCTATTTGCATCTTCAGAAACACTACAGTTGAAAGTAATAGTCAATGGGAACTCGATACTTTAGCACCACCATCTGTTATACCTATTAATGGTAGAGAACACTACCTCTGTGAGTATAACCACCTCTCAGAATTTGCAATTGGGTTATTACCACCTCCAGTCATCACATCTTCCTCACCTTCTTCTATGATGGGATCTTCAAGCCCTATACCATCACCAAGTCCAACTTCATCAAGTGTGACAATGTCATCTTCTCCAGTTGTCTCTTCTGTTCCCATTGATAATAACTCAGGTCCAGTGATTGCTGGAGTAGTAGTTGTTGTCCTCTTCATGATCATTCTCACATCAAGTCTCCTTGTAGTTGCATTCATTGTTTGGAGAAAGAAATATCATAAGAAACTAAGAATAGCAGCGGTAACACCTAGTGAAGAAAACAAAGTTCTTCTAGAGGAAGAACCAGCTCCACCAGCTAAGGATGATGGAAAAATTTCACTTGGAGTAATTCAATTATTAGCAGATGGAGAAAGGTTAGCATTAGGTAGTGTTGATGCCTTATCTTCTATGAGACTTCGCGAGTTGAGAACACAATTGACAGAAGTATTTGACTCTCTCAAAAATAAGCCATTTTATTTATGCACAAAGGAGTTGTGTGATATTGATCCCTCTTCTGAGCAACAGCAGTTTGTGAGCATTGTTTATGGTAGTATTGTGTATATCCGAGAAATTACAGCAGTAACAGAAAAAACAAAGAAAGAGTTTTGCATATGTGGTGCTGCAGCACAGTTTGAATGTACTGGTTGTGTTAGGGGTTACTGTAGTCAGGAGTGTCAACTAAAACATTGGGAAGATGGCCATCAAAGAGAATGTCAACGTGTTAGTGAGAAGAGACAACGTACAGATATCCTTCTTCGACAACAAACGCCGACCACTCTCCTCCTGTCTTCAAATCAAGAACGAACGGAAGAGTCAGCACAACAAAAACCATCAGTGAGTACACCAACCAACTGGAAAAGCTTTCTTTCAGATTCAAAACGATATTCTTCTCCTCCAGTTTCTCCAAGAACCAGTGTGACAGTACAGCCACTACAACCATTACCAGAACAAAGACATACTATGACTAAAGAACAATATCAAGAATTAAAACAACAATTTAAGTCACATATACCAGAGCATAAATCAGACGGTACAATGCAGCCACGATCACAAGTATCAATGCAACCAAAGTTACCACGTTTAGCATCAACTGGACAGGTAACAACTATAGGAAAACTAGCTTCACAAACACCATCAATACAACTATCCAGATCTGGACAATCTTCTCTTCCAGCAGCTTCTTTGAAAAGCAGAACACAATCATTGCAAGCCCCAGAAGTAAGATCACAACCTGGTCTTTCTCCTTTGAACATTGAAGGATACCACCCAATGCAGAATATACCTGGTCCTTATCAGTATCAGCAAAGAATCAGCCCTCAGCAACTAGCAAACACATACTCACAACAGCAATTAGGTCAATGGTTTCATAAACGGGAGCTTGGTCATCAGGAATCACAAACTCCTACTGTTCAGACACCATACTTCATGCCTGCTAGACCATTTCAACTACAACCATTGTTACAACGTGACTTGTCCATTACATCTGTTGGTTCAGCTGACCTAAACCTCTCGACTATGAGTAATCTTCCTTTGAAAAAAGATGTTCGAAATGAGCCTGTCCTCGAACATGACCATGAATCATCCTCTTCCTCATCTACAGAAAGTGAAGATGATGATGTACAGGAACAACAAGTCAGTCGACCACCATCACTAGCAGTACGTAGACGTCATTCTTCCAGAGTACAATCTCAAGCAATAGCTGAAGTTTCACATGAAGGTCTTGTTGATACATCAAGTGATGAAAGTGAAGACATTGACAAGGAAAACAGTTAGGAAAAAAGATAATGGATATGTTGTGACTTTTTATATTGATTGTATTATTTCTTTTATTTGAAGCTTTTTAATTGTTTTATGCATTTATTATATCTTGTTATGTAAGCAAATGATATTGTATACTGTTTTAACAATATTTTAAATAAAGGGAATATTTATTAAATTTAGCAGGAAAATAAGGTCCAGCAATTAACAATCAAATAATAGTAGTCAAATGAGTAAACACTTCGTACAGTTCATAATTAATTTACATTTTAATATTTTAATATTACAACAGATATTAATAGCATCAAATATTAGCAAAGTGTCCAGTTAATAGGATCCTAAAGGATCCTAAATCATTCAGCATACATCTGGGTCACATAATCTTGATATTTCTCCACAACTGTCTTTCGCTTGACTTTGAATGTAGGAGTAAGTTCACCACCATTAACACTGAAATCACAAGGTAGAATATGAAATTTCTACAAAAAAGTAGAGTGATTATATTATTTCAAGAATCGTTCCAGAAATGTGTTAAATAGAAGCAATAAAACATCCAAAGCTTCAAAGATTATAGTTTGTATAGACAGTACAGTACGTAAATTGTACAAACAAAACTACATAAATGAGCAACTATATACTTCATTTACCTGAACTCGTGCTGGTCTGCTAATAGCCTCTTCATTAACTTGTTCCATGCCTTGTTGAATGTAGTCCTTCACAAGATCATCAGTCCTAGCCTCAGAAACTAAAAAAGAAAACATTCTCTAACTTTAAATCAAATTGTTTTATTATATAAACCATAACTAGGATGATGTACATAAGTGATGTATTACCTCAATGATAAGGACATATATGAACTATGAAGAAGTTATACACACCTAATTGTCATAATCAGAAAGTGGTATATCACTTACATATACTAACTTCACACAATTCATACATTCTAATTCTCATAGTGAGTATAGGTTGAGTATACTATGTGCATTCATTAATGGACATTCCAATTCTTATTTCCTATATCTTCCACGCACCTTTGCATATTAAAAAATTCCAATTAACGACCCAGTTGATGAATTCCAATTTCTTATTCCTAATTCTATTTTTGGCACGTCTACCATTTCTAAGCTTTTTTTGTTACTTAATAAAACACAAAGAGCAAGTACCACGAGTCGTCAGTTAGAATCAAGTGTCAGCGAGATGTTTCCAGTTGGATTGGGTTCCTGAATTTGGTCATATATTAGAATTGGAAACCATCAACTGCATCTTTAATTGGAATATAAGGTGTGCGGAAGAAATTGGAACTAAGAATAGGAATGTCTATCTGTGGCTTCCATAGGATGTGAAGAACATATATAGCATTTTCCAGTTTACACTTTTTCTAAGTAGCTAGTACTCTAGTTTTTTCTGAAAAATTTGCAGACTAACAAGGCATTTTAAATAATGTAAACCATTTTTCTCTAGCTCATTTCTAGCCAGGGTTATAACTTTTGAGTCAAACAAGAGTATAGCAATCTAAACCAAAATGACATAGGTAGCTAATGCAATAGTATCACAATAACTATGATGTTTTTATTACAGATGATTGTTACCTGTTGTGGCAGTGGAGCCAATTTCATTCAACACAAGTTTAGCAAGAGAATCTAATTCTTCAGTAGGATTGCCAAGGTCATCAACCTAATAAAGATTAAAACAATGACAATCACAAATGAACAAGAATTAGTGTACTATAATTTACTATAATTATAGAGAAACATTTACCTTACATTTGATGGTTACAAACATAGTGAGGTAACGTTGATCATCTCCTATAACCATCACATTACTTAGAAGACGCATTAATGTTAACATACGCTGGAAGAAGACAACAATAATATGATTAACATTGTATTAATAGGATGGATGATTGTTCTAGGGTTGCTATAAACATACAGGACCTTAAACAAATTTTATTATACTTACATTTTCAATAGGTACTGGTGCAATATTTTCTCCTGCTTTAGTAATTATTAGTTCCTTAGATCGTCCAGTGATATAATAAAATCCTGCAATGTAGTATCATGAAATGAGTCATTAAAAATAATAAATACTGAAAATGTAACATAACATGTAAATTAGCAAATCACAAATGAATTTAATTTGCTATCTAGTTGGTCAATTATAGGTCACAATTATCCATAAATGTGTGTCATAGACACAGGTCACTCTAATTCTAACGTCCACTGAGTTTGTTCTTTTTTTTCTCAAGGGTTAGGGACTAGTACAAAAGCAACATTGCAAACTAACTTCTAAACCAGTTAAAAACCTTGGTGTTTGATCATTTCATTGCTCAGTAATGCTCAGAAGGATAAAATCCTCACAAGTCCTATAATACTCTTCCTGACATTTGGGCATCATAATACTGGTTTATTTAGGTAACTAGTAACTTCCATTTTCATCTATAATCTATCCATTTCACATATATGAACAATGTGAAGATTATTCCATGTCATTATTGTGAGAAACAAATCATAATAACTTTATTGAACACACCATCATCATCCATATTTCCAGTATCTCCTGTGTGAAACCAGCCATCTTCATCAATACAGGCTTTGGATTTCTCTTCATCATTAAGATATCCCATAAACACATGGCGTCCACGAAGACATACTTCTCCATCACCGTTTGGTCCAGGACTATCAATTCTAACCTCACCACCCATAAGTGGATGTCCAATAGAAGTCTGTTTGAATTTGTCTAAGGAGAAAGTAAACAAATAATAGCTAGCTATATACTAAATGTATATCTCAAGGTGAACAGAATATATACCGTATACCGGGATTTATTGGCGACCGATAAAATTTGGCGAATTTGCGAATTTCAAAAAATCGCCAAATTAAATAACAGTCAAAATTTATCACTTAGTCGCCACACCCACGAGGTAAGTTTTCTCCAACAATAGCATTCCATACACTTGGTAGTCTCTAACCATAGACATTAGAAACTATTCCAATATCTATGTTCTAACAACAGAATCAAACCTGAACTCAATTTTATTTCATTAAAGTGGGTGTGGTATCAAGACATGTGCTAAATTCGTCAAATTTAATTCGCCAATTATAAAATTTTACAATTCCACCAAATTTTATCGTCGCAAATAAATCCCGGCATACGGTATGTGTCAACAACTATTACTTCAGAGTTTCATTCAATTTGTTGCTGATTAATTCACATGTCAGACTATCCTATGATTGTTTACACTAGAGGTAACATAATCCATACAGATGTATGACTAGTTCTTGTATTATTTTATTCTGTTGTCATATGTAACTTTTGAAAAGCAACAAACTAAATTTATCACATACTCTAACAGTCAATAAATATTGCAACCAACAAATCTTTATGAAAGCATCAACAGCAATACTGTGATTGTAATAGCTCTAAACAGCAATGAAAGTACCATCAAAACAATGTTGAGAAATTTTGACATTTTGCTTAGACTCTTGTTGGGAAAATTCACTTCTATAACATGTCCATTATTACAAATGACAAACATAGTAAAGAAGCATCATACTACTATAATCCATCTTTCATAAAACACTCAACACACGTTTATCCAGTCATCCTATCACCACTAGCTGCTTGTAAAAATGTAAGATAAGATATAGTCAATGAAATTACTAATATGACAGTAAAGTCAGTCCTATTTATTGTACAAACATTCCAAGTCCAACAAATTAAGAAACAGTGGATTGAGACACAAGCAACTTGTGTCAATGGTCAATCTAATATTCTTTGGACTAATCCTTTCTTAGCTAACAGTTTTGGTAGCAAACTACTACTTCACTAACTCAGTTTTTTTGTTAGACAAGAGACGAAATATAATCTTTACCTAGTGTATTTTGACAACCAGCTCCTGATGTTTCAGACAAACCATATAGCTGATATAGAGGAATATCGAAGTCAGCAAAGAAGTCACTCACTGCAGTAGGCAAAGGAGCAGCTCCAGAACCCTAGAAAAGTCATACCAAACAAACTTATATTTTTATCACAACAGTAAACATCATATCACTAAGTCAGTCAGTAAACAAATGCTTATTGCAAGTGACTGCAATGTTATTCAATCATCACTTCAAAATCCACTTACAATATGGGCAATGGATAGTACAAACTTATATTAAAACAATTAAATGATTCCTAAATTATTACAATATCAAAAAGTGTCACTTAAGAAACTATTATTATACTACTTCCCAAACATTATAAAGTGTCAGTTAAGAAGCAATTCAACAAATGGCAGTTGACCGAATAGTACTCCTTTTAGGAAGGTTAGGGAGGTGTTTTGAAATAGGATATAGATTAATGACTATATAAATTATCTTTAAACAAATGATAGTTATGATATCTATAGTAATCCTTACAGTTATATGACACTGATCCAATCCTAGTTTTTCACGAAGACCCTTGAATACAAGGCTACAAGAAGCAACAAAAATACTTACTTTAGTGAAAGTATAAAACAAACAAAAGTATAGAACCATATATTCCATTTACTATGTGATATACAAATCAAATATATGTAATTTAGTTTAGTTACTGGTTTATTAAGAATTGTATAGTCTTTAAAAGGAAACAACTTAGCAATGTTTAGGTGGTGTATTTACAACCAATAACACATCAATCAATTCCAATTCTATGTGTAACAGACATGACACATAGAGTAAATATAGCATAATAACTAAATAAAAATAAATAGGCAAGCAAACATCATAATTAATGCATATACTGATGGAACACACAGGTACAGTTCCTTTCAGTTCAGTGATGTTTACCTATTAGCTAGCCAGTAACCCCATGCAGTACCTCCTCCAGATAACCTATTGTTATAAGTCTTCCTTCCAATATCCTAACATAAAATAAATAAAGTTATAGATATCAAAGAGGGACAAAAATGTTCAATGTTTACAAACATTATACCAACAATGACAGAGTTAGGTTCATTATAGCAACATAACATTGAGATTATCACATGAATATTAGGTGATGATAACAATGACAAATAAACATTACCTTTGATTTTTCCAAGATAAATGCTTTAACTCCTTTTACTTCAGCTGTCTGAATCTCAATAGCTTCTTTAAACTTTTCCCAAACACGAGGTACACATACAAACAAATTGGGTCGAACTTCCTACAAAGCAATTAATGAAATAAGGCCATTTCATTATGCATATTATACCAGTAGTGTCTCTTTAAGACTCCCTTTAAGAGCATCAGGTTTAGCAAAGTAAACACAGTGACCAGTGACAACAGGAGACAAAATGTCCACCATCTGAGCAGCAATGTGACTCAATGGTAGAAAACTGACAATACGAAATTCCTACAAATCACAGATAACAGTACATATTTATTATCTACTATTATATGTCATATCATTAATATTATATAGTGTATTGTATAAAACTCATTAGAGTGTTAGTATGGTATAGGTTATACATCAAGATCAAGGTAGATATGTAATTTGTACACCAATGACTGCAGACCTGAGGTGTATAAATCACATAGCTAATGAGACTGAGGTATATAAATGATTTGTACTATGTTGACCAATCAGATTGCTGTGTTTTAATTGCTATATTAGATACACTTCATCAGTTGCTTTGGATACATGTGTAGGTCAAGATATACTTATAAGCTTTAGATCACAAACGAATACTTACCACTTTACTTGCAATAGAAGAAACAGACTTTCTTATCTACATTTTTCTTTTCGATACATGACAAGACCATTTAGCTAGAGTGCTACTCCTTCCTTAGCCTAACTCCTTACTTTGATGTTTAGCCATACATTATACTGATTAGCTATAGATTCCAACTTGGTTTAGTAGCAATAGTTGTTACTTTTAAACAGACAATTACACTCTAAAATCAAAAAAGGTCTTTAAGCTCATGGAAAAGTTTTTACTTAGAATTAGACTCTATCAACAGAAAAATTGAACCATAAAAACAGTCTCAAAAGGCCAGCTACCTTTGCTTAGAGAGGAAGAACTTGCAAAACTACCACAGAAATTTGCCACCAGCCTATACTGCATTTATCAAGTTCATTCTTTAAATCTCAGACTTTGCTTGTTTCATACTTTCGGAAACATTGTATTCTATATAGAAACATTATTGAGCTGAGTAAATGTCAATATTTTCATGATATTTGTTAGAAATATAAAGCAGCAATTTCTCCCATACTATTTACATTAACTTTGGAGATCATTTCTCAGAAAAGAGTGTATGAGAACTTATATACCTCTCTGGGAAGAATGTATTTATTGACCATAATGGTGATTGGTCAATTAAGGCATAGCATAGTAGAGCATAGTACAAGTATCTAGTATTGTCTATCAAAAAGGTCAATTCAAATAGAAAAGCTCACTTCATTGACGTTGTAAGTATGGGACACAGTAACAGCAGTCCATATTAAGTTGTCATGACTCAACATCACTCCCTATACAAAAAGAAACAGTAGAAGATTAAAAACATGAAACAATTCATATTGACAAAATACACCATCAATTTTATTAAGGAAAATTTTATAATTTGGCTCCACTAAAAGCAAAGGAATCTGGTCTTTAAAGCAATTAAAATATGAATTGTCTGATTGTTAACTTGCACCACACCAGGTTATACTTTGTGAAGCACAAATGGGTAAATGACAGTAAGCATAACAACAAGCTTATAACAACATCAAATTTCAAAACAATTTCCATAAAGAATAAAAAGATATATCATAATGCACATGTTGTCAATTAACAAATCAGAGAGCAGTTTTAGAGGTTAACTCTCTTATATAACTCTATGTAAAACTGCAAAGTACTACATTATGCTTTGACGTTTCATGATAAACTTATTGTTCAAGCTTTAGAATTCACAATTATATTTTTTATTTCATTAATTAGTGTTAATTATAAACACAACAGCCCTAGGTGTAGGTTTACAATTGCCAAAGTATAGACCTCCTTAGTCTCTATGGTATTTAAAAAAATTAAAATAAATTAAAATAAATTAAGTTGGCTTTAGTAAAAATGTCAGAACCATCATCTACCTCAATATATATATACTAAAGTAATGTCTTTGCCAAATGTCACAGCTGCTTACTTTGGGAGGGCCAGTTGTTCCTGACGTATAAATAAGTGAAGCACAATGACCTGGTTTCTGAGCATCAATTCTTCCAGACAACTCAAAATCAGACACATCCTACATAAAATTGGAACAAACACTCACATACTGTAGCATGAGAACCCTTAGACAACACAAACAAAGATACAATATGTAGTAGCTCAAGTATAATTTATTGTATATGATACCTCCTTCATAAACACACCTTGTTGTACATACCCAGATCAAATACCTCAGTAATACATCCACTAATACTTGTAACAGACACCCAACTATCCATATTATAGTGACATGACTAACCACATTTATTCTCATAACCAACATTATTAATACATATATATGTCTTGTATCAGCTGTTAAAACTAACAAACTCAAGTAGTAATAGTTACTATATATTGTTACCTTTCCAAGGTCTAAAAACTCTTCCCAAGATATAACACCAGCTTCTTTCATATGTGGTGTAACAGGTTCAGGAAGATATTGTATAATAGCCTTGAGATGAGGTAAGTGATCCTTCACCTAATATTATAACAAGAAAAAAGGAAGAAAATGTAGGGATGGATAGCATAAGTACTTTACAAAGAATACAAACAAGATAGTAGGGAAGGTAGTCATGGCAGCACTACACTTAAAACATAGACATAAAATCTATTAGAATTATGATATATAAAGGTGCATTACTTTTGTTTATGTTATATTGCTATTATGTAGGGAAGATGGTCCCTGCATTTTCACTTGTTTTTCTTCTAAATCAAGCTTTTAAACATATTAGTGTCAAGATTTAGCTAGTACTTAAAAAAAGAACACTTATTTGCTTTTTTGTTTAAAGTAATTGTTATTTTTTAATTAAACTTGTTTGTTATTATTTTGTTAATAGTTCAGAATAGGCTTGGTGTCAATCTGTGTCACCTTAGTAAAGATGATAGCTAAAGTCTTTTTGCTTTTTCTGTTATCATGCAATACAAGGAAGTGGAAGCGAAAAAATTAAACATTTAGCAAACTGTTGTTACTTAAGTCCTGTTGGCTCAAGAACATTGCGTACTATTGATAGGTTCTGATCAACTATTGACAAGACATTTTGTGTTTCCAGCCAATACAACAGCTCAGGGCAACCCTACATTGACATTATTAGCATGTGCCTATTAAAACTATAAAGATAAGAACTAAAGGTCAAAAAGAGTGATCTAATTCAATAAACAATAGACTGTCTAAACCACAGACTCCACCCATACTTTGACACATTTATCACACTATCATTTTATACAAGTTCAATTTGTCTATTGTGAGATATCATATATCAAATGATTTGACACTTCATGTATTACAATTTAATAAGTACACTCTATTATACAAATGAATTAGTACATATAGAGAACACATCAAACTAACAAAGTCACAAAGGATAAATAACACTTTTACAAAGTGCCAAAATTCTAGGAATAGATTTATCATACACCTTGTAATGGCATTTAGTCATTGCTATGGCAATCAAAATTCCCAGGAATATATAAAGCAACTGAGTGCAAACTGTTGATTCTTTAGATCAGTCTGTTAGACCAATGAACTTACAATTGAAAGTAAAAATGGACTTTTGCCTTAACATGTAGTTCACTGGCTATTTAAGTAATAAAAAAGGTTGTTTACTTCATACAAACGTTTGTTTTCTCATTAAAGGCTATTAACAAATAATGAAAACAAGGTTCAGTCATTTATTATTGAATTTATTATACAAGTATAGGTTATACACTGAGATTGAAGTAGATATGTGATTAATACATCAATGGCTGCAGACCTGAGGTGTATAAATCACATAACTAATGAGACTGAGGTGTATAACTGACTTGTACCATGTTGACCAATCAGATTGCTTTGTTTTAATTGCTACAGTGTGTCAAGATCTACTTGTTAGCTTTAGCTAACAAAGGAACACTTACTATTTTACTTGCAGTAGGAGAAAGAGATTTTCTTATCTACACTTTTGTTTACAATACATGACGAGAGTTTCTACTAGAGTGTTATACAAATATTAGCCCCATCTCTATTTGTAAAAAATAGAAATATAAGGCAGTAATTTCATCCATATTAATTTGCTAAAACCATGGAAATCAAAACATCGGAAAAGAGTATATATTAGAATTAATATACCCCTCCAAGAGATATTTAAGATATTAAATGACCTAAAACGAAGCAATCTGATTGGTCAATTAAGGCATCGCATGGTATATTTCACATTAATGTCAATACCTCCAATATCTTTTCCAGTTGTTTATCATTCTCACAAAAAAACAGTTCAGCATGACAACTTTCAGCTATATATTGGCAAGTCTCTGAAAGGGAAGTAGATCACAGTGACATCAGTATAGGTGCTATTCTATTAATAAGTGTTTAATTTCATTCATACTACAGCAGTACATAATAGCTATGCCATAAATAAACCACTGTTATACCTAAAATTATATGCAGTAAGAGACAGAAGCCTGTTTGTGTTAACTTGACCACTTTTTACTGTTCAATTTACAATTACATGTATTAGGATACCAAATTACTCCAACAGTACAATACTTCCTGTTAATACTGGACAAGTCTGCAATCAATACTACAATACTAGCCAATAATAATAAGGACAAGAAAGCAATAGACATTAAACTGATTTATAATATTAAAGTAAATGTGATTAGACTTTAGTAACACTTCAATATAGTAAGACAACACTATTGCTTTCTTTTATACTATACATCAATATTTATCTTATAAGAAGTTAAGAACCAATAGTTATCAGATTTTCTACATCTTATGAAGGTTCATATAACATGTCAGAGATGGTGTTCCATACCTTTGTTGTTAGTAGTATAGACACCAGCAGCAATACCACCA
Organism: Xestospongia muta; assembly: GCA_963693285.1. NCBI lineage: Eukaryota > Metazoa > Porifera > Demospongiae > Haplosclerida > Petrosiidae > Xestospongia > Xestospongia muta. Next base: position 20,672,113 of record OY848917.1, read on the forward strand.
GCCTACAAAATATGAAGCTACTTTATACATTAAGTAATTATATCATCAACACATCCAAAGGAATTGATAACAGACTAAATATCTTAAATGGTATCATGTGATGAATATGTGTAGTCATACCATTATAGATGCCATGAAAGTGATAAACCACTCAGGAGAATTGAAGCCTAAAATAGGTACTCCATGATGAGCTTCCAAACCAAGCTTGATCATAGACTTTGCTGCCTTTTCAACATCATCAAGATACTGATTATAGGTCCAGGTTATCCATATATCATTCCGCTTCACTTTGAGAGCAGGACAATGTCCAAACTTTGAGACAGTTCGTTTAAAGGCTTCATTGACAGTCACAGGAGGAATAGAAGCAGGACCAGTTAATGATACCTGTGAGATATGGCAATGAATAATACCAGCTGAAACAAATGTCTTCCCAGAATATCTCTTTTATACTTCCCTACATTGTATGTGGTTTAAAGATTGTACAAAATAAAGCCATAAAAAAGAACCAAAGTTCAATTGATAAAAAAACAATGGTGTAAATAAATTTGATGATGTACCATCCAGTTGCTGTTTCTGTAAATAGCAGCTATACATGTAGTTTATTTGAATATATTTTCTTTAACAATAATTATACCAATCTTCCTTAACCACAGACTAATTAACTGGACCCATTAAATTAGAAACACTTAACTTTTGATTTTTGCCCTATGACATTTGGCTAAATTTTGTATTCAATGAATACAACTTATTATGTAACAATTTACATCAAAAAGGTTAAAAGGTCACATGTATAATAGATTGTACCCAGTAATGCACAAGCATGTACAATGCCGTTGTCCATATATAGCGTAGAAATAGGATGATATTGCCAAAATAAGATGGATAAACTAACCTTAATAGACGCTTCTGCATCTGGTTCTACTGTCCAGTGCTTAGCAGTTGCCATTGACACTTTAGTAAGGGCAAGTCAATAATTGTCTTGAGATTCATTTCCTCTTCCAACGTACATCCGGTGTCTGAGTAGACAATTTACACTATTGTAGAATACCCCATCACGGACATTCTGCACTAGTGCTAATTGTCCAATAACGACTTCCTTCGTTATCATAATAGGTACCCAAACAGGTTCACTAAATTGTGACAAAAGAGCTTTACGTCATAAAGCTACTAACTACAAGGTGGAAAGCAGCCACTTATTTTATTATCTCAAGGCTGGCCAGACATGGAAGGAGGTACCTCGTTCATCTACTGAAAGAATATGAATATTAGAAGCATGCCACTCCTTAGCTGAAGGCAAGTTACTTTGTCGCTCTGAAATATGAATATGTACTGTTGTACACGACATTTATATAATGTCAAATTTTTAAATATACATAGGAGGGCATCTGGGCGATAATAAGACATATGAAAAGATTGCTGAAAATTTTAATGGAAATTGCTATGGAAACATGTAACTGATTATGTTAGAATTTGTACTGTATGTCAAACAACCAATGATGCCAAAGTTGTAAAGCAAGCTGTACCACCAATCCCTGTTAAACCAAAAGTATGGAGACAGGTATATAACATAGCTACTGTAATAACATAGCTACTGTAAGATCATTTGTTATAAATCTCACCAAATTATTGTACAGGTAACATATTCAGTAGAGGTCAATACTAATAACAAAGCTAAAGGCTAACTAGGAAGATCAAAAAAGCATTCCAATTTTCATAGACTCTTTGATGATTAATTATAATGTTGTTTGTCAACATTGTGTTAATATACATCAACAATAAAGTTTGTTTATAGAAGGTATTATATAATTACATAGTTAGTGATTTTATATTGATACTGTAGGAAGTAATGGAAGTTAAACAAATGGGACCTTAAATGATGTATTTCTTGAAACTCTTATTTAAACTAGTGGATTCAAGAGTTATTTTGAAGAGGTCCTTTTATAATCTCAATGATCTCTCTCCAAATAGATGGGGTTGGTCGGTTATTGAGCCAATTCTGAAGTGTTTTTGACAACTTTACTTCATTCAGTAAATTTTTATTAAGCAAGCCAACAAGACTATTATCAGCAACTCCAAATAGGCCACCAAACCTCATACCACTTAGAAGAAACTGAAGATAGAAACTCTAGCAGAACATCTTTCTGTGGTTCTGAATCTGTGACAAAGTGCAGAATATACTATAATTATACTTATTTTGCAGGTACAGTTACTTTAATAGAGTTAGTGCAACTTATTAAAAGTTTAAAATCTGTTGCTGACTTTCAGGTAATTGTTTATTATTAATATAACTCCTATTGTAACTTCTAATGAATAATTGATATAAAGTAATTTAGAGCATAGTACTGGTTTATCCAATTGTTGTTTTAAATTAATGGCTTTCTTTTTGAAGAAACTAATGCAAAATTCACCATCTCTCTCTGGTTTTACTAATAACTCTACTATCAAAAAACAACAGAAACAAAGTAAGTAATAATCATAAGTCCTGTTTTAACAGTTATTCATCTGTAGCTGCTCTTAGTGATGTTTTAAAATTGAAGCAGTATTATGATCTCACTATATCAACCTCTTTGTTAAGTCCTTAATCTACAGTGATATATTATCTGTTATGTTGTCATAATGATTTTACAGGTGCATTAGGTCAAAATAATATTATTTAACTAATATCCCTGGAGTGATTAAACCAATAAGGAGTATTTTAGAGGAGCAGTCAACAGTATTGTCACTACTGCTAAGGTATATTCATTATTAGGTACATATAATTATATACTAGTTTCACTTCGTAAAGCCACTAAATGATATTTACTTCTTCCTTTTTTTCTTTCCTTAGACAGATTTTGCTTTCTTTGGTGATAAGATATTATTAATAATAAATACATTGACATGTTTACAGATACAAAGATCAAAAAATAGTTTAGTCAATGGAACAAGGATCATTGAGATTATAAATGACTTTACTATTGCTACCAAACGATCATTTTACAGTATACATTCCACCTTTGTACCCTTCCACCTTTAATAATATTATCATTACAAAAAATCTAATTGCAGCAAGAAGGGAAGTTACATAATAATATTTGTATTATGTAAAAAATGTTTCAAACTATAAAGCACTAGTAGTACATATAGGGTAGTTTAGTTATTGATGTCTGGGGAGACATAGATGGTCACGTATTTCATTAGCTTTTGCTAAGTTATCAACGAACTTTCCCTCAAGAGTAGAGATCATTGTCTTCCAGGTAACAAGTGATGGCTGAGAAGTCAACCAGATGTTGATTACTTGAATGAGTTTAAATTTGTTATCTTCTGGACTCTTTTGTAAACCATTCAAAACATCATCGGAAACTTTTAAAGCTGTGCCAATTACATACACTGGTGACTGATATCAGGCAATAATTCGACTAGCTTGTGTTTATCAGGGGCAGTATTTACAACATTTGGAGAACCTGAATAAAAAATAAAGATTTAAACACAGTAGCTTTAAAACATTATAACATTAGTAATTTTTGTTCTTACATATACGATATCCATTAGTTTGTATGCCTGACAATCAATCTTAAGTAAGCTAACATTTGAAAGTACATGTAACAACAAAGAAAACCCTGTGTACATTTTCAATAATTGTTTAGGATACTTTAATGTATGCATATATAAATTTAATAATGGAATAAACATGTATAGATGGCTTAACAAGTCAGACCATTAAAAACAGTAAATAATTCAAATTGCCAAATACAAACACTATATTCATAGTTGGTAGTGTCTATTACCAGGAGTCCATGAGTCAATGAGAAATTAATACGATACCTTATACCTTAAATTCTAAACATAAGAATCTACAGTATTAATTTTTTATTGGAATAGATCTATGCACTTCCAGTACCCTACAAATAACCACTACATTCCTACTTTATCTTTGAAAATGTTAACAGATGAAAGAAGGAAGCCATTAAATTAAATTGCCATAACACCAGATTAACTTTTTACAGACAGTTAAAGTGTGTCATCTAACGTTTCAGACACATGCACATGAGGTACAATACCATAGCAGTTCAATTCATAGTTGGTGGTTAATCAGTGGAACAAAGATCATTAAGATAATAAATGACTTTACTAGATTATTGACATATTTTAAGTTATTACATCCAAGACAATTGCAGTTAAATCTATCAAATAATCCTTTTTCAGTATACACTCCTCCCTGGTACCCTCCCACTTTTAATAATTGTGTTTAAGTTTTTTATGAAGTGCTTTGCTCCATTCTCAATATCATGTGATGATCATGTGAAGAGTCATTGTTTGTCTGTCTACTCCAAAGATTATGTAATCACTACGTACATGGAAACAATGTATATCCATATAACTAAGTACACATCCATTTTTATCATGATATGTACATGGATACAATGTAATCATGCAGCTAAGTATAGATATTCTACCTTATTGATATATTGTATAGTAATCCATGGGTATCCTAGTACATACATGGATAAATGATAAAAACAATAGCAACTGTGTATAATCATATGTTTGATATTATTTTCTTTTTTTTTCTTTCCTTACACTGATTTTGCTTTCTTTGGTGATAAGATATTTGGTATTAGTAATAAATACATTGACATGTTCACAGATACCAAGATCAATAAATAGTTTAGTTAATGGAGCAAAGATCATTAAGAAAATAAACTCCTTTACTAGATTATTGACATATTTTTAAGTTATTACATCCAAGACAATTGGAGTTAAGTCTATTAAGTGGTCATTTTGCAGTATACACTCTTTCCTGGGACCCTCCCACTTTTAATAATATTATCATTACAAAAAACTAAATGCAGCAAGAAGGGAAGCTACATAATAATATTTGTATTATGTAAAAATTGTTTCAAACTATAAAGCACTAATAATACATATAGGGTAGTTTAGTTAGTTAATTATTGATGTTTGGCGAGACCTAGATGGTTATGTAGCTTTTGCTAAGTTAATAATGATCCTCCCCTCAATAGCAGAGATCACCATCTCCCAGATAACAGGTGATGGCTGAGAAGTCAACCAGGTGTTGATTATTTATTGAGTTTAACTTTCTTATGTTGTGGACTGGTTTGTAAATCTTCCAAAACATCGTCGGAAACTTTTAAAGCCATGCCAATGACATACCATTGGTGACTGATTTCAGCCAATAATTTGACTAGCTTGTGTTTATCAGGGGCAGTATTTACAATATCTGCATAAAAATAAAAAAAATAATTTGAATTAAATTTAATTGAGCATATGGTGTGCAAAATTAATTATAATTAATACTGTGATAATTAAACAGGAAGTAAACACAACAATTACATCTCATGTAATTTTGCTTAAATTTACATATATAAAAAGTTGACTATATTGTATGTAGTGGTTCAGTATTATTATTGACTTCCTCTAATTTCTTATTGTTTACTGTATTGTGCCTTATAGTCTATTGTGCATTACTACTAAGTCAGATTAAAAGAAATAGGAACCATTCAAGAAATGTGCCAAAGGAGGGAGTGATTACTGTTCTCTAATACCATTTCTAAATGTTCAAAAGAGACACTACATATGCTTATTATCCCAAAATAACAGAGATCAGGCAAGAGTTATAATTTAACGTTAAATACTACTCTACACCTGATTAATACTATATACCTTATCAGCATTAAATTTACACTCGCATCAAACTAGTGTTCATTCTTTAGGACATGTGCCCACTGCTTCTAACATGTACTATATGGAACTCATCTTCAACTGTGTTTACTCTTTGTCATTAACAATATAGTGACTTAGGCAATCTTCTGCCAGCAGAGGATGTGGTCAATGATTTCTCTCTATTGACTCCAATTCTTAATCTAGTCAGAGCACATCTCCATAATTTTCTTACTCCTAAATAAATTTCAATGTGGAGTCCTTTTAAATAATTTATATGTCATATCCATACTACCCCCAGATCCTGACTATTCTCTAGTTAATCTTTATACCATTCATTTATAAAGACTCATAACTTTTCATTTACTTCCCTGATATATACATTACCAATAGTTAAAAGTTTTAAAACCTAGTGTGGAATGCATAGATCATGTCATTCACAAAGATATAAGAGTGAGTACAGTCAAGTGAAAATTTTTCCTAAGTCTTTTTGGATGTCTGCTAATGCTCCTCCTTCTCAAATATTTCTGGCACCTGAAATACTTAAGCTGTCTACACTAGTTATCAATTTGTTTACATTGACCAAACATGTAGTTACTATCATCATGGTGTTGAACTCTTGTATTTTGTACTTATGTTCTCTGTCATTGTTTTACTTTGGTAACTGCAGTGTATAACTTACACTTCTACTGGAAAAAACAACAAAATATCTAAGAGGTAGGATTTAGGGATATTATGTTCAGAACACAAACATGACAAACTTATACATATATCACAAACTTTGTGATATATATGTAACATTATCATTTAGCCTGAAGATTTTGGTTATGTGCGTGAATACTGAAAAAATGAAAGGCACTAAAGTGCCGAACCTCGTTGGAGTTTCTAAGTTATTTATAAATTCTATGCCAGCTTAGGCCCAGGTATGATGTTGTTATTGCAAGAAAATTTATTTACATTCCAGAAGGTGTGGTTATAAAATGGCAAGCTTTGTCATTCTGTATATGCTCATTAATTGTTGCTTGATTTCTAGCTTTGTCATATTTGTGAAGCAGTAACTGAATACGTGATAGTATCATTCAATTCCCAAGCAAGATTAAGTGCTACTTTCGTGATGAAAAGTTTTCCTGAGTCTTTACATGACCCTTTAAAATCTATCAATATTTCCTATACAAAATTTATTGTAACTTGAAGATGAAACCTTCTTTGGAAACGTCCCGTGGTACAAATATAAATCGATATATTATCTATTAGTAGCAGTCCTTTCAGTGCTTGGAGACGTTTCCTGAATGCGTTACTTCGCTCCAAGTCCACAAAACATTTTTCAAAACTTTTCTAACGATTACTTCGACCAACGGCCTTCTGTCTTGCTGATCCGTATTCCTCTGAGATTGTTTACAACATACTAAAAAATCTCCACGTTAAGTTTTTTACTTTTCGAGAAACGGCACTTGACCTCTGCAGCCTGAAAAAATCTATCAATATTTCATATACAAAATTTATTGTAACTTGAAGATGAAACCTTCTTTGGAAACGTCCCGTGGTACAAATATAAATCGATATATTATCTATTAGTAGCAGTCTTTTCAGTGCTTGGAGACGTTTCCTGAATGCGTTACTTCGCTCCAAGTCCACAAAACATTTTTCAGAACTTTTCTAACGATTACTTCGACCAACGGCCTTCTGTCTTGCTGATCCGTATTTCTCTGAGATTGTTTACAACATACTAAAAAATCTCCACGTTAAGTTTTTTACTTTTCGAGAAACGGCACTTGACCTCTGCAGCCTGAAAATTCTTTTGCGAGTTTTAAGCTTCTGTTTTCCTTGACGATGTTCTTGACACTACTGTTGTAAAGTCCACATGCTTTTCTATTCGTTGCTAAACGTTGGTAGCTGTAATGCTTCGGTTGCCAAGTTATAGCAGTTCAAAATGAAAGGCACTAAAGTGCCGAACCTCGCTGTAGTTTCTAAGTTATTTATAAATTCTATGCCAGCTTAGGCCCAGCTATGTTGTTATTGCAAGAAAATTTATTAACATTCCAGAAGGTGTGGTTATAAAATGGCAAGCTTTGTCATTCTGTATATGCTCATTAATTGTTGCTTGATTTCTAGCTTTGCCATGTTTGTGAAGCAGTAACTGAATAAGTGATAGTATCATTCAATTTCCAAGTAAGATTAAGTGCTACTTTCGTGATGAAAAGTTTCTCTGAGTCTTTACATGACCCTTTAAAATCTATCAATATTTCATATACAAAATTTATTGTAACTTGAAGATGAAACCTTCTTTGGAAACGTCCCGTGGTACAAATATAAATCGATATATTATCTATTAGTAGCAGTCCTTTCAGTGCTTGGAGACGTTTCCTGAATGCGTTACTTCGCTCCAAGTCCACAAAACATTTTTCAGAACTTTTCTAACGATTACTTCGACCAACTGCCTTCTGTCTTGTTGATCCGTATTCCTCTGAGATTGTTTACAACATACTAAAAAATCTCCACGTTAAGTTTTTTACTTTTCGAGAAACGGCACTTGACCTCTGCAGCCTGAAAAAATCTATCAATATTTCATATACAAAATTTATTATAACTTGAAGATGAAACCTTCTTTGGAAACGTCCCGTGGTACAAATATAAATCGATATATTATCTATTAGTAGCAGTCTTTTCAGTGCTTGGAGACGTTTCCTGAATGCGTTACTTCGCTCCAAGTCCACAAAACATTTTTCAGAACTTTTCTAACGATTACTTCGACCAACGGCCTTCTGTCTTGCTGATCCGTATTTCTCTGAGATTGTTTACAACATACTAAAAAATCTCCACGTTAAGTTTTTTACTTTTCGAGAAACGGCACTTGACCTCTGCAGCCTGAAAATTCTTTTGCGAGTTTTAAGCTTCTGTTTTCCTTGACGATGTTCTTGACACTACTGTTGTAAAGTCCACATGCTTTTCTATTCGTTGCTAAACGTTGGTAGCTGTAATGCTTCGGTTGCCAAGTTATAGCAGTTCAAAATGAAAGGCACTAAAGTGCCGAACCTCGCTGTAGTTTCTAAGTTATTTATAAATTCTATGCCAGCTTAGGCCCAGCTATTAACCTCGCTGTGCGTGGGCGCATAGCGAGGGTACTGTAGTCTGTTTGTGTGTGTGTGTGTGTGTGTGTCTGTTACCAGAGTTGTTTTTTTTGAACTGCTATAACTTGGCAACCGAAGCATTAGCAGCTACCAACGTTTAGCAACGAATAGAAAAGCATGTGGACTTTACAACAGTAGTGTCAAGAACATCGTCAAGGAAAACAGAAGCTTAAAACTCGCAAAAGAATTTTTAGGCTGCAGAGGTCAAGTGCCGTTTCTCGAAAAGTAAAAAACTTAACGTGGAGATTTTTTAGTATGTTGTAAACAATCTCAGAGGAATACGGATCAGCAAGACAGAAGGCCGTTGGTCGAAGTAATCGTTAGAAAAGTTCTATCAAGCAACAATTAATGAAAGGCACTAAAGTGCCGAACCTCGCTGTAGTTTCTAAGTTATTTATAAATTCTATGCCAGCTTAGGCCCAGCTATGATGTTGTTATTGCAAAAAAATTTATTAACATTCCAGAAGGTGTGGTTATAAAATGGTAATTTTTGTCATTCTGTATATGCTCATTAATTGTTGCTTGATTTCTAGCTTTGCCATGTTTGTGAAGTAGTAACTGAGTAAGTGATAGTATCATTCAATTGCCAAGCAAGATTAAGTGCTAATTTCGTGATGAAAAGTTTCTCTGAGTCTTTACATGACCCTTTAAAATGTATCAATATTTCATATATAAAATTTATTGTAACTTGAAGATGAAACGTTCTTTGGAAACGTCCCGTAGTACAAATATAAATCAATATATTATCTATTAGTAGCAGTCTTCTCAGTGCTTGGAGACGTTTCCTGAATGCGTTACTTTGCTCCAAGTCCACAAAACATTTTTCAGAACTTTTCTAACGATTACTTCGACCAACGGCCTTCTATCTTGCTGATCCGTATTCCTCTGAGATTGTTTACAACATACTAAAAAATCTCCACGTTAAGTTTTTTACTTTTCGAGAAACGGCACTTGACCTCTGCAGCCTGAAAATTCTTTTGCGAGTTTTAAGCTTCTGTTTTCCTTGACGATGTTCTTGATACTACTGTTGTAAAGTCCACATGTTTTTCTATTCGTTGCTAAACGTTGGTAGCTGCTAATGCTTCGGTTGCCAAGTTATAGCAGTTCAAAAAAAACAGGCAGTGCAGACACACACACACACACACACACACACAAACAGACTACAGTACCCTCGCTATGCGCCCACGCACAGCGAGGTTAATGAGCATATACAGAATGACAAAGCTTGCCATTTTATAACCACACCTTCTGGAATGTTAATACATTTTCTTGCAATAACAACATCATAGCTGGGCCTAAGCTGGCATAGAATTTATTAATAACTTAGAAACTACAGCGAGGTTCGGCACTTTAGTGCCTTTCATGTTGTTATTGCAAGAAAATTTATTAACATTCCAGAAGGTGTGGTTATAAAATGGCAAGCTTTGTCATTCTGTATATGCTCATTAATTGTTGCTTGATTTCTAGCTTTGCCATGTTTGTGAAGCAGTAACTGAATAAGTGATAGTATCATTCAATTTCCAAGTAAGATTAAGTGCTACTTTCGTGATGAAAAGTTTCTCTGAGTCTTTACATGACCCTTTAAAATCTATCAATATTTCATATACAAAATTTATTGTAACTTGAAGATGAAACCTTCTTTGGAAACGTCCCGTGGTACAAATATAAATCGATATATTATCTATTAGTAGCAGTCCTTTCAGTGCTTGGAGACGTTTCCTGAATGCGTTACTTCGCTCCAAGTCCACAAAACATTTTTCAGAACTTTTCTAACGATTACTTCGACCAACTGCCTTCTGTCTTGTTGATCCGTATTCCTCTGAGATTGTTTACAACATACTAAAAAATCTCCACGTTAAGTTTTTTACTTTTCGAGAAACGGCACTTGACCTCTGCAGCCTGAAAAAATCTATCAATATTTCATATACAAAATTTATTGTAACTTGAAGATGAAACCTTCTTTGGAAACGTCCCGTGGTACAAATATAAATCGATATATTATCTATTAGTAGCAGTCTTTTCAGTGCTTGGAGACGTTTCCTGAATGCGTTACTTCGCTCCAAGTCCACAAAACATTTTTCAGAACTTTTCTAACGATTACTTCGACCAACGGCCTTCTGTCTTGCTGATCCGTATTCCTCTGAGATTGTTTACAACATACTAAATAATCTCCACGTTAAGTTTTTTACTTTTCGAGAAACGGCACTTGACCTCTGCAGCCTGAAAATTCTTTTGCGAGTTTTAAGCTTCTGTTTTCCTTGACGATGTTCTTGACACTACTGTTGTAAAGTCCACATGCTTTTCTATTCGTTGCTAAACGTCGGTAGCTGCTAATGCTTCGGTTGCCAAGTTATAGCAGTTCAAAAAAAACAACTCTGGTAACAGACACACACACACACACACACACACACACACACACACACACACACACACACACACACACACACACACACACACACACACACACACACACACACAAACAGACTACAGTACCCTCGCTATGCGCCCACGCACAGCGAGGTTAAAAAACAACTCTGGTAACAGACACACACACACACACACACACACACAAACAGACTACAGTACCCTCGCTATGCGCCCACGCACAGCGAGGTTAATAAGACTATAAAAAGGTTTCTTGATATATTCTAACACCAACAGGCCATTTGGCACCAACAAAGAACACTTTATTCTTTTGTAATAACAATTACTATCAAAATTATGTAGATTTCAATTTTTGAAGTAAACAAATTCAAAGGTATTACAAATACAACAAAAGAATCTATATAATTATGGTTAATTATTGTTACTATATAATATGTAATTAAAAGTGTCAAAATTTCAGTAGATATAAAATGAAGCACTTTAATTTATGAAGAAAACAATTTTGCAAATTTTGAGGAATACCTTAAATAAAACAAAAAGAGAAAAATTGGTAAAATTTGTTAATACATTAATTGAAATGGCTACCATTAACACATGATATTTCTACCATAAATACCATGCATCTTTTAAGGAAATATAGAACAGCATCGATTATTCTTTGTCTAATGTAATGATATGGTGTAATGTCAGCCATAGTTTAGTCAAAAACCTGCTTGTCATGTCAGACATCTGTATGTGACAGCAACCAATAATAACATCAGAAATAATGTATATGTACTTCATACCAATGATTTTTATAATTACATAATATCTAAATGAACTAGCATTGCTAAAAGAGTATAATTAATTATACCTCTTGGATTTAGCAGTTAGTATTGAGTTGCATGAGATCCAATAAATGTACCCCCAACATCTAAATAATTGACATGTAAAAAAAGGAGGCCATTTAGTACAAAGTGGACAAGACCAAGACTATGTAGTATGGTACAAATTAAGATTCAGTTATGTTGGTCAATGTGTTGTATGCAGTTGTAGTATAAATCAGTCGTACTAACTAGAACTGCTGTGTTATACTTATATACGATATTTCTAATATAATAGTTTTATCAATCAAATATACATATTTGTTCTATAGGTCTATAAGTTAAAGTAATTACCAACTCTACCAGTATAAGTCTATATACAGCTTTGTATAAATACTAATTCCAAACATCATTACCATTATTGATTTTAACAAATTTGTTAAGTTAGTTATTTTTTAGCAGTAGCAGAGATAGCACAACAAAACAAACATGACCCTATACTTTGTGGTCGAGACAATACTGCCACATAGACAGGAGTAAATTAGGTAATGGTCCTGTAATGATACAAGACATAGAACCCTCTACATAATATTATGAGATGGGGAATAATTGTGCCTCCTTTTATGAGATACTGTCTAATATCAGTAGTCAATGACTTTTCAAGAGGTCCTTTGATAATTTTGATGATCCTTCTGCTAGTAGTTGGGGTTGGTTGGTTATTGAACCAATTCTGAAGTGTTTTGACAACTTTACTTTATTCAGTAAATTTGTATCAAGCAAGCCATCAAGAGTATTATTATCAACTCCATGTAGGTCACCAATCTCATACCATTTAAAAGAAACTGAAGATAGAAACTCTAGCAGAACATGTTTCTGTGCATGGTTCCAAAATTGTGACAAAGTACAGAGTATACTATATCATGTGTTTGATATTTACTTCTTCCTTTCTTTCTTTAGACTGATTTTGCTTTCTTTGGTGATAAGATATTAGGTATTAGTAATAAATACATTGACATGTTCACAGATACCAAGATCAATAAATAGTTTAGTCAATGGAGCAAAGATCATTAAGAAAATAAACTCTTTTACTAGATTATTGACATATTTTAAGTTATTACATCCAAGACAATTGGAGTTAAATCTAACAAGTGGTCATTTTGCAGCATACACTCCTCCCTGGTACCCTCCCACTTTTAATAATATTATCATTACAAAAAATTAATTGCAGCAAGAAGGGAAGTTACATAATAGTATTTGTATTATGTAAAAAAATGTTTCAAACTATAAAGCACTAGTAGTACATATAAGGTAGTTTAGTTAGCTAATTATTGATGTTTGGGAAGACCTAGATGGTCACGTATTTCGTTAGCTTTTGCTAAGTTATTAACAAGCTTTCCCTCAATAGCAGAGATCACTGTCTTCCAGGTAACAGGCAATGGCTGAGAAGTCAACCAGGTGTTGATTACTTTATTGAGTTTAACTTTATTATCTTGTGGACTGGTTTGTAAATCCTCCAAAACGTTGTCGGAAACTTTTAAAGCCATGCCAATGACATACCATTGGTGACCAATATCAGCTAATAATTCAACTAGCTTGTGCTTATCAGGGGCAGTATCTACCACATCTGGAGAACCTGCATAAAAATAAAATTTTAAACACTGTAGCTAGAAGTCATTGTAACATCAGTGATGTTTATTCTTACATATACAGTATGTATTAGCTTGTACAGCTGATAATCTTAACTAAGCTGACATTTGAAAGTACATGTAACAACAAACAAAACCCTGTGTAAGTTTTATATAATTATTTATAATACTTTAATGTATCATATATAAATTTAATAATACATTATACATGTATAGATGGTTTAACAAGTAAGACTAATGTATACTATCTTATCTAAAATTTCAGACACCAATAGGAGAGATATTATTTAATAAAACAAAAAACCACTAACACTATACACAAACCTTTAAAGAAGACTTTCTCAGATATCTTTTCAATATCGCGCTCATTTAATGAAGGATAGGCAAGATCCTATAACAGAATGTGGTATAAATATGATGCAGTACAAAATGTGTTGTAAATAATATTCAGTACAGAAAGTGATATGAGTATTGTGCTATACAAAATGTGGTAAAGTATGATCCAGAACAGAATGTATGATACATGACATTACATTTATTGTATGCTCAAACAAACATATACTTACCAAAGGATTACGTCCAGCAAACACACTAAGTTGACTGCAACGTTCCTTTATTGACATGTGACTTAATAATAAGGGTGATGATGAGAAAAAAGAACACCTTTCTTCTATGTGTTGAAGGTGGTTATGTTGAAGTGGTAGGTCATCATTGAAAAGTGCCCTTGTCACTGAAGGAGCAATGCAAAGAAAAGGGTCATGAACTCCCACAATTTCTTCAACATGCACCTTGGTGCTGTTGTCATCTCTAACAATACGTTTTGTAAGCACTGATCGAGCAACATCTTTTATATTGTAAAGTGTGCGTTTGTCCATGATAAGACTACGAGCTTTTCCTACATCGCTAGGAGCAATGAGGTACTCCTCACATTTAAATGAGTGCATCTGACTCTTCAACGTTAATATGGCCTGAACAACATCATTGAAAACTTCATGGCTGTTTTCAATGTCATTCATTGATGTAACTACTGTAATGCAACGATAGTGCTCTGTTACTTCAACAATAACTTCAACCTCATCATCATTCTCCCAATAAATACCATTTGTCCATACATCACATCGACGAGCTAGCAATAGGGTTTGTGGATCACCATCAGCAATTTTTCCACCTTTATTATGGCGTGGAAGACAAAAAATGTAGGAAAGGCTAAAAAGGAGAAGATGAAGAAATCGTGTTGAGAGAAATTGGTTAGGATCAGGACACCAGAGGCACCATCCCAACCCATTTTCTATTTTAATATCTGTAGGTGGTGCAGCATTAATGAGGGATGGAAAAAATAACAGCTCATCTGATGGCAGAGGAATTGAAGCTGATATATTGGTTTTGAACATTTGTAGCGTATTAGATTCTAAAACATGACAGAACTGAAGACTTTTAAGGAACCCAATTAACATATGAATATCGTGCTTTGGAAATAATTTTTCCAGAACAGATGTAGGCACAATACCTGTATTACTAGCAATATCTTGATGGGCATGTTTGATTTCCTTTGGAGCAAAAAGGACGCCATTGACTTCAGCAAGAAGAGCAGCTCTGTCAATAACTACCCAACTTTGAGCGTCATCGTCACTTTTAATGAATAAAATGAGACCTTTGTCACTTAAAGTGGCTAGAAATTGCAACAAGACTAACTTTTCTGAAGGAAGTGAAGGGTCGTCACGCTTTCGTAATACAGCACATAGCTCTTCCAAGCTAATGGCTATCTTTTGAAGCAATTGCAAGAATGAGAATTGAACATGGCAGTAGAAACTAATTTTATCAGATCGATCAAGTACAGCTGTACAGCTATAAGAAAGCATACCAACAAACTCGTTGACACCTTTTCCTCCAGGACGATGACATTCCATAGGTAAAAACCCACAAAAGTGTTGTGAATGATCAGCTTTTTCAGCAACTTCAGCAACTGCTTTTGAAATTTCCTCCCAACCATCAGTCATCTCATCAAGTCGACTTCCAATGACAAGTATTTGAGATGGTCTTGAGCATGATAAACGAAGACTGACATTCTTTATAAAATTAAACCAGTAATATAAATCACACTTAATCGTGTGGACATCGTTGGTCATCTTAGAAAGTATCGCAAAAACAGCAGGTGTGTTTAGCATGAGATTTTCGAGAATTGCTGCATGGCTACTGTAATATTCCTCATGCCCTGCAAGATCATAAAGGACAATGTTTCCCACTTCGTGACTTGAAAAGGTATGTGCATTAATCCCAGCAGTAAGTATATCTACTGGAATAGGATCAGATGTGTCAAACTTGTAGTTAGGCGGCTTCTTAGCTCGTTCCATAATGACTGCTGCAAGTGAACTTTTACCTGCACCAGTGTTACCACAAAAAAAGACTTTGCTGTAAGATTCTACAGGAAAGTCTTTTCGGCATTGCTCAAATGGCTCAAACATCTTTAAAATACCAAAGCGATTTACATTGTCATGATAAGCAAGCTCCATGGCTGTTTGATTATTTCGGTTCTTAGCCATTGGGTTGACCTTTCCTGATGACAAAAGGGATTTCACAACATCACCATAACAACCCTGGCAAGCAGCATGAAGGGGTGTATTACCAAACTAAAAAAATAAAATATATTTCCAGTAAACTGTAGTAATTGACTATTTATTTCAGATTATAACATGACAATTATAATTACTTCATTTATACCTAAATTTGAAAGCATTTTTATTTAAACCAGTTAATTATCATGTCACAAACTAATAATAATAATAATTTTGTACCAATTAAAACATTGGTAAAATATTTTTGAAGGAATGAGAATTAGACATTTTGAAAAAAAGCTCAACTCATCCATATATTCTTGATATACAAACATCTAAGCCTGCATTTAAAGAGACTTTGTTCCACTTTACTTTCTAATGGAAGTGTATCTACAGTGAGTGAAACTGATTGAAATCAGAGCTATTTTTTCAGAAAGCTCTAAAAACATATCTAATCAATTGTGCACCTACTTTCTATAATAATGGTTTGAGTAGGTTGGTTAAAATGTTTTAGGACATAATATATGTTCTATATTAATCTTATTTAATGAATAAACCATAAATGCATGTCACAACTTACATAATCAGCAATGTCAGGGTTAGCACCATTATTAAGAAGAAGCTGAACACATTCATTATTGCCTTCCTCAGATGCAATGTACAAAGCAGTTTGGCCATTCTATGTAAATGTAAAAGGACAAATAACAAATGATTGTTAGTGTGTATATAAATGACAAAAGGTGTTTCAATAAAAGGATGCATCATTCCTTCTAACTATAGAAATTATGAGAGAAACATTCTTTAATATAATAACAATATTAGACTACTTATTAATAATTCATCAGGAAAAACTTTTAATGTAGTGAACTTTCCGACATATTGATACAGATTAGATGATAATTGTCTAAATGAGTCATAGTCTTCATAATTGGACTGTCATGTGCTTACATAATAACCACAGTTAAGTCAAGCTATAACTATTACTAAGTGGCAGAGGTTGTTTGCTGTAACATGTTAAAGTTGATATGATACAAAGGAGTTCAAAGTGTCAACAAACTGCTTCAACTTTTTAAATGACTGTATCAGATATAGCATAGCACTGTATCAGATACAACAAGGCTGTCACATCACTTTGAACTTACATGGTAATCACATAAGCCACAAACACATTTTAATTATTTTAATACAACAGATCTAATCAATTGTGTCTTACTTTCCATGATAATGTTTGAGTAAGCTGTATTGCTGTATCATACTGTATTGCACATGTGCTTTGCTGTGACATTAACAACCCATGGGTCTGTTAGCCATTGGGTTTGTTTACATCACAGCACCTGTATCTGCCATATAACCCTCATGGTTGTGTATGTATATTTAACACTATCAATTACAAATCAGCATACTTTGTTTCCAATGTTAATATTAGCTCCCCTGGACAGAGCATCCTTAGTACCTTCCAAATTCCCTTTCCTTGAAGACTCTAAAAGTAAAGTGTCCTAAATAGAAAGGTAAAATTTCTTACTTTTAACAGAATACTATTACAGAATTTTAAGATGTACATACACTCACATAGAACACTTATACTTTGAGTATGTATGAACTTCTAAATGTGATATTACCTTATTACACTAAAAACTATTCATTCACCAAAATGTTCTTATTACTTACTACCCAAACAATATTGACTAACAATTGCTGTACCTGTTTGATTTATAGGATATATATGTGCATATTTACATATTGTGAATGCTATAATTACATAAAGTGTATATCACAACAAGCACTACAAATATAGAGCAAGAGATTTGGTGCATAATACATAGAAATGTGTACAAACTCATAACATATGACTTACAGCCTGTACAGCTTCTAAATTGTCGGCATTAGCATTAACTAACATCTTTATAATGTCATCATTTTTATTCCAATAAGCTGCATGAAGTGCTGTACGTCCATACTAAATGATAATTGTGACAAAGATATGATGAGTCAAAATAAACAAATAAACAAAACATAGACATAAAGATCAAAGTCTAAAGTATTGGATACCTCCCTGTTAAATGTTTTAAAGCTAAACTATTGGCCAAAAATAGTGCCTCATGAAGCTTCACCTAGTGTCATAGTGCCACATGAAATTTTTTTCTGTGCACCATGTGCTCATGATTGTATTACAAGATACAAGGTCTGCAATTATATCACCAAAGAACTAGTCAAGCCTAGTGTTGATCGTAGACAACAAACATCATTTAAAGTCATAAAGGTTTGGAATTTATATTCCTTCTGAATTTAAGTACTATTTGAATTTAATCCCATCTGAAGCCTCATTTTATTAAAGGTTGTTAACCAGCCTCATTTCTCAAAGCAACTTGTCCAAAAAAACCATCTTAATTACAAAGACTTGTTAAGAAATTTGTACTAAAGCTGGATTGGAACGCTATTTCAATGGACATAGTTTAAAGGTGACTTGTATACCGTTGAGCAAATTAGAAAAATCTGTAGTGAACAGTTCATCCAAAGTGAAGTGGTCATTTTAGTACTGAACCAGTTAAACACTATGAGGGACAACCACCTCCTGCAAAAAGTCTGCACAGGTACAGAAAACTCAGTAAATCAATAAATAAGATCGACAAAACTGTGGTTGCTCCAAAATGGTCACAACTCTCTTCTAAAATCAATCCATTGTCTGAAATTATATGTACTCCTGATTTCTTTTGCATTGGTACAGTTTCTGAAACATTAAAAGGCAAATGACACAGCAGATCAAATATTTACATCCCAAAAATAAAGTCACATGTCTGTACAACTAGGATAGTACAATGTGTTAAGAGTTCTTAGATGAGTACAATTCAAGTACATACTAAGTGCAGAAGGTATGAATATTCCTAACTTCATCATGTCATGTTTCAGAGGAGACTAATGACTCAAAGAAGGTCATTATTGGCATAGTAATAATAGTCATGAAATATAGAAATACATGTACCATATTTGCAATTATTTTTGTGATATATAATTTTCATATTTGTTTAGGAAATGCTATCAACAGAAATTTCAATGATTTTTTTCACATTTCATTTTTTATGATATTGGCCCACCGCATGTGACATACATATGTGCAGGTAAGAAGCAGTTGGAGAATGACTACTTACTTCACAGTAGAATCAATGATTAGAGGTTACCACATATATATAGATGATTAGGAAAGTTCAGTTGGAGAGCAGCTCTTTTGTAAAATTAAATAAAATGATCAACATGATTCTTATCTTGTAGTGCCATTAAAACTTGAACAACCTTTAGGCATGTAACTCAAAATATGGCTTTGCTCTACACCCTGTTTTGTGCTGGACTGGGTCTTCTATTTATTGTAAAGTTACTGGTAAAAGACAATACTCTTACATTCTACTGCAACGATGACTGGAGATTCTCTGCAAATCATACGTCAAAGAAATTCTATTAACTGTAGGCAATCCACTGTAAAGTTAGAATAGTTGAATATCTTACAAAATAAACACAAATAGATGAAAATTGGCAGTAACAGAGAGGGTACACGAGAATCTCTACTCAAAAAGAATAGGTTTGTTGATGAAAGTTGGAAAAACGTTACTCTTAGTGAAACTGGACACAAACAATGCCAATGGCTCTTTCATATCAAAGAAATGTATTAAATTCTATAATTCATAATAGAGAGTTTCCATCAATTAATTCTAGAATAACTTTTCAATGACCCAAGTCAAGCACTATTCCATAAACATTTGTCATAAGAAGTCTTTCGCTGACTTACTGGCACTCAAATCTATGGGCTGTAACCTGTCTGTGCAATTTGCTGGAATAGTAACTACAAAAACATTATCACAAGAGGTGGAACTATATTTTCCTGGGTATCCAGGATGTGGTTTTTTGTTTATTATGACATGTTATTTATTGAATTGATGAATTCAACGTGATCTTCAAGCAGGAAGTGTTTAGTCATAAGGATAACCAAGATGTAATCTCTATGTCATGTTAGCATTGGCATATGAACAGTAGGCTGGACAGATTTACTAAGTTAAACTTATGCCAGTCCTCTTAGGTGACCTTACATAGTAATAATACATTGTAGTTCTCTCTCTCTCTGAGTCTACCTGCTTTCTTCCCCTTTCAATGGCAGAAGAGCTGTAATGTTTAGTTGTGTCAATATAATATTGTATTAATATTCATTAATTATACTATGTCATTAACTTTGTAATGTACAATCATGTGATGTTTTGTTGAGAGTTAAAACAATACATGTTATAGAGAAAGAGACCTGAGTGTTTGGGTAGATTAGTGTTTTGAAATAGAAGCTTTTTTACTTTTACTTTTTCATTATTTAAGCCACCGATGAAGATAGTTGCTCTGAAACATTTGGCGTTAATATATATTTTTGTTTGGTGAAATTAAAAAATGAACATTCAAAACAATACATGTTAAACTTTGCATCCATTGTCATTGACTATAATCAGGGAGTATAAGACATTATAACCAGCAACATATTATGTTAAACTACTTATATTTACATACTTATGGCATTCAATTTAACACTACTTCCAACATTTGATACAATCAATGATCTTAGCTCCATAAGTCAACAATAGAAAGTTACCAATGATGTTTTTAGATTTACTTTGCAGTCTTGAATATTACAGATGACAACTAAAAATGAGCTTTGTTGCTGTATTAAGCTGGACAGGCAACAAGAAATATTCGATGCTATCCCAGATACTGGAGATAACTATGCAACAGATATGACAGAACATCTCTTACCCAAGAAGAATGTGGACTATGTAATATATCAATTTTGACAAGCAATCTACCAAAAAAATGAAAAAGTTTATATATTTGCTACTCAACTTAGAAAATTAGCAACCTGTTATAAATTCTCTGACTTGGACAGACAATTAAAGTCAGCTATTATACAAAACTGTTATACAAGTCTCTCCGAAGATTTCCACTTAATGAAAATAACCTCTCTCTTGATATACAACTTTATCAAGTTAAGCATTAACTATTGAACTCTGAACAGTTGATGCAACCATATCCAAACTTGTTTAAAAGAATTGGACTGTTGAATGTCAAGATCATACTACACATTGACAAGACTATACCTCTGGAGCTCAGTCAGTTTATTGCATTCCCTTTCATATATACATGAAAAAAGTCAAGAAAGAATTAGATGATTTAAAATAACAAGAAACCATTAAGATAGTTGAAGGACCCACTCCCTGAGTCTCCCACTTAATTGTTATTCCAAAGAAAATGGTGCTGTTAGACTCAGTGTTGTCATGAGAATGGCTAAGCTATTTATTGTGAAAGACATCCCAGTCCAACAGTTGATGATTTGATTTATACATTAAATAGAACCACAGTATTATTAAAGCTTTACTTGTGAGTTGGTTATCAACAATTAGTATTATCACAAGAAATAACAAGAACAAGTGAGAATGTGATAGGAACTCTGTTACATTTTTTGATTTGTGTTCTCAGTGACAGGAATTTCTCCATACTCAAAGAAAGCTGAAATATTCTACAAGACCAATCCACCAACTATAATTTTTGGTGTTAGATCTCTTTTGGGAATGATAATGTATTGTGTAAACTTAAGTTTTAGTGAAATGTACCAACCACTTAGAGAACTAACCAAGGAAAATGTTCAATTCCAATGGACACAGCAGCATGATGATTCCTTCAAAAAGATCAAGACACAGCTATGACTTCTTTTGACCAAAACAAAGAAACCCAGCAAATAAATGGTGAGTTGTAATGTCTTACAGAAATAATGCATGCTAACCATTAGGAACCCATGAACAGAAGACAAACTGGATGTCAATTTGAAGAAGTTGATTGGGCAGACTACAGCTTTTTGATAGAACCAAAGAAAAATAAACAGTAAATAACAACTCAAATATTATTATTCATTGTGGGAACTGTTTTGTGATACCAACATCTCTACATCAAACAGCCATCTCACTAGCTCACAAAGCCCATCAGGAACTAGTGAAACCAAGAGATTATTAAGAGGTGTGTGGTTTCAGAGAATCGATGAAAATGTCAAACAAGTATATCCCATATCAAACCAATAGACCTAAGAACTGTCCAGACACATTACAGATGTCTCCTCTAGAGTATGTTATGATTCTGGTCGTAGAGGCTCTACCATCAAGTAAATTCTGAAGTTGAAAAGTTTGTGAAATCTGTTCGCGAATTAAATTTTCACATGTTGAAGGGAGAAATTAGAAAAAATATCTTTACTGGTTTCTGTTGAAGTTACATGTAAAATATTCAGATATTAATATTGGTGATGATGTTTTGATTCAGAATTATAAAGAGAGCAAAGCTTTACCTAATATGATCAAACACCAATTCATGCTGTGATATGAAAAAACAGTGATAACAACAGTTTAAAACAAGAGAAATGTGGTTTTAATATATTGTAAATGGACTCATCCCTTCATCTGTCGATACTGTTTCACCAAGCAATAAGATTGTCTCAAGAAGACATCCCACACAGGTAAAAAGCAACCTCAATGTTATATACAATTGGTTACTTTATAATTAACACCAAGTGACACTGAACAATAATACAGGTTAATAAAAAATTTGTACGTTCAGTTTATAATGTTATATGTCATTTTGTTTATGTACAATTAGTCATTTTGAAAGAAAGGGAGATATGTAATGTTTACAGCAAGAGGGGATGGTATTAATTGGCATGATATCCATGCTGGATTACCTCAGCCTGAATGTGAGACAGTTCAGTCTAAATTGTCAGAAAACCTAGTTCAAGTAATTGCATTGAAGTCATTCTGGTACCAGTAAAAGTGGCTAGAAAGTTGGTCAGCAGCTGTCATAGCTGTGAAAAAAGGTAATGGCAATGCTTCTGGCAGCAGCTAAATGAGAAAGTGAATGGACCAGACAAGTTGTGTTGTTTGAATGTGACACAGAGACAGCTATAGCTGGAGTGTATTCTAACACTAGCAAGCACATACATATGATCCAGCTGGTGAAAGTACTCACTTTATAGCACCATAGTTTGGATTTACCCACAGAGCTTCCTACATACAAGGCACCATCAATATTATCACAAATTCATTCTTGTAGTAAAGGATCGATCATTTGGATTTATATCCTCCTTTCAGGATGCCTCAGTTACAGCACAAGTCAACCACAAGTTATTTCATCTGTCATCAGACACTCAAGTGCTCAGGCTAGATCAGAACTGGAAAATGTTGTTCTCCAGTTCTGTATATAATGTCTAGTTCAATCTACTGTCTGATGATCCTCTAAGTTAGTCCAAGAGAGATTTAGAAGATTTTGTTTTAGTGATAATCTAGTTGTGTCACATTAACTGAAAACATGTTATGTTCATAATTGTCCTATTTAGCCAAGGAGAAGGTCAAGCAATCATCCATAAAATCAGCTTCGAACCATTTACAGATTTACAGGGGGTGCCAGGACCTATTTAGAGACACATTGCTTCAGCTAGAGTATGTTGATGCTCTCAAAAACTATATTTTAGGCAGGATAAAAAAACTGATATGCTCTTTATTCTCCAAAATAGAAAAATAATGACAAAACAATGGTTAATGGAGACGTTAGATTAGCTCTTCTTATGGTAGGAGTATCATTAGTTAAGTATGGACATAACTTACATATTGGGGCAGCATCAACAGCTGCACTTTGTGGGATTAAGGATTCTACAATCAAAACGTTGGGTTAGTAGAATAGTGAGGCATATATGCACTACTTTAAACTCACTGGAGCAGGATTGGCCTATTACTCTCAAGTTGCCTCTGAAGGTCAGGCTACTGGATTCAATGATGTGATTCAATACCATGGTTACAGGTAGTGACAACTCCTTCGTCATCTGTTTATAAAGCTCCTGGATTCAATGATGCAGTTCAATTGCCATGGTTACAGGTATAGTGACAACTACTGTATCATCTGTTTATTAAGCTCTTCTCCTAAGAGCAATGGTCTTCCTCTCTTAGTTGATGGCAAAGTATTCACACTCAGATCTATTTCTCCAGCTTTTTCATTATGTGTTCAAGATTATACAAGCCATGTGTGTAAGAGCAAGAGTAGCAAAGTATCGATAAAGATAATAGTATGCAGACACTTGCTGTAATCATATCTATACATGTATTTACATAACAGAAGACAACTAGCCACATGATTAGTGTTAAGCCTGTTGTTTTGTATAGTGTAGTTGTTTCTCTTACTTCTGTAGTCTGTATTTATTTGCTAGCACTCGTTTGGTATTGGTATGTATGTGTATTTATTCTGTATCCTTTTTCAAGTCCGTGTTAAGAATTGAATGGTATTTAAAGAGACTTTTGTGCTACACTCTACGCTCAAGTTCAATATTTGGTATAATGTAATAATATGATAATAAAGTTGTAGTTTTTTGCATTATTAGTTCTAGATAACAAAGGAAATATATAAATAGTTATGTTGTAATGTACGCCTAGGGTAGACAGTGGACAGTGATTACTTCTGAATATTTGGCCTATTATGGAAATTATCTGTGCCAATGTGTTTTCTTATGTACAGTGACTTGTATGAACATACTATATTTTGTGTAATCATATTTACTCCATTATTGTATTAACAAACATTTAGATAGTAGTTTCAAAGCCATTCCATTGGGAGGAAGAAACACTTATAAAAAAATTAGATGAACATAGACAGATAAAATTATCCTGCCATCAAGCAGAAGTCAAATATGGTAAGTACTCTGTGACTATGCAACTGGAAAAGAGGAGAAAACAAGGTTCTTAGCCTGTACTTTCACATGCTGAAGAACAATGCTAACTACAGTGGACTACTGATGTCTCTAAAATAGGGTATGGTCAAAAAAGACAACAATATGTAAAAGAAAAGTCTTAATAAAGAGAAGAGTAATTCCATTTGTAGAAAACAGACACAGAAAAATTGGTGGTATGCCTTTTAACAAGCAACAACATACTGTATGCTTTTTATCAAGCTTGAACATGTAATGAAGAAAGGCTCCAACTATGGTACATTGACTCTAAACAAATATACCATTTCGAGGTCTTGATGATGACCCAAGATGTATTTGGAATTGAAATGAGTGTGTTTTTCACCATTGCACAGAGTCTGGCAAAGTCTTAGCTCCTATAGTTGTCAAGACCATCTAGGCTTCTTGTTAAGTTTAGAAGTAGGAGATACTAATACTTATTGTCATTAATGGAATTGGAGATGTGATTTCACCTATGCACACATTTCCAGGTGAGATCTTGGTATATTTACCATTATGAACATCAGTTAAAGATGCATACTTAAGATATTCATCAAATGGTTGGATTAACACTCAACTATTCTTTGGGTGGTTAAAAATGTTTTAGCAAACACATTGAGAGAGAGACCAGTATGTTTGCTGCTCAATAGCCACTCAAGTATATTGATTTGGAAATCTCTCATTCTGCAAGCAAAAGAGACTTACTCTTTATTTTCTTCCACTCCATTCATCACATATCACATAGCATCTTGACATAAGCTTTTTCTCACCTCTCAAAGCAAATCGGAGAAGACTTGTAGATGCATACAAAATGATTAACATAGGAAAGCCTGTTTCAAAGAGGTTTTTGAAAAGCCTGGATGACACAGTTAAAGTGTGAATCAACTTAATACTTTTACCAGGTGTTCCAAAGCACTTGAAGAAAAACAGCTACTTCAAAGATCTATTCAGACCTTTCACTTCTCACTTGTTCAACTAGAATACAACAGTCAACTCAAATTACCAAATCTATACCTTTACCTTTGCATATATATATATATAAGAAGCTGAGAATATATCTAACGTCCTTAAGTCAACTGACAAGAAGAGTATCTTCAAAATATGTCAAAAAAATGACTTGGATTGTAGAACCAAACCCTCATATTTATTAAAGACATTGAATAAATGTGTGACTTTGCATCATTAATTTGCATCCATTAATATAAAATGTCAATAACATATCTTTAATATGTTATGGGTATATAGTAGGTATATAGTAGACAGATAATGATTACATTTCATATACAAAAACACCACTGACCTTGTCTGCAACATTCACTTTCACACCAGCATCTAGAAGGATTTGAACAACCTTATCATAACTTTTATAACATGACATATGGAGAACTGTTTCGCCAAACTACACAAACAAAAAAATCAAAAATGTGATAATGAAACTTAGTTATAAAGTCACTCATTAATTTAAGTCAGTTGATAAATAGTATGGAAAAGACATCAGAGGCAAAGGCATAATTATACTAGAGTATATGACAGAAGTATATAGGTGGTTTATTAGTATTTCATAACAAAATAAATTTAATATAACTT
The DNA here is from genome assembly GCA_963693285.1 of Xestospongia muta. Taxonomy (NCBI): domain Eukaryota; kingdom Metazoa; phylum Porifera; class Demospongiae; order Haplosclerida; family Petrosiidae; genus Xestospongia; species Xestospongia muta. Next base: position 20,698,645 of record OY848917.1, read on the forward strand.
AAAATGATTGTAAAGATTTATCTAAAAGGCAATTATCCATCATTAATGATCTACTTTATATTTTATTGAAAATTTAAATAGCAGTTGTAGTAAAACCACTTCAATGTGAGTTGGACAATGACACTCATCTCAGATACTAGCTATTAATTGATGATTGTAATTGTAAAAGTACACAAAAAATTCTAGAAACTCTATGATGTAAGGATGATGTTATAAACATCTGAAACAAGACAAAATAAGAAGACAGTATAACAATCCCTACATAGCAACCACAGAACCAGGGAAAAGTATCATTAATCATATATAATATATATGTAGACACATTATATTACATTCCTGCTAGTCAGATGTTTTATTGCCATCCCTGCATTCCAGGATTTTTATACTTTTTTTGTGTACTTGTTTGCATTGCTTTATTAGAAAAGAACTCTATAAATAATATTATTGTAAATTGAATATATTTAAGTGTGTATATGTATGAGTAAGTAATTGATAATTGAGGTAACAGGTAAGCAAATACACTAAACCCTCTCTAGTCACACATATGTCTGTCTTTTATTAGTAGTAGGTTTGAGATAAATGAAAAGTTATCCTCTCCTTTGATAAGACTAATCTCATCTCATTAAATAGAAACATAGATTACTAACAAAAACTCAAGTTAATGCCACTTAGAACTGGCCTCATGGAAGAATAGAATCAATCTCCATTTTTCCTCCTGAATATAATCGTAATTCATTAAAATGGTGTCTACCACAAGGGGTACTTTCAAGGTCCACTTAAATCACTACTTTCATTACTAGAAGCACTCAATATAAGACTCTAAAAGTGACCACTAATGTAAAATCATGCCTTGCAGTGTAAATGTCATCTTTGAAAGTCTCCTACTTTTGTAGTTATCATGTTTTAAATAGATCAAAGAGAGAAGAAAGAACATCGTGCCATCCTTTACATAGGCAGTCTTATTTTATGTCAGACTAAAGAAAGCCAAATTGTCAACATATATTTATATGTCTTCATCATGACAAATAGTGGGACAAAAAAAGTTAAACAGGAACAAGTAAGGTATAATAAATAAAGATTTGGTATAATAAATCAATTGCAGACTTCTTAACGATAGCAAGAAGCATACCAGCTCAGCTGAGAAATATACTGGTGTTGTATCATACTAAGGTTTAAATTCTTTAATACTGTCTAAATTTATAACAAGCTTAAATCATGATTATTAGCCATAGGATACAAATACAAGTAGTCTACATGACAATTGCTATCTTATGTATGTCCACAGCACTTCTATTTTTAAACAATTTAAACTGAATAATTCGAAGCTAAACAAATGATTCGTTTTGGTGAGAGCACCTGAACTGATCATTGAGAAAGTCATGAAAAACTGATATCTATACATCTGATGTTGTCCAATATGAATAAGTAGCAAAACTGTTAATACACACATTATAAAAACAAATTACACTTTCCTCCTAATATTGTGTCAAGTGCTTTGTATCTCCTTCTCCTTTCAATATCCATCATATTTGGAATATTTTTAAAAGACAATGTTTCAACCTTAGTAAAATAACTAATAGTTGCCTTTAGGGAAAATGAGTTACAAATCTTTAGTTACACAGCCTTTATTGTATAATATATGCACATGAACACTTACTTTATTGACAAAATCTAGATTGGCTGCTTTCTGTGTTAAAATGAAAACAACATCTTTGTGTCCATTCCTTGCTGCTAACATGACTGGAGTACATCCAACCTAAATATATTATAATAACCACATTAACATGAACCAAGAAAATATATCATAATATCAGTAGTACATTACCTATATGAGTAAATAAGTCAATAAAAAGTAACAGGATTATAATTAAAATTCCTCCTATATTGTTTTGGAGGTTACTGACTTACACTGACTAGAGTTAACATCGTATAATTAGCTACAGTGTCTATAGAAGACTATAGCTCTAGATCTAAAATAATAAAACCATAGGTAGAAAAACAAACTAGTAAGAAGTTTTAAGCATTCTAAGAAACATCTAAAATTCTTACACTCACAATTAGGGTTAATAAAATTCATTGGCAACTATAAGAATATGTAATTAAAGGATGCAGTTCATTGTCATTTCTTTGCTCTTAAAAACTGCATACAATGATATAATAAAATTACAAAGGTGAATACACATAGATACCACACAATCCAAAATAATATAAGTACAGCCTGACAAGTTTCCCATGCAGGGCATTAAAAATCATAAACATTATTACAAACAATAGGGTAAATAAAATAACATCATACTACATTATATCACACTTACCTCCTATTATTTTGTAAACAACATATTCAGATGACAAGTAATCACACCAACATAAATGTGAAAAACAAAACAATAAAGTAAACAAAATCACAACAACACATTCAATATACTTTGAATTCATACTACATTATATATCAATATTACATCCTATTATATTGTAAACAACACCTTCAGATGACAAGTAATAACAGCAAACATAAATGTGCAAACAAAAAGCAATACTGTAAACAAAATCACAACAACACATTAAGTATGCTCAAACTTCATACAAGGCTATAGCTATTAAATGCTCAAAATATACCTAAAAAGAAACCTAGCAAGAAGCTTCAACTCTTATTTTTGATAGATATCGAATGTTATACCAATCACAGTTAGGGTAACGAAATCCAATGTGGATACAGAAATTGGCAGTTACAGGATCCATTCACTTTAATCTCATTTCTTGCTCACATAGGTTGCATATAACAAAATAATAAATAAAATTGCAAAAATGGACACACATAGATACCACACAATCTAAAACAATCATAGTACAGCCTGACAAGCTCACAATGTAAGACATTGCAAACAATTAACGTTTATATTATACAAACAAAAGGGTAAATAAAACAACAACATTCAATTTAAAACACTTAGAATTCATACTACATTATATCATACTTACCTCCTATTATATTGTAAACAACACATTCAGATGACAAGTAATCACACCAACATAAATTTAAAAAACAAAACAATAAAGTAAACAAAATCACAACAACACATTCAATATGCTTTGAATTCATACTACATTATATCAAAATTACATCCTATTGTATTGTAAAGAACGCATTTAGATGACAAGTAATAACAGCAAACATAAATGTGTAAACAAAATGCAATATTGTAAACAAAACACAACAACACATTCAGTATGCTAAAAATGCAAACTAGGTTATATCTATAAAATGCTCAAAATATACCTAAAAAGAAACCTAGCAAGAAGCTTCAACTCTTATTATTGATAGATATCAAATGTTATACCAATCGCAGTTAGGGTTACAAAATCCATTGCTGATTAAGAAATTGGCAGTTACAGGATCCATTCACTTTAATCTCATTTCTTGCTCTCATACGTTGCATATAACAATATAATAATTAAAATTGCAAAAATGGACACACATAGATACCACACAATCTAAAACAAACATAGTAAAACCTAACAAGCTCACAATGCAAGACATTGCAAACAATTAACGTTTATACAAACAAGAAGGTAAATAAAATAACAACATTCAATTTAAACCACTTAGAATTCATACTACATTATATCACACTTACCTCCTATTATATTGTAAACAACACATTCAGATGACAAGTAATCACACCAACATAAATTTAAAAAACAAAACAATAAAGTAAACAAAATCACAACAACACATTCAATATACTTTGAATTCATACTACATTATATCAAAATTACATACTATTATATTGTAAAGAACACATTTAGATGACAAGTAATAACAGCAAACATAAATGTGTAAACAAAAAGCAATACTGTAAACACAATCACAACAACACATTCAGTATGCTCAAAATGCATAGTAGGTTATAGCTATAAAATACTCAAAATATACCTAAAAAGAAACCTAGCAAGAAGCTTCAACTCTTATTATTGATAGATATTGAATGTTATAGCAATCACAGTTAGGGTAACGAAATCCATTGTTGATACAGAAATTGGCAGTTACAGAATCCATTCACTTAAATCTCATTTCTTGCTCACATAGGTTGCATATAACAAAATAATAAATAAAATTGCAAAAATGGACACACATAGATACCACACAATCTAAAACAATCATAGTACAGCCTGACAAGCTTTCCATGCAAGACATTGCAAACAATTAACGTTTATACAAACAATAGGGTAAATAAAATAACAACATTCAATTTAAAACACTTAGAATTCATACTACATTATATCACACTTACCTGCTATTATATTGTAAACAACACATTCAGATGACAAGTAATCACACCAACATAAATTTAAAAAACAAAACAATAAAGTAAACAAAATCACAACAACACATTCAATATGCTTTGAATTCATACTACATTATATCAAAATTACATCCTATTATATTGTAAAGAACACATTTAGATGACAAGTAATCACACCAACATAAATTTAAAAAACAAAACAATAAAGTAAACAAAATCACAACAACACATTCAATACACTTTGAATTCACACTACATTATATCAAAATTACATCCTATTATATTGTAAACAACACATTCAGATGACAAGTAATCACACCAACATAAATTTAAAAAACAAAACAATAAAGTAAACAAAATCACAACAACACATTCAATATACTTGGATTCATACTACATTATATCAAAATTACATCCTATTATATTGTAAAGAACACATTTAGATGACAAGTAATAACAGCAAACATAAATGTGTAAACAAAAAGCAATATTGTAAATAAAATCACAACAACACATTCAGTATGCTAAAAATGCATACTAGGTTATAGCTATAAAATGCTCAAAATATACCTAAAAAGAAACCTAGCAAGAAGCTTCAACTCTTATTATTGATAAATATCGAATGTTATACCAATCACAGTTAGGGTTACAAAATCCATTGCTGATACAAAAATTGGCAGTTACAGGATCCATTCACTTTAATCTCATTTCTTGCTCACATAGGTTGCATATAACAAAATAATAAATAAAATTGCAAAAATGGACACACATAGATACCACACAATCTAAAACAATCATAGTACAGCCTGACAAGCTTTCCATGCAAGACATTGCAAACAATTAACGTTTATACAAACAATAGGGTAAATAAAATAACAACATTCAATTTAAAACACTTAGAATTCATACTACATTATATCACACTTACCTGCTATTATATTGTAAACAACACATTCAGATGACAAGTAATCACACCAACATAAATTTAAAAAACAAAACAATAAAGTAAACAAAATCACAACAACACATTCAATATGCTTTGAATTCATACTACATTATATCAAAATTACATCCTATTGTATTGTAAAGAACGCATTTAGATGACAAGTAATAACAGCAAACATAAATGTGTAAATAAAATGCAATATTGTAAACAAAACACAACAACACATTCAGTATGCTAAAAATGCAAACTAGGTTATATCTATAAAATGCTCAAAATATACCTAAAAAGAAACCTAGCAAGAAGCTTCAACTCTTATTATTGATAGATATCAAATGTTATACCAATCGCAGTTAGGGTTACAAAATCCATTGCTGATTAAGAAATTGGCAGTTACAGGATCCATTCACTTTAATCTCATTTCTTGCTCTCATACGTTGCATATAACAATATAATAAATAAAATTGCAAAAAGGATACACATAGATACCACAAAATCTAAAACAATCATAGTACAGCCTGACAACCTTCCCATGCAAGACATTGCAAACAATTAACAATTATACAGACAATAGGGTAAATAAAATAACAAAATTCAATTTAAAACACTTAGAATTCATACTACATTATATCACACTTACCACCTATTATTTTGTAAACAACACATTCAGATGACAAGTAATCACACCAACATAAATTTAAAAAACAAAACAATAAAGTAAACAAAATCACAACAACACATTCAATATACTTTGAATTCATACTACATTATATCAAAATTACATACTATTATATTGTAAAGAACACATTTAGATGACAAGTAATAACAGCAAACATAAATGTGTAAACAAAAAGCAATACTGTAAACACAATCACAACAACACATTCAGTATGCTCAAAATGCATAGTAGGTTATAGCTATAAAATACTCAAAATATACCTAAAAAGAAACCTAGCAAGAAGCTTCAACTCTTATTATTGATAGATATTGAATGTTATAGCAATCACAGTTAGGGTAACGAAATCCATTGTTGATACAGAAATTGGCAGTTACAGAATCCATTCACTTTAATCTCATTTCTTGCTCACATAGGTTACATATAACAACATAATAATTAAAATTGCAAAAATGGACACACATAGATACCACACAATCTAAAACAAACATAGTAAAACCTAACAAGCTCACAATGCAAGACATTGCAAACAATTAACGTTTATACAAACAAGAAGGTAAATAAAATAACAACATTCAATTTAAACCACTTAGAATTCATACTACATTATATCACACTTACCTTCTATTATATTGTAAACAACACATTTAGATGACAAGTAATCACACCAACATAAATTTAAAAAACAAAACAATAAAGTAAACAAAATCACAACAACACATTCAATATACATTGAATTCATACTATATTATATCAAAATTACATCCTATTATATTGTAAAGAACACATTTAGATGACAAGTAATCACACCAACATAAATTTAAAAAACAAAACAATAAAGTAAACAAAATCACAACAACACATTCAATACACTTTGAATTCACACTACATTATATCAAAATTACATCCTATTATATTGTAAACAACACATTCAGATGACAAGTAATCACACCAACATAAATTTAAAAAACAAAACAATAAAGTAAACAAAATCACAACAACACATTCAATATACTTGGATTCATACTACATTATATCAAAATTACATCCTATTATATTGTAAAGAACACATTTAGATGACAAGTAATAACAGCAAACATAAATGTGTAAACAAAAAGCAATATTGTAAATAAAATCACAACAACACATTCAGTATGCTCAAAATGCATACTAGGTTATAGCTATAAAATGCTCAAAATATACCTAAAAAGAAACCTAGCAAGAAGCTTCAACTCTTATTATTGATAAATATCGAATGTTATACCAATCACAGTTAGGGTTACAAAATCCATTGCTGATACAGAAATTGGTAGTTACAGGATCCATTCACTTTAATCTCATTTCTTGCTCTCGTAAGTTGCATATAACAATATAATAAATAAAATTGCAAAAATGGATACACATAGATACCACACAATCTAAAACAATCATAGTACAGCCTGACAACCTTCCCATGCAAGACATTGAAACAATTAACGTTTATACAAACAATAGGGTAAATAAAATAACAACATTCAATTTAAAACACTTAGAATTCATACTACATTTTATCACACTTACCAGCTATTATATAGTAAACAACACATTCAGATGACAAGTAATCACACCAACATATATTTTTAAAAAAAACAATAAAGTAAACAAAATCACAACAACACATTCAATATACATTGAATTCATACTACATTATATCAAAATTACATCCTATTATATTGTAAAGAACACATTTAGATGACAAGTAATAACAGCAAACATAAATGTGCAAACACAAATCAATTCTGTATCACAACAACACATTCAGTATGCTCAAAATGCATACTAGGTTATAGCTATAAAATACTCAAAATATACCTAAAAAGAAACCTAGCAAGAACCTTCAACTCTTATTATTGATAGATATCGAATTTTAAACCAATCACATTTAGGGTTAAAAAATCCATTGCTAATACAGAAATTGACAGATACAAGATCCATTCACTTTAATCTTATTTCTTGCTCTCATACGTTGCATACTACAATATAATAAATAAAATTGCAAACATGGATACACATAGATACCACACAATCTAAAACAATCATAGTACAGCCTGACAACCTTCCCATGCAAGACATTGCAAACAATTAACGTTTATACAAACAAGAAGGTAAATAAAATAACAACATTCAATTTAAAACACTTAGAATTCACACTACATTATATCACACTTACCCGCTATTATATTGTAAACAACACATTCAGATGACAAGTAATCACACCAACATATATTTTAAAAACAAAACAATAAAGTAAACAAAATCACAACAACACATTCAATATACATTGAATTCATACTATATTATATCAAAATTACATCCTATTATATTGTAAAGAACACATTTAGATGACAAGTAATCACACCAACATAAATTTAAAAAACAAAACAATAAAGTAAACAAAATCACAACAACACATTCAATACACTTTGAATTCACACTACATTATATCAAAATTACATCCTATTATATTGTAAACAACACATTCAGATGACAAGTAATCACACCAACATAAATTTAAAAAACAAAACAATAAAGTAAACAAAATCACAACAACACATTCAATATACTTGGATTCATACTACATTATATCAAAATTACATCCTATTATATTGTAAAGAACACATTTAGATGACAAGTAATAACAGCAAACATAAATGTGTAAACAAAAAGCAATATTGTAAATAAAATCACAACAACACATTCAGTATGCTCAAAATGCATACTAGGTTATAGCTATAAAATGCTCAAAATATACCTAAAAAGAAACCTAGCAAGAAGCTTCAACTCTTATTATTGATAAATATCGAATGTTATACCAATCACAGTTAGGGTTACAAAATCCATTGCTGATACAGAAATTGGCAGTTACAGGATCCATTCACTTTAATCTCATTTCTTGCTCTCGTAAGTTGCATATAACAATATAATAAATAAAATTGCAAAAATGGATACACATAGATACCACACAATCTAAAACAATCATAGTACAGCCTGACAACCTTCCCATGCAAGACATTGAAACAATTAACGTTTATACAAACAATAGGGTAAATAAAATAACAACATTCAATTTAAAACACTTAGAATTCATACTACATTATATCACACTTACCAGCTATTATATTGTAAACAACACATTCAGATGACAAGTAATCACACCAACATATATTTTTTAAAAAAACAATAAAGTAAACAAAATCACAACAACACATTCAATATACATTGAATTCATACTACATTATATCAAAATTACATCCTATTATATTGTAAAGAACACATTTAGATGACAAGTAATAACAGCAAACATAAATGTGCAAACACAAATCAATTCTGTATCACAACAACACATTCAGTATGCTCAAAATGCATACTAGGTTATAGCTATAAAATGCTCAAAATATACCTAAAAAGAAACCTAGCAAGAACCTTCAACTCTTATTATTGATAGATATCGAATTTTAAACCAATCACATTTAGGGTTACAAAATCCATTGCTAATACAGAAATTGACAGATACAAGATCCATTCACTTTAATCTTATTTCTTGCTCTCATACGTTGCATACTACAATATAATAAATAAAATTGCAAACATGGATACACATAGATACCACACAATCTAAAACAATCATAGTACAGCCTGACAACCTTCCCATGCAAGACATTGAAACAATTAACGTTTATACAAACAATAGGGTAAATAAAATAACAACATTCAATTTAAAACACTTAGAATTCATACTACATTATATCACACTTACCAGCTATTATATTGTAAACAACACATTCAGATGACAAGTAATCACACCAACATATATTTTTAAAAAAAACAATAAAGTAAACAAAATCACAACAACACATTCAATATACATTGAATTCATACTACATTATATCAAAATTACATCCTATTATATTGTAAAGAACACATTTAGATGACAAGTAATAACAGCAAACATAAATGTGTAAACAAAAAGCAATATTGTAAATAAAATCACAACAACACATTCAGTATGCTCAAAATGCATACTAGGTTATAGCTATAAAATGCTCAAAACATACCTAAAAAGAAACCTAGCAAGAAGCTTCAACTCTTATTATTGATAAATATCGAATGTTATACCAATCACAGTTAGGGTTACAAAATCCATTGCTGATACAGAAATTGGCAGTTACAGGATCCATTCACTTTAATCTCATTTCTTGCTCTCGTAAGTTGCATATAATAATATAATAAATAAAATTGCAAAAATGGATACACATAGATACCACACAATCTAAAACAATCATAGTACAGCCTGACAACCTTCCCATGCAAGACATTGAAACAATTAACGTTTATACAAACAATAGGGTAAATAAAATAACAACATTCAATTTAAAACACTTAGAATTCATACTACATTATATCACACTTACCACCTATTATATTGTAAACAACACATTCAGATGACAAGTAATCACACCAACATATATTTTTAAAAAAAACAATAAAGTAAACAAAATCACAACAACACATTCAATATACATTGAATTCATACTACATTATATCAAAATTACATCCTATTATATTGTAAAGAACACATTTAGATGACAAGTAATAACAGCAAACATAAATGTGCAAACACAAATCAATTCTGTATCACAACAACACATTCAGTATGCTCAAAATGCATACTAGGTTATAGCTATAAAATGCTCAAAATATACCTAAAAAGAAACCTAGCAAGAACCTTCAACTCTTATTATTGATAGATATCGAATTTTAAACCAATCACATTTAGGGTTAAAAAATCCATTGCTAATACAGAAATTGACAGATACAAGATCCATTCACTTTAATCTTATTTCTTGCTCTCATACGTTGCATACTACAATATAATAAATAAAATTGCAAACATGGATACACATAGATACCACACAATCTAAAACAATCATAGTACAGCCTGACAACCTTCCCATGCAAGACATTGCAAACAATTAACGTTTATACAAACAAGAAGGTAAATAAAATAACAACATTCAATTTAAAACACTTAGAATTCACACTACATTATATCACACTTACCCGCTATTATATTGTAAACAACACATTCAGATGACAAGTAATCACACCAACATATATTTTAAAAACAAAACAATAAAGTAAACAAAATCACAACAACACATTCAATATACATTGAATTCATACTACATTATATCAAAATTACATCCTATTATATTGTAAAGAACACATTTAGATGACAAGTAATCACACCAACATAAATTTAAAAAACAAAACAATAAAGTAAACAAAATCACAACAACACATTCAATATACTTGGATTCATACTACATTATATCAAAATTACATCCTATTATATTGTAAAGAACACATTTAGATGACAAGTAATAACAGCAAACATAAATGTGTAAACAAAAAGCAATATTGTAAATAAAATCACAACAACACATTCAGTATGCTCAAAATGCATACTAGGTTATAGCTATAAAATGCTCAAAATATACCTAAAAAGAAACCTAGCAAGAAGCTTCAACTCTTATTATTGATAAATATCGAATGTTATACCAATCACAGTTAGGGTTACAAAATCCATTGCTGATACAGAAATTGGCAGTTACAGGATCCATTCACTTTAATCTCATTTCTTGCTCTCGTAAGTTGCATATAACAATATAATAAATAAAATTGCAAAAATGGATACACATAGATACCACACAATCTAAAACAATCATAGTACAGCCTGACAACCTTCCCATGCAAGACATTGAAACAATTAACGTTTATACAAACAATAGGGTAAATAAAATAACAACATTCAATTTAAAACACTTAGAATTCATACTACATTATATCACACTTACCAGCTATTATATTGTAAACAACACATTCAGATGACAAGTAATCACACCAACATATATTTTTTAAAAAAACAATAAAGTAAACAAAATCACAACAACACATTCAATATACATTGAATTCATACTACATTATATCAAAATTACATCCTATTATATTGTAAAGAACACATTTAGATGACAAGTAATAACAGCAAACATAAATGTGCAAACACAAATCAATTCTGTATCACAACAACACATTCAGTATGCTCAAAATGCATACTAGGTTATAGCTATAAAATGCTCAAAATATACCTAAAAAGAAACCTAGCAAGAACCTTCAACTCTTATTATTGATAGATATCGAATTTTAAACCAATCACATTTAGGGTTACAAAATCCATTGCTAATACAGAAATTGACAGATACAAGATCCATTCACTTTAATCTTATTTCTTGCTCTCATACGTTGCATACTACAATATAATAAATAAAATTGCAAACATGGATACACATAGATACCACACAATCTAAAACAATCATACTACAGCCTGACAACCTTCCCATGCAAGACATTGCAAACAATTAACGTTTATACAAACAAGAAGGTAAATAAAATAACAACATTCAATTTAAAACACTTAGAATTCACACTACATTATATCACACTTACCTGCTATTATATTGTAAACAACACATTCAGATGACAAGTAATCACACCAACATATATTTAAAAAACAAAACAATAAAGTAAACAAAATCACAACAACACATTCAATACACTTTGAATTCATACTACATTATATCAAAATTACATCCTATTATATTGTAAACAACACATTCAGATGACAAGTAATCACACCAACATAAATTTAAAAAACAAAACAATAAAGTAAACAAAATCACAACAACACATTCAATATACTTGGATTCATACTACATTATATCAAAATTACATCCTATTATATTGTAAACAACACATTTAGATGACAAGTAATAACAGCAAACATAAATGTGTAAACAAAAAGCAATATTGTAAATAAAATCACAACAACACATTCAGTATGCTCAAAATGCATACTAGGTTATAGCTATAAAATGCTCAAAATATACCTAAAAAGAAACCTAGCAAGAAGCTTCAACTCTTATTATTGATAAATATCGAATGTTATACCAATCACAGTTAGGGTTACAAAATCCATTGCTGATACAGAAATTGGCAGTTACAGGATCCATTCACTTTAATCTCATTTCTTGCTCTCGTAAGTTGCATATAACAATATAATAAATAAAATTGCAAAAAGGATACACATAGATACCACACAATCTAAAACAATCATAGTACAGCCTGACAACCTTCCCATGCAAGACATTGAAACAATTAACGTTTATACAAACAATAGCGTAAATAAAATAACAACATTCAATTTAAAACACTTAGAATTCATACTACATTATATCACACTTACCCGCTATTATATTGTAAACAACACATTCAGATGACAAGTAATCACACCAACATATATTTTTAAAAAAAACAATAAAGTAAACAAAATCACAACAACACATTCAATACACTTTGAATTCACACTACATTATATCAAAATTATATCCTATTATATTGTAAACAACACATTCAGATGACAAGTAATCACACCAACATAAATTTAAAAAACAAAACAATAAAGTAAACAAAATCACAACAACACATTCAATATACTTGGATTCATACTACATTATATCAAAATTACATCCTATTATATTGTAAAGAACACATTTAGATGACAAGTAATAACAGCAAACATAAATGTGTAAACAAAAAGCAATATTGTAAATAAAATCACAACAACACATTCAGTATGCTCAAAATGCATACTAGGTTATAGCTATAAAATGCTCAAAATATACCTAAAAAGAAACCTAGCAAGAAGCTTCAACTCTTATTATTGATAAATATCGAATGTTATACCAATCACAGTTAGGGTTACAAAATCCATTGCTGATACAGAAATTGGCAGTTACAGGATCCATTCACTTTAATCTCATTTCTTGCTCTCGTAAGTTGCATATAACAATATAATAAATAAAATTGCAAAAATGGATACACATAGATACCACACAATCTAAAACAATCATAGTACAGCCTGACAACCTTCCCATGCAAGACATTGAAACAATTAACGTTTATACAAACAATAGGGTAAATAAAATAACAACATTCAATTTAAAACACTTAGAATTCATACTACATTATATCACACTTACCTCCTATTATATTGTAAACAACACATTCAGATGACAAGTAATCACACCAACATATATTTTTTAAAAAAACAATAAAGTAAACAAAATCACAACAACACATTCAATACACTTTGAATTCACACTACATTATATCAAAATTACATCCTATTATATTGTAAACAACACATTCAGATGACAAGTAATCACACCAACATAAATTTAAAAAACAAAACAATAAAGTAAACAAAATCACAACAACACATTCAATATACTTGGATTCATACTACATTATATCAAAATTACATCCTATTATATTGTAAAGAACACATTTAGATGACAAGTAATAACAGCAAACATAAATGTGTAAACAAAAAGCAATATTGTAAATAAAATCACAACAACACATTCAGTATGCTCAAAATGCATACTAGGTTATAGCTATAAAATGCTCAAAATATACCTAAAAAGAAACCTAGCAAGAAGCTTCAACTCTTATTATTGATAAATATCGAATGTTATACCAATCACAGTTAGGGTTACAAAATCCATTGCTGATACAGAAATTAGCAGTTACAGGATCCATTCACTTTAATCTCATTTCTTGCTCTCGTAAGTTGCATATAATAATATAATAAATAAAATTGCAAAAATGGATACACATAGATACCACACAATCTAAAACAATCATAGTACAGCCTGACAACCTTCCCATGCAAGACATTGAAACAATTAACGTTTATACAAACAATAGGGTAAATAAAATAACAACATTCAATTTAAAACACTTAGAATTCATACTACATTATATCACACTTACCAGCTATTATATTGTAAACAACACATTCAGATGACAAGTAATCACACCAACATATATTTTTAAAAAAAACAATAAAGTAAACAAAATCACAACAACACATTCAATATACATTGAATTCATACTACATTATATCAAAATTACATCCTATTATATTGTAAAGAACACATTTAGATGACAAGTAATAACAGCAAACATAAATGTGCAAACACAAATCAATTCTGTATCACAACAACACATTCAGTATGCTCAAAATGCATACTAGGTTATAGCTATAAAATGCTCAAAATATACCTAAAAAGAAACCTAGCAAGAACCTTCAACTCTTATTATTGATAGATATCGAATTTTAAACCAATCACATTTAGGGTTACAAAATCCATTGCTAATACAGAAATTGACAGATACAAGATCCATTCACTTTAATCTTATTTCTTGCTCTCATACGTTGCATACTACAATATAATAAATAAAATTGCAAACATGGATACACATAGATACCACACAATCTAAAACAATCATAGTACAGCCTGACAACCTTCCCATGCAAGACATTGAAACAATTAACGTTTATACAAACAATAGGGTAAATAAAATAACAACATTCAATTTAAAACACTTAGAATTCATACTACATTATATCACACTTACCAGCTATTATATTGTAAACAACACATTCAGATGACAAGTAATCACACCAACATATATTTTTAAAAAAAACAATAAAGTAAACAAAATCACAACAACACATTCAATATACATTGAATTCATACTACATTATATCAAAATTACATCCTATTATATTGTAAAGAACACATTTAGATGACAAGTAATAACAGCAAACATAAATGTGCAAACACAAGAAGGTAAATAAAATAACAACATTCAATTTAAAACACTTAGAATTCATACTACATTATATCACACTTACCTTCTATTATATTGTAAACAACACATTTAGATGACAAGTAATCACACCAACATAAATTTAAAAAACAAACCAATAAAGTAAACAAATCACAACAACACATTCAATATACTTAAATAAATGTATAAATAAATTTATACAAACAATAGGGTAAATAAAATAACAACATTCAATTTAAAACACTTAGAATTCATACTACATTATATCACACTTACCAGCTATTATATTGTAAACAACACATTTAGATGACAAGTAATAACAGCAAACATAAATGTGTAAACAAAAAGCAATATTGTAAATAAAATCACAACAACACATTCAGTATGCTCAAAATGCATACTAGGTTATAGCTATAAAATGCTCAAAATATACCTAAAAAGAAACCTAGCAAGAAGCTTCAACTCTTATTATTGATAAATATCGAATGTTATACCAATCACAGTTAGGGTTACAAAATCCATTGCTGATACAGAAATTGGCAGTTACAGGATCCATTCACTTTAATCTCATTTCTTGCTCTCGTAAGTTGCATATAACAATATAATAAATAAAATTGCAAAAATGGATACACATAGATACCACACAATCTAAAACAATCATAGTACAGCCTGACAACCTTCCCATGCAAGACATTGAAACAATTAACGTTTATACAAACAATAGGGTAAATAAAATAACAACATTCAATTTAAAACACTTAGAATTCATACTACATTATATCACACTTACCAGCTATTATATTGTAAACAACACATTCAGATGACAAGTAATCACACCAACATATATTTTTAAAAAAAACAATAAAGTAAACAAAATCACAACAACACATTCAATATACATTGAATTCATACTACATTATATCAAAATTACATCCTATTATATTGTAAAGAACACATTTAGATGACAAGTAATAACAGCAAACATAAATGTGCAAACACAAATCAATTCTGTATCACAACAACACATTCAGTATGCTCAAAATGCATACTAGGTTATAGCTATAAAATGCTCAAAATATACCTAAAAAGAAACCTAGCAAGAACCTTCAACTCTTATTATTGATAGATATCGAATTTTAAACCAATCATATTTAGGGTTACAAAATCCATTGCTAATACAGAAATTGACAGATACAAGATCCATTCACTTTAATCTTATTTCTTGCTCTCATACGTTGCATACTACAATATAATAAATAAAATTGCAAACATGGATACACATAGATACCACACAATCTAAAACAATCATAGTACAGCCTGACAACCTTCCCATGCAAGACATTGCAAACAATTAACGTTTATACAAACAAGAAGGTAAATAAAATAACAACATTCAATTTAAAACACTTAGAATTCATACTACATTATATCACACTTACCTTCTATTATATTGTAAACAACACATTTAGATGACAAGTAATCACACCAACATAAATTTAAAAAACAAACCAATAAAGTAAACAAATCACAACAACACATTCAATATACTTAAATAAATGTATAAATAAATTTATACAAACAATAGGGTAAATAAAATAACAACATTCAATTTAAAACACTTAGAATTCATACTACATTATATCACACTTACCAGCTATTATATTGTAAACAACACATTCAGATGACAAGTAATCACACCAACATATATTTTTAAAAAAAACAATAAAGTAAACAAAATCACAACAACACATTCAATATACATTGAATTCATACTACATTATATCAAAATTACATCCTATTATATTGTAAAGAACACATTT
This sequence comes from Xestospongia muta, assembly GCA_963693285.1. NCBI lineage: Eukaryota > Metazoa > Porifera > Demospongiae > Haplosclerida > Petrosiidae > Xestospongia > Xestospongia muta. The sequence goes on from OY848917.1 coordinate 20,716,186, forward strand.
AGATGACAAGTAATAACAGCAAACATAAATGTGTAAACACAAATCAATACTGTATCACAACAACACATTCAGTATGCTCAAAATGCATACTAGGTTATAGCTATAAAATGCTCAAAATATACCTAAAAAGAAACCTAGCAAGAAGCTTCAACTCTTATTATTGATAGATATTGAATGTTATACCAATCACAGTTAGGGTTACAAAATGCATTGCTGATACAGAAATTGGCAGTTACAGGATCCATTCACTTTAATCTCATTTCTTGCTCTCGTAAGTTGCATATAACAATATAATGAATAAAATTGCAAAAATGGATACACATAGATACCACACAATCTAAAACAATCATAGTACAGCCTGACAACCTTCCCATGCAAGACATTGCAAACAATTAACATTTATACAAACAATAGGGTAAATAAAATAGCAACATTCAATTTAAAACACTTAGAATTCATACTACATTATATCATACTCATCAGCTATTATATTGTAAACAACACATTCAGATGACACGTAATCACACCAACATATATTTAAAAACAAAACAATAAAGTAAACAAATCACAACAACACATTCAATATACTTTGAATTCATACTACATTATATCAAAATTACATACTATTATATTGTAAAGAACACATTTAGATGACAAGTAATAACAGCAAACATAAATGTGTAAACAAAAAGCAATATTGTAAATAAAATCACAACAACATATTAAGTATGCTCAATATGCATACTAGGTTATAGCTATAAAATGCTCAAAATATACCTAAAAAGAAACCTAGCAAGAAGCTTCAACTCTTATTATTGATAGATATCGAATGTTATACCAATCACAGTTAGGGTTACGAAATCCATTGCTGATACAGAAATTGACAGATACAAGATCCATTCACTTTAATCTCATTTCTTGCTCTCATACGTTGCATATAACAATATAATAAATAAAATTCCAAAAATGAATACACATAGATACCACACAATCTAAAACAATCATAGTACAGCCTGACAACCTTCTCATACAAGACATTGCAAACAATTAACGTTTATACAAACAATAGGGTAAATAAAATAACAACATTCAATTTAAAACACTTAGAATTCATACTACATTATATCACACTTACCTCCTATTATATTGTAAACAACACATTCAGATGACAAGTAATCACACCAACATATATTTAAAGAACAAAACAATAAAGTAAACAAAATCACAACAACACATTCAATATACTTTGAAATCATACTACATTATATCAAAATTACATCCTATTATATTGTAAAGAACGCATTTAGATGACAAGTAATAACAGCAAACATAAATGTGTAAACAAAAAGCAATATTGTAAACAAAATCACAACAACACATTAAGTATGCTCAAAATGCATACTAGGTTATAGCTATAAAATGCTCAAAATATACCTAAAAAGAAACCTAGCAAGAAGCTTCAACTCTAATTATTGATAGATATCGAATGTTATACTAATCACAGTTAGGGTTTGAAATCCATTGCTGATACAGAAATTGGCAGTTACAGGATCCATTCACTTTAATCTCATTTCTTGCTCTCATACGTTGCATATAACAATATGATGAATAAAATTCCAAAAATGGATACACATAGATACCACACAATCTAAAACCATCATAGTACAGCCTAATAACCTTCCCATGCAAGACATTGAAACAATTAACGTTTATACAAACAATAGGGTAAATAAAATAACAACATTCAATTTAAAACATTTAGAATTCATACTACATTATATCACATTTACCTCCTAATATAATGTAAACAACACATTCAGATGACAAGTAATCACACCAACATATATTTAAAAAACAAAACAATAAAGTAAACAAAATCACAATAACACATTCAATATACTTTGAATTCATACTACATTATATCAAAATTACATCCTATTATATTGTAAAGAACACATTTAGATGACAAGTAATAACAGCAAACATAAATGTGTAAACACAAATCAATACTGTATCACAACAACACATTCAGTATGCTCAAAATGCATACTAGGTTATAGCTATAAAATGCTCAAAATATACCTAAAAAGAAACCTAGCAAGAAGCTTCAACTCTTATTATTGATAGATATCGAATGTTATACTAATCACAGTTAGGGTTTGAAATCCATTGCTGATACAGAAATTGGCAGTTACAGGATCCATTCACTTTAATCTCATTTCTTGCTCTCATACGTTGCATATAACAATATGATGAATAAAATTCCAAAAATGGATACACATAGATACCACACAATCTAAAACCATCATAGTACAGCCTAATAACCTTCCCATGCAAGACATTGAAACAATTAACGTTTATACAAACAATAGGGTAAATAAAATAACAACATTCAATTTAAAACATTTAGAATTCATACTACATTATATCACATTTACCTCCTAATATAATGTAAACAACACATTCAGATGACAAGTAATCACACCAACATATATTTAAAAAACAAAACAATAAAGTAAACAAAATCACAACAACACATTCAATATACTTTGAATTCATACTACATTATATCAAAATTACATCCTATTATATTGTAAAGAACACATTTAGATGACAAGTAATAACAGCAAACATAAATGTGTAAACACAAATCAATACTGTATCACAACAACACATTCAGTATGCTCAAAATGCATACTAGGTTATAGCTATAAAATGCTCAAAATATATCTAAAAAGAAACCTAGCAAGAAGCTTCAACTCTTATTATTGATAGATATCGAATCTTATACTAATCACAGTTAGGGTTACAAAATCCATTGCTGATTAAGAAATTGGCAGTTACAGGATCCATTCACTTTAATCTCATTTCTTGCTCTCATACGTTGCATATAACAATATAATAAATATAATTGCAAACATGGATACACATAGATACCACACAATCTAAAACAATCATAGTATAGCCTGACAACCTTCCCATGAAAAACATTGCAAACAATTAACATTTATACAAACAATAGGGTAAATAAAATAACAACATTCAATTTAAAACACTTAGAATTCATACTACATTATATCACACTTACCCGCTATTATATTGTAAACAACACATTCAGATGACAAGTAATCACACCAACATAAATTTAAAAAACAAAACAATAAAGTAAACAAAATCACAACAACACATTCAGTATACTTTGAATTCATACTACATTATATCAAAATTACATCCTATTATATTGTAAAGAACACATTTAGATGACAAGTAATAACAGCAAACATAAATGTGTAAACAAATAGCAATACTGTAAACAAATCACAACAACACATTAAGTATGCTCAAAATGCATACTAGGTTATAGCTATAAAATGCTCAAAATATACCTAAAAAGAAACCTAGTAAGAAGCTTCAACTCTTATTATTGATAGATATCGAATGTTATACCAATCACAGTTAGGGTTACAAAATCCATTGCTGATACAGAAATTGGCAGTTACAGGATCCATTCACTTTAATCTCATTTCTTGCTCTCGTAAGTTGCATATAACAATATAATAAATATAATTGCAAACATGGATACACATAGATACCACACAATCTAAAACAATCATAGTACAGCCTGACAACCTTCCCATGCAAGACATTGCAAACAATTAACGTTTATACAAACAATAGGGTAAATAAAATAACAACATTCAATTTAAAACACTTAGAATTCATACTACATTATATCACACTTACCAGCTATTATATTGTAAACAACACATTCAGATGACAAGTAATCACACCAACATAAATTTAAAAAACAAAACAATAAAGTAAACAAAATCACAACAACACATTCAGTATACTTTGAATTCATACTACATTATATCAAAATTACATCCTATTATATTGTAAAGAACACATTTAGATGACAAGTAATAACAGCAAACATAAATGTGTAAACAAATAGCAATACTGTAAACAAATCACAACAACACATTAAGTATGCTCAAAATGCATACTAGGTTATAGCTATAAAATGCTCAAAGTATACCCAAAAAGAAAACTAGCAAGAAGCTTCAACTCTTATTATTGATAGATATCGAATGTTATACCAATCACAGTTAGGGTTACAAAATCCATTGCTGATACAGAAATTGACAGATACAAGATCCATTCACTTTAATCTCATTTCTTGCTCTCATACGTTGCATATAACAATATAATGAATAAAATTCCAAAAATGGATACACATAGATACCACACAATCTAAAACAATCATAGTACAGCCTGACAACCTTCTCATACAACACATTGCAAACAATTAACGTTTATACAAACAATAGGGTAAATAAAATAACAACATTCAATTTAAAACACTTAGAATTCATACTACATTATATCATACTCATCAGCTATTATATTGTAAACAACACATTCAGATGACAAGTAATCACACCAACATATATTTAAAAACAAAACAATAAAGTAAACAAAATCACAATAACACATTCAATATACTTTGAATTCATACTACATTATATCAAAATTACATCCTATTATATTGTAAAGAACACATTTAGATGACAAGTAATAACAGCAAACATAAATGTGTAAACAAAAAGCAATATTGTAAATAAAATCACAACAACATATTAAGTATGCTCAATATGCATACTAGGTTATAGCTATAAAATGCTCAAAATATACCTAAAAAGAAACCTAGCAAGAAGCTTCAACTCTTATTATTGATAGATATCGAATGTTATACCAATCACAGTTAGGGTTACGAAATCCATTGCTGATACAGAAATTGACAGATACAAGATCCATTCACTTTAATCTCATTTCTTGCTCTCATACGTTGCATATAACAATATAATAAATAAAATTCCAAAAATGGATACACATAGATACCACACAATCTAAAACAATCATAGTACAGCCTTACAACCTTCTCATACAAGACATTGCAAACAATTAACGTTTATACAAACAATAGGGTAAATAAAATAACAACATTCAATTTAAAACACTTAGAATTCATACTACATTATATCACACTTACCAGCTATTATATTGTAAACAACACATTCAGATGACAAGTAATCACACCAATATAAATTTAAAAAACAAAACAATAGAGTAAACAAAATCACAACAACACATTCAATATACTTAAAATTTATACTACATTATATCAAAATTATATCTTATTATATTGTAAAGGATACATTCAAATAAGTGCTTACAAAAACATAAATGTGGAAATGAAAACAATACAGTAAACAAAATGATAATAACTCATACTAGAATATAGCTACAATATGTTTAAAATATAGGTAGAGAAACAACTTAGCAAGAAGATTCGAGCATTATTAGTGATACCCAATGTCATATCACACACAGTTAGGGTTAATAAAATTCATTGCTGATATAGCTATCAGCTGTTAAAGGATGCACTTTAATGTCATTTGTGGCTTTCATAAGCTCCAATTACAATATAATGAATAAAATTGCAAATGTGAATACATATAGATACCACACAATCTAAAACAATTATGGTACATGCTTACAAGCTTCCCATCATAGCTATTAAAGACTATTAATCTTAATAAAAACAATGGGGTAACTAAATAACAACTTTCAATTCAAATGACTTAGAATTAATATTACATTATATCACACTTACCGGCTATTATATTTTAAACAACATATTCAGATGGCAAGTCATCACACCAATATAAATGTGAAAAATAAACAATAGAGTAAACAAAATCACAACAACACATTCAATATACTTAAAATTTATACTACACTATTTCAAAATCATATCCTATTATATTGTAAAGGATACATTCAAATAAGTGCTTACAAAAACATAAATGTGGAAATGAAAACAATACAGTAAACAAAATGATAATAACTCATACTAGAATATAGCTACAATATGCTTAAAATACAGGTAGAGAAACAACTTAGCAAGAAGATTCGAGCATTATTAGTGATAAGCAATGTCGTATCACACACAGTTAGGGTTAATAAAATTCATTGCTGATATAGCTATCAGCTGTTAAAGGATGCACTTTAATGTCATTTGTGGCGTTCATAAGCTCCAATTACAATATAATGAATAAAATTGCAAATCTGAATACATATAGATACCACACAATCTAAAACAATTATGGTACACCCTTACAAGCTTCCCATCATAGCTATTAAAGACTATTAATCTTAATAAAAACAATAGGGTAACTAAATAAAAACTTTCAATTCAAATCACTTAGAATTAATACTACATTATATCACACTTACCGGCTATTATATTTTAAACAACATATTCAGATGGCAAGTCATCACACCAATATAAATGTGAAAAATAAACAATAGAGTAAACAAAATCACAACAACACATTCAATATACTTAAAATTTATACTACACTATTTCAAAATCATATCCTATTATATTGTAAAGGATACATTCAAATAAGTGCTTACAAAAACATAAATGTGGAAATGAAAACAATACAGTAAACAAAATGATAATAACACATACTAGAATATAGCTACAATATGCTTAAAATATAGGTAGAGTACAACTTAGCAAAAAGATTCGAGCATTATTAGTGATACCCAATGTCGTATCACACACAGTTAGGGTTAATAAAATTCATTGCTGATATAGCTATCAGCTGTTAAAGGATGCACTTTAATGTCATTTGTGGCTTTCATAAGCTCCAATTACAATATAATGAATAAAATTGCAAATCTGAATACATATAGATACCACACAATCTAAAACAATTATGGTACATGCTTACAAGCTTCCCATCATAGCTATTAAAGACTATTAATCTTAATAAAAACAATAGGGTAACTAAATAACAACTTTCAATTCAAATGACTTAGAATTAATATTACATTATATCACACTTACCGGCTATTATATTTTAAACAACATATTCAGATGGCAAGTCATCACACCAATATAAATGTGAAAAATAAACAATAGAGTAAACAAAATCATAACAACACATTCAATATACTTAAAATTTATATTACATTGTATCAAAATTATATCTTATTATATTGTAAAGGATACATTCAAATAAGTGCTTACAAAAACATAAATGTGGAAATGAAAACAATACAGCAAATAAAATAACAACAACTCGTTCAATAACCTCAAAATTCATACTAGAATATAGCTATAATATTCTTAAAATATAGGTAGAGAAACAACTTAGCAAAAAGATTCGAGTATTATTAGTGATACCCAATGTCATATCGCACACAGTTAGGGTTAATAAAATTCATTGCTGATATAGTTATCAGCTGTTAAAGGATGCACTTTAATGTCATTTGTGGCTTTCATAAGCTCCAATTACAATATAATGAATAAAATTGCAAATCTGAATACATATAGATACCACACAATCTAAAACAATTATGGTACACCCTTACAAGCTTCCCATCATAGCTATTAAAGACTATTAATCTTAATAAAAACAATAGGGTAACTAAATAAAAACTTTCAATTCAAATGACTTAGAATTAATACTACATTATATCACACTTACCGACTATTATATTTTAAACAACATATTCAGATGACACATCATCACACCAACATAAATGTGAAAAATAAACAATAGAGTAAACAAAATCACAACAACACATTCAATATACTTAAAATTTATATTACATTGTATCAAAATTATATCTTATTATATTGTAAAGGATACATTCAAATAAGTGCTTACAAAAACATAAATGTGGAAATGAAAACAATACAGCAAATAAAATAACAACAACTCGTTCAATAACCTCAAAATTCATACTAGAATATAGATATAATATTCTTAAAATACAGGTAGAGAAACAACTTAACAAAAAGATTCGAGTATTATTAGTGATACCCAATGTCATATCGCACACAGTTAGGGTTAATAAAATTCATTTCTAATATAGCTATCAGCTGTTAAAAGATGCACTATAATGTCATTTGCGGCTTTCATAAGCTCCAATTACAATATAATGAATAAAATTGCAAATGTGAATACATATAGATACCACACAATACAAAACAATTATGGTACACCCTTACAAGCTTCCCATCATAGCTATTAAAGACTATTAATCTTAATAAAAACAATAGGGTAACTAAATAACAACTTTCAATTCAAATCACTTAGAATTAATACTACATTATATCACACTTACCGACTATTATATTTTAAACAACATATTCAGATGACAAGTCATCGCACCAACATAAATGTGAAAAACAAAACAATAGAGTAAACAAAATCACAACAACACATTCAATATATTTAAAATTCATCTTAATTCTCTTACATCCTCATTAATATAATCTTAACTAATTAAGGCATAAAATTGGCTTACTACTTCAAGCTCTGTAAAAACTACTACTTTCATTCTTAAACCACTTGAAATAAAACTTATAAAACCATATACCTTATGTAAACACATAAATGTCTGTATAAAATAATCTTTAAAGTCTTCTAGTTTTATAAATATTTTGGCACAAACAGAACAATAACAAGAAAGAAGAAAAACATTGTGCTGCTCTTATACTGCTGCTACCACCTGCTTTATATATTTCTTAGAGTTAGGTAAAGTAGTCTTATATCGTTACCATATCTATGCTATATCTTCTCTAATAGTTACTATCCATTCACATAACTTAAACAATACAGTTCATTCTCATCATCTCAATTACCTTAGTAACAACATTCACATCGACATTATGCTTGAGAAATAGTTCAACGATGTCTCTATGTCCATTAGAACTTGCATAATGAAGAGCTGCCCATCCTTTCTATTAGAAAAACACACAAACAATAAACTGTAAAGTGTAACTACTAACACTCTATATTTCACTCTATATTTATAAAAATTCAAAGCTAAACAAATGATGCTTCAATTCATGTCCATTACTGCTATTTTGGTGTGTGCATCTCAACTGATTATTGGAAAATTATCAAAAAGTGATCTCTATACATCTGATGGTGTCCAATAACAATAGGTAGGAAAACTAGTTAACAAACATGTTATAAAAACAAATAACATTTTTTCAAATATTGTATTAAAGTCGTTGTATCCTCTTCTATTTCTAACATTCATCATATTTGGCATATTCTTAAAGACAATTTTCAACCTTTATTATGATAGTAAACAACTAATATTTCTCTTTAAGGAAAAGGATTTACAATTTATCTTTAGTTATACTGACTGTCTCATATAACATATGCACATCAACACTTACTTCGTCAACAAGATCTAGTTTGGCTCCTTTCTGTGCTAAAATAAAAACAACATCTTTGTGTCCATTCCCTGCCGCTAACATGACTGCACTCATTCCACCCTAAATATATTATTAATTACCACATTAACATGAATCATAACATCAATATATTACCTTTACCAACACTTAGATGTATCAGTTCACTAGTAACATTACAAACTTAGACAAAATTATGTATAGTCAAGCAAAATATGAGTCAAATAACTTTCAATAATTGGACATTATAAATACAAATTTGAAACTTTACAAAAAACTTCAAGCATTATTATATAATTCATACTACATTATATCAAATTTAAATATTATTGTATTATGAAGGACACATTCAAATGATAAGCAATAACAGCTGCATAAATGTGGAAACAAAAAGCAATAACATAAACAAAATAACAACAACCCATTCAATAAGCTCAACATTCATACTAGAATATAGCTACAATATGCTTAAAATGTAAGTAGTAAAACAACTTAGCAAAAAGATTTAAGCATTATTTGTGATACCCAATGTCATATCGCACACAGTTAGGGTTAATAAAAGTCATTCCTAATATAGCTATCAGCTGTTAAAAGATGCACTTTAATGTCATTTGTGGCTTTCATAAGCTCCAATTACAATATAATGAATGAAATTGCAAATGTGAATATATATAGATACCACACAATCTAAAACAATTATGGTACACCCTTACAAGCTTCCCATCATAGCTATTAAAGACTATTAATCTTAATAAAAACAATAGGATAACTAAATAACAACTTTCAATTCAAATGACTTAGAATTAATACTACATTATATCACACTTATCGGCTTTTATATTTTAAACAACATATTCAGATGGCAAGTCATCACACCAATATAAATGTGAAAAATAAACAATAGAGTAAACAAAATCACAACAACACATTCAATATACTTAAAATTTATACTACATTATATCAAAATTATATCCTATTATATTGTGAAGGATACATTCAAATAAGTGCTTACAAAAACATAAATGTGGAAATGAAAACAATACAGTAAACAAAATGATAATAACTCATACTAGAATATAGCTACAATATGCTTAAAATATAGGTAAAGAAACAACTTAGCAAAAAGATTCGAGTATTATTAGTGATACCCAATGTCGTATCACACACAGTTAGGGTTAATAAAATTCATTGCTGATAAGTTATTACTATCCATTCACATAACTTAAACAATACAGTTCATTCTCATCATCTCAATTACCTTAGTAACAACATTCACATCGACATTATGCTTGAGAAATAGTTCAACGATGTCTCTATGTCCATTAGAACTTGCATAATGAAGAGCTGCCCATCCTTTCTATTAGAAAAACACACAAACAATAAACTGTAAAGTGTAACTACTAACACTCTATATTTCACTCTATATTTATAAAAATTCAAAGCTAAACAAATGATGCTTCAATTCATGTCCATTACTGCTATTTTGGTGTGTGCATCTCAACTGATTATTGGAAAATTATCAAAAAGTGATCTCTATACATCTGATGGTGTCCAATAACAATAGGTAGGAAAACTAGTTAACAAACATGTTATAAAAACAAATGACATTTTTTCAAATATTGTATTAAAGTCGTTGCATCATCTTCTATTTCTAATCTTCATCATATCTGGCATATGACAATTTTCAACCTTTATTATGATAGTAAACAACTAATATTTCTCTTTAAGGAAAAAGATTTACAATTTATCTTTAGTTATACTGACTGTCTCATATAACATATGCACATCAACACTTACTTTGTCAACAAGATCTAGTTTGGCTCCTTTCTGTGCTAAAATAAAAACAACATCTTTGTGTCCATTCTCTGCCGCTAACATGACTGCACTCATTCCACCCTAAATATATTATTAATTACCACATTAACATGAATCATAACATCAATATATTACCTTTACCAACACTTAGATGTATCAGTTCACTAGTAACATTACAAACTTAGACAAAATTATATATAGTCAAGCAAAATATGAGTCAAATAACTTTTAATAATTGGACATTATAAATACAAATTTGAAACTTTACAAAAAACTTCAAGCATTATTATATAATTCATACTACATTATATCAAATTTACATATTCTTGTATTATGAAGGACACATTCAAATGATAAGCAATAACAGCTGCATAAATGTGGAAACAAAAAGCAATAACATAAACAAAATAACAACAACCCATTCAATAAGCTCAACATTCATACTAGAATATAGCTATAATATGCTTAAAATGTAAGTAGTAAAACAACTTAGCAAAAAGATTTAAGCATTATTTGTGATACCCAATGTCATATCGCACACAGTTAGGGTTAATAAAATTCATTGCTGATATAGTTATCAGCTGTTAAAGGATGCACTTTAATGTCATTTGTGGCTTTCATAAGCTCCAATTACAATATAATGAATAAAATTGCAAATGTGAATACATATAGATACCACACAATCTAAAGAATTATGGTACACCCTTACAAGCTTCCCATCATAGCTATTAAAGACTATTAATCTTAATAAAAACAATAGGGTAACTAAATAACAGCATTCAATTCAAATCACTTAGAATTAATATTACATTATATCACACTTACCGGCTATTATATTTTAAACAACATATTCAGATGACAAGTCATCACACCAACATAAATGTGAAAAATAATACAATAGAGTAAACAAAATCACAACAACACATTCAATATACTTAAAATTTATACTATATTGTATCAAAATTATATCTTATTATATTGTAAAGGATACATTCAAATAAGTGCTTACAAAAACATAAATGTGGAAATGAAAACAATACAGCAAATAAAATAACAACAACTCGTTCAATAACCTCAAAATTCATACTAGAATATAGCTATAATATTCTTAAAATACAGGTAGAGAAACAACTTAGCAAAAAGATTCGAGTATTATTAGTGATACCCAATGTCGTATCACACACAGTTAGGGTTAATAAAATTCATTCCTAATATAGCTATCAGCTGTTAAAAGATGCACTTTAATGTCATTTGTGGCTTTCATAAGCTCCAATTACAATATAATGAATAAAATTGCAAATGTGAATATATATAGATACCACACAATCTAAAACAATTATGGTATACCCTTACAAGCTTCCCATCATAGCTATTAAAGACTATTAATCTTAATAAAAACAATAGGATAACTAAATAACAACATTCAATTCAAATGACTTAGAATTAATATTACATTATATCACACTTACCGACTATTATATTTTAAACAACACATTCAGATGACAAGTCATCACACCAACATAAATGTGAAAAATAAAACAATAGAGTAAACAAAATCACAACAACACATTCAATATACTTAAAATTTATACTACATTATATCAAAATTATATCCTATTATATTGTAAAGGACACATTCAAATAAGTGCTTACAAAAACATAAATGTGGAAATCAAAACAATACAGTAAACAAAATGATAATAACTCATACTAGAATATAGCTACAATATGCTTAAAATATAGGTAAAGAAACAACTTAGCAAAAAGATTCGAGTATTATTAGTGATACCCAATGTCGTATCACACACAGTTAGGGTTAATAAAATTCATTCCTAATATAGCTATCAGCTGTTAAAAGATGCACTTTAATGTCATTTGTGGCTTTCATAAGCTCCAATTACAATATAATGAATAAATTTGCAAATGTGAATATATATAGATACCGCACAATCTAAAACAATTATGGTATATCCTTACAAGCTTCCCATCATAGCTATTAAAGACTATTAATCTTAATAAAAACAATAGGGTAACTAAATAAAAACTTTCAATTCAAATCACTTAGAATTAATATTACATTATATCACACTTACCGGCTATTATATTTTAAACAACATATTCAGATGACAAGTCATCACACCAACATAAATGTGAAAAATAAAACAATAGAGTAAACAAAATCACAACAACACATTCAATATACTTAAAATTTATACTACACTATATCAAAATTATATCCTATTATATTGTAAAGGACACATTCAAATAAGTGCTTACAAAAACATAAATGTGGAAATCAAAACAATACAGTAAACAAAATGATAATAACTCATACTAGAATATAGCTACAATATGCTTAAAATACAGGTAGAGAAACAACTTAGCAAAAAGATTCGAGTATTATTAGTGATACACAATGTCATATCGCACACAGTTAGGGTTAATAAAATTCATTCCTAATATAGCTATCAGCTGTTAAAAGATGCACTTTAATGTCATTTGTGGCTTTCATAAGCTCCAATTACAATATAATGAATAAAATTGCAAATCTGAATACATATAGATACAACACAATCTAAAACAATTATGGTACACCATTATATCCTATTATATTGTAAAGGACACATTCAAATAAGTGCTTACAAAAACATAAATGTGGAAATGAAAACAATACAGTAAACAAAATGATAATAACTCATACTAGTATATAGCTACAATATGCTTAAAATATAGGTAAAGAAACAACTTAGCAAAAAGATTCGAGTATTATTAGTGATACCCAATGTCGTATCACACACAGTTAGGGTTAATAAAATTCATTGCTGATATAGCTATCAGCTGTTAAAGGATGCACTTTAATGTCATTTGTGGCTTTCATAAGCTCCAATTACAATATAATGAATAAAATTGCAAATCTGAATACATATAGATACCACACAATCTAAAACAATTATGGTACACCCTTACAAGCTTCCCATCGTAGCTATTAAAGACTATTAATCTTAATAAAAACAATAGGGTAACTAAATAACAGCATTCAATTCAAATGACTTAGAATTAATATTACATTATATCACACTTACCGGCTATTATATTTTAAACAACATATTCAGGTGACAATATTCAGATGACAAGTCATCGCACCAACATAAATGTGAAAAATAATACAATAGAGTAAACAAAATCACAACAACACATTCAATATACTTAAAATTTATACTACATTATATCAAAATTATATCCTATTATATTGTGAAGGATACATTCAAATAAGTGCTTACAAAAACATAAATGTGGAAATGAAAACAATACAGTAAACAAAATGATAATAACTCATACTAGAATATAGCTACAATATGCTTAAAATATAGGTAAAGAAACAACTTAGCAAAAAGATTCGAGTATTATTAGTGATACCCAATGTCGTATCACACACAGTTAGGGTTAATAAAATTCATTGCTGATAAGTTATTACTATCCATTCACATAACTTAAACAATACAGTTCATTCTCATCATCTCAATTACCTTAGTAACAACATTCACATCGACATTATGCTTGAGAAATAGTTCAACGATGTCTCTATGTCCATTAGAACTTGCATAATGAAGAGCTACCCATCCTTTCTATTAGAAAAACACACAAACAATAAACTGTAAAGTGTAACTACTAACACTCTATATTTCACTCTATATTTATAAAAATTCAAAGCTAAACAAATGATGCTTCAATTCATGTCCATTACTGCTATTTTGGTGTGTGCATCTCAACTGATTATTGGAAAATTATCAAAAAGTGATCTCTATACATCTGATGGTGTCCAATAACAATAGGTAGGAAAACTAGTTAACAAACATGTTATAAAAACAAATGACATTTTTTCAAATATTGTATTAAAGTCGTTGCATCATCTTCTATTTCTAATCTTCATCATATCTGGCATATGACAATTTTCAACCTTTATTATGATAGTAAACAACTAATATTTCTCTTTAAGGAAAAAGATTTACAATTTATCTTTAGTTATACTGACTGTCTCATATAACATATGCACATCAACACTTACTTTGTCAACAAGATCTAGTTTGGCTCCTTTCTGTGCTAAAATAAAAACAACATCTTTGTGTCCATTCTCTGCCGCTAACATGACTGCACTCATTCCACCCTAAATATATTATTAATTACCACATTAACATGAATCATAACATCAATATATTACCTTTACCAACACTTAGATGTATCAGTTCACTAGTAACATTACAAACTTAGACAAAATTATATATAGTCAAGCAAAATATGAGTCAAATAACTTTTAATAATTGGACATTATAAATACAAATTTGAAACTTTACAAAAAACTTCAAGCATTATTATATAATTCATACTACATTATATCAAATTTACATATTCTTGTATTATGAAGGACACATTCAAATGATAAGCAATAACAGCTGCATAAATGTGGAAACAAAAAGCAATAACATAAACAAAATAACAACAACCCATTCAATAAGCTCAACATTCATACTAGAATATAGCTATAATATGCTTAAAATGTAAGTAGTAAAACAACTTAGCAAAAAGATTTAAGCATTATTTGTGATACCCAATGTCATATCGCACACAGTTAGGGTTAATAAAATTCATTGCTGATATAGTTATCAGCTGTTAAAGGATGCACTTTAATGTCATTTGTGGCTTTCATAAGCTCCAATTACAATATAATGAATAAAATTGCAAATGTGAATACATATAGATACCACACAATCTAAAGAATTATGGTACACCCTTACAAGCTTCCCATCATAGCTATTAAAGACTATTAATCTTAATAAAAACAATAGGGTAACTAAATAACAGCATTCAATTCAAATCACTTAGAATTAATATTACATTATATCACACTTACCGGCTATTATATTTTAAACAACATATTCAGATGACAAGTCATCACACCAACATAAATGTGAAAAATAATACAATAGAGTAAACAAAATCACAACAACACATTCAATATACTTAAAATTTATACTATATTGTATCAAAATTATATCTTATTATATTGTAAAGGATACATTCAAATAAGTGCTTACAAAAACATAAATGTGGAAATGAAAACAATACAGCAAATAAAATAACAACAACTCGTTCAATAACCTCAAAATTCATACTAGAATATAGCTATAATATTCTTAAAATACAGGTAGAGAAACAACTTAGCAAAAAGATTCGAGTATTATTAGTGATACCCAATGTCGTATCACACACAGTTAGGGTTAATAAAATTCATTCCTAATATAGCTATCAGCTGTTAAAAGATGCACTTTAATGTCATTTGTGGCTTTCATAAGCTCCAATTACAATATAATGAATAAAATTGCAAATGTGAATATATATAGATACCACACAATCTAAAACAATTATGGTATACCCTTACAAGCTTCCCATCATAGCTATTAAAGACTATTAATCTTAATAAAAACAATAGGATAACTAAATAACAACATTCAATTCAAATGACTTAGAATTAATATTACATTATATCACACTTACCGACTATTATATTTTAAACAACACATTCAGATGACAAGTCATCACACCAACATAAATGTGAAAAATAAAACAATAGAGTAAACAAAATCACAACAACACATTCAATATACTTAAAATTTATACTACATTATATCAAAATTATATCCTATTATATTGTAAAGGACACATTCAAATAAGTGCTTACAAAAACATAAATGTGGAAATCAAAACAATACAGTAAACAAAATGATAATAACTCATACTAGAATATAGCTACAATATGCTTAAAATATAGGTAAAGAAACAACTTAGCAAAAAGATTCGAGTATTATTAGTGATACCCAATGTCGTATCACACACAGTTAGGGTTAATAAAATTCATTCCTAATATAGCTATCAGCTGTTAAAAGATGCACTTTAATGTCATTTGTGGCTTTCATAAGCTCCAATTACAATATAATGAATAAAATTGCAAATCTGAATACATATAGATACAACACAATCTAAAACAATTATGGTACACCATTATATCCTATTATATTGTAAAGGACACATTCAAATAAGTGCTTACAAAAACATAAATGTGGAAATGAAAACAATACAGTAAACAAAATGATAATAACTCATACTAGAATATAGCTACAATATGCTTAAAATACAGGTAGAGAAACAACTTAGCAAAAAGATTCGAGTATTATTAGTGATACACAATGTCATATCGCACACAGTTAGGGTTAATAAAATTCATTCCTAATATAGCTATCAGCTGTTAAAAGATGCACTTTAATGTCATTTGTGGCTTTCGTAAGCTCCAATTACAATATAATGAATAAAATTGCAAATGTGAATATATATAGATACCACACAATCTAAAACAATTATGGTACACCCTTACAAGCTTCCCATCATAGCTATTAAAGACTATTAATCTTAATAAAAACAATAAGGTAACTAAATAACAACTTTCAATTCAAATGACTTAGAATTAATATTACATTATATCACACTTACCGGCTATTATATTTTAAACAACATATTCAGATGACAAGTCATTACACCAACATAAATGTGAAAAATAAAACAATAGAGTAAACAAAATCACAACAACACATTCAATATACTTAAAATTTATACTACATTGTATCAAAATTATATCTCATTATGTTGTAAAGGATACATTCAAATAAGCACTTACAAAAACATAAATGTGGAAATGAAAACAATACAGCAAATAAAATAACAACAACTCGTTCAATAAGCTCAAAATTCATACTAGAATATAGATATAATATTCTTAAAATACAGGTAGAGAAACAACTTAGCAAGAAGATTCAAGCATTATTAGTGATACCCAATGTCATATCGCACACAGTTAGGGTTAATAAAATTCATTGCTAATATACATATCAGCTGTTAAAAGATGAACAACCCTTACAAGCTTCCCATCATAGCTATTAAAGACTATTAATCTTAATAAAAACAATAGGGTAACTAAATAAAAACTTTCAATTCAAATCACTTAGAATTAATACTACATTATATCACACTTACCGGCTATTATATTTTAAACAACATATTCAGATGACAAGTCATCGCACCAACATAAATGTGAAAAACAAAACAATAGAGTAAACAAAATCACAACAACACATTCAATATATTTAAAATTCATCTTAATTCTCTTACATCCTCATTAATATAATCTTAACTAATTAAGGTATAAAAATGGCTTACTACTTCAAGCTCTGTAAAAACTACTATTTTCATTCTTAAACCACTTGAAATAAAACTTATAAAACCATATACCTTATGTAAAAACATAAATGTCTGTATAAAATAATCTTTAAAGTCTTCTAGTTTTATAATTATTTTGGCACAAACAGAACAATAACAAGAAAGAAGAAAAACATTGTGCTGCTCTTATACTGCTGCTACCACCTGCTTTATATATTTCTTAGAGTTAGGTAAAGTAGTCTTATATCGTTAACATATCTATGCTATATCTTCTCTAATAGTTACTATCCATTCACATAACTTAAACAATACAGTTCATTTTCATCATCTCAATTACCTTAGTAACAACATTCACATCGACATTATGCTTGAGAAATAGTTCAACGATGTCTCTATGTCCTTTAGAACTTGCATAATGAAGAGCTGCCCATCCTCTCTATTAGAAAAACACACAAACAATAAACTGTAAAGTGTAACTACTAACACTCTATATTTCACTCTATATTTATAAAAATTTAAAGCTTAACAAATGATGCTTCAATTCATGTCCATTACTGCTATTTTGGTGTGTGCATCTCAACTGATTATTGGAAAATTATCAAAAAGTGATCTCTATACATTTGATGGTGTCCAATAACAATAGGTAGGAAAACTAGTTAACAAACATGTTATAAAAACAAATAACATTTTTTCAAATATTGTATTAAAGTTGTTGCATCATCTTGTATTTCTAACATTCATCATATTTGGCATATTTGTAGATCTTAATAATAAAATAGACTTACTTCATCTGTAGTATTTACATTGGCTCCTCTAACAAGAATGTCTTTTACACCTGACAAATCTCCTTTCTTAGCAAATTCAATTAGATTGTTATTCTATTGCAAAAACAAAAACACTAAATGTATTACTAAATGTAAACTAGCATTTCCGTAAACCTAAAGACACTTTTAAATAAATATTCCCAGCAACTTTTTAGTTTATTTATTTCAATGATATCTTGCATTATAAAAACTTGTACAAAACATAGACCAGTACCTGCATCTAATCATTTAGTAATGAAATGTTTGTGTGTTATATCAAGAGAAACATATTCAATAATGTACAAAAAGTTGTTTGACTCAGGGATATATATCAGGCTAAAAGCAAGCTAACTTACATCACTGAATTATCTTAATTTATCATTTAATGTGTAAAAAACCTTGTGGCAATAACGTTACAGATATTCCATATAAATAATATTCTATAACTTGTCGATGTCTTATGCAGTATGGATATGAGTATCATGTATGTACTTTACAAACTGTAAAAAGATAGAAAAGAATGTCATCAACTCAGATTTATACATTATCATCCATCCTTAATATTAACCATATAATACTATGACATTTCATGAACTACAAGCTGTAATGTGAATTCCTGTCGAGCACATAAATCAGTATATTTGAGATAATTTTTTACTCATTTACGATCACATGTCTTCACTCAATATTACTTTTATACGTGAGTACTTCCGAGTTAAATTGTGAGACTGTTATTTTAACACCTGATAAAAAACTAGTTAATATTTTAACTACATACTTTGCGGTATTGCTCAAAATGAATAACAAAGCGAAGGCAGTTTGACTATTGCAGTGTTATTGCGTCACTTTATAATCAACAAATAATATGTATATCTATTTATCATTCTATATATATATAGATAAATAGATAGATATAGATATATATATACAAATATATGTATAAACAATGCATGTATTGTTTGAGAATGACCAGGGCATCGATCAGGCACAACACCAATGTTTTCAATCGTGGTGAAATAAAGATGGCAAGCATTACATTTCATAAACATAAAGTTTGCTTGTACATTGTTGATTTTTATATATAGACTATATACAGTGCAAATATTTAAACTTGACTCACTTGAGACAACTATTATACACATTACAGAATGAAATTTATCAATGTGTATTAGCTATACAGTAAATTGATGTTTATAGTAAAATCTGCTAAATATATGTGCCTCAATAAATCTAAATTGTTCTACGGTATTGTATGTTTTTTTGCTATTTTTACAGTCTTCTAATAGAATAATGTATGCTTATGTCTATTTATGTTAACATAGCCAGTGTGATAGACCACTAATAGTTATCAACTATGATGTAACAAATATTTTTATTGACAACTTTCAAATTTTACATGTAGTTTTAGGTATTCATTTTCAGTAATAATCATAAGTTATTAGAGTATACAAGTACCATGCATAGAAGTATGACAGTGTTGTATTACACAGCAGATAATCCATAAGAATCATTAGCTTTGAAAGCTTTGTAACACCTGCCATTGGGATTCTTTAACACAGGGTAAATTCTGGAGCAACAAGTAAATTTTTTTAAAGGTTTGTTTGTGGCAGACCTCTTTACCCTATAAAACAGAAACTACAAACTTTCTATTCACCTACAAGGTTACATGAATGTATAATAAAGCTCTTAGAGAGACTGAAGCATACTCCTTTCTAATGTAGTTAGGTAGAACAATAATTAGACTAGACAGTTAGACACAACTATTAATATGATTAGAATACAAAAGCATGCAGTAATATCATAGGGACCACACTAATGTCCATGGAGTGACCTATCTACTACCTATACTTTCACAAAGTAATACACAGCAATAGAACTATAATGATGTACTTACCAATTCCTTCTTGTCCATGATAACAGAGTAAACACATAGACAACTATAATCTACAAGCCACAATTTTTTGCAGTCACTATAGCGATTACGGTATCGTGGGCGGTCACCAGACAGTTAAGAGGCGTGGTCATGTTTAGATGTTGCAAATATGCTTATTGCAAACATTCATGTCTCTTCGATAACTTCTATTCCTGCTCTACATAATTGATACAATATTATGTTTAATTTATTTGAATACTTTTTAATGGCAGACAGTAAATGACGACATATATCGTCGGCAGCTAACGGACAGTGGAAGTAGTTCCCAGACAGTAGAGTATTTTCATTTTTCACATGCAAAGATGGTTGTCTAAAGGTAAAGATAATATCTATTGTTATTTAGTAGAAAGAGGTGTATTATATTTACTCCGAAACAATATGGTAAAATTGCACAAATTGTTAATATCTCAATACCACTAATAAAAATGATTAAAATGATTAAAATTAAACAATTTAAAGACAGAGTTAAATGTGCATTGACTATAACTTAAGCTTAAATACAGAGTTTGCAAACAAAATCATTTCTTCTAAGTTATCATTAAATTTCAGTGTTGTAAAATTAAGGTGGTACCATTTGTAGCATGACTCACATTCAATCCATACCTCGCTATCGTCACATTCATCATTATACTCCTCATCACATTCAGGGCACCTACATACATCATCTGTCTCCTTTTTCTCAACTTCCTTCTCCTTTCTTCTTTTTGTGCTTTTTTGTCAACATTGTTCTTGTTGTTCTGGCTTTTTAATTTCTTTTTGTTTTCCTTTTTGTCCTCTTTTATATTTCCTCTTAGCTTTCTCCTCTTCCTCTATTGCTTTCTTAATTTAGTTTCTACTATTCTAAAGATCGTATTACTTCTGTACCTGAAGAATGCTTTGGAAAACACTGAAAAGATCTTATAGGCTTCTTGTAAGACTTTACTGGTAGCTGTAATATCTCTTTGAAAGCTATTGTTGAGCTCTTCTATATTCTGTGTTGTTATTTGTAAGATCTGACAGAGGTAAACAAGTACTTTTTTCTTTAAGCACTTTCCATGTGTTATATAAAATGTCTTCCTCTAAATCATACCCTTCATGAAATTGAACTTTAAATTGCTTCATTGGGTCTTCACTGAGTCCTTCTAGTGTTGTTAGTGTTAGCTGTTTAGCAATGGACTGTTCTGTTGTCAAAGTCTCTCCATTTGTAGGCATACTAATTTGTGATGGTAGCAACTTTTGCTCATCAATAGCTGTCCTATTTGGTGCATAATGCCTACTTTCTTGAAAACATTGACAATGATACTTGCGTTTAAAGAAGACAGATATGCTGTTCTTAAAACTTTGCAAAATAGTATAGTAAACAACTTTGGCTCCACAAGAAGCTAGCACCTTCCCAAATTTGGGGCACAATGAAAAGCCACTTTCGTCACAGTTCAAAACTCTAGCTGGGTTATTGATGGCTAAAATTTGCTTGCAGAGTTTTAGCAAATCCTATAGATGAACAACCAAGAAGAAACTGCACAAGTTCTTCCTCTTCAACATCACTGAGGTATTTTGTTGGTCCACTAACAGATCGAAACATCGCTTTTCCAGTGAGGCGATCATGTAAAGTACTTTTCTGTACATTTTATTCTTTGACTGCTCTTCAGACAGACATACCACCCAATACTGCTAAATAAGCTTACACAGTTACAAACTAAAAGAATTTACTATTGAATTGATACAGACAATAGTGGTGAATAAATCAAGACCATCATAAGAAAAACACACTGTCTGACAGGGAGATTATTTTAATTTGTAACTTAGAAAGAAACAAATTGACTTACCGTAACAAATCGTGATAAAAAGTCAGGATAATTGCAGTTTTAGTCTGTTGTCGTGGCAAAAGATCCAATTCAGACTCTCCACGATGCCAAAAAACAGTAGGAGTAGTTGAATAGTTGTAAAACGTGTTGATTTCGAGATAGTCTTGGCTCAGTCGCGTTTTTAGAGTTCTCTATTTCTACCTGCGGTACGACGTTTTCACTCAGCATTAGGCCTTGGAGGATTATGCTAGCATAATTTCGAGCATAATACGACACAAAAGCATTTAAGCATAATGCCAGCATAATAGAAGTGTTTATCATTAATCAATTAATTATTCATTAATCACTTAATGACACTTATCAAATAATTGTAAATTACTACTACTGAGTACTGAGTCTGACAGTCTAGTGATTGTATTGAATCATTAATGCTACTTCTATGTAGTCTTCTAAAGCAGACTGCTGCTGTTCTGTGAATTTTTTTAACAATTAGAACACTCTCTACTGAAGCTGACGAAGATTGACAAAGTATAAGTTTCTTGCATGCATTTGCCCAGAATGGAACCTTGTTGGCATTTTTTCCCACCATACAAGTGTATTAACTTCTACTACATCTTCAGTTAATGCAAGATAGACTGGGAATCCAGACTTCAAGTCTTTTAGTGTTTGATCATTGTCAAGAAACTTAAAAGCACGAAGAGTATCTACTGATGAAGTATCTGGTTTTATATTGTTTACCTTTGTTGGAATAAACAGTCGTGCTGATTTGAACAGCTGGACGCAATTCTAACTCAAATTTTTGATGGAAATAGTCATACCCTGGCTGTATGCATGCTTTAGCATAATCCAGAGTGCAGTGGTGTGATTTTAATTAATAATATTCGTGAGCATAACATGAGCATAATAGAATTTAGAAGGAGCATAATAGAGCTTCTTTCTGGGAATTGCTACGTAGCATAATAGAGCAATTTTGCAGCATAATCCGCCAAGGCCTACTCAGCATGTGCCAAACTCGTGTTTAATACGGACGAATATACATGCCATCATGGAAGACTGTTCTACTCTTTACTAGAACGCCTGGGTACGAGGCTAGGAAGACTGCTAATAAATTCAATAGAATCTGTAGAGGTTTAGTAGGACATTTGTTCACCAGTAGTTGCCAACAGTTTTGTTCCACCTTCAGTGAAAATAACCAAATGTACGACAATAAAATATTTTATCCAAACTTATTCTTCGCTTTCTGATCGTTAACGTTGTGCAGTGGCTAAGAACAAAGTTGAAAACATCTAGTGTTTACCTATCTATGAGCTGCATTTGTATGTGTCAGTTTCACTGTTTCTATTTTCTACTAAAGAGGTAAACGTCCTAATATACGTTCGTTTCCAAGCATCAATAGTTTACTCTGTCTGAATACCACTAATAAGAATGATGCTCACGTCAATTATAGTATACTGACACGCGAGACTACAGTAAGGAAACATACATCTCCCTGGAGTGACACTAGGAGAAAAAACTAAATTACATCTTACAACATTCCTGTATGCTGCCTGTGTGATACCGTTGGGCGCTGTAAGAATTGCTCCTATAAGAAATAAGGTAGACTCTGTGTGGATTATCAGCTGTGTCACCTGAGCCAGTGTGAAATGGTCCTCATTAAATTAAAGTCAAGAGAGAAAACAAAAGAGACAGTCAAACCCTCTTCTGACATGGAAAAGTCAGAAGTAAACCATACTGATATGAACCCAGACGAATGTCTATTGGCGCCACCCTCTATGCACTCTTCATCATACAGCATGGAAGATTAGAACCAGAATGAAATCAATTCATGTCAAACTTTGTGAAACAAAGCATTCCATGTCCTCAGGATCATAATCTACCTTAATACTACTACTTAATACTATTAATACTTAATATTACTGAATAATTTAATTATATACTTCAGGTTATTGTTCAAAATGAAAAACAAAATGAAAGTAATTTGGCTATTATAATGCTATTGTGTTACTTTACCAAACAATAAAATAGTGTGTTGTGTTTGTGTGTGTGTGTGTGGGTATGTGTTACTGTACTAAACAATAAAATAGTGTGTTGTGTGTGTGTGTGTATACATATATATATATATACATATATACAAATATACATACACAATGTATGTATTATTTGAGATTTTTTTGACGCTGACCATGGCACACATTTGAATGTGAAAATTCAAAATACTGTACTGTTTGGAAACTACCTCCTTTTTCCTTTACCAACCGACATTATGGTCTGTTAAAGTAATTGTTAGCATTAAAAATTTGTGTGGTCATAGGCACTAGAGTACCGTGGGATATTACAGGACATGAAAAGAGTCAGAGAAATTAAGCCGAATGTTGTATCAATTATGTAGAGCAGGAATAGAAGTTATCGAGTTTTATAACAAGCATATTTGCAAAGTTTAAGCATAGCGGAACTGCCGGAACATGTCCTGTAATATCCCACGGTACTTTAGCACTTGCGCCACACATATTTTTAAAATTATTTTAACACCTCATAATCACTAGTGACCTGCGGAAACTGTGACTTGTTGATTATTGCTATCTTCAATCTAACTATTGTTCTACCTAACTCCATTAGAAAGGAGGATGCTTCAGTCTCTCTAAGAACTTTACTATACATAATATGTAACCATGCAGATGGCAAAAACCTTTTTTAAAATTTACATGTTCCCCCTTTATCATAATAATTGGATTGGACTTCAGAGTTTACCCTGTGTGAAAACCCCATGCCAGGTGTTACAAAGATTTAAAAAATTACATGATTCTTACAGATTAACTACTGTGTAATACAACACTGTTATACTTCTGTGTGTGGTATTTGTATATTCTTATAACTTATGGTTATTAATTACTCACAATTGTATGCAATGTTTGGAGTGTCAATGAAAATATTTGTTATATCATAGTGGGTAACTATCAGTGGCCTATCAGACTGACTATGTTCACATAAAATAGACCTAGATATACAGTATCCTATTAGAAGACTGTGAAAATAGCAATAAACATACAGCAGCTAAGAACAATTTAGCAATTAAATTTGAAGTGGGCATTGGTGGCTACTGTAAGTATCAAATGAATAAATGTATTATTTCAATATAGTGCTAAACCTTGAGGCACATAGAGTTAGCAGATTTTACTGTAAACGTGAATTTTCTGTATAGCTAATACACATTGCAAGATTAATTTTGTAATGTGCATAATAATTCTCCCAACTTAGTCAAGTCTAAACATTCATGCTGTGGTCTATATGAAAAAAATCCTCAATGTACTTATAGATGCAAACTTGGGATTTGTGAATTGTAATATTCACCATCTTCATTCCACCATGATTGAAAACATGGGTGTTGTGCCAGATCCATGCCAACTTGAACACAGAATAAAAAGTCTATCAACTATAACTTAAGCTTAAATGCAGTTTTTGCAAAAGAAGTCAATTTCTTATAAGTTATTGTTATAGGTTGCAGTCTTATACAATTAAGGTGGTACAATTTATAACATGACTCACATTCAATCCATACCATACATCATCACATTCATCATTATAAACTAAAGAAAGCAATAGAGGAAGAGGAGAAAGCTAAGAGAAATAATTAAAGACACCAAAATACGAAACAAAAGGATAGTTAATAGCAACAACAACAAGAATAACATCAACAAAACAAAGCACAAAGAGACAAAAACAGAAAGAAGTTAAGAAAGGGGATACAGATAACATATGTTGGTGCTTCTAAAAATTGTATGACTTCTGTACATGAAAGTTGCTTTGCAAGACATTGAAAAAATCTTACAGACTTCTTGTTTGCTGATAGCTGTACTATTTCTTTGAAAGTTAATGTTCGCTCTTTGATATTACTGTCTTGTTGTTCGTAAAATCTAACAGAGGTAAAAAGAGTCCTTGTTTTCTTTGAGCCTTTTATATGTGTCATATAAAATGTAAATTCAAGTAAATCATCAGATGTACACAATGTGATCTTTTCTTGATCATCCTTACCAGTTTCCACTGGCTATCCTCTTATAAAGTCTAAAGTGCTAAACCACTTGGAACCTGCTGAAGTATCCAAAGTATCATTTACTCTCGATATGGAAGAGTCATCTTGTTTTGTGGCAGAAATTCACTTTCCAATAGTCTACATAGAATTGTGTAGTTCCATTATCTTTTGAACAAGCATGATTGGTGATGCCCACCCAAAGGCTACTTGCCTGCCAAATGACATCTTTATCAATTTCATTAATGATTTTTTATCCTGCGTACAGGTTGAGGAAATATATATATGATTCTCCAATATTGATCTTGTGTTTAAATTTTCTTGTCCTGCTAAAGTAATACAGCCCTTTTGCGAACAGATGCTTTGGAAGACATTGAAAAGATCTTATAGGCTTCTTGTGAGACTTTTCTGGTAGCTCTAGTGTCTCTTTGAAAGCTATTGTTGAGCTCTTTGATATTACTGTGTTATTATTTGTAAGGTCTGAGAGAGGTAAACAAGTGCTTTTTTCTTAAAGCTCTTTCCATGTGTTATATAAAATGTCTTCCTCCAAATCATACCCTTCATGAAATTGAACTTTAAATTGCTTCATTGGTTCTTCAACCAGTCCTTCTAGTGTTGTTAGTGTTAGCTGTTTGGTAATGGACTGTTCTGTTGCCAGTCTCTCCATTTGTAGGCTTAATAATTTGTGGTGTTAGCAACTTGTGCTCATCAATAGCTGTTCTGTTTGGTGGGTAAAGGCTTTGACCTCGTTTTTAGAGCTCCACTTATTCTATCACCATTGTCTATATAAAGAAATGTTTTGCTGTTCCTGCTTACCATAGTATCACTGTGCAGCATTTAGTTCTGTCTCAATTTCATTTATCTGTTCCAATATCTGTTGTAGTGGATATCAACCCATGTGAAGCAACAGTGAGTTTCCTGCTCTTGACCCTCAGCAATGAAGTTTTTTCTAACTTTGTCATGTTTTGATTGTTACCTATAAGACTCCATCTCTAATATATAATGGACTGATTTGTACACTGTCTTAGGTTTAACTTGTTTGACACTAATTGTGAGCTGAAAATGGCTCAATTTAGCCAAATACCAGTTCAATGTAAAATGCTCTCTATTTTCGTTTGGGTAGCTCAGGTTATGCCATGTCTGCCAACCTCTTAAGATCCTCACTATACAAGCTCCAGTCCTCTGTTCTTCTCTTAACTCAAGTGTGCAGTTGAGCCATATAGAATTCCTTCTTACTATCTGGCTTGAATCAGTTTTGGATATCATCAGGTCTCTGCATGAAGTTATTACAAGTAACTTGAGGAAACCTCCTGAATACTGTCCCCCTCAACCATACATACAACCATTTGATTTTGACCTGATGAACCCACTCACATGTGGTCATGACACTGTCAAATGGTTGATCCATTCTTCTTAACTTTTTTTTCAGTATAGACTTCAGGAATAACTAATTGCATAGTTATCTCATAACTTTAATTGACAGTTGTTGCATCTAGAAATGATCTTGCTCACTATGCCAATTGTAACCCACTTTAGACCTGGCTCAAAGATCTTATTCTTACTTTCTATATAATCTCGTACAATGAACATGTCTCCTATTATATAAATGTATTTATATATGATATGTATGTATGTATGTATG